>CM056600.1:7041011-8478769 GCA_029721355.1 Tegillarca granosa
AAGTTTCTATCCTTAAACATTATTAAGTGTATGGTTCCGATAAAGAAAGAAAGAGTAGAATACTGCTGAGTTATTAAAATACATTTATAAAAGAATTATCATAAAATATTGTAAGTAAAAATTAAAAAAAAGAATTAATAAACATACAATGATCTTTTGAGATTGAGCTGTATAAAATTATACATTAAATATACTAAGTAATACTTATTGCTCCACAAAAATAAAACAGTCCACATACTAAAACATGTACCGTGCAACTGATCCTCGACAACACCAGAACCAAAGATTTAATAGATTTATTCTAATCACACTTGACAATTTATGTTACACATATTAAACTGTTATCTCAAGTAAAGTATAGCACAAATGAAGCAACTCCAGGGTGAAATCTTGAATTCACCAGATCTTGTGAAAAACTACATTATTTTTTAAGGGACAGAGATTGTATGCTTTTCCTAGGTTCAGTCTATTGATTATAAAATGCTTTTGACAAAAGTTGAAGGTTTTGGCATTTTACTTTGGCGGTTTTGAAAAAAAAAGTCAGTGCATACGACCTTTTACCAAATCTGTAGTCCTTTTGTTTACAATTACATGTATTACTTTATTTGCTTTATTGTTTTCAACTTGCTGAATCACAACTATAACCCATAGCAAAGTACTATACAGCTAAAAAAAAAAACATGATTTTTAATGACACAATATAGGATAATCTTTGTAAATTCAAGCTAAAATAATTGCTTTTATGATCAAAATTAATCCCTATCATGCCTTTCTATTACTACATTATTATTATTATTATTATTAAATGTAAAATTACCAGTAAACAATTTTATTTCTGTACACTTGTAAAACATTTAACAAATTCCACATTTTTGAAAATAATTATTTCATGTGGTATATAAAAAACATATGATAATGAAAATTAGATGATCTCATTAAGACATTGAACACAATGTCTTTTTTAAAGTTTTTTTTTATTTGACTTTCAGTGAAAATAAGTTGAGGTTCAGTACATAAGTACCCAACACATCATAAGAATTTTAACTTATTTGTCTTCAGAATTTAAAACTCGTTATAATTTTAACCAATTTGTTTTTATCATGATGATGTTTTGATATTTAAATGATAATTTACATCTAAAAACTTCCACAAATAGTTCTGAACTTTTATTTTATTTTATTTACAAAAGTTTTCTCATTTTGGATTCAACATAAAAATATGGTAATGGTATATATAAAAATATGTGGAAGAAAAATTAAAATTGAGTACAAATTTCATCGTAATCAAATTGATAAAACTCAATTGTTGAAAATTGTCTGAAACAGATAAGCATTAATAAAAGAAGTGTAAAGATAAAGAAATTACGAGACTAGCCTCCTCTGCACACAAAAAATCCATCAAAGGTTATTCATAAATATATAATATCACAAATTTTAATTTTCTAGCTCTTCAAGTAAATTCAAAATCCATAATATGGAAGATCTATTAACATTGTCTTCATCCAATAAGTGTACTTAAAAAGCATATATATATATATATATATATATATATATATATATATATATATATATATATTATCACAGAAATGCTCTCAGCAGCAATGTCATCTTAAAGGGTTGAAGCATCATCTGACATATCAGCATCAGGGTCCCGTGTTCGTCGGCGTGAATAATTAAGTCCTTCTTGGTAAGCTAATTGTAATTTCCGTAATGTTTGGGCCATCCTTTCAGCATTGGGTCCACCACCAAACTGTTGATTTAAACGTCTCATTTCCTGTTTATCTCTGTCGGTCTCTATTGTTCTAATTCTTTTTCTTTCCTTTTCTTCTTTCCTCTGCAAGTCCTGTTATTAGATTCATAATAAAGTAGAAGACAGAAGATACAATGTTTTAGCCATAAAAAGAATAAACATTTTGTTCCAAAGTCTTTTCCTCACCATCCTTTCGAATTTGATAGCTTGGACAAATCAAAACTTATTCAGTTATGGAAGACATTGAGTAAGTTGTTTTACAGACCTGGTTAAGATTCCTTCACTTACATTGAGGAAGTCAGTTCTGAGATGGTGAAAGAAATGGAGTACCTGGAGAAAACCACTGACCTTCAGCAAGCGAACTGAAAAACTTTCTCACACTAGGATGTACCCCAAATGTGATTTGAACCTAGGCAGTAAAAGACACTGTGATCCATTAATGCATGCTTTTAGCACTCTGCTACTAAGTCCCCGAAAAACTTATTCAGATCAAACTACAGTGCACCAGTTTAATGATCACTAATTGTAAAATGAAGTGGATTAGAAGGACATTGTTACATGACCCTGTCAAGACCTTTTCACTTAAACTATGGGAGTTGGTTATGGGATGATAGAAGAAACTTTTAAGAAAATTCTCTGACTTTCAGCACAACACAGAAGCTGTCAAGTGAGAATTCATATGCTTCTTCAGCGTGTACCTTCAATAATATTCTACAATTTTATCCAACACATAAACTTTTGCTGCATATTTATCAATATTCACACAATTTGGACAAAAATATTTATCATATGAGGCTGACAATCACAATGACACCGTAAAATGACATTAGTACATTTCATGTTTCAAAAGAATGATTATTTCTCTCTGTGTTTATTATTACAAATGTGGATTTCTCAATGTACACACCTCTGGATTATTGGTGAACTCTATCACATTGGAAATACCGGTAATCAACACATAATACCTGTGCACTTACCAATCATACATCACATGGTCTGAAGAGAATATGAGTTTGTAAAATGCATCTAGCATAATGAATTCCATTACATGATTATCTCCCTTTGTATAAGCTGCCCATACTTACCCTTAAAGCTACATCATGTGGGTCTGTGATATGTATTTTTCTTTGAGATGTGTTCAGACTACCAGACGATCCCATCTCTGGAGGAGGACTTACTCCTGCCTTTAGATAAATGGCTGTAAGTCTGAAAAAAAAACAAACTCAAAATTATCTTTTCATATATTGTAACATATATTTCTAACTTTTCATAAACTGTTGTAAATTCTGAAGAATTTGATTTTTTTGTGTATAAAAACTAGGAATTATGGTATCCAACAAAAAGATCTTTAATGATGCTTATCAATGAAAACAATATCACATATGTTCATGATAGCTTTACTCCTTAACAAAATTCTATTTACAATAGTCAAAAACAACTTTAGATTAAGTTGTATTTATCTCTCTTATAGACCTATAATAATACATGTTATCTGCTGGAAATTTTTGTTATACCTTGAGGCACAAGTTTTAACATGTTACTTCGTAGTCACATTACACCATTCAATTGAACCCAAATTTGATAGATATGTCCAATTATGTGTGCAAAAAACACAGTATCAGCATTTGTAACCGTGACTATAGAGTGGTTACAAACAGTTACATGGTTACAAAATATTTCTCTTTTTCAAAACCAACTTCATTTTCTGGATAGGTTACAGGGTAACAAAGGTAACACTATGGTTACATAGAGTTACACTAAGTTACAGATATTATTTTTCAATTTTTGAAAATCTCCCAGGTTACAAGGTTACAACGGTTACAAAGGTAACAGTTATGGAAAATGACTGTTTTTCAAAACCGGCTTCATTTTCTGGATAGGTTATGGGGTTACAAAGGTAACAATATGGTTACATAGAGTTTCACTAAGTTACAGATATTATTTTTCAATTTTTGAAAATCTCCCAAGTTACAAGGTTACAATGGTTACAAAGGTAACATGACTCTTTTTTCAAAACCGACTTCATTTTCTGGATAGGTTACGGGGTTTCAATGGTAACACTATGGTTACATAGAGTTACACTAAGTTACAGATATTATTTTTCAATTTTTGAAAATCTCCCAGGTTACAAGGTTACAACGGTTACAAAGGTAACAGTTACAGAAAATGACTCTTTTTCAAAACCAACTTCATTTTCTGGATAGGTTATGGGGTTACAAAGGTAACACTATGGTTACATAGAGTTACACTAAGTTACAGATATTATTTTTCAATTTTTGAAAATCTTCCAGGTTACAAGGTTACAACGGTTACAAAGGTAACAGTTATGGAAAATGACTGTTTTTCAAAACCGGCTTCATTTTCTGGATAGGTTATGGGGTTACAAAGGTAACAATATGGTTACATAGAGTTTCACTAAGTTACAGATATTATTTTTCAATTTTTGAAAATCTCCCAAGTTACAAGGTTACAATGGTTACAAAGGTAACATGACTCTTTTTTCAAAACCGACTTCATTTTCTGGATAGGTTACGGGGTTTCAATGGTAACACTATGGTTACATAGAGTTACACTAAGTTACAGATATTATTTTTCAATTTTTGAAAATCTCCCAGGTTACAAGGTTACAACGGTTACAAAGGTAACAGTTACAGAAAATGACTCTTTTTCAAAACCAACTTCATTTTCTGGATAGGTTATGGGGTTACAAAGGTAACACTATGGTTACATAGAGTTACACTAAGTTACAGATATTATTTTTCAATTTTTGAAAATCTCCCAGGTTACAAGGTTACAACGGTTACAAAGGTAACAGTTACAGAAAATGACTCTTTTTCAAAACCAACTTCATTTTCTGGATAGGTGACGGGGTAACAAAGGTAACACTATGGTTACATAGAGTTACACTAAGTTACAGATATTATTTTTTCAATTTTTGAAAATCTTCCAGGTTACAAGGTTACAACGGTTACAAAGGTAACAGTTACAGAAATGACTCTTTTTCAAAACCAACTTCATTTTCTGGATAGGTGACGGGGTTACAAAGGTAACACTATGGTTACATACAAAACCGGCTTCATTTTCTGGATAGGTTACGGGGTTTCAATGGTAACACTATGGTTACATAGAGTTACACTGAGTTACAGATATTATTTTTCAATTTTTGAAAATCTCCCAGGTTACAAGGTTACAACGGTTACAAAGGTAACATTTAGGGAACATGACTCTATTTTGAAAACCGACATCATTTTCCTGATAGGTTACAGGGTTACAAAGGTAACACTATGGTTACATAGAGTTACACTAAGTTACAAATATTATTTTTCAATTTTTGAAAATCTTCCAGGTTACAAGGTTACAACGGTTACAAAGGTAACATTTACGGAAAATGACTGTTTTTCAAAACCAGGCTTCATTTTCTGGATAGGTTAAGGGTTTACAAAAGTAACACTATGGTTACATAGAGGTACACTTAGTTATAGATATTATTTTTCAGTTATTGAATGTATCCCAGGTTACAAGGTTACACAGGTAACATCTTAGAAGAATGATCACATTTTTTAAAACCGGCTTCATTCTTTGGATAGGTCAGATTTATGATTAACACGATATCAAAGTAGGTTTTGTTACCTATTATGTGTTTACCTTTGGCTGTTTTTCCCCACTGAAGGAATCCAGAGGAGGATATTTTGAAGCCACTGTCTGTGTGTAACAGTGCATCCGTCAGAGTTTCATTCCCAGCTTATTTTTCTGAAACAACTGGCTGAATTTCAATGAAACTTTTTGAAAATTGTCACTACCAAGAGGAGATGTGCATAGTGTTGTGGTTACAAGGTTCGATCGTTGAACCAAGAGCTATTGCCTCTGATAAGTTAAACAATATACATATTGAGTAATGGTTTTTTTCGGGATATTTCTGAAAAAATTATTTGCTAGATTTCAATGAATCTTTGTGGAATCTTTATTACATAGAGAAGATGTACATATCCTTAGATTCACCCAGTTTGACCATTAATCCCAAATTCATTGCCCCGATTAGCTAAACAATATACTTATTGAGTAGTATTCGTTTCCGGGTTATTTCTTTTAAAAACTGTTGGCTAGATTTCAATAAATGTTTGTGGAAAGCTTCATTACTAAGATGAGATGCGCATATCATCGGGGTTACAAGGTTTGACCATTAAACCCAGAGTTATTGCCTCTGATTAGTTACGCACGATGAATTTAAAGTAAATTTTGTTTCCTTTCCCTAAAACAAATATCTAGATTTACCTAAAACTTTGTGAAAAGCTTAATTACCAAAACGAGATGCGCATATCATTGGGATTACCTAGTTGAACATTAAACGCAGAGATTTTGCCACTGATTGGTAAAACAGTAAACTTATAGATTAATATTCATTTGGTTTATTTTTTTTTTTTTTAATTTTTATTTTTTTTTTTTTTTGAAACCTTTTTGTTATAATGTATTTTAAAAAAACTTTGTAAAAAGCTTTATAACCTAGAGGAGAAAGGCGTTATGTTAATGTTATTTGGTTTGATTATTTAATTTGGTTATGCACTACGTCTTTAGTGTAAATATGATTTTGGATTTTAAAAACCTGTGGTTAGATTTCGTTTTGGGAAGAATCATTACTAAGAGAAGATGTGCATGTCTTACACAGTTTGATTATTAACTCATGATTATCTCCCCTGATTAGTTAATGTTTAATAAAGTACTTGTTTTAATTTTGATGTGCCATATGTGCACATTAAGGAAATTCATTTCATGTTTCTTATAGTAGTGTATAGATAAGCATCATATTTGATGGCAACCAGTTTATTGGCAAATGGCAAATAGATCATATCAACTGCAAACTTCAGATAAATATTATCGGAAAACAGAGCAGTGTTTCCCCCCCCCCCCTCTTCCGTTTTCTTCTATACAAATTCAAACTGTGCCCTTCTTGAAAACAAGCATTCATTGGCATAGGATATATTGTCTGTGAAAAATGCCTTGTTAAAAATAGTTCCAGACTTTTACATTATGGATATACAAAATAGATGGCTTAAATATGAATTATCTGAATTTCGTCAGAATTTAGTCTGAATGCTTTTTAATTAATAAATTTTAGTTAAAAAATTCAACGAAAATAAAGAATCAAATTGAATAGTAAATTAAATTGACTGAAATTTTTGGTTGTTGTGTCAGGTGACAAGGTATGATGTCAGAAGGGTACGTTCTAGTAGGGAATGTTTTGGGAATGGTGTGTTTATTCAAATGATAACAAATGAACTTGATGGTGGACAGGTAATGACAGTAAATGATAGATTTCCAAATTGTCTCAGTATTTTTTCATTGAAATTATGTTGCAAAAGAGAAATGTAAATATGAAAACGGCACAAATGGGAGACTGCTGTAAAGCTTAGGCAGAAGGCAACATGAATGTTTTTGTTCCATTTTGTCACGCCAGTTTGACGCATTTTTAAGTTAGGACGTGATCATGTAAGCTATTGTAATAAAACTGGCTAGCAGGAAGGAATACGTATAGTTTCAAGATTTGAGTCATTGGCAATTTCAGGTATTAATTTAGCTAGACAGTAATTATAAATGAGGGTTGCAGCCTTTCTAGTCAATTATTTGACACCTGGTAAGTTTGGAACTTACTAGTTACTGGTGACTTTACAAAGTTCAAAACACCTGTTCGGGTGAAGTATGACACCTTTGTCTGAAGTCTGACATGCTACATATATCAGTATAAATTAAATGATTCATTTATAAATGTAGTGATATTTTCAAGTGTAATAGAGGCCCATTTCACTGCAAAGCATGTACAGGTTCCTCATCCTTGATGTGCAAAATGGAATTTGATTAGCACCACTATTGAAGTAGAAGCTGACGTTGGCCATCTTGAACAATGATTTAAGTGCTTTTTGCTAGTTGTTATATATGAAAGAAATATAATCAATCAATGATTTTTCAAAGTTGTTTATTAAAAGTACAAATAAAGAACATTGCTACTGATATTTGCCATAAAAGAAGCTCACCAGGCATGACATGTAAGTTACAGTGGTACTGTGGTTTAAAATCTGAACTGCAAGCCAGTGGCTGGGAATCATGCACAAGAAAAAATGAAAAGATTTGAGATACAGATGGTGAGTTTTTCTGTTCATCAACTGATATTATATAATTTTGATACAGCTTGTACCTCTGATTTTAGGGGGTCCTTGATTGAGGTTAAGCATGGTTGCTTTGAATGTATGAAGGGGACTAAAAGCCCAACCATGCTAGGTGTACAGTCCCATAGAAATTTGAAAATTAAAAAAACAAAAGAACATCATCTCCAGTGTTCAGTTAAATACAGTTAAAATGTAGAGTTTTAGTGATGAAAGTATAGTAAATTATATAAAACCAATTGACAATGATTTTTAACACCTTCAACAAGTTTTGTTATATATATTCTTTTTATCTTTTTATATTACCTTGTTTATAAAAAAAACAGTTTGAGAGAATTTAAGCCAAATCTGTTTAGGCAAGAGATGGAAAATCAGAAACACAGATTCCAAAGTTTTTACAATGCTGTCTTCATTGAAAATCTTTATTTACTCGTTTACAGAGTTGAAATTTTTGCATGCCCAATTACTAAAGTTTTCCACCACCCAAAATTTTAACCCAATCCCCAACCCACTCCAGTTTACATCATAATATTGATTGGTTAAAATTTGTAATGTCACAGCAGCAATTTTCAGCTATATGTAAAATACATAAGAATAGCATTATGACAATTTGTGTTTGTGTGAGTGTGAATAGGGAATTTGGTCTGTTTTATACTATCCCTCACTCAGGCTGATTTTTTTGAGGCGCTATTTTCTGAAATAGTATCCTACAGACAAGCATCTCACTCCCTGAGTCAGATTATCCTGACACTAAACAAGTCAACATTCTGTCCTCTTAATGCAAAAGAAAACAATGTGATCTGACTTGGGTTGGTGCCAGTTACCTCCTGCTCTTGATGTTGCTGTTGCATTGTTGTACTTTAGCATCACATAGCAATTTTAAGCTATTTGTGACAAGAAGAAGGTAATAAATCTCTATGAATTAATCTAAGCACAAGTTCATGTACAATGTATGTGTGTGATGTACTATGTTAGTCTGCCTTGCAAAAGTTAATGATTTCTCTGGGAACTCCAGTTTCCACATTAATCCCAAAACTGACTGCATCAATATAAGTTAAAAAATCATGACTGGGGTGGTATTAATTAACTCTTTCCCAGTTCTTAATTATCTCTCGCTTTCCCAACTCTTAATTATCTCTCTGAGAGTTCATTTTATTGTTCCAGCTATTTAAACCATTCAAAAAATTGCATAATGAGTTTAATTTATATACATGTATTATAATTGAGCATAGCCTGAAACCATACCACTTCCCCAGTCCATTATCCTGGCACCAGGTGAACCAGTCAATACTCTATTCTCCTAATGCCAAGCCAGTTGTAAGGTCGTAATATCTAAATTTTTAAAGTCTTTTGTATGACCTGGCTGAGATTTGAACTATATCCTCCCACTGTTGAGGCAGACACTCGACCACTGAGCCATGGAGATTGTCACCATGCCTTGAGTCCCAATATCCAGTGAACAAGTCAATTATTTAACTCTTTTACAATTCTTAATTTTCTCTCTAAAAATTTAGTTTATCAAACCAAAGTTTCAAATCTCTTAAAAACTGCTAATTTAGTGTTATTTTTGTAACATGTATTATATTAAATCACAGCCTGTTCAAGTTTCACTCAAAAAACCACCGGAGGTGGTACGTGAGGTATTAATTCTACATGAATATTTACAAAATGCTGCATGTCAAGTTAACATATTTACATCATACAAACAGCCAACACACATATATATAAATAACATTAGCTATATATGCATATAATAATAATAATAATATTAATAATAATAATAACAATAATTGTACAATTTAATATACTAGTCGTGTGATGCGAAGTGATAATCATAATATTCTATTTGGTAATAAATCAGTTTATAACAGTTATAGTTATACACACTCATATAGCCATATATGGATACTAAGAATAGCTACTGATATGCTTCTGAGCCTTCCCTGATAAACTTGCACAAATTAGACATTAGATTATAATTTTTACTTTTAAACAAAAAATGCATTTTTAGAGTGGATTTTTAAAAAACTGTTTTGGTATATATATTTGCCTTATAGTATGGAACTTGCTACATTCAAATAAAAAGTGAAATTCGTCTCCAATATTATTTTTGCAAAATAGACACTTTCTTTCATTTCTTTCGACCTTATGCCATCGTCCAACCTCAATGGGTAACTTGTGATTACAGGTTCGAAATTTAGCCATTAAAATTCTGTAATATTCTGGTAAAAAAACTAAATAATCTTCAAAACAAAATTCTGTTTTAATAATTCTATACGTCGTAGCTTTGTTTGATGCATCAATTTGTGAATACCACTGTTGTATGTATTGGTCTTTTAACTTTTGTTCAACAGTTTCAATTAACCATATACCATTTACATTAAAACCTTGACCCTGCCAAATATTACATAAACCCAAATTGTTTAAAATAGACTGAATTTTACATAACCATGGAATATTTTTATTTTCACTCATTAAATACACAAGTTTATACATAATAAATGAGAGTTTGTTGTCTTTAGATTGCACTAATCTTATCCAAAATGAAATCTTTCTCTTATAAATATATACATACATAGGATATCGACCTAACTCACCATACACCATATAATTGGGAGTAGATTTCTTTAATTTCAACATCTTTTTACAAAATTGTAAATGAATTTTTTCGCATAAACCTAAGTTTTCGAAACCCCAAATTTCACTACCATATGTTAACATTGGAACAATCATCTGATCAAACATTTTAAGTTGACATTCAACCGATAAATGCAATTTATAAATCTTTTTATACAAACAAAATAAGGCTTTTGATGCTTTCTCTAAAAGATATTTTCTAGTTTTTATAAATGAACCATTGTAATTAAATATAATCCCAAGATAGCAGTATTGATCAGTGCATTCTAGAATATCTTCAGAAAATCTTATCTTTGGGGTTGATTTTAATTTTCGTTTACTAAATACCATAACTTTGGTTTTATTTATATTAACCTTCAACTTCCAGTAATCACAATAATACTTAAAACTGTCAATAGCTTTCTGCAAGCTTTCAATACTTTCTGACATAATGACTGTGTCATCGGCATAAAGTAAGATTAAAAGTTTTTCGAATATCAAAAGTTTATCAAACAATACTTGTGAAATGGATTCAGTTCCTTCAACATTCTGGGATATTAAAAATTCCTCTAGATCATTTAAAAAAAATTGAAAATAAGAAGGGGACAGGTTTTCCCCTTGTCGTACACCTATGTTACATAAAAAATAATCAAATTTGTCTTCACCATTAACCACACATGATTTAATTGACTGGTACATATTGTAAATAATTCTAAAACAATTGCCATTAATTTTATATTTCTTCAGTTTAAACCATAATCCCTGTCTCCATACAGTGTCAAATGCCTTTTTAAAGTCAACAAATACACAGAAAAGTTTTTTATTGAGTGTAAATAATAGTTCTACTATACAATGCAGTATAAATATATTATCAATAGTTGAGTGAGATTTACGAAAGCCGGCTTGGCTATTTGTTATAATGTCTTCTTTTTCTGCAAATTTTTTTAAACGGGTATTTAAGATAGAAGTAAATAACTTCCCCAAAGAACTTAAAATAGTTATTGGCCTATAATTATCTGGATTTAGCCTATCGCCATTATTTTTGTATATTGGTTTTACAATTCCAACCAACCAGGATTCAGACACATGACCACTCTCAAAAATGATATTAAAAAGTAACATATATATTGGGAGCATAATTCCTAAAGACACTTTGATATATTCATTTAAAACCTGGTCCTCACCACATGCCTTTTCATTTTTCAAATTTTTTACAGAGCTAACAATTTCTTTTTCAGTGATAGGGCCATTGATGTCAACTGTTTCTGATTCATCACAAGTAAATAACCCGGGATTATCTATCACACAATCTTTTACCTGGTTAAGATTTTTAAAATACTCATAAAATACATCAATATCAATAGTGTTAGGCTTATTTACATCTCTGGTACTATCATTAATTATTTTCCAGTATTCTTTGGGATTATTACTTCATAAATTTTTCAGTTTGTTTTCCATGTGATGCTTGTAGATACAATGATTTTTTACAATAGTCTTCTTATAAATTTTACTTGCATTGCAAAAAATTGCGCTTACTTATTTCATTCTTATATCTTAGATTTGCTTGCTTTGCTTTACGGAAAAGTTTTCTTTTCTCTCTACATTCAGCATTGAACCAAGGTTTGTTGACCTTTCTATTTTTAGAACGACAAGTATCGCCAAAAGATTTTTTAGCAGAAGATAAAAATATATTAGAAATTTTGGAAACAGCTGAATCAATGATTAGTTCTGCCTGAAACCTTGATACATTTCTTATTATAAGCTTAGTAAGATTTTTTAATCAATAGCAGTTCTTCAAACAAAACTGTGAGGTTGTAACCAACCAATTGATTGAGGTGTGATAACTAAAATGTAGCTAAAAGCTACATATGTAATGTATAATAGACCAGAAGGTTAGAGTAATTATACCTATTAAAGGCTTTTGAATTTTTTTTCAATTCTTAGATTATGACTTTAATCCTATAAGCTTGCTTTAACGAATGAAATCAAGTATGATTTAGGAATCAAAGTGGTTGTTGACTGAGTGTAGGGGTAAAGAATTATAGTCCCACCAACCACCCTCCTTTTCTTGGAAATGATTCATTATGACTCTATTCAAATGTCCATAATGAACCAGAAAATTTGAAGCAGTTAAGGGGTAGGAATCTCAACTATTCAAAGTTATAGCCCCATCCAGCCCCACTCAGCAGTGGGGAATCACCTTAGGTGTTCTTAATTATTATCATTCTATTTATCTCTTCATAAGAAATCAGAAAATACATAGTTTAGGGGTTGGGATCTCAACCATTTAAAAGCTATACATGTACATAGCACAACCCAGCCCCACCCTATGGTGGGGAAAGACCTTAGGTGTCTTTCATTAGTATCAATCATAAAGAACCAGACAATATAATTGGTAGTTCAGTGGTGGGGATGTCTACAGCTAAATAGTTATCACAAAGCCCCATCAGGTACCACTCTTTAGTGGTACCCCTGGAATAAATTTTATATGAATTGATGTGCCTTGGGATGCTTAAATCCCAAATATATATAGTTTTATAGTACAAAGCAAAGTGTGTATTGAAAAATTGATGATTTTTGTATTTAAGACACCACCCTCATGCCTCTACCCATTGAACCCCTGGGGATTTAAAATTAATGGATAACACAACTTTAATGGTACAGGAATCTATCCTAAAAATTTGAACGAGATAGATTGATGAAATCCTGCAGACAAAAAGTGCTTTTCTTAGGTAAAAATTGCTAAAATTCCCTCATTACAGTTGTAGCCTCTGGCTACATGACAGTCATCATATGTCAGTCAAATGGTTGCTTACACCCTTCACACTTCATGGTTGTGTTGCTTATTAATCAAAATGTATTATAATTTCTGGCTATGATAAAATATAATGTAAAAATATACCCAATTAACAGTTTGTAGCTCACCTGAGCTGAAAGCTCAGATGAGCTATTGCTATCCATCTTCATCAGAAGTGTGTCGTGTGTAGTACGTAAACTTTTAACATTTTAATCTTCTTCTCCAAAACCACAGGGCCAAATTTAATGAAACTTGGTAACCATCATGCCTGTGTGAAGCCCTTTCAGATTTGCACAAATGAAGAAGTTGTCTACTTGGTGTCCCATAAGGAGGGAAAATCTTTAAAAATCCTCTTCTTTGAATGTACATAAAATATACCTTAGTTATTACATGTAGGACGTTTAGTTTCAGATTTGCACAAATGGTAGCATTGGGGCTAAAATAAGGGAAATGGCAAGGCACTAAGTGGGGTAATTGCTAAAAATTATATACTTGTCAACGTATCTTGAACACTATTAAGTTTTTGTGTAGGCATGTATATGAAAATATTGTAGGTATAAATATTGTAGGTATTGATATGACAATCATTTTGATATATGATTTAAGGTCATAGGTTCAAATGTCAAGGTCATAGCTGCATTAGATGGTTAAAATTGTTAATTATCTTGAAAACTATTCACTTTTTGTATAGGTATGTATATAAGAATAGTATTGTAGGTATTGATATGATGATCATTTTGATATATGATTCAAGGCCATATATTTAAAGGTCAAGGTCATAGCTGCATAAGAAGACTAAATTGTTAATAATTTGGAAACCATTCATTGTACTTTAGTTACTACATTACCTACTTATAAATGCACTGTGACTAGATATTTCTGATTAATTATTGTGGCAGTTCTAAACTTGAGGAAGCTTTGAAAATTTCAATATTTCATATAATTTCTATTGCAATTTGTAAAAATTTGGACATATCCTCAGGTAAGCACTAAGGCCCATGGGCTTCTTGTTTGAATGGTTTGAATTGCTGGAATGATAAAATGAACTTTCACAGACTTAATTAAGAACTGGAAAAGAGTTGAGTAATTGACAGGTTCCCTGGATAATTTGACTCGGGGAACTCTGTGGTTAAGTGGTAGAGTGTTTGCCTCATAAGTGGGAGGTTGTGGGTTCAAACCATGCTGACCTGGCTGTAAAAATTCCATGGACATATGTCCATGTCCATGTAAACTCCATGGATTTCCACTGAAATGCCACAAAAATCCATGGAAAGTGTGTACATGTCCATGGGAAAATAATTTTGCCATACTTTTGACCATGGACATGTACATAATTTCCATGGAATTTCTGTGGACATGTACATGGATTTTTGTGGCAAAATTTGTGTCTGTCAATGAAAGTATTACAAAGTATACAAAGTTTCAGTCCCAGCATTGTCAACAAACTCTGCGTGGAAATTCCATGGATTTCCATGGAATTTTTCTCAAGTGTCAAGGTCAGCAATTTCAGTGTTCTGTTCATACAATGAGATGTTGCTAGACAACAACAAGAAAAAAAGATGGCTGTCTAGCATTTTCAGGCATTTCAGCTTTGGACAATAAAAGACTAAGAAGGACATAAAATCTTATATTTGGTGCAAAGTCACTGGATATTATACAAAGGAAAGCTTTAAACAAATATTTTTTGAGAAAATGGAATCTAGTGAAATTATAAGCAAACCATTAAAAGTTCCGTTTGAGAATTATTTAGCTGTCTTCTGAAATATGGAAAGTATCATGTGAGTTTTATTAACTTCTATCATGTAACTAAAATAAATGAAACAGGCAACTATTTTTGTTATAAAGTTTAACTCAAATAAAAAATTAGAATAAAAAATGATAAACACTTGATTTATTGTAAATATTAAGACTGAGCAAAATTTTAAAGATCTGTATGAACATGAAAATATCATGAATGAAATACATTGGTGGGGTGCTAAAAACTTGATGTGTTATTGTTTAATAATTATTAAAACAGTCATAGGCAAAAAAAAAGTCACCACATATGTCATTTCATAATTTCAGTAAAATGTGCTGACCCACAAAGTAGCCATCTTTTTTCTTGATGCTGTCTAGAAATACTTCATCTGTATGGATCGCTTTTTAAAAATTTGCCACTTATTTTCCATGTACAATGTACATGTACTTCGACGACGGAATTTCCATGTACATCGACAGTGGATTTGTCATGTACATGTCCACAGATTTGCCACAAACATGTCCATGGAATTTCTGTGTACATTTGGTTCCAATACTCCACACTTTCAATGTACAAAAAATCCATGAAATCTACAGCCAGGGAGTCATACATAAGACTTAAAAAATTAAGATCATATTGCTTCCTCACTTGGTGCACAGCATTAGACAGATAGAGTTTTGACTGGTATACCTGGTGTCAGGATAATGAAATATTGGTATTCTAATTGTCTGTTGCATACTGACTCTGTTAGTTAGCATCTTACCAAGAAGTTGCCCTGAATGTGCACTAGACAAAATAACACTCTCTCACACATACATGAACTATTCCTTGAATATCTTTAAGTGACAAAAAAACTAGCAAATAACTGAAAAAATTGCTTATGTGATGTTAACAACATAATAATCAACCAACTGATCTTGTGATGTGAAAGGGGATTTTAAATGTTGGGGTGTTGGAACACTTTAGTCATTGTGCTTGCAATGATTCAGTTCTAGAGTGAACCTGGGATTATATATCTATAGTAAAACCTCATTAAAACACCAACATTTATCCATGAATATTTTGGCATTATAACGAGTTTGGCGATAAACTGAGGGAGACAGTAACCAAAATTTGACATGTACTTAGTGTGATCAGAGTGGGTTAGGTACATTGAAATAGGAATTTGGACACGGCTCGATTAAATCATTTTCATTGGTAGATTCATTATATTCTGGGCTCCAGCATTAGTAAACACAACTTTAATGCCTTTTCAGAATTCAGAAATTAATATTGTCCTAGTGTTATTAAGTTTTTTGACAGTTTAAAAGAACTTTGTAACAGACTTTAATTGTGTGAAAATCTGCAAAAGGCAAAGAAAGATCATTTACATGTTATCTACATGTCATTTATTGTATCCATGATTAAACATTGCACAAAAGAGAAGTTGTAATTTTCACTGGGAGTGGGTTGGGTTAAATATTACACTGTTCTTAATTATTTAAAATGCCAGGATTTGTTTCATAAAAAATGCACCATATAATTAAGAATAAATGAAATAATTCACCTGTTACATTCATTAAAGTGTTAATAGATTTGGTGCCAGTGTCACTTATTTTATTTCAATTCCAAACAACAAGTGTATCACAATTTTGAAAACTATAACCTTTGTTTTATCAGTATTAATCTCAATATTCTATTTATCACAATGACCCATCAATTTATTAACCAAAACTTTCTTTTGATTTGACAAATAAAACTTTGTCATCAGCATAAAATAAAGAAAATAAATTCACCATTCACCTGAAAATACCCAGAATTATTAACATTCAAACATTTTTTCATCTAATTTGTTGAAAATGAAAAAGTATTGGTGTTAACGTTCACTTGGTTGACATCACAACAAGATTCTATCTATTCATATAATATTACACATAATTAACATTTCTGTACATATTGAACATGTCATCATGGTCATAGTTAAGTACCTTATTAGTTTTAACTTATAATCTAGCCCCTATCATAACCCTTATGGTACCTCGGCTGTGATCAATCTAGGCCACTAATTAATTAATTAGTAAATGCAAAATTTGGGTTGTAAGTAAGGCATCCTTACATAGCTATAGGTGACCAGTCTTGATTAGGTATTAACCTGTTCACTCAGGCATGAATGATTAAAGGTGAATTTTTTGATGGATCTGAATCATTGGAATATGTTAGGGTGATTTAACCTTTTAAAAATTATTTCTTGTAAAATAGTGTTGCAGATGATAATTGATTAAATATATTAAATAAATATTGTTTATTTAAGATAATGTCCTTATTTAAAATATTGAGAATCTAATAATAAATAAATAAATAAATAAATAAATGTAAATAAATCTACTTAAAAATAGTTTCTCAAATTTCAGTGAATAAAAAACTGCTAATTGACTTGAAAGTTAACTGGTCAATATAAAAAAGGAGAAAATCTTTTTTTTTTTTTTTTTTTTTTTTTTTTTTTTGAAATATTGTATTGTTACCAACTATTGAAGGGATTAAAAACTATTGTTTATGCTAAATTTAACTTACAATTTGGTTACAATGAATAAGCAACAGATTCTAAATTATTTACAACAAGTGTTAAAATTCAGGAAGGATGTTGAATGCTTTCCAACAAAATAGTTATTGTCAGACATTCGCACTTAATGTTGATGTTATTAATTAAAACCAAATAGATAATTTATTTACACAAGTTGCAGATTTGTTGTGTCAAGCAGCTTGCAACACATTTAGTACATATAATAATAATAATAATAATAATAATAATAATAATAACAATAATAATAATAATAAAAGGATTATATCTAAGGTATGGTTTACTCGTGATGTTTTAAAGCTAAGAAGAATTTCTGAAAAAAGAAGACTGTACAGGAAAAATAAATCTGATGTTTTAAGGAGAAGCTTTCAGCGGAAAAAAATATGAACATGTTTTGGATAAAAGTATACGACATTACAGAGTCAGTTTACATATAAAAGTAAAAAGATTAAAAAGTTCAAACAAGGTATTTTGGAAACTTAAAAAAAAGAAGACAAAAACAAACAATGCTGTGTTCAAGAAATGTTAAATCATTTTAAAAATATAAATGCATATGGTATTGATAGTAATGATGAATTAGATGTAATGTATAATTATGTAGATTCCAATTTGTTGTTGGATGATAAAATGTCTTGTGATGAAATTATGATATGTGAAAAAAACCTAAAAATTATAATTCTGCAGGAATTGACAAAATTATAAATGAATATATTGTTATTTCTAAAAAATAATTTTGGCCTATATATCACAACTTGTTTAAAAAAAAATTTATACTGGTGTGATACCAGAATACAGGTTAGCAGGTATTATAAAAATCCAAGTACTGACAGTACTGAATGGTGAGGAAATTCAAATGTATGTAGGTCTAGTATCTAAAGCCTGTAGGAACTGCATACAAAGGAGGTTTTTTAGCTCACCTAACCGAAAGGTCATGTGAGCTTATGGCATGGCACGGCATGTGTATATGTGTGTGTACGTGTGAGCATGCATGCATGTGTGTGTGCGTTGTTAACACTTATTTTCGACTTCTCCTCCAAAACTGCTAGACAGATTTCAATGAAACTTGGTCAGAAGCATATATGGGCTGGTGCAATTCAGATTTGTTCATGGCATTGCCATGGCTACCAAAACTAGGTCAAGGTGACCTAGGGGTCCGAAAATCTTAAAAAATCTTTTTCTCTAAAACCGATGATGGGAGAAAAAAATCTGATGTGATATTTGGCTTCTCTAGGGTCGTAAGCCTATAGTTTGTTCATTTCATGAAATTTGGTCGGAAAAAAGGTTATGCATTTTTGAGTTTAATTTTAAAGATTTTGTAAAATGGCTTCAAATTGTTATAACTTGACTATTTGAACAGATATTGACATGGGGTTTTTAGTTTTGACTTTTTCTTGAAATGACCTTTAAAATAGGGTCAAGGTCACAAATTAAGGTCATGACCTTATTTGTGATTTATGCAGTTTTTGGCAATTTTCTTGCAAATTTTAAGAGATATATGAATTCAAAACATTGTTAAAATGTTCCCCATGACAAAATTTAAAAAGGTACCAAGTTTCGTAACTATATGATAATCTGTGTAGGAAGTTGTTGCCCCTGAAATGTTATTTTTGGCTTATGAATACTAAAATTGTGCATTAAATTGAAAACTATAAGCTTTTTGTATAGGAATGTATATTAGAATATTGTAGGTATTGATATGACAATCATTTAGATATATGGTTCAAGGTAATATGTTGAAAGGTCAAGTTCATAGCTGCATACATGTACTGAAAATGTGAATTATCTTGAAAATTGTTAACTTTTTGTATAGGCATGTATATAAGAATATTGTAGGAATTGCGACAAGGATCATTTTGTTATATGGTTATATGATTCTACAGAAGAAAACTTAAATTGCTAATTATCTTGAAAACAATTTACTTTTTGTATAGGCATGTATATTAAATATTGTAGGTATTGACATGATAATCATTTTGATATATGGATCTAGGTCATATGTTTAAAGGTCAAGGTCACAGCTGCAAAAGAAGACTTAAATTGCTTATTATCTTGAAAACAACTAATTTTTTGTATAGGCATGTATATAAGAATATTATAGGCATTGCAACAATGATCATTTTGTTATATGGTTCAAGGTCATATGTTGAAAGGTCAAGGTCACAGCTGCAAAAAAAACCTAAAATTGCTAATTATCTTGAAAACTTAACTTTTTCTATAGGCATGTATATTAGAATATTGTAGGTATTGATATGACGATCATTTTGACATATGATTCAAGATCATATGTTGAAAAGTCAAGGTCATAGCTGTAAAAGAAGACTTAAATTGCTAATTATCTTGAAAACTATTAAATTTTTGTAAAGGCAATGTACATTAGAATATTGTAGGTATTGACATGATGATCATATATGGTTCAAGGTCATATATATTCATGGACATAGTTGCATAAGTATACTGAAATTGGTTAACGATTTGGAAATTATTCATTGCACTACAGTTACTTCATGCATATTATTAAGGTACTTATAAATGAAATGTTACTGGATATATTTCTGATTAAGTTTTGTGGCAGTTTTTAACTTGAGAAAACTTGTAAAGTTTCTGTACTGAATATATCGTCTATTGCACTCTGCAAACAATCTTTGACATATCCTCAGGTAAGCGTTAAGGCCCATGGGCCTCTTGTTTAAGATTTTTGGACCCCTGCATCATCTTGACCTAGTTTTGGTAGCCGTGGCAACGCCATGAACAAATCTGAATTGCACCGGCCCATTATGCCTCTAAACAAGTATCATTAAAATCTGTCCAGCAGTTTTGGAGAAGTTGAAAATAGGTGTAAACAATGCACACATGCACGCACATACACACGCTGCATCATGCCATAAGCTTACATGACCTTTCGGTCAGGTGAGCTAAAGAGGGAATAATTCATTTCATTTCATATCATTTTTCTTTCAAAAACATTTCTATAGTGTCTATAATAAATAAATAAATAAATAAATAATAAATATATATATATATATATATAATTCTAACAAATTTTGTCAGTCGCCAAAGATAGTCCTTCAGACATATTCAGAAAAAGTCTATTCAACATCTGGCATCAACCAAATGTTGATTCTCAAAATATCGAAAGAAGTACCTGACCATCTTGTTTCTAATACTCTTTCTTCGGTGAAAAAAATGTATAAAAACTTGATTTTTCTACCTTTACACAACTATCCCTCATTGAAAGAATGTCTAAAAAAATCATTTACAAAAACAGTAAACTAAGAAATAAATATCTAGTGCTCAACAGGGATTCTAAAACACCATACAGACTGCAAACAAAAGTATACGGTAAGATACCATCAACAAAATCTTAAGAGTTTTTGATAGACAACATATTTGTTGTGTTTGGCAGTATAATTTTCCAACAAACAATCGGTATACCAATGGGCACCACACTTGTGCACCTTTGCTTGCTGATTTGTTTCCTTATTCATGTGAATCAGAATTGTTACAGAACCTTGTCAGATCTGGAGAAAAGACTCTCGCTAATTCATTCAACTACACATACAGATATATAAATGATGTTCTATCTCTAAATAATCCCAAATTTGGAGAATATGTGAATGCCCTGTATCCAAGTGAGCTTGAACCAAAAGACACGACAGAATCTCCATATTCTGCTTCATATTTGGAATTGTACTTCAATTCTGACACAAACGAAAAGTCACATCTAAAAACTGTACGACAAAAGTGAAGACTTTAATTTTTCTATTGTCAACTTTCCGTTTCTTTGCAGTAATATCTCTGCTTCTCCTGCGTATGGTGTATATGTTTCACAATTAATATGTTATGGTATAGCTTATTCCCAACTGTGGGGACTTTCTACAACGAAGCGAACTGCTTACAATTAAATTGTTGACGCCAGAATATTGCAAGCCTAGGCTAAGCAATGCCCTTAAAAATTCTTATGACCGTCATCACAATATTGTTGATAAGTCTGTTGTCACTGTATCTAAACTTATACCGGATATATTTGGCTTTGTTCTTTGTTCCTTTCATTCTCAAAATTGACTTGCATGTGAAGAGTGTAGCTAGCTAGACAGGAAGTGCTTACCCTTCCAGAGCACCCGGCCTCACTTCATTGATGGCAGTTCACATGTATAAATAAATTTGCCAGCTTTCAAAGTTTTAATTTAGTTAATAAGTTGGTCACTAGGTCAAATAATAGAAAAACCTTGTTAACATTAGTGAAGTCACAATCTTAGTCCAATCCTAATCAGACATGCTCAGAATATACCTCCTGAAAGAGGCTAGCATCAGTTTGTATATGGGCTATGTTGGGTAAAAAAAGTCAAATTAGTGTTACTCTTTTTAACCATAGTGTTACCTTTGTAACCCCGTAACCTATCCAGAAAATGAAGCCGGTTTTGAAAAAAAGAGTCATTTTTCTTCAATGTTACCTTTGTAACTGTTGTAACCTTGTAACCAGGGAGATTTTCAAAAATTGAAAAATTATATCTGTAACTCAGTGTAACTGTATGTAACCATAGTGTTACCTTTGTAACCCCGTAACCTATCCAGAAAATGAAGCCGGTTTTGAAAAAAGAGTCATTTTTCTTCAATGTTACCTTTGTAACCGTTGTAACCTTGTAACCTGGAAGATTTTCAAAAATTGAAAAATAATATCTGTAACTCAGTGTAACTGTATGTAACCATAGTGTTACCTTTGTAACCCCGTAACCTATCCAGAAAATGAAGCCGGTTTTGAAAAAAAGAGTCATTTTTCTTCAGTGTTACCTTTGTAACCGTTGTAACCTTGTAACCTGGGAGATTTTCAAAAATTGAAAAATAATATCTGTAACTTAGTGAAACTCTATGTAACCATATTGTTACCTTTGTAACCCCGTAACCTATCCAGAAAATGAAGCTGGTTTTGAAAAAAAAGAGTCATTTTTCTTCAGTGTTACCTTTGGAACCGTTGTAACCTTGTAACCTGGGAGATTTTCAAAAATTGAAAAATAATATCTGTAACTCAGTGTAACTGTATGTAACCATAGTGTTACCTTTGTAACCCCGTAACCTATCCAGAAAATGAAGGCGGTTTTGAAAAAAGAGTCATTTTTCTTCAATGTTACCTTTGTAACCTTGTAACCAGGGAGATTTTCAAAAATTGAAAAATAATATCTGTAACTCAGTGTAACTGTATGTAACCATAGTGTTACCTTTGTAACCCCGTAACCTATCCCGGAAATGAAGCCGGTTTTGAAAAAGAGAAATATTTTGTAACCATGTAACTGTTTGTAACCACTCTATAGTGGCGGTTACAAATGCTGATACTGTGTTTTTTGCACACATAATTGGCCATATATGGAAATCGCTATGCAGTGTTTGTATAATACTCAGTAGTTTTGACTACTAAAGCCTAGTTGTAACGGGAAATCGCTATGCAGATGTATAAAACTCGGTAGTTTTAAATACAAAAGCCTAGTTGTAACGGGAAATCGCTATGCGGTGTTTGTATAATACTCAGTAGTTTTGAATACAAAAGCCTAGTTGTAACGGGAAATCGCTATGCAGAGTCTGTATAATACTCAGTAATTTTTAATACAAAAGCCTAGTTATAACGGGAAATCGCTATGCAGAGTTTGTATAATACTTGGTAGTTTTGACTACTAAAGCCTAGTTGTAACGGGAAATCGGTATGCAGAGTTTGTATAATACTCAGTAGTTTTGACTACTAAAGCCTAGTTGTAACGGGAAATCGCTATGCAGAGTTTATATAATATTCAGTAATTTTGACTACTAAAGCCTAGTTGTAACGGGAAAACGCTATGCAGAGTTTATATAATACTTGGTAGTTTTGACTACTAAAGCCTAGTTGTAACTGGAAATCGCTATGCAGAGTTTATATAATACTTGGTAGTTTTGACTACTAAAGCCTAGTTGTAACGGGAAATCGCTATGCAGAGTTTATATAATACTAGGTAGTTTTGACTACTAAAGCCTAGTTGTAACGGGAAATCGCTCTGCAGAGTTTGTATAATACTTGGTAGTTTTGACTACTAAAGCCTAGTTGTAACGAGAAATCGCTATGCAGAGTTTGTATAATACTCAGTAGTTTTCACTACTAAAGCCTAGTTGTAACGGGAAATCGCTATACAAAGTTTGTATAATACTCGGTAGTTTTGACTACCAAAGCCTAGTTGCAACGGGAAATCGCTATACGGATGTATAATACTCAGTATGTTTGACTACTAAAGCCTTGTTGTAACGGGATATCGCTATGCAGATGTATAATACTCAGTAGTTTTGACTACTGAAGCCTAGTTTTAGCGGGATATCGCTATGCAGATGTATAATACTCGGTAGTTTTGACTACTTAAGCCTAGTTGTAACGTGATATCGCTATGCAGATGTATAATACTCCGTAGTTTTGACTACTAAAGCCTAGTTGTAACGGGATAGCGCTATGCAGATGTATAATACTCAGTAGTTTTGACTACTAAAGCCTTGTTGTAACGGGATATCGCTATGCAGATGTATAATAACTCAGTAGTTTTGACTACTAAAGCCTAGTTGTAGCGGGATATCGCTATGCAGATGTATAATACTCGGTAGTTTTGGACAACTAAAGCCTAGTTGTAGCGGGAAATCGCTATGCACATGTATAATACTCAGTAGTTTTGACTACTAAAGCCTAGTTGTAGCGGGATATCGCTATGCAGATGTATAATACTCAGTAGTTTTGACTACTAAAGCCTAGTTGTAGCGGGATATCGCTATGCAGATGTATAATACTCAGTAGTTTTGACTACTAAAGCCTAGTTGTAACGGGATATCGCTATGCAGATGTATAATACTCAGTAGTTTTGACTACTAAAGCCTAGTTGTAACGGGATATCGCCATGCAGATGTATAATACTCAGTAGTTTTGACTACTAAAGCCTAGTTGTAACGGGATATCGCTATGCGGATGTATAATACTCGGTAGTTTTGAATACAAAAGCCTAGTTGTAACGGGAAATCGCTATGCAGTGTTTGTATAATACTCAGTAGTTTTGACTACTAAAGCCTAGTTGTAACGGGAAATCGCTATGCAGATGTATAAAACTCGGTAGTTTTCAATACAAAAGCCTAGTTGTAACGGGAAATCGCTATGCGGTGTTTGTATAATACTCAGTAGTTTTGAATACAAAAGCCTAGTTGTAACGGGAAATCGCTATGCAGAGTCTGTATAATACTCAGTAATTTTTAATACAAAAGCCTAGTTGTAACGGGAAATCGCTATGGAGAGTTTGTATAATACTTGGTAGTTTTGACTACTAAAGCCTAGTTGTAACGGGAAATCGCTATACAAAGTTTGTATAATACTCGGTAGTTTTGACTACTAAAGCCTAGTTGTAACGGGATATCGCTATGCGGATGTATAAAACTCAGTAGTTTTGACTACTAAAGCCTAGTTGTAACGGGAAATCGCTATGCAGATGTACAAAACTCGGTAGTTTTGAATACAAAAGCCTAGTTGTAACGGGAAATCGCTATGCAGTGTTTGTATAATACTCAGTAGTTTTGAATACAAAAGCCTAGTTGTAACGGGAAATCGCTATGCAGAGTTTGGATAATACTCAGTAGTTTTGACTACTAAAGCCTAGTTGTAACGGGATATCGCTATTCAGAGTTTATATAATACTCGTTATTTTCGACTACTAAAGCCTAGTTGTAACGGGATATCGCTATACAAAGTTTGTATAATACTTGGTAGTTTTTGACTACTAAAGCCTAGTTGTAACGGGATATCGCCATGCGGATGTATAATACTCAGTAGTTTTGACTACTAAAGCCTAGTTGTAACGGGAAATCGCTATGCAGTGTTTGTATAATACTCAGTAGTTTTGAATACAAAAGCCTAGTTGTAACGGGAAATCGCTATGCAGAGTTTGTATAATACTCAGTAATTTTGAATACAAAGCCTAGTTGTAACGGGAAATCGCTATGCAGAGTTTGGATAATACTCAGTAATTTTGACTACTAAAGCCTTGTTGTAACGGGAAATCGCTATGCAGAGTTTGGATAATACTCAGTAGTTTTGACTACTAAAGCCTAGTTGTAACGGGAAATCGGTATGCAGAGTTTGTATAATACTAGTTAGTTTCGACTACTAAAGCCTAGTTGTAACGGGAAATCGCTATAAAAAGTTTGTATAATACTCGGTAGTTTTGACTACTAAAGCCTAGTTGTAACGGGATATCGCTATGCAGATGTATAAAACTCGGTAGTTTTGAATACAAAAGCCTAGTTGTAACGGGAAATCGCTATGCAGTGTTTGTATAATACTCAGTAGTTTTGACTACTAAAGCCTAGTTGTAACGGGAAATCGCTATGCAGAGTTTGGATAATACTCAGTAGTTTTCACTACTAAAGCCTAGTTGTAACGGGAAATCGCTATACAAAGTTTGTATAATACTCGGTAGTTTTGACTACTAAAGCATAGTTGCAACGGGAAATCGCTATACGGATGTATAATACTCAGTATGTTTGACTACTAAAGCCTTGTTGTAACGGGATATCGCTATGCAGATGTATAATACTCAGTAGTTTTGACTACTAAAGCCTAGTTTTAGCGGGATATCGCTATGCAGATGTATAATACTCGGTAGTTTTGACTACTTAAGCCTAGTTCTAACGGGATATCGCTATGCAGATGTATAATACTCAGTAGTTTTGACTACTAAAGCCTAGTTGTAGCGGGATATCGCTATGCAGATGTATAATACTCGGTAGTTTTGACAACTAAAGCCTAGTTGTAGCGGGAAATCGCTATGCACATGTATAATACTCAGTAGTTTTGACTACTAAAGCCTAGTTGTAACGGGATATCGCTATGCAGATGTATAATACTCAGTAGTTTTGACTACTAAAGCCTAGTTGTAGCGGGATATCGCTATGCAGATGTATAATACTCAGTAGTTTTGACTACTAAAGCCTAGTTGTAACGGGATATCGCTATGCAGATGTATAATACTCAGTAGTTTTGACTACTAAAGCCTAGTTGTAACGGGATATCGCCATGCAGATGTATAATACTCAGTAGTTTTGACTACTAAAGCCTAGTTGTAACGGGATATCGCTATGCGGATGTATAATACTCGGTAGTTTTGAATACAAAAGCCTAGTTGTAACGGGAAATCGCTATGCAGTGTTTGTATAATACTCAGTAGTTTTGACTACTAAAGCCTAGTTGTAACGGGAAATCGCTATGCAGATGTATAAAACTCGGTAGTTTTGAATACAAAAGCCTAGTTGTAACGGGAAATCGCTATGCGGTGTTTGTATAATACTCAGTAGTTTTGAATACAAAAGCCTAGTTGTAACGGGAAATCGCTATGCAGAGTCTGTATAATACTCAGTAATTTTTAATACAAAAGCCTAGTTGTAACGGGAAATCGCTATGGAGAGTTTGTATAATACTTGGTAGTTTTGACTACTAAAGCCTAGTTGTAACGGGAAATCGCTATACAAAGTTTGTATAATACTCGGTAGTTTTGACTACTAAAGCCTAGTTGTAACGGGATATCGCTATGCGGAAGTATAAAACTCAGTAGTTTTGACTACTAAAGCCTAGTTGTAACGGGAAATCGCTATGCAGATGTATAAAACTCGGTAGTTTTGAATACAAAAGCCTAGTTGTAACGGGAAATCGCTATGCAGTGTTTGTATAATACTCAGTAGTTTTGAATACAAAAGCCTAGTTGTAACGGGAAATCGCTATGCAGAGTTTGGATAATACTCAGTAGTTTTGACTACTAAAGCCTAGTTGTAACGGGATATCGCTATTCAGAGTTTATATAATACTCGTTATTTTCGACTACTAAAGCCTAGTTGTAACGGGATATCGCTATACAAAGTTTGTATAATACTTGGTAGTTTTGACTACTAAAGCCTAGTTGTAACGGGATATCGCCATGCGGATGTATAATACTCAGTAGTTTTGACTACTAAAGCCTAGTTGTAACGGGAAATCGCTATGCAGTGTTTTTATAATACTCAGTAGTTTTGAATACAAAAGCCTAGTTGTAACGGGAAATCGCTATGCAGAGTTTGTATAATACTCAGTAATTTTGAATACAAAAGCCTAGTTGTAACGGGAAATCGCTATGCAGAGTTTGGATAATACTCAGTAATTTTGACTACTAAAGCCTTGTTGTAACGGGAAATCGCTATGCAGAGTTTGGATAATACTCAGTAGTTTTGACTACTAAAGCCTAGTTGTAACGGGAAATCGGTATGCAGAGTTTGTATAATACTCGTTAGTTTCGACTAATAAAGCCTAGTTGTAACGGGAAATCGCTATAAAAAGTTTGTATAATACTCGGTAGTTTTGACTACTAAAGCCTAGTTGTAACGGGATATCGCTATGCAGATGTATAAAACTCGGTAGTTTTGAATACAAAAGCCTAGTTGTAACGGGAAATCGCTATGCAGAGTTTGTATAACACTTGGTAGTTTTGACTACTAAAGCCTAGTTGTGACGGGAAATCGCTATGCAGAGTTTTTATAATCCTCGTTAGTTTCGACTACTAAAGCCTAGTTGTACGGGAAATCGCTATAAAAAGTTTGTATAATACTCGGTAGTTTTGACTACTAAAGCCTAGTTGTAACGGGATATCGCCATGCGGATGTATAATACGCAGTAGTTTTGACTACAAAAGCCTAGTTGTAACGGGATATCGCTATGCGGATGTATAATACTCAGTAGTTTTGAATACAAAAGCCTAGTTGTAACGGGAAATCGCTATGCAGTGTTTGTATAATACTCAGTAGTTTTGACTGCTAAAGCCTAGTTGTAACGGGAAATCGCTATGCAGATGTATAAAACTCGGTAGTTTTGAATACAAAAGACTAGTTATAAGGGGAAATCGCTATGCAGTGTTTGTATAATACTCAGTAGTTTTGAATACAAAAGCCTAGTTGTAACGGGAAATCGCTATGCAGACTCTGTATAATACTCAGTAATTTTTAATACAAAAGCCTAGTTGTATCGGGAAATCGCTATGCAGAGTTTGTATAATACTTGGTAGTTTTGACTACTAAAGCCTAGTTGTAACGGGAAATCGCTATACAAAGTTTGTATAATACTCGGTAGTTTTGACTACTAAAGCCTAGTTGTAACGGGATATCGCTATGCGGATGTATAAATCTCAGTAGTGTTGAATACAAAAGCCTAGTTGTAACGGGAAATCGCTATGCAGTGTTTGTATAATACTCAGTAGTTTTGACTACTAAAGCCTAGTTGCAACGGGAAATCGCTATGCAGATGTATAAAACTCGGTAGTTTTGAATACAAAAGCCTAGTTGTAACGGGAAATCGCTATGCGGTGTTTGTATAATACTCAGTAGTTTTGAATACAAAAGCCTAGTTGTAACGGGAAATCGCTATGCAGAGTCTGTATAATACTCAGTAATTTTTAATACAAAAGCCTAGTTATAACGGGAAATCGCTATGCAGAGATTGTATAATACTTGGTAGTTTTGACTACTAAAGCCTAGTTGTAACGGGAAATCGGTATGCAGAGTTTGTATAATACTCAGTAGTTTTGACTACTAAAGCCTAGTTGTAACGGGAAATCGCTATGCAGAGTTTATATAATATTCAGTAATTTTGACTACTAAAGCCTAGTTGTAACGGGAAAACGCTATGCAGAGTTTATATTATACTTGGTAGTTTTGACTACTAAAGCCTAGTTGTAACTGGAAATCGCTATGCAGAGTTTATATAATACTTGGTAGTTTTGACTACTAAAGCCTAGTTGTAACGGGAAATCGCTATGCAGAGTTTATATAATACTAGGTAGTTTTGACTACTAAAGCCTAGTTGTAACGGGAAATCGCTATGCAGAGTTTGTATAATACTTGGTAGTTTTGACTACTAAAGCCTAGTTGTAACGAGAAATCGCTATGCAGAGTTTGTATTATACTCAGTAGTTTTCACTACTAAAGCCTAGTTGTAACGGGAAATCGCTATACAAAGTTTGTATAATACTCGGTAGTTTTGACTACTAAAGCCTAGTTGCAACGGGAAATCGCTATACGGATGTATAATACTCAGTATGTTTGACTACTAAAGCCTTGTTGTAACGGGATATCGCTATGCAGATGTATAATACTCAGTAGTTTTGACTACTAAAGCCTAGTTTTAGCGGGATATCGCTATGCAGATGTATAATACTCGGTAGTTTTGACTACTTAAGCCTAGTTGTAACGTGATATCGCTATGCAGATGTATAATACTCCGTAGTTTTGACTACTAAAGCCTAGTTGTAACGGGATATCGCTATGCAGATGTATAATACTCAGTAGTTTTGACTACTAAAGCCTTGTTGTAACGGGATATCGCTATGCAGATGTATAATACTCAGTAGTTTTGACTACTAAAGCCTAGTTGTAGCGGGATATCGCTATGCAGATGTATAATACTCGGTAGTTTTGACAACTAAAGCCTAGTTGTAGCGGGAAATCGCTATGCACATGTATAATACTCAGTAGTTTTGACTACTAAAGCCTAGTTGTAACGGAATATCGCTATGCAGATGTATAATACTCAGTAGTTTTGACTACTAAAGCCTAGTTGTAGCGGGATATCGCCATGCAGATGTATAATACTCAGTAGTTTTGACTACTAAAGCCTAGTTGTAACGGGATATCGCCATGCAGATGTATAATACTCAGTAGTTTTGACTACTAAAGCCTAGTTGTAACGGGATATCGCCATGCAGATGTATAATACTCAGTAGTTTTGACTACTAAAGCCTAGTTGTAACGGGATATCGCTATGCGGATGTATAAAACTCGGTAGTTTTGAATACAAAAGCCTAGTTGTAACGGGAAATCGCTATGCGGTGTTTGTATAATACTCAGTAGTTTTGAATACAAAAGCCTAGTTGTCACGGGAAATCGCTATGCAGAGTCTGTATAATACTCAGTAATTTTTAATACAAAAGCCTAGTTGTAACGGGAAATCGCTATGGAGAGTTTGTATAATACTTGGTAGTTTTGACTACTAAAGCCTAGTTGTAACGGGAAATCGCTATGCAGTGTTTGTATAATACTCAGTAGTTTTGACTACTAAAGCCTAGTTGTAACGGGAAATCGCTATGCAGATGTATAAAACTCGGTAGTTTTGAATACAAAAGCCTAGTTGTAACGGGAAATCGCTATGCGGTGTTTGTATAATACTCAGTAGTTTTGAATACAAAACCCTAGTTGTAACGGGAAATCGCTATGCAGAGTCTGTATAATACTCAGTAATTTTTAATACAAAAGCCTAGTTGTAACGGGAAATCGCTATGGAGAGTTTGTATAATACTTGGAAGTTTTGACTACTAAAGCCTAGTTGTAACGGGAAATCGCTATACAAAGTTTGTATAATACTCGGTAGTTTTGACTACTAAAGCCTAGTTGTAACGGGATATCGCTTTGCGGATGTATAAAACTCAGTAGTTTTGACTACTAAAGCCTAGTTCTAACGGGAAATCGCTATGCAGATGTATAAAACTCGGTAGTTTTGAATACAAAAGCCTAGTTGTAACGGGAAATCGCTATGCAGTGTTTGTATAATACTCAGTAGTTTTGAATACAAAAGCCTAGTTGTAACGGGAAATCGCTATGCAGAGTTTTTATAATCCTCGTTAGTTTCGACTACTAAAGCCTAGTTGTACGGGAAATCGCTATAAAAAGTTTGTATAATACTCGGTAGTTTTGACTACTAAAGCCTAGTTGTAACGGGATATCGCCATGCGGATGTATAATACTCAGTAGTTTTGACTACAAAAGCCTAGTTGTAACGGGATATCGCTATGCGGATGTATAATACTCAGTAGTTTTGAATACAAAAGCCTAGTTGTAACGGGAAATCGCTATGCAGTGTTTGTATAATACTCAGTAGTTTTGACTGCTAAAGCCTAGTTGTAACGGGAAATCGCTATGCAGATGTATAAAACTCGGTAGTTTTGAATACAAAAGACTAGTTATAAGGGGAAATCGCTATGCAGTGTTTGTATAATACTCAGTAGTTTTGAATACAAAAGCCTAGTTGTAACGGGAAATCGCTATGCAGACTCTGTATAATACTCAGTAATTTTTAATACAAAAGCCTAGTTGTAACGGGAAATCGCTATGCAGAGTTTGTATAATACTTGGTAGTTTTGACTACTAAAGCCTAGTTGTAACGGGAAATCGCTATACAAAGTTTGTATAATACTCGGTAGTTTTGACTACTAAAGCCTAGTTGTAACGGGATATCGCTATGCGGATGTATAAATCTCAGTAGTGTTGAATACAAAAGCCTAGTTGTAACGGGAAATCGCTATGCAGTGTTTGTATAATACTCAGTAGTTTTGACTACTAAAGCCTAGTTGCAACGGGAAATCGCTATGCAGATGTATAAAACTCGGTAGTTTTGAATACAAAAGCCTAGTTGTAACGGGAAATCGCTATGCGGTGTTTGTATAATACTCAGTAGTTTTGAATACAAAAGCCTAGTTGTAACGGGAAATCGCTATGCAGAGTCTGTATAATACTCAGTAATTTTTAATACAAAAGCCTAGTTATAACGGGAAATCGCTATGCAGAGATTGTATAATACTTGGTAGTTTTGACTACTAAAGCCTAGTTGTAACGGGAAATCGGTATGCAGAGTTTGTATAATACTCAGTAGTTTTGACTACTAAAGCCTAGTTGTAACGGGAAATCGCTATGCAGAGTTTATATAATATCCAGTAATTTTGACTACTAAAGCCTAGTTGTAACGGGAAAACGCTATGCAGAGTTTATATAATACTTGGTAGTTTTGACTACTAAAGCCTAGTTGTAACTGGAAATCGCTATGCAGAGTTTATATAATACTTGGTAGTTTTGACTACTAAAGCCTAGTTGTAACGGGAAATCGCTATGCAGAGTTTATATAATACTAGGTAGTTTTGACTACTAAAGCCTAGTTGTAACGGGAAATCGCTATGCAGAGTTTGTATAATACTTGGTAGTTTTGACTACTAAAGCCTAGTTGTAACGAGAAATCGCTATGCAGAGTTTGTATTATACTCAGTAGTTTTCACTACTAAAGCCTAGTTGTAACGGGAAATCGCTATACAAAGTTTGTATAATACTCGGTAGTTTTGACTACTAAAGCCTAGTTGCAACGGGAAATCGCTATACGGATGTATAATACTCAGTATGTTTGACTACTAAAGCCTTGTTGTAACGGGATATCGCTATGCAGATATATAATACTCAGTAGTTTTGACTACTAAAGCCTAGTTTTAGCGGGATATCGCTATGCAGATGTATAATACTCGGTAGTTTTGACTACTTAAGCCTAGTTGTAACGTGATATCGCTATGCAGATGTATAATACTCAGTAGTTTTGACTACTAAAGCCTAGTTGTAACGGGATATCGCTATGCAGATGTATAATACTCAGTAGTTTTGACTACTAAAGCCTTGTTGTAACGGGATATCGCTATGCAGATGTATAATACTCAGTAGTTTTGACTACTAAAGCCTAGTTGTAGCGGGATATCGCTATGCAGATGTATAATACTCGGTAGTTTTGACAACTAAAGCCTAGTTGTAGCGGGAAATCGCTATGCACATGTATAATACTCAGTAGTTTTGACTACTAAAGCCTAGTTGTAACGGAATATCGCTATGCAGATGTATAATACTCAGTAGTTTTGACTACTAAAGCCTAGTTGTAGCGGGATATCGCCATGCAGATGTATAATACTCAGTAGTTTTGACTACTAAAGCCTAGTTGTAACGGGATATCGCCATGCAGATGTATAATACTCAGTAGTTTTGACTACTAAAGCCTAGTTGTAACGGGATATCGCCATGCAGATGTATAATACTCAGTAGTTTTGACTACTAAAGCCTAGTTGTAACGGGATATCGCTATGCGGATGTATAAAACTCGGTAGTTTTGAATACAAAAGCCTAGTTGTAACGGGAAATCGCTATGCGGTGTTTGTATAATACTCAGTAGTTTTGAATACAAAAGCCTAGTTGTCACGGGAAATCGCTATGCAGAGTCTGTATAATACTCAGTAATTTTTAATACAAAAGCCTAGTTGTAACGGGAAATCGCTATGGAGAGTTTGTATAATACTTGGTAGTTTTGAGAACTAAAGCCTAGTTGTAACGGGAAATCGCTATGCAGTGTTTGTATAATACTCAGTAGTTTTGACTACTAAAGCCTAGTTGTAACGGGAAATCGCTATGCAGATGTATAAAACTCGGTAGTTTTGAATACAAAAGCCTAGTTGTAACGGGAAATCGCTATGCGGTGTTTGTATAATACTCAGTAGTTTTGAATACAAAAGCCTAGTTGTAACGGGAAATCGCTATGCAGAGTCTGTATAATACTCAGTAATTTTTAATACAAAAGCCTAGTTGTAACGGGAAATCGCTATGGAGAGTTTGTATAATACTTGGAAGTTTTGACTACTAAAGCCTAGTTGTAACGGGAAATCGCTATACAAAGTTTGTATAATACTCGGTAGTTTTGACTACTAAAGCCTAGTTGTAACGGGATATCGCTATGCGGATGTATAAAACTCAGTAGTTTTGACTACTAAAGCCTAGTTGTAACGGGAAATCGCTATGCAGATGTATAAAACTCGGTAGTTTTGAATACAAAAGCCTAGTTGTAACGGGAAATCGCTATGCAGTGTTTGTATAATACTCAGTAGTTTTGAATACAAAAGCCTAGTTGTAACGGGAAATCGCTATGCAGAGTTTGGATAATACTCAGTAGTTTTGACTACTAAAGCCTAGTTGTAACGGGATATCGCTATTCAGAGTTTATATAATACTCGTTATTTTCGACTACTAAAGCCTAGTTGTAAAGGGATATCGCTATACAAAGTTTGTATAATACTTGGTAGTTTTGACTACTAAAGCCTAGTTGTAACGGGATATCGCCATGCGGATGTATAATACTCAGTAGTTTTGACTACTAAAGCCTAGTTGTAACGGGAAATCGCTATGCAGTGTTTGTATAATACTCAGTAGTTTTGAATACAAAAGACTAGTTGTAACGGGAAATCGCTATGCAGAGTTTGTATAATACTCAGTAATTTTGAATACAAAAGCCTAGTTGTAACGGGAAATCGCTATGCAGAGTTTGGATAATACTCAGTAATTTTGACTACTAAAGCCTTGTTGTAACGGGAAATCGCTATGCAGAGTTTGGATAATACTCAGTAGTTTTGACTACTAAAGCCTAGTTGTAACCGGAAATCGGTATGCAGAGTTTGTATAATACTCGTTAGTTTCGACTACTAAAGCCTAGTTGTAACGGTAAATCGCTATAAAAAGTTTGTATAATACTCGGTAGTTTTGACTACTAAAGCCTAGTTGTAACGGGATATCGCTATGCAGATGTATAAAACTCGGTAGTTTTGAATACAAAAGCCTAGTTGTAACGGGAAATCGCTATGCAGTGTTTGTATAATACTCAGTAGTTTTGACTACTAAAGCCTAGTTGTAACGGGAAATCGCTATGCAGAGTTTGGATAATACTCAGTAGTTTTGACTACTAAAGCCTAGTTGTAACGGGATATCGCTATTCAGAGTTTATATGATACTCGTTATTTTCGACTACTAAAGCCTAGTTGTAACGGGATATCGCTATACAAAGTTTGTATAATACTTGGTAGTTTTGACTACTAAAGCCTAGTTGTAACGGGATATCGCCATGCGGATGTATAATACTCAGTAGTTTTGACTACTAAAGCCTAGTTGTAACGGGAAATCGCTATGCAGTGTTTGTATAATACTCAGTAGTTTTGAATACAAAAGCCTAGTTGTAACGGGAAATCGCTATGCAGAGTTTGTATAATACTCAGTAATTTTGAATACAAAAGCCTAGTTGTAACGGGAAATCGCTATGCAGAGTTTGGATAATACTCAGTAATTTTGACTACTAAAGCTTAGTTGTAACGGGAAATCGCTATGCAGAGTTTGGATAATACTCAGTAGTTTTGACTACTAAAGCCTAGTTGTAACGGGAAATCGCTATGCAGAGTTTGTATAATACTCGTTAGTTTCGAGTACTAAAGCCTAGTTGTAACGGGAAATCGCTATACAAAGTTTGTATAATACTCGGTAGTTTTGACTACTAAAGCCTAGTTGTAACGGGATATCGCCATGCGGATGTATAATACTCAGTAGTTTTGACTACTAAAGCCTAGTTGTAACGGGAAATCGCTATGCAGAGTTTGTATAAAACTCGGTAGTTTTGAATACAAAAGCCTAGTTGTAACGGGAAATCGCTATGCAGAGTCTGTATAATACTCAGTAATTTTGAATACAAAAGCCTAGTTGTAACGGGAAATCGCTATGCAGAGTTTGTATAATACTCAGTAGTTTTGACTACTAAAGCCTAGTTGTAATTGGAAATTGCTATGCAGATGTATAAAACTCGGTAGTTTTGAATACAAAAGCCTAGTTGTAACGGGAAATCGCTATGCAGAGTTTGTATAACACTTGGTAGTTTTGACTACTAAAGCCTAGTTGTGACGGGAAATCGCTATGCAGAGTTTTTATAATCCTCGTTAGTTTCGACTACTAAAGCCTAGTTGTACGGGAAATCGCTATAAAAAGTTTGTATAATACTCGGTAGTTTTGACTACTAAAGCCTAGTTGTAACGGGATATCGCTATGCGGATGTATAATACTCAGTAGTTTTGACTACTAAAGCCTAGTTGTAACGGGAAATCGCTATGCAGTGTTTGTATAATACTCAGTAGTTTTGAATACAAAAGCCTAGTTGTAACGGGAAATCGCTATGCAGAGTCTGTATAATACTCAGTAATTTTGAATACAAAAGCCTAAGAGTAACGGGAAATCGCTATGCAGAGTTTGTATAATACTTGGTAGTTTTGACTACTAAAGCCTTGTTGTAACGGGAAATCGCTATGCAGAGTTTGTATAATACTCATTAGTTTCGACTACTAAAGCCTAGTTGTAACGGGAAATCACTATACAAAGTTTGTATAATACTCGGTAGTTTTGACTACTAAAACCTAGTTGTAACGGGATATCGCTATGCGGATGTATAATACTCAGTAGTTTTGACTACTAAAGCGTAGTTGTAACGGGAAATCGCTATGCAGTTGTATAAAACTCGGTAGTTTTGAATACAAAAGCCTAGTTGTAACGGGAAATCGCTATGCAGTGTTTGTATAACACTCAATACTTTTGAATACAAAAGCCTAGTTGTAACGGGAAATCGCTATGCAGAGTTTGTATAATACTCAGTAATTTTGAATACAAAAGCCTAGTTGTAACGGGAAATCGCTATGCAGAGTTTGGATAATACTCAGTAATTTTGACTACTAAAGCTTAGTTGTAACGGGAAATCGCTATGCAGAGTTTGTTTAATACTTGGTAGTTTTGACTACTGAAGCCTTGTTGTAACGGGAAATCGCTATGCAGAGTTTGTATAATACTCGTTTGTTTTGACTACTGAAGCCTGGTTGTAACGGGAAATCTCTATGCAGAGTTTGTATAATACTGGTTAGTTTCGAGTACTAAAGCCTAGTTGTAACGGGAAATCGCTATACAAAGTATGTATAATACTCGGTAGTTTTTACTACTAAAGCCTAGTTGTAACGGGATATCGCCATGCGGATGTATAATACTCAGTAGTTTTGACTACTAAAGCCTAGTTGTAACGGGAAATCGCTATGCAGAGTTTGTATAAAACTCGGTAGTTTTGAATACAAAAGCCTAGTTGTAACGGGAAATTGCTATGCAATGTTTGTATAATACTCAGTAGTTTTGAATACAAAAGCCTAGTTGTAACGGGAAATCGCTATGCAGATGTATAAAACTCGGTAATTTTGAATACAAAAGCCTAGTTGTAACGGGAAATCGCTATGCAGAGTTTGTATAACACTTGGTAGTTTTGACTACTAAAGCCTAGTTGTGACGGGAAATCGCTATGCAGAGTTTTTATAATCCTCGTTAGTTTCGACTACTAAAGCCTAGTTGTACGGGAAATCGCTATAAAAAAGTTTGTATAATACTCGGTAGTTTTGACTACTAAAGCCTATTTGTAACGGGATATCGCTATGCGGATGTATAATACTCAGTAGTTTTGACTACTAAAGCCTAGTTGTAACGGGAAATCGCTATGCAGTGTTTGTATAATACTCAGTAGTTTTGAATACAAAAGCCTAGTTGTAACGGGAAATCGCTCTGCAGAGTCTGTATAATACTCAGTAATTTTGAATACAAAAGCCTAGTTGTAACGGGAAATCGCTATGCAGAGTTTGTATAATACTTGGTAGTTTTGACTACTAAAGCCTTGTTGTAACGGGAAATCGCTATGCAGAGTTTGTATAATACTCATTAGTTTCGACTACTAAAGCCTAGTTGTAACGGGAAATCACTATAAAAAGTTTGTATAATACTCGGTAGTTTTGACTACTAAAACCTAGTTGTAACGGGATATCGCTATGCGGATGTATAATACTCAGTAGTTTTGACTACTAAAGCGTAGTTGTAACGGGAAATCGCTATGCAGTTGTATAAAACTCGGTAGTTTTGAATACAAAAGCCTAGTTGTAACGGGAAATCGCTATGCAGTGTTTGTATAACACTCAGTAGTTTTGAATACAAAAGCCTAGTTGTAACGGGAAATCGCTATGCAGAGTTTGTATAATACTCAGTAATTTTGAATACAAAAGCCTAGTTTGTAACGGGAAATCGCTATGCAGAGTTTGGATAATACTCAGTAATTTTGACTACTAAAGCTTAGTTGTAACGGGAAATCGCTATGCAGAGTTTGTTTAATACTTGGTAGTTTTGACTACTGAAGCCTTGTTGTAACGGGAAATCGCTATGCAGAGTTTGTATAATACTCGTTAGTTTTGACTACTGAAGCCTGGTTGTAACGGGAAATCGCTATGCATGGTTTGTATAATACTCGGTAGTTTTGACTACTAAAGCCTAGTTGTAACGGGAAATCGCTATGCAGAGTTTGTATAATACTCAGTAGTTTTGAATACAAAAGCCAAGCTGTAACCGGAAATCGGTATGCAGATTTTGTATAATACTCGGTAGTTTTGACTACAAAAGCCTTGTTGTAACGGGAAATCGCCATGCAGATGTATAATACTCGGTAGTTTTGACTACTAAAGCCTTGTTCTAACGGGAAATCGCTATGCAGAGTTTGTATAATACTCGTTAGTTTCGACTACTAAAGCCTAGTTGTAACGGGAAATCGCAATGCAAAGTTTGCATTATACTCGGTAGTTTTGACTACTAAAGCCTTGTTGTAACGGGAAATCGCTATGCAGAGTTTGTATAATACTCGTTAGTTTCGACTACTAAAGTCTAGTTGTAACGGGAAATCGCTATACAAAGTTTTTATAATACTCGGTAGTTTTGACTACTAAAACCTAGTTGTAACGGGATATCGCTATGCGGATGTATAATACTCAGTAGTTTTGACTACTAAAGCGTAGTTGTAGCGGGAAATCGCTATGCAGTTGTATAAAACTCGGTAGTTTTGAATACAAAAGCCTAGTTGTAACGGGAAATCGCTATGCAGTGTTTGTATAACACTCAGTAGTTTTGATACAAAAGCCTAGTTGTAACGGGAAATCGCTATGCAGAGTTTGTATAATACTCAGTAGTTTTGAATACAAAAGCCTAGTTGTAACGGGAAATCGCTATGCAGAGTTTGGATAATACTCAGTAATTTTGACTACTAAAGCTTAGTTGTAACGGGAAATCGCTATGCAGAGTTTGTTTAATACTTGGTAGTTTTGACTACTGAAGCCTTGTTGTAACGGGAAATCGCTATGCAGAGTTTGTATAATACTCGTTAGTTTTGACTACTGAAGCCTGGTTGTAACGGGAAATCGCTATGCATGGTTTGTATAATACTCAGTAGTTTTGACTACTAAAGCCTAGTTGTAACGGGAAATCGCTATGCAGAGTTTGTACAATACTCAGTAGTTTTGAATACAAAAGCCAAGCTGTACGGAAAATCGGTATGCAGATTTTGTATAATACTCGGTAGTTTTGACTACAAAAGCCTTGTTGTAACGGGAAATCGCCATGCAGATGTATAATACTCGGTAGTTTTGCCTACTAAAGCCTTGTTGTAACGGGAAATCGCTATGCAGAGTTTGTATAATACTCGTTAGTTTCGACTACTAAAGCCTAGTTGTACGGGAAATCGCAATGCACAGTTTGCATTATACTCGGTAGTTTTGACTACTAAAGCCTTGTTGTAACGGGAATCGCTATGCAGAGTTTGTATAATACTCATAGTTTCGACTACTCAAGCCTAGTTGTAACGGGAAATCACTATACAAAGTTTGTATAATACTCGGTAGTTTTGACTACTAAAACCTAGTTGTAACGGGATATCGCTATGCGGATGTATAAAACTCAGTAGTTTTGACTACTAAGCGTAGTTGGTAACGGGAAATCGCTATGCAGTTGTATAAAACTCGGTAGTTTTGCAATACAAAAGCCTAGTTGTAACGGGAAATCGCTATGCAGTGTTTGTATAACACTCAGTAGTTTGAATACAAAAGCCTAGTTGTAACGGGAAATCCGCTATGCAGAGTTTGTATAATACTCAGTAATTTTGACTACTAAAGCCTAGTTGTACACGGGATACTCGCTATGACAGATGTATAATACTCAGTAGTTTGGACTACTAAAGCCTAGTTGTAGCGGGATATCGCTATGCAGATGTATACATCTCCAGTAGTTTTGACTACTAAAGCCCAGTTGTAACGGGATATCGCTATGCAGATGTATAATACTCAGTAGTTTTGACTACTAAAGCCTAGTTGTAACGGGATATCGCCATGCAGATGTATAATACTCAGTAGTTTTGACTACTAAAGCCTAGTTGTAACGGGATATCGCTATGCGGATGTATAATACTCGGTTAGTTTTGAATACAAAAGCCTAGTTGTAACGGGAATCGCTATGCAGTGTTTGTATAATACTCAGAAGTTTTGACCTACTAAAGCCTAGTTGTAACGGGAAATCGCTATGCAGATGTATAAACTCGTAGTTTTGAATACAAAGCCTAGTTGTAACGGGAAATCGCTATGCGGTGTTTGTATAATACTCAGTAGTTTTGAATACAAAAGCCTAGTTGTAACGGGAAATCGCTATGCAGTGTTTGTATAATACTCAGTAGTTTTGATTACAAAAAGCCTAGTTGTAACGGGAAATCGCTATGCAGAGTTTGGATAATACTCAGTAGTTTTGACTACTAAAGCCTAGTTGTAACGGGATATCGCTATTCAGAGTTTATATAATACTCGTTATTTCGACTACCTAAAGCCTAGTTGTAACGGGAAATCGCTATACAAAGTTTGTATAATACTTGGTAGTTTGACTAATAAAGCCTAGTTGCAACGGGATATCGCCATGCGGATGTATAATACTCAGTAGTTTTGACTACTAAAGCCTAGTTGTAACGGGAAATCGCTATGCAGTGTTTGTATAATACTCAGTAGTTTTGAATACAAAGCCTAGTTGTAACGGGAAATCGCTATGCAGAGTTTGTATAATACTCAGTAATTTTGAATACAAAAGCCTAGTTGTAACGGGAAATCGCTATGCAGAGTTTGGCTAATACTCAGTAATTTGACTACTAAAGCCTTGTTGTAACGGGAAATCGCTATGCAGAGTTTGGATAATACTCAGTAGTTTTGACTCACTAAAGCTTAGTTGTAACCGGGAAATCGGTATGCAGAGTTTGTATAATACTCGTTAGTTTCGACTACTAAAGCCAAGTTGTAAACGGGAAATCGCTATAAAAGTTTGTATAATACTCGGTAGTTTGACTACTAAAGCCTAGTTGTACGGGATATCCGCTATGCAGATGTATAAAACTCGGTAGTTTTGAATACAAAGCCTAGTTCGTAACGGGAAATCGCTATGCACGTGTTTGTATAATACTCAGTAGTTTTGACTACTAAAGCCTAGTTGTAACGGGTAATCGCTATGCAGAGTTTGGATAATACTCCGTAGTTTTGACTACTAAAGCCTAGTTGTAACGGGATATCGCTATTCAGAGATTATATGATACTCGTTATTTTCGACTACTAAAGCCTAGTTGTAACGGGATATCGCTATACAAAGTTTGTATAATACTTGGTAGTTTTGACTACTAAAGCCTAGTTGTAACGGGATATCGCCATGCGGATGTATAATACTCAGTAGTTTTGACTACTAAAGCCTAGTTGTAACGGGAAATCGCTATGCAGAGTTTGTATAAAACTCGGTAGTTTTGAATACAAAAGCCTAGTTGTAACGGGAAATCGCTATGCAGAGTCTGTATAATACTCAGTAATTTTGAATACAAAAGCCTAGTTGTAACGGGAAATCGCTATGCAGAGTTTGTATAATACTCAGTAGTTTTTGACTACTAAAGCCTAGTTGTAATTGGAAATTGCTATGCAGATGTATAAAACTCGGTAGTTTTGAATACAAAAGCCTAGTTGTAACGGGAAGTTGCTATGCAATCTTTGTATAATACTCAGTAGTTTTGAATACAAAAGCCTAGTTGTCACGGGAAATCGCTATGCAGATGTATAAAACTCGGTAATTTTGAATACAAAGCCTAGTTGTAACGGGAAATCGCTATGCAGAGTTTGTATAACACTTGGTAGTTTGATTACTAAGCCTAGTTGTGACGGGAAATCGCTATGCAGAGTTTTTATAATCCTCGTTAGTTTCGACTACTAAGCCTAGTTGTACGGGAAATCGCTATAAAAAGTTTGTATAATACTCGGTAGTTTTGACTACTAAAGCCTATTTGTAACGGGATATCGCTATGCGGATGTATAATACTCAGTAGTTTTGACTACTAAAGCCTAGTTGTAACGGGAAATCGCTATGCAGTGTTTGTATAATACTCAGTAGTTTTGAATACAAAAGCCTAGTTGTAACGGGAAATCGCTATGCAGAGTCTGTATAATACTCAGTAATTTTGAATACAAAAGCCTAGTTGTAACGGGAAATCGCTATGCAGAGTTTGTATAATACTTGGTAGTTTTGACTACTAAAGCCTTGTTGTAACGGGAAATCGCTATGCAGAGTTTGTATAATACTCATTAGTTTCGACTACTAAAGCCTAGTTGTAACGGGAAATCACTATACAAAGTTTGTATAATACTCGGTAGTTTTGACTACTAAACCCTAGTTGTAACGGGATATCGCTATGCGGATGTATAATACTCAGTAGTTTTGACTACTAAAGCGTAGTTGTAACGGGAAATCGCTATGCAGTTGTATAAAACTCGGTAGTTTTGAATACAAAAGCCTAGTTGTAACGGGAAATCGCTATGCAGTGTTTGTATAATACTCAGTAGTTTTTGACTACTAAAGCCCTAGTTGTAACGGGTAATCGCTATGCAGAGTTTGGATAATACTCAGTAGTTTTGACTACTAAAGCCTAGTTGTAACGGGATATCGCTATTCAGAGATTATATGATACTCGTTATTTTCGACTACTAAAGCCTAGTTGTAACGGGATATCGCTATACAAAGTTTGTATAATACTTGGTAGTTTTGACTACTAAAGCCTAGTTGTAACGGGATATCGCCATGCGGATGTATAATACTCAGTAGTTTTGACTACTAAAGCCTAGTTGTAACGGGAAATCGCTATGCAGAGTTTGTATAAAACTCGGTAGTTTTGAATACAAAAGCCTAGTTGTAACGGGAAATCGCTATGCAGAGTCTGTATAATACTCAGTAATTTTGAATACAAAAGCCTAGTTGTAACGGGAAATCGCTATGCAGAGTTTGTATAATACTCAGTAGTTTTGACTACTAAAGCCTAGTTATAATTGGAAATTGCTATGCAGATGTATAAAACTCGGTAGTTTTGAATACAAAAGCCTAGTTGTAACGCGAAATTGCTATGCAATGTTTGTATAATACTCAGTAGTTTTGAATACAAAAGCCTAGTTGTAACGGGAAATCGCTATGCAGATGTATAAAACTCGGTAATTTTGAATACAAAAGCCTAGTTGTAACGGGAAATCGCTATGCAGAGTTTGTATAACACTTGGTAGTTTTGACTACTAAAGCCTAGTTGTGACGGGAAATCGCTATGCAGAGTTTTTATAATCCTCGTTAGTTTCGACTACTAAAGCCTAGTTGTACGGGAAATCGCTATAAAAAGTTTGTATAATACTCGGTAGTTTTGACTACTAAAGCCTATTTGTAACGGGATATCGCTATGCGGATGTATAATACTCAGTAGTTTTGACTACTAAAGCCTAGTTGTAACGGGAAATCGCTATGCAGTGTTTGTATAATACTCAGTAGTTTTGAATACAAAAGCCTAGTTGTAACGGGAAATCGCTATGCAGAGTCTGTATAATACTCAGTAATTTTGAATACAAAAGCCTAGTTGTAACGGGAAATCGCTATGCAGAGTTTGTATAATACTTGGTAGTTTTGACTACTAAAGCCTTGTTGTAACGGGAAATCGCTATGCAGAGTTTGTATAATACTCATTAGTTTCGACTACTAAAGCCTAGTTGTAACGGGAAATCACTATACAAAGTTTGTATAATACTCGGTAGTTTTGACTACTAAAACCTAGTTGTAACGGGATATCGCTATGCGGATGTATAATACTCAGTAGTTTTGACTACTAAAGCGTAGTTGTAACGGGAAATCGCTATGCAGTTGTATAAAACTCGGTAGTTTTGAATACAAAAGCCTAGTTGTAACGGGAAATCGCTATGCAGTGTTTGTATAACACTCAGTAGTTTTGAATACAAAAGCCTAGTTGTAACGGGAAATCGCTATGCAGAGTTTGTATAATACTCAGTAATTTTGAATACAAAAGCCTAGTTGTAACGGGAAATCGCTATGCAGAGTTTGGATAATACTCAGTAATTTTGACTACTAAAGCTTAGTTGTAACGGGAAATCGCTATGCAGAGTTTGTTTAATACTTGGTAGTTTTGACTACTGAAGCCTTGTTGTAACGGGAAATCGCTATGCAGAGTTTGTATAATACTCGTTAGTTTTGACTACTGAAGCCTGGTTGTAACGGGAAATCGCTATGGATGGTTTGTATAATACTCGGTAGTTTTGACTACTAAAGCCTAGTTGTAACGGGAAATCGCTATGCAGAGTTTGTATAATACTCAGTAGTTTTGAATACAAAAGCCAAGCTGTAACCGGAAATCGGTATGCAGATTTTGTATAATACTCGGTAGTTTTGACTACAAAAGCCTTGTTGTAACGGGAAATCGCCATGCAGATGTATAATACTCGGTAGTTTTGACTACTAAAGCCTTGTTGTAACGGGAAATCGCTATGCAGAGTTTGTATAATACTCGTTAGTTTCGACTACTAAAGCCTAGTTGTAACGGGAAATCGCAATGCAAAGTTTGCATTATACTCGGTAGTTTTGACTACTAAAGCCTTGTTGTAACGGGAAATCGCTATGCAGAGTTTGTATAATACTCGTTAGTTTCGACTACTAAAGTCTAGTTGTAACGGAAAATCGCTATACAAAGTTTTTATAATACTCGGTAGTTTTGACTACTAAAACCTAGTTGTAACGGGATATCGCTATGCGGATGTATAATACTCAGTAGTTTTGACTACTAAAGCGTAGTTGTAACGGGAAATCGCTATGCAGTTGTATAAAACTCGGTAGTTTTGAATACAAAAGCCTAGTTGTAACGGGAAATCGCTATGCAGTGTTTGTATAACACTCAGTAGTTTTGATTACAAAAGCCTAGTTGTAACGGGAAATCGCTATGCAGAGTTTGTATAATACTCAGTAGTTTTGAATACAAAAGCCTAGTTGTAACGGGAAATCGCTATGCAGAGTTTGGATAATACTCAGTAATTTTGACTACTAAAGCTTAGTTGTAACGGGAAATCGCTATGCAGAGTTTGTTTAATACTTGGTAGTTTTGACTACTGAAGCCTTGTTGTAACGGGAAATCGCTATGCAGAGTTTGTATAATACTCGTTAGTTTTGACTACTGAAGCCTGGTTGTAACGGGAAATCGCTATGCATGGTTTGTATAATACTCGGTAGTTTTGACTACTAAAGCCTAGTTGTAACGGGAAATCGCTATGCAGAGTTTGTATAATACTCAGTAGTTTTGAATACAAAAGCCAAGCTGTAACGGGAAATCGGTATGCAGATTTTGTATAATACTCGGTAGTTTTGACTACAAAAGCCTTGTTGTAACGGGAAATCGCCATGCAGATGTATAATACTCGGTAGTTTTGACTACTAAAGCCTTGTTGTAACGGGAAATCGCTATGCAGAGTTTGTATAATACTCGTTAGTTTCGACTACTAAAGCCTAGTTGTAACGGGAAATCGCAATGCACAGTTTGCATTATACTCGGTAGTTTTGACTACTAAAGCCTTGTTGTAACGGGAAATCGCTATGCAGAGTTTGTATAATACTCATTAGTTTCGACTACTAAAGCCTAGTTGTAACGGGAAATCACTATACAAAGTTTGTATAATACTCGGTAGTTTTGACTACTAAAACCTAGTTGTAACGGGATATCGCTATGCGGATGTATAATACTCAGTAGTTTTGACTACTAAAGCGTAGTTGTAACGGGAAATCGCTATGCAGTTGTATAAAACTCGGTAGTTTTGAATACAAAAGCCTAGTTGTAACGGGAAATCGCTATGCAGTGTTTGTATAACACTCAGTAGTTTTGAATACAAAAGCCTAGTTGTAACGGGAAATCGCTATGCAGAGTTTGTATAATACTCAGTAATTTTGAATACAAAAGCCTAGTTGTAACGGGAAATCGCTATGCAGAGTTTGGATAATACTCAGTAATTTTGACTACTAAAGCTTAGTTGTAACGGGAAATCGCTATGCAGAGTTTGTTTAATACTTGGTAGTTTTGACTACTGAAGCCTTGTTGTAACGGGAAATCGCTATGCAGAGTTTGTATAATACTCGTTAGTTTTGACTACTGAAGCCTGGTTGTAACGGGAAATCGCTATGCATGGTTTGTATAATACTCGGTAGTTTTGACTACTAAAGCCTAGTTGTAACGGGAAATCGCTATGCAGAGTTTGTATAATACTCAGTAGTTTTGAATACAAAAGCCAAGCTGTAACCGGAAATCGGTATGCAGATTTTGTATAATACTCGGTAGTTTTGACTACAAAAGCCTTGTTGTAACGGGAAATCGCCATGCAGATGTATAATACTCGGTAGTTTTGACTACTAAAGCCTTGTTGTAACGGGAAATCGCTATGCAGAGTTTGTATAATACTCGTTAGTTTCGACTACTAAAGCCTAGTTGTAACGGGAAATCGCAATGCAAAGTTTGCATTATACTCGGTAGTTTTGACTACTAAAGCCTTGTTGTAACGGGAAATCGCTATGCAGAGTTTGTATAATACTCGTTAGTTTCGACTACTAAAGTCTAGTTGTAACGGAAAATCGCTATACAAAGTTTTTATAATACTCGGTAGTTTTGACTACTAAAACCTAGTTGTAACGGGATATCGCTATGCGGATGTATAATACTCAGTAGTTTTGACTACTAAAGCGTAGTTGTAACGGGAAATCGCTATGCAGTTGTATAAAACTCGGTAGTTTTGAATACAAAAGCCTAGTTGTAACGGGAAATCGCTATGCAGTGTTTGTATAACACTCAGTAGTTTTGAATACAAAAGCCTAGTTGTAACGGGAAATCGCTATGCAGAGTTTGTATAATACTCAGTAGTTTTGAATACAAAAGCCTAGTTGTAACGGGAAATCGCTATGCAGAGTTTGGATAATACTCAGTAATTTTGACTACTAAAGCTTAGTTGTAACGGGAAATCGCTATGCAGAGTTTGTTTAATACTTGGTAGTTTTGACTACTGAAGCCTTGTTGTAACGGGAAATCGCTATGCAGAGTTTGTATAATACTCGTTAGTTTTGACTACTGAAGCCTGGTTGTAACGGGAAATCGCTATGCATGGTTTGTATAATACTCGGTAGTTTTGACTACTAAAGCCTAGTTGTAACGGGAAATCGCTATGCAGAGTTTGTATAATACTCAGTAGTTTTGAATACAAAAGCCAAGCTGTAACGGGAAATCGGTATGCAGATTTTGTATAATACTCGGTAGTTTTGACTACAAAAGCCTTGTTGTAACGGGAAATCGCCATGCAGATGTATAATACTCGGTAGTTTTGACTACTAAAGCCTTGTTGTAACGGGAAATCGCTATGCAGAGTTTGTATAATACTCGTTAGTTTCGACTACTAAAGCCTAGTTGTAACGGGAAATCGCAATGCACAGTTTGCATTATACTCGGTAGTTTTGACTACTAAAGCCTTGTTGTAACGGGAAATCGCTATGCAGAGTTTGTATAATACTCGTTAGTTTCGACTACTAAAGCCTAGTTGTAACGGGAAATCTCTATGCAAAGTTTGTATAATACTCGGTAGTTATGATTACTAAAGCCTTGTTGTAACGGGAAATCGCTATGCAGAGTTTGTATAATACTCGGTAGTTATGATTACTAAAGCCTTGTTGTAACGGGAAATCGCTATACAAAGTTTGTATAATACTCGATAGTTTTGACTACTAAAGCCTAGTTGTAACGGGATATCGCTATGCGGATGTATAATACTCAGTAGTTTTGACTACTAAAGCGTAGTTGTAACGGGAAATCGCTATGCAGATGTATAAAACTCGGTAGTTTTGAATACAAAAGCCTAGTTGTAACGGGAAATCGCTATGCATGGTTTGTATAATACTCAGTAGTTTTGAATACAAAAGCCTAGTTGTAACGGGAAATCGCTATGCAGAGTTTGTATAATACTCAGTAATTTTGAATACAAAAGCCTAGTTGTAACGGGAAATCGCTATGCAGAGTTTGGATAAAACTCAGTAATTTTGACTACTAAAGCTTAGTTGTAACGGGAAATCGCTATGCAGAGTTTGTATAATACTCAGTAATTTTGAATACAAAAGCCTAGTTGTAACGGGAAATCGCTATGCAGAGTTTGGATAATACTCAGTAATTTTGACTACTAAAGCTTAGTTGTAACGGGAAATCGCTATGCAGGGTTTGTATAATACTCGGTAGTTTTGACTACTAAAGCCTAGTTGTAACGGGAAATCGCTATGCAGAGTTTGTATAATACTCAGTAGATTTGAATACAAAAGCCAAGCTGTAACCGGAAATCGGTATGCAGATTTTGTATAATACTCGGTAGTTTTGACTACTAAAGCCTTGTTGTAACGGGAAATTGCTATGCAGATGTATAATACTCGGTAGTTTTGACTACTAAAGCCTTGTTGTAACGGGAAATCGCTATGCAGAGTTTGTATAATACTCGTTAGTTTCGACTACTAAAGCCTAATTTTAACGGGAAATCGCTATGCAAAGTTTGCATTATACTCGGTAGTTTTGACTACTAAAGCCTTGTTGTAACGGGAAATCGCCATGCAGAGTTTGTATAATAGTCATTAATTTTGTCTACTAAAGCCTAGTTGTAACGGGAAATCGCTATGCAGAGTTTGTATAATACTCGGAAGTTATGATTACTAAAGCCTTGTTGTAACGGGAAATCGCCATGCAGAGTTTGTATAATAGTCAGAAATTTTGACAACTAAAGCCTAGTTGTAACGGGAAATCGCTATGCAGAGTTTGTATAATACTCGTTAGTTTCGACTACTAAAGCCTAGTTGTATCGGTAAATCGCTATGCAAAGTTTGTATAATACTCGGTAGTTTTGACTACTAAAGCTTAGTTGTACCGGGAAATGGCTATGCAGAGTTTGTGTAATACTCAGTAATTTTGACTACTAAAGCCTAGTTGTAACGGGAAATCACTATGCAGAGTTTGTATAATACTCGTTAGTTTTGACTACTAAAGCCTTGTTGTAACGGGAAATCGCTATGCAGAGTTTGTGTAATACCTTTTAGTTTCGACTTCTAAAGCCTAGTTGTAACGGGAAATCGCTATGCAAAGTTTGTATAATACTCGGTAGTTTTGACTACTAAAGCTTAGTTGTAACGGGAAATCGCTATGCAGAGTTTGTATATTACTCAGTAATTTTGACTACTAAAGCCTAGTTGTAACGGGAAATCGCTATGCAGAGTTTGGATAATACTCAGTAGTTTTGACTACTAAAGCCTAGTTGTAACGGGAAATCGCTATGCAGAGTTTGGATAATACTCAGTAGTTTTGACTACTAAAGCCTAGTTGTAACGGAAAATCGCCATGCAGTGTTTGTATAATACTCAGTAATTTTGACTACTAAAGTCTAGTTGTAACGGGAAATCGCTATGCAGAGTTTGTATAATACTCAGTAATTTTGACTACTAAAGCCTAGTTGTAATGGGAAATCGCCATGCAGAGTTTGTATAATACTCAGTAATTTTGAATACAAAAGCCTAGTTGTAACGGGAAATCGCTATGCAGAGTTTGTATAATACTTGGTAGTTTTGACTACTAAAGCCTTGTTGTAACGGGAAATCGCTATGCAGAGTTTGTATAATACTCATTAGTTTCGACTACTAAAGCCTAGTTGTAACGGGAAATCACTATACAAAGTTTGTATAATAGTCGGTAGTTTTGACTACTAAAACCTAGTTGTAACGGGATATCGCTATGCGGATGTATAATACTCAGTAGTTTTGACTACTAAAGCGTAGTTGTAACGGGAAATCGCTATTCAGTTGTATAAAACTCGGTAGTTTTGAATACAAAAGCCTAGTTGTAACGGGAAATCGCTATGCAGTGTTTGTATAATACTCAGTAGTTTTGACTACTAAAGCCTAGTTGTAACGGGTAATCGCTATGCAGAGTTTGGATAATACTCAGTAGTTTTGACTACTAAAGCCTAGTTGTAACGGGATATCGCTATTCAGAGATTATATGATACTCGTTATTTTCGACTACTAAAGCCTAGTTGTAACGGGATATCGCTATACAAAGTTTGTATAATACTTGGTAGTTTTGACTACTAAAGCCTAGTTGTAACGGGATATCGCCATGCGGATGTATAATACTCAGTAGTTTTGACTACTAAAGCCTAGTTGTAACGGGAAATCGCTATGCAGAGTTTGTATAAAACTCGGTAGTTTTGAATACAAAAGCCTAGTTGTAACGGGAAATCGCTATGCAGAGTCTGTATAATACTCAGTAATTTTGAATACAAAAGCCTAGTTGTAACGGGAAATCGCTATGCAGAGTTTGTATAATACTCAGTAGTTTTGACTACTAAAGCCTAGTTATAATTGGAAATTGCTATGCAGATGTATAAAACTCGGTAGTTTTGAATACAAAAGCCTAGTTGTAACGGGAAATTGCTATGCAATGTTTGTATAATACTCAGTAGTTTTGAATACAAAAGCCTAGTTGTAACGGGAAATCGCTATGCAGATGTATAAAACTCGGTAATTTTGAATACAAAAGCCTAGTTGTAACGGGAAATCGCTATGCAGAGTTTGTATAACACTTGGTAGTTTTGACTACTAAAGCCTAGTTGTACGGGAAATCGCTATAAAAAGTTTGTATAATACTCGGTAGTTTTGACTACTAAAGCCTATTTGTAACGGGATATCGCTATGCGGATGTATAATACTCAGTAGTTTTGACTACTAAAGCCTAGTTGTAACGGGAAATCGCTATGCAGTGTTTGTATAATACTCAGTAGTTTTGAATACAAAAGCCTAGTTGTAACGGGAAATCGCTATGCAGAGTCTGTATAATACTCAGTAATTTTGAATACAAAAGCCTAGTTGTAACGGGAAATCGCTATGCAGAGTTTGTATAATACTTGGTAGTTTTGACTACTAAAGCCTTGTTGTAACGGGAGATCGCTATGCAGAGTTTGTATAATACTCATTAGTTTCGACTACTAAAGCCTAGTTGTAACGGGAAATCACTATACAAAGTTTGTATAATACTCGGTAGTTTTGACTACTAAAACCTAGTTGTAACGGGATATCGCTATGCGGATGTATAATACTCAGTAGTTTTGACTACTAAAGCGTAGTTGTAACGGGAAATCGCTATGCAGTTGTATAAAACTCGGTAGTTTTGAATACAAAAGCCTAGTTGTAACGGGAAATCGCTATGCAGTGTTTGTATAACACTCAGTAGTTTTGAATACAAAAGCCTAGTTGTAACGGGAAATCGCTATGCAGAGTTTGTATAATACTCAGTAATTTTGAATACAAAAGCCTAGTTGTAACGGGAAATCGCTATGCAGAGTTTGGATAATACTCAGTAATTTTGACTACTAAAGCTTAGTTGTAACGGGAAATCGCTATGCAGAGTTTGTTTAATACTTGGTAGTTTTGACTACTGAAGCCTTGTTGTAACGGGAAATCGCTATGCAGAGTTTGTATAATACTCGTTAGTTTTGACTACTGAAGCCTGGTTGTAACGGGAAATCGCTATGCATGGTTTGTATAATACTCGGTAGTTTTGACTACTAAAGCCTAGTTGTAACGGGAAATCGCTATGCAGAGTTTGTATAATACTCAGTAGTTTTGAATACAAAAGCCAAGCTGTAACCGGAAATCGGTATGCAGATTTTGTATAATACTCGGTAGTTTTGACTACAAAAGCCTTGTTGTAACGGGAAATCGCCATGCAGATGTATAATACTCGGTAGTTTTGACTACTAAAGCCTTGTTGTAACGGGAAATCGCTATGCAGAGTTTGTATAATACTCGTTAGTTTCGACTACTAAAGCCTAGTTGTAACGGGAAATCGCAATGCAAAGTTTGCATTATACTCGGTAGTTTTGACTACTAAAGCCTTGTTGTAACGGGAAATCGCTATGCAGAGTTTGTATAATACTCGTTAGTTTTCGACTACTAAAGTCTAGTTGTAACGGAAAATCGCTATACAAAGTTTTTATAATACTCGGTAGTTTTGACTACTAAAACCTAGTTGTAACGGGATATCGCTATGCGGATGTATAATACTCAGTAGTTTTGACTACTAAAGCGTAGTTGTAACGGGAAATCGCTATGCAGTTGTATAAAACTCGGTAGTTTTGAATACAAAAGCCTAGTTGTAACGGGAAATCGCTATGCAGTGTTTGTATAACACTCAGTAGTTTTGATTACAAAAGCCTAGTTGTAACGGGAAATCGCTATGCAGAGTTTGTATAATACTCAGTAGTTTTGAATACAAAAGCCTAGTTGTAACGGGAAATCGCTATGCAGAGTTTGGATAATACTCAGTAATTTTGACTACTAAAGCTTAGTTGTAACGGGAAATCGCTATGCAGAGTTTGTTTAATACTTGGTAGTTTTGACTACTGAAGCCTTGTTGTAACGGGAAATCGCTATGCAGAGTTTGTATAATACTCGTTAGTTTTGACTACTGAAGCCTGGTTGTAACGGGAAATCGCTATGCATGGTTTGTATAATACTCGGTAGTTTTGACTACTAAAGCCTAGTTGTAACGGGAAATCGCTATGCAGAGTTTGTATAATACTCAGTAGTTTTGAATACAAAAGCCAAGCTGTAACGGGAAATCGGTATGCAGATTTTGTATAATACTCGGTAGTTTTTACTACAAAAGCCTTGTTGTAACGGGAAATCGCCATGCAGATGTATAATACTCGGTAGTTTTGACTACTAAAGCCTTGTTGTAACGGGAAATCGCTATGCAGAGTTTGTATAATACTCGTTAGTTTCGACTACTAAAGCCTAGTTGTAACGGGAAATCGCAATGCACAGTTTGCATTATACTCGGTAGTTTTGACTACTAAAGCCTTGTTGTAACGGGAAATCGCTATGCAGAGTTTGTATAATACTCATTAGTTTCGACTACTAAAGCCTAGTTGTAACGGGAAATCACTATACAAAGTTTGTATAATACTCGGTAGTTTTGACTACTAAAACCTAGTTGTAACGGGATATCGCTATGCGGATGTATAATACTCAGTAGTTTTGACTACTAAAGCGTAGTTGTAACGGGAAATCGCTATGCAGTTGTATAAAACTCGGTAGTTTTGAATACAAAAGCCTAGTTGTAACGGGAAATCGCTATGCAGTGTTTGTATAACACTCAGTAGTTTTGAATACAAAAGCCTAGTTGTAACGGGAAATCGCTATGCAGAGTTTGTATAATACTCAGTAATTTTGAATACAAAAGCCTAGTTGTAACGGGAAATCGCTATGCAGAGTTTGGATAATACTCAGTAATTTTGACTACTAAAGCTTAGTTGTAACGGGAAATCGCTATGCAGAGTTTGTTTAATACTTGGTAGTTTTGACTACTGAAGCCTTGTTGTAACGGGAAATCGCTATGCAGAGTTTGTATAATACTCGTTAGTTTTGACTACTGAAGCCTGGTTGTAACGGGAAATCGCTATGCATGGTTTGTATAATACTCGGTAGTTTTGACTACTAAAGCCTAGTTGTAACGGGAAATCGCTATGCAGAGTTTGTATAATACTCAGTAGTTTTGAATACAAAAGCCAAGCTGTAACCGGAAATCGGTATGCAGATTTTGTATAATACTCGGTAGTTTTGACTACAAAAGCCTTGTTGTAACGGGAAATCGCCATGCAGATGTATAATACTCGGTAGTTTTGACTACTAAAGCCTTGTTGTAACGGGAAATCGCTATGCAGAGTTTGTATAATACTCGTTAGTTTCGACTACTAAAGCCTAGTTGTAACGGGAAATCGCAATGCAAAGTTTGCATTATACTCGGTAGTTTTGACTACTAAAGCCTTGTTGTAACGGGAAATCGCTATGCAGAGTTGGTATAATACTCGTTAGTTTCGACTACTAAAGTCTAGTTGTAACGGAAAATCGCTATACAAAGTTTTTATAATACTCGGTAGTTTTGACTACTAAAACCTAGTTGTAACGGGATATCGCTATGCGGATGTATAATACTCAGTAGTTTTGACTACTAAAGCGTAGTTGTAACGGGAAATCGCTATGCAGTTTTATAAAACTCGGTAGTTTTGAATACAAAAGCCTAGTTGTAACGGGAAATCGCTATGCAGTGTTTGTATAACACTCAGTAGTTTTGAATACAAAAGCCTAGTTGTAACGGGAAATCGCTATGCAGAGTTTGTATAATACTCAGTAGTTTTGAATACAAAAGCCTAGTTGTAACGGGAAATCGCTATGCAGAGTTTGGATAATACTCAGTAATTTTGACTACTAAAGCTTAGTTGTAACGGGAAATCGCTATGCAGAGTTTGTTTAATACTTGGTAGTTTTGACTACTGAAGCCTTGTTGTAACGGGAAATCGCTATGCAGAGTTTGTATAATACTCGTTAGTTTTGACTACTGAAGCCTGGTTGTAACGGGAAATCGCTATGCATGGTTTGTATAATACTCGGTAGTTTTGACTACTAAAGCCTAGTTGTAACGGGAAATCGCTATGCAGAGTTTGTATAATACTCAGTAGTTTTGAATACAAAAGCCAAGCTGTAACGGGAAATCGGTATGCAGATTTTGTATAATACTCGGTAGTTTTGACTACAAAAGCCTTGTTGTAACGGGAAATCACCATGCAGATGTATAATACTCGGTAGTTTTGACTACTAAAGCCTTGTTGTAACGGGAAATCGCTATGCAGAGTTTGTATAATACTCGTTAGTTTCGACTACTAAAGCCTAGTTGTAACGGGAAATCGCAATGCACAGTTTGCATTATACTCGGTAGTTTTGACTACTAAAGCCTTGTTGTAACGGGAAATCGCTATGCAGAGTTTGTATAATACTCGTTAGTTTCGACTACTAAAGCCTAGTTGTAACGGGAAATCTCTATGCAAAGTTTGTATAATACTCGGTAGTTATGATTACTAAAGCCTTGTTGTAACGGGAAATCGCCATGCAGAGTTTGTATAATAGTCAGTAATTTTGTCTACTAAAGCCTAGTTGTAACGGGAAATCGCTATGCAGAGTTTGTATAATACTCGTTAGTTTTGACTACTAAAGCCTTGTTGTAACGGGAAATCGCTATGCAGAGTTTGTATAATACTCGGTAGTTATGATTACTAAAGCCTTGTTGTAACGGGAAATCGCTATACAAAGTTTGTATAATACTCGATAGTTTTGACTACTAAAGCCTAGTTGTAACGGGATATCGCTATGCGGATGTATAATACTCAGTAGTTTTGACTACTAAAGCGTAGTTGTAACGGGAAATCGCTATGCAGATGTATAAAACTCGGTAGTTTTGAATACAAAAGCCTAGTTGTAACGGGAAATCGCTATGCATGGTTTGTATAATACTCAGTAGTTTTGAATACAAAAGCCTAGTTGTAACGGGAAATCGCTATGCAGAGTTTGTATAATACTCAGTAATTTTGAATACAAAAGCCTAGTTGTAACGGGAAATCGCTATGCAGAGTTTGGATAAAACTCAGTAATTTTGACTACTAAAGCTTAGTTGTAACGGGAAATCGCTATGCAGAGTTTGTATAATACTCAGTAATTTTGAATACAAAAGCCTAGTTGTAACGGGAAATCGCTATGCAGAGTTTGGATAATACTCAGTAATTTTGACTACTAAAGCTTAGTTGTAACGGGAAATCGCTATGCAGGGTTTGTATAATACTCGGTAGTTTTGACTACTAAAGCCTAGTTGTAACGGGAAATCGCTATGCAGAGTTTGTATAATACTCAGTAGATTTGAATACAAAAGCCAAGCTGTAACCGGAAATCGGTATGCAGATTTTGTATAATACTCGGTAGTTTTGACTACTAAAGCCTTGTTGTAACGGGAAATTGCTATGCAGATGTATAATACTCGGTAGTTTTGACTACTAAAGCCTTGTTGTAACGGGAAATCGCTATGCAGAGTTTGTATAATACTCGTTAGTTTCGACTACTAAAGCCTAGTTTTAACGGGAAATCGCTATGCAAAGTTTGCATTATACTCGGTAGTTTTGACTACTAAAGCCTTGTTGTAACGGGAAATCGCCATGCAGAGTTTGTATAATAGTCATTAATTTTGTCTACTAAAGCCTAGTTGTAACGGGAAATCGCTATGCAGAGTTTGTATAATACTCGGAAGTTATGATTACTAAAGCCTTGTTGTAACGGGAAATCGCCATGCAGAGTTTGTATAATAGTCAGAAATTTTGACAACTAAAGCCTAGTTGTAACGGGAAATCGCTATGCAGAGTTTGTATAATACTCGTTAGTTTTGACTACTAAAGCCTTGTTGTAACGGGAAATCGCTATGCAGAGTTTGTGTAATACCTTTTAGTTTCGACTACTAAAGCCTAGTTGTATCGGGAAATCGCTATGCAAAGTTTGTATAATACTCGGTAGTTTTGACTACTAAAGCTTAGTTGTACCGGGAAATGGCTATGCAGAGTTTGTGTAATACTCAGTAATTTTGACTACTAAAGCCTAGTTGTAACGGGAAATCGCTATGCAGAGTTTGTATAATACTCGTTAGTTTTGACTACTAAAGCCTTGTTGTAACGGGAAATCGCTATGCAGAGTTTGTGTAATACCTTTTAGTTTCGACTACTAAAGCCTAGTTGTAACGGGAAATCGCTATGCAAAGTTTGTATAATACTCGGTAGTTTTGACTACTAAAGCTTAGTTGTAACGGGAAATCGCTATGCAGAGTTTGTATATTACTCAGTAATTTTGACTACTAAAGCCTAGTTGTAACGGGAAATCGCTATGCAGAGTTTGGATAATACTCAGTAGTTTTGACTACTAAAGCCTAGTTGTAACGGGAAATCGCTATGCAGAGTTTGGATAATACTCAGTAGTTTTGACTACTAAAGCCTAGTTGTAACGGAAAATCGCCATGCAGTGTTTGTATAATACTCAGTAATTTTGACTACTAAAGTCTAGTTGTAACGGGAAATCGCTATGCAGAGTTTGTATAATACTCAGTAATTTTGACTACTAAAGCCTAGTTGTAATGGGAAATCGCCATGCAGAGTTTGTATAATACTCAGTAATTTTGACTACTAAAGCCTAGTTGTAACGGGAAATCGCTATGCAGAGTTTGTATAATTCTCAGTAATTTTGACTACTAAAGCCTAGTTGTAACGGGAAATCGCTATGCAGAGTTTGGATAATACTCAGTAGTTTTGACTACTAAAGCCTAGTTGTAACGGGATATCGCTATGCAGAGTTTATATAATACTCGTTATTTTCGACTACTAAAGCCTAGTTGTAACGGGAAATCGCTATGCAGAGTTTGTATAATACTCGGTAGTTTTGACTACTAAAGCCTAGTTGTAACGGGAAATTGCTATGCAGAGTTTGTATAATACTCGTTAGTTTTGACTAATAAAGCCAAGTTGTAACGGGAAATCGCTATGCAGACTTTGTATAATACTCGTAAGTTTCGACTACTAAAGCCTAGTTGTAACGGGAAATCGCTATGCAGAGTTTGTATAATACTTGGTAGTTTTGACTACTAAAGCCTAGTTGTAACGGGAAATCGCTATGCAGAGTTTGTATAATACTCAGTAATTTTGACTACTAAAGCCTAGTTGTAACGGGAAATCGCTATACAGAGTTTGTATAATACTTGGTAGTTTTGACTACTAAAGCCTAGTTGTAACGGGAAATCGCTATACAGAGTTTGTATAATACTCAGTAATTTTGACTACTAAAGCCTAGTTGTAACGGGAAATCGCTATACAGAGTTTGTATAATACTTGGTAGTTTTGACTACTAAAGCCTAGCTGTAACCGGAAATCGGTATGCAGATTTTGTATAATACTCGGTAGTTTTGACTACTAAAGCCTAGTTGTAACGGGAAATCGCTATGCAGAGTTTGTATAATACTCGTTAGTTTTGACTAATAAAGCCTAGTTGTAACGGGAAATCGCTATGCAGAGTTTGTATAATACTCAGTAGTTTTGACTACAAAAGCCTAGCTGTAACCGGATATCGATATGCAGAGTTTTTATAATACTCGTTAGTTTTGACTACTAAAGCCTAGTTGTAACGGGAAATCGCCATGCAGAGTTTGTATAATACTTGGTAGTTTTGACTACTAAAGCCTAGTTGTAACGGGAAATCGCTGTGCAGAGTTTGTATAATACTCGTTAGTTTTGACTACTAAAGCCTTGTTGTAACGGGAAATCGCTATGCAGAGTTTGTGTAATACCTTTTAGTTTCGACTACTAAAGCCTAGTTGTATCGGTAAATCGCTATGCAAAGTTTGTATAATACTCGGTAGTTTTGACTACTAAAGCTTAGTTGTAACGGGAAATGGCTATGCAGAGTTTGTGTAATACTCAGTAATTTTGACTACTAAAGCCTAGTTGTAACGGGAAATCGCTATGCAGAGTTTGTATAATACTCGTTAGTTTTGACTACTAAAGCCTAGTTGTAACGGGAAATCGCTATGCAGAGTTTGTGTAATACCTTTTAGTTTCGACTACTAAAGCCTAGTTGTATCGGTAAATCGCTATGCAAAGTTTGTATAATACTCGGTAGTTTTGACTACTAAAGCTTAGTTGTAACGGGAAATCGCTATGCAGAGTTTGTATAATACTCAGTAATTTTGACTACTAAAGCCTAGTTGTAACGGGAAATCGCTATGCAGAGTTTGGATAATACTCAGTAGTTTTGACTACTAAAGCCTAGTTGTAACGGGAAATCGCTATGCAGAGTTTGGATAATACTCAGTAGTTTTGACTACTAAAGCCTAGTTGTAACGGGAAATCGCCATGCAGTGTTTGCATAATACTCAGTAATTTTGACTACTAAAGTCTAGTTGTAACGGGAAATCGCTATGCAGAGTTTGTATAATACTCAGTAATTTTGACTACTAAAGCCTAGTTGTAATGGGAAATCGCCATGCAGAGTTTGTATAATTCTCAGTAATTTTGACTTCTAAAGCCTAGTTGTAACGGGAAATCGCTATGCAGAGTTTGGATAATACTCAGTAGTTTTGACTACTAAAGCCTAGTTGTAACGGGATATCGCTATGCAGAGTTTATATAATACTCGTTATTTTCGACTACTAAAGCCTAGTTGTAACGGGAAATCGCTATGCAGAGTTTGTATAATACTCGGTAGTTTTGACTACTAAAGCCTAGTTGTAACGGGAAATTGCTATGCAGAGTTTGTATAATACTCGCTAGTTTTGACTAATAAAGCCAAGTTGTAACGGGAAATCGCTATACAGAGTTTGTATAATACTTGGTAGTTTTGACTACTAAAGCCTAGCTGTAACCGGAAATCGGTATGCAGATTTTGTATAATACTCGGTAGTTTTGACTACCAAAGCCTAGTTGTAACGGGAAATCGCTATGCAGAGTTTATATAATACTCGTTAGTTTTGACTAATAAAGCCTAGTTGTAACGGGAAATCGCTATGCAGAGTTTGTATAATACTCAGTAGTTTTGACTACAAAAGCCTAGCTGTAACCGGATATCGATATGCAGAGTTTTTATAATACTCGTTAGTTTTGACTACTAAAGCCTAGTTGTAACGGGAAATCGCTATGCAGAGTCTGTATAATACTCGGTAGTTTTGACTACTGAATCCTGGTTGTAACGGGAAATCGCTATGCAGCGTTTGGATAATACTCGGTAGTTTTGACTACTAAAGCCTAGTTGTAACGGGAAATCGCTATGCAAAGTTTGTATAATACTCAGTAGTTATGATTACTAAAGCCTTGTTGTAACGGGAAATCGCCATGCAGAGTTTGTATAATAGTCAGTAATTTTGACTACTAAAGCCTAGTTGTAACGGGAAATCGCTATGCAGAGTTTGTATAATACTCGTTAGTTTTGACTACTAAAGCCTAGTTGTAACGGGAAATCGCTATGCAGAGTTTGTGTAAAACCTTTTAGTTTCGACTACTAAAGCCTAGTTGTAACGGGAAATCGCTATGCAGAGTTTGTATAATACTCGGTAGTTTTGACTACTAAAGCCTAGTTGTAACGGGAAATCGCTATGCAGAGTTTGTATAATACTCGTTAGTTTTGACTAATAAAGCCAAGTTGTAACGGGAAATCGCTATGCAGAGTTTGTATTATACTCGTAAGTTTCGACTACTAAAGCCTAGTTGTAACGGGAAATCGCTATGCAGAGTTTGTATAATACTCGGTAGTTTTGACTACTAAAGCTTAGTTGTAACGGGAAATGGCTATGCAGAGTTTGTGTAATACTCAGTAATTTTGACTACTAAAGCCTAGTTGTAACGGGAAATCGCTATGCAGAGTTTGTATAATACTCGTTAGTTTTGACTACTAAAGCCTTGTTGTAACGGGAAATCGCTATGCAGAGTTTGTGTAATACCTTTTAGTTTCGACTACTAAAGCCTAGTTGTATCGGTAAATCGCTATGCAAAGTTTGTATAATACTCGGTAGTTTTGACTACTTAAGCTTAGTTGTAACGGGAAATGGCTATGCAGAGTTTGTGTAATACTGAGTAATTTTGACTACTAAAGCCTAGTTGTAACGGGAAATCGCTATGCAGAGTTTGTATAATACTCGTTAGTTTTGACTACTAAAGCCTTGTTGTAACGGGAAATCGCTATGCAGAGTTTGTTTAATACCTTTTAGTTTCGACTACTAAAGCCTAGTTGTAACGGGAAATCGCTATGCAAAGTTTGTATAATACTCGGTAGTTTTGACTACTAAAGCTTAGTTGTAACGGGAAATCGCTATGCAGAGTTTGTATAATACTCAGTAATTTTGACTACTAAAGCCTAGTTGTAACGGGAAATCGCTATGCAGAGTTTGGATAATACTCAGTAGTTTTGACTACTAAAGCCTAGTTGTAACGGGAAATCGCTATGCAGAGTTTGGATAATACTCAGTAGTTTTGACTACTAAAGCCTAGTTGTAACGGGAAATCGCCATGCAGTGTTTGTATAATACTCAGTAATTTTGACTACTAAAGTCTAGTTGTAACGGGAAATCGCTATGCAGAGTTTGTATAATACTCAGTAATTTTGACTACTAAAGCCTAGTTGTAATGGGAAATCGCCATGCAGAGTTTGTATAATACTCAGTAATTTTGACTACTAAAGCCTAGTTGTAACGGGAAATCGCTATGCAGAGTTTGTATAATTCTCAGTAATTTTGACTACTAAAGCCTAGTTGTAACGGGAAATCGCTATGCAGAGTTTGGATAATACTCAGTAGTTTTGACTACTAAAGCCTAGTTGTAACGGGATATCGCTATGCAGAGTTTATATAATACTCGTTATTTTCGACTACTAAAGCCTAGTTGTAACGGGAAATCGCTATGCAGAGTTTGTATAATACTCGGTAGTTTTGACTACTAAAGCCTAGTTGTAACGGGAAATTGCTATGCAGAGTTTGTATAATACTCGTTAGTTTTGACTAATAAAGCCAAGTTGTAACGGGAAATCGCTATGCAGAGTTTGTATAATACTCGTAAGTTTCGACTACTAAAGCCTAGTTGTAACGGGAAATCGCTATGCAGAGTTTGTATAATACTTGGTAGTTTTGACTACTAAAGCCTAGTTGTAACGGGAAATCGCTATGCAGAGTTTGTATAATACTCAGTAATTTTGACTACTAAAGCCTAGTTGTAACGGGAAATCGCTATACAGAGTTTGTATAATACTTGGTAGTTTTGACTACTAAAGCCTAGCTGTAACCGGATATCGATATGCAGAGTTTTTATAATACTCGTTAGTTTTGACTACTAAAGCCTAGTTGTAACGGGAAATCGCTATGCAGAGTCTGTATAATACTCGGTAGTTTTGACTACTGAATCCTGGTTGTAACGGGAAATCGCTATGCAGAGTTTGTATAATACTCGGTAGTTTTGACTACTAAAGCCTAGTTGTAACGGGAAATCGCTATGCAGAGTTTGTATAATACTCGTTAGTTTTAACTTCTTAATCACTTTTCTAAGTATTAGGGAAAAATTAAATGCAATACCAAGTGATATTGGAATATACAAAGCAGACACAGGAATGTTTAAAGAATTTTTTCATATTTAAAAAATAAGTACAATTTTATAAAAAGAATTTGTAAATACGAAGCAACGTAAATCGATAACAATAAAACAAATTTAACAATGAGCAGGTAAAGATCTACAATCTAACGTCATAAGAAGTAACGTGTACGATATCACATCTACTATCCCTAGCATTAACACAAGTATCCAGTGTGAAACCATTATCAGTATCGGCTGTTATAACATTAGTATCTTCATTAGTATTATATGTAATACCATTAGCATCGTTTGTAATATCATTTGTATCATCTGTAATATCATTAGTATCATTCGTAATACCATTAGTATCATCTGTAATACCATTAGTAATACCATAAGTATCACTTGTAACACCATTAGTACCATTCGTAATACTATTACTGCCATTTGTAATACAATAAGTATCTTTTGTAATACCATTAGTATCTTTTGTAATACCATTACTGTCATTTGTAATACCATTAGTATCTTTTGTTATACCATTACTGTCTTTCGTAAAACCATTGGTGTCATTTGTTATGCCATAAGAATTGTTTGTAATTTCATTAGTCTTGTGTGTAATACTTTTAGGATCGTTTGTAATACAATTAATGTCATTAGTTATACTCTTATTCTCATTTGTAATATCATTAGTATCGTTAGTAATATCACAAGCTTTATTTTTAATACCTTCAGTATCGTTTGTAATACTTTGAGTTAAGTTTGTTATGCAGTTAGTGTCATTAGTTATACTATTAGTGTCATTTGTAATATCTTTATTATTATTTATGATACCGTTTGTAATATTATTAATAGTATTGATTGTAACACCGTTCGTACCGTTTGATATACTATTAGAAGTTCTATCTTTAATGCTATTATAAGTAATATTTACAGTGCCATTAGAATTACTTTCTGTATTGTTATTAGAAGAATCGTTTACATCAGTAGTATAGCTGATACTACCGTTTGCTTTTGTTGTGTGGTTGGTAATATCTATTGAAATCCCTGTAAAATTTCTATTCCCTTCGAGCTTTTTACTCCCATTGTTCAAATTCACATATGACGTGTATGCCTGATCGTTATTTCCGTTTGTATCAGCTGAAGATAAATCAATGCTCTTTTTGGAATTTGGACCGATCCAGGACAGAACAACAGGCAACAGTAACATTGAATGTGCAAGGCCAAATAAAATTACCAACAGCATAAGTTTAAAAAATGACTGAAACACGTAAGATTTGGAAAATGCCAACATCATTATACCGATGATAGAAGACGCGGCGGCATTAAAAACGGGAGCACCGGATCTCGCGAGAGCAGCACTAACTCGAGAGTTACGATCTTTTCCGCTAACAGAAACGTATGCATGACAGATATGTGCGCTAAAATCTACTGAAAACCCAACACTCATAACGATATGTATCATGGTAATTGAGCTCAATGTTAATCCCCAAAAATACATAAATCCAAAAACCCCAAACATTATCATAATCATAGTTATGGTAACAAAGAAAACAAGAAGAGGGTGTGGCATAAACACTGTAGTAACGATTACCATAGCAGCGACAGCTATACCAACAGTCTGTATTGTATTGGATAAAACTGTGTTATATTGTTCGAAGTAAATAAAAGGTGGTGAAAACGCAAAAACTTGTAAATCTGAAGTATCAGCCAGTTCACGTGTTCGAACCATCATTTCACCCTGTGTTGTAGATTCTTTCATGCTTGGGGTTATCACGTGTACCCTAGAAGCTTTAATTCTGTTTTTATTGTCTTGAAATACAACATCACCTTGAAGATCAACGCGTGTTTTCAGAAAATCTTTGAGCCCTATAACAAAATCATTTTCTGTTGTGTTCTTATAGAAGGAAGATCCTTTATAATCCTGTAACCAACTAATCTGAAAATCTGGCTGAATATATGGAACAGACTGTATAGTTTTTATCAAATCTTCTATCTTATTTTGAAGTTTGATATCAGAGTATTCTAGATCAGGATCATCGATGATGTAGGCGACTGGAATCTCTGTCGGAAAGTAGTCCCAGTCCCACTGACTGTACTTATAGAAATGTGAATCCTCTATGACTAGATCTCTAAGTACAAGTCCTTGTTGAAGGTTAATTGTACCGTATATAGAAGCAGCAGTGTATACTATAAATAATAATACAATCAGAATCTTTACTGGTGTAAACAAAACTAGTTTTTGAAACAAAATTTTCGGAAATTTTTCAAACAAACTTTCGATTTCTTCCCTACTGTTTGGTGGACTACCGCTACAACAACAAATGAAACAACAATTCTTGCCTTCCTTTCGGAGTTCTTCTCCGGTTTTGATTGGTTGACAGGTAAATGCATGACGTTTAGCCTGAATTCTTCTCTCGTGAATAACCATACATGGCATGAAGAAGGTCAGCTGATTGATATAACACATAACCACGGCTACCCCTATATAGAATAAAAAGTAAAATCTCTGAATTCATGTGATGCCTGGCAACTCTTTGCCTTAATACAAAAAAGAGAAAATGATGAAAATAATATCGGTTTAATACAAAGAGTTGTTTACCGGTATAAATAGCGTTATTTTAAAAACAGAACTGAACATTAATAGTGTCTCTTTAACCAGAAAAAAAAAAAAGTTGTCAGAGTCATTGAACTTTTTTTGCCTTTTACGTTATGTTTTTTCATGAAAATGCAACATTTTGTTTTAAATATGTTTAAATTGCTTTGTCACAATATTCGATGAAGAATGAATGGCTTTGTGAATCAAGTCTAATATTTGCTGACAAAGAAAATATATGTATGAAACACTGTGGAATCGTCATTATTCGTTGGGTTGAATTTTCCGTGGTTTTGCCATTTTAAAAAATATTCTGTCGGGAGGAAAATTTTGTGGAATTGAGTTTTGTGAAAATAAATCCGATTGGGGCAACAGTGATGAAAAATTTTCAATAACATTTTAATATCGTGGTTTTCAATTATCCCTGAAAATTGCAAAACTTGTTCCTCCACCAATATTTGTGATTTTATAGTATGTTCTAGTTTCATATACAAATGTTAATGTTCCAGAAACACAATATCAAAGAAACCAAATAAATTTTACCTGTATATAAACAAAAGTTCCTTACACTCAAAAACACTGACGTAGACCCTACAGCAAACGCCAAAAAGTCAGTAAGTGATGTTATGGTGATAGAAACGCCGGCGGTCCGAAGTGTGTTTTTAGTTCTCATTAAAATGGTTCCAGCGGAACAATGGTCAGATGCTCCGGACATCAAAATAAACATATCATCAATACCAATACCTAAATGTAAAATAAATAATATCAGGAAAGTTGGTTTATCTACAAAGGTCCATTCAGTTGTTGATTGTAACTTGTGATATAGGCCTAACAGGCACACCATTTTAGAATTATAATGGTACCAATACCGTGATGATTTATATAAGTATACTTCTGATGTAATGACCGGTTTTCTGGTGTCATTTTACTGTCTAACAACATTTTCCTAAACCTTACAACTCGACATAAATAGCTTTTTACGCCCAAGGTAAGATATTTTTTCTCTTATCAGATCTGGAACGATGGGGAAAACAGATTGCCCGGAGATAAACACAAAACTTAAAAAAAGCGAATTAATTCAAACACATGCATTAGGATATATTTTACAACATGTAGTTGTATTCAAAGATAGGTGTTGAGAGGCACTGTGACAACTCGGCCACCAAAGTTATTCTTACAAAAGTGTTAACATATGCATTTTTTATAATTTTCATGATTATGTTTTGTAATGCTCTAATTGTCTTATATTAAACATACCTAATACCAAGAATGGCATTACACCAACGATGTTCACAAACTTGACCCCGATTAATGCCATCAAACCGAATGAGCTAAGAATAGAGAGTCCAGTTGACAAAACGCCTGCTCGTCCAAGATTCTGTCTCTGTGATAGACAGTTTCCACCGGAAGTTACAAAGGATGCGTAGATCATCATCAGAACAAATGTAAAGGAGAAAAATTTGATGTCACCTTTGGTGTTGTCATTTAATTCGTGGTTTAAAGATTCTGAATAAGCATATGAAAGTTCGGTAATATTCGATTCAAATTTGTTCAATTCTTTGATAAAATTTAACTCCCACTTTTTAGAAAAACTTAAAAATTCCGTATCCTGACGAAGGTTATACCGGAGTTTAACGACTGTTGCCGACGTCAGTGTACCATTGTTGGTCGTGACGTTTCCAAAGACATACTTGAATTGAGGGTCTTTATACTGAAGATACTTAGTAACGTTATGCTGAAGTATTAATCTAAATACTGGCATTAATGCTATTTGTCCGTTAATGCTACATTCACCTTTCTTCTTGGCACAAAGTGTATCGTACTTAAATGTCTGGTTATCACTTGTACCATTCTCCACCATGACTCTACTTTTAATGTAATCGTCAATGCGCAACAACTCATCTAAATATTCCTCCTTCAGTACATTTTCGCCATTTAAGCTTTTCATCACAACTTCTCCATACACACCCAAATTAGACAATGTGTATGGGTTAAAATTAGTTTTCTGTGTTATCATAAAACAGGCTAAGTAACCTTTTCTTTTCCTTGTAAGCTTGACTATTTGATGGAATGTATAACTTTTCTACGTCATGTTCCGACTCCACTGTTAGCAATCCAAGACCAAGTAACCCGTTTATAATCACACAGGCTATCATGATGATCCATGGGTAATTTGTTACAAGTTTACCATATTTTGCAAAAATATCCCCGATCTTTTCTTCGTATCTCTGATAGTACTCACGAAGACACATATTTGGTCTGCAACAATAAAACATGGAAATTTGTTATGAACAACATGTGCTTTAATGAAGCAAATGTAACTAACTAAAATTAAAAACAACAAATAAAACATAAGGCTAATTAATTAATTAATTACTGCAAGCATGTTAAAGACCTCAAATAATTAAATTACTGACATTTATGGCCACTATAGAGACGACCGAATATTAAAGTTCCTGAATTTGTATAGAGACGTCTTATCTTATAACAGCACATTTTACGGGCACTTGTTACATTTACAAAATATCTCTTAAGGTCACCAGTTAACGAATTAAAAATGTGCGATAAAGAGCCAGCAGTCAACTCCGTCTAGTTAATTATTTTATCTTTATTTTTTTTAAATCTTTTGTATGTGTCATGTGCTGATTGAATTTCTTTTAAGAATTGGAATAACAGCACAGGAAATATACTTAATAAATTTCTTCGAGGAATTGGAAATAGATATATATGATGTTATCTAGATCAGCCCTGGAAGGTGTCAAGTTTCTGAGGGGTCGTGAACCATGAACATATGTACAGTATGCATGTACCTTATTCGTTCTATATTAGCACGAACCATTAATGGACAATAAACATGTCGTTATGACAAACAAAACATATACTTCACGGAAAACACAGCGATGATAGAGAAGTTATTGCTTAAGAAATAAAAAAAACTTTTTATCCCCTGTCTTACATTTAATAAAAATATCGTAATAAAACCTGACATTTTTTTAATATTTGTGGATATCTTGCAAGAAAATAACAATTTGATACATTTATGAATATAATAGTTGTTATATAAACAAAGGTAAATAATATAATGTATAATTTTCTAATTGTCTTTATTATAATGTATTAATCTTGTTCCGTCGTTTTATATCATTTGTTTATTGTTCCGTGTTCTTTGTTGCATTAAAGATTACAAAGATCATGTTTTAGCTTCCAAAATTTTGCATTCCATTTCAAACCCTGGTTTTTATATTTGTAATATTATTTATTTATTTATTTATTATTTATTTATTATTTATTATTTATTTATTTATTTATTTATTTATTAGTTTGTTTGTTTGTTTATTATGATTTTTTTAAAATCTTAATGAAATATTCAAAAACTTGTAATATTAAAACTTTGGTAATTTTTATATTTCAAATAGAAAATTCAATAACGTATAATATGACTTATGTACATCCTAAGATCAATTTTAGAAGATACAAGTTTCTAAATACAAGAAAAGACATCTAACGACAAAAGATTCAATAGTGAAAATCACACACTAATTGATGCTTTCTAAAAATGTTTAGTTACCGGTAAAATATAGGTCATTTTTAATATAAATTACATCAAAATAATAATGTATTGTTATTTGTTTAAAATTTATTTTGAAATTTCAAATTGTGACAATAAAGATTATTGGAATGGGGAAAACAGTGTCGTTCATTACTGTAAAGGATGAGGTTTATCAAATGGACAAATTGCAAAATTGCTTAACAAAAAAAAGAGAAAAAAAAGAATATAATCAAACAAACACAAATTAAATAAATAATAAATGATTGAATAAATAAATAAATAGATAAATAATAATAATAATAAATAATAATAAGTAAATAAATAAAATAAATTGTTTTCTCATAATGTGTCATTGATGCATCATTTCGAATTTAGTTTCAGATAAGTCTTTGAATTGTCGTGTTGTTTTTTTTCGTAATTTCTAAAAAAAAAAGATAAATGTTAGTCGACGCAAAATAGTATCTATCATTACTCTGTCGCTTTTTGTATAAATTTCCAAATCATAAAACAAAATTTAAAAAGAAATTGAATAAGAAATTAAAAAAAAACTTACCCTCAGAGCTTTGGACGATAAACGACAAATCGTAAACGTAAGTGACCTGGTATAGTATAATGTTTACACACCTTTCTTCACGATGATTGACGGACGATTTGTACTTTTGTTGTCTTCTTGTATATATACATTCTTTTATATATATATATATTGAAGTATGAAGTATGTATACATATATACATGTATATATACATGTATATATTGCTATAATTAAAATAGTTATTTATATAATCGAAACTGAAATGTTTATTTTTAAAATATATTGCATTTACTAACGTAGTTAAAACAATATTTTATTTAATAACATGACATACAACATGCATAATAATTTACAATATAGATAATACTCTTATATTAACCAGTTTCCTTAACAATTGGTATAGTCTGATAGTCTGTATGACTTAGAAGAACGTATGATAATAAATAAATAAATAAATAAATAAATAAATAAATAAATAAATAAATAAATAAATAAATAAATAAATAAATGAATCGTAGATTTTAAAAGACAAATTCAAAACATTTAAATGTACAATAATTCACTATGTAAATGTGTTCTAAGAAACATATGTTAACTTGTAAATTCAATATACATTAAACGGGTTACAGTCAGAAAATCTCTTTGTCAGAGGAATGTAATTTTGCACTTTGTCAAAAATATCAATATTTTCGTCCTAAGTTAAGTTCTGATTCCCAAACAATAATATATCAATGTCATAAGGGGCGTTTATAGTATGGATAGTTGCATTTCTGATGATTATACAAATTACACTGTAGTAGAAAGTGTTGAGTAGTTTCGGTTTGACCGCATGCACAATAGGGGTTTTCAACAAGATTTTTTGCAAACAAATGATGAGTTAATGAACTACATTTTAGCCTAAGTCTAGTGTGATAAATTTGCCCTATGCGACTACCTTAATAAAAGTATTTAGGAATTTGTAATTCCTGGTTTAAAAAGGATTTTAAAATGTTTAGAGAACTGTTTCTTACTAATGAATGAATATTGTTCCAAGGAATATTGTTCCAATCTCTAATAGTGGAGGGAAGGAATGATTTATAATAAAAATCTGTCCTACATAATATGGTTTCTAAATTTTGAGACGAACGGGTGTTATAAGAATGAGATTTGAGAAAGATAAGTAATAAATAACATTTAAGTAATGAATAACATTTGAGAAAGATAAGTAAGAGGTTGCTTATGATGCATCTTAAAAATTGAATTTATATATGTTTTTTCCTTCTTGTTTCTAATGTTTCCCACCCCACGTCGTGATATAATAAATTTAAACTTGTTAACCTAGTCGCCCCAGTTACTATTCGAGCTACTTTTATATTTACACATTCTAATTTTTAATATACTCATCTGTCAAGTTATCCCATATGACGTCACCGTATTCCATTAGAGGTCTTATAAAGCTGAGATAAAGAGTTTCTAGAGAAAGGCGGTCAAGTTTGAATTTCAGTTTTTTAAGTATAAAGAGTCTATAATTAATTTTAGATAACAATTCATCTACATGCTGTTTCCAAGTCCCATCAGAGGTAAGAACCAATCCAAGGTGTTTATGGGAGTCTACTTCTTGAACAAGAGTACCATCCATGTATAAAGCGGGGTGAAAGGGTTAAATTGCTTTCTTAGAAATAATCATGGATTCAGTTTTTTTAGGATTAAGAGAAACTAGCAACTTTTGGGACCAAATATGTATTCTTGAAAGATCAGAATTTAGATTCTCGGCCGAATCGTAAGGATTTTCAACATTAACATAGAGTGAGGTGTCATCAGAAATAATCTAATACTACAACCTGTATCAGCTACTATATCATTAATATAAATGAGAAAAAGGGTTGGTCCTAAAATAGATCCCTGGGGAACACCGGCAGTAATAGGTAAACAAGAAGAAGAAACAATTCTTGAAACCACCCGCTGGTGACGATTACTTAAATAACTTTGGAACCAATTCAGCAATTCCCCCCCTAATCCCGATAAACTCAATTTCAACAAGTAATCCTCTATGCCACACTCGGTCAAAAGCCTTGCTTATATCACAAAATATACCAAGGTCAAGACCTAAGCCGATTTCGTTACAAATAGAAAGAAGTTGGTTTACAGTTGAGTCACCATGCGTAAATCCTGATTGAGAACTTGTAATAATCATATTTCCATCAATATAGTTCAGTAGTTATTTGAGAATACATATTTCCATAACTTTACCAAGCACATTAAGCAGTGAGATAGGTCTGTTATTGGATACATCTGAACGGTTACCTTTTTTTAAAAAACTGGAACAATGTTGGCCATCTTCCAAGGAGTTGGGAAGGTATGTAAATTTAAAAGTTTATTGAATAAGTAAGATAGTGGTTCACATAGTTCAGAAGCGGCAATTTTTAAGAGTCTGGGGCTTAATGACTCTGGACCGAGAGCTTTAGAGACATCATGTTTTGGCAATCTGCCGCCAATTTTTACTCGTCATAGAATTTGAGTTTAGTTTGTCTGAGAGCTTTTTATAATAGTCAGCTTTAGCATTCCTAACAGTAGTAACACAACGATTTCTTCACAGTATGAATTTTGCCCAGTGGCCTTGAATATTTGATTTTTTGGTTATTTTATGGATTCGTTTTCTTTGTCGAATAAGTCGTCTAATGTCATTTCTCATCCATGGTTTGTCGTGTCGTCTTATAGTAACTACTTTGTTAGGGATAGTTTTGTCAACTTCATCTAGGATGCAAGTTGCAATTTTAGTCGCTGCTTCGTCAATGTCATTACTGTCTATTATTGTCTTGAAGTCAGTGTTTTGTAATTTTTCCCTAAATAGTAGAAAGTTGCCGTTTTTATAGTCCCATATCGTTCTTTTAATACAAGTATGTTTGGGTTTTTTAGTCGTAAAGTCAGATATATAGGACAATGATAGCGAACATTAACGTCATAAAAGGTCTCTCCAACACCACAAGTTTCTACTAAATCGTCATTGTCTATAATAAATAGGTCAATAAGTGAACAAGTATTTTTGTCAAAATGTATAGGTTCTTGTATTTGTTGTTTTAAGTTGAAGAGGCAAGTAGATGTCTAATTTTTATCTTGGAATTTTTTAATTGATCGTCAATAAAGTCGCCTGTTAGTATTAAGAAATCGGAAGAAATGTCTGTTGCTAGGTCAATTGAAGATTCGATTAACGTAATTATAGACTTTTTAGATAATGAAATTGTAATTTTCTTCTTTTTGATACTATATACGTTTTTGTATTTAACTTATTCAACCCTGCATTCCAGGTGCCGTAGGTTGACTTATCTGGAAAAATGAACGAACACATTCATCTAAAAAGCATTCACATACAGATAATGTTAACTTTTAATTTAACAAGATGAAGCTAGATAAACTGTAGTTAGTATTAAGCTGTGGAGGATTTAAACACTACCCATCTCACTACACACCGCAAATAGACACCATCAACCCTAAGACAAAGAAACATTCAATATTGACCCTTCTAATTCACCATAGGTCCCCTGTTTTACAGATGCTTTTTTACACTACCGTTACGTACAGAAACATGTGTACTAATTGGTAAGTGGCAGAATTCAAGATCGAAGAATCATGGATTCGCCTACCATCGGAAACATAACCAGTGCCCTTAAACAAGTAACTTTTCAGATTGCCGATGACCTATCAACATGGACTCAGTTAAAATCATTATTGCCTTAAGTTTGCAATAGCATAAAGCATACACATGCATGACTCATCACAACAGGGTAGCTTGTGTAAGCTAGTTGACGCTAACAACAAAGTGTGACACACACACACACACACACACACAAAAACACACACACACACACACACACACTTCTATACTACATTAACGTTAATTAAGTAGGAGCTCACAGACGAAATTCGCTGTTATTCTGATGTTTTTGTCATATTTATTTATCTTATAATTAGTATGACATTATTATGTGTAAATAGTGATGGAGAAGTTTATGTATCGGAATATCTGACCTCAAATTTCTGGGTTTTGTATTCAGTCTGGTTTTTGGCAAATATCATAGTACATTTATGGTTTTTATACGCCCTACACCGAAGGTGATGAGATGTATTATGGTAAAACGTTTGTCCGTCTGTCTGTCTGCCCTATAGCTTTTTTATTACACATCTAACTTATTCAGATTTTTAATTCATTTTTATGAAATTTTGCAAATGTATAACTTTCACCTAAAAAGATGCGATATATACCGATTAAAAAAAATGGCCGTCCGACAGCCATCTTTAATATAATTTTTAAAATTCGTTTTGTTTGTACCAATTCTTTTTTACAGTTTTTTACAAAATGTTATGAATCATTGTTGATATATAACTTACTTCTAAAACATGTCCTGTATTTAAATTTTAAAAATGGTCACATGGCAGCCATCTCTGATTTTATAGAATAAACTTTTTTTATTTGTGTTTACAATTCAATCCACATTATTTGAAAATAGATATATTACAAACGCCTAAATATGCATCGTATTTTTTCAGATAAAAAATAATGGCCGCCTGGAAGCCATCATTGATTATTTACAATGGACAATGTTGGCTTTCCGTTTGTGCAACTTATTCATTCTAACTTAAAAAATGTACATTTTATGTTATTGCACTGTCTTTCTGTCTGACAGGGGAAAGTTGTTTTCCGGATACGGCAAAATGTAGTCTGTATCTGAAATCTTATACATGAGATGTTAAAATTCATCCGGGATCTTTTTTCGCGGTGATGTTTTTTGGTGTTCGTGAAAATCGTGACCGTTTATATACAGCGATTATCTCTACATTATAACAAAACAATTAAATTTTCTTTCTTTTTGCGTTAAATGTCCTTCAAAAATATATTTAGTTATTCTGATTATCTTCCTTGTTACATATTAATGATACATGACGCTGAAATAACATAGTCATTATATTAACTATAAGAAACAAACCAATACGAAATAAGATAAGTATGCGCCAGCAATTCTTCATGCACACTTCACTTCCAAGTCTGTAAAGCATTGTGAAATTCATATCAAGAACACATAATCATTGTTTTGTGAAATTAAATGAAATAAAGGAATAAAAGGTTTAAGACTAAAGCAAAACAAAATACCACTAAATTTTGCCTTGATTCAATTTAATAAATGAAGAAACAAAAAGTTTTACAGATTTTTATTCAGTCAAAAGGGTGTAAATGAAAGACCAATACATTACAAATACAACAAATTATGTTGTTCTAAGCTTCATTGGCAGTGTTTATTTTATTTGTACTAACTGTGCAATTTTAAGTGATAGAAGCTCAATATATGATTTAACCCTTTAATTGGCAGAGGAATTTTGTAAATTTAACAAAAAATGTACCATATTTTCAATTCAAAATTTCAGACATTTGCAGTAAAAATGTTAATAACCAACCCCATATATTTGGTATCCCTATATAACATACTTTACATTAAGGTAGGAAAAATCGAAATATCTGTTACCATGGCAACATAAACAAAGCATTTACACCACAAATGTATGAAATTTTTCACATTTTTGCTTGATTTCCAAAACATTGCTATTATCTTTATTCCTGCATACTTGAAATAATTTTTTTTGCTTAAAAATCGAAGTTTGGCATCATTCAAATATATACTGTAGAAAGATCATTTCAAAATTTGTTTGTTTTCCCAAAAAATAAAACCATCTAATTTCATATTTTCTGGTTAAATTCTTAAAAGTAAACAAACGTTATATACAAAATTTATATTTGAAGAAAAAAAAGACCACCCTTTCAACGCAAATTTTTTTTATGATATAAAGATTTTACTGCTATGAATCCATATATGAATTTTACCTTTGTTTAATAAAAAAGTATTCAAAACTATTTTCAGCTAAATATCGGTTACCATGGCAACGAATATAACAAAAATGCCCTATAAACGAGAATTTGTATAAAAATACAAAATTTTTTGACAATGTCTAGATATCAGCAGTCGGAAAATGTGCATTTTGAACAAATGATTTTTATTTTAGCACCTAATAAAAGCTTACTCAAAGTAAACTTTCGAAATTTTGCATTTTTCACATAAAATGGAATGTCGGTTATTACAGAAATATTTTCATTTGCCTTGTGAAATTCCCATAGCTGCAAGCTTGAGAGCCGTTGTAATTATTACTGACAATGAATGCCAAAAAATTTTGTCACTCCGTGTATGAATACATATAAAATGCAATACACAATCCGGAACTACATTATCGTAAGTAAACAAACATGACTGTCACGTCACATTTGCCTACATTCGAGATGAGACTGAAAAACACATTTACGAGATATTACAAAGTAAAATCAAAGAAATTAATAAAATAATATTTTGATAACATATATAGGCACCTGGCTTATATTCACCGTAATATTGACATTGTGAGAGACAGAGTGGTGTTTTTGATGGCCTGTTGAAAGAACAGACAACAGATCAGTCAAAACCATCAAACCACAAACAAATTTTGAACAATCGGATCTTAAAAAATTTCTTCCTACCTTGACAAAGCTGCTATATATGTCATATACCATTTTTTGAATTTAATCATAAAATACATTCAAAAAATGATACCATTTTTTGAATGTATTTTATGATTAAATTCAAAAAATGGTATATGACATATACCCTATTATTTTGAGACAATATGTAATGGTACAACTTGTCAACCAATTTTGTGTCTCGCGGGATGTAAATTTCAAGTGATGTAAATTTCAATGGAATTAGATTCACGCAAGTATGCCACATCCAGTGAAAATTGTCCGTTTATTATGCTGTGTTTGTTGATAGGACAAACTGAAAAATCATCTACATGCTTTTAATCAATTTACAAGTGATACAATAAGATCTCCTCAAAAGTACAATACATGGTTTAAGTACTACACAACTCCTTGCTAACCTTAAAACGATAATTTTCTAAACTTTGAGAGAGATTTGCACCACACCAGGCGTAAAGAATAAGTATACTTCTCACTGCTTTGCAGTCTACATTTGAATGATACTGAGTATGAAGCTCGGCACATTATTTAAGAGTGAATCTCAACCTAACAATGTCGACATTTCAGAAAAAATCTCTCGGTAAATCCCTGTCTACTCACATATCACAGATTCGAAACCCACATGTTTGGCCATTGAAAATCATCCTCAGCTACAGTACCCCCCTTCCCGTTTCAGATTCCAAATTTCAATTCCGACATTTAGCCAGCAATATTTTACTCCAAACTTCTTTGCAAATTGAAATGGGGCTACACAGGTGCACCTGATTTTCGACTGAAATATAGTCCACAAATAACAACACATTTATCGTTGATATTCAATTTTTATACATATTATTTATATCCAATATTCTAAAAAAAAATTCATTATGTTAATGAAAAATCGAGAAAATACCATCAAAATACCTGATAACACTATAATTTTTCAAACCAAAACTCCCTGTTGTTACCCCACATTAAAAATATTGCGGATGAATAATGTGTCGTTCTCGGTCTTAAATTCAGCTGTTGCGTCTATTGGACTCCCCCGATGTGCATGTGTTATAGATGGGAATTTTTTTCTTAAAATAAATGAATAATTTTTTTAAAAAAATATTAAACGAAAATATATAACAATTGAACTGTTTTAAAATGGTATTCATTGTCAGTATGAAGGAAACAACTTTGCAAGCAAACGGAATATTATCGGCTTATCGCATCAAAAAGAGACAGTCATATTTTGTTATTTCAATGGACATATTCACGTAACAACATATTTTTTTCGACTCAATGCCTCAACAGTTAAAAGGAATGATGGAAGAGAAACATCTATATTTCAAAAACATACATGATAATTTTGTTTTTGCCAGAATTTTAATCAAATTTCCGTTACCATGGCAACAAAAAATACAAATATTCTATCAAGACCACGAAAAAGCATGATCTTTTACTGTTTATATATTTCACGCAAAATAAACAGAGGTGCAACCCAGTTTTATTCGTTTTGTTATAAAATGTATAATATGTAGAACACTAAGTTACAGATTGTTTTAAAATTTCCATTCTTTAACTTAAAATAAGGATGCATAACTCTTATTTTCAAAACTTGAAGTTGTCTTACATTTTGAAGAAACTCGAGATAACAAATAATCTTTTACCTAACCCCTCCTAAAAATACTGAATCAAGTTTGTATAATTATACCAAAAACGTCATTCAAAAATTTTTAAAATTTTTTCATAAGTCAATATCTGTTACCATGATAACAGAATCTAGCGAATTTGGTTAAATCATTGAAAAAACCCATGTGCTTTTGCAGTATATGCACTTACCTATCTTTGCAATAAGTGTCATGTTCTATTTTGAATGCATTATTTTAATAGAAATTCAAAACAGCACATGCCATAAGTATTTGATAAGTACAATAAACATACACTGCTACAACTTGTGACGTCTACAGTTTCAATTTGGATCAAAGTTATGATATCTTTTTAGATATATGTCAGATACTTGATAAACTTGGTAATTCACAACCTTGTATCATACTAGGTCAGGTAGGAAACAGCAGGTTAACAATATGCATTTTATTCATCATACAAATGCTAAAAAATCGGCCTGACAAACTTATGGTATTTTGACGTACAACTGACTTTCAGCTACAGTATAAGCAACACTTAAAATCATTGCCTTACAGATTACAATGCCTCTCACCGCTGGTTTCGAATCCTAATCGACTTATCGAGCTAATCAAGCAGATCCTAAAATTAGAAAGTTTAAACCTATTCTGAAGGTTGGTGTTTTTCTCTGGTTATCCTTTATCATTCTTAAACAGATCGCTTCGACAGGGATTGAATAATAACTTTGATAAACAACAAAACCACTTAGGATTTGGCAAAGATTAATACTTGTTAGTGTTAGAAGGGTTACTTTGATTATTTGTGAACCAGATTCTCTTGCCTTCCTTCTACATATCTTGTTTATAAACAGAATAATATCAAACATTTGCAACAAATAACTTTTGCAACTGTTTCAAAATGCATATTTCACATATTATATGCATTTTGGGTGGGAAAAGTTGTTTTCATAAATTACACTACAATTTTTAAAACCGACTGTCAAATTTGCCCAATACATTTTTCTACATTTGTGGATAGAAATAGTTATTTCAGACATTAACTCAATATTATCTAACTTATATTGATGCATTACCAGTTATATATGACTTTACATAAAGAATTTTAATTGCTATCTTGAGACAGTATTTTAGTATTTATATCTCATAAACGAATCTATTCAAACCCTGTTCGTTTAACTTATAGAAACACAGCATTGTCATGTAAGCAAACCCTGAATCAACGCGCGCGCGTCACGGTGTGTGTGTGTGTGTGTGTGTGTGTGTGTGTGTGACACTATCAACCGAAATCTAAGAAGAATTATTAACACATTAACTTACAAAGTAAGGACACTGCATTAATTACAAGGACAAGTATTCCTGAATATACTATAATACTCTAATATTTATCATATTAAGCTTGTTAGAATGCTTGAAATAATTTATTTATCACTGAGTTTGTGAAATGTTTTACATGTCATACAGGAATTGTCCTCATACTGTAGAATAATGGCCTATATTGTCATCACTTTTTACTTTTTTCGTCTTCAGTTGTATGGTTAAATCAGAGAGAGAGAGAGAGAGAGAGAGTGTGTGTGTGTGTGTGTGTGTGTGTGTGTGTGTGTGTGTGTGTGTGTGTGTGTGTGTGTATGTGTGTGTGTGTGACAAAAGTCATAGTCCGTCTCGTGAAAATTTGAGAGTTCTCAACGGACACACATTTCAGAGAGTGGAGACATGAAATTTTGCGCCCCAGTCAAGATTCAAGATTTCATTCAAGCTGTAAAATCCGGAGAAATGTTGGGACCAGGCGTACTTGGTGAAGACCATCGACTTTCAACATGCAGACAAATTACTTTCTCACATTTGCACATCTTGAGATAGGGACCTAGACATTCAGATGCGTATTTTTGAACTGTAGGTTTTAAGTTTTTTTATATGTTTAGTGCCAATAAACGCGACTACAAACATTTCAAAATTACAAATTTTTAAAATGCTTTTCTATCAGTATACTGTGATTGTTATTTCCTATAGATTTTTGAATTTTTATTTATTTTTCCATAAGTCAGTAAATAATATTTTCATACTTATATTACCAGATATGAATTCTTTTTCCACACATACCTAAAAATAGTGTTCAACTCTAAATTTAGATTCAAAATTATTAAAATTAATACAAAAAATTGTATTTGTTGGAATTTTACCAGTATAGCTAGATGGTTTTTTTTTTACTTTACCGATAGTAAATTTTGTTTTCCACCATGCAAACGTTCGTGTTTTTTATTATTATTATTGATGGCTTTATCAGTTAATTCCCTTTTTTACTCAATCTTTGTAAAATAAAAAAAAAATAATGTTCACTTTTTTTGTAAAATTCAAAAAAAAACAAACGCCATGTACACAAATTTTTATAGACGGTTTAAAAACTTTATTTTCAAAAATTCAAAAAAATTCAAATTAGATTAGTTCTCATTTCTAATCATTATGTATGCATGTTTTTTTAAATTTCTATAACTTCAATAATTTTTCCTTATTTTGTATCATTTTTTTTTTTACTAAAAACATGAATCAACATGGACATTACCTTATATTTTGTTAAAAACGAATCATATCATTGACCCCGAGACATATTGACCTTATGGCTGTGATAAACCAATGCCCACGAACAGTTTTATTTATTTCACAACTTTGACTTTGTATTTATACATGTATATTCTTTGTTGTGATATATAGTTATCATTGATGAACCCAAGCCGAACCTCTATATTTTTAGAAACACTGTACGGACGTAGGAGAAGACACATATTCTATGCAGTAAACATGTGGCGGATGCATGGGTTATACAAATATCAATCCAGGCATTCAGTTGTTTTAAATATGTATTATTCTGATATAAAGTAAAATATAATTTTTTATTTCTAATTTTATTATAATTATTTAATCATCTATTTATTTGTTTGCGCGGATGATTACCCGACACGAACGCGGTGTACATTTTGATACAGTCAGCAGTGATAAATCCCCTAACAGATACTCAATCACAGTCTACATTATAATTAAACTTGTATTTTGATCGTCCTGATATTAAAATATTATTTAAGAAAAGCATCGAATAAAATTTCCGGTTTGTGATTGTGAAAAAACTGTGAAATTGATTCTATCAGGATAAATTTACATCGACTCAAACATAAAGTTGTAATAATGACACGTAAAAATTTTAATTTTTAAATGCAAATTTTACCTCAGATTCATTTGCCGAAAATTTAAAAGTGTTGATTAAAACAATTTTTAAAATACAAGTTTTTTATATTTGTATAAAATAGAAGAATAAAATCCTTTTTAGTGGCATAAAATTTGTAAATCAAAGTTAGAAATCCAATCAAACTGTGGCACCGTTTAAAAGAAGAACGAAACGTTTTGCTTCCCAGAGACAAAAACGTCAAAATGAAACATGATAAAAATCAAAAGTGGTAGTTGTTCGAAGAAATAAATTCGATATTATTTATCGCTTAAGTTATTATTTCTTTACAAAAATCAAACAACCTTTTCCTGCTCTTCATAAATATGTGGTTTTTATTTGGGTTTGAAACTTAATTTCAAAGTTTGAACGAATTACTTTTTCCGTACCTTTTCGGCACTCCTAATTTTTCACTACGTCAGGAACGTGACCGCTTTATAATTTTCAACTTGAAAAATCGAATTGAAACATATTTCGAATAAAAAAACTCAAAGAATAAAATTTGTTGACAATTTTCTCTAGTTTCATTTTGTACCAAATTTATATCAATCAGTCAAGTTTTAACATTTTTACACCAAACATTGTGCAACAGACCGTCCAAAAATCAGAATGGCGTAGTTTGGCGTATCTGCCAATTAAAGGGTTAAGAGTCTGAAGTGCCAATATTCATAAAGCAACATTTGAACCTATATTACACACAAGACAAAGCAACAGTGTTCTCATTATGTATTGTTGACAATAAAGTTGGAAATTTCATCATGGTAAAAAATGACTTTTCAAAAGACTTTGTATTTATCTCAATGTATTTTTTTTTTATTCTTGTTTTGTTTGATTGGTTGTCTTCTGAGTCAAGACTATAGCCATACAGTGCGCAAAGGTCAGAATAGACGCTTGAAGTACGCTAGAGATAAGAAGTTTTATAATCAGTGCAGTGTACTTTAAATCATTTTGTTGGTGTGTTTTCTGACAACTAGGTTCTGACGTTCATCACAAGAGCAATAAAATAAACATAAGATTTGCTTGATTGTTATTTATTGTTTAATAAAAAGGTTAAAGGTAGGTTGAGTTGGTTTCTAAAAAAAAATTGGTAACATTTATTTGATTTTTTTATGAATTAACCAATTTTTCACTTTTTTCTATCCATTTTCCTCCAACTACTAATATTAGATGAAAAGGTTTGATACAAAATAAACAATTACCTACGTTCTGTCCTTTATAAGTCAATTTTTTGTATAATCATAATAACAATAATAATAATAATAATAATAATAATAATAATAATAATAATAATTTGTTTTTGCAAAATATTTAATTTTTCAAGCCAGGATAGTTCAGATGAGAGATAGAGGTCTATGTGGCCTCTTGTTATGACTATTCACTGGTAAAATTGCAACTTTGTAACTAAGGAACTTAGGACCAATACATTTTGTACAAATATACATAGACCAAAGGTTCGATATAGAATTAAGATAAAATATTGGTCCGAAAGCGCTGACCATTTCCGGCATAAATACAACACAGGAAGGGTTTCACTTAGGAATTAACTTCATATGTACGTAGTCAAAACAAAAGCGTGGTTTGGGTTTAAAGGGTTTCCCCGTATGGATTGTCTGGTAAAATTGCAAATCATTTGAATTAAGACCTCGACATCTTAGCAGAAAGCGCATTTTACTGTAAACAAATATATTTCTCCAAAGAAGTTTACTCATGGCGTGTCAGTTTTCGAAAGGCGATACATGGTGTGCTTGATTGTAAAAGAGTTGATCCGCATTGATGATCGACAACATCCCCAACCGCTTCGTCACTTGACACGTGGGGTTGTGAGAAAAATTTTAAAAATATCCTTAAAATAATCAAAATGATTAAAGAAAATTATACAAAAAAAAAAAAACAAAAAAAAAAAAAAAAAACAAAACAAAAAAAAAAAAAAAACAACGAAAAGAGAACTTCAGCTGTGTTATCATTTTTTTCATATATCTACCAAATGTTGGATAAAATCATGTCGCATGATAAAACAAAACAAATTTAAAAAGAAAAAGGTAAAGGCGGTATAGTTTTAAGAACAAACAGGATATCAAATTCAGACGAATAGTGATTGCACTCCGATTTTCTACACCATCTGTAATTTGTAACTGTTTTAACAGGAGTTATCTCACTTACACTATAATTATTGAACGTGTTCTATAAGACACCAGAACAATAGATGGCGCAGTTACACTTTGAAACAAAATCATTTATAAGCAAACTGACAAAATGTTTAACACTAGCAACCACCGGATTGGAACTTAGAAATATGTGTTGTACTTCAGATGCTTCTAGAAAGTTTAAAAATGAAGGAAATCCATTTTAAGGACATGGTAATTAACAACAGTAATACAACATACATGTAGGGACACTTACAAGTGAAAGATAAAAATTTGACTTCTGCTTTTAAAATTCTCGACTTTCGGAATGGAGATAATATTTCATCTTGGTTTGGGTCGTGATTTGATTTTTTTTTAATTTCAGTTTGCAGTTATTCACATTAACAGTCAATTAGCACGGCGTACAAGGACAAAATTTTTTGAATCCAATTTCTATTAGCTAAGAGGGCATTTAGGCTGGTCAAGTTGTAAGATGAAGACTTCTGTTAATTTTCAATTTTCTTTTTTAATTAAAACATAATTACATTTTATAAATTGTAATTTTTACATGTATATAAACAGAAATAGAAACACGGACCCAATGCTTTTGTCATATGCCACTTTTTTAATTTAATCATAAAAATACATTCAAAAAGTGGCATATGACAATATTGTATGTATTTTTATGATTAAATTCAAAAAGTGGCATAAGACACTTTTATTATTTTTTCATTTAATTGAGGACAAATAATAAAATCTAAAATTTTAAAGCAGATGTTCATTCTCTAGGTAAAATTTTGCCTATTGTACATGTATTTTATTCCTGATAATGTTAATTTTAGTGCAGCATAAAAGGAGATAAATTTTTATTTGATTTTGGTACATTTGTTAAAGTTATACATTTGTTTGTCAATGGTATGACATCTTTTTTTTGATAGTAATTTTTCCTTTGCAAAAAAATAAGTAAATAAATGAATAAAAATAAATAAATAAATAAGCATTATTCATAACATAATTATATTCTATTAGATTAGCACCATGACATTATAGAAACTCACATGATGCATTAAGCCTTTCTTTAAAAAAATATTATGTGTTTGACGTAAACGTTAGAATAAATTATTCATATTTCCTAAAGAAAAAAAACTGTATAAATTTAGTTTAATAAATTACAAATAGTCTTAACTTTACATTCAAAAATAACAAAATGTATCTGCTAAGAACTGTGACCAGGGTTCGGTTATTACAAATAAATAAATAAAACATAATTAGCAAAGAAAAAGGTCGAACACGTTAAACCAATAAAACGCGTTTTTTTTTTTTCATCAGGTGATACAAGTTATAAATTAACAAATTTAAATGCTTTGTTTAAAAAGATTTATTTATTTATTTGTTTATTTGATACAAGTTATAAATTAATAAATTTAAATGTTTTGTTTAAAAAGATTTATTTATTTATTTGTTTATTTATATTAACATCTATATAAATAGGAATAATACCAGATATATAGAAAATACAAACCATCGTATATTTCTAACCTAATTAGCAATGTACCGTATGTGAATATCATAATGATTGCGCCAAAATTTACTACATTTTTGTATTATTATTTACACATTACAGTCTCAACAGTGTATTTTAACCTATATACATGTATCAATATTCTAACATGTGCTATTTTTGATTTTTCATGAAATAATACAAATCAACAAAAGTAGCACATAAAGATGGTACATATATATAAATTTATGTCCTTTACAAACAAATGCCGCACTTTTACAATATAGATCATTCACTTCTATTAAGGTAGCCAGTTTAGACAGTGGAGGAAACCGGAGTATACGGAGAAATCACTTACCGTCAGCAAGTCAAATGGTAAACTATAATCAGTCGAACCTGTCTTGTTGAGCGGCACAGCGAAGTTTAGACCAAAGATCGCTTGGCAATCGAAACTCCTCTACTTTTTACATAGACATCCTGCAATAATCAATATGAAAGTCAATACAATAAGGATTTATATTTCGATTCTTCAGAGATTTGATGATATCAAAAACTATTTTTGTGATGGAGATTAGTCAGTTGTGTATATATCATGAATTTTATGTAAGCAATATTTAGTTATTCGCGACAAGGCATTTTTTTTAATTTCAAGTTCAACCTAAACACTAATTTTGTTTCATTAAACTGTTTGTAAAACTGCTCTATCTCCAAGTTTCACTTTTGCACCAACATAATTAGTAGTTGCAGAAGCCAGAAGTGATCTATCTCCAAATAACATCAGATACAGATTTTTCAGGCGCGAATAAATGATCACCAGAGGCGTGTTCAAGTTACTGGTTGCTTTCCACTGCGCTCGGGAATACAATTCATATGTCTATTGAATGGAGGCGAGTACTCGTGTTTAAAGTAAATAATCATAATCATGTAGATGTTTTAAAATAATCTCCCTTAGATTTGGACACCGACACTTGACTCGAGAGAAAATGTCAAAATATAAAATTAAATCAGGGAACAGTACATAAATTTTAACTAATCTTATCATTCTTATCCCTTCTAGAAAGCTACCATATACTTGCACTCAAATATAAATTGAAATGCATGCTGGTTTTAGAATTTGTTTAAGCTTTTTCTTACAAACTTTGTCTAAGGGGCGCCATCTTGAATCTAAGGCGAACAACCTTAAAATATTGATAGCTGTCGCTCGGTTGCGCTCGCGCATTCAATCATTCTTGAACGGCTTGAAGTTGATATACAAGCGTACATAGTGTATCTTGAACGGGCCTTAGGAAACAAATACCAATAGCTATCTGTCGAATCTACAAAAGTTTTAGATAAAAAATGTGTACTTATCCATGATCATTATAAGCTTCGACTGAACGTCTTGCCAAACTTAGAGGGTATATGTGTTAAAAAACCTTCTTTAGTTCTCAGCGACACTGAGAATCCCTTACAGACATGCATAAGAAACATGTTGTTGACCTAGCTAATAAAGCTTCCAACAAATTATTTTTGTTTGTAAGAGATTCTACGTTAAATGCCTTATTAAGGATCTTGGTTTAGATGCTATACTAGAGATCCCTACTTATACCAAACTTAATTTTACCAAATATGAAGTTCTTTCCGATAATAGGGGGGGAGTCTTTGAGTCTTTCGGTATCAATTTAAAACAGGAAAACCTTGACTTTCCTTATTTATGTTGCATTCAAACAAATTCATACAACGAAAATATAAAGCAGGTTCCTGTTAATGTACTAGCGATCAAACCACAAAATCTGACGGTCGTCATTCAGACTTATTCAGAAAAAGTCTGTTCTAAATCTGGCATCAACATGATGAGGATTCTCAAAACTTCTAAAGAACTATTTTTAAAACCTTGTTTCAATTACTTTTTCTTCGGTAAAAAGTATAAAACATTTGATTTTTCCACACTTTACACCCCTATTTCCACTCTATATTAAAAGAACGTCTAAAACAAATCATTTACATGTATAAACGGTAAAACAAAAAAAAATATCCTCAACAGGGAATTTGGTTATTTTGTATAACACCATACTAACTGAAAACAAAAACATACTGAAGATACCATTCAACAAATTTGTTGTTTTTTACAATATAATTTTCAACAAACAATCGTATTGCAATTGGCAAAAATTTTGCACTTTTGCATGCTGATTTGTTTGTTTATTCATATGAATCAGAATTTTTACAGAACCTTGTCAAATCTAGAGAGAAGACTGTCGCTAAATCATTCAACTACAAATACAGATATATAGATATATCATCTCTTAATAATTCAAAAATTGAAGAATATTAAAATGTCATCTATCCTAGTGAGCTTGAAATAAACGTTACGACTGATTCTTCATGTTCTGCTTCATATTGGGAATTATACTTCAATTATGACACCCACGAGATATTATATGTAAAAACCTGTAAAATTTGATGCGCCATATGTGCATATTTTGCAAAATCATTCCTCATCATGACACTTTTGGCCGAAACGTTTGATATATGAAAAACATCAGCCAAACATTTGAAAATAAATAAATCCAAAGTTCCTAATTTATATCAATACAAATCCAGCTAAGGAATGCTTTGTATGAGGGAACAAATCTTAGTTTTAAACATGTACAAAAATTAAGACGACTGAAAATTTTGCCACATGGTACACTTTTTCTGTCAGCACAAAGTACTGACTACTGAGTTAAGGTTATCCTCTGGAAGTTTAAATACAAAACAAAGCAAACTGCTTACAATTAAATAAATGACTCAAGGGTATTGCAAGCTTAGCTTAATCAAGGACATTAATATAGTTTTATGGCCGTCATCACAATATTGTTGATAAGTATGAAGTCAATGTATCCAAACTTATACTAAAAATAGTTGATCTACCACAGTTCCATGTTCCTTACATTCTCAAATATGACTTTGCACGTCACGAATGTAGCTGGCCAGACAGAAGGTGTTAATCCTTCCAGAGAACCGGTCTCACTTCCTTGATGAAAGTTCACGTGTAAAACGGAATTAGTCAGTTATCAAAGTGATTACTTTTTATTTATTCATCTATTTATTCATTCATTCATTTATTTTATTTAATTTTAATTTTTGTTTTCAGTTTTTTATCTTAAATTTGTCTATTTATTATGATTAGGACATGGACTGGTATGTTTGTGGTTTATTAATTACAAATGTACATAGAAAGGAAAAAACAAAAATTCGATTGTGTTAAATTACAAACAAAATATTGAGATCTATTTGTAAAGCATTAAATGTGTTATCAGAACCCTTACGGTACCTCCACACTGATCATTCAGAAACACCAATTAATTAATTAGTTTATGCAAATTTAGCGTCGTTAGTAAAACACTTATTCAAAGGCGACAAGTCCATGTTCATGTAGTTAAGTAATTAACCTATTTGCTCAGGCATGAATGAATCAAGGAAAATTATCTGATGGACTTCGTATCTGAGCAGCATTTTTAATTGATGTGGATTTTTAGTGGTCTTAGGCATAATATTTTTATTTTTATCAATAGTCAGTATGAGTATTTAATTTTTTTTATTGCACTGACAATTTTTAGTAATCATGTACAAATGTTTTAGCCAAAACACTTAATTTATGTTTAAAAAACGTTAAATGTGTACTTCTTAATTCTATTTATTTAGATATTGTTGAGTCAACAATTTGTATTTAAATTGTGTCTCGTAAGTCTTTTAGGCAGGTCATGTTTTGTTAACTATTTTTGAACTGTGAAATGTGACACTAACAAAAAACTATTTTACTACTACCATATAATTGATTTATTTCTTGTAAAAAACAACGTTGAAAAAAAAAATAAAAATAAATTCAAACAGACTTAATTGCTAAAAAAAACAAACCAAAAAACCAAAAGAAGATTCGTGTCGTTTTTTTTTTAATTTCGTAAGATAATTTAAACGATAAAAACATTCGTATATTGTAAATTTTATTTGAAAATTGGGTTAAAAATGAACCATTTTGAATAATTTATAGAAAGTATAAAATTTAAGACGGCAGATTGAGCTCAACATATTTGTAAAATTATTTGCCTTTAAAATGTAATATGAAATTTTCAATTTTAAACAAGTTTTAATTATTTAAAAAATTCCCAAATATCAACGAAATATTTCGTTATTTGTTAATGACATACTGGTTTTGATAACTGTTATGTGCTTAAGTTTTTCATTTATTGTAATATTAGTTAAACTCGCGTCTGTGTTTGCTTTGAAATATTCGGTTTTCATATATTGCTTCTTACAGGTATAAAAGTAATATATTATTGGCAAATATACTTTTGGCTTTTTTGTATATTAAAAGTAGTGCGCTTCAAAACAATTTTACTTTGTCTTTTAAATCATTTAAATAGCCATGTCCTTCAAAAAATTAGAAATAAATATAAAAATCAGGCTACCAGAGTCATACAAACACTACAATAAAACCGGAAGTACAGAAGACAAGGTGTACAAATACCGGATAAAAAGTATATCAAAGTTATACAAAACCTACAAACAAAGCCGAAAGTATAGAAACCAAGGTGTGTAAATACTGGATAAAATGTATACCAGAGTTATACAAAACCTACAAACAAAGCCGGGAGTACGGAAACGAAGGTGTGCAAATACATGTACTGGATATAATGTATACCAGAGTTATACAAAACCTACAAACAAAGCCGAAAGTACAGAAACGAAGGTGTGCAAATACTGGATAAAATGTATACCAGAGTTATACAAAACCTACAAAGAAAGCCAGAAGTACAGAAAACAAGGTGTCAGATTCTGGATAAAATGTATACCAGAGTTATACAAAACTTACAAACGAAGCCGGAAGTACAAACCCCAAGATGTTTAATTACTGGATAAAATGTATACTTTGACCTTACAATGGACTCATCCACGCATCATTTTACACAAAAACAAAGCAGGAAGACAAATTATTTACATATATTGTGAACACAAAATGTGAAAGTATTACATTGAACTGACATTGGAAATGGTTATGTAACACAAAACAAAATTTCGAAGACAATGCACCCATCATGACGCTAGACACAAAGAAGTATTGAGACCATGTTAAGAGTTTTCCTATGAGCAATGTACATACTAACATAACCAAGTCTAGGATCATATTTGGGAACAAACGTAAAACTCAACCAATTTCTGATGATTCTATTTTGTATTACTTTTTAAATTTTTATAAAATAGTACATTCAAAAAATGATATATGACAATACGATTTTTATGTGCTATTTTCAATTACTGATATATTATTTAAAACTAAATAAGCACATAGCAGTAATTTTATCTATAAGTGTAAATTGATATGAATATGTTGTCTTTGAATAAAAACATTTCTAAATATAACTATAGTTAAGTAAACAAATCCGTAAGGTAAAAAACGGAAGTTATAATCGCCAGACATAATGGTGCCAATACTATACATGTTATAATTACCACTAAAAATGAACAAATCAGGACTTGGCTAGTTAGTCACGAAGATGTCGAGCCAAGGAAAAAGGTACAAAATCGACAACGGATGTAGCATAAGGACGACGACGACCTTGACGACATTGGAATTTGGCAAATTCTTTTAGAACAATTAGATAGTACGCTTAATCTTGAAATTCTTTGAAACTAATTAAACTTTGATTTAGAACAATAACCCGAATCTCCTGGGACGACCACCATATATGTCCATTGAATTGAAGACAATTAAGTTTTAGAATTACAATATTGGATTTTCTAGTTATACAATGTAAATATGTTCAACACATACTGTTCCAACATAACATTTATTCAATATTTATAATTATAAAATTGTGAAGAAGATATTGATTTTAGAGTTGGACTTATACAATACAAATATATGTAATAATAGTTTAAACAATGTCGTTCCCGAAGCCTAGAAGCAATTCTATTCTGTGTTGTTTGCTACAATCAATATCTAAACAATGTCACAGCAAGCTATCAAAAACGAATTGAAAATTTTGAGACCAGAATAGATATTTAGTATAAATGTTGCTAAACGTTTAAACATCTTTTAGCAATTCAAACAAGTCAAACTAAAGTATACATCATGCATCGCCATGTACTTTAAGGTCTCGTATAGCCACGCCGGATCATGCTTCTCTTACATCGCTTGATTTCCTTTCCGTTTCTCTTTATTATTTTGCTGTTAAACGCGATAATGCTTGACAGGAACTATAAAAAAGCTTCCCATAAAATAAATGAAGTGTACTAATACAAACCTTGTAATGTCAATCCAATAAATAGCAATAAATAGGTGATTTTACAGCGACAGACACATACACGTCAGCACAAAGATTCATTAGGATTTTTAAATATAATTGTTTTAGTTTTTTTTTTTTTTTTTTAAAAAAAAAAAAAAAAAGTTTTGCTCCAAGTTACATAAAGCATAATTACATTTTCAAAAAGTAACAATAGAAATAGATGTTTATCAATGATTAAACGGTAAAACAAGCTGAAACTGTATTGCATTCATGGTTACACAAGCACAACTATGAATACATTTATGTTTTTGCCCGATGTCCGTTTAAAGTATACAAAAGGTTCAGTCAGTAAATTTAAAAAAAGTTTTGTTTTTAGATATTTTTATTGATTAATACCTGATTTTGTTATATGAAATCGTATTTGCCTAATCCAGAAATCCTGTCGTTAGAAGAATTATAACGTCATAGATATAGTCTTAGGAAGCAAATATAATATTGCAAGCCTAGGCTAATCAATGCCCTTAAAAAGTTTTATGGCCGCCATCACAAAATTGTTGATAAGTATGAAGTCACTGTATCCAAACTTATACTGGATATTTTTTACTTACCATAGTTCCTTTCATTCTCAATGTTGACTTGCACGTGACGGGTGTAGCTAGCTTGACAGGAGGTGCTTACCCTTCCGGAGCACCCTTGATGGAAGTTCACGTGTATGGCTTTCAAGTTTTTACTTTGTTTTTTGGATTGTGATTTGGACAAGAACTGGTATGTTTGCGTTTTATTTATTGGACATAAAGACGCCAAAGTCACATTTATCATGGATATAAATTACGTAAATAAATGTCCTTTAGAATCAAACAGAACTCTGCTCAGAGAATAAAACGTAAAAACGGTTTCCTAATCGGTTACTATAGACAATGTCGAAGAAAATATCTATAAACAAATAGAAAACAGTTTGTTGAAATTAGATTATTATTTAAATTTAAAAAAAAATATGATAAAAATAATTATAAAATGTATGTTATTCTCTTTGCTGAATATCTGAATATCCGTAATGATCGATTCGAAGAAGAATTTAACAGACATTTAAATTTTTACGATCGTTTTATTTGTTATTTTCTTTGAAATCTTTGTAGCCATTAAATATTTACTCGAGGAATCTTGAATTCACAATGAAGCATAAATACAATAGGGTATACGAACATCAAAACGTTTTATAAAAATTAATTGGATAGGAAAAAGTGTCTGCATTAGATATATTATTACGGATACAAAATCTTAAATATCATGTTTAAATTGGGTACGCTGTAGTTTGCTGAATAATTATAAATAAAGGTAAATCAAGAGGAAGAAGGTGAAAGTTACGGACCAGAAAAGAAAGGGTTAGCTTTTTAAAGTTTGATAAGAATGAATGAATGAATTGTTCTTAATTAATTTTTGGTTGGTAAGAATCCAAACAAGTAAAATACGTATGCTTCTATAGACACTTCAGGATTCTTCAGAAGAAGCAATGCGCTACAACATTTTTACATGGTTTTTCTTATAAGTCTGTAAAATATATTGCAAAATATATTAAAACAGAAAAATTGTCAAATATAATTTTGTAAATATGGTCGAAAGTTTACACAAGATAAAAATCAATAAAAATTACATGGATATGATATTCCATGCTTGTATAAAATTCTAAACTCCATACATATATCAGTGTTCTCTGGCTCTTGTATGAAACCCTTTGTAAATATTTTACAAAATAGGATAGATGATAATTTTATAGATGATCCCAATCTCAAACCAAATAGTCCCGTTAGGCTTTAAGATATATTTAAATTATAGTTATTCTGTGCAATTCAAAAGTTTTTTTAAACATATGTAAGACAACGCCGTACAATAATTAACATTTTAATTGTTCGAAAAATAAATTGGAAATGTGTATAACTTCTTAATATTAAGCGAGTATCACTAGTTAAAGAAAAACGGCAAATCACGTAAATATGTCACATTTTATTTAACAAATAATAACAATGTAATTTTTCATTTAAAAAAAGTAACTAGAAGAAACCTTTAGTTTGTTTTACAACATATAATTCAATAAGTTATATTGATAAATAAGGTCGTATTGACTCAAAAACTAATTAACTATGTGTTGGACAGTTAGACACAGTGGTAAGCCTTCAATGTTATACTACTGATTATAAGTAATCAATTTTTATCACAATGACTGATAAATTCATTTGATGATCGGAAAAGAAACTTAATTAATTGTCATATCTAAGTAACTAAAGTCAATGATTAGGTATTGATTAAAAACAAAAATCATAAAAAAAAGAAAACAAACCGTTACAACCTATTGGTCTTATGATAAATAAACAGTCCATTGTGCCATCACTGTACTTACATCACGGTTCTTTAAAGCAGTGTACATGAAAATGTTCAATTAACTTCAGACAATATATTTAAATTACTTACAGGTGATATACTTACAGTTTCTAGTAATAAAAAACAGATGCACACCACAATAAAACTAAAAAACAAAAGTAAAAATAAATAGATAAAAAGAGTTTATTTTTACAAAAAGATAAAGAAATATGATTCAAATAAATTAAGAAGTTGTCCACGATACAAAGACAATAAAAGAAAAGTCGGTTAATATAAAAGCAAATTGAACGTAACAAACAATTTCTTTAAGTATTTAGAAAACATATCACTTTATCAAACTAACAAGTGTCAACATATTTGTGTGATTCTCGAATGCATCTCGAGTAAATGGACAAAAGATCATAGAAACTTAAATTGTTAAATTTGGAAAAAGAAATTGTTTCACACAAATAGTTAAAATGCAAAAAAAAAAAAAAAAAAAAAAAAAAAAAAAAAAAAAAAAACAAAAAAACAAAAAAAACAAGACCACCTGCTGATGGCACAGGCATATGCGGATACAGCAGTGGCAAAATTGAGTGTTGCCACAGTGTATGTGAAATCAGCTAATTTCATCCAAAATAATTATCAAGACTTCAATAAAGTATTAATCATCTTGGTATTTATAATAAAACGAGAACGTTTATATGTTATCAGTGACTTGTGATGCTCATATCTCTAAAAACAAGAATCTTAAGAGCCAACGAGGAAGAAGCCAACCATTAATTAACAAAGCTATGACCATATTGTTTTGTGATTATAAACCTCATGGGATCTCTGGCGCCTACCATACAGATTTCACGAAGAAACCAAGGACTGCTATCAAATGTTAGTTACATTGTTCCTTAAACAAGATAATTATTAGAATTACTAGTGCAAAACTCAATGTCATTATTGCCTATTTAGGAATTTGAATTCCCATCTGTTGAAAGAGATTAGTTGATGAACACAAAACTGCCACAGAGGCACGGTTTGACGACAAAAAGCTCTATTTTAAAGACAAAGACAGTCGGAAATAAAATGTACTTTGAGGTAAATGGATACGACACATAATTATGAAACTTGCACTGTGGATAAAAAAGAGTAAGATAAATTTGCAAGGGAACATGTATAGTATCTAACGTAATGTTTCGCTTTACAACTCACTTTGTGTTTTCGGAGCGAGATGTAATTAGAAACACTGTAGACTGACTGTCAGAAAAAGAAGACTATAAATTATACACAAACACACACTGAAGCGTTTAACATAATTAAAATATCTTGTTACAACTAGATCTAAATTTGATTTATATCTCAAATACCAATAAATATTAATGATTTGATATTGGAGATTTGAACTTAATTGTATGTGAAATAAAGCGTTTATTTGTTTTGTTTATTTTGACATTGGAAAAAGTAAATTACTCAATTTGTAACATAGGTACAACTGATGATTGTGAACTTGTTTTAGTCCATTGAAGCAGTTTAATCATACTACGTAATTAGCACTTGAATACAACAGCTTTGTATGTGCATTAACATGAAAGAGCAATTATTATGTGATACGGGTCGATTGTATGTTGTTGTTTTTTTGCGATTTTAGACACGTATTTCAATTGACTTTTGTCATTGAGAATTTAAAACATCAACAAATAATTTTCTCGAAATTGTTGATGTATTGCTGCTTTTAAATAGAATAGTATGATACGTTTAAACAAACATTCCTAGCTTTCACGAAGGTAAGACACGTAGAGACACAAGTCCTTAAGATACGTTTCTTCTTAACAAACAAAATACAAAGACACAAGTCGTTAAGATACGTTCCTTCTCAACAAACCAAATACAAGGACACAAGTAGGTAAGATACGTTCTTTCCAAAAACAAAATACAAGAACACAAGTAGGTAAGATACATTCCTTTCAAACAAACAAAATACAAGGACACAAGTAGGTAAGATACGTTCCTTCTTAACAAACCAAATACAAGGACACAAGTAGGTAAGATACGTTCTTTCCAAAAACAAAATACAAGAACACAAGTAGGTAAGATACATTCCTTTCAAACAAACAAAATACAAGGACACAAGTACGTAAGATACGCTCCTTCTTAACAAACCAAATACAAGGACACAAGTAGGTAAGATACGTTCCTTCTTAACAAACCAAATACAAGGGTAGGTAAGATACGCTCCTTCTTCACAAACAAAATACAAGGACACAAGTAGGTAAGACACGTTCCTTCTTAACAAACCAAATACAAGGGTAGGTAAGATACGCTCCTTCTTCACAAACAAAATACAAGAACACAAGTAGGTAAGATACGTTCCTTCTTAACAACCAAAATACAAGAACACAAGTAGGTAAGATACGTTCCTTCTTAACAACCAAAATACAAGGACACAAGTAGGTAAGATACGTTCCTTCTTAACAAACCAAATACAAGGACACAACGTCACACAAGTAGACAAGATATGTCTCTATCCAACAGACAAAATACAAGGACACAAGTAGGTAAGATACGTTCCTTTCCAACAGACAAAATACAAGGGCACAAGTAGATAAGATACGTCCCTTCCCAACAAAAAAATACAAGGACAAAAGTAGGTAAGATACGTTCCTTTCGAAGAAACAAAACACAACGGAAAACATGATTGGAGTCACTAAATTCACTATTCTAATAAGACTATTAAAGATGTCAATTGGTAGTAAATAAGTAAATAAATAAATCATTTCAAGGGATCCTAAAGCACAAGGAAAAAATAGTGCTTTGTGCCATGTAGAACTGTGATGTAATGATGATGTTACTTTCCCGCCATTATCAAAACAATCTTTACTGGATCTAGACCTATGGTTTCTATTGATTGAGATTCCTTTTTGGATCTCTAATAACGATTTGTTCGGGTAAATGAATAAAAAAGAGTTATCCCTCTCTCTATAAATTTTTGGCATTAACTTAGACAAGGTCACGTTAATTTTACAGATCGGAAACATTCATTCATATTATAGATCTGCTCATCATGTCAGTCTTAATTGTAAATAAGCCATTTTGAAAAAAATACATCGTTTTTTCACCCAGACGACCTAGGATATGACGTCATTTGCAAACAACAAAAAATAAACTTAAAGGACTACTCATTTTCCTGTACTCGATACTAGTATCTGAAGAGCTCGCTCAGCGAGCTAGCACCCTCGGTGCAAGAAACGCTGCGCTCTCTATTAATTAAGTAAAACAATTAATGCTTGATAACATAATTTTTGTTGAAATGTTTCAAGAAATCATGTATAAATCACTAGAAATAGTCACTTGGGCCAAGGTGCTGAACGTTTTGCCAGTTTAAGGAATATTTCCATATCATCTCAAATTGAAGGTTAACATCATCATACAAGTTTCTTTAGACCATACGCAATTTAATTTTCATACACTGGTTACAAATTTTTCTATTCCTGGATTCCGTAGAGAAATTTTTAAATAAGCTGAAATTGCATGAATAAGTACATTACCATCAGGCATTTTTATATAAAGCACACTATACAATTTCATAATCGTCTGCAAAAAGACAGTTTAAAAATAATGCTCTAATTCCTAGTAAGCATTATCTTTAATGATTAGAGTTAGAAGAATAGCAGCAGGTGAATAAAACATAAGGTTTTCATGTAGAGAAACAATATACAAATAATTATTTCTGACTGATAACATGATACGTTCCATCAACATAAACTAGAGATGTTTAGGCCGATATAACAAGGGATATACAACTATAGCTTATTAATATTCATATGACATTTAGCTTGTACTTTGTGTTTTATACCTTAAAAGCAACCTTACTAATCTACATCGTATCCATGCTACAATGTTCAAAGTTATGATTTGATTTATTCGAAAATTTAACAATTTGTAAAATATTTTAGAAACGACAATAAAAATTTAATATTCAACAATTTAATAATATTTAATTAAAGAGTTTTCTACCTCGTGTTTTGCTGAACGGTTGGGAATCTGTTATTTTCACAAGATACACAACGAGATTTTACCACGCCACCAAGCGGGAAGCAATAGAGGTAAAATTAATTCTCTGCATAATCCTCTTGTCAAATGCAGCAAAAAGTTTGGATGTAATGTCGTGATTAATAAAGCCTTGCAATATGTTTTAAAACATCAAAATTATGCACATATTTTAAAATACCTATTCATAATGTTTAGCTATACATTTTTATATTGCTTGCTTCTGTTATGGATAAAACATTTATATTTATATGACAAATTCGTTTATTTGAAAAAAAGGAAACTGCAACAAAATGGTTCATGAAGCTAGTCAAAGCAAGTTCTTAGAATAACAATAAGTTTGATTCAAGGTGGTAAGTGGGGGTGATACAACGGAAAAACAATTTTTTTTCTCTCGTATTTTGAAAGTTTATGTATAGTTATAAAATTAATATAAGATAAAATATTCCAAGGTCACGCAAATTTTGAACAACAAGACCATTAAATGAGATAAGTCATACTGTGACTTCTTTTTAGATATTCTAGGCCTTATCTGGACAGGTTTGTTAAACTTATTAACTTATTAGGACTTTGAACAAAACTGGACCAAAGAACACAAAAAACCGAGCAGTTAAAACTATTTTAGAATTGGTTCAACAAGTATAAAAACACAACGGTATCAATATGAAAAATTACTTATGTTTACAAATAATATCAAGATGCTTACAATAAAAATTACCTCTTTTTTCTACAGAAATTATTGACCTTAAACGAATATACCATTTAGTAAAAACAAATACAGTTCTACAATTTACTTTTTGGCTTTGTGTTCCTGTTGTATTTAATGTATCTACAAATCTACTGTCTGATTCACGTCTGCCGTAGCACTAGTTTTTCAAGGTTTTAGAAGAGATTTTAAAAAAATTTGTAGAATGCCACGTACCGTTATGACGTATGCATTTTGTCGTAATTAACTGACACCAAACTAAATGCCATCATAGCTGTAGTATAAAATGCAGAGCTTTTTAAAATCCTTACGGGGATTTATTATGGGAAAAAGCACAAACACTCATTCCGGAAATACATCGCTGTAATAATCATGGTTAGGGTAGAAAATTCTGGAATAGTTCATTCAGCTGTAGGTAAGATCGCTGTTGTTAGACCTACAGTTATATATTCCTTTTGATGTCAAGTTGCAGACAATATTACCTGGCCAGCGAAAATGGGAAAGTCGGTCATGCGCAATTCTATTTTCTTAACCCGCATGATTTTTCAGCGATGTATTTCCGGAATGAGCGTTTGTGCATTTTCCCATATTAAATCCCCGTAAGGATTTTAAAAAGCTCTGCATTTTATACTCCAGCTAAGATGGCATTTAGTTTGGTGTCAGCTAATTACGACAAAATGCATACGTCATAACGGTATGTGGCATTCTACAATTTTTTTTAAAATCTCTTCTAAAACCTTGAAATACTAGTGCTACGGCAGACGTGAATCAGACAGTAATTGTTTAGCTTAAGTTTAGAAATAATCTGTGTTTGGAAGTTTTCTCTCTAGAACCACGATGTATTCTGAACCTACAGATCGGAATTAGTATTTTTTTTTAAAATATTAACTGATATTTATAATACTTTTTCAAAGCTTTTTATTTGTCTATCGACTAATGACGTTTTACATCGGTAATAACATGTTCTTTTAATCTACACATCCACTGTCTTCACGTTGTTGAAATTCCATAACCCCTTCTCTTTTAAACACGAAAATTCTAGGTTTTTAGGTTCAACTTAACATATTGATGATCACCTTTATAAATTTTAACAATTCTTTATTTATTAGTGAAAATCCAAGTATATCTTTGATTTTTTTTTTTTTTAATTTTTTTTTTTATTTTATTTTATTTTATTTTATTTTGAACCCCTGCGATTCTGTAAGATTCAATTTTATATTAATGAGAACACTTTATCTTACCGTTATTTTGTTTATATTTACATTGACCAGTGTCAATCCGGTTTTTGTGTCAATGACTTTTTGAACAGTTTGGTAAAAATTCGGTCTTACACTTTTTAGTCTATATATGTTAATTAATGCAAATGATATTCTTCTTTTAATAAGTTTTTATTTTGTTATTTTAAATTTCAATTTTAGTTTCTTTTTTTTTTATATTCCCGTCTTTTTTCCAAGAGAATTCTAATTTAAAAGTTGTAATTTTATGACGTTTTCATGTGCAAATATTTAAAAACTTAATTTTAAAAACATTAGATTTTTATCAAACGACACAAGTTAAAAACACATCAAACTTATAAAGGAGAGGTGAAACGTCCTAATTCATTTCAACACTCTTAATTTCTACAATGAAACAAATACAAAAGTGGTTTATAAATATCTATTTTTTAAGTTTGACGATAACTGAAGGTTAGGCTGAAGAACTTAAGGTAGATGAAGTGGCAGAAATTTTTATCTTTGCAGTGCGCTTAGAGCAATGTGCAGGGAGGGTTCTTTAACGTGACACGCCTGCCGTGACATGGGGTATCGGTTTTTAAGGTCTCATCTGAAGGACCCATTAGAGGAGCCAAAACTCCAAATGAATCTGTACTGGGCATCCTCAACAATACAAAAAAATGAACAAGATAATAATAATAATAATGAAACAAAAGATAAACCCTGGTATCGGATGTTCACGATTTACAAAGCATAAATAAATTTATATATACATATTTACAAAAAACATCTTTATTCAATTTACTGATGAGAGAAAAAAAATGGCCTTCATTGTCGCACCCTTGCATTAGCCATGACGAATTTGTTGTGTGAATGGTTAAGTAATTGATAATCTGAAAATATAAATTGTAAAATAACAGCTGTACGTGTTTTTAAAATAAAATATAACAATAAAGGTTAGTGGGTAGGTATAAATTTCCAGAAACTGACACGTTCACAAGGAAATCTGCGTGTTTTATACACCGTGAAAAAAGCTCGGTCAAAGGGATGTAATAATACTAAGTCTGTGTTCGACAAAAAAATCTAGAATTTCTAAGATATTGTAAATTTAGATTGATAAATTGAATTAATGTTAGTTTACATTGAACTGCAAAAAACAATTGAAATAAATTTCAAAACTATAACTTATTAAAGATGAAGAACCTCGATAGATCAAAACGTGCTACCAAGGAATTTCCGAATTTGAATAAAAACGTAAGATAAATAAATAATAATAAAATATACCAGTTTTGTATCAAGAAAGTCGGAATGTAGAATTGCATCATTAAAAAGTTACATAAAGATAATATAAATTTATTTGGACCAAACATCCGTTCATTCTTCACCAGGTTAATCATGTGAATTAATAATTCACATAAAATTGTAAGAAAAGTTCAGGTAGATTTATATGGTTCCATTACGTTAGGAAATAATTTACATGAAATAACGACACATTCTATACAACTAATATTGATCATTTGATAATGTAACTGTAGAGATGTTAAATTTTGACGTCGTCGTCACGTCACCCTTAACCAAGCGAAATCTAGGTGTTTTTATCTTATATAGTGCTGCTTTCCTCGATATCCGCCATTTCTTCTTGAAATCAATACTGTTTTCACAATTTTACTTATGAATTATTTATGTGACGATATTGAAAACAAAACACGGACTTTGAAATCGATCCCTTAATAGTTGAAAGGACAAAAAAATCTATGAATACTGGGTTCCAAAGCTCCATCGACCCACCTGATATAACTTACCTGTCATCAGGTGTGTTGTTGGAGACCGACTACCAGGTATAACAGTCAGGTATTATTGATGGAAAAGTAAAGGTAGATGTTATCCATACACAGGATACAATAGTCGTCCGATCTATCTGCAATGTGAAATATACACGTTTTAGGTGTAAATACCTTATCGCGTTAAATTATTATTTTTCTCATTTAAATTTTTTATAAATTTTTATTTAAAATCTAAAAAAAAATACCAAAATACAATCATGGGACTAAAAACAAAAAATGGATGTTGTCAAAAAATTATGAAATTTTTGTTTTCCCATGTGGGACTTTGTTTAATGGTGGTGTTGTACTGTGTAGCGGGTGGATTTATATTTGAACATTTAGAGAAAAACAACGAACAACAGATATGTTACGATTCAAAGGAAGAGTATGAACCGATGGAAAACAAAACCCTTACAAATATGCTCAACGTTTTTGAAGGGACCCCGGATAAGTCGGTACTGGTGATCCAGTTAAGAAGTATCTTAACGACTTTTCGGGATAACAGCATTGCAATCGGATACGATGGTAAAGAATGCGGAAAATATGGTCAACCAGATGGTCCGAAATATGAATGGTCATGGGCCGGAGCCATGTATTTTTCTGTAACGGTCATTTCTACCATAGGTACGTAGTATTTAAATCATTCAGAATTCTTTACCACTTTTTACACACTTTTAATACATTTTAATATGTTTTTAAGATGACCTGCGTATTAAAGCCAATAAAACGTTATCTAGGGTCTCATTTATTTTCCAAACTTTGGTTTTTTAACCGGTATTAAAAAGTACCTGCTTATAAAGACCAGAAACTTACTTTTAACATTTTTACATTGTTTTATTAATATGCTATAAAATGGTTCGTTTTTGTATTTATCTATTTAAATATGTCACATAATGTTACCGAATTGAACCTTTTTTAACATGTATATAAAAGACACCTGTTTATATTTTTCATTTCCTCTAACTATGCTGTATCACTTCACTTGATATAAAGATCACTTATTTATAAAGGCCAAAAACAGTTTTATCACAGATGGTTAAACATTCAAACCTAAAGAAAACTTGCTTTGAAAGATCACAAATCCTCTTGAAACATTGAATTTTTCTTCAAAAAGGTAAGTTTCAATCTTTAAAATATTACAAATCATATCCCTACAAAGTTTTAACTAGCTATTTTAATCTGTTTTGCGGTATTTTGTCCAACTTTTTTTTCTCTAAATTAGTAACGATAAAACAAATATCTTATAAATGTTTGATGAAATAATAATAATAATAATAATAATAATAATAATAATTATTATTATTATTATTATTATTATTATTATTATTATTAAATGTGCTTATTTATGAACAACTAGTTATAAGATAAATTGGATAATTAGTAGAATTGTAACAGCACCATTAGACAATGTTTTGCCGTTATCCGGTGATCCTACAAAGTCAGCATTTTTATCACCAGTTACAACTTTATGTGTTTGTATTTTAAAATTCCTTTCTTCTTTTGTACAGACCGGAACCAGAATCTTTTTGATAAAGCAATATTTGGGTAAAATCATGAACCGATTTCTTTCTTTATCCTAATTTTATAAAATGTAAACACTCTTTTATCGACTGTGCGACATAAATTTAATACTGTGGCCGTAAGCTTGGACGAATCTTAAAAACCATACCTTAAGTTCCCCAATATATTAAAACCAAGTTTACAATTCAGGTTTACAGTTTGTCGCATAATAAAACACAAACATACCAGTCCATGTCCAAATCACAATCCCAAAACACAAACATATCAGTCCATGTCCAAAGCACAATCCCAAAACACAAACATATCAGTCCATGTCCAAATCACAATCCCAAAGCACAAACATACCAGTCCTTTTCAAAATCACAATCCCAAAACACAAACATATCAGTCAATATCCAAATCACAATCCCAAAACACAAACATACCAGTCCATGTCCAAATCACAATCCCAAAACACAAACATATCAGTCCATGTCCAAATCACAATCCCAAAACACAAACATATCAGTCCATGTCCAAATCACAATCCCAAAAAACAAACATATCAGTCCATGTCCAAATCACAATCCCAAAACACAAACATATCAGTCCATGTCCAAATCACAATCCCAAAACACAAACATATCAGTCCATGTCCATGTCCAAATCGCAATCCCAAAACACAAACATATCAGTTCATGTCCAAATCACAATCCCAAAACACAAACATACCTGTCCATGTCCAAATCACAATCCCAAAACACAAACATACCAGTCCTTGTCCAAATCACAATCCCAAAACACAAACATACCTGTCCATGTCCAAATCACAATCCCAAAACACAAACATATCAGTCCATGTCCAAATCACAATTCCAAAAAACAAACATATCAGTCCATGTCCAAATCACAATCCCAAAACACAAACATATCAGTCCATGTCCAAATCACAATCCCAAAACACAAACATATCAGTCCATGTCCAAATCACAATCCCAAAACACAAACATATCAGTCCATGTCCAAATCACAATCCCAAAAAACAAACATATCAGTCCATGTCCAAATCACAATCCCAAAACACAAACATATCAGTCCATGTCCAAATCACAATCCCAAAACACAAACATATCAGTCCATGTCCATGTCCAAATCACAATCCCAAAACACAAACATATCAGTTCATGTCCAAATCACAATCCCAAAACACAAACATACCTGTCCATGTCCAAATCACAATCCCAAAACACAAACATACCAGTCCTTGTCCAAATCACAATCCCAAAACACAAACATACCTGTCCATGTCCAAATCACAATCCCAAAACACAAACATATCAGTCCATGTCCAAATCACAATTCCAAAAAACAAACATATCAGTCCATGTCCAAATCACAATCCCAAAACACAAACATATCAGTCCATGTCCAAATCACAATCCCAAAACACAAACATATCAGTCCATGTCGAAATCACAATCCCAAAAAACAAACATATCAGTCCATGTCCAAATCACAATCCCAAAACACAAACATATCAGTCCATGTCCAAATCACAATCCCAAAACACAAACATATCAGTCCATGTCCATGTCCAAATCACAATCCCAAAACACAAACATATCAGTTCATGTCCAAATCACAATCCCAAAACACAAACATATCAGTCCATGTCCATGTCCAAATCACAATCCCAAAACACAAACATACCAGTCCATGTCCAAATCACAATCCCAAAACACAAACATACCTGTCCATGTCCAAATCACAATCCCAAAACACAAACATATCAGTCCATGTCCAAATCACAATTCCAAAAAACAAACATATCAGTCCATGTCCAAATCACAATCCCAAAACACAAACATATCAGTCCATGTCCAAATCACAATCCCAAAACACAAACATACCAGTGCTTGTCCAAATCACAATCCCAAAACACAAACATATCAGTCCATGTCCAAATCACAATCCCAAAACACAAACATACCAGTCCTTGTCCAAATCACAATGCTAAAACACAAACATACCTGTCCATGTCCAAATCACAATCCCAAAAACACAAACATATCAGTCCATGTCCAAAGCACAATCCCAAAACACAAACATATAAGTCCTTGTCCAAATCACAATCCCAAAACACAAACATATCAGTCCTTGTCCAAATCACAATCCCAAAAACAAAGTAAAAAAAAAAACTATGACAGTTGGCAAATTTAGTTATACATGTTAACTTCCATTTAAGTCCTTATTTAAGGAATGGTTGTGTAACTTCGATCAAAAAGCAGTATTCCATTTTAATTAAACCAGTGTAATAGCAACATCTTCGGTTTTCATTGTGTATTTCTAATAAAAAGAATTGCTAAAAAACGTCCATTACAAGTACAAATTTTTTTAAATAAGGATTACTTTTGGTTTGAAGACATTTGGGAAACTCTAAATGGGGGAGTGCTATTTTTTGAAGACAAAAGCTTGTATTAATGTACAATTGTTATATTGAAATCTTTCCTGTGAGAGCAGTTGTTAAAAAGTATTATACCACAAAACAAGAAATGCTTTTGGCAATATATTGTTAAATAGAGTAAAAAAAAAAGATGTTCAAATATCGAATACTTTATAAAAACGACGATGTAAATAAATATTCTCTTAAAATACATCCAAAGTCAGGTTTGTGTTCAATTTTGAATCGGTCGCAAAAACCATCGATAAAAACGCATATTAAGAAAATATTATAAACCCAACAGTAAAAGTGGAATAGGAAATCGGCGTAAATTTAAATCGGTCGAACAATAATTAGTTGATCTCAATAACTACATATATTTGCTGATTTGGAATGTTAATCCGATATTTATTCACAAAATGCTTAAAATTCATCTATAATATCTTGCGACGAGAATAAATGTTACATCACGTGGTCAAAAGTATGCATAGAAAATAAAACATTACGCGTATCTATGGAATGATTTATTGTATTCAATATGACAAACTTTTTAAACTTTTTAAAATACTTCTGGACATTATTTTGTTATTTAAACCAGTGTGCGTCCATAGCCAGGAGTTATATTATCAATGGTCCCTACGTGTGTTGTTTAGTTTTGTTTGCCTATTATTATTATTATTATTATTATTATTATTATTATTATTATTATTATTATTAAACTGAATTGTTTATGTGCTTTTTGGTTCCATTGGTTGGTGTCAATAAAACACAATTTTAGTATAGTCATAAACAAGTTAAAGTTGTATGATGTTCAAAATACTGCAGTGTATTTAGACATTTAGAATTTCAATACATCATCAAAAATATCGCAAATAAAACTGAAAATATAAAAAGTAACACGATTATCAGTCTTCTGATCTCTTTTAGATCAACACGCATTTGCATTATTTCTTTTTAAAAAATCATCGTCTTATTTAGCTACATGTATCAGTTTTCTTTGTTTATTATTGTTCAAAATTTTGTATTTCCTTTTATTTTCAAAGTTGCATTAAGTTTACCCATTGTTGAAAAAATATTTTCTGAAAGTTCACTCTTATTAGCTTATCATAAATGGAAATCCTAAAAACTTGGGGCAATTCGTTAAAATGTTATTTATCAGCTTGAAGCATGTGCGAAAGTTCTGTATGTATGTTAACAATGGCGTCTTTAGAAAGAAATTGTGTTCGTACTGCAACGTCAACATATTCTGCAAAGAAAGGAACAAGTTCCAATTAAGACAAACTGATTCTAAGAATTCGAATCGACCAGACTTAGATGGATTACGTGATCAGTGTTCTAAAATTAGTTTTTTGGTAGATTAAAGTAGCGGTAGGTTTCCCCGTGAATGTCATCGTAAGTAAAGGTTTTATCATAAAACCTAGTATTACATTTTTCATGAGAAGCATACTTAAGATAAAAGCGCTGTTCATACATTATGCATAGGAAAGCTTAATGCAGCTTTAAACTTCAACTACATAAGAAATTTTTATCATTCTTAATGGACAGGTATGTACTCAAAATACATTAGATCTGGAATGGAAAGTAGGTATTCAAATATAGATATATCAAAATATTAGAAAAACTATACAATTACTTGTTACTACCTGAATATTACTGTTTTCGTGTTTACAATAGCTAAATGTCAGATTTGACCGAGAAATGAAACAGCAAACTTCCAACAACAAAGCAAGTCATACTTTAAGGTTAACATTGGTTGTTTCTCATTGAAGGTTATTTATAAGGAAAATCAGCAATACTCTTTAACAACGTTTAAGATAATTTTTATCTAAATAAAACGGAATAAAATAATACAAGCTCTTTACTAGTAATTGTAATCCATTGATAGACGTTGGATACCAAAGGTTGCGTCGTGCATTAGCTGAATGGCTTTATTGTGTTTTACGTTGCAATTATAATTTAAATTTACTTAAAATTAGTTGTGCTAAAATTATTCTATTTATTATTTTAAACCATCGTTGTAAATAAAAGTGTTAATTTAAGTTCTCGAATGAATGAACCGAAACAAAATTTTTCTTAGAACGCGATGCCAAACATATTTTTTCACTTTCTGTTTCCCAACCTTAAAATGTCAGAAGTGAAATTGTCATTTATGACAAAGAAACAAATCCTGACACAAGAAAGTATTTCTTCTTTTGATATGAAAGGTATGAAACCCGTCAATATTGTTGTTTATAACATAATCAATAAAAAGTTATCAAGGACAAATAATAAACAATCCTAGAGTATGACGTCATAAAACAAATTGTAAACAACACATCTATATAAGAATTAACCGATTTTATCAAAACTATATTATAAACGAAAAACGACAAATATTACATAGCGCATCACGCTGTACGTTTAAATGTCCATATTTCTTGATAAAATAATCTCCATTTACAATGAAATTGATAATCGGTATAAAAGTGTAGATTCTTATTGAGTTTTACAAACCAATTTTACCAAATACTTGACCAAATCTTGTGTTTTATTACATTAAGAATTATGATATACACAAAATACAATTTTTTAAATTTTTTAAGGTAATTAAACAACACTTGTACGCCGATTTAGAAACCAACGAAAATAGTAAATTTGAGAAGGAAAATGACAGTTCTAAATAATTTTACTAAGAAAATTAACAGCCTATGAATATGCACTACTGAATGCATCAGATCGAGGGATGTTATCAGAAGTTCTTATTTATTAATGGACATTTGCGATGATTAGCCGTATAGACTAAATTACGAAATATTTCAATATTGATTTTGTTAAAGTGAAGCCATAATTTATTAAAATATCTCACGAAATCGATATACTTGTTCTAAATGAATGATGCTCTTTGATGTGAAAACCACTTTGAAACACTAAAGAAATGATTCGGATATGTTTAAATACAAAAGATATTTTATAGCAATAGATTATTTTTCAGTTCCGTGTACGGTTACGTTATCCGGTTTGCATTTTAATATTACATTTCTACAAGGTAGCATTTCTCGGTAACTTGACTGGTTCTTTATCCGTGAAGTCACGAAAGGGAACCATCTATTTGTATCAGATGAACCATTTTTGTCCGGTTTTCATTTAAGACTCACACAGCACATCTTGTGTTTAAGACGCCTTTTTAATCTTTAGATTCGATATACACATCTGACTTGCAAGATGTTTTTTTTATTTTAAAGACCAACACAATTGAAATTAAAAAGGTCTAAATTAGAAACAATAGCCACCAGGGGCAATGCAATGTAACTTTTTTAAAAACGAAAAAAAAAAACTGTGCACTTTGATGTAAAAGATGTAAAAGTAATATGCATTAAGATGTAAATTAGGATTAAAAACTTTAATTTGTTTAAAAGAACTTTGAAACATAAAATTGTTCTTCTTATGTTTTGAGATTTAAAAATTGATAAAACAGTATATAATGGTTGTCGTATATCTATGACGGAAAATACACGCGTTTTTTATCACATAAGTTTCCCGTTAAACAACGTTATCTGAGGTAATTATGACGTAAAGGTTTTCCGAAAGATTTTAGACCAAACGTAAGGTGTATTGATCACGTGGTATACTGGCGAGCCTCATTTTGGAAATGACAGATTTGATCTTGGACAAATTAGGAAAATGGTTGTACAAAACCGCACGAAAAAGAAACGTGTACGGGTTAAAATATCATTTATTTAAAGCATAAACTATAAGTTATGAAGTTTGAAATTATATATAATTATATATTTAAGTTCCGTTTGTTTAGATATATCAAGATATAATTCAATATTAAGAAAAAGATAAATATTAATTTCCTTTTAAAGTTTAATCTTCTTTTAAATTATTGCAAAAATATAATAATAATAATAATAATAATAATAATAATAATAATAATAATAATAAAACATTTAGTGAAGTAGTAATCTTATTAGTGAAATCGTTTAATTAAGTAAGATGACCGGGGCTTAAACAACCAAAATCATTTATTTTATTATTATTTCTATACAGGGAAATTTAAATCATTCAAGTGTATATGGTTGAATCTGCTTATACTAAGCACATCTGATAAGATTGGCACATTATACGTTTTCAGACCATCAGTAATGGAATTGTTTCCAAAACTGCATACAGATTAAGCTCAACAATGTCTAGAACAACTTAACTACTGGTGATAAATTTATTACAAGAATACTTGTATCCAGATTTTGAGTCTTTTTTTTTCAAATCGATTTATTTATATATTAACTGACTATAAGATCATTTGAGACACTGATTTTTTTTATTTCTACGGAAGGCATTGTTATATGATGTAATGCATCTTGACGTCTTCTTGGCGTCAAAGTCGGCCTAGGTTTTTCTTTGTTTAGCGCGTTGTCAGTGATAATCTGTGGCATAACAGATACACACTTTATGCATCGTCTGATGAATTGTCAAAAATGAAAGTGATTTATAATAAACCGTGATGAACCCCCCCCCCCCTCCAAAAAAAAAATAAATAAATAAATAAAAATTAATAAATAATTTTCTCGGGGACATTAAATACTTATTTGCATATATTTTTCTCATCTGCGTAGAAAAAATTCAGCAGTAATTATTTATGACATTAAAACCCCATTTTTTTTCGCTCGCTTTACAAAAACAAAACATGTATTGAAATAGAAATATAATGATATATTAAAATGTAATTTATAAACAGTAATAAATGACAAAATGGTTTTTGAATCTCTAGGGGCTACTTTTATGTTTTGTTCCGAATACGTTTGTATTCTTGCGAGAATGTTAAGCCTCCAAGGATGCTGTAATGATATGCAAATCAGAGCAACATTGACTTATTTATGTTTCGCTCAAAAGCATTCAAACTTGAATTGTGCAAATAAAGAATATTATGAAAATAGTCTAATTATAGCTATAAATATCTCCTGAAAAGCTTAAACAAACTAGCTCGACCGGATATTGATGCTTTTTAGCCCCAAAAACGTAATTGTTGAAGTAAACAGATTGGTTTCACAATGAATACTATTAATATTATTATAAGGTTTATGAAAGGCTGATTTATAAATCAAACATAATCTATGTTAGTTATTGCGAGATGAAAATAGACAATTAACATGCAGCAAGTGTTATTAGTTACCTTGTTATTCTCGGAACAATCTCAATTTTTAGCTTGGTTAGGCTTGGAAGCTGACATGTTCCAATTTGAATACATCAAAATAATACAAACCTTAATAGTTTATAATTAACTGACTTCAGTAGTTATTTTTTCCCTAATGTTATTGTGGTTTTGTTAAAATGGAACTCCTCCGAGCTCCACGTAATACCTCATAGCGTTTGTGCGGGACATTTATTTCTATTGGCAATGGAATCGCATAAACTAACGTTTTCCCGACGTTTTTTTCGGGAATATTTGACGTAAACATTATCCATTTTGCACAAACGTTAAGAGGTACTGATCACGTGGTACGCTGGCGAGTTTCATGTGCTAATTTAAGTATTAAAATCATTAACGCTAACGCATCACAATTCTTCCCAAGATTTACTATGCCACAACTTAGTTTAAGAAAGCTTGTCAGCAGACTTGCGGAAGGATGCTCTTTTTTTATTCTTTATTCTCTAATATAACCGTCATCCCAAACTGACATACTGTAAAACGTAGTAAAATTTTAGCTTCAACTTTTACCAATTCGAATTCGGTAATGAACGTAGCGAGTTTGATGTTAAATGCTTGTAAACATCAATAATTTGAAAAGAAACTTGTTTATTAAGAAAAGGGGTTTTGCTTCAGAATGACAAAATGTCTGTATCATCACAATTCAGACAATATACTGATGATTTTGAAGCCATATTGATTATGCTTATGATGCATGGTTTTAAAGGAAAATGGAAAATTTTTGTACAAGTATTAGTTTAGCTTTTGTCGTTTATAGATATTTAAAAAAAAAGTTTTCGAAAAGAGATAAAACGAAAATTCAACATTATTTGTTGAACACTTAAATGGCACATTTACAATTTTATCGTCAAATAGTGTACGTGACATTGTAACGTAAACGTGATAATAATAATAAACGTTTATTTAAGAATTGAATTTCACTTTTTACGTTGTTATCGGGGTGTAACAACGTGATAATTAATACAAATTGTGTAAAACTGCGTAGCGTAGCGAAGCGGTTTTACGCATAAATCGTAATAATTTTCACGTTGTTACACCCCGATAACAACGTAAAAAGTGAAATTCAATTCTCATAATTACAAACCCGAAATTAAACAGTTTTTTAAGCTGACCTACATTTCTGAACTGATTTTCCGAAAATCGATGTTCCAACGTCGCGGCGTAATAATACATTAAAAGTCACCTTTAAAAGACGATAAAATGTCTTGTAAAAAACTGAAAAAGGTTTTAAATTTCATTTTCTTGTTAATTTCAGTCATCATATAAATTATATATAAATTATATAACAATTAAATCCTTTGAGAAAAAGGGTATTATATTATGTCTCGTGACAACACATTTACCAACAACAACGTACGACTATTATACGTTTGTAGGACACGCGTGTCAATTTACAGGTTGACGTTCCCCATAACAAAAAAAAACTGAATGAACAGTGTTTAAAAAACCGTGGAGCCAACTAATGAAATGGAATTAATGTTTTCTTGGTTGAAACCGATTTTTTTGCAACCTATGGGCTGGGAGTGAGACAAAGGGATTTCGTTTAATGATGACACCAGTGGTAGCTGTACATGATGGCTGATCAGAGACATGTGGAGGTAAAACAAGTGGTAGGGGTGCATTAGACTGGACGTTTCCCGAGAAGGTATCACTGAAATGTTTCCTCTGTAAACAGAACAGTCCCTAATAAAGCTGTAAACTGAGTCCTTGTTTCTGTGGCCTGACATAAGCATGATGTGGCGTAACTGAAATTCAGCATCATTTAGCATAGTTTGGCTGTGGTTCTCGGGCGATGTGCAGTGTATACCTGATATTTTTTGCACGAATTCGGAAAACACGCGTTTAGAAATTGGTTGAGGTGTGTAACAAAATTTATTTTGTCTTTGGATTTTTAAGGGGTGTACAAAAGGGATTCTCCGCGACTGGAATACAAAGAGATAAAAATATTTTATAAATAAATATTTAATAGTCTTGAATATTTTTGTGAACAAATATCAGAACATGTCAAGTCAAATTATTTTTTGCAAAATTTTAATCCAAAAAATTGAAGTATTTTAAGGTTTATAGTTGGAATATTTGCTGATCTCGAAGACATTCCCATTTGTTTACAATTTAAAAATAACTTCTATAAATAGAACTGAAAGATGGGTAATCACCTGAAACTGGTCGAAAGTAGTTCCGGTAGAAAACGTTGTTATTGGAAAATAACAACGTCATTTGGCAGGAAAACGACCAATGAAATTGCTCTAAGTCGTGTAACAACGTGAAGTTTGTAATTATATATATATAACGCTAGTGGCTAGTGGTAAAGAAGTATAATGATTGTTAAGTACAAAGCGAACGGTACAACTGGGAAGAACATTGAGAAAGTAAAATAAGTTAGTATAATGGTTGTCAAGTACCGTAGATGTACAACCTTAAAGCTTGAAATATCAAAATAAGTTTTCAAGAACCGTATCGTACAAACAGATGAAATTTTAAAAAGTAAGATTATACGGTAGCTGTCAAGAACAATGTGTTTATTCCAGATGCAAATCTTGAAGTATCGAATAAAATTAACAATTCGATCCTGTTAAAAAAATTAAAAAGTATGTTAGTACACACTAAGTCATACCAAAATAAAATAACGTCATTTCCATTCAACAGCTTCTAAACACAACTAAATGACGTCAAAGGTATGTTTACAAAATGTTAATAAAAAAATAAATAAAAAATCAAGAAACGTTTTCATGTACGCTTCGTCACTATAATAAAACATTTCGTTTTAATTGACAAAAATTCAGTCAGTTTCCCAGGTCAGAGTGGTCATTATATGAAGAACCCTTTCTGCACTTTATTCATATTTTCATACTTTAAGGTCAAAACAATCAAGGTTATGTTAATCTTCGTAGAATGCGTTCGTAAAGGTCAATCAAAACACAATAATGTACATGTATGTATCTGCACAACTATCAGTGCGTTACTACTTTATTTATTGACTTGAGAACATAAATCTTCCAATCATTATGGTACCGATTGTTAATCAATGATTGATATTATACGTAATCAGACCATTACAACGTTATAATGCTCTAAATCCTACGCTTTTTATTATATCCCAGGGTTCAGTCACTTTTTAATTGTTTACGTTGATATAGATCATAAATTTTCGACCTTAGACAAGAAAATTTACATACTGCCCCACACTTGGATGTTGTATTTGAGAATAGCTGTTGATTTTTCTGTATAAACAATATAACGCCTATTTACCCTGTTCTAGAAATTTTTATCTTGTTTTTGTAAATTCCCAATTACAATTGAATAAAATACCCTAGTAATTATAACAATCGACATACACTATTTCCTTATTTTCAAAACAATTACTGGCATTTTTTTCATTTTTCTTTTACTGAATACGACTGTTTTTTATCGACTTTTACCTCTAATTTCCAAGTTTTACAATATTCAACATGTAAAGCTTCATGTAACCCACACTTTCACAGTAACGTCAGCATATAAAATAAAAAATAATTTATTAATACTTGTAATTTATTACACATCAGATCCGTAACAGTTTCATTTCCTAATTTTATTCATGAAAAAATACTCCAAATCATTTAAATAAATCGAAAAAAAAAGAAATGGCGAAAGATTTTCACCCTGTCTTATACCATTGCTTATTCTTAATAAAAGTAAAGCATTTATCATTGATATTGTTCAGTTTTAATTTATACCGCAAACTTTTCTGCCATATCCTATCAAATGCCTTTTTAAAATCTATAAAATCACAAAACAAATTCTTCTTTAAAGCAAATAAAATTTAAATGCAATAAAGACTAAATATATTATCCAGAGCGAAATGGTTTTTTCTAAAACCAGTTTGTGTACGCTTTAGAATGTTTTCTCCATCTGTATAAATTCGAAGTCTATGGTTCAATATAGCCGTAAAAATTTTGCCAAAACAACTAAGTTATTTTATTTGCTTTATAGTTACGGGATTTTTTTTATCATCTTTATTTTTATATAATTGTCTGATACCACCTGCAGCCCAGTCCGAAAGTACATGTTTACATCCAGTTCCAAAAACTAAATTAAATAATAAAAAATAGGTAACATTTTTTAGTAAAATTTTAATTTTTCATTTATAACTCCATCTACCCCACAGGATTTTCCATTTTTGAGGTTATTTATAACATCAACAATTCCTTTTTCAGCTATGTAAACATTTATTATCGTTACTAGGTTCTAAAAATGACATTCGTCTAATAGGTAACCGTATTCATTTTATTAAAATAGTCATACAAGTCTCCAATATCTATGTCTGTAGCAATTTCTGATTTTTTCAGACTAAAACTTTCAAATAGTCTTTTGAGTTTGAACTTCTAATTTCATTTACTTTGTCTTCAATTTTCTTTTTGTGAAAAAAAAGCTTTTGATATGACTCTCTTGTAACTTTTATTGACCAAATTTAAGTTTCACTTTTCGGTATCAACTTTCGTTTTATGAAAAATACTTTTTGCCTTATGAAATAATTTTCTCTTTTGGTAACATTCAACATTACACCATGGTTTACTATTCTGGATCTTTAATTTCTTAAACTTTTTTACCCCAAACAATTTTCAGCAGTGGCTACAAACAAGGTAAGAGGCGATGTGATTCACATTTTCACGGAAAATATAAAAATGATCGTTGATTTAAAAATATTTTAAATATCTTAAATCTTTTAGAAACTTAAATTAATCTAGATGGCCAAAAACAAAAAAACTCGGATGTGTGCATTTATTATGAAAATTATAGACAACACATATATAACAGAAAAACCGTGTTACAAAAAGTGATCGATCTTAAAAACAGGCATAATAGAAAAAAAAATTATGTAGCTTAAAATAGTTAAAACAAATCAATTTTTTAAGATATATGGATAAAAAGCAGTTTCTCTAGCTAGGCAAAGTAATAAATTCGTCAGGATGTGTATAGACTTGTTACAGAAATTATCATAATTCCTATTGCTGTGTCATGCTCCTAAGGTCGAACATCGATGTGAGACGTTTTTGTTGCTTTGAGTTTTTTAAGACGTTTGTTGCTTTCATCTGCTACAACATCAACTGTTTAGATCTATATCATTTTAGAGAATTTTTTTAATTTCAATTTTTCAAAAGCATTTAATTTTGATAATTTATTTTTCAGGGAAATTGTTATGTTAAGTTTGATAGCAACAGACAAAATTATAGTCGTTAAAACCTGGGGCGCTTTGTTATTCTTTCATTTCTGTTTGTTGGACTTTATTGATCTCTCACACCGATACAAAATTAATGTTTACCTTACATTTTAAGTTCAATGTTTTGGCATTGTTTAGTTCCAATAAAACTTATTGAAAAATAATGTTTGATGTATTTTGCTTTGAATGTCAAGCTTTTATGGCCGTAGGACAACAATGACATCGTTTACAAAGTGATCAATGCAAGTTTTAAATTTTAAAGCAATCTTGATTTTAATATTTTAATGTTAACATGAACAAATATTGCTGTGCGTCATTTAACAAAGGTAATTGTTTTAAAAACTAGTCCATGTTTATCATTGAAATTATGTGTCACAAGATCGAATAAAAACCTTATGTATATGCGCCTATAAATTTGTATTTAATCTTCGTCTATAATTTTGTATTCAATATGCGCTTTATATATATATATATATATATATAGAGAGAGAGAGAGAGAGAGAGAGAGAGAGAGAGAGAGAGAGAGAGAGAGAGAGAGAGGTGGAAAAGCTTTTGGAAGCCTCAAACCGAAGTTTACTGTATTGAAAAATGTTCTTTGTCTTTTAATCAGCAAATCCTCAGGTTTTTTTCATGGTACCTTTTTTTCTCGAAATCTCGTCGATAAACATCACACGATCGAAAAACCTAAACTTTTTCCGATGGAACATTTTTTTCGAAATCTCGTCGATAAACATCACACGATCAATGTGTAATGAGAGATTAAAGATTCTACAATTGTGTCTGTCCGTCCTGGTTTTGCGTCCAAAATAAACTTCTACTAACTTAGGAAAATACAAACATAACAAAGCTCCGAACAGCGGCCAAGATTCGTACCTTATTTATAACATGCGACATACGGAGCTAGAAGGTTGACGCTGTTTCGAAGCTTGAAAATAACCAACCAATTAATGACGTCATAAACTCGGTGACGTAATATTGACATAAAGTCAATCAGAAGTTATAAGTTCTAGGTAGAATCCGTTCATGATAAAAGACAAGTTTTTTATTACCAGCGTTTTGAAATCATCACGGTGAAAGTTTTGCTAATGTAGCGCTAATGAAAATTAACTGATATAACCATGTTTTATGAAAGAAAAAAACCACAATCTTAGTTTTTTTTTCTTTAATTGTTTTAAGTCATTGCAAGTTGGTACTTCAATATGGCAAGACATGGGTAGGCAGTACATATTCTTCCGGTGCACATTTCATTACCCCAATCGATACATGTTAAATACAATAAAGCTTTTAAAGGACATTCCTTCATCTTATGCAATATTGAATTAAGTATTTGTTTTCTTTTTTTTCTTTTTTCTTTTTTTTATTTTTTAATGTATTATTTGCTGTGACACTTAGTCGAATGGTTAAGATAACGGACTCGTGAAACCAGGTCCTTGAGTTCGAACCCGAAACCGGACCGTGTGATATGTTCTTGAACAAGACAATTAGTTGCAAATTACCTCAGTTCACAAAAATTGCTGAAAGAAATGCATCAACAAATATGTTTTTGGTAAACCTAATAATGAACTTACGTTCTACACTGAGGCTTTTTCAGTCGGTTTAAAACATTGAAACTGGTATATGACCTGAAAAGCCTATAGTCTCAAGAATGAATTTTGTAATTTGTTTCGAAATGTGCACATTTTTGGGTATTTTTGTTAGATTTGTTTTTACTGAAATGATAATTGAGTTGAGAATTGATTTAATTAGACTTTTCCGGTACAACAAGAAATCAAGGATGTTCTTTACTCATTTTTTTCCGATGACGCCTGACAATTCTGTTTTAAAAAGGCCTAGTTATTATAAATGACGAAATTGGACCCGGATTAAAACGTTTATAAGTAATTTTATATTGATAGTTTATTCAGATGCAGTATAGAAATTGCAGTTTAGCGTGCTTACACACTCTATATATCTAAAAGCTTTACTTAATACTTTTGTGATAATATGTTTACTTTCTGATTTTAACCTAATGAAAATATAAAAATACAATAAATTCTATATTGATGGTGTGGAAAGATTTAAATATTAAACAGGTATGGATCATTGATTATAAATTTCACAAAACTATTTTTAACAGACTTAAATGTTATATATATATGATACCAAAGGTTCATTACACAATAAAAATCCGCGTGTAAACAAAACGGTATCAGGCTGAGGATAATTATTATTCTAACCATGCAATGGGTATGTAATAGCCATCGCTTTGAATCTTAAATGACAGGTGGATTAACTATACGTGATTAATTTTATTTTGCACTCCTGTCTGTTCAAGCTTCAAATTTGTTTGTTAATAACTTTTCCAAGACAATTGTACACAGATAACAATTAAACCCCAATTTAAAGGACAGCTTATTTCAGTTATTTTCAATTTTAAATTCCAACCTAAAGGACAAATTACGGTTGTTGATTTCATTTTCAAATCCCAATATTTAATAACAGGTTATTGCACTTGTGGTTTTATTTTGAAACCTCAATTTTAAATGACAGCTTATTATTTTATTTCTTTTTTTATTTTTTAAATTCCAATCTTATCTGTCAGGTTATTGCAGTTGTTAAATTTATTTAGAAATTCCAATGTTACTGATAGGTTATTGTAAATGAAATTTAATTTTTAAACCCCAATCTTAAATGACATGTTATTGCATTTGTTAATTTCATTCATCCCAGTCTTAATTGACAGTTTATTGCAGCTGTTGATTTCATTTTAAATAATCTTATATAATAGGTTACTACTGGTGGTAAATCCATTTAAATTCCCAATTCTTAAGTGCAGTTTTTTTATTTTATTTTCAAATAACAGCTTTTTGCAATTGTTGGTTTTATTTTTAAATTCAAAGTTATGGCAGTTGGTAATTTCATTAAAAGTAAATTTTGAAATGTAGCAAAATAATCCATAAATACAAGAAATAAACTGAGAGAGAGAGAGAGAGAGAGAGAGAGAGAGAGAGAGAGAGAGAGAGAGAGAGCATGATTTTTCTTTTTGATATAAAAGATGGCTAAAACGCATGCTGGCTATTTGTAACTAGAATTGATCGATTAACATAATACAGTATGATTTAATTCAAATACTTTTCAATATGTTATTTGATGTTATTTCGTAAATAATACAAAAATGATAAAATATCTATACCTTAGAACTTATAACTGAAAGATAAACAAATCAAAGTTTAATGATAACATGTTTTATTTATGAAAAAGTTATATAAAAAACAAAGACAAGTGTCTGACAAACGTGATTATCCACACCAACGAATACCGTTTTGGCCCTATATCCTATGGCCGATGTATATCGAGTTTTTGTCTCCAATGCTCAATATTGGTGGTAGTTTGGTGTACGATATATACCGGGTATTTGTCTCCAATGCTCATTGTTGGCGGAAGTCTGGTCTAAGATATATACCGAGTATTTGTCTCCAATGCTCAGTTTTGGTGGTAGTTTGGTCTACGATATAAACCGAGTTTTGTCTCCAATGCTCAGTGTTGTTTGTAGTTTGGTCTACGATATATATCGAGTATTTGTCTCCAATGTTCAATGTTAGTGGTAGTTTGGTCTACGATATATATCGAGTATTTGTCTCCAATGTTCAATGTTGGTGGTAGTTTGGTCTACGATATATATCGAGTTTTTGTCTCCAATGTTCAATGTTGGTGGTAGTTTGGTCTACGATATATATCGAGTATTTGTCTCCAATGTTCAATGTTGGTGGTAGTTTGGTCTACGATATATATCGAGTTTTTGTCTCCAATGTTCAGTGTTGTCGGTAGTTTGGTCTACGATATATATCGAGTATTTGTCTCCAATGTTCTGTGTTGTTGGTAGTTTGGTCTACGATATATATCGAGTATTTGTCTCCAATGTTCAATGTTGGTGGTAGTTTGATCTACGATATATATCTAGTATTTGTCTCCAATGTTCAATGTTGGTGGTAGTTTGGTCTTAGATATATTTCGAGTATTTGTCTCCAATGTTCAATGTTGGTGGTAGATTGGTCTTCGATATATATCGAGTATTTGTCTCCAATGTTCAATGTTGGTTGTAGTTTGGTCTACGATATATTTCGAGTATTTGTCTCCAATGTTCAATGTTGGTGGTAGTTTGGTCTACGATATATATCGAGTATTTGTCTCCAATACTCAATGTTGGTTGTAGTTTGGTCTACGATATATATCGAGTATTTGTCTCCAATGTTCAATGTTGGTGGTAGTTTGGTCTACGACATATCGAGTATTTGTCTCCAATGTTCAGTGTTGTCGGTAGTTTGGTCTACGATATATATCGAGTATTTGTCTCCAATACTCAATGTTGGTTGTAGTTTGGTCTACGATATATATCGAGTATTTGTCTCCAATGTTCAATGTTGGTGGTAGTTTGGTCTACGACATATCGAGTATTTGTCTCCAATGCTCATTGTTTGCGGAAGTCTGATCTAAGATATATACCGAGTATTTGTCTCCGATGCTCAGTGTTGGTGGTAGTTTGGTCTACGATATATATCGAGTATTTGTCTCCAATGTTCAATGTTGGTGGTAGTTTGGTCTACGATATATTTCGAGTATTTGTCTCCAATGTTCAATGTTGGTGGTAGTTTGGTCTTCGATATATATATCGTGTATTTGTCTCCAATGTTCAATGTTGGTGGTAGTTTGGTCTACGATATATATCGAGTATTTGTCTCCAATACTCAATGTTGGTTGTAGTTTGGTGTACGATATATATCGAGTATTTGTCTCCAATGTTTAATGTTGGTGGTAGTTTGGTCTACGATATATATCGAGTATTTGTCTCCAATGCTCAGTGTTGGTGGTAGTTTGGTCTACGATATATATCGAGTATTTCTCTCCAATGTTCAATGTTGGTGGTAGTTTGGTCTACGATATATATCGAGTATTTGTCTCCAATGTTCAATGTTGATGGTAGTTTGGTCTACGATATATATCGAGTATTTGTCTCCAATGTTCAATGTTGGTGGTAGTTTGGTCTACGATATATATCGAGTATTTCTCTCCAATGTTCAATGTTGGTGGTAGTTTGGTCTACGATATTTATCAAGTATTTGTCTCCAATGTTCAGTGTTGTCGGTAGTTTTGTCTACGATATATACCAAGTATTTGTCTCCAATACTCAATGTTGTTGGTAGTTTGGTCTACGATATATACCCAGTATTTGTCTTCAATGCTCATTGTTGGCGGAAGTCTGATCTAAGATATATACTGAGTATTTGTCTCCGATGCTCAGTGTTGGTGGTAGTTTGGTCTACGATATATATCGAGTATTTGTCTCCAATACTCAATGTTGGTTGTAGTTTGGTCTACGATATATATCGAGTTTTTGTCTCCAATGTTCAATGTTGGTGGTAGTTTGGTCTACGACTTATCGAGTATTTGTCTCCAATATTCAGTGTTGTCGGTAGTTTGGTCTACGATATATATCGAGTATTTGTCTCCAATGTTCAATGTTGGTGGTAGTTTGGTCTACGATATATATCGAGTATTTGTCTCCAATGTTCAATGTTGGTGGTAGTTTGGTCTACGATATATATCGAGTATTTGTCTCCAATGTTCAATGTTGGTGGTAGTTTGGTCTACGATATATATCGAGTATTTGTCTCCAATGTTCAATGTTGGTGGTAGTTTGGTCTACGATATATATCGAGTATTTGTCTCCAATGTTCAATGTTGGTGGTAGTTTGGTCTACGATATATATCGAGTATTTGTCTCCAATGTTCAATGTTGGTGGTAGTTTGGTCTACGATATATATCGAGTTTTTGTCTCCAATGTTCAGTGTTGTCGGTAGTTTGGTCTACGATATATATCGAGTATTTGTCTCCAATGTTCTGTGTTGTGGGTAGTTTGGTCTACGATATATATCGAGTATTTGTCTCCAATGTTCAATGTTGGTGGTAGTTTGATCTACGATATATATCTAGTATTTGTCTCCAATGTTCAATGTTGGTGGTAGTTTGGTCTTAGATATATTTCGAGTATTTGTCTCCAATGTTCAATGTTGGTGGTAGTTTAGTCTTCGATATATATCGAGTATTTGTCTCCAATGTTCAATGTTGGTTGTAGTTTGGTCTACGATATATTTCGAGTATTTGTCTCCAATGTTCAATTTTGGTGGTAGTTTGGTCTACGATATATATCGAGTATTTGTCTCCAATACTCAATGTTGGTTGTAGTTTGGTCTACGATATATATCGAGTATTTGTCTCCAATGTTCAATGTTGGTGGTAGTTTGGTCTACGACATATCGAGTATTTGTCTCCAATGTTCAGTGTTGTCGGTAGTTTGGTCTACGATATATATCGAGTATTTGTCTCCAATACTCAATGTTGGTTGTAGTTTGGTCTACGATATATATCGAGTATTTGTCTCCAATGTTCAATGTTGGTTGTAGTTTGGTCTACGACATATCGAGTATTTGTCTCCAATGCGCATTGTTTGCGTAAATCTGATCTAAGATATATACCGAGTATTTGTCTCCGATGCTCTGTGTTGGTGGTAGTTTGGTCTACGATATATATCGAGTATTTGTCTCCAATGTTCAATGTTGGTGGTAGTTTGGTCTACGATATATTTCGAGTATTTGTCTCCAATGTCCAATGTTGGTGGTAGTTTGGTCTTCGATATATATATCGTGTATTTGTCTCCAATGTTCAATGTTGGTGGTAGTTTGGTCTACGATATATATCGAGTATTTGTCTCCAATACTCAATGTTGGTTGTAGTTTGGTCTACGATATATATCGAGTATTTGTCTCCAATGTTCAATGTTGGTGGTAGTTTGGTCTACGATATATCGAGTATTTGTCTCCAATGCTCAGTGTTGGTGGTAGTTTGGTCTACGATATATATCGAGTATTTCTCTCCAATGTTCAATGTTGGTGGTAGTTTGGTCTACGATATATATCGAGTATTTGTCTCCAATGTTCAATGTTGATGGTAGTTTGGTCTACGATATATATCGAGTATTTGTCTCCAATGTTCAATGTTGGTGGTAGTTTGGTCTACGATATATATCGAGTATTTGTCTCCAATGTTCAATGTTGGTGGTAGTTTGGTCTACGATATTTATCAAGTATTTGTCTCCAATGTTCAGTGTTGTCGGTAGTTTTTCTACGATATATACCAAGTATTTGTTCTCAATACTCAATGTTGTTGGTAGTTTGGTCTACGATATATACCCAGTATTTGTCTTCAATGCTCATTGTTGGCGGAAGTCTGATCTAAGATATATACTGAGTATTTGTCTCCGATGCTCAGTGTTGGTGGTAGTTTGGTCTACGATATATATCGAGTATTTGTCTCCAATGTTCAGTGTTGTCGGTAGTTTGGTCTACGATATATATCGAGTATTTGTCTCCAATGTTCAATGTTGGTGGTAGTTTGATCTACGATATATATCTAGTATTTGTCTCCAATGTTCAATGTTGGTGGTAGTTTGGTCTTAGATATATTTCGAGTATTTGTCTCCAATGTTCAATGTTGGTGGTAGTTTGGTCTTCGATATATATCGAGTATTTGTCTCCAATGTTCAATGTTGGTTGTAGTTTGGTCTACGATATATTTCGAGTATTTGTCTCCAATGTTCAATGTTGGTGGTAGTTTGGTCTACGATATATATCGAGTATTTGTCTCCAATACTCAATGTTGGTTGTAGTTTGGTCTACGATATATATCGAGTATTTGTCTCCAATGTTCAATGTTGGTGGTAGTTTGGTCTACGACATATCGAGTATTTGTCTCCAATATTCAGTGTTGTCGGTAGTTAGGTCTACTATATATATCGAGTATTTGTCTCCAATACTCAATGTTGGTTGTAGTTTGGTCTACGATATATATCGAGTATTTGTCTCCAATGTTCAATGTTGGTGGTAGTTTGATCTACGACATATCGAGTATTTGTCTCCAATGCTCATTGTTTGCGGAAGTCTGATCTAAGATATATACCGAGTATTTGTCTCCGATGCTCAGTGTTGGTGGTAGTTTGGTCTACGAATCATATCGAGTATTTGTCTCCAATGTTCAATGTTGGTGGTAGTTTGGTCTACGATATATTTCGAGTATTTGTCTCCAATGTTCAATGTTGGTGGTAGTTTGGCCTTCGATATATATATCGTGTATTTGTCTCCAATGTTCAATGTTGGTGTTAGTTTGGTCTACGATATATATCGAGTATTTGTCTCCAATACTCAATGTTGGTTGTAGTTTGGTCTACGATATATATCGAGTATTTGTCTCCAATGTTCAATGTTGGTGGTAGTTTGGTCTACGATATATATCGAGTATTTGTCTCCAATGCTCAGTGTTGGTGGTAGTTTGGTCTACGATATATATCGAGTATTTGTCTCCAATGTTCAATGTTGGTGGTAGTTTGGTCTACGATATATATCGAGTATTTGTCTCCAATGTTCAATGTTGATGGTAGTTTGGTCTACGATATATATCGAGTATTTGTCTTCAATGTTCAATGTTGGTGGTAGTTTGGTCTACGATATATATCGAGTATTTGTCTCCAATGTTCAATGTTGGTGGTAGTTTGGTCTACGATATTTATCAAGTATTTGTCTCCAATGTTCAGTGTTGTCGGTAGTTTTGTCTACGATATATACCAAGTATTTGTCTCCAATACTCAATGTTGTTGGTAGTTTGGTCTACGATATATACCCAGTATTTGTCTTCAATGCTCATTGTTGGCGTAAGTATGATCTAAGATATATACCGAGTATTTGTCTCCGATGCTCAGTGTTGGTGGTAGTTTGGTCTACGATATATATCGAGTATTTGTCTCCAATGTTCAATGTTGGTGGTAGTTTGGTCTACGATATATATCGAGTATTTGTCTCCAATGTTCAATGTTGGTGGTAGTTTGGTCTACGATATATATCGAGTATTTGTCTCCAATGTTCAATGTTGGTGGTAGTTTGGTCTACGATATATATCGAGTATTTGTCTCCAATGTTCAATGTTGGTGGTAGTTTGGTCTACGATATATATCGAGTTTTTGTCTCCAATGTTCAGTGTTGTCGGTAGTTTGGTCTACGATATATATCGAGTATTTGTCTCCAATGTTCTGTGTTGTTGGTAGTTTGGTCTACGATATATATCGAGTATTTGTCTCTAATGTTCAATGTTGGTGGTAGTTTGATCTACGATATATATCTAGTATTTGTCTCCAATGTTCAATGTTGGTGGTAGTTTCGTCTTAGATATATTTCGAGTATTTGTCTCCAATGTTCAATGTTGGTGGTAGTTTGGTCTTCGATATATATCGAGTATTTGTCTCCAATGTTCAATGTTGGTTGTAGTTTGGTCTACGATATATTTCGAGTATTTGTCTCCAATGTTCAATGTTGGTGGTAGTTTGGTCTACGATATATATCGAGTATTTGTCTCCAATACTCAATGTTGGTTGTAGTTTGGTCTACGATATATATCGAGTATTTGTCTCCAATGTTCAATGTTGGTGGTAGTTTGGTCTACGACATATCGAGTATTTGTCTCCAATGTTCAGTGTTGTCGGTAGTTTGGTCTACGATATATATCGAGTATTTGTCTCCAATACTCAATGTTGGTTGTAGTTTGGTCTACGATATATATCGAGTATTTGTCTCCAATGTTCAATGTTGGTTGTAGTTTGGTCTACGACATATCGAGAATTTGTCTCCAATGCTCATTGTTTGCGGAAGTCTGATCTAAGATATATACCGAGTATTTGTCTCCGATGCTCAGTGTTGGTGGTAGTTTGGTCTACGATATATATCGAGTATTTGTCTCCAATGTTCAATGTTGGTGGTAGTTTGGTCTACGATATTTATCAAGTATTTGTCTCCAATGTTCAATGTTGGTGGTAGTTTGGTCTACGATATATATCGAGTATTTGTCTCCAATGTTCAATGTTGGTGGTTGTTTGGTCTACGATATTTATCAAGTCTTTGTCTCCAATGTTCAGTGTTGTCGGTAGTTTTGTCTACGATATATTTCGAGTATTTGTCTCCAATGTTCAATGTTGGTGGTAGTTTGGTCTACGATATATACCCAGTATTTGTCTTCAATGCTCATTGTTGGCGGAAGTCTGATCTAAGATATATACCGAGTATTTGTCTCCAATGCTCAGTGTTGGTGGTAGTTTGGTCTACGATATATATCGAGTATTTGTCTCCAATGTTCAGTGTTGTCGGTAGTTTGGTCTACGATATATATCGAGTATTTGTCTCCAATGTTCAATGTTGGTGGTAGTTTGATCTACGATATATATCTAGTATTTGTCTCCAATGTTCAATGTTGGTGGTAGTTTGGTCTTAGATATATTTCAAGTATTTGTCTCCAATGTTCAATGTTGGTGGTAATTTGGTCTACGATATTTATCGAGTATTTGTCTTCAATGTTCAATGTTGGTGGTAGTTTGGTCTACGATATATATCGAGTATTTGTCTCCAATGTTCAATGTTGGTGGTAGTTTGGTCTACGATATTTATCAAGTATTTGTCTCCAATGTTCAGTGTTGTCGGTAGTTTTGTCTACGATATATACCAAGTATTTGTCTCCAATACTCAATGTTGTTGGTAGTTTGGTCTACGATATATACCCAGTATTTGTCTTCAATGCTCATTGTTGGCGTAAGTCTGATCTAAGATATATACCGAGTATTTGTCTCCGATGCTCAGTGTTGGTGGTAGTTTGGTCTACGATATATATCGAGTATTTGTCTCCAATGTTCAATGTTGGTGGTAGTTTGGTCTACGATATATATCGAGTATTTGTCTCCAATGTTCAATGTTGGTGGTAGTTTGGTCTACGATATATATCGAGTATTTGTCTCCAATGTTCAATGTTGGTGGTAGTTTGGTCTACGATATATATCGAGTATTTGTCTCCAATGTTCAATGTTGGTGGTAGTTTGGTCTACGATATATATCGAGTTTTTGTCTCCAATGTTCAGTGTTGTCGGTAGTTTGGTCTACGATATATATCGAGTATTTGTCTCCAATGTTCTGTGTTGTTGGTAGTTTGGTCTACGATATATATCGAGTATTTGTCTCTAATGTTCAATGTTGGTGGTAGTTTGATCTACGATATATATCTAGTATTTGTCTCCAATGTTCAATGTTGGTGGTAGTTTGGTCTTAGATATATTTCGAGTATTTGTCTCCAATGTTCAATGTTGGTGGTAGTTTGGTCTTCGATATATATCGAGTTTTTGTCTCCAATGTTCAATGTTGGTTGTAGTTTGGTCTACGATATATTTCGAGTATTTGTCTCCAATGTTCAATCTTGGTGGTAGTTTGGTCTACGATATATATCGAGTATTTGTCTCCAATACTCAATGTTGGTTGTAGTTTGGTCTACGATATATATCGAGTATTTGTCTCCAATGTTCAATGTTGGTGGTAGTTTGGTCTACGACATATCGAGTATTTGTCTCCAATGTTCTGTGTTGTCGGTAGTTTGGTCTACGATATATATCGAGTATTTGTCTCCAATACTCAATGTTGGTTGTAGTTTGGTCTACGATATATATCGAGTATTTGTCTCCAATGTTCAATGTTGGTGGTAGTTTGGTCTACGACATATCGAGTATTTGTCTCCAATGCTCATTGTTTGCGGAAGTCTGATCTAAGATATATACCGAGTATTTGTCTCCGATGCTCAGTGTTGGTGGTAGTTTGGTCTATGATATATATCGAGTATTTGTCTCCAATGTTCAATGTTGGTGGTAGTTTGGTCAACGATATATTTCGAGTATTTGTCTCCAATGTTCAATGTTGGTGGTAGTTTGGTCTACGATATATATCGAGTATTTGTCTCCAATGTTCAATGTTGGTGGTTGTTTGGTCTACGATATTTATCAAGTATTTGTCTCCAATGTTCAGTGTTGTCGGTAGTTTTGTCTACGATATATACCAAGTATTTGTCTCCAATACTCAATGTTGTTGGTAGTTTGGTCTACGATATATACCCAGTATTTGTCTTCAATGCTCATTGTTGGCGGAAGTCTGATCTAAGATATATACCGAGTATTTGTCTCCAATGCTCAGTGTTGGTGGTAGTTTGGTCTACGATATATATCGAGTATTTGTCTCCAATGTTCAGTGTTGTCGGTAGTTTGGTCTACGATATATATCGAGTATTTGTCTCCAATGTTCAATGTTGGTGGTAGTTTGATCTACGATATATATCTAGTATTTGTCTCCAATGTTCAATGTTGGTGGTAGTTTGGTCTTAGATATATTTCGAGTATTTGTCTCCAATGTTCAATGTTGGTGGTAATTTGGTCTTCGATATATATCGAGTATTTGTCTCCAATGTTCAATGTTGGTTGTAGTTTGGTCTACGATATATTTCGAGTATTTGTCTCCAATGTTCAATGTTGGTGGTAGTTTGGTCTACGATATATTTCGAGTATTTGTCTCCAATGTTCAATGTTGGTGGTAGTTTGGTCTACGATATATATCGAGTATTTGTCTCCAATGTTCAATGTTGGTGGTAGTTTGGTCTACGATATATATCGAGTATTTGTCTCCAATGTTCAATGTTGTTGGTAGTTTGGTCTACGATATATATCGAGTATTTGTCTCTAATGTTCAATGTTGGTGGTAGTTTGGTCTACGATATATATCGAGTATTTGTCTCCAATGCTCAGTGTTGGTGGTAGTTTGGTCTACGATATATATCGAGTATTTCTCTCCAATGTTCAATGTTGGTGGTAGTTTGGTCTACGATATATATCGAGTATTTGTCTCCAATGTTCAATGTTGATGGTAGTTTGGTCTACGATATATATCGAGTATTTGTCTCCAATGTTCAATGTTGGTGGTAGTTTGGTCTACGATATATATCGAGTATTTGTCTCCAATGTTCAATGTTGGTGGTAGTTTGGTCTACGATATTTATCAAGTATTTGTCTCCAATGTTCAGTGTTGTCGGTAGTTTTTCTACGATATATACCAAGTATTTGTTCTCAATACTCAATGTTGTTGGTAGTTTGGTCTACGATATATACCCAGTATTTGTCTTCAATGCTCATTGTTGGCGGAAGTCTGATCTAAGATATATACTGAGTATTTGTCTCCGATGCTCAGTGTTGGTGGTAGTTTGGTCTACGATATATATCGAGTATTTGTCTCCAATGTTCAGTGTTGTCGGTAGTTTGGTCTACGATATATATCGAGTATTTGTCTCCAATGTTCAATGTTGGTGGTAGTTTGATCTACGATATATATCTAGTATTTGTCTCCAATGTTCAATGTTGGTGGTAGTTTGGTCTTAGATATATTTCGAGTATTTGTCTCCAATGTTCAATGTTGGTGGTAGTTTGGTCTTCGATATATATCGAGTATTTGTCTCCAATGTTCAATGTTGGTTGTAGTTTGGTCTACGATATATTTCGAGTATTTGTCTCCAATGTTCAATGTTGGTGGTAGTTTGGTCTACGATATATATCGAGTATTTGTCTCCAATACTCAATGTTGGTTGTAGTTTGGTCTACGATATATATCGAGTATTTGTCTCCAATGTTCAATGTTGGTGGTAGTTTGGTCTACGACATATCGAGTATTTGTCTCCAATATTCAGTGTTGTCGGTAGTTAGGTCTACTATATATATCGAGTATTTGTCTCCAATACTCAATGTTGGTTGTAGTTTGGTCTACGATATATATCGAGTATTTGTCTCCAATGTTCAATGTTGGTGGTAGTTTGATCTACGACATATCGAGTATTTGTCTCCAATGCTCATTGTTTGCGGAAGTCTGATCTAAGATATATACCGAGTATTTGTCTCCGATGCTCAGTGTTGGTGGTAGTTTGGTCTACGAATCATATCGAGTATTTGTCTCCAATGTTCAATGTTGGTGGTAGTTTGGTCTACGATATATTTCGAGTATTTGTCTCCAATGTTCAATGTTGGTGGTAGTTTGGCCTTCGATATATATATCGTGTATTTGTCTCCAATGTTCAATGTTGGTGTTAGTTTGGTCTACGATATATATCGAGTATTTGTCTCCAATACTCAATGTTGGTTGTAGTTTGGTCTACGATATATATCGAGTATTTGTCTCCAATGTTTAATGTTGGTGGTAGTTTGGTCTACGATATATATCGAGTATTTGTCTCCAATGCTCAGTGTTGGTGGTAGTTTGGTCTACGATATATATCGAGTATTTGTCTCCAATGTTCAATGTTGGTGGTAGTTTGGTCTACGATATATATCGAGTATTTGTCTCCAATGTTCAATGTTGATGGTAGTTTGGTCTACGATATATATCGAGTATTTGTCTTCAATGTTCAATGTTGGTGGTAGTTTGGTCTACGATATATATCGAGTATTTGTCTCCAATGTTCAATGTTGGTGGTAGTTTGGTCTACGATATTTATCAAGTATTTGTCTCCAATGTTCAGTGTTGTCGGTAGTTTTGTCTACGATATATACCAAGTATTTGTCTCCAATACTCAATGTTGTTGGTAGTTTGGTCTACGATATATACCCAGTATTTGTCTTCAATGCTCATTGTTGGCGTAAGTATGATCTAAGATATATACCGAGTATTTGTCTCCGATGCTCAGTGTTGGTGGTAGTTTGGTCTACGATATATCGAGTATTTGTCTCCAATGTTCAATGTTGGTGGTAGTTTGGTCTACGATATATATCGAGTATTTGTCTCCAATGTTCAATGTTGGTGGTAGTTTGGTCTACGATATATATCGAGTATTTGTCTCCAATGTTCAATGTTGGTGGTAGTTTGGTCTACGATATATATCGAGTATTTGTCTCCAATGTTCAATGTTGGTGGTAGTTTGGTCTACGATATATATCGAGTTTTTGTCTCCAATGTTCAGTGTTGTCGGTAGTTTGGTCTACGATATATATCGAGTATTTGTCTCCAATGTTCTGTGTTGTTGGTAGTTTGGTCTACGATATATATCGAGTATTTGTCTCTAATGTTCAATGTTGGTGGTAGTTTGATCTACGATATATATCTAGTATTTGTCTCCAATGTTCAATGTTGGTGGTAGTTTCGTCTTAGATATATTTCGAGTATTTGTCTCCAATGTTCAATGTTGGTGGTAGTTTGGTCTTCGATATATATCGAGTATTTGTCTCCAATGTTCAATGTTGGTTGTAGTTTGGTCTACGATATATTTCGAGTATTTGTCTCCAATGTTCAATGTTGGTGGTAGTTTGGTCTACGATATATATCGAGTATTTGTCTCCAATACTCAATGTTGGTTGTAGTTTGGTCTACGATATATATCGAGTATTTGTCTCCAATGTTCAATGTTGGTGGTAGTTTGGTCTACGACATATCGAGTATTTGTCTCCAATGTTCAGTGTTGTCGGTAGTTTGGTCTACGATATATATCGAGTATTTGTCTCCAATACTCAATGTTGGTTGTAGTTTGGTCTACGATATATATCGAGTATTTGTCTCCAATGTTCAATGTTGGTTGTAGTTTGGTCTACGACATATCGAGAATTTGTCTCCAATGCTCATTGTTTGCGGAAGTCTGATCTAAGATATATACCGAGTATTTGTCTCCGATGCTCAGTGTTGGTGGTAGTTTGGTCTACGATATATATCGAGTATTTGTCTCCAATGTTCAATGTTGGTGGTAGTTTGGTCTACGATATTTATCAAGTATTTGTCTCCAATGTTCAATGTTGGTGGTAGTTTGGTCTACGATATATATCGAGTATTTGTCTCCAATGTTCAATGTTGGTGGTTGTTTGGTCTACGATATTTATCAAGTCTTTGTCTCCAATGTTCAGTGTTGTCGGTAGTTTTGTCTACGATATATTTCGAGTATTTGTCTCCAATGTTCAATGTTGGTGGTAGTTTGGTCTACGATATATACCCAGTATTTGTCTTCAATGCTCATTGTTGGCGGAAGTCTGATCTAAGATATATACCGAGTATTTGTCTCCAATGCTCAGTGTTGGTGGTAGTTTGGTCTACGATATATATCGAGTATTTGTCTCCAATGTTCAGTGTTGTCGGTAGTTTGGTCTACGATATATATCGAGTATTTGTCTCCAATGTTCAATGTTGGTGGTAGTTTGATCTACGATATATATCTAGTATTTGTCTCCAATGTTCAATGTTGGTGGTAGTTTGGTCTTAGATATATTTCAAGTATTTGTCTCCAATGTTCAATGTTGGTGGTAATTTGGTCTACGATATTTATCGAGTATTTGTCTTCAATGTTCAATGTTGGTGGTAGTTTGGTCTACGATATATATCGAGTATTTGTCTCCAATGTTCAATGTTGGTGGTAGTTTGGTCTACGATATTTATCAAGTATTTGTCTCCAATGTTCAGTGTTGTCGGTAGTTTTGTCTACGATATATACCAAGTATTTGTCTCCAATACTCAATGTTGTTGGTAGTTTGGTCTACGATATATACCCAGTATTTGTCTTCAATGCTCATTGTTGGCGTAAGTCTGATCTAAGATATATACCGAGTATTTGTCTCCGATGCTCAGTGTTGGTGGTAGTTTGGTCTACGATATATATCGAGTATTTGTCTCCAATGTTCAATGTTGGTGGTAGTTTGGTCTACGATATATATCGAGTATTTGTCTCCAATGTTCAATGTTGGTGGTAGTTTGGTCTACGATATATATCGAGTATTTGTCTCCAATGTTCAATGTTGGTGGTAGTTTGGTCTACGATATATATCGAGTATTTGTCTCCAATGTTCAATGTTGGTGGTAGTTTGGTCTACGATATATATCGAGTTTTTGTCTCCAATGTTCAGTGTTGTCGGTAGTTTGGTCTACGATATATATCGAGTATTTGTCTCCAATGTTCTGTGTTGTTGGTAGTTTGGTCTACGATATATATCGAGTATTTGTCTCTAATGTTCAATGTTGGTGGTAGTTTGATCTACGATATATATCTAGTATTTGTCTCCAATGTTCAATGTTGGTGGTAGTTTGGTCTTAGATATATTTCGAGTATTTGTCTCCAATGTTCAATGTTGGTGGTAGTTTGATCTACGATATATATCTAGTATTTGTCTCCAATGTTCAATGTTGGTGGTAGTTTCGTCTTAGATATATTTCGAGTATTTGTCTCCAATGTTCAATCTTGGTGGTAGTTTGGTCTACGATATATATCGAGTATTTGTCTCCAATACTCAATGTTGGTTGTAGTTTGGTCTACGATATATATCGAGTATTTGTCTCCAATGTTCAATGTTGGTGGTAGTTTGGTCTACGACATATCGAGTATTTGTCTCCAATGTTCTGTGTTGTCGGTAGTTTGGTTTACGATATATATCGAGTATTTGTCTCCAATACTCAATGTTGGTTGTAGTTTGGTCTACGATATATATCGAGTATTTGTCTCCAATGTTCAATGTTGGTGGTAGTTTGGTCTACGACATATCGAGTATTTGTCTCCAATGCTCATTGTTTGCGGAAGTCTGATCTAAGATATATACCGAGTATTTGTCTCCGATGCTCAGTGTTGGTGGTAGTTTGGTCTATGATATATATCGAGTATTTGTCTCCAATGTTCAATGTTGGTGGTAGTTTGGTCAACGATATATTTCGAGTATTTGTCTCCAATGTTCAATGTTGGTGGTAGTTTGGTCTACGATATATATCGAGTATTTGTCTCCAATGTTCAATGTTGGTGGTTGTTTGGTCTACGATATTTATCAAGTATTTGTCTCCAATGTTCAGTGTTGTCGGTAGTTTTGTCTACGATATATACCAAGTATTTGTCTCCAATACTCAATGTTGTTGGTAGTTTGGTCTACGATATATACCCAGTATTTGTCTTCAATGCTCATTGTTGGCGGAAGTCTGATCTAAGATATATACCGAGTATTTGTCTCCAATGCTCAGTGTTGGTGGTAGTTTGGTCTACGATATATATCGAGTATTTGTCTCCAATGTTCAGTGTTGTCGGTAGTTTGGTCTACGATATATATCGAGTATTTGTCTCCAATGTTCAATGTTGGTGGTAGTTTGATCTACGATATATATCTAGTATTTGTCTCCAATGTTCAATGTTGGTGGTAGTTTGGTCTTAGATATATTTCGAGTATTTGTCTCCAATGTTCAATGTTGGTGGTAATTTGGTCTTCGATATATATCGAGTATTTGTCTCCAATGTTCAATGTTGGTTGTAGTTTGGTCTACGATATATTTCGAGTATTTGTCTCCAATGTTCAATGTTGGTGGTAGTTTGGTCTACGATATATATCGAGTATTTGTCTCAATACTCAATGTTGGTGGTAGTTTGGTCTACGATATATATCGAGTATTTGTCTCCAATGTTCAATGTTGGTGGTAGTTTGGTCTACGACAAATCGAGTATTTGTCTCCAATATTCAGTGTTGTCGGTAGTTTGGTCTACGATATATATCGAGTATTTGTCTCCAATACTCAATGTTGGTTGTAGTTTGGTCTACGATATATATCGAGTATTTGTCTCCAATGTTCAATGTTGGTGGTAGTTTGGTCTACGACATATCGAGTATTTGTCTCCAATGCTCATTGTTTGCGGAAGTCTGATCTAAGATATATACCGAGTATTTGTCTCCGATGTTCAATGTTGGTGGTAGTTTGGTCAACGATATATTTCGAGTATTTGTCTCCAATGTTCAATGTTGGTGGTAGTTTGGTCTTCGATATATATATCGTGTATTTGTCTCCAATGTTCAATGTTGGTGGTAGTTTGGTCTACGATATATATCGAGTATTTGTCTCCAATACTCAATGTTGGTTGTAGTTTGGTCTACGATATATATCGAGTATTTGTCTCCAATGTTCAATGTTGGTGGTAGTTTGGTCTACGATATATATCGAGTATTTGTCTCCAATGCTCAGTGTTGGTGGTAGTTTCGTCTACGATATATATCGAGTATTTGTCTCCAATGTTCAATGTTGGTGGTAGTTTGGTCTACGATATATATCGAGTATTTGTCTCCAATGTTCAATGTTGATGGTAGTTTGGTCTACGATATATATCGAGTATTTGTCTCCAATGTTCAATGTTGGTGGTAGTTTGGTCTTCGATATATATATCGTGTATTTGTCTCCAATGTTTAATGTTGGTGGTAGTTTGGTCTACGATATATATCGAGTATTTGTCTCCAATACTCAATGTTGGTTGTAGTTTGGTCTACGATATATATCGAGTATTTGTCTCCAATGTTCAATGTTGGTGGTAGTTTGGTCTACGATATATATCGAGTATTTGTCTCCAATGCTCAGTGTTGGTGGTAGTTTGGTCTACGATATATATCGAGTATTTCTCTCCAATGTTCAATGTTGGTGGTAGTTTGGTCTACGATATATATCGAGTATTTGTCTCCAATGTTCAATGTTGATGGTAGTTTGGTCTACGATATATATCGAGTATTTGTCTCCAATGTTCAATGTTGGTGGTAGTTTGGTCTACGGTATATATCGAGTATTTGTCTCCAATGTTCAATGTTGGTGGTAGTTTGGTCTACGATATTTATCAAGTATTTGTCTCCAATGTTCAGTGTTGTCGGTAGTTTTGTCTACGATATATACCAAGTATTTGTCTCCAATACTCAATGTTGTTGGTAGTTTGGTCTACGATATATACCCAGTATTTGTCTTCAATGCTCATTGTTGGCGTAAGTCTGATCTAAGATATATACCGAGTATTTGTCTCCGATGCTCAGTGTTGGTGGTAGTTTGGTCTACGATATATATCGAGTATTTGTCTCCAATGTTCAATGTTGGTGGTAGTTTGGTCTACGATATATATCGAGTATTTGTCTCAAATGTTCAATGTTGGTGGTAGTTTGGTCTACGATATATACCGAGTATTTGTCTCCAATACTCAATGTTGGTGGTAGTTTGGTCTAAGATATATATCGAGTATTTGTCTCCAATACTCAATGTTGGTGGTAGTTTGGTTTACGATATATATCGAGTATTTGTTTGTTCTAGTTTAATCTACAAGATAAATCTAGCTGTTCAATCTTTATAGGAATAGTTTGTTTGTCTTTAACTACCAAGAACAAACTTTTGGGGGTTTAGGGTGAAAAGCAAATTGGAATAGACTAAAACGATAATAATATAAAACATTATGTTTAGTTTTTTTATGGGATGCTTATCAAATCGATCTCTGAAACTTAACTAAAGATTTTTATTCAGTCATAAGATATAATAATTGTTAATTGGACGCTTCGTACCAATGTTTTTGTTGCATAAAACATGTTTGAAACATAATTGGCGCGCCATGTTTGTGTTGTCAAAATTTGGCCGTATTAAATATCCATTTAATCATACCAAAATCCACAGATTAATCATTTTTACCCCCTATGAAGCGCTGATAACCTTTTATCTCACTGATAAATTTCACTTTATTGTGTAAACCAAAAGCTCCACGCTAGGTTCACATGAGTTAAGTAAACCACATTTAGTTTCAAATTAGCATCAATTCACACGGTATTTCACGTTGCAGCGTGTATGCATGTATAATCTGCAGTCTTCGCCAAATAAACTGTTTGTTTATGCTGAAATATGGATAGAGAATAGTTGATAAGGTAATTAGAATCCCGGATCAATCAGTATCTACCAATAAATGCCAGGCCCTTGCGATAAATTTACACTAACATACAGACGATCATTAATCTTTTTTCTGAATTATCGACTTATCTCCCTAATTGTAACGTAACAAAGCATAATTATCTTCAGAAACTCAAGGCATCAACACGACGGGAAGACAGGTAACTGCTTTTGGTGATTACGACAATAAACATCCGCTAAACACAATGGTATCCAAGCAACAACTGTAAATTTAATGAATATATCAACAGTTTATAGATTTATCATATAGAACCACGCGGGTTAGAAAAAGCGCTTTATGAAATTAATTTTCAACACTGTCTTTGAACGTACATTTCCATGGTGTTCTGCCGTGATTCCCAGTGGGTGAAATTCCAAGTGTTTCAATGTTTTATCAATTGAACGTTAACTGTTCATTCCTGATTCGACGGGAAACAGGATACAAAAATTCACATAGTATTTATCTTTAACAGTGTCAGTCTGATTTTAGGTGATGTTTAATCCAAGGCAAGATAACATTCTTGGGGTTTCATTCGTATATTTCAACACGAGAGAGAGAGAGAGAGAGAGAGAGAGAGAGAGAGAGAGAGAGAGAGAGAGAGAGAGAGAGAGAGAAAATTTACTCAAAGTCATTAACTTAATAGCATGTTACTACTCCAAAGATATTGGGTAAACGCATTATATAGAAAATATGCTGTGCTGCTGTCCTATACCATTTTTTAAATACAGTCAAAAATGGTATATGACACTGCAACCAATTAGACATAGATAATGAACACATTGATGTAGACATTTATTTAATCAAATTAATATTCGACAGAAAGCAATATTGTTTTAATTGGATGTGCATCAGAGAAAACATAAAAAATGTCAAATTAAACTTTGTCTTTGGCAATAAAAATAATGAGCCAATAGATATGCTATTATCAATTATAAATATTCGAAACATAACAAACAAATCCACACAAGACTGGTGAAGTGCTTGCTAACATTGATATTTTGATGTTTAATGAAGATATTCCAGTATGTACATGCATGTTTTAAGAAAAAGTTTTTAAGCCAGAGTCTACCAAATTGTCTTACACATAATAAATACAACTAGAGACCTTATACTATATGCAAAGTTTAACTAGTTGAAGGTAATGTGAAAAATGTAAATACCAAGTTTGGTTCAAATTCACCCAAAGAAAATTCATTATGAAATCAAGCTAAAGTAATTTATAGTTATTGTGACTGTTCAGGAAACTGATTTGTGAAAAAATGAATCTATCTTACTGAAAACATCTTTTCGTGTCAGTTATAATTCCGATGCATCTATCAATAAATAAGCTGCATCTGTTATGTAACAGTTCTGTTGTTTAAAACAATTGTTGGTATATTTGATATCGTGAAAAATTGGGTTTAAAAATACATTAATCGATTTCTCATTAAAAGGCGACTTCATATATTTTGCTCAAATTGTTCCAGAGATCTCTTCAGAAATAACTTTTTTTTTTAAAAAAAAATAATAAAAAAAAATAAAAAAATAAATTTTGAACACACGGGATCATTGTTTGCAAATTTTAACGAAATCTATCGTCGATGTCATTGACAACCACGGCGACCAATTATAAAAAATTCCATAACTAAATGTGTTTTTCGTCCGTGTCATATGTCATTTTAACTTTTAAAAATACAACCTGCAAAAATATAACTTATTTGAGGTGTATTTTGCAATTCAATTCAATTCAAACTTTATTCACTCTAAACCACCAGAGGTGGTACAAGAGGTATATTTACACAATATACTAAATGTAAATCTATCATATCTGACATTTCATTTCCCGTTTTTAGAAATGTATACGTTTTTGACTAACATCTCTATAAATGTCGTTAATTCAAAATCATAAAAAATTCACAAAGTATTTAAATAATAGGCCCTTTCGAAGACATCAATATGACATATATATATGCGGTTTCCAATTCTCAAAAAAATAAGTCATATTTTTGCAGATTGTATTTTTAAAAGTCTTGAAACAGCATTGATTAAAATCACTACATTAATAAGTGTTGTAATTAGCCCCTATGTAAACTACCAGTGGGTGATATTTTGAAATACAAGATCTAGACATCCTTTGATAATTGCAATTAATTCTTATAATATTATGCCGCCCAATTTGTCTACGGCAATACATTTTCTTCTACTAGTTGAAAATTATATATTTTTAAAAGGTTCAATTTTGAAATCATGTTTTATTTTTACTGAATTATATTCTCCAGCTCTCGAGAGTTTAAATTGAATTATCTCCCTGTAACAAATTTGTAGTATTTACTTATTACTTCCTTTAGAATTTTTCTTCAAACCATTTATCAATTACATAAATAATTTTTTTTAAAAAATTTAATTATTATATTCTAATAATTCTTTTTTCAAATTTTTTGTTTTTGAGATTAATTATTCAGTATTATGATGCATAATTCAATTACACTTGTGTTATTTTTACAAAACGTTATATACATTTCAGAAACGTTTTCATTAACTCACTGATTATAAAACTCAAAAAACTTTGAAAATTTATAAAGCTGGTGCACTTCGAATGTGCATTGAATAACACGAATTATGAAAAAACCGAATGAGCTTCAATTCCACTCAGTAAAAATGAGGCACATCTGTCGCAAAACTGTATACACTACACCCTTTATTTTTAAATAGAGTTGCAAGAGCTATTTTAAATCCAGAATTTATTGCACGTCTGAATGGAGGAGATCTATAAGATTTCATAATACTAGTACATGTATTTATCATTTTTGTCAGAAATATGCTCTTTTGAATAGTCGTACATGTACGTCGTAGTTACTCTGACGGGTGTAGCTAGCTAGATAGGAGGTGCTTACCCTTCCGGAGCACCCGGCCTCACTTCCTTGATGGAAGTTCACATGTATAACTAATTTTCAAAGTTTTTACTTTGTTTTTGGGATTGTGATATGGACAAGGAATGGTATGTTTGTTTTATTCCAAAAGCATTAAAACTAATATAAAAGGGATTAAGCGCAAAAATAAAAAATTAGTGGCAAAATATTACTATTACATTTTTATTTGGACCACTGCACGAAATCAATGTGGCGGATCGGAGTGATAGGTGACCAAGTAGCTCAGTTGATAGAGCGTTCCGCTAGTATTGAAAGGTCCCCGATTTAAGTCCCGGTTTGACCGCTTCATATATTTTTGCCTCTTCCTTGTACATAACACTAGGAAACACATTAAAAGAATACACAAGTTTATGATTGTTCGGTTTCAGAAAAGTTCAGGTATCATATCATTTTATCCTACTCATTGTCTAGATAATTACGGGCTCGTAGTTCCTGCATAGTATAGTTGCGTTATAATATTTTTTAGTAATTTAATTTCTTAAGTGTACGTTTGGTGCGCTGATTTAATACGATTTAAGATGAATAATGTTGTTTTACACCCATGCTTTAGAAAATTGGCCACTCAATGCACAACCTAAATTTTCAATGATACTCTTTGTTACCATCGACCTGTGAATACAAACTTTTTAATTCTGCGCAATTTTAAAAAAATCGAGGTTTCACTTAATATCACATGTTTGAAGCCATTACTAGAGTTTTTAATTTCTAAAAGGAGGTAACAACAAAAGAGAAATATTAGCTCCCTTTAACAAAAAAGAAATGTTATATGATTATTTTTCTTGTAATACTTTTCCTTACTTTTTCTATATCTCTCAAAATTATTTTCAGATATAATTTCAAATATATATTTGCAAATACATTAGCCAAAATATTTCAATATTTTGATTAATTTTATTAAATTATTAAAGAAGGTTAAAACACACCTTTTTTACTTTTATAAAAATTTGGCATAGTTTACAATTGTTGTAACATACGTTACACGCCACAACAAAGTGAAGTCAAATTTGAGAATGAAATTTTGCAGCAGATGTACAGGTCTGTGCATCTTATTTGTAGAAGACAAACATCACGAGAAAAGATGACCAATGTTAATGATTCCGTATACACTTCATACAAGTTCTAAATTACTTATATATAATTAATAAGTCTCAATTTCCGTATGGGAACAATCCGCTTCCATGAATTGCAAAGTTAAGCTTAATTTTTTGTCAGTTTTAAACAAATTTTGTCAGGGTAAAAAGGCAAAATAAAACACTTTTTTGTTCGGTAAATAAAGTAAATAGTGCATTCGGTGGACGGAAATATGGAGAATCGTCTCTCCTTGGAAATTTTAATCTCGCTCTCCTATAAGCTCGGGAGATAATGTTTCACGGGGAAACAGCCTTCCATGTTTCCCTCAACCAAGGGCACTTTTGATATAGCGCTATGGCTACTAGTGAATGCTGATTAGTTCATTAAGGTTAAACGTTGATACCACTCTAAAGGTCGACTTCAACTCGCTCTAAAACAAACGATTGTGTATGATAGGAATAGATTAATATTTTAACATCCTTTCCCCAAGGTTGCACTACTATCGAGACTGTCTGTTCTTCAAATAGTTGAGATAACCATTTTTCCAAGTTGTATTCGAACGTAGGCGATGGAAGGCCCTGAATCCCGTAACTGCGTGCTTAAAAACTCTTGGCCTAAAGGTTCTGAGGCAAATTGGAACAAATAGGTTTGGATGGTCTTCTTTTTTGTAAGTGAAATCGGGACTAGTCCAAGATAAAAAGTTAAGTGTGTGAATGGGTATGGGAAGTCAAAATTGTGTCAGACTAAATCTGTGATTGGAAGGAATTTTGAATGTAGGTTAAGAATCAAATAGACTTTTTTTATTTTTAATGATACAGATAAGAATATCGTTTATGAAAACGGTATTTGTCGATATATGAACTATTAATATATAGATAAGATAGAGGTAGTGTTAAAAAGTAAATAGTCTTTACATCAAGGTATTTGAACATGTTCAAATAGTATAGGTAAAGGTAAATTAGTGTCATAGGTCACTGGTCTTTATCCGCAGGTACATTTTCATTTTTAAATAGTATAGGTAAAGAAAAATAGTGTCAAATGTCACTGGTCTTCATACGTAGGTAGATTAATATGTCAAAGTGATATAGTAAAAGAATAAAAATGAAAAAGACAATGTTGAAAAATGAAAAACATGAACTTTTTAGGAAATACTGGCTGAAATTTACGGAAAATTTTTCTTCATAATCAATAACTCCCTGTCTTATACTTAGTATGTCTTTATTAGTATATACACAACTTTTAGTGAAGTATTTAAGTAATTGTAATTATGTAATTAAAGTACATGTATTAGTTACTAGATAAAGTTTGGTAGTTGTAATTGTATTTGTATGTATTTATCTCACAAAATAAAAACATTATAAAAAAAGAATAAAAATGTGTCTTAATTTAAAGGTTAAATTGATTAAAAAAAGTTTTCTTGTATTTCAAGGTAGACGTGGATCTACAAAACACATTTTGACTGTTGTTTAAAAAAATTAAATGCGAATTCTAATTTTTTATACTTTTAGGATATGGTCATATAGCACCAAAAACATTTTGGGGTCGATTGGTGTGTATAGCCTACGCTGTACTCGGAATACCTTTGATGTTGTTATGCCTTGCCAACATTGGAGATGTACTTGCAGATATATTCCGATTTATTTATGCTAAGATTTGCTGCTGCGGATGTTGTCGAAAGAAGGATAAAACAAAGGTTGTTCAAATAAAACCTGTTGCCAAGGAACCAGAGGGTGCCTGGAATAGTGACAAATCAAAAATAATCACAGCGGTCCCACCAATGCAGCACGAATTCAGTAAAATACCACCGAAAACTCCGGATAGCTTAGATAAAGTTAACGAGGAGAAAAAACCAGTTAAGATCGTGCCATTGGATATAAAATCATTCAAAACACAACAAGAATTGGCTAACAGATCTCAACCTGTACGAAAAGAACCAATGATTGTGGACGACGACAGCGATGACGAGGACGACGACGAGTTCGACGAGAAGAAGATAACTGTCCCCTTGACAGTTACTATGATTGTGATTGCTGGATATATTTTTGGTGGCGCTGTTTTGTTTGGGTTGTGGGAAGGCTGGGATTGGCTACAGAGCGCCTATTTCTGCTTCATCACTCTCAGTACAATTGGATTTGGTGACGTAACTCCTGGCACCGATTTCGACAACCCGCAGGCGAATGCTCAACTAATCCTCGGAGCTGTCTATGTGTTATTTGGAATGGCCATTCTATCGATGTGCTTCTCTCTCATGCAAGATGAAATAATAGCAAAATGTAAATGGGTTGGTCAAAAATTGGGAATTTTAGATAAGAACGACGACGATTAACACAGACAAAAACTTAATTCTATATGTGTATCATCACACAAAGATACAGTGGATGATTGTTACAATCTAGCTGTGTATTCTAAACATCATAGAAAATTCTAGTGCATCGAATCAGAAATGCAAATGATGGATGGCAGTCTTTAAGGTTAGCGAGTTTGAATGAATTAATATTTCAAAAAAAATGTGACTTTTGATCATGGGATTTTATAATGTTAATTTTTAAACATAGGTTGTTTGCTTTTCTGATTCCGGTTTCATGCAAGGGATTAAGCATTATTCTCTTTACGGAAATACTATTACATCAACCTCACTTAAAACAGCATCATCGTTAGCTGATTTTCATCAATAGATGCTGTTATCTACTTACATAGCTGATTTTAATCAGAGTTAAAATCATCGAGCTAGTTTTTAAATCTTTTTCAGGATTATTGACATAAGTTAAACATTTTAGCCTTTACTGTGATATTACAGTGCTATTATATCTATTCTATATATGTTCTCTCCCTCTTGTAGTTTCATCAGGCCAATGAAAAAATATCATAGTTTTATTTTTATAAATATCGGTATTTTATTGTATTATGTATTATTAGCTGCTTTCTGATGATATTTTTGAAGATGAAGCAAATATTTTGTGTTTTGTGTTAATAGCATGAAATGTAAATACTTTTATCCGTCCTTTAAGTATTTTTCAATTATATATATATATATATATATATATATATATATATATATATATATATATATATATATATATATATATATATATATATATATCAGGCCTTTATTATTTTTTGAGACGTCACTAAGCACTGGCTATCCGTTCAGTGTATGTGGAAATGTTTTTCATCACTACCAGTGTTTATTTATTTGAATCGAGTAGAAATTGGTTAAATTCTCCAGGGGCCAGTTTTGCAAAGCTTCGTTAGCTTAAACAAACGGTAAATAAAATTTAAAACGTAAATCAGTAGTAAATCAATAAAGTTTATTATGAATTAATTTTAACTAAAATCACACAATTCATTATACCGGTACCGTCCATGTTCTTACGGCAGACGATATGCTTACTATTCCATAAATACAATATATAGGACATTTATTGCAAAGAACTTCAAATTTCAGTATTATTCTCTGGGGCGAACATCGGTTTATATATCACCATGTCGATGAAAGTATCAGATAGAACAGTATAGTTGTGATGAATTGTATGCATAAAAGTATTAAACAGAAATTTTCTGTTACCATTTCGCTATAAAGTGCTAGTTAACCAACGGATTTTTGACAAACTGGAACAGTCTTTTTTTTAAGTATTGATCAACGTCATAATGCTGCTTTCATTGCTGTTAGGGAAAAATTCAAAAACATGATTTTTTTTATAATCAAAACAACTTTAAAGTAAAATGTTGTGCTTTAAAAATAAATCGTTTGAGATTTTGATCTATTTTTAGGAGATACGCTCGCATTTCATGCCCATTCATATAGGATTCAAAATATTAATTAGCTCATTATATGTAGACTATAAAAGAATTGTAATCATTGCATCAGTCAATTATCTCTAGACACTAGTCATCTTTTTTTTCTCGTATCTCTCTAATACTTTATGAATCGTTTCTGACACCTTTCTGTCCATTACTATTTCATTACGGTAAGGTAAGACTTCTTCAGTCCTTATTTTTTACACAAATCATTAAAGCTGCATTAAGTTTACCAATTTTCTGAATTTTTTTTGATTTTCTAAAAATATATTTTTTTAAAAGTAGATATCTTCTAACCACGATCCGTGACATTCATTTTCTAAAATTTCATATCTTTTAGTTGTAAATAAACGGAATCCTCTGACCGGTTGGTCAGAGTTCTACGATGATAATTATGAGCTTGGAGCATGCGCACGGATGTAGGGAAAAGCCTAGAATCGAAAGTGAAACATGACAGATTGCATTAATTGTCCTTAATTAATATCCAGATGTATTTGAACTGGTGTTATTTATCCCTTACTAAGTCACAAATGACAAATTCAACGAAGTTCTGTGTTTAATTTATCGTATTTCAACATTTTAAAAGTTGTGTTTAAATTACCCGGGTTTTGATGACGTAACCATGTTCTAATATTAGATCCGAAATGCTGCATCTCGCTGGGTAAATACTGTAATTTCTGTATTTATTCGAGCTTTTATCGTTGAACCAAATGTAACATTGTTCATTAGGAACATCATTGATTAGATTAGCACCGTTTTAATTTTTTCTTTGGAAAACTTAATGCAGCTTTAAGGTCAAAAGGAAAAATATTATAGCAGCCGACAGAAGAGCATATACAAAAATGGCAACAAACAGCTACGTCGCTTCTACTCCAAGCTTTGTGTGTGTATGTAAACAAAGAAAGCAAGTTTTCTGGAATAACCTTTTTTGATAATCTTTTTAGTTTCAATACGATTAAAGCTCCCGTTTGGTTAACTTTTATCCCGTAAACTTTAATGGACTTTTTTATTCTCCGTATATTTTGACTTTTGATGTTTTCAAGAACTATGATTTTTACAGCAAAAACCTTATCTTTAACATAGAAAATAGGTTCTTCAAAAAAACATCATAGGTATAACGTTGAACATAATGGAAGTTGTTGCTTTAAAAATAAGTCTACATTATCTTACGCTTCATGTTAAATAACGCTCCGAGAATCTCGAGATGTATATATTTATTCGTTAAAGACCAGGGTATATTTGTTAATAATTAAATCGTCTAATTAAGATATCATATTTTTGTATAATTTAAAATAATTTAAAAAATTTGTTTTACGTGTAAATATGTAGATATTTTTGCATTATGGTAGTTATAATGTGTCATACTAGCATTCTTTACTTTTTGTAGTATTTTTCAGAAAAAAAAGACAGCAAAGCTTTAAAGTATATCTTTATAACAGTCTTAACCCCCGCCCATTGATACAACAGTATACATGCCAGGATAACTATCCCCGTCATCTTTAAGTCAAATTGATTCGTTATCTAGGCCGAGTTGTTTAAAGCGCTGTTGGCCTAACCCGTTTGTGCCGTGTTTATATGTCAAAGTTGTTGAAAATCCAGTTTAAAAGTAAAGAATATGGTATTATTACGAACAGTAACAATTTAAGTAAGAACCTTCTGTCCACAATTAATGAATTTAATTTTCATAACATTTTTAATTTTCACTAACGATTTGGTTTAACTATGGAAGCCTTCAACATCCGGGTCCTGATCTAGTGTGATAACGAGTGTTTTCTGTTTTTCAAAAACATAATTGTATGTGTATTTGTCAAACGTTTCCTCAAAGTAAAAAAAAACTAAACAATTTTTTATCGTTTGACTTGTAATGTTTTAAAAAATTTTAAATGAATTATTTTATTTTGGTTTTTTCATTTACTGACGTTAGTATAATGAAATATTATTATATCAGTGAAAATTTAACATTCGACCATTTATCAACTTATTTTCTATAAATTACTAAGTAATTGTTGCTATTTAATACACGGACATGGTAATTAAAATTTTGATTTATTACGCAGAAAAATTTACAATTAGTTACCTTTATTTAAAAACATTTTTCGTCAGTTGAATCGTGGTAACAGTCAATACATATGCTGATGATTTCCTGTTCTTGAAAAACAATTGGCCATCAAAATGATTGTAGATCTTTTGGAACACCTTGATATCACAGAAAACAGCTTGATAAAATTGTGTTACTAACGAATTAATTGAAAGATTGGGTTCTATAAATCAAATATTTGACACGTTCAATCGATAGAAAGCTAGCATGCAGTGTTTAAAGCAGTCATGTTAACCATGTGGAATGATTACTTTTTCACGTTTTCAAAATGGCAGACCTTTGATTAGTACAATGTTTTAAAATAGTAAATTATGAAATAAGAAATTGAACTATTTTCAACTTTAATTTAATTTTAATTCACTAATTACCAAAATACCATATCTTCAAATACAAAGTCCTTCGTTTAAAAGTGAAATTAGATACCCAATTCATTTAAACACTTACTTTTGTAACTGACCCTTCCCCATCCCCCCTCCCCAAAATTTTGCCAATTATTCATTTGTAAGCGAATTATTTTTTTATAAGTGACAAAACGAACGAAAACTCTTTCAGAGCAGCTGGTTGTTGACTACACCATGACGGTATAAAGCAAACAACATCACAAGTTGTCAACGAGTGCTTGTTCGTTTGTACTTTGTACGTTGGAATAGAAACCCGATAACGTTTCCTTCGTGAAATATTCATAGTGATTTTTTATTTCTTTAACTATTCATGGTAGAATGTTATCTTTAAGAATTTTTTCTCCTTTATTAAAAAAAATTCTTACAATTTAATCATCAAATAGCTAAATTAATTAAATTTGTATAAGACTACAATATTATTAACTTATTCAATAGCATCATGTATTTTGCTTTTCATCAGTTTTGTCGTATCGGAATTATTAGATACTGAGTATCGGAATTACGCTCGATATTAGATGCCGGGTATCGTGTAAGTGTGTTTTGATCGATTACCGAGGTGAAATCTATTAGAGAATGCAGTATATTGTCAATATTTGTGATCTCTCATTGATGTTTGTGTTGAGGGATAATATTACACCTTTGTCAAGTAAACCAATATTTATTTGATTTGATAAAAGTGTTTGTATATTTTTCGCAGTTTCGTATTTGTACAACAATCCTCTTAATCGTTTTTGCTTCTTTGTATTTTATTGCGTGTAAATTTGATTAATTACATCATAGGGAGACAGATTTGTAAGAAAAAAAAAATAAAAATAAATGTCGGTAATTTGGTCACGTGATTCTTTTTTTCATTTTTATCTTCCTTTTAAAAATTTTAATGATTAATTGGGTTATTTATTAGTTGTGACAAAAAGGTTATGTGTTGTTCTGAATTGTTTGCAATTAAGCTTATCGGGCCAATAATTTGACGTTAGTAAATCGCTTACCAATACCTATTAACGTTTTACGTATACGGGAGGGTTGAAGAGACGGGACGGGAGTCGAGGGTGACGGCAATAACTGTTTAGACTCTCGCCAGATGGACTAAACACACTTTTAAAAACATAAAAATATTCTTTGAATAAAACATCTTTTATGTTTTGAAAAAAACTCAACTTTACTCATGATGTAAAGGTGTGTGAAGGTATGTTTCTGTGCATTTTATTTTTGTTTTAATTAGAAGCAATATAAATACGCGAATTATTCGAGGGCCAATGGAATTTCGTAAACGGAAAAAAACGATTCGAACATAGGATGCATAGGAAATGATTTTTATAAGTATGCTATTAGCTCTTAATTATCTTTTTGTGCCTTAGCTGAAACAATTGAAGCTAATTTCTGCTGATAATATGTAACATTTTTCCTTGTTTTTAATTCATCATTAGATTTAAAGTGCACATGTTATTAATTTTTTTCTTAGACACCTCATTTTTCTGCAAAAACCAAATAAAAAATACCAAACATTTTTTATTGTTTAAGCTTATTGACTTGTTCGAATACTTTTACATCATTTCATTTGTTATTAATTGTCATAATAAATGTTCTTTTTGGTGTGTATTTTTATAGTTATGTTCACCCGTCTTGTCTGAAAAATGTAGTAATCGCTAGTCATTTAACTTTTAACGTGAAAAAATTATTATTATTATTATTATTATTATTATTATTATTATTATTATTATTATTATTATTATTACATTATTTATTATTATTATTATTATTATTATTATTATTATTATTATTATTATTATTATTATTATTATTTATTATTCCTTTCCAGAGGATTTCAGATCTATGGGTCATTTTTTTTTTCAATTTTCTCCTTTTTTTTTTTATTGTAAATGGATATTTTATCAGAGCAAATATTTCAGAATATTTTTATTTTTTCTTATTTGTTAAAACTGGTTATGTAAATAGAACTTATATGCGTGATAGTAAAATGTAGGACAGAGTTTATTTCATATTAATATTTAATAATTTTCAAAACGTTTTACTGCTGTTCTGACACCGTCCAACTATTCGTTGACAGAAGTAATATTTACTATTAATCTATTTATTTTGTTATTTGCACATACATAATTAAAACGTTGTCTGTGATAACCAAACTTTTATGTGTTGACAATAAAGTAAACTTGTACTTTGAATCTTGACTCGCTATTTTTTAGCAACATGGAACAAATGGCGCCAATTCGTACCAGGACTACTTTGGTTTTGGAGCTGTTGATTGCCAGGGCCTGATTGATCAATGATCTGTTAGATTTTCCAGTTTGTACGCTTAAAGGAAACTTGCATCTTATATATTCGAAAATTTTAAAAGAATACAAAAAAATGTATCAAAATGCTTTATTAAAAAGAAGTCATAAAAGTTAAAAACTAATGTTTATGACATTTTAAACTAGGCCAACGGGGCTTTGATCAAATTGGTCTTTGTGACATTAAAAATAAATGACCCGAATAACGACCCCAGTTTTATGGAAACACTTAAACGCTTTAACAGAGAAGTTACTGTCCGGATACAAAATGGCGCCAGATGTTCTATATCAGTACTTGGTTGGTTGAAATTGTGTTTTACACTTCATTCTACTATTCTATTTATGTCATTTCTGAAATGAAAAAAGAAAAAAATATGACCAACAACTTCCGGCGAGCAAACGACAAACCCTCTTATAGGATCTGTTCTATTAAAGGAATAAATCCATGAAGTGATAGACACTATTGTCATGTCATGTGCTACTTTATATGAAGCAAAGTAAACCATAAGTAAAGCACTGCCATCTGATACTTGTAAATGGTATAGGTTTATGAAATCTCAAAAATAAGACACTGTTGTCTGTAAGCTGGCACTTTAGACCAATGAGCAACAGAGAGTCTTTCTGCATTTGAGATGATAGAGCACCGAAGATATACTCAAATCACCCTGCAGGTTTTAAATCATTTATCATGTAAATTGTAAAGGTAAATTTGTCATTTGTTTTGTTGTGACGTGGTCGCCTTTCTGACGCTAGTCAAGTATTTTTGGTCGCATTGCTGACACTAGTTACGTATTCTTGCTCGCCTCGCCGACACTAGTGACGTATTTTTGGTCGCCTTGCAGATACTAGTGACGTATTCTTGGTCGCCTTGTAGACACTAGTGACGTATTCTTGATCGCCTTGCAGACACTAATGACGTATTCTTGGTCGCCTTGCAGACACTAGTGACGTATTCTTGGTCGCCTTGCTGACACTAATAACATAATCCTCAATATTTAATTCTTCATGTTTCAAACTTATATCGGTGTATCTATCAATGTACAACTAATTATAAACTTCCGATTTTGGTTACCAATGAAACCTTTTGAATTAAAATTTACACCCTTTGTTCCACAGATTACATAAAATTGGCACTTGACCAATAGCAATAATGATACCTACACGGAGTTTTAGCGTGAGTAACGCCATAGTTCGATGCAAATCAATGGTAATTCTTCAATGGTAATTTTAGTTCATTTACATACAATATTTTATCATTGGCATGCAATAATACACATCAGAATATTTTTATCGTTATTTCAGGTATTCTTTTCACCAAACCTAACCACAGTAAAATTACATAGATCTATCACTCTCATTAATTAGTACATGGATTTTGAACTACATAGTATAAATGAGCTATAATCATAATTTCTAGTACTTGACTAGCTACATCATATAAAATTGTTTGTAATATTTGGTTTTAAAATCAATTGACTGAAATTTAATATTCTTGTTTGAAATGATATTATTAGTGATACATGACAAATTAAAACGCCTGCTTTTATTTCAAATTCACGCCGGAAGGGAATTGTGACTATTTACATTATAATAATAAACAGGCAATGGATTTAATATGAGTTCATGTTCAAACACTATTATTATTCAACGTTTCTTTGATATTGCCATATATGTAATTAATTTTGTTTAAGAGTAAAACAACGAAGACCATACAGTAAAATAAAACAAAAACAAAAAAGCTACAAAGCTAAAAGATTAAAACCATGTGCTTGACAATGAGTCAGAAAAACCAACAGCATGAAAAAAAAACATCAAGGAGGAGCTACTTAAGGAACTAACAATGGACAAAGTGGTACGCTGTGATATGGTACAAGTACTGAATATTGTGATGGTTAACTATGATCATTGCAAAACAACGGTAACATCTATATATTCTACATCTATAGTAACGCTAGTCAACTGATAGTAAAAATTCTTTATCATCTCTTTTTCATCTAATATGTTCTATTTTGCTTCTCCCACTAAGGTTTTAAATCACGTTTCATCTTACTTTTTAATTTTCATTAAGCCGTTCTTCTATAATCAAGATTTCAAACTACAAATATATTGTCAAGATGTACAGTGATGCCAAATTTCATTCTATTCTTTTGCCACATTTTGATCGATTAATACTGAAGAGAAATTATATGCTGCAGTGTTCACGTGTTGGGTCTTGATGCTCAATTATCATTTATTACCGAAACATTTTTTTTTCAAAATGCTGCGTCGTTATAAAGGTATTCTTCAAAACTATACGATATGTTTCCGGCAAAATTTATTCCATTGAATGGAATCATTACATACATGTATTCCATATTGAACACGTCATAGAAATATGTACATTGTCGAGCTTATATATGTTATATATGGTAACTATACTAAGTTAATCGATGAAAACCTCATTAAGTTTTGTTTTGATCATGTTTAAATATTGAACTATTAAATTGTCATATTGTCTATTTAGGGTTAGGCCTAAAACACTTGTAAATAAATTAATATAAATTATATAAAGAACGATCTCCTTCATAAATGACGCAATCAAAATATACTATAAAATCATTCATATACTTTGGGCTCAAATTTCATGATTTTGCAATTAAAAAAATGTTATTGGACGAAAATTTTGTGGAATTGGGTTTTGCGGAAATAAGTTCCTTTAGAATCCTTGGTAATTAAAAATTTTCATCCACATTTAATTCCTTGGTTTATACTCAACAGCGCAAATAACGAAATTAAATCCCCACAAATATATGTGATTTTACAGTGTTAGTTTTAAAAAGAGTTATATTGTGCATAATTAGAAGCTTAAGATCCAGGGAAACATTATTACACAGTGTCAGTAGCCCAGTAATGTATTCAGTATTAACTGATCAAAAGTTCTAAACTGATGATTTGAAAATAACATTATTGTTTATTGTTACCTATCAAAAAACACTAAAAGTTAAGTTATCATAACAGATTGTTAATTAGAATTATAATTACAAACTTCACGTTGTTACACGATTTAGAGCAATTTCATTGGTCGTTTTCCTGTCAAATGACGTTGTTACTTTTCCAATAACAACGTTTTCTACCGGAACTACTCTCGACCAGTTTCGGGGATTACACATCTTTGAGTTCTATTAATAGAAGTTATTTTTAAATTGTAAACAAATTGGAATGTCTTCGAGATCGGCAAATATTCACCTAGAAACATTAAAATACTTCATTTTTTTAGATTAAAATTTTGCAGTAAATTATTCAACTTGACCAGTTCTGATATTTTTTCACCAAAATATTCAAGACTCAATATTTATTTATGAAATATTTTTATCACTTTGTAATCCAGTCGCGGAGAATCCCTTTGTACATCCCTTAAAAATTCAAAGTCAGAATTTTGTTACACACCTAAACCAATTTCTAAACGCTTGTTTTCTGAATTTATGCAAAAAAATATCAAAAAATTATAATTGTAGCCAGGTATACACTGTAGTCAGGTATACACTGAGCCACAACCACATCTATGCTGAGTGATGATGAACATCAGTTACGCCACATCAAGCATATGTCAGGCCACAGAAACGAGGCCTCGGTTTATAGTTATAGTATGAACTATCTGTTCACAGAAGAAAACATATCAGTGATACCCTCTCGGGTAACGTCCAGTCTAATGCACCCCTACCGCTTGTTTTACCTCCACGTCTCTGATCATCCATTACAGCTACCACCGGTGTCATCATTAGGCTAAACGAAATCCCTTCGTCTCGCTCTCAGTCCATAGTTTCCAAAAAAACAAATCGGTTTCAACCAAGAAAACATTAATTAATTCCATTTCATTAGTTTGTTCCACGGTTTTTTAAATACTGTTCATTCAGTTTTCTTTTGTTATGGGAAACGTCAACCTGTTCGTTGACACACGTGTCCTACAAACGTATGATAGTCGTACGTTGTTGTTGATAAATGTGTTGTCACGAGACATAATATAGTACCTTTTTTATCAAAGGATTTAATTGTAAAATCATTTATATGTTGACTGAAATTAACAAGAAAATGAATAAAAAGATACCAATTTAAAACCTTTTTCAGTTTTTTACAAGAAATTTTATCGTCTTTTAAAGGTAACATTTAATGTATTATTACACCGCGACGTTGTAACATCGATTTTCGGAAAATCAGCTCATCAGTTCAGAAATGTAGGTCAGCTTAAAAAACTGTTTAATTTCGGGTTTGTAATTATAAGAATTGAATTTCAATTCAATTTCTAAATAAAAAACCAATGTACATTTACTGTAGTTTCCGTCTAAAATCTTGGATTTTATAATCAGTGGTCAGATAACCTTTAAAACTATTATTCAAATAACCAAAGGTACAAATATAAAAAGGTAAAAATTCCCAAAATTAGAATTTTAGAACAAAAACGTGATTAAAATCTATTATTTGACATTTACTTGTTTATAATTCCGTATTATACCCCCATGATCCCAGCGTTAGTTTTTTTCTTGGCATGTTGGAAATAAAACACAAACATACCAGTTTATGTCTAACCCAACCCCCCCCCCCCCCCAAAAAAAAAAAAAAAAAAAAAAGAATTAAAAAAAAAATAATAATAAAAATAAAATAAAAAACAAAGCAAAAAATTTAAATACTGGTCAATTTTGTTGTACACGTGTCTTCAATAAAGGAAGTGAGACTGGCTTCTCCGTAAGAGTAAGCACTGTGTAGCTAACTACATTCCTTTATATGCTAAGTCTACTTTAAGAACGAAAGAAACATGCAACTATGGTAAGTTTAATATATCCAGTAAGTTATGATACAGCGACTTCTTACTTTCAACAAAATTGTGATGAGGGCCATAACACTTTTTAAGGGCCTTGATAAGGCTTGGCTTGCAAAATATCCTTGAGTCAACAATTTAATTGTAAGCAGTTTGCTTCGTTGTAGAAAGTCTTCGTAGTGCTAACATGCTCTACCATACGGTATTAACTTTAAAAAACATATACGCCATACGCAGGAGAAGCAGGAATATTAATGCGAAGAAACGTTGACAATAGAAAAGTTGAAGTCATCACGTTTGTCTGATAGCTTCTGTTGTAACCTGTCGTGGGTGTAATAATTGAGGTATAAGTCCAAATATGAGGGAGAACATGAAGAATCAGTCGAATCTTTTATTTAAGCTCACTTGGATAGATGACATTCACATATTCTCCGAATTTGGGATTATTTAGAATCAGAACGGCACCTTTTTCTGTATGTTGAGTTGAATAATTTAGCGACAGTCTTCGCTCCAGATTTGAAATGTTCTGTAAAAAACAACTCAACAAGCATAGGTGCACAATTTGTGTCCAAGGGTTATACCGATTGTTTGTTGGAAAATTACATTGCCAAACACAACAAATATGCTATGTTGTCTATCAGAAACTTCTTACATTTTGTTGATTGTCTCTTAAGTATATTTTTGTTTGCAGTCAGTTTGGTGTTCTACAAAATAAACGGAATTCCTAAACCACGTTTTACTATTTTATGCATAGTTTTTATGTAGATAAATTTCATTGAATTAACACTTGTTAAGCTGTTTTTGTCATTGGTTTTATTGTGTTATTTGCTGCATCAATTATTGAAATAAGTGTTTAATCTTAAGGGCACACTGTGGCACATAATTTTAAATTTACTTGTCGACGAGTGTCAGTGGTTGTGTCGGGGCATTTGGGTTACCTTTACTATACCAGAACTGACTTTCTCAAGATAATTGAAAGAATCGACTAAGACATAAATATAATTACTTACTTCACTTTATCCATTTACTTGGTGCAGTAGGATGGAGATATGGAAAATGTTGGATGAATTAATTAATTATTCTGTTAACGATACCACAACAAAAGACATATTCCCCAAGGGTATCCATAACTCAGTAGGCAGTACTTTGTACTGTCAGAAAATGTTTTTTTGTGGGGAAAATTTTTCAGCCGTCTTAATTTTTGAAATTATTTAAAACAAAGGTTTGTTTCCTCATTTAAAGCATTCCTTAGCTTGATTTGGATTATTTAATTTTGGCACTTTGGATTCAATAATTTTCAACTGTTTCGATTATCTATTTTAATTTATCAACTTTTTCGGCCACTAGTGTCACTGTTGAGGAATGAATTTTCGAAATGTACACACATGGCACGTAAAAATTAAACAGGTATTTTTGTAAAATATTTTAAAAAATCACAATAAAATTAATTGAATAAATAAATAAATAACAAAATGCACGTAAAGCATGTAAACCCTAACCTTTATTATGTTTAGATTGTGTTTTCAATACATTATATATATAATTATAATATAAACTACTAGTATTTCTCCATATTAATTAAGTACATAAATAAGGTACAATTAGAAACATGACCATTTTCAATAGTTATAGAAATACTAAATGACTATCTATTTGTCATTATATACTGTTCAGTATAAACATGAATAACTAATAATAAAATACATTAAATAATAAATAATCTATTCAGGAAAGTTTATTTTTGTTGAGGTATTTACTTTGATCTTTATCGACGATGTAAAAATCATTACAACTTAGAGATAACAGTCCAGCAATTATACCACAGGTTTCCAGAAATGCTGAAACAGGTGTCATTAGTAAAGCCAAAACCCATAGTAAGAAGGCTTTTGTATGACCAAATCTATCAACGTTAAAAGACTTAATAGCTCCAAGCAGTACAGAAAACATAGCAACAGCCTTACTGAAAGACAGAGGATACAAAAGAAACATTGGAAGTTTTATAGGATAAATCAAAGTAAAGACTAAATCAGGTATCAAAAGTATTCTAGTAGTCCATCCTACCGTCATCAATATCATTCCTATTTTATATTTAAATGGTATTTCTTTGAATAGTAAGACTTAGAATTACGCCTTTTATCCAACGTTGTCTCTGTTTTATAAAATCATACACAGTAAATGGACTCTTTTCCCAAACTTCTCCATTAACAAAACCAAATGTATAACCTTTGCTTGCCGCAACCATTCCAAAAGTACAATCTTCTGTAATACTGCCATTTGGACCAAAATCAAATGTGATTTCGCGCTCGGCTGCTAACTTCGAAACTAAAAAGTTTCCTCTCCAATTATCAAATGTAATGTTGAAGCATTTAAGACAGTTTCTTAAGTGTCCATAATCTGCTCCTACTCTGTGAATGTCACCAAATGTTGTAACCCAATTTATGATATCCTCATCAGCAAATTTTGTAACTGCTTGCCCGAATTGGAACTCATTTTCCCGGGTAAACTGTATGATGCCATGAATAATGTCCTTTGTTAAAAGCGTCTCTTCATCTAAGTGTATTATCCAGTCATTGTCCTTAAGCTTATTAATGTGTGGTTCCAGACAATATTGTAGTGACCTTGCTTTATATAACGATCCTTTTGGTGTAACATAATTTATAGGTATTACAACTTCTCTTAACCTTTTGTATGGATTTAAGCCAATTTTACTATTAGTGACTACTTCAAACATATAATGTTTTATACCAACATTCTCAATCATTTCCATATTTCTTTTCAGGGTGTTTCTGACAAGATCTGGAAAGAGACCTCTTGTTACGACACGGAATAAAAGCGTGTGATTAGTTGTCTCTTTATTGTAGTCATTCTGTGTTTTTATTTCTGTAGCGAAGGGGTTATAAAAGAAAAAACCAAGAAACACTTCAAAAGAAAACGGTAATCTCGCCAAATAACACGTAACTTTAACTATGTACACTAAGACATAAATGTTCGTGTGGTCTTTGAAATAACTAGAGTCCTCTTCTTCCACAACAAAACTTCTCCATGACAACCAGGTTACACAAATAAAAATCAACATCGTAATAACATGAATTACTTTTTCCTGCCAGGCGGATTTGGAATACTTTTCTTTTGTAGGTACCTTAAGGAAAACATTTTAATGTAAAGCAATAAGTGGCTTTTCTTAAATAGTTCCAATTATACAAAAACAACATTCATTTTCATTTTATTTCCCAACTGGAAACTTCAATCTTTTACAGACAATAACGAAAAGAATAAAAAGGCTTATTGGTATATTTTCCATTTAATTATAATTGAAGGCGCACAAAGTTATATCAAAGTAGTTATAAATTGAACAATCTTTAAAACTCTATAGAAGGGAAGCATCTTAAACACTGTTACTCACTGCATAGGATGATAAAATTTGCAGTGACCTATTGACCCTTTTTGTAACGGAAACCCTTGATTAGCATAAAATGGTTGTCGTTCTGTGCATTTTACATGCTTTAGAATCTGTTATCATTTTCTCTAAATTTTTATTAAAGCATTTTAATGTTACTAGGGAAATGAACGTCGACATAAGTAAGGCTGAATTATTATATTAACTTGAAATACATGTACATTCGCATTTGTTGCGTTAATTAAAGATACTCATGGTAATTTTTGTCTACAACATTGCTCAAGTTAGCAAAACCCAACTCAACTTTCTGTGAATTATATCGTGATATTACTGATGATTTTACTCCGATATCTTCTAAAATACTCACCATCTGAATGGTTAGACGGTTACCGTGCACACTCTATAATATTTTTGTTTTGGCGTTTAGACCAAATTTGTGTCTTTTTCCAAGTCTGTCGACAAATCGAATACTGATGATGTTCTAAATTAAATTACTTAAATATCGCTATATCCTTGATTCACAATCGACACTGATTGACTTTTATTACATCTCCAGCTGTAATGAAAATAAAAATTAATGACCTTTTTTGCATAAATTGTGCGTGATAAGCAACCACAATTATAAATAACCAGCCATTTTCACGAATATCACAACACATATGATGCAGGCGTAGAAATTTAATTGAAATATAATTTGTTGCCTTTTTACTACATCTGGTGTAGCTTAGAGATCACAGGATACGAAAAGGTTAATAACTATTTTAAAATCAGGAACTCTGGAAAAGCACTGGTCGGAGAGAAGTATATTAGTTAGAAGGAACCATGATTCACTGTCAAACTAAAAAAAACATTCTCAAAGTGTAAATAGAGCCAAACTATTATGCTAATCTTCATAAGGAAAGAAGTTTAAGCAACACTGACGGTGCATACAAAGGAACAAAATGTAATAACAAATGTACAAATACATATATTTCCAAACCCTTGTTTTGAAGGTAATGAATAAAAAAGAATAAACTTAAATCTAAAAGGATAATTAATCGATTATGCCATGTTCAAAAATCATAAAAATATTTTACCTATTCCATTTTACTATCTATAACATCACCGAAACTGAAGTGGTATGGGCTGTGTTGAAGGTGAATATCTTTTATATTGAAATCTTCATCTAGTCTAAATTAATAAACATATCCAGTAGAAACAGAACTCCGAAGAAGTTTGTGATGGATATTGGGCATGTGTCGCTAAGCTTATATATATATCATCTATATAATAACTAAAAAAGTATTGAGACTACCAAATGTTGACTTTGTGAAAACACTTCGGTTCTGAATGGACAACTACATAGATTTTATGTATGAATCTGCGTTACGTTAAATGTCGTTTTACAAATCTAGTATTACTCTCTCACATACATGAATGTTATTTACAAAGCAATACTATATGCTACTGAAAAAAAAGTCCAGCACGCAATATTTATAGAATTTTCTATTTTGGTACAATGTTCTATAAAGATTGAAAACTTGTTCCCAATTTGAAAAAAAAGCCTTTATACAATTTGACTTACAAATTTTAATTTTCAAAATATGAAGTTAACGATCAACAATTATTTTAAAAAACTGTTAAAAACTTTTTAGACGAACAATTATATAGTGAAATTAAAAAAATAAAAGTTTTAAATTAAATTTGGTTAAGTTTATAGGATGTAAAAATTTTATTGCGTCTTCAGCAAACATACACCGCGTTAAAAGCTTTTCTAGTTTAAGTTGCATAAGTCTAACCAAACTTGAAATCACTACTACCTTTTAAATATCGGTAGCCTTAAAGATTGAAAGTCTAAAACACGCCCCCTAAATGATAAAAAGTACCTATTTAAAACAGTTTAGTCACGAAATCTAATCTTGACCTTTAACATGAATAAAGCATTTACTCAAATTTATATAGAAAAGATCAATGTAGAGCAATGTATCATTATTTTATATTATTTCTAAAATTCTTGTTTAAGCTGCATTAAGTTTTTCAAAGAAAATATTAAAACGTGGCTAATCTAATTAATGATGTTTCTAATGAATAATGTTACATTTGGTTCAGCGATAAAAGCTCGAATAAATACAGAAACAACAATAATTTCCCAGCGAGATGTAGCATGTGGGATCTTATATTAGAGCATGGTTATCTCATTTAAAAAACCTCGTCATTTAAACACAACTTTCAAAACGGTGAAATACGATAAACTAGACACAGAAATTCGTCGAATTTGTCATTTGTAACTTAGAAAGGGATATAAAACACCTTTTCAAAAACATCTGGATATTATTGACGGACAATTAATGCAATTTGCCATGTTTCACCTTCGATTCATGAGTTTTTCGGTACATCCGTGCTCATGCTCCAAGCTCATAATAATCATCGTTAAACATTGACCAACCGGTTAGAGGATTCCGTTTATTTATATCTAAACGGAATGAAATTTTAGAAAATGAATCTCACGGATCGTGATTAGAAGTTATCTATTTTTAAAAAAAATATCTTTTAACATAAACAAGCATTCTGAGAGTATTGCAAAACAATACATAGTTCCCTACCGGTCGCATATTTCACTAATCCGAAAGTTTTAAGTAAAATGTACCTTATTATATGGTACAAAGATTTATAGTTATAAATTATGTTCAAGATGGCAGATGGAAACGAAACATAAACTTGATCTGTAACTCATCATGGTAGAGTAACATACCAAACATTAGTTCCATTTCAGCAAGCGTGTAGAAAAAAAGTGCGGAAAACTAAAATTTCTGTGAATTTTCTTGATCTGAAACTCATCATGGTAGATTCATATACCAAAAATCAGTTCATTATCTAAAAGCATTTCAAAAAGTGTGGAAAACTGCGGTGTGACAGACGGACGGACAGACAGACAGAGAGCATATACTCAAATTTATAAAGAAAAGATAAATTAAGCAATTAGAAAAAAAGAGCGGAAAACTGAAATTTCTGTGAATTTTCAAAGTTCAAAGGGCCATAACTCCCGTAAACATTTGCAGACCAGAATGAAACGATAACTTGATCTGCAACTCATCATGGTAGAGTCACATACCAAACATTAGATCCATTACTGCAAGCGTGGAGAAAAAATTGCGGAAAACTAAAATTTCTGTGAATTTTCAAAGATCAAAGGGCCATAAATCCAGTAAAAATTAGCAGATGGAAACGAAACGTAAACTTGATCTGTAACTCATCATGGTAGATTCATATACCAAAAATCAGATCAATATCTTGAGGCATTTAGAAAAAAGAGCAGAAAAACTGAAATTTCAGTGAATTTTCAAAGTTCAAAGGGTCATAACTCCGGTAAAAATTGGCAGATGGAAACGAAACATAAACTTGATCTGAAACCCATCATGGTAGACTCATATACCAAAAATCATTTCATTATCTAAAAGCGTGTAGAAAAAAATGCGGAAAACTAAAATTCTGTGAATTTTCAAAGATCAAAGGGCCATAACTCCGGTAAAAATTAGCAGATGGAAACGAAACGTGAACTTGATCTGAAACTCATCATTGTAGACTCATATACCAAAAATCAGTTCATTATCTTAAAGCATTTAAAAAACTGTGGACAACTGAGGGGTGACAGACGGACGGACAGACGGACGGACAGACAGAGTGCAAACCTATAGTACCCTTCGGCTTTCGCCGGTAGGGGACTAATAAAGTATATACTCAAATTTATAAAGAAAAGATAAATGTAGGTATATAACACAAATACCAGTTAAATTTTGATGTGCCAGATGTGCACATTTCGGAAATTCATTCCTCATCAGTGACAATGTATCATTATTTTATACTTTTTCTAAAATACTTGTTTAAGGGATATTATTGATAAGCCTTAATCGATTAAAGCATATATTTCTGAAGTATATTGATAAGCCAAATGGCTAATTACTTACTGTGTAATAAGCACAAAATACTTTTTTCAAAAGCAAATCAGTAATCATTCATTTTTAACATGGTTATGTTGTGATGATAAACCAGTTTATCTATTTTTGTATCCAATTACCAATGTGAACATTGAAGCATGAACTTTTATATTTATTTCATATTCACTAAACAACATCAAACCAATTTTTCCATTAATGTTATCCGTTGCATTTATCTTAAACTGCTTTTATAAATTCGTTTAAGTAGTCGTATATGTTTGGTGCTATAAGTCACAAGAAACAATAGAAAAGATATTAACTTTAATTACATATTTATAAAGTATTGTTGGTTCATATTTTATGTACAATAAGGATTCTTTTAGTATGGACTACTGGTGGATTTTAAAATAGGTCGAAATGTAGAGGACTCTCCAAAAGTACAAACCGCTGGGTATTTATTCCACTTTCCTTCAAATTTAGGACTTTTATAAAAAAAATAAATGGTCCCAATATCTAGTAATAAAATAAAAATTAACGACATGGTTTTTAATATTACAATATATTTCGAATACTCAGTATTCCTTATCAAGCTTACATTTTAACTAACTGATAAACTACATGACTGGATTCTTTACAGGTCTTACTTGGATCGTCCAAGCATTGAAATTTATATATTACTAGTACTACCTATGTAGGGAAGATATCTTCAGAGACGAATAAATGAACATTTTAAAACAGAAAGTGCCATATTTAATCACACTGAAACTTGTAAGACATGTTAAGAATCCAGTATTACCAATGCATTCAAAACCCTTAATAAAGGTAAGACAGACTTTGAATTACTGATCCTTGAGGCGTTACATATGAAACTTGAAAAGCCAACTTTAAACAAACAATAAGCAGGAGATGGGACAACTTTCTTACTGAATGTGTTCCAATAACCCTTAGGCTATAAACTTAATTGTTTTTTTAAAATATATAATTCTTATCTACCTATAATTGCACTATGTAATTATATTGTATGATCTGTTTAACAATCGAATGTTTATATATATCTTGTCATGTAGTTTATCAGTTAGTTAAAATGTAAGCTTGATAAGAAATACTGAGTATTCGAAATATATTGCAATATGAAAAACCATGCTGTCGTTAGTTTTTATTTTATTACTGTCTATAAAAGCCTCTACAATACCAAGAATGCTCCAATATCTGTTTTCTCTCTCTTGTCTTGTTTAGCTATATAATAATTTACTTGTATAGTTCATATTCTTGAATGTTGTCAAGTACATGCTTTTCAGTTGCAAATAACTTTTTCTAACTACAAAATGTCTTCTCGACTTTTTGAAAGAGTTATTTATTAAATAGCTTGTTTTTAATACTTTATCTTCTGTTAAAAGTATAAAAATTTCTGATGTACACATTACACCGTTATCCCGCATTCTGAATTAAAAAAAAGTTGTATGTTTGTTTTATTTTAACAAATCGTACATATTCTTTTATAAAATCTTGGTAATCAAATACATAAATATATAGTGCTCAACAGGGATTCTGGAGATATTTTTTAAATCCATTCGGTCTGGAAAAAAATACACGTATATTGAAGATACTATCAACGAAATGTTAGAGTTTTTGATAGAGAACATATTTGTTGTGTTTGGCAATATAATTTTCTAACAAAAAATGGTATATCAATGGACCAACACAATGCGGCATTACTTGCTGATTTGTTTTCTTTATATGTGAATCTTAATTTTGAAGAATATGTAAATGTCATCTAGCCCAGTGAGCTTGAAATAAAAGATACGACTGATTTTTCATGTTCTACTTCATAGTTGAACTTACACCCCATTCATCAAACCAACTAAATGCTAAAATTAAACATATACGACAAACTTAATGACTTCAATGTTTTCAACTTTCTTTATCTATGCAGAATAATTCTCCGCCCCTGCATATAATGCATTTTTTCACAATTAAAACAGAATGGAAGAGATTGTTTTCACTATAAGAACTTCCGACATCGAAGCAAGCTGCTTACAAATCAACTGTCGGTTCAGACTAGTGCGACCTGTGGTCATCATCACAAATTTTATTGATCAATGTAAAGTCGTTGTACTCAAACTTATTCTGAACATATTCCATGTCCCATAGCTCCATTCCTTTTTTATTCTCAAATTTGATATAACACTTGGTGCTTGAAGCTAGCTTAGCAGGAGTTGCTTATCTTTCTGGTGAAACCGGTCTCATTTCTCAGGTAGAGGTTTACGTGTTTAGTTTAATTAGTCTATTTTCAAAGATTTTACTTTGCATTTGAGATTTTGATTTGCACATGTGTAGAATTAGAATTTTTACCAAAAGAAACATTCAAAACTTTGTGTAGAAGTTTGTTTGAATATTTCTTTTATGAAAATTCTACACATGACAGCATGGACCGATATGTTTTTGATTACGACAATTTTAGCAAAAGATTAAAATTGTAAATAAAAGGATATGGTGGAAATTTTAATAAACTGATTAATATATTTACTGGCAAATACATATATTTTTTTAACAACTGGTTGTTCCAAAAATGGGTTGGCCAAAACTCTGTTTAAGAACTATAACAACATCACTTGGTTTTATTTTGTTATTACTTCTAGAGGGTCTCAAAAAGTTCAATCACTCCAATTAAACCGTAGATGATTAAAGTTTTTGGTTTTTACCAGTTCATAGTGTTTTGGTCGCTTGTTTTATGTTCGTAGTGGTTACACACTTTTCTAAATCTTTAGGTATTTTGTAGATTTCGTTGTGACCTACTAGACTTGCATGTAAATTAAGATAGTTCCAAGAAGAAAACATCATTAATTTTGTTTCACCGTATTAAATAAAATAATTAAAATTAAAAATTAAAAAAACTCAATGACTTCATTCAGATTAATGTAGACAATATTTTGATTAATAAATACAATTTAGCCGTCTATTTATGTACGTTTCCAAATCAATTTAGTGTGAAAGCACTGAAATTCAAGTACATATAATTGATTAATATCTTGGCCTAAAAATTTTCGACATGATTTAAACAAAAGTGTTATTGACTGTTAAATGATAGGAACGCTGATATGACGTGTAATGTGAAAATTCAAATTTCAAAAAAGAAGAAATGGTGAATAAAAACGAGGCAATTATGTTAATAGTCTTATACATGTATTATAAAATGAATGGTATAAGTAAACAGGAAGTTATTTTAAACTGACAAGAAAAATATTTACAAAAAACAACAATTAAGTGTATTAGATGAAATCTGGTCAATACTGTACAAAATTGTAAAATTTTAGAGAAAAAAATGAAGTCTTTTTCGGTAAGCTGCGATTATTGGTATCAGTTTCTTTTGATACAAGTTAGTAAAAAGCGCTTTTGGTGGCGCTGGATGATGACAAGTGCTAACATCTATTTCAAATATATAATAGTTTATAGAGTATAAAATCATTTTGAATAAAAAACAGTCGACCACAGTTTACTGTTTAATTGACGATATAGTTCTAAACACATTGCCCTTACCATGACCATAAGTTATCAGACAAGTCTTAGCACAGTAGTTTAAGCTCAATTATTATATTTTTCCGTTTCCTTTATATCCATTGGTAAAATTTGCTAGAGAGAAAAGTAATAAATGATTTTAAAAGCCGTAATCTAATTATATTGTAATAAATGAGAAAACTTTTTATTATTTAAAGAAAATATTGAATAAATAAAAAATTAGAATAAACACTTAAAGTACATTGCTACTTTTTAAAAGTTGACATGTATTCAAGCTTTTAGATAAATGTTACTAAGGATTGGTTATTTTCAGAGAGGCTGGTGTGATTTTTGACTGGTTATAATTGTTCCTGTGTAATTTTAATATTTACAGACGTATATTAACCAAGGTTTTGTTATTGCAGTTTTAATATAATCTATTTATTACTTGAAAAATTGTTTTTATTTTGAAGGTTTTATCAATGAATTCCACCATGATTATCGCCTTGCTCTGATGTTCGTTATCTGAGGGCAGACGACAATTCTTTCATTTTTACTGATCAATAACTTTTTTAATGTAATATATGCAGTGTTGTTTTTCATAGAGCTTGTAAATATATAAAACAAATGCCTTTAAATTTTGATGTGCCAGATGTGCACATTTCGGAAAATCGTTCCTCGTCAGGGACTCTAGGAGCCAAAAAGTTTGATAGATTAAAAAACATACGCAAAACAGTTGAAAATTAATGAATCTTAAGTTCCAAACTTATATGAATCCAAATCCAGCTAAGTAATGCTTTGTTTTAAATAAATATCAAAAATGAAGACGGCTGAAAATTTTGCTAAATGGTACATTTTCTGACAGCACAAAGTACTGAGTTATGGATATCCTCTGGGATATTTCTCCATCAGCAGCAGTGGTAGTAAATATATAACACAAATACCTTGATGTGCCAGATGTGCACATTTCGAAAAAAAATCATTCGTCATCAGTGACACTAGATGAATAAACTGAATCTGTAATTTGCATTTTATATTTTGATATAGTCTTTCTACTGAGTCTTTGCTATGTATGTTTTCTAAAATCTAAATAATTAAAACAATTTGTCTATGAAGTGCTGACAGGGGGTGGGGGTAATGAATGTCACAACAAAAGCGCTCTCGAGAACATCGTCAACTTAATATTGAACAATTAAAAACAGAAACAAATTGTGAGCTTTTTTCATAAAATCCATACAATATATTTTTTTCTTGACTTATTTGACTTTACTTTATGAAGTAATTAAAGATAGATAATCATAAAAACTGTGTGTAAATTCTTCTAGTGCTAATTTTAGGACATATTCTTTTTCCGAGATTAAGTAATTTGGTTTAACTTTTTCAAAAAGAAACTGTTAGGTACGGTGGAAACGCGCTGCTTTATTACGTCCCAGTTTGCTTGCTGTGTTCATGTTACGAACCTGGATGTGATTTTGTATAATTTCTTTCATTTATATATAACAATATGTTTATTTTTTCAGTGAATGTGTTAGTTAAATAATGCTATTTTAATTAATATATGTATATCTACTTATAGACCACTGATTGTAATGTAAGCACTATTCGTATACTACTAACTACTGTAGCCACACTAATAACATTTACTAAATCCCCCGTCAAAAAAAATGAAACCTTTTTGAAAATATTGATTCTAATACGTTTGTCGTGTCTTGTCTCGTCATGCCTTGTTTGTCTTTTCCTACCTGAATTGTGCCTGCTGTGTTCTTGGTTGCTCAGCTAATGTAACACAAACAAGAAACAAAATAATGGTAAAACAATTAAATACAATAATACAAAGTAAAGACAAAAACATTTTGGAGTTAATTTCCAGTGGTGTGGTTATAATATTTACGGACACCCCCAACATTAATGTTCATAATATAACCCATATTTAATAAATATAATGAGCATAATCTCAAACTATATTATCTCTATGTAATGTGAAATCAAAACTTACCTATCACAAATCAAACCTTACCTAGCACAATTAATCTTATACACTGCAGAACTATTGCCTAGTAACCTGTCAATATCTGTTTTTATCTTTTTTTTTTCATAAATTTTTTATTATAATTTTTAACAGCCATATGATCATATTGCCCATGGAAAATTCAATAAAAATGTAAAAAATGATAAATAAAAACAAACATTAAAAAATAAATGTTCGAGCATTGACCATTAAACTCCAGATGGTGATTAATTTAACATTTTCATTTTACCTGCACATGGTCACATGGTACTGCTGACATCTTGACCTTGATTCAAAGATGCCAAAGGTAGACAGGGAATTTCCTCTCTCTGTGTGTGTGTGTGTGTGTGTGTGTGTGTGTGTGTGTGTGTGTGTGATTATAATTTAAGGTATTTGCAATTTTACCTCTCGGTTATTATATTTTGTAAAACTTCGACTGAAATACGAACAATAAATGCCTATATAAATATACACTTCCACAAAGTTTGTCATTTGAAAAACAATCTTGATATAAATTGATAGAACACGAATTAAAAAAAATAAAACCATTGAAAAACCATTCCGTCAGTCAAAAAAAAGTATTAACTATTTGTTACATGGACAATAACAGGCCATTATCATCAAGGTTATCCTCCGTTCAATTGAAAATCGTAAAATGATAACTACCTTGAAATGAAAAACATTAAATAAAACAAAAAGCATTGATTATAATTATGTGGACAACATTTGTCGCGAAGATAATGTTAGAACGAGATAAATCTATAGCTTGTTATTTTACTCGACTTGTTGTGTGTCAGCAAACATGATCAATTATGGTATTCTTTTGAAAATTTACCTATACTGAATAATAAGTGAAAACATTTTTATCGAATCTAGCATCGATTTTAAATTTTACTTATGGAAACTTTTTTGTTAATAATTGTTTAAACTTTTTCATTGTTATTGAAGAGACCAAACTACGTAGGCGAAAGGTAAAATTAAAGTTATAACTAAAAAAGGTTTTATTAAATATTTGTTGTGGAAATTTTCCAACATCGGGTGCTTATCAATAATGAGGTTATATTAATTCTAAAAAACAGGCCAGAAGAAATGACATATTCTGACGAACTATATGGATTTGCTTTTAGCAATATATATAGCTTCTAAATAATAATAAAAATAAGAAGCTTCAATTATTTAAATGAGATCAATAAGAAAAGATAGTTATAATATTCTTCAAAAAATTATCAGACAGTGTAGGTATTAGTTATTACCCCTTCCAAAGTCCCCGCTTTAGGCAAAACAACTAAGTTCATTAATCCCCGATTTGGTTCAACAGATGATAACAGTAAGCAATCTAAGCCGCCATAAAGAGGTTGGAAACATTTAATATTGTATCTATTTAACAGGTTCTTGACATTAGCCAGAGCATCGAACGCCAGAGATATGTCACAACAAAATGATCGAGATAAGGGAAAAGATAAGAAGATCTCCAACCAACCTTCAAGCCTTAGATCGGTACAAAATTCGTGATAAAAACTTATATTGACAGAGCCGCGAAACGGACATTAATTTTTTTTTTCAATTTAATTGCAATGGGTATCTTTGTAATGATTACGATCCTACATACATATATTTCGTTTCTACGCAGTATTATTTTGCTCCAAGAATGAACGTCCTTATGTCGGTGCCCGTATAAGGTTTGAAGAATTTGAAACCAACTTATCATCATGACAGATGCCCCTCTAAGACTGGGATGTCTGGATACCCATCTGCTCGTTATGTCAGGTGTCCGTCTAATTTTGGAGATCTAGATACGATTTTCACTGTGACATCGGTGCCTGTCTTAGGTTAGGGTTTTGGTTACCATTTTGGTTGACAGGTTCCCGTTTAAGGTTAAAAAGTCTAGATACCGTTTTGTCGTGAGGTAAGGTGCCATTCTAAATTTGAGAATTATCAATACTATTTTTTCGTTATGACAGGACGGTGTCCTTCTGACATTAGGATGTTTAAATCCCATTTTGTTTTGGCGACAGATACAGTATGAGATTAAGGGGTCTAGGTATGAATTTGTTAGATGTCCGTTTAGAGTTGGAAGGTTTTGATATTGTTATGTCGTCATGTGAGGTGTCCCTCTAAAGCTGGGGAATGTATGAGTTTCGCTTTGTGTTATATATATCGAACGGATCGGAACGTTTGTAACAACTTACAAACTTCATCCGTATCGGTGAGTTTTACATATTCTTTGGTATACAGGTCAGTTGTTAGAACATCATTCTTCTGACTAACCACAGGTAGTGTTGTCTCAATGACAATAAAATACACTTGCGTCCCTTCGATTTTATACTGACCAACTAAATGAGATTAAAATTAAACAATTGTGCTACTTAGTTTCAATTATAATTCAGGCAAACTAGTAACCGTATAGTTTGGGAAGCGATATACCTTAAGAAAAATACCTTTTTTTTGGGGGGGGGGGGAAGCGAAATAACAAACTTTAATCCGAGTGTAATTAATCTGCGTTATAGACCACACGGTCAGTACAACTTCCAGCCAACAAGATGATCACCTCCAAACAATTGACGGTGGAAAGGTATTATTAATTACTACGGTCCGCCGTATTAACATTTGTTTAGAAATGTTTTATTTAAAGTGTTAGTAAAAATCAGATGATCTACCTTATTGATATAAATAACACTTTCTACAGCTGTTAGTATTATCATCAGTATTGAAATTTTAAGTTGAATCAACCAAAAAATAATAAAATCAAAATACAGAATACAGGGATGGAATTTATAAAATAATAAATTAAAAAAAGAAATGAGCACGGATGAATTCGATATGTAAAGGGTTATCAACACAGGCAGTAAAATGTAATATACATTCCTTCACATGAAATAATTACTTTTATTGAATAAATAATTGATAAGTTAACAAGGCTCATTTAATCTGTACAGTAAAAAACACTTTCATTTCCATTACTCCGTTACTGTCCGTTTAAATGATCATTTTGTAAATAATTAAATAAAATCTATGAAATTCCAATTAATGGCCGATACATGATGTCCCGGCCAGTTGTGAAAAAATAAACATTTCTTATAAAGGGTTCCAATTGATTTTTGTATTTATTTATTTATTTTTATTTATTTATTTATTTACGAGGTTTTGGTTCTGTGTATTGACGCTTATTCTAAAATATATATTTATATTTCATAAATCTTTCAATTAACAATTGAACTGTTTTAAAATGATGTTTAATGTCAATATGAATGCAAAAACTTTGCAAGCAAACTGAATAACGTGCGTTATTACTCATCGATTTTAAGACTCAAAAAATCCCAACTACAACACATGCACACCGGGAGAGGTCCAGTTGACACAACGGCCACAAAGAAAAGTGCACATGCATTTTAGACTGAGAACATGATTTTTGACCGAAATATAGTCCACAAATGACAATACATTTATTTTACAGATCTTCAAATTATCATTATTACGATATATCTAATATTCTCAAAAATACATTATGTTAATAAACCGTTCTTGTTAAATCTCGCAAATGCGCTTTTTATCCGTGTCTGCTGTGTTTGTTTAACTACGATAATGTAGTTTCAGATTGTATTGCATTTTATATGTATTCATTCACAGAGAGACAAGGTTTTTGTCGTTCATAGTCTATATAAACGCAACCGATCTCAAGCTCGGAGAAATGGAAATTTCACATGGCAAATGAAAATATAATGTAATTAATGCTGACAAAGATAAATTGACAATAGCCAGTATAACTAAGAACACTTTACAACAAATATATGAAAATAACTAGTGACGCAACGTACAAAGTAGTTTAGAAATAATCTAGTCCCTTACCATCCAACTTTTAACCATTTTATTAAACATGAATTGTTTTAATTTTTATGCAGATTTCAGTAATGAAGTTTGAGCTGAAATCATATTGTCAAACGCAGAGGAAGAACTGATGAGATCTTCATCTAACGACACATGAAAATAAAGCATCTAGCAGCTATTCAACCCCTTTACATGGCTTTCATTGACCTTGGAAAGGCGTTCATACATATACATATTCATGACATATACTTTTGGCACATCTAGTCTTTAAAAAAATTTAGAGCGAAATCTTCAATAATGGATGCCAACATTCACTTTCACTGGTGTTATGATAATAGCTTTATCTGTATTCCATAAAGACAAGATACAAATTGAGACAAAACAAAAATGTCTGCATCATTTAATCTTTATTTGTACATATATATATATTAACAAATATAACAACATATTATCTCTGATCTCAAATTAAATTTTATGAATCTTTTATTTAATGATAAAATGATTAATTATCAAGACTAAAATTTGTCCAATCAATAAATGCATTTTTTAAGATTTTGTCAAGGTAGGTAACTCCTAATATATGAGGGCCAATAACTCCTGATATAAAATGAAACAGTGTAACTTGCTCTCAATTCTAATACATCAAAGTCAATTACTCCTGACAAGAAATATGAAAGAATAGATATTTCCTAAAGCCTATAATTTCTGATACATAAATGATTGTTACAGGGTAGCTTGCCCTACATCCACACAACAATAATGCTTACAAAGAAATTAAATACTTACAGAACAATTACAAATAATTAGCAATATTTCAATAAGATCATTCTTCAAATTTTCTATTTTGACATACATACATATATATCTAATAACATGAATTACACATCAAACAATTTTTATACTTTAAGACAAAATCATGAAGAATAAAGGTAAATATTTGAAGCTATGTAATAAAATTAAATCAATATTTATTAAAACCAACCTTTAGAAATTGTACATAACATCAAAGTTGTATCTTGTCTAATATAATCAATTATTCTACAATAGAGTGATCATACTATTTCAATTTGATTTAAAACTCAAGGTTTACAAAAATAACATCTAATGCGGTTGATTATATAGTACAAATTTGTGCAAGAAAACTGCTTAAAATGTACAAGATTATTTGATGAAGATAAAGTTCAAAATAAAATAAACTCTCATTATAATGCCCCTTTCATGACTACCACCAGTGTTTTGAAGTCTTTAAGTATCTTTCTCTTATTTTTTAAAATCCTGCTCGACTGAGTAAATGGTCCTGTGGTGATGGTTTCTGATATCAAATTTTATGTTGGCATAATCAATTCTACTTAAACAGTATCAAAAACTAATATGGTTATATAGTTCTTCATTTCTTTGTTGTTTTCTGGGTAAAGTTACAATTAAATGTCATGACATTGTTTCATTTTTCTATAATTAAAATCTATCAGCAAATACAACTTACAAGTACACATGTTCTAAGTGCAGGAATGTATATATCAGTGAAAATAAAAGTAAAAACTAAACTAAAAAATTTTCAATAAACATGATATATTGCACAATCATTATATATTATCTCTTTTAGAATACTGTTCTTAAAAAATAAACAAAAAAGCACTTTTACATCAGAATAAACACAAAATAAACAACTAGGGAAAAATGGCACTGCAAAGGTCAACACTTTAACAACACTGAAACAATTTTCAGTAAATATAATGCTGATATTTTTTATTGTTACCTATTTAAAAAAATTTCAAATATTAATTGGTATACTTGCCAGGGAACACAGAACTTCGATTGTAATCTGAAAAGGTACATTAACACAACTGATTTAGCAATAAAAGGTAAGTAACTCTTACATTATGGAGGTAACCTACCGTAATTGTCTAGTATGGCGACAAGGAAGAGGTTTCCCAGTTACACAGAAAGCAAAATTAAATTAAATTTAAGGTGACAAATATCACGTGGTTCAGAATACAAACATAAATCTGTAAAAGGTTAAAAGGGGCTGTGTAACCTGTCAAAATTGTAAAATTTTAAAAATATTTCAGGTAGAAAGTAGTAAAAATTGTATGCTACAAGTAACAAGAGCAAACAGAGAGAAAATTAATTGTATAATAAAGTGATTTCAAAACATTTGATTTTGTTAGCATAGTTACAGCTGCCAAAAAATTCATAAAATTTACATGCTAGGTATGCACAGAAAACAACATTGACTGAAGTGTCTTATAGAAAATGTAGAGGAAAAAATGCAAAAAGAAAAAACACCTGTTTCTCTGTTATAACATTTATGACATTTCAAGAATCAAGGTTTGTATAAATAAGTAAGAAATTATCTTATAAGCTCTTTTCATCAGCATACCATGTGATATCACTTATCACAATATTTGTTCATTCTGATTTAAAGGCATTTGGGAAAAATTCTGTAATCCATCCAAGGCTTAATAGAGAGATGAGATGATGAAATCAGATATAAATATATTGGCATATTGATAGCCATGTTTACTGACCTCTGAATAAAGGAAACAGACTAGCATAAAAACCATGTTAAAGATTAACTACCCTGGACTAAGTTGGTGCTAATTTAAATTAAAGTTTATATAGATGTATATTTCTCTTCACAGTGCACAGGGTCATATCATTTATGAAATATATCATTTATCATCATTACTGATGGACTATTTATTTCTCACTAAGGCTGTTTTTTACATCCTTAAGTAGCATGGCACCAATCACCATCTTTTCACAATTAACAGTTATTTTGGCTGTTTTATCTGTAATTTTGACTGAAATAAGCGTTAAGGTTTCTGTAGCTAAAGTTTTTGCTGCAAACTGGTACACGTTTTCATCAGAAGCAGGCACTTGTAAAACATTGGCTACTTTTAAAACACAAGTACACACAAACGTAGAATCTTGTTTGCCATCTGGAAGAGTTATAGATCCTGAATTCTCATTCATCCCTGTTAATTTTCCTGAAATAAAAAGAATTTAATTACCTAAAACAGAAAGAGTTTATACAAGATCAATTTAACACTATTAGATATAAAGGTAGACAACTCATAAAATATGACTGACAATTGAATTCAAATAAAAAACTGGTAAATTAGAAAAAAACAACAACAAGATGTTCAAACTTAAGTTTTTAAAACTGAAAGATATTGTGACCTCGAATTGACTACTGTCATTATCATTGACCAAATGATTCCAGAGAAGAACCTGAAAATATGTAAAGTAAACAACACAGGGCTATTACTATAGGGCAATAAGTATAGGTCATCATGAGCCTCTTGCTCAGGTGAGCTAAACTGGTTAAGTTGCAAGAGACCAAATACAAATTTTTAATTGTTAATTTTAATTTAATTTGCTTTAAAACTATTGGGTGTCAATGGAAAAAATCCATTTGTGAAAAAAAAAAAAAAAAAAAAAAAAAAAACCTACCATAAAGTTTATATACCAGTATGTTCGAAAACTTTGAGAGAGCAATGTAATCATGTCTCAGTGTCCAAAAATTGGAGTCTTTAAAAATTGAGCGGGCTATATTTACAAAACACAATGCAATGCTTTACTAGACCAATTATTAGATCAATTATTTTTCAAAAGCTCAGTGTATTTAGTTTATAATCCAAACTTTAACTTTTCTTGTTACAATGCATTAAATGTTGTCATATTGTGGTTAAGAGTTGATAAAATGATTGTCAAAACACATGCAATAGAGTTTTATAAAAGCTTCAAAACAACAATGAACTTTTGTAAAAACTAACCTTGTTGTTGAGTAAATTCATTGGGGCTCATTGTATAAGGCTGTAAAAGTTCACCAACAGGAGCTGTGATACTGACATTGAATTTTTGTTCTAATGTACACAAGTCAAAGGTTGCTGGTTGTGTTGTGTCATTAAAATTAATAGCCATTAGTACAGACGTTGAAGCACCAACTCCGAGGGATGCTGAAAAGTAAAATTACGACATTTACCCTTTTGATAAAAGTCTAAATGATTAATTTCACAATTATAACAAAAGCTTTATCATAACTTTTAAAAAATCAAATGAAAACTTGACCTATATGTTAAAATGATATAAAATGATCACTGGAATTGGTTCATTAGTCACAGTTTTTGACAAGGCAAAAACATGATAGATATATTGACCAACAAAAGACAGACAAATGAACAGACAAAAGGAGATGGATAGATGACAGATACATGAACGAATACAAGGACAGATAAATGGAGAGATGGACAGAATAGGGAACAGAGAGATGGACAGCAGACAGACAGACAGAAAGATGGATATAAACACACACACCTGCTAATTTTTCTATGTTTATTAAAACTTTTCAAATCTACTTGAAATAGCCCATATTAAAAACAATGTGATATTGTATGATACCATATTGATGAGAATAATAATGATAACTTACATATTTCTGGAAAATCTTGAATTTCCATACCAGGCTGTAACTTCTACAAAATAACACAATTAGTATAATCACATGTTATTTAACTTAATAAGTAGGTATGCTTAGGGACCACACTGACCTGACCTGACTCCCACCTCACCTGACCTCCATACAAAATTAAAATCTTGACAATTAAATTATCGATCTACCAATCTACTAATCAATATAATAAATACATTAGCTACAGTTGCCTTATTATGAAAAAACATTTATATTTAGACTGCACCATACACAACATCATTATAATTTCATTACATTGATGCTTTCTCTCCAGTTTAACAGGAAAATGTTTCAAAATCCCTGCAGTAGTCAGTGCTCATAGTGACAATAATACTCTTTAATGAAATGTGACCGAACACTACCCAGTTCCTAGACACTGGCAAGATAAAACAAACAATAGACAATATCATTAACACCAGTGGTATTATTACAATAATACTCTTTAATGAAATGTGACCGAACACTACCCAGTTCCTAGACACTGGCAAGATAAAACAACAAACAATAGACAATATCATTAACACCAGTGGTATTATTACAATAATACTCTTTAATGAAATGTGACCTAACACTACCCAGTTCCTAGACACTGGCAAGATAAAACAACAAACAATAGACAATATCATTAACACCAGTGGTATTATTACAATAATACTCTTTAATGAAATGTGACCTAACACTACCCAGTTCCTAGATACTGGCAAGATAAAACAACAAACAATAGACAATATCATTAACACCAGTGGTATTATTACAATAATACTCTTTAATGAAATGTGACCTAACACTACCCAGTTCCTAGACACTGGCAAGATAAAACAACAAACAATAGACAATATCATTAACACCAGTGGTATTATTACAATAATACTCTTTAATGAAATGTGACCTAACACTACCCAGTTCCTAGACACTGGCAAGATAAAACAACAAACAATAGACAATATCATTAACACCAGTGGTATTATTACAATAATACTCTTTAATGAAATGTGACCTAACACTACCCAGTTCCTAGACACTGGCAAGATAAAACAACAAACAATAGACAATATCATTAACACCAGTGGTATTATTACAATAATACTCTTTAATGAAATGTGACCTAACACTACCCAGTTCCTAGATACTGGCAAGATAAAACAACAAACAATAGACAATATCATTAACACCAGTGGTATTATTACAATAATACTCTTTAATGAAATGTGACCTAACACCACCCAGTTCCTAGATACTGGCAAGATAAAACAACTAACAACAGACAACATTAGTAACACCAGTGGTATCATTAACACTAGTGGTATATAAAAAAAAGCCTTGTATTCATGTACAATGAAACCTATCTAAACCAAGCACCTCCTTTGTTTAAAGATTTTAACCATCACTAAATATAATTTATCTGATTATCATTTACTTTTGCAGTTTTAGTTACTGTGAATTGTTTATCACTTACTTTATCCCTACTTTTTATCCAAGCTAACACATTACTTACTCTCTCACCAATTTAAGCTACAGCTTGTAATTTATGCACTTACTTTATCACCAATTTTAGTTACGTCTTATTTATCATTTACTTTATCACCAATTATAATGTATCACTTACCTTTTCACCAATGAATTTAGTTACAGCTTATAATTTATCACTTACTTTATCATCAATTATAATTTATCACTTACTTTATCCCCAATTTTAATTCCAGCTAATTGATTATCACTAGAATTTGTTAAAGTCAGTTCTATAGAGGTCATTTTTGGTGAAAATATTGATATAGTCCTTGTAAACTTATATGTAACACCAAGTCCATTTCCTTTTATTCTGTTTAACAATTCATACTGTTTTAATTCCACTGACATAGGTTGAAATTGCTGAAAAAAATAAAGTTATGACATTTTTAAGACCATATTCACAAAAATAATAATCACTTGACTTTTGCTTCTCTCGCCTCAATGGAATATATATAGTTAAGATGTCAAACTGAGATAAATTCTCATAGGACAGTGACTTCAAAACACACAATTTTTTTCTTAAAATTGAATTATCCCATTGTTCAATTTATTTAATTTTTAAATATTCCATCTAATTCCAAGGCATTTAAAGACTATTAAAATCCATCTTTATAGTATCACAGAAAATGAAACATCTACACATACATGTTGCATATTAAATCACAACTCAAACACAAAAAATGAACAAATACCAATTTTTTGTGTTTAAAATATTTGACTTACCATACTAGCACTTTGTGACATGTTTTTATCACTAATTGACATATTACTAAAACTACTGGCCATACTGGGTGTAAGTAGATCTCCTGGAGTACCTGTTGTTGAACTTGTAACACTATTAACTGGTCCAACTGTCAAAAAAAAATTTAAATCAAAATAGACTGGAGTTATGTCATTGTTGTCTGTCAAATTTTTTTCACATATATTGAGGAAATCATATCTGGAATGGTGAAGAAATCTTGAGTGCCTGGAGTAAACCACCATCCTTTGTCAAGAAAATTGATAAAATCCCCCTAGGATCTGTCCCAAGAATACTTTACTGCAGACAGCTAGCCTATAGCTGAAGAATGCTGATAATTTTTTGTTGGGGATGATAATTTTTTAAGCAGGAGACTGGTTAAATTTTATCTGAAATATGTGAACCTGTCATATAAAGATAAATTAGGACACCTGAAGTCTTTTTTTAATATCAATAACCTTTTAACATCTAAAATATATTAATCAATCTTTTATTGAGGAGTTTCTTTTTAATTATTCAAACCAGTTTTGAACTTTGTACTTTATTCCGATTTTTTTTTTCCATTTGTATTTTCTATTCTGAGTGACTTGTAAACCTTGTTGCTATGTTTATTTTCTATAACCAACAAGTTTTAACACTCCTGGTAAAAATTACTTACCTTATGCAAATGTAAATATTACAAATCTTCAAGTTTTATAGATTTTCTATGATAATTTTGTATAATTCACTATCACAAACATAGTACCAAGCACTATTTTTAAGAGGGTATGCCAAAGTTCCAAATTTATAATCAAGTTTTGGAGCACTAAGGTAGCCAGTTACCAGGTTACTCGATAAATGCATACTGGAGTAACTGGATATTTAAAGACAACATATTTTTCATACTTCTTTTTGTTGCTATATAAAACTTACAATCTTCAAGATCTAGGAGTAAGTCCTGTGACGGTTTAGAAGCTGAAGCCTTTGATACAGGTTTACTTTGCTTGGTTGATACCTACAATGAAAGGACAGAAATAACTTGCAGCAAATAAACCCATAATCTATCTATCTCAAACCCCATAATCTATCTATCTCATGTACATGTAAAATATCATAACAAAATTGTTTATGCAATCAAAAGTACAGGGTCTTTAATCAGATTTTTATATTTGATCAAACAACATACAATGTAAGACATATACAATTATGTAGGACTTGCCTTGACCTGACTAAGTGGTAACCGACCACCTCCATATAAATGAAAAAAAAATTTGATTGGGGCATAAAACATTTTTCCTCTTGTATCAATTCAGTCCATCGAACTCAAAACTGAAAAGAAATTTTCAGCAGAAATTTTTTTTTTTTTTTTTGCAATACAGTTCTTTCTATTTGGTACTCTTGACTCCATTTCGAAATAACTAACTAGAGGTCATGACCCACACTGTATTCAAATGTGATTAAATAGAAGAAAACCAAAAAAGATTTATCCACTGCTCCAGCTGTAAATATTGTGTTATGCATTAAAACTTAACAGTTCAAACAAACTCGTCTGATTATATGAAACTAAGTGTACCACAAAAAAAAAAAAAAAAAAAAAAACATGGTCAGTCAGAAGAAAGTAAAGCATGTCTGTACATAGTTCATAAAATTAAAAAAAAATACACTAAGCAGTGATGCTCATAATAAGATATTAAGTAAGTACTTACAAGTAAGGGCAAAAAAGATTTTAAAATAATAATACCTACCTTTTTCGATTTTGGTGGTGGTTTTTCATCACTTTCATCAGAATCTACATCAGAGCTATCTTCTTCTGATGAATCTTCATCACTGTCATCATCATCTTCATCATCATCATCCTCCTCATCATCGCTCTCTTCTTTTTTAGATTTGGCTTTCATTTTGGTGGGTTTTTCCACTTGTTCATCTGATGAAGCTTCTTCTTCATCAGAACTCTCCTCTTCATCATCACTTTGAGTTTCTTCATCACTACTTTCTTCATCACTATCTTCATCTGAATCATCTGTAAGCAAAAAGTTTTAATTTAGGTTTCATAATACTTGCCCAAAGATATTAATTGAAAATTAGATTTGTTTGAAGTTTTCAAGATTTTAATATACATGTACCTAATAGTTCAATTATATTAACTTTATCACATAGTGTGAAGTTACACTCAAGCTCAATAATGGTCTCTGTAGAGGCAATCTAAATTTTTTTTACTATTTTTATCATTATTATTACATGTATTATTTTTTTTTTTGTTGTTGATTGTTTCATTAAAGATAGAAAATATAATTCAAAGAGAGATTGTTAGAATGATATCACACATAACAGAGAGAATAAAAATGCACACAAACACATCCAAATTATGTGTACATGTGTGTGCATGCTTGTATTACCTCTGAAATTCAAAATTCCTAAAATGATTACCAATAGTGTTAAAAAATATTGTCAGACTGAGACAACAAATAATATTCCAAATCTCCCTATCTTACCAGCAGGACTTGATTCACTGTCAGAGTAAAAGGATTTCTCTTTCTTTTCTGGTTTCTTTTTCTTGGAGGTAATTTTGGTTTCTTTCCATGGCATGGCCACCTCAACAGTTCTTACAGATGGATCTGGTGCCACCTCTGGCCATTCTGGTAACTCCTGGTAACCAGTAGCTTTAACATTCAATATATGAGACAGCGTTCCAAGCTGGAATTGATCTCGATCTATGAAACAGAAAATATAGGTCAAGTAATGTGACAAGTGTGAATTCTTGAATTTTTTAGTGCAAGAATGAGAGATGTATGGTTTTAACAGAAATAATTGAAAATTAATAAGTTTTTAGAAATACAAGCCTAAATATATCTGGGCATATGTGTTTGCAAAAGATATTTTCCATGATTTCACAATCAAATCTTATCTTAAACTCTAATGTATTTCTACTTACATTATTGACAACATATAAGTTTATATAGACTGTACAGCCAAACCATAAAGTTAACTACAGGTATTTCAGAATCATAAATGTAAAAAAAAGTAGGCTCTTAAAAATGAGCCAATGAATGAATGAACAAATGAATGAATGAATGAATTTTGACATTGCACTCAGGATCAGGTAGTTGATATCAAGCTATCATAGGTTATATGTAAAGGTACAGATAATATGCCAAAGCAATGAGTAAAAGGGGGTTCTTATTGTGTTATAACAAGAAGAAACAGTTTTGTATGTTTTAAGACCCCAATCCCAACCGTAAAAACATTGTGATGAAAACACATGCTTTTACCTTTTGCATTCAGCAAATAAATGCTAGTATACATGATTTCCAGGTAAACTTATATAATTTCAAACGATGTCTTTTTACTACATTACCTTTGAATTTAGATTCTAAAACTGGTGCTGGTTTTGTGGACAGAAATATTTTCTTGGCGTATTTTGTTAAAGCTCCACCTTTTTCTCCTGGTAAAATCATCTGCCGTAGAAATCTAGCTCTATCTCTGATGTCATAATTCTGATCATATTTGGACAAGTTAAACACATACTGACAAAGAAGTTTGGTTTGTTTGGAGTTTGTTATACACAACTTGGCGGCTAAATTCAAAATCTGTAACTTAACAATATCTTCCTGTAAAATAGCAGTAAAATATCAAATGTAACATTTTTTCAGTTTTGTGGTAGAAAATTATCTTTTACACAGTTGTCAAAATTATTTCACAGATATTTAGACAGTCAGATCTGGAATGGTAGATGAAACCAGAATACTCCAAGAAAACCCAACATCCAGTAAGCAAACTTTAATGTACAAGTGGGGTATCAGGCAAATAGCTTTAGGATTATACAATTTTGCATATTATAAAGATTACACCTCAGATTATTTTATGATGCAACTTATCTAACATATTCTTATAGGTAAACATTGAGCAGAAGAGTAAGATAGTTAGGAAGTAAATGTATATATTCAAGTCAAGTAAACACTTGATCATTAATAGTTTATCCTAAATCTAAAAATAATTCATGTGAACAGAAAAAATGTTGAAATGGTCAGAATTTCTTTCTATCAAATGGCTGTGCTAGAAAAAAATCCTTCAATAGTTTCAGAATTATGACTGCAAAATATTTTTCCTATTTATTTCTGTGTTTAGAACATTTAATTAAATATACTACCTCATTAATGAAAACTTTAGCCATCTTTCTGAGTACATCAGGAGCTATCTTGGGAACTCTTTCACTGTATTCACCTATAAGCCACAATATACTGGCTCTAGCCATAGGTACTGTAATACCGTCCACCATCTTGGCCATGTGTATGATTATATCTTTATGTTCTGTTGGCTATAAATAAGTATAAAATTATTTTTCTATCAATGTTAAAAATATATAAAGACCTCTGAATTTCCACTTATTATACTGCCAAACAACCAATTCTACAAAGTAGGGTAAACCTGGATATAAAGACCAATGGCCCTGGATATAAGGACCACCAGTCCTGGATATAAGGATCACCGGCCCTGGATATAAGGACCACCAGTCCTGGATATAAAGACCACCGGCCGTGGATATAAGGACCACCAGTCCTGGATATAAGGACCACAAGTCCTAGATATAAGGACCACCAGTCCTGGATATAAAGACCACCGGCCCTGGATATTAGGTCCACCAGTCCTGGATATAAAGACCACCGGCCCTGGATATAAGGACCACCAGTCCTGGATATAAAGACCACTGGCCCTGGATATAAAGACCACCAGTCCTGGATATAAGGATCACCGGCCCTGGATATAAAGACCACCAGTCCTGGATATAAAGACCACTGGCCCTGGATATAAAGACCACTAGTCCTGGATATAAAGACCACCGGCCCTGGATATAAGGACCACCAGTCCTGGATATAAGGGCCACAAGTCCTTGATATTAAGACCACCAGTTTAATGTCATACTTATGTAGTTGTCCACAATCTGAAGAAATACAATGTGATGTCGTACTTAGGTTGCAGTTATGTTTTAAACATGGAAACCAATCTTGGCTCCTTCTTCAATTTTCATTTAACATTGCACTTTAAAGCTAAGAAATGACCCTCTTGTGCTAAAAAATTTTGCAAATGCCTAAAATATTATTATATCAGAGATGTTGTTATCAGCATATATTTTGATATAATAATTATGCATAAAAAGAACTACATCAAAATGTAATAATCTGAATTTTCTTGACCTGTTCTTGACACTTTAATCAGAAAAGAAAAATAAAAGAAAATAAAATAAAACCAATAAACTCACTGTAAACAAATATTAACTCTTACAAGATGAAAAGGACAAACATTTATCAAAAACTGTGTATAACTGACCATTACATTAAAGGAACTCATGTTTAAAAGACAATTTTGTTTAATTTTAAAATGTCTAATTTTTTTTTACTTTATTATACCCTTCAAAGTTTTAAATATACATGCAATCAAAATCTTCTACACATGTGAAGTCATTTTCATAATTTCATAATTCACAAGGGGTGCTTCTACAGAGATGCATGGCTGATTAATTTATGTAAGGTATTACTTATGGTTGCTGGTCCAAAAACCATCCAAACTGCAGGCCCACCAGAGGGGTAATATTATACTCTAGGTGTAATATGCTACTACAACCAGGAAAAATATTATCCTAATGACTCATAGGCTTGAACAGATTTTTACTTTTTAAAATACAATTATTGAAAAACATATTTATTCAAAATCTCCCAACACCTCTATTTACCAAATAAATTTTTCAAACAACCAGATATTTACATGACTATTAACACTAAAACAGCTAATATTTCCATATTAAACAAGGCATGCTTTCTTAAAATGCATGAACAATATTTAATTCATAAAGGTTTAAACAAAAACATTAATATCATAATTGATACAGAATGTTTCTACTTAATTTATAACATATTTTTTGTGCAACATTTTTTTATATTTATTTCTTATTTTTATCATTTTATTTTTATTATATTTTTTTTTAATCATCCAAAATTATTATAAAAAATTTTTTAATTAAATAACTACAGCCTGTATAATTTGATTCAACGATTCAATTTTTATGATATTAAACTGAACAAACTTGAATGAAAAATGATAAACCACCAGAGCCAAGATACATACTGTCTATCAAAAACTTTTTTATTTTCCACAATATGGCCTAAACATGACTACTGTTAGCACCAAGTCATCTAGCATAGCACAACCTATAACCTTACCTACAGTACCACCAAAGCAAGTAACGACAAACATTTAAAATCTGTCAGTTGATAAAATTTCACTAAAAACTATAACACTGAATTATGTAACTCATAATATTAGGAGTACATCTGTAATTTGTAGAGCCATGTTAAAATATAGCAAGATGTCTCTTTTCTCTTTCTATCTAGACACTTTCTACATTACAATGTTCCAATTTCTGCACTTGATTAAAAGAATGTAAGCAGGACTTAGAGATTTAAATGCAACACACCCATTGTTTTTCAGATATGTACATGTATATAGTCTCTTAATACGTTTTTTTAATAAAACAACAAAAAAGATATTTAATCATTAAAACCAAAAGAAGAAACAAAAGTAAGTTATCTCAAAAAGACTTTTCAATACCATGCTTCTTGAATATTAAGATTTTTCAATATCATGTACCATAAATCTAATGACTTTTCAATATACACGTAGTGTATTAAAAAATCTGAAGACTTACACTAGCATTCCCATTACTATTACATCAGTCATTTCAAATTTCAGCGTACTAAATTATATAGGATTATTTCATACTTTAAATGTGTCTCAGTTTTTTGTTTTTTTTTTTTTTTTTTTGTTTTTTTTTTTTTTCGTTTTTGTTGTTTTTGTTATTGTTTTTGTTTTGTTTTGCTTTGTTTTAATAGTGTTCAATTTAAAACCTTTTTTTAATATAAAAAAGTTGTTTACTGAAACATTTCATGTTCAGTCTTGTTCTGATAATTTTCACAATGTTTTGAAGCCAAAAATGTTACTCAAAACAGGTTGTGTGAATTTTTATTTATTGCTAATCTATGCTTTATAATGATGATTTACGTGTAATTTATGTTTGCAATATCAGTAATGTAAGATACTAAAGTAAGGCTACTATAAATTATAATTTCAGGAAAATAATAAGGTTCTACAAAGTCATGGAAATTTCTCAGCTCTGCATAAATATATGACGTAAACACATAATACATATAACATGATAATTTTTTGACATTCCATGTGATAATTCATGTGATAATCATGTGATTTAACACCTAATACAAAAATGAATCCCATCCTCCTAGCAGAACTAAATAGAGGAATTAAATATGGGAAACCCCATGCTGTCCCAAAACTTAAAAACCATCACCAACCAAAATGGAATAAAAAATCATAAAAAGAGAAAAATATTTTATATATATGTACCGTGTTCTTTTGATCTTTATGACGCTATCCAACACAAAAGATTTTATTATAGTGTATACATATAGATACATGCATTAACAAGGCAGTTGTCTGGTATCTAGGAACATGGTATTAAAAGGGGTTCACTTAAATCAATGTGATATCTCAAAATGTGTATATATATATATAAGAGGTGTTATGAGTTATAAACAAGGTACAATAGGGGTCAATAGCACAATCACGATCAACTTACCATTTCTTTTGTGTGGTGCATTTTTAAAAAATAACATTCTGTTTCAAATACCCGAGTTATTGATAAAATTACAGGAAAACATCAACTTACTATGCCCATTGTAAATATAAGCCATGGATACATATATAACCTTATTTCAATTGTTTGTTCTTTCTTGTTTATAACAAAAAAAAATGTGAAGTGTATGGAACAACAGATACAATTACAGATCATGAGGGCAATAGTGGTTACATTGATATATCAAATACATACCTGCATCTGTAACAGTTTCTTTATAACAACAACACTTTCTGCTACTACACTCTCTGTAAATTGAATAAAACAAACTTTTTAAAGAAAAAAGCAAACATTAACATTCAATAAAATCTTCATCACTCAAGAGAGCAAATTCTATGAAAATTTGGTCTGCAAAATATTTCAGAAAATGCTTTAAAATCATAAATGGTCCCGAGTATTAAATTTATTGTTTTCTTGAGCAAGTGAAAACCTAGATTTTAAACGTCTATCAAATTTTTAATTACCAGGCCCCAAATTGGATTTTTTTTCACAGAACTTGATTAAATGAAATTTTCTCCTAACAAAATGCTTTTGAATTGCAAAACTATAAAATTTTAACCCAACAATATTAATGATTCTACAATCCATGAGTTATATTTCAAATAAGTTAAAAACTGTTAAACAAAATGCTTCATATTATTATTTTTTCCAAATCCACTTCCTTATTACAAGTAGAATACACATGAACATGTACATAAATGAACAGATGATATATTTCCATCCCCTTATGCTCTTTAATGTTAAACAGGGGGCTCAGTTTGCTTAGTGGTCTAAAGCACATGTTTATTGATCACAGTGTCTCTCATAATCGTTTATTGATCACAGTGTCTCTCACAATCGTTTATTGATCACAGTACCTCTCACAATTGTTTATTGATCACAGTGTCTCTCACAATCGAGATTTAAATTTCACTCAGGCAGATCCTAGTGTATGAAAATTTTTCTCATTTGTCTTGTCAAAGGTCGATGGTTTTCTTCAGACACTTAGGTGTCCTCCACCATCATTGAACTGCGTGAAAGAATCTTGACTGATCCACAAAACACCATTACACCCATGCAATCCAATCAAAGCTAAACACTTACCATTATATTCATACTTTAACAACAAGAATTAGGAAACAAAACAGCTAAAAAGGCTCCAATTTGACAATAATACCAGTCACTTTACATTGTATTACAAGATGCCAAGTGATAAAAATAGCTTTCCTGACTTTCGTCTGGTGAGCTAAATGAATATGTTAATTTAGAAGTACCTACCATCCCTATTTGACATCAAATGGACTAAACCATTCAAGCATGTGTCAGTGATTTCAGATATATTACTGGCACATCTTCCTATTGCCTGGATAGTTGCAGCAGCAAATTCTTTGTCAATACTTGTTACATAAGTCTAAATCAAAATATAAAAGTTAATAATAAAATGAATATGTACATACAGTAAAACCTCCTATAAAAACCAATTCTATATCAAGAAAACGGGTTTATTTAAAGCCAGTGTTTTAAAAATATATCCTCTTTACAACAACCACCTGTCATAAATTCTATATTGCTAAGATCCTGTGAGTGGTTTTTATATACGATTTTACTTTATTTTCTACCAAGATATTAATAAAATAATGTTTTTATTCAGCATAAGTACAACCCCAAAAGTCAGATTAGATATAAAGTCAAAGGCATTCAAATAGCTACACTACAACTTGAACAAAGCCAGTTTAATATGCTAGTTTAAAATGTATGTTTTATTTTCACTGAAAGTTTTACAACTTATAAGTGCATATACAATATAATACAATATTTGGCAATGTTCATGGAAATGGTATATGAAATTGACATATTTACAACAAAATAATCATTCTATAATATATAAGTTACTATTTACAAAAAAAATATGACATTAAATAAGGAGAGTGGACATGCAAATAAACATAGGTTGTTGACCAGTGGATACAAAGCCAATCAGCATTTAATACTTTTCTTAAGTCAAATTAATATACACTGTAATTGTCTTAGCTTACACAAACTGACATTGCTGTTTATTGCTTGGCTTACAGGTTATACAATATCTGGGGAAAATAAAAATTTTAATGGGATAAATCACCCAAATTCATTCCTTTAGTCAATTTTCAACTTTAAAAATAATGTTCATCATTCAATTAATGTGACACTTTATACACACATCAATAATAACAACAACAGATACATGAAATCATCTAATGTTTAAATTATACCTGGAATTCTCTTAGTATTGTTGAAATATTTGTTTCTGTTGCCAAGTTAGTCAGGATTTCAAGCTAAATCAGAAAATAAATTTTTACAAATATTAGCCAAATCCAGTAAAACAAATAGAAAACAAATATCTGAAAAAAATTGAAAATTTCATGCAGCATGCAATTCCATCTGTTATAAAAATACAGTTTAACAGTATCATTTTGAATATTTTTAGAGTTGCAGAATGTCTATTTTAGATATCACAACAAAAATGTATAAATTCGCTCACTCTCTCTCTCTATTTTGTGTACTTTTTTATTTAATGTGTATACACATATTTCTACACAATATCCATATGGGAGCAAATACCCATGCTTTATAATTCCTTTGGCATTGTATACAAAGTAATTTAAATACCTCTCTCATATACAACATACACATGTATGTACCCATAAAAATTCATGAGTGTTTCAACTTACTTTCAACAACTTAATGTGAGTTGGATCACTGGACCTCACATAAAAACTTTTCAAGAATGGTTCAAACATTCCCTACAAAAGAAACAAATCTGAAGATAAATATATTTAAAATTAAAGAAAAATTTGGAAAAAAATTTACATTATTTTTATATAAAATAACTTGGATAAACCTTGTTCAACAATTTTGAACACAATTTTCTGCATTCATGAATTTTAGATATTCAAAAACTACCTGATGATAAGTGTACACATTATGAATTAAATTTATTCAACAGTAGCTGTCTGATCAAAATATGAATACATTATTTAAATTAGACAAGAATTAGGTGAATAGAAAGAACACTTAACTGAATGTGTATAACAGAAGAGTAACAGTTTGTTTTGTATTGATATCTACATATTTAGATACAATACAAAAATATCAATCAATACACAAACAAAACGTTTTAACATTGCAAGTCAATGCTCACAATGGGGTTGTCAATGGGGTTGTATGTCAAAAGAATAATTTTTTTAAAAGTAAAATTTATGTATACTTACTTTTCTCTTTATTGTCATAGTTGCTATGTTGCTGAGAACAATATACTGAACTTCTCTGTAAATATAAAAATTATTATTATTATTATTACATCAATTAATATTATTATTATCATATTTGTTTTTTTCTATTATTATTTTGTTTTTTCTATTATTATTATTATTATTACTATATTATTTTATTATTATCATTATTATTAATAATAATATTAAAAATATAAAAGTGAAATAGATTGCCAAATTTTCACACAAATTTTACTTCATACACAATATTTTTATATAATACATACTTATGACTCCTGAGTAATCTTATCAAAGCCTTTGATACAATTCCAACTTCAGCTTTAGGAGCACAATGATGATATAACTGTGCTACTGCCATTACCACCTACAAACAAACCAGATATCTAAAATTATTTCTAGATACAGTAACAGTCAATTTGTGAAATGCATTACAGTTACATTTTTTGCATACTTTTTCTCACAGTTATTTGACAGCTAAGTGTAATCAAATTATATCACAATTAAGTACTTTGAACTTAAATATCCAATTTTTTAATGACATAGTGAGTTAATTGTCAGTCATAATTAACAAGGGAAAATTGCAAAGCCATTACATTTTTTATTATATATAGAGCTTAATCCGGTACTTACCGAGGCATTTCTACTGTTAAGTAATGGTTTCGCTTGTCTTAGTAAAAGTCTGTGATCTGGATCCATTATATATGCTTTCTTCTTGTTTTCACCATCTTCTTTTTCTTTTTCTTCATCTGAATCTTCATAAAATGCCTTTTCTTCTTCCATCATTTCCTACAAAACATGATATCAAATTTTTAGATTTCATTCAAATTGAACATCTATGTTAAAGAAATATGGGATATATATAGAATAACATACATAATCTTCCACCTAAATCAACCTCTTGAGCTGTCAGAAGAAAGCATCTAAACATGAGATGCAGTCTAAAACCATGATGAAAATCTGAAAGCCTGAAAACTCATAAGTTGGATCATACAAGCAAATTCACCAATCATTACACATCCAGCAAAAAAGTTACATGTCTTAAACCTGTGGTCTGACCTATATCAAAACCTGATGGAATGGAAATGCTTAAATCCAAGCAAAGGAAACGAAATGATATTTGCTTAAAAAAATCTTAAAATAAAATTCAATGCTGATTTTTAGGCTTGTGATATGATTAAACTATTTAACCAAAAATCTGACATCTAGGCAGATGTTAAGTTATGGGATATGATTGAGATTTAACCAAACATTTTGATACTGCAAGCCAAAGTTGAAAATCTTTTGATGTACTTGTAATAGATTGAGTCTTTGGTCGGAAGGAGGCCTTGGTGGCCATGTAAACTAAAGCAATGTCTAACATCATATCTCACTGCCTAGGTTTGAATAAATTTGATCAGATCCTAATGTAAGATAGATTGCCAGTTCAATTCTCATATGTTGTAAGTTTTCTTCAGGTGTAGCTTCCTAAACCATCCTAGAATTGACTGACATGATATAACTGGTGGAATCACAGCTGGGATGTTAAACTCTATTACTCTTCCACTCCAATCCTCTGTACTTTGTACAGGCAAGCTTAAAAAAATATAAAGTTTGTAAAAATTTTACTTACATTTTCATTAGGATTTATAAACTGTGTTCTTGTGTATCTTGTCAACATGTTAATAATGACTACTTGACCCCATTCTTCAACATCCACCAATAAATTACACAGTTTCCTGAAGTTTTTATGTATCAAATCAATTCTCTCTGGACAGACTTCTTCAAAGGCTTGTATAGCACTACCTGCTACCAACTGTAAACATACAAATATGTTATACAATAACACTACATGTATTTAATTGACTAATAAAAAATGTGTAATCAACACTGTGGTTGTTCGTAGTTATGTAAGAGTCTGCTGTTGAATCCTAAGGGATTCAAAAGATTCTTCTAATTATAGATTATATATTCTTCAGTTGAGTTCTTCAGTAAAACATTTATAATGTATTTAATAATCTTAAAATACTTTCAAGTGCATAAAGATGATCATTTGATCAAGCTACAGTATAACGATCTTTTCCTTCTTATAGCATGAGATATAGTTTGTTTTCTAAACTCTCTGTGAATAACATTTTGTGAATCGAGAATAAGGTCCAGGTGGGTGAATGGCATAAAATTACTAAGACTCACATGCTGAGCAGGATGAGATATATCTATGTAGAATGAGATAAGCTGTATGCAGAGTAGTATCAGAAATTCCTCTACCATATTTTGACAATAACAGCATAAGATTTTTTTGGTCCAGTGGGTGAAAGGTTTCATTACTTTCCTATGCAATTGTAGCGTCTTGGGTTATTCAATTGTAAAATATTTGGCTTATATACAAGGGTTGTGCTCTTTATCTAACCCAAATGATTTTCTCCATCAAGTTACACTTTAAGCTTTTCTTACAATTCCAGGGGAATGGGACACAAGTAAAAGTAAATTAATCAAAATATTAGATTATGCTGAGACAATAATTTATCAAGAAATCAGCAACCTGTTGGTCGATTTTCGCCCTTCCCTCTTACCAAAAAGAGTCTAGGACAATAGTCAGTGTGTCCACAAAAATTAGCAACTCTCATACTAAATTATAGCAGTGTGGGTATATCTAAGTACTATTGTATTAAACTATGGTATAATGTAGTTTCTCTATAATTTATTTACTGTTCGTATAATCATACAGTAATTTCACTATAATTTACTTTTTGCCACCAAGTTATGTCTCTATACTCACTGTTTTGTCCCCCAGTAATTTCACAATCATCAACTCAATGTTTTGTCACCTAGTAATTTCACTATCATTTACAGGGGTACTCAATGTTTTGTCACCCAGTAATTTTACTATCATTTACAGGGGCACTCAATGTTTTGTCACCCAGTTATATCTTTATAATTTACTCACTGTTGTTTTGTCACCTAGTAAATTCACTGTCATTTACAGGGGTACTCAATGTTTTGTCACCCAGTAATTTTACAATCATTTACAGGGGCACTCAATGTTTTGTCACCCAGTTATATCTTTATAATTTACTCACTGTTGTTTTGTCACCAAGTAATTTCGCTATCATTTACAGGGGCACTCAATGTTTTGTCACCCAGTTATATCTTTATAATTTACTCACTGTTGTTTTGTCACCCAGTAATTTCGCTATCATTTACAGGGGCACTCAATGTTTTGTCACCCAGTTATATATTTATTATTTACTCACTGTTGTTTTGTCACCCAGTAATTTTACTATCATTTACAGGGGCACTCAATGTTTTGTCACCCAGTTATATCTTTATAATTTACTCACTGTTGTTTTGTCACTAAGTAATTTCTCTATCATTTACAGGGGTACTCAATGTTTTGTCACCCAGTTATATATTTATTATTTACTCACTGTTGTTTTGTCACCCAGTAATTTTACTATCATTTACAGGGGCACTCAATGTTTTGTCACCCAGTTATATCTTTATAATTTACTCACTGTTGTTTTGTCACCCAGTAATTTCTCTATCATTTACAGGGGTACTCAATGTTTTGTCACCCAGTTATATATTTATTATTTACTCACTGTTGTTTTGTCACCCAGTAATTTTACTATCATTTACAGGGGTACTCAATGTTTTGTCACCCAGTTATATATTTATTATTTACTCACTGTTGTTTTGTCACCCAGTAATTTCTCTATCATTTACAGGGGCACTCAATGTTTTGTCACCCAGTTATATCTTTATAATTTACTCACTGTTGTTTTGTCACTAAGTAATTTTACTATCATTTACAGGGGTACTCAATGTTTTGTCACCCAGTTATATATTTATTATTTACTCACTGTTGTTTTGTCACTAAGTAATTTCTCTATCATTTACAGGGGCACTCAATGTTTTGTCACCCAGTTATATCTTTATAATTTACTCACTGTTGTTTTGTCACTAAGTAATTTCTCTATCATTTACAGGGGCACTCAATGTTTTGTCACCCAGTTACATCTTTATAATTTACTCACTGTTGTTTTGTCACTAAGTAATTTTACTATCATTTACAGGGGCACTCAATGTTTTGTCACCCAGTTATATCTTTATAATTTACTCACTGTTGTTTTGTCACTAAGTAATTTCTCTATCATTTACAGGGGTACTCAATGTTTTGTCACCCAGTTATATCTTTATAATTTACTCACTGTTGTTTTGTCACTAAGTAATTTCTCTATCATTTACAGGGGTACTCAATGTTTTTCACCCAGTTATATCTTTAAAATTTTCTCACTGTTGTTTTGTCACCCAGTAATTTTACTATCATTTACAGGGGCACTCAATGTTTTGTCACCCAGTTATATCTTTATAATTTACTCACTGTTGTTTTGTCACCCAGTAATTTCTCTATCATTTACAGGGGTACTCAATGTTTTGTCACCCAGTTATATATTTATTATTTACTCACTGTTGTTTTGTCACCCAGTAATTTTACTATCATTTACAGGGGCACTCAATGTTTTGTCACCCAGTTATATCTTTATAATTTACTCACTGTTGTTTTGTCACTAAGTAATTTCTCTATCATTTACAGGGGCACTCAATGTTTTGTCACCCAGTTACATCTTTATAATTTACTCACTGTTGTTTTGTCACTAAGTAATTTCTCTATCATTTACAGGGGTACTCAATGTTTTGTCACCCAGTTATATCTTTATAATTTACTCACTGTTGTTTTGTCACTAAGTAATTTCGCTATCATTTACAGGGGTACTCAATGTTTTGTCACCCAGTTATATCTTTATAATTTTCTCACTGTTGTTTTGTCACCCAGTAATTTTACTATCATTTACAGGGGCACACAATGTTTTGTCACCCAGTTATATCTTTATAATTTACTCACTGTTGTTTTGTCACCCAGTAATTTCTCTATCATTTACAGGGGTACTCAATGTTTTGTCACCCAGTTATATATTTATTATTTACTCACTGTTGTTTTGTCACCCAGTAATTTTACTATCATTTACAGGGGCACTCAATGTTTTGTCACCCAGTTATATCTTTATAATTTACTCACTGTTGTTTTGTCACTAAGTAATTTCTCTATCATTTACAGGGGCACTCAATGTTTTGTCACCCAGTTACATCTTTATAATTTACTCACTGTTGTTTTGTCACTAAGTAATTTCTCTATCATTTACAGGGGTACTCAATGTTTTGTCACCCAGTTATAACATTATAATTTACTCACTGTTGTTTTGTCACTAAGTAATTTCGCTATCATTTACAGGGGTACTCAATGTTTTGTCACCCAGTTATATCTTTATAATTTTCTCACTGTTGTTTTGTCACCCAGTAATTTTACTATCATTTACAGGGGCACTCAATGTTTTGTCACCCAGTTATATCTTTATAATTTACTCACTGTTGTTTTGTCACTAAGTAATTTCTCTATCATTTACAGGGGCACTCAATGTTTTGTCACCCAGTTACATCTTTAAAATTTACTCACTGTTGTTTTGTCACCCAGTAATTTTACTATCATTTACAGGGGCACTCAATGTTTTGTCACCCAGTTATATCTTTATAATTTACTCACTGTTGTTTTGTCACTAAGTAATTTGTCTATCATTTACAGGGGCACTCAATGTTTTGTCACCCAGTTATATCTTTATAATTTACTCACTGTTGTTTTGTCACTAAGTAATTTCGCTATCATTTACAGGGGTACTGAATGTTTTGTCACCCAGTTATATCTTTATAATTTACTCACTGTTGTTTTGTCACTAAGTAATTTCTCTATCATTTACAGGGGCACTCAATGTTTTGTCACCCAGTTATATCTTTATAATTTACTCACTGTTGTTTTGTCACTAAGTAATTTGTCTATCATTTACAGGGGCACTCAATGTTTTGTCACCCAGTTACATCTTTATAATTTACTCACTGTTGTTTTGTCACTAAGTAATTTTACTATCATTTACAGGGGTACTGAATGTTTTGTCACCCAGTTATATCTTTATAATTTACTCACTGTTGTTTTGTCACTAAGTAATTTCTCTATCATTTACAGGGGTACTCAATGTTTTGTCACCCAGTTATATCTTTATAATTTACTCACTGTTGTTTTGTCACTAAGTAATTTCTCTATCATTTACAGGGGTACTCAATGTTTTTTCACCCAGTTATATCTTTAAAATTTTCTCACTGTTGTTTTGTCACCCAGTAATTTTACTATCATTTACAGGGGCACTCAATGTTTTGTCACCCAGTTATATCTTTATAATTTACTCACTGTTGTTTTGTCACCCAGTAATTTCTCTATCATTTACAGGGGTACTCAATGTTTTGTCACCCAGTTATATATTTATTATTTACTCACTGTTGTTTTGTCACCCAGTAATTTTACTATCATTTACAGGGGCACTCAATGTTTTGTCACCCAGTTATATCTTTATAATTTACTCACTGTTGTTTTGTCACTAAGTAATTTCTCTATCATTTACAGGGGCACTCAATGTTTTGTCACCCAGTTACATCTTTATAATTTACTCACTGTTGTTTTGTCACTAAGTAATTTCTCTATCATTTACAGGGGTACTCAATGTTTTGTCACCCAGTTATATCTTTATAATTTACTCACTGTTGTTTTGTCACTAAGTAATTTCTCTATCATTTACAGGGGTACTCAATGTTTTGTCACCCAGTTATATCTTTATAATTTCTCACTGTTGTTTTGTCACCCAGTAATTTTACTATCATTTACAGGGGCACACAATGTTTTGTCACCCAGTTATATCTTTATAATTTACTCACTGTTGTTTTGTCACCGAGTAATTTCTCTATCATTTACAGGGGTACTCAATGTTTTGTCACCCAGTTATATATTTATTATTTACTCACTGTTGTTTTGTCACCAGTAATTTTACTATCATTTACAGGGGCACTCAATGTTTTGTCACCCAGTTATATCTTTATAATTTACTCACTGTTGTTTTGTCACTAAGTAATTTCTCTATCATTTACAGGGGCACTCAATGTTTTGTCACCCAGTTACATCTTATAATTTACTCACTGTTGTTTTGTCACTAAGTAATTTCGCTATCATTTACAGGGGTACTCAATGTTTTGTCACCCAGTTATATCTTTATAATTTACTCACTGTTGTTTTGTCACCTAAGTAATTTCCTATCATTTACAGGGGCACTCAATGTTTTGTCACCCAGTTATATCTTTATAATTTACTCACTGTTGTTTTGTCACTCAGTAATTTCTCTATCATTTACAGGGGCACTCAATGTTTTGTCACCCAGTTATATCTTTATAATTTACTCACTGTTGTTTTGTCACTAAGTAATTTCTCTATCATTTACAGGGGCACTCAATGTTTTGTCACCCAGTTATATCTTTATAATTTACTCACTGTTGTTTTGTCACCTAAGTAATTTGTACTATCATTTACAGGGGCACTCAATGTTTTGTCACCCAGTTATATCTTTATAATTTACTCACTGTTGTTTTGTCACTAAGTAATTTCGCTATCATTTACAGGGGTACTGCAATGTTTTGTCACCCAGTTATATCTTTATAATTTACTCACTGTTGTTTTGTCACTAAGTAATTTCTCTATCATTTACAGGGGCACTCAATGTTTTGTCACCCAGTTACATCTTTATAATTTACTCACTGTTGTTTTGTCACTAAGTAATTTTACTATCATTTACAGGGGCACTCAATGTTTTGTCACCCAGTTATATCTTTATAATTTACTCACTGTTGTTTTGTCACTAAGTAATTTCTCTATCATTTACAGGGGCACTCAATGTTTTGTCACCCAGTTATATCTTTATAATTTACTCACTGTTGTTTTGTCACTAAGTAATTTCTCTATCATTTACAGGGGTACTCAATGTTTTTTCACCCAGTTATATCTTTATAATTTACTCACTGTTGTTTTGTCACTAAGTAATTTCTCTATCATTTACAGGGGTACTCAATGTTTTTTCACCCAGTTATATCTTTATAATTTTCTCACTGTTGTTTTGTCACCAAGTAATTTCTCTATCATTTACAGGGGTACTCAATGTTTTTTCACCCAGTTATATCTTTATAATTTTCTCACTGTTGTTTTGTCACTAAGTAATTTCTCTATCATTTACAGGGGCACTCAATGTTTTGTCACCCAGTTACATCTTTATAATTTACTCACTGTTGTTTTGTCACTAAGTAATTTCTCTATCATTTACAGGGGTACTCAATGTTTTGTCACCCAGTTATATCTTTATAATTTACTCACTGTTGTTTTGTCACTAAGTAATTTCTCTATCATTTACAGGGGTACTCAATGTTTTGTCACCCAGTTATATCTTTATAATTTACTCACTGTTGTTTTGTCACCCAGTAATTTCTCTATAACCTCAATCAACTGGTCTTTATTCTCAGGATCCAAACTACAATGATACAAAGAGTCCAGTTTTTTATTCTTCAAATATGCAATTTATTCAAGAAAACATTTCCCTCACAGATGTTCATTTCTTAACATTAATTATCAATGCACAATCTGGTGCATGTCGGACAGAAATTTTTTGGTTAAAGTTTTTTGAGTTTTATAATCAAGCATTACTTGATATATTGAATGCTTATATACAAAGTGCTATCTTTATAAAACTTGTGCTTTTTATTTATGTATAATAATTCTACAAATCTCAAGCAAAATAAAACACAGTAATAATAAAATAATTGTGAAATAATGTTTAAAAATATATTTTCAATCTATCTAAAATGGATGTAAATATATAAGTACATTATTTTTTTTAAAAAAATATATTATTTTGACGCATACATTTACTAAAGGGAGGTAACACTTGTTATGCCCTAAGCCAAATGTATATTTTACATTGCAGTTTTGATGTTTGCCTCAGTGGAGTTCAAACTGCAGAGGAGACGAAGTGCTCTTGTTTGCCTTTTAATGAAATGTTTGTGCCAGATTAAAGAACTTGCAAGCAACAAAGGCATGATAATAGATAAAAGTTGATAATGATATCAAAAGTTATTATCTCCCTTTAAAAAATTTATAGTTGGGCAAAATCTTATTTGGAAATATACACTTTAAAAAAAAAAAAAAAAAAAAAAAAAAAAAAAAAAAAAAAAAAAAAAAAAAAAATTATAAATAGATTTAGGATATAAATTTGAATATGATTTTTCAATCATAATTTTTATTTTAATATAATATTCTAATTGGTTCCCAGGAGATCACTGCACAGGATTTAAACATATACTAACTTAATCCTCTTCATTCCGTGTGGAATATAGGCGGGCAACGATTTAAACATATGCTTCATCAATAAATTATGTGTATTTTGTACATGTAATTTATATCCTAGCATTAGGTACCAGAAATTTAAAGATATAAAACTTTAATATAAATTTTCAAAAAGTGCACTTAGTGCACTTATCAAATAAGATTTAGAGGTAGTATTATTGAGCCTGTGAGCTTTCTACCGTTCAATGATACAAGGAACAAAGATTAAAGTACATGTATCGTTTTTATAAAAAGTTTTGTTTTAACATTCTCAGTACCTGTATAACTTGGGTATGGCATGTGCTGCTGTCTTTCTGACATAAGGGGACATGTCAGTAACTGCCTCTTTGATTGCTAACATCATAATTGGAGAGATCATTGGGACTCTTATACTTGATAACACCCGTAAAGCACTGGCCCTTATTAACTGGTTCGGATCCTAAATAAAAGTGAAATAACAATTTATACATGTATGTATGTATGAATGTAAAAATCTATTTGATATTAATTAACCATGTACGAAGCGAATCCACCTAAAAACATTAATTCAGAATTATTGTTTTTTTCTTTGGTTATGACAAACTTCCAGATATTATGTATTCCAGGAACATAGTTTGTAATCTTGTCACATGACCAGATTACTTTGAAATTTGTAGGTAATAAGAATGATTAGCATGACTATGGAGTTATCATCTCTATAATTCTGATTGTTTAACATAACTGAACGGTACACTCAACCATCAATATATTTAGAACACAGATTTTTAATTTGTGAACAAATTTAAAGTTTCATTATGCTTGCAGTCCTTATTTATTTGTTATGGAAACAAATCAAATCATAGGTGTGAATAAAAATTGTGCTAAATGACATCATGGCACCACCTGTCTTTTGCTGTAACCAGTAGAAACATCTGTTCTCTGATATCAAACTCTGATGAAAAATTTCATATCCAGGTCAAAAATCAAACACTTTAAAACACTTACAGTCTCTAACGAAAGGAAACTACAGCTCAATAGAAATCTAATTCACTATGTCATACACTGTCCCATTCCCTATCTATAAGAATCACGATGGTAAAACCCTGCTGGTCATAATCACTATGTCATACACTGTCCCATTCCCTATCTATAATAATCACGATGGTAAAACCCCACTGGTCATAAACAGGTAATTACTACAGCCATTTTAAAGTGGATACTACCACTAATTTCAGAAGTAAGAGAGAGACCAATTATGTTACGAACAAAAGGTTCTAAAATAGCTTAACTTGACTTCATAATAGGGCTACATGCATGTTACTGACATCAAGGGTATTTTCAAACTTTAATGAAAGGATAAGACCTACAGATTAGTTTAGACCAACAGTTTTTTAATCTTTCAACTTTTTCCGCCCCTAGTGTCACTGATGAGGACTGGTTTTATATGCACATATGGCACATCAAAATTTAACAGGTATTTTTGTTAGATATTTATAAAACTCTGTGTTACCCCCTAGTGGTACCACTGATGGTGGAGTAAAACTCCCAGAGGGTATCCATAACTCAGTAGGCAGTACTTTATCCTGACAGAAAATATTCCAAGTAGCAAAATTTACAGCCGTCTTAATTTTTGAAACTATTTAAAACTTGAAGTTTGTTCCCTCATGCAAAGCATTCCTTAGCTGGATTTGGAGTCATATGACCTTGAAACTTTGGTTTTACTAATTTTCAACTTTTTGGCTTATGCTTTTAATCTATCAACTTTTTCAGCCCATAGTGTCATTGATGAAGAATGATTTTCCAAAATGTGCATATATGGAAAATTTAACAGGTATTTTTGTTAAATATAATAAAACTCTGATAGGACAACATAATTGTTCAACTTCTTTGATCAGCATGGTAGCATAGACTCAAGTACCTTTGATGCTCTTTGAAATGTACTGATAGACAGAAGAGCTAAGTCTTGTTGTTCCTCAGCATATCGAGTTAAGTACACATAAACTAACTTCTTAACCTGTAAAATACAATGTATACAACACTGTTAATCAAATAAATTATTTCACAAAATTGTGACAAAAAATACAATGTATACAACACTGTTAATCAAATAAAATATTTCACAAAATTTTGAAAAAAAAATACAATGTATACAACACTGTTAATCAAATAAAATATTTCATAAAAATTGTGCAAAAAAATTACAATTTCCTAATATGAAACATTTGCATTTTAGTGACTTGCCACTTTTTAACTAAATTTCTTTAATTTTTTTAAGTATAACCAAAATATGATAAAAAAAAACTGATTAACAGTTGTTTGGAAATAGATTTTTAATGAAAAACTTCACCAACAAAATAAACCATAAACTGAAATTGTATACCAGTTTATGTATACTGTTATGTTTTTAACTGACATTATAATTTTGATGTAACTTTTGATTTATTTTAACTAAAATTTAAGCACTTTTTACAGTTCTCTTCTCAATTTAAATACTAGTAATCACTGAAGAAATAACCAACATCATGGGACTGAATGACTTCATGTTCATAAACAATTCCTATTACAAATATAATTTTTCCAATAAAAATTCACAGTAATAATTATTAAGATATTTTAGATCTTTATAACCTTACCTCTAGATTTTTTGATACAACATTTTTAACCACAGCAGGGAACAAATCAGATGCATCTTTTCCTTTTGCTACCATCTTAAAATATAAGACAACCTTTTTCTATAAAAATGTGTTTGTCAAGAGTCAGGAGAAGGCATAGAAGTAAGACTGGGATAAAAAATTGAAATTGAAGATTATACGGTACAACTGTTCAATCAAGTCTTCAAAACTTAAGTCTTTTTTACTCTTCAAAACAACAGCTTTGCTTCTAATAAAATACCAAACATATCCCAGTGGTTTACACAATTGCTATACATGTATCATTTATATAAAATGAAAACTGACATTAAACATTGCAGCTCAACTGCACATATTATCTTTGATTTTTGTATCCTTCAAAAAGACTTTAACACAGAATACTGATGATCATACTGAAGCTATGACATAAACTTTTCTTTACTTTGTGAAAAAAACTAAAAGACGTTTAATAAATTCAGGAGAATGTTTCACTTCAATATCTACTCTTTTTAGCAGATGGTAGCTAGATCAATATTACTATAAAAATGGAGATCTTACCAATAAATGATTTAAAATGATATTAATTTTAGAATAATGATTTGAATATTATTCTTCCCAAATTTATTTCATAATGTTACAAAAAACTAAGAATAAATCAATAAATAAATAAAAATAAATTTAAAAACATCAACATCTTAAAATCTACCAGAATTGATTAAGAGTATTTACTGTGTTTTAAAACAGTCTTTAACTACAAAATAGTTACAGATGAAGTGCAATCATAACTTGCCTCAAAAGCCAAAAATACCAAATCATATTCAAATTCTGTAGAATTTCTATGAATATTTTTTCAAAATATGCTGTAACACTGACAGTTATTTAGAACATACTAGTACAAAATTAAAAGCAACAAAGGTCAGTATCTGTTAACATGTTACATGTATTATTAAAGTAAGGTAACATATTCACCCCAATAATCCTCTTCATGGCATCAAGCTTCAAGTTATCTTTATTTCCATCCAACATTGTCTTGAGGTCTTCATGTCTGAAGAAATGAAATGAAATGTTATCAAAATATAATATGACAACAAATCATGTAGACAAATTCAATACTAGCATTTACATATAATTTATTGATTATTCCTTGAAATGGCTGGTCACTGAAGAATGGAGAATTAAAACTGCAAGAATACCAATTTTAAATAGTTTATCTTTCAAAATTACTAAGCATTTTTATTTAGGTCTAACTAAAGAGACAATTAAAATTTCCACTTACAAATTCAGAAAACTTTAGGACATTTGGAGTGAAAGTAAATTTCTGATGAAGGAAAGGTTGATAATGTCAGATTTCATTGAATTGTTGAATAGCCATATTAATAAAAAACACAAATTAATCAATGCTTTGCAGAGAGCACAGTTTAACAATATTTTAGCAACAAGCTATTTTCAAACTAAATAAAATATAACAAAGCATGAAAAAGTCACAGTACATAATGTACTTTTAATTTAGCATTTTCAATTTTTCCCTTTCCTGTTAAATGTTTAATACTCATTTATTGTAACACTTATTAGGTAAATAACATTTTGAAATATATTTTTGCCCAAGGATTTTTCTTTCATTAAATAGATGGTCAGGGGTCTAAAGGCAGTTACTGCCAGTTGGTTAAAATTATGTGTCTTAACGAGAAAAATGTTGGCCACTACTGTCACATGAACTTAATACCAAAAGAAATTAATACGCTTTCACAAGCTTTCTTTAGGATTTTATGACGATTCATCGAAGTGTATATTAATTAATATTAAATTGCTAGAATGTCTGTTAACAAGATTTTTAACAAATGACATCTTATGTCAACATAGTTTAGACACCTTTTGAAATCATTGCTGAAGAAACCGCTACTGGCTGGATCACTGGTGAAATCTCCCTCTCCACTACCAGTAGAGGATGGTGGTTTCTCATTTGCATATCCACCAGACAGCTGTAAACTGTTTGTGGTCATTTTGCTGTCATTTAAATTCACGAATCACCAAGTACACCGGCTGCAGTTGTTGACCAGGAAATAATGGCAGGTGCCACCGTTCACTTCCGGTTTTCAACTTCCGGTACAAAGGTGCGTTCGAAGACGATGTACACAATTATTTATCAATCAGCTTTTAAAAAGTACCCATAATTTTATCGAATGTTTTTTTTAAATACTTTTACGGTATAGAAAATTGCATCAAAATAGGTGTCATAATAAAGAAATGTATAGCAGTTTGATATCCATGTTTTACTTTTATCTTGGTCGTTAATTGAAACCGTTTTGAGAGTCGTCTTTGTAATATTACCTCACAACATTATAATTATAACGAGTTATTTCTAGCATAATGGGATCCTAGTTTAAATGATGGGATAGCGACGTGTGCAGGATATCAGATTGGACATTAGCCTGAATATTTCAGATGTTTTGCCAAGAATTTGACAACCTTGCCGGTGATAAGTACAGACGTATTCATTAAAAATATACGCTTTAAGAAGTGAGTTGTTAAATTTATTATCCATTTTCGACTCTGACTTTCGAAAATTCCACCTCATCAAAAATGTTATCGTGTGAAAGTTATAGAGTTTTTAAGCAGCGACATTTAAATGTTTAAGTAATAGGTTAATCAATATACAATGTGGGGTTTAATACTGTTGTGACGTCATTAGACGGGGGTCCTAAAAACAAGCTCACTAAAGATGTATAAGAAATTCACTAAATTGCTACAGGTACCCTGCTTAAGTTTCTGGATATTTTTATTCTGTTTAAGAATTTTTTTTACATTTTCTCAAGTTGAGAAAACTCGGGGAAAAATTGATTTTAAATTATCAGATTTCAACGGCATGGTACAGCTACAAAAATTTAAGTGTCGCTGGATCTGTAAAATTTTACTAATATTTTGAAACACATTTTAATGACTAGACATAAGCAGTATGAGTGACATTATACTAATTACCTCCTTTGTAAGTTTAACTAGACTAACAGAATTTTTTCATTTTAACATTTTTAAAAGAACCTGTGTAATTAAAACCAGGTTTTTCAATATTTATACAGTTTTACCTGGACCAACAATCATTGCATTAATATTTTCTTGAAGAATCTTTAATATAAACGAATTTTAAAGGTATTTTTTTTAGTTTCAACTGTCATATACCACTTTTTGAATTTAATCATAAAAATACATTCAAAAAGTGTTAGATGACACAACAGTAATAATTCAAAAAATAATTGTAAATACAAAACATAAACACAAATTAGGGATTCCAAGGGGAAACAAGTAAAACTTATATAAACCAGTCTGTCTAAATATACATATTATGTTTTAGAAATAAATTTAAATGAAGTTACAGTTATAAATAAATAAATAAAAAATTTAAATAACGAAAGAAAAATATAAAAACCTAAGTAAAAATAAATAAATAAATAATAATTGATTAATTAATTAAAAAATGTTAATTGCTATTGATATAATAAAATGAAGTAACAAAAAAGGGGATGAACAGCATACTATCGGTGATTATCATTAGAGTATAAATGTTTATTTATTTCTAATCTTAATTTAGCAATTTCATATAAACAATTTTGTTACTTGTTAAGTTATTGAACTTTTTAGAGCAGACAAAGAATTGTTTTTAATATCATTTGGGACTTCGTTCCAATTTCTTATAACTGAAAGTAAAAATTCGGATTGAAATAAAAAGACGTTCTGTACATGATGCTTAGGAAAACCTCATATATTGCTTGAATAACTTTTGTCTTTAAAAAAAGGGAGAAAAAGGAAAAAACTACAAAATCTCCAATGATAATTCAATGCAGAATTTAAATATTGATAATCATGAAATTTACAAATTTAATGTCTATGATGTCTGGCTAGGGAAAGTTTTCAATAAATTTCCCTTCGACTCTGCAAAGTTGAAGCTCTTGACAAGAGCCACTCAATACTTGAAGGTGACGGAGCGTTTGGTATTTCTTTTTTAACTGCCTTTGCATTTTGAACAACGCATATTTTTTAGAATCATTCTATCATTATCAGACAAATTTGTATAATTATTTTCATTACGTTTCAATAAGTTTCATTTAATATTGTTGTGTCGTCACGTGTTGAGTTATAAATTATTTGAATGTCATTTAATAATGATTATTGCGACATATCAATACAGTGACTCCTGGCAGGTCTAAACAGAGAAGAAAACCGGGCATTATAGTCACCGTGCATGTCTTCAAATACAGACTGATAAAATACCACCTTTGGTATTGCCAGCCGGATAAATGTCGCTGGTATTGCAATGTTAAAGACTGTCAGGAAACTAAGCTCTTAATAATGCCCAAACTATTTAGTATATATACACATGAGCATGTACGTGTACCTGTCAGATGTGTCTGAGTCACACTGTATATATCCAATATTTTCACGCAACGAAACTTTTCGGTTAAGTACAAAACAACGGTGCTATTTATATCGTCAATACTGACTTTATTCGAATATAAACACTAATTATTGATGCGATAATCAATTCAGTCAATGATATCATGTTATCTCTTAATCTCGTAATTGTCTGTACTAGTATCCATAAATAAAACGTTCTAGTATCAACATATCAAAAGCAGAACTGAAAGTAAAATGCAACCTTCTCGTCCATAGAGAGCAAGGTAAAATATAGAGGCATTCCGGAAAAGTGCAAGTGACGTCATTTCATGTGACGTTAGTGGGCGCATGCTTGACACGGAAGCCGGCGCTCAGCCATATTTGACACACAGAAGAAAACATCCACCTGTAAATAAAACGAAAGACGTCAACGTTTGACTATTAATTGGTGTCATTTTGACATCGGCATTCGAAGAAAGGATTAAATTACAATATGTCAGATTTTGACAGCAATCCATTTGCCGACCCAAATGCCGGGAGTCCGTTTGCGGTATGGTAAAAAAGAAAATTGATTTCTTGACAGTCAGTGTAAAATCACATAAATTTCATGTAGTGCGCAGCACAGATATCGTTTCAACTTCAGAAAGTTTTTCAAGCAAATATGCCCTTTGCCAGTCTATAGAAGGCCAGTCTTGTGAAGAGGGATAATTTTCTGTTTGTCCCTAATTATTATTGAAGTTATCGAAAAAGCCAGAAATTATGATTCATTATCATGCATGTAATCATCATTCACTGTCTGGTTTGAACATTGTTGTGGTAGAATGGTACATGTTATAATAGAATGGTTTAGACTTTAGCATTTAAATCTTGTTACCCAAGATTTGTTAGCCCTGTTACTAATTTTATTTGTGGTGGACATAGTCCATGAATGTTAGATGTGTGTTTCCCCTTATTGTGAAACTTTTTTTTTTTAATTTTTATACTACTTGTAGATTTACTGTTTATTGATAGAAAACATAGCCTTGAAATCATTTTTGAAAAATTTTTGAAATACTTATTTTTATGTTTGTGATTGGTACTATGCTGTACCCCAGTTTGACAGCTATATTTTACCACTTATTGTTGTTTTTTTTTTTTCTTGTTTCATTACTTTCTCCATTTTCAACACCATAGTAAGACATTGGCATCTGAGAGTTTATCATTGCACTGTTTTACACTGGTGTTTCTGGATGGTATTGAAAAAATAGTTCTGCTTATAGAATTAATTAGCAGAACGCTTTTTCTTTGCAGTTGACTTGGTAAACTAAACTCTATGGCTTGAACAGGCTAAAATAGATAGAATATTTTTTGTCCAAGTGGCTAGCAACTGATAAAAATTCCCCTGTAGCCTGTAAATAATGATTCGAACAAATATCAATTAGCATCCATTTTTTCTTTTCCCCCCACTTTTAAAGACACAAATATTGGGTTTAAAAGTTTAAACTTATGCTCTCCCCTGCTATTGATGTTTGGACAGTGTAAAGAATCATCTTGTCAATTTCTGTTTCCTTTTGACAGTTATATCAAAGATAGTTATGACAAAACTTTGAAACTTGTTACTCATACATCAGATCAAGATGTACAAGATACAACAATCAGAAAATATAACCCTTTTTTTACAGAGTTATGACTACTTAATGAATTTTTTCTTGTCTGGACTGTATCTGCCAAGATACCTGTCAAAATTCTTAATTCTTCAGATGCAAAGATTAACACAAATGAATATGTGTGGAATTCATATTACCGTACATATGTAAAATTCTGTCTTCATTTAGCCCATTATCCTTGTAAGGAATTTAAGGATCTGTTATTATTATACTGGTATGTATTGTAGGATCCCTCTGTACAACAAGCAGCAAGAGGAGGACAGCAAGGTGGTCTAGATGAATATAATCCATTTGCTGATGGAAATCAAACCAGACCAGCTGCAGGGGTATGTTTTAATTTTTTTAATAATTGAGTACATAATGATTTCCTGTACAAGATTCTCTTTTAATATACTGTTGATTTGTTTGTCTGAATTCTGATACATAGTCAACTTATATTACTTTATATCATTCATAGTGTTCAAATCTTTCTGTCATAGAGTACATATTTTTGATTAAATCAATGTGTCTCACAACAGAATGGTGAGAAGAACAGTGTTTAATGTCCTAGTCAACATTATTTCTATTTTCTCAAAGCTGTCTGTTATGAACAGATGAAACTTGAATACCCGGAGGAAATTATAGACTTTGACAAGCTAGCTGGTCATCAGATCTTAACTTTTCTAATAAGGAATAGAATCTTATAATGATGAGGCTGTTTAGTCCAGTTTGACATAGAGATCCTCACCAAGCAACATCTAATTGACCTTAATATTTTATCCACTGTCCTTTATCATGTATCATCCAAACCAAATAACAAAAGGAAACTGTTACCAAATGATTACTGAATTGTTTATGAAACAATAGAGTTTACTTTGTTTGTAATTTGAAGGGGTTTCAGTGTCAATATACAAGAATTACTACATGTATGGGGATATAAGTAAGGTATCTACCAGGTACATGTATTTGTAACTGCCAGAATATTGTCCACCTGGGTTTATATAGTCACTAAATGTTAGTTACTATATTTTAACAATTTAAAAGCTTGAACAATAGTAAAACAAAAACATATTTGGTGTTAGTATAACTCATGATTGAAATTGTCATAACTGTATTTGTTGTAGTCACTAAGTGAGCAACCCTTATTAAATGAGGTACATGTTTATTTATTTACTTCCTGTAAACCAGTCTATTCATTAAGCACAGAACAAATCCTCTGCACTGAGCAGCAAATTATTTAAAATCCTTAATACACAAAACTTCTTTGTCCATTTAAAAAGTAGAAAAGCCAATTAATAAACTCAATGAGATGTTTAAATCTACATCCCAAAAAATCACAAGTCAACCAGACTCAAATTTACATATATCCTGACCTATTTTATGATAGCTTAAGCAACACAGCATCCAGTAATTTTGCACAGTGCCAATGTCGTTAATTCATTTGTAAAAATATTTGACATTTTTCTTATTCAGGATAAACAAAATGAGGTAATGTTAGTCATGTGACGTATATATATAAGATTAAATTTAGTATTTAAGTCATTATATTAGTCAAACATGCATAATTTAGCTTATTTTTTGCAATTATAACAATTATTTACACTTAACTAGAAATGGTTCACTGCACATCCCTTCCATTTATCCAAAATTTCAGTGAATGATAATAGTGTTTTATTGTGATACAATATAATTAAATCTCCCAGTCAACATGTTATCTTGTATTTTTCAAAAATACAGAAAATCCCAGTTAAAAACTCGCAAAAACATAAAAAAGTAATTTAAAGCATTGCTTCAAGTCTCATCTGGTTCTTATATGCTAATTTTCATGTTTCATGATTTAAATTACTTGAATATTTATTGTGGCATGTTCTTGATGGCTCTGGCTTTTGCCAAGTATTAAATATTCATCTTCGACTATCTAGTTTCTTTATTTCATATGTATAAATAATTACCATGAGCAGTTTATTTTGAGTTTTGTGATTTAAGTTCTTGATAAAATCATCCAAATTATACAGTGTGAAATGTAGAACTTGCCTGGTTAATTTTGCCTCTTGGCATTGCAAATTTGTATCTTTGATAAAAGAAGTTATATTTGAAGAAGGGTTAGCTTACCTTGGGTTCATGGTGCTAAGTTGCTTCAGTAGTAATTTATAGTGAATTTATCATGAAAAGCATTGGCAGTGTAGTTGAAATAGGTAAATAAGAATATAGTAGTATTTTTGCGTTGCGGCGGGGACATGGAAATGCCGGGCGTCTGTGTGTCCGTACGTCCGCGTTTCCGTCCGTCACACTTTTTTGTAAGCGCTCTCATGCCGACAAATTTTGACGGATTTTCATTAAATTTATACCAAATGTTTATACCACTATTACCTTGGTCAAGTTCGAAAATCAGCATTGGTCGATACTTTTTGTTGGAGTTATGGGACTTTGACCACAACAATGACTCTGTTTTATCCAAAAATTGACCTTGTAAGCGCTCTCATGCCTACAAATTTTGACGGATTTTCATTAAATTTATACCAAATGTTTATACCACTAAGACTTTGGTCAAGTTCGAAAATCAGCATTGGTCGATACTTTTTGTTGGAGTTATGTGACTTTGACCACAATAATGACTCTGTTTTATCCAAAAATTGACCTTGTAAGCGCTCTCATGCCTACAAATTTTGACAGATTTTCATTAAATTTATACCAAATGTTTATACCACTATTACCTTGGTCAAGTTTGAAAATCAGCATTGGTCGTTACTTTTTGTTGGAGTTATGGGACTTTGTGACCTTGTAAGCGCTCTCATGCCTACAAATTTTGACAGATTTTCATTAAATTTATACCAAATGTTTATACCACTATTACCTTGGTCAAGTTCGAAAATCAACATTGGTCGTTACTTTTTGTTGGAGTTATGGGACTTTGTGACCTTGTAAGCGCTCTCATGTCTACAAATTTTGACTGATTTTCATTAAATTTATACCAAATGTTTATACCACTAATACCTTGGTCAAGTTCCTAAATCAGCCTTGGTCGATACTTTTTGTTGGAGTTATGGGACTTTGACCACAATAATTACTTCATTATATCAAAAATTGACTTTGAAAGTGCTTTCATGCCTACAATCGGGCAACTCATTTTCATGGGAACAATCTTGACCAGATATTGACAACAGATGACAAGGCATCATCTTGTGTATTTCCTGTCCCCTATTCTGACCATTTTCTTACATGTATATCTTTGCATTAAGGTATGTGATTTTATACAGTATGTAAACCAGAGTATGAAACTTGAATATGATTTTTAAACAAAAACTGTACAGTGATATTGTCTCGTACATTTTAGATAAACTTATATATGATAATAGGTATTTGTTTGATTTTAGATTGTAATATTTTGGATATATTTGCGACAGGAAAAATAGAAAAAAAAATGGGTGGTGGGGGTAAAAAAATGTTTCTCCCAACCTCCCCACACATTTAATTCTTGAACAGCCCTGAATGATTTGAAAATATTGCAATTTCATATACAGTATACTAGTATACTGCTTGACCGGCGGGGGACCCAGGAATTCTATTCTTGTTTATCTAAAATTGGTACTGTGAAATACCTTAAATGTGTTTTAAATACATGTAGTTAGATTATGTGTTTTTTTAACATTTATTGCACTGGAGGCATAATGGTATACAATTGACATACAATTGGTAAATATCATATATAGCATGCGACATATACAATACTCCAAATAATTGGATACCAGCAAAATATGCTGGGGAGGGGTCAGGGTCAGGGTGGGGGGTTACATTGCACTGGACTGATGTCCCATTGATGGAGTTGTTTACTTTTTATCACTTACACAAGGATAAGCATCAGCCTGATAGACCTGTAGGATCCATTAGGACTAGAACTTTATACTATATCTTATAATGTTTAAATAAATCTATTTATTTTTTCCATAGAGTCATATAGCTTTCTTGTAATGTTAATTTATTTAATTTTAATGATATATTTATTATAATTAATTATTAATAAATTATTATGATTACCGGTAATTAATGTGAACATTATAACATTTTACCATGTATAAAAACAAATTTAAAATTTACCATCAAAGCAGATATTTTTAACACTGCACAAAACACAATATGTGTACATCTATATTAAAGAAAATCAATATCACTTGGACTAACTTTAAAATCCTAAATTGAGATTGTATCCTTCTTCAACAACAGAAAATAAGGAATCCTAAATTAGATAAATGACTTTCATTTAGTTTGACAGTTCAAGTAAACAAGATAGGTCTTTGTCAATATTATGAATCAGACATAATAAATATGTACATGTATTTATAGCTGTGTATTATGTTTGTGATACAATGACGATAATTGTATGTAGAAAGGTAACAAATGCCAACATTTAATAGACAACTGCTTTATTCCATAAACATAGTTGTGTATTAAATGTTGGTGTTTGTTACCTTACTACATACTGTCTCTCAACACCTAACACTGGCATCCTACAGGATCCATTTGATGACAACTATAACACTACCTAACCAAAGCGGAGCATTGGGACCTTATACTTATTACTAACTAATGAAGATTATTATGTTTTGCAGGGTAGAGGAGGGGGCAGGTGGTATACCTCCACCAAGATCTGCCCAGACCCAGCCAGCAATTTTACAACCAACAGAACAACCTCCTCCATATACTGAAACATCTGCACAAAAAATAAACACTGATGATCTGCAAAAAAGACAGGAGGTAAATATATTGATATGGAATTAGCAGTATTCTTATTAACAAAAGAAAAACATTGATTTTCGACCTCAGTTTTACAGTAAAATTTTAATGTTGTCATGGAAATTGGTTAGTTTTACAGTAAAATTTGAATGTTGTAAGGGAAATTGGTAATAAATTGAGGAGGGTTACAAAATATGGACTTTGGGTCTTTAAAATAAAAGTAGCAAAGTTATAGAGAGACAATATAATAAGTTTTGTTGCACATGTATGTCGTTGATATGTATTGTTTTCTTATATTTATCTTTGCATTTTCCTTTATCTCGCGGTTTTTGTCAGAAAAGTTAAAAAAAAGGTAAATTTATTCATCATTCATATATGTTCTTTAATGGAAATAATTTCAACAGCTAATGTATACATGTGCATGAAGGAAATAGTTTATATTGATATTATAGAATTCCTCTTCTTGTGTTGATAACTTAGATCATAATAGGAAATGCATACAACATATACATGTTCATAGTTTGTTAGATATGCAATTAATATTTTTTTACAAACTATTTGTTACAGGAACTTGAAAGAAAAGCAGCTGAGTTACAAAAAAAAGAACAAGAAATGAGAAACATGCAGTTTCAGGGTAACTACAGTTCTGATATAACTTTGTAAAATTGATAAAAGTATTCATTATTATAATGGTGATAGAGGCTCGTTCCTGTAGGACATACATGTAGAACTCAGATGTTGCTTGTACTTGTAAGCCACACACATTTTTTGTCGAGCCTGGCATTGCCATAAGGCAGGACTTCTTTGTTACTTTTCTGGTGTAATAGGCAATGGCAGCGGTGGTGGGGTGTCAAAATGTGAAAGTTTATGTTAAAGTAATGTATTTTCTACTCGATCAAAAACTAACCAGGTGAGACATTTAATTTAGGAGAATTCTTGTTTATGTGTTGTACTGTTTATTTTTATGCTTTTTTTTTTCATTGTATAAGAAAGATATCTTGTCAAAGATCAGTGTTTTTCTCCAGACACTGGTTTTATCCACATCCTTATATTAACTGCCATAATGTTAATTGAGAATCTTGTTGAGGGCATAAAATCACAGTAATGCCACTCCACTCTGATCGTTAGCTTTTTGTCATTTCCCAAATGAAAATCTACCAGTACATACATACATATATATATATATATATATATATATATATATATATATATATATATATATATATATATATATATATATTTAAAGAGGTAATTTATAGTTGCATTTTGATAAAATAACTTGACTCTTAGAATTTTTTCCATTTGTTATGAAATAGATTTATATTAATATCATCAGAGCATATAAATGTATTAAAAATCAATTTCTTAGGTACAAAATTGTACTTTGAAAGCCGTTCTTTACTATATAGCTGTAGTAACAAAGGCTGATGCTTACTGCTGAATAAAAATTAGAAAACTGTAATAGTTGTCATAGATAACATAACAATGTACATACAAGTATACATGTTTATTACTTCCAGTAACACCTTTATTCTTATTTTTCAGATCGTCAAAATAACTGGCCTCCTCTACCAAAGTGTTGTCCTGTAGGTCCATGTTTTTATCAAGATTTCAGTGTAGATATTCCTCTTGAATTCCAAAGAACAGTTAAATTTGTATATTATTTATGGATGTGTAAGTATAACTATTGTATTCTCCTGTAAACAAATTTTTAGTGACAGTTCCAGAGTCAGTGATATATACATATAGAAACACATGTTGCTTTTTTTTAATTTTTTAAAATCTTTTTTTCAAAATTTCATGTTATTTTTAAGATTCATTAAAATATTTGGAGTATCATTGCAAAAAAAAGGACTGGAAAATTTCATCTACAGTGTACATTGCAGATCAGAAAAAAACCCATATGAACTCATGCACCACATAAACTTGTCTTTGGATGAATTTTTAAAATTACCACAACTGTTAGTTGTAACTCATCGTAGAATTTTGTTTTTTATTGCGATTAATGTAACATTTCATTCCTATATTTTATTACAATATTATAAAAAATTTTACGTTTGTACATGTGTTATGTTGTTTGATCTATTTCAGTTTATAGTGTTGTATTATTTCTGAATGTATTGGGAAGTTTGGCTTGGTTTATTGTTGATGGTAATGGTGGCACTACATTTGGTTTATCTATTGTCTGGTTTGTCTTGTTTACTCCATGTTCATTCCTGTGTTGGTATAGACCACTGTATAAAGCTTTCAGGTAAGACATCTCTAAATAATAATATTTATTGCTAACTGAAATTCAAAATAGACAATTACCGGTAATTGCGGTCAGTCTGGTAACTAGAATTCAACATATACAGTTAACAGTGTCATCCTTGTAACTGAAATTCAACAGACAGTACATGGGAACATCTGTGTAACTGGAATTCAACATATACAGTTATACATGTATATATAATGTTGAAAGAGTTTAGTGTCAATTTTCATAATATATTTATTGTCAAATATTTTTTCCAGTGAGCTACATCATCTGACAACTGTTGTTAGCTTTAGCTACATGTATGTTATGAATTAGCTTTGTGTTAATTTGAAAATCGGGGAGATGTATCATGCCAGGTTCCAGTTTCAGTTTGTTGAATTTTGTTATCTGTGACAGATTACATGTATTTTAATTATTTTGCTAAATATACTTTTCTACAAAAAGTTTTGAATTGCTTGAATTTTTTTTTTAAAAGTAGCATTTAATCTCAAAGGGTGAAGTAAAAAGAATTCTTTTTCAATATTATGATTTCTTACTTAAATTTGAAATTGATTTAATTAAGAATGTTACAAATACTCATCTTGGGTGTATTGTGATGTTATGTGGACTATTATTTGTACAATAACTTGAACTATGTTTTACTCTTTTTTTCAGGAGTGATAGTTCCTTCAACTTTTTTGTGTTTTTCTTCATATTCTTCTTCCAGTTTATTGTGTGTATAATTCAGTCTTTAGGAATCACTGATTTTACTGTGTAAGTATATATAAGTCATATGAAATGCCATTACAGTGTTTTTGACATTACGGATGTTATTTTATTAGTTTTATTGTACAAAGTACATAAAAAGTAATTGAGTCACTGTCAGTATCTGACTACCATTATCATTAGTGTTCTATTTGATCTATGTTTGGTTACAGTTTTTTGACTAACTAGATGTTCTCTTTTATTGCTTAGTTCTTGTGTTCAGTACCAACATCAGTATTTTCACTAAGGTTCAGGCTTTTGTGTCTGATGAATTATGGGTAGTAGATTACTTGGCTGCTTAACATTAGACCTTGACCTTGAAATAATATTCTTTTTATATCTCTATGTCCATCAGAACACCAAAATATAAAAGTACAAAACTGTTGTTGTAATTGCCTGTGAAATGATCAAGATTATGGCAAGGAGGAACAAATCTGTTGTTATAATTGCCTGTGAAATGATCAAGATTATGGCAAGGAGGAACAAAACTGTTGTTGTAATTGCCTGTGAAATGATCAAGATTATGGCAAGGAGGAACAAAACTGTTGTTATAATTGCCTGTGAAATGATCAAGATTATGGCAAGGAGGAACAAAACTGTTGTTGTAATTGCCTGTGAAATGATCAAGATTATGGCAAGGAGGAACCTGAGTATGTTCACATAATTAACTTTTCTGAAACAGTTGGCCAGATTTCAAGCAAAATCACCACAGTTTTTTTTCAGACTTTTTGAGATGTTTGTATTGAGCTATATAACACATCTGATATATGAAAATACTGAAAAGGAAAATGTCTTTATGTCTACATTTATATTGTAAAGAAGATAGAAGATAGATAGACGGCATGGTGCATTATCTGTCCCCAAGTACCTTTGATGAATTGATAATTTTATCACTACTGTTTTGGTTTATTTCTTTAATGATTCACAAGGACCTTTCTGTAAAAGAACTGTTCTAGAGGATGGCATTTAGAGGCCATTGTAGACGAGGACATTTTCTAATGACATTAAGGTTGCCATTGACTGTTTTAAGTGACAGCTTTAAAGAGGTTGTATATTCAAAGAAGTGATAAACTGTGAGTGGTAAGGTGATGTCTCTTAAGAGGTGACCCATAACTCAGATTTTTCTGCAGTATTGTCTCAAACATTCAAATGTATGTTGCACTTAACATTCAACATCAACATTCAACATGTTTTGTACTTATTTTGATATTTAAGATACATATACACATTTAATCTATAACCTTTAGGCCAAACAAAATAAATTGTTCATTTCCTATAACACTGAAAAAAAAATTAGGTAGGTAGGTAGGAGAAAAAAAATAAAATGCCCAAAAAAATTATATTTTTATATGTGAATACTTAATGGATGATGGTAAGTTTTGGAATATATCATTCTGGCATGTTCATTTTCAGATCATTTACTGTGGTAAGAAGAAAAGTACTGGTTTATAATCATAAAGATACTTAATATCTTTTTTTTTCTTCTATATGTTTGCATTTTTTAAAGTGCAGTGCTACAATCATTCTCCTGTACACCGTCGCCATTTTTTATTAAGCTTTTAAATGACCACGTTGAAACATGTTGTGATATGTGTTTTTTCAAGCGTTTTGCCGATTTTCGAGTAAATTACAAAACGAAAACGGAAAATTCACCGAAAGTACGAATAAAAACGGAAATTAAGCGGAACGTTAGGAATTTTTTTTTGGGATGGATGGGGATAAAATTGGGGACGGTCGGGTAACCGGAAATGAACAATTTATTTTCTCAGGCCTTAATCAAAATATTTATAAAATTGTATGCACATTGAGGGTCCATTGGTATTTGGCCTTAAAATATTATATGCTGTGATATTGTATAATTGCCCATGAAATGCCATATATTGAAGTAATTTTGTTCTTCCTAGTAACATATTCATTTAATGATTGGTCAGTGACCAGTTGAGCTGTACAGTCCCTACAAAGCCTCTTGTAACCATTTTCTATCACCAGTATGGGGGTAATCAAAACCTAGTATCCCTTGAGTTATAATTATTTGAACAGAATTTACATATAGAAATCATATTGTACTATTATTACTCCTTGTGTTTCAGTGGTGTCATTCTTGGATTGTCACTAGTCGGAACAAACATTGCAGCTGGATTAATCATGATATTTATAGGATTATTTTTTGGCTTAATTGCCATACTTAGTTTTGCCTGTTTGGTTAAGGTACATACAAACAGAGGGAAGAAGAAAAGTTGATCAATTGTTTAAAATCTATCTAAGTCATCATTATCAGTTTCTGAAATGCTAATGTAGTTATTATTTTAGCAAGAATTTCAAATGTAAATATCAAGTACAATAAAGATTTGGTAGCTGAAGTGTACAGGATTCCTTTTATCAAATATGAAACTACAACAATAAAAATAATTTTGAAAAATAAGTTATCCATAGTATTACAAAAATTATGTTCGATTTATTCAAAATTGATGTTGGAGCTAGAGTTTTAATCTACAGTTGGTTCATTATCAATTAATATTTTTGGCTACATGTATTTACATGTATTTCCTTAATTAACATTTTCATTATGGTATGATATTTATGTATGTTATACTAATGATGATGGCTTAGGTTTGTTTGGTTTTGTTTTTTTTTATATTATTGTAATTATTGTATTAATAGAATATAAATGTTGACAAAACTAGATAAAAGACAACATGTACATGCTTTTTTTAAAAAAAAAAGTACATTTACACAAACTACAGTCAATTCTCTCTACAGTGACTTCACTTATAATGGCATATTCCTTTAACAGCAAAAAAAAAATGTTGGGAACAAAAGTACAGTATATCAGTATTATTTCACTTTAAAACTGCATATTTGGTTACTGGCTACAGCATTGAAACGCCAGGAATTAATGCACTTTTGAAGTTAATTAAACAGCACTTTCAACCATTATTAAGATCAAAATTTCAAACTCAAGTCTTCAGTCATCACTGCACACTTACGCAATACCAATACAGGTGACCTTGTCGATAGTTTAATCCTTAGTTTAAAAAGATAAACAAAATTTGTTACTTTGAAACAAATACCATTCTTCATTTCATTAAAAATCACTTTTAGAGGGCCAAATCCTGTGATTTAGTGGCAGGACAAAATTTAAAATGGTCAAAACCTGGGATTTAAAAAGAAATATTGATAATCAGAGAGATGAACATTATTTAGAGTGTTAACTGTATATGCTAAATATATCCAAACCCCCTTTGTTCCAGTTCAAATAAACACCCCCCCCCCCTTTTTTTTTTTTTTTTTTTTTAAATTTTATTTATATACAGAATTTGGGATACCGCTATATTTTGGGGAATTCACTGGATATTGCAGTAGATGGTTGACAGTGTATTTAGTTTTGTCATCATATTTGCATGTGTACATGTGTCAAAACCAACAAACAGTTTGGTTTGCTTATTTAATTGTTTTAATTGTAATGTATTGTGTTTTTTTATTTTGCATGGATAGTACTGAATGAATATTTTTCATTACATGGCTTGTTATAAAAACTTTAATAAAACAGACCATGTGATTTTATCCCCTCCCTCCTATTGTGTGTGCTAGGTTCAGTTTTAACCCTATGATATAGGTATTTTATAATAACTAGTTTTAATGTACTGTACATCAGAAAATTTTCATGTTAAGATATTTACAAGAAATATCACTTCCATTTATTACAATCTTTTTTATTTAGGGATTTTTGTGACAACTTCAGCAGGTGTAGATATTTTTGTGATACATGACTGTACTATTTATTTAGGGATTTTTATGACAACTTCAGCAGGTGTAGATATTTTTGTGATACATGACTGTACTATTTATTTTTTGTCTTGTTAATTTACACATAGAAACTAAACTGACTCTTAACTCTCTCCGTGTGAGTACAGGTGTATACCAAAATTACTAATAATAAATAAATAAATAAATAAAATAACATGAAAAAATAGCCTGATTTACAGTATATAATTATTTTTTTGAATGATGTAAACCAGTAGTTGATATGGTATTATTGGTATGAGGTATGTTGATGATGTAGTATTTTATATAGTAGAAATATTTCATGCCTGTTTTGTTTTTAGTTTATTTTGTTATTTATTTTTAGTGGCTGGATTAATGCCTTAAGTGTAATAGGTGCTCACACTGGGGCTGGAGTAACTATGCTAATCGTGGCATTGTTTTTTACTGTAAATGCTATTTTGAAGATTATACTCCTTATAAGGGTATGTCTTGTATGTATGTATCCTAACCTTTCCTAGCTTTTGCAGCAGGCATGTACAGAAGAATGACCATACTGTGATATACCTATCTATAACAATATACTTTCAAACTCTGAATATACTGAAAGTAAAGAAGACATTTATTTTGGAAGCCATACTGCATCTCTGCTACATATATTCAGTCACATATCTAAATTTTACATATAGAACAATTTAAAGGTACTGATTAAAATTGGGATTATTAAGATGTAAAAATTTTGTGTGCTGCACATACCTTACACATTTCATATGGTTTCTTTTGATAGCATTGTCTGTATGGTACCATAAATTTTTACACAGAAATTGTAATAATTGTATGACAGCTCATATTGTTCAAATTCTAACTGATAATTCCAATTTTAATATGCCCTTGTTGTATATCTTTCATTCAATATAGAATGTAAAACATGCATGGCTATCAAAATATTGCTTCTTCTTTGTCTTTAATCTCGGAGTTATACAAAAGACGAAAGTGGCTACAAAATCAAAACTCATATAAATTAATCTGATATTTGACTCTTTGGAACTTTTCTTGTATGTTTTAGGGGTTGGATTAGTGCCCTTGGAATTGTTGGTAAAAATGCAGCAGCAGGCGCTATCATGCTTTTTATAGCACTATTCTTTTCCATATGTGCAGTACTGAAGATTATTTTGCTTATTAGGGTATGTAACCTGCTCATCCATCCTTCCCACCCTCCAATTTACATTTGCAGAAAAAAATTTTTTGTTTCCAATACATGCCTACGTAAAGAAATTTTGTTTTCTGGTCTAAAGTCTTTCCCTTCAAAATCATTACAATAGAACCAATTAAAGCTGCATTAAGTTTTCCTATGCATGATATATAAACAATGCATTTTTTCTTAACTATGTCCAGGGTGCCCACTTCCTATAAAATCCTATAAATTCCTATAAAATTGGCAATTCCTATATTTTTCCTATATTTTCTCAAAAAGACCTAAAATTCCTACATATTTCACACTATTCCTATATTTTCTGGGATGTTTTTGTTTCTATTTGTGTTAGGACTTTTTGTGTTCACTCACACAAAGCAGTGACTGGGGTTGTATACATCATTTTTAGTTTTCCTAAGAAATCATTGGAATGTCTTGAATTGACATGCATATTGAAAAAAGAATTCCTATAAAAAATAAAGAGGAGAGGCTTGAACATGGAATGGCTGTGAGGGGTGGAGGAGGCCATTGTAGTCGTCACTGATGTATACAATCCCAAAATTTCTTTCAGTTTAGCAATTCCATGTTTTGAAAATTCCTATATTTTTCCTATATTTTCAGTCAGATTACTATAAATTTCCTACATTTTGGAAAAAAAATTCCTATATTTTTGACAAAGAAAGTGGGTGGGCACCCTGTATGTCTCATAAAAAAGATAATACTTTGTTCCATGATAAAACTTTTACTTGCGTTGAAATTTACGGGGAAACCCAAGGATCTAATTTTAGAATATTGATCACATGATTCTGTATCAAAAAGAGGCAATATCAACAAACACAACAAAAGAGCATGTTTTTAGAGCATTGCGGCCACTTTTTGGTGCGTATCAAAGCCAAATTGCTGTTTTATTTACAGCCATTTTTTTCATCTGAGCCTGACTGATTAGGATCCCTAGAGTCAGTTTGTTCCAGTTGGCCCTTGTTTTTTTTTTCTCTAAAGAATCTGTTGTTGTTTCTTTCTGCCAACGCAATTGATTACAATTTATAGAACTTCTGCAACTGCTCCAAGCTGATAAATAACTTTTTATCTAGTTGCCCCAAGCTTTAAGAATTTACATTTTTTAAGAGTTAAATAGAGTGAAATAAAGAAATTGAATCAAACAGATTGTAATAACAACAATTGATAAAAATATATTTTTGGAATTTTTTCCCCCAAAAATGGGTAAACTAAATGCAGCTTTAATTCATTTTGAGTCTCAGTTCAATAGAATGTATTAAACACACCAATTAATTTTGAATTCAAATTGTTTATATGTTTTTTCCATTGAAATGAAACTTGAAAAAAAAATTAATATATAGAATGATCTGTTAACAATATTATTACCATATATTACATTGTATTGATGAAATGTTTTGAAACTTCAGGGACTAGTGAAAATATTTTATTGATATTACAGTATAGGAAGTTCTCCTACTCTGAGATCCACATATTCCTGCCACAATTGTCCTAGAAACATAACCTGTTTACACAATGAAAATCTTTGCTAATCTAACCTCCTTTTGCACAAGCTGTACATCTATATTGTAAGACTACTATAGTTTATAAGCAACTCACTTTGTCAGTCATTTAAGTATTTATAAATCTGTATGCTTTAGATAGCTTAATCTTGCATATTGATAGCATTGATTCTTACCTAACACATGAGATCAAAAGAATTTCCCTTAAGTTTTCCCTTGGTTCCAAGTCTCTTCTATTCAAACATGTTGATTAAAAATGAATAACTAATAATGGAAAAGATAATTCCATGCTTGAGTGAAAAAACTACATTTTCAGTAATTTCGCAAAATACCTTTGTTGTTATAAATAAATTTAAATTTGATCTCCATTAACTTTTAAAGATAATAAATAACTTCTTTCAAAGCATATGTGTTTACGAAATCTTTTATTTGTAAACTATATAATTGATGAGAAATAATAAGTAATTGTTAAATGTAAATATTCTACAAATCTTTATCTTAATTTGGTTTATTCTAGATATTGACCTTCAAGTTAGGTCACCTTGACCTTAGTCAGGTTGTCACCTTGACTTTAAATGCTATGATGTTCTGTTATTTTACTTGAAATACAAAATTCTCCTGTATGGTCTTCTTCACAAGTTTTCTCAATAATGCATGTTATTTATTCCTTTTTGCATGCGAGTGGGAAATTTTATTTTTAGTTGATATACAATAATCTATCATTATAAAATATTTAGACATTAAGAAAGATTCAAAGATTATTTTGATTATGTTGACATTTTAGTTTGCAACATTTATTGTTTATAATAAATGGCACCTTCTTTCATGAGATTTTTAAGTCATTTATATGTCAATCTTACATTACTTCAAGATAAACAAAATGAAGGTATGAGACAATGCTTCTTTTTGTGATAATTTTTGATATTATTACTAACAACTTACCATGGAAATGATAACTTCTTGATTTTCCAAAAAAAAAAAAAAAGAAAGATTGATTGCCTAATGATTGATCGCCTTTTACAGTATCTTTAAAAAGAATAATTTAAACAGCTTTATATGGTCTTAAAGAAAATACCTTTAACATCGTTTCAGAACACCCCAAAACTTCAATAAAAATCCTTGTTGAATTCCTTTTAAGGTCACAATATTTTAACTGTACAATGTATATGTAAATGGGTAATTATTGTTTGTTAATTGTTTTTGCTTTTTTATTTCCAGGTTCACAGGATCTACAGATCTACTGGTGCTAGCTTTGATAAGGCCAAAGCTGAATTTAGTAGTGGTGTCATGAAAAATGAAATGGTACAAGATGCCGCAGCCAATGCTGCTGCCGGAGCAGTAAGAGGGGCAGCAAGTCAGTACGGAAGCAATTCTGGGAACAAATACTGAGGAGAAAAGTTTTAGTCTAACTTAGGAAGAAGAAACATTATTATTTCAATTCTTTAATGATGAATAACTTTAGAAATTATGTTTGAACTTAGTTGTGGTGTCCTGTTAGAATTGCTGAGAAATATTTGTAGAAGGAAACCAGAATTACAGATAGAATAGGGTTACAGATACATTGATGTAACACAAAGTGTTACTTGTTACAGAATTCCAATAATCCCTATTATCTATATGTGTATTATTGTGATTGATACTGAAGGTCTACAAGGGGGCAAGGCAATATGTTAGATGTTTGACAACAGTGGTGAAATTAACCTGGAGTATAATTATGATAGGAAATTTGCCGTGACTTATAGACTAGATTGCACATTATCTAAATCTACTGTCTCTTAGGTCTTCAGTTAATCAGTAGTTAAACTTTCCAGGTTTATTTCTACACAGAACCCATGTGTGATTTTTCAGTCAATTTCCCAAATCTTTACATGTAAAATTAAAGACATTGAAGCCTGATATTTATATTTTCCTCAAAATTATTCATCCTTGTATTTGAAACAAAATATTTATATATCTTGGAATTCTGAAAATATATCTAGATCAACAAAATTATGTTACCATGGAGATTATTTATGCTAGTAATATTCCGTCTTCTCCATAAAGGAATACAGGTACCTATATGCCACAATTGGAATTGAGAATACAATATTGATAATTGATATTTATAAGGATGTATAAAATCTCACTAAACTTTCACAAATGTCCATATTGTGATTTATAATGACAAAAATTTGTTTTTATTCAAACACTAATTGACTGTTACTTAATTTTTTCCATGTTATTGTATTAGTGTGTGTGTGTGTGTGTGTGTGTGTGAATAGAAAGTTTGTGTGATATTTATTTCATGATTATCTATCTGTATGATAGTATGTTTATTGAGTATATTGTGCATTTCAGTTTTTATGGATCATTTTATTTCTAGTCTTAAGATAAATTGTGCATGTTTCACTATTGTCTCTTTCAATATTCTTAATCTTATACATCAAACAATAGCAGAAAAAATTTAAAAAGTACAATTTGTTTAACCTAAAATGTATGGGAAAAGCTACATATGATTTATTTGTATGTAATTATCAAAATCAAGTTTCCAAAGTAATTATGTCCAAAATTTTTAAAATTGTAAGCTCCCATGTAGGTCACATCAGGTACATTTAGATGTGGAATTAAACTGGATCAAATCAAGTTTTGTTAGTACATGCCATACATGTATGTATTTAGATTTGGAGAACATTTGTATAATGGATAAAATAGAAGAGTACAGCTAATTAGTTTTGTTAGTATGTTGTATCTATATGTTGATCAAGTGCTATCATGATAAAGTGCTATATCTGAAGTGTTACAGAATCTTTTTACCCCAGTACATTACTGTATACATATATATTATTAAATCTTATTATTGCATGGTCAATATGCAAAATTTCCCTATAGAGTAAAAAAACTAATTCTATTAATAGCTACAACAAAGGTGTATAGCTTTTAACACTTGTCCATTCTTTATTAAATAAATTCTTATTTAAAAAAAAACGAATAAAAGTGTACCTAGAAGTATGCAGATTTCTTCTTTGTTCATTTCATTATATATTTTGCTATGGGTTAGCTAGTTAGCAGTATTCAATTATGAGAAATTTTAGTGGCAGGCAGTACAATATTTTGTGAAAGTTTGTTTTTTAATGTATCATTACATTGTAGTTATGATTTGTTCTGGTATAACAATTGTAAGAAATATATCATGGAAAAATTGGGTTGTGTTGAATGTATGTAGTTAATCTGGTTTGGCTACATAATTGTTTGAAGTGGTCATTTTATCTGGATATATGTAAGGGTTATCTGAAAATTGTTTTTAAATGTATTAGGATAGAAATTGAAATAATCTGTTGATGATCTAGATATGGGGTTATCCCATAGTTTGTTTTCTTCAAGTCTGGAAGATTTTGAAATAAACATCTGGCAGGAAATCAAATATACATGCCTTGTAGGAAATAGGTCAGTGAATGGATAAGATTAAAAGGTTATCATTCAGGGGTATGGCTCCAAGCTGCTCTGTATGTTGTGTTTTTAACTAAGACATTTTACTGCACATTGCTCCATTCATTTAACCCAAAAATGGATGGATACAAACAAATATGCAGGAATTTGACCTTGCACTGGTCTGATGTTCAATCCCAGGAAGGGTAACATACTTCCAGTTACTCCACAACACTGACATTGAGATAAGCACTGGTCTGATGAGGACTTGAGACAAACATTAACCCCTATACACCATGTGTAGCTTATTTCCACTACATCTTATTTATCTGAAATCAACTTTTTGAAGCAGGGGTCTCCTATCTTATTATTTACATAGCCCTGAAGAATCAAGCTACGTAATATTAATTGACTATGTGGATGTCAATCATCTTCAAATTTGTCAGGGTAAATCCAAAGTGAAGGTTGCATTTAATAAGTTTGATAAGACAAGATAAGACAGAAGTGTTTAAGTTGTTCCAGGGAGCAAGCTAAAAATATTATTTAGAGTCTATGGTTTGTTTTATAATACATTTAATATATCAAGATATCGATGACCTTGTACAACATTTATGAAGTCTGTGTGTGGTATGTCATCAGATTAATATGTGTGTTTCTATCAAGAGGGTTATTGTTTTTACTTGCCAAATTTGTCATATATTACTGGGTATTGTGTATTTTATTCAGCTAGCTATGTGTTTGTCATTTTGGTTCAATTTGGTCTTGTTATTTCATCATGCATCCATACATAAGTACAGAATGTTTCATAATTCATTTTATCTTTTGTTTTGCTCACATTTTCAATATTATGTACTGTTCACCACAGCTAATATTTAATTTTTAAAACAAAATTTATTTTATGAATCAAAATTCAGTAAAACTGGTAGTTTTGTGACAAAAACCTTTTATTTGGCAAAGATAGGTAGATACCTAGCATTATCAGGTTTTGATAGTTAGAAATATTTGTTGTTATTTTTGTATATGGACAGATGGGTAAACACAGTAGTGTTGCATGTAGTAAATTTGTAATGGTCTGTTACAAATTTCCATGATAACACTTTTAGATGAGGGCAAACACTGGCTTAAAAAACATTGTCACAACAAATTTTGAACATCATAGTTCTTGTCCTTTTGTGGCACTTTGTCTCCATGTAATGTAATATGTGATTTTCTGAATACTCAGAAAAAGATGAAAGACTGTAAACCCTGTTAGAAGATATTTTACAGTATTGATTAACATTTCTATTCTCTATTAACTTAATATCTTTAACTTGTGATAGGATATGTGTTAAGTGTGGTATACCTGACCTTATATATGTGTTGTGGGACCAAACATTAAATCTCTATTAATAAAGATTTATTAGATAGTGTTTCAATAGTATATAAGAATTTAAATCAGATATAGTGTAACAGTTTAACTTAGTAATACAGTATGTAACATTGAATGACACATGTGGCTCATTCTTCTCAGTAATACAGTATGTAACATTGAATGACTCATGTGGCTCATTCTTCTCAGTAATACAGTATGTAACATTGAATGACTTGTGTGGCTCATTCTTCTCAGTAATACAGTATGTAACATTGAATGATGTGTGGCTCATTCTTCTCAGTAATACAGTATGTAACATGAAATGACTCGTGTGGCTCATTCTTCTCAGTAATACAGTATGTAACATTGAATGACACATGTGGCTCATTCTTCTCAGTAATGCAGTATGTAACATGAATGACACGTGTGGCTCATTCTTCTCAGTAATACAGTATGTAACATTGAATGACACTTGTGGCTCATTCTTCTCAGTAATACAGTATGTAAAATTAAATGACTCGTGTGGCTCATTCTTCTCAGTTGTGTAATTTTTTCTCACTTTTCTTTGAGTGTTTTAGGTGCTGCACTGGCTACCATGTTTTCAAGCACAACAGAAATAAGATTTTAATTACCTGGTAATTAATATGAAAATCAGATCAATGAAATAGATACAGAAAATAAATTATCAAAATTAAATTTTATTTTAATTCATATTTTTCATAAAATCATTTCACATTTGACCACGACTAAAAATGGAACTTCAACTATATTTATTGGAATTGTTCATTGATATGTTGACACTTTCATATATCTTCCCAATATGTAGAGGTGTATATATTTGTGACCAAAGTTTTTACATACACTGTACTTAAAATTTGAAATATTCTCTGAAATTATAATCATGCTTTTATAAAATGTATCTCATTATTTTTGTGGCAGCATTGCTCTGTTTTTGTTTTGATTTTCAAAATTGTGAATGTTGTTTTATTGCACTACTGTTTGATAATAACACTGATAAACTGAATAAAAAATTTGGTGTAGAGCTAATAAAAAAAAAGTCTTCAATAAACATTTTGTATAAATTATCTTTGACAAATAATTTTTTAGCATGGTTTCCTCAGTCATATTTATCAAACTTGAATTATAACTGTGACATATGTAAGATAACATTGCTGATGTAAATACAGATAAATCAGTACCATTTTTATTGCTTTAAAATCATTTCTGCTTGGTTACCTAGTTCTGTCATTGTACCATATATCTGTATGTGCAGTACATCTTCAAAATTAGTATACACATTTTTTTGGAAGTTTTACTCTCAATGTTTTCTGAATAAATGTATGTGTAAAACAGTTACCAGTGTAAAATAAACATGGTAACAATTGGTACACATGAAGAATGGGTCAGATTCCAATATAACTTCTGTATATATATATACTAGTATAATGTTGTTCCTGTGGCTTGTTACATACATCATTTGTTACTACACATACTAAATCTCTCCTAACTACTCTATATTATACAGATTTGAATATTAATGTGTCATTTATTTATATATAAATTTATGTGTATATCTGAACATTTTGTTGTACATTAAATGCTGTATGATGCTAAAACATCAAAATTTATCAACTGTTTCTTGTTATAATTGAGAATAATCTTACCTGGTATATTTATGACTCAGTGGCAGCATTTTAATTCTATAGCAAAGTGGCAGAATTCATTGGTGTAGTTTGTCTGATCTCTACTTGCCAATGCTTTCTATAGCAAAGTGGCAGCATTATTTTTGTAGTTTGTCCGATCTGCGCTAACTGATGTATCTTATATAGTATTTCTATAGCAATGTGGCAGCATTAATTGGTGTAGTTTGTCTGATCTGTGCTAACTGATGTATCTTATGTAGTATTTCTATAGCAACGTGGCAGCATTAATTGGTGTAGTTTGTCTGATCTGTGCTTACCAATGCATTTAACATGATAGTATTTCTATAGCAACGTGGCAGCATTAATTGGTGGTTTGTCTGATCTGTGCTAACTGATGTATCTTATGTAGTATTTCTATAGCAAGTGGCAGCATTAATTGGTGTAGTTTGTTTGATCTGTGTTTACTGATGTAGCTTACCTACCTTTTTGTGACTCCACGGCAGCGTTAATTATATACATTGTACTACACAATATTTTATGGCTTACTGGCAATATTTAATGGTGTGCCTTGTTTTATTTATACCATATGATGTTCTTGGAATTTTTTTTAAAAATTCTATTTCGGAACTGGTTACAATATTCTAAACAGTAAACTCCATTTACTGGATTTACTTATGACATTTGTTCCACCAAACACTCAGCATTTAGAAAGTCAAGGGCCTTTTTGAAGAAAACATGAAAACTGATGCTGTTGCATAACATATATAGGATCCTTACAGTTCATTGCACTTAGATGCTACAAAGGTAAAAATTTCTGCAATTTGACCAATAACTGATGACATCCTGTTTATAAGTGAGATTCTTGATTGGGGTGTAAAACTACATTTAATTAATTACTCTGCCTTTAAGAAATTTTATTTAGATGTTCAAGTAAAGATTATATCACTCAATCCAAGAAATCAGAGACAAAAATGTAAAAACAATTTTACTTCTTCAGGAGTATTTTATTTCATGAGCAATTTATAACACAGGAATATTAGAAGTATTCTGTACAACACATAACAATGGAATTCTCCGACATATAAGCTTAAATAAACCAACCAAAACTGTTGAAACAAATCTCTTCATTATCAATCAATCCCTTATATGTACATGACTTAATATATATACATTCCTGCTATATACAAGTAAATTATTAACAAAAAAGACCACTGACATTAATATACATGATTTCTTCTTTGTACTGTACATAACAACCAAGTAACAGTTTTAAACTCCCAAATATAATTCATGTCCGTGTCACAGGTGCTTGATACTGTCAGTTAAAAATCACCCATCAACTTTGATAATTTTCTTGACTTAAAAAAGTACTAAGACATGACAACCATGCAGTCATGACTGACTTGAACAGCATACTAAAAGTTTTGTAACTGTACAAGTGCATTTAATGGATCTGACTGAAGGATTTTCAGATTCATTTTTTCTGACTGTATCAAGCACCTTTGGTTCTTGTCTACACTCAACTAAATATATTTGTCTTTTCTTATAAACACTAAACAGGAATGTATTTTGTATTTTTTTTAAATTTGATTTTAACAAACCATCACCAAATTTACCACTGATATTTTACTATATAGCTTTTTATCACCTATATATATATTACTGTATAGTGTTTATCACCCACATACATTACTATATAGCTTTTTATCACCCAGATGTATTACTATACAGCTTTTTCTTTCAATAGTATCTATTTTATGAAGAACACAAACTGGCCTTATGTACCATGAATTGCCTTCTTTTTATGATAATGTTAAACCCTAAAGCCTCGTCTGGAGTAATCAATGATTAAATTGCCTACAGTTATCCTTATGTAACATTTTTTGGAAAATCCCTGTAACAAATGCCCTATTTTACTTCCAAAATGAATGTTTGCAATGTCAGAAAAAATATAAGGTAGAGATTGGTAATTGTTATGATACTAAATCATGCTGTACTGCTTTAGTATCCAAGTGAAACATAAAAAAAAAAAAAAACGGTCTACATTGCATACTATATATGTAGATAATTTACTATTTGTGATTAAGAAATTATACTGTGAAAAACCAATAAAAATTAACATGGACTCCAGGATATTAAAACTGTGATTTACATATAAAGATTATAGTCTAAATCTAGGTAAGATTCCAAGGCAATAAATATTAATGATCAGTCTTACACATACACAACATTTTCTCATTCCTTAAATGCTGTACTTGCACCCTTTCAGTGGGAATTTTCAAAGGTGATGCATTGTTGAGTTTTCATACTTTTGAATATGGCTGTCATGTGTGTTGTAGTACTCGGTAGTGAATGACTAACATTGTACAATTTCAATACATGAAAATTGATGGATATTAATAAATTCTTCATAAGCTGAAGTTATACATGTATGATCAAGACTTGACAATTCCACTTCTTCCTGTGTCCAGATCACTGATTTTTTAAATTTCAATCAGTACTTGTAATAAGCCTTGTAATTTCTTTTATAATTCTTGTTCCACTAGCCAAATACAAGATTTGTGAGATTTACAAGTTCTGAAATTCATAAAATTACTGCTCTAGAATTTTTGGATAAAATAGCTTATTTAAGCTAATAACCAAACCACTTAAAATATTGGAAATAAAAGTTCACAAGATCCATGTTCCAGATTGTTTTTAGAATAGCAGAGGAAATCAGAGTGCCGAGAGAAAACAGATCATCTTTTAAAAGTACATCCAAATGATGCATATAACATCCCTTTATGAAAACATGAGAACTATAATATGTAACAGTTCTGTAGAAAAAAGAATCTGATACAAAAATGTACCTAACGACTTTACCCTATGAAAGACAATTGAATATTTTTTTGTTAAAATGTCCTCTACAAAGTGTAATTTCACTTGTAAGGTAAAAAATAATGACATAATGATTGATAACTAAAAATGCTCCTGAAGACCAATTCATATTGTTCACAAACAAAATCCAGAAAAAAATTAATAAAATATAAAATAATAATAAATGTAATCAATCATTCATCCTAAATCCACATCCTTTCATCCAAAATATGCACTTTTAAAAATCATGACATTTATACAAAAGACCAATTAGGACTTGCATAATTCATCTGGCTGTATTAAAATATGTACAAGTACACATGGATGGCTACATGATTTAATGTCATTAAGAGACTTTCCATATAAAGATACTGATGAAACTGGTGATTAATTACTCAATCATTTCTCAGAAACTTTAAATTGTAATATATTTTAAATTTGAATTAAATTGTCAATAATAACACTTTAAAACTGGCATTCGTTTTCATGTTCACAGAAAATGCAAAAACACAATTATCAAATAATAAAGTCAACCACAATTCTTAAATTAAAACTTGATGAGTGCTTGCAAATGAAGGTAATTGAACAAAGGCCTAAACATACATAAAAATGCTAAAATAAGGAATGAACTCAAACCACTACCAATACGGTACTTGTGTATATCCAGATAATATAAAATAGCTTACTAGTATACACCATTATATAGTAAAACCTTATTTCACTGCCCATCCATTACTTAGACACCTGGTTTTTTGTCTACATGTAATTTTTTGAAGGTAAAAATTCTATTACATTTCCTGTGATATAGGTATGCCTAATTTAATGCCAAGTTCCTTTTTAATTACAAAACTGACAAAACAAATTGGTACTGGTATAACAAGGTTTTACATCACTGTCTTGTTTCCAAAAATGACACTAGGAGAATAAATGCAAGATAAACAATATGTATATCTGAAATACACATTTTTTCGAAGTTTTTACTTTTATGTTTAAAAATACATAACATTCAGTAATTTAATTTCAATGTGATAATTTTAACACATGTACTAAAAGTTTGAACTATGTTTTCCATCAAGTCCTTTTCTTAACAAAACCTTGTTTATTATGAGTGATCAATGTCGTACAAGAGAACTAAAGATCACAATCAGAAAAAAAAAATGTATACAAAGAAATCAAATGTCTTGATAAATTTAATGACATGGTGAACAAATTTTAATGACTCAGATTACCCAGTAATAAGAATTGATATACTACAATATGGAGTCTGAATCACTATTCCAATATATAATAATCAATGTTGATATAACAATTCTGTACATGTAATGTCAGTCACTATACTTAAACTGCTTCCACAAATTTTTTCATGACTCCAATGCTTTTTCTTTTCTTTTCTTTTTTTTTTTAATTTTTAAAAGATGATGCAATGAAATTTATCAGCAGATCATCACAAGGTGCTTGTGAAATAACACATAAATTAAATATTGTCTAGTGGTGATAGACAGACAGATGCAGGTTGATCCTTGTTAAGAACACACATTATTAGACAATACCATTGTATCTTAGAAAAGGAGAGAGATCAATGTTACAAATGCACCAAAATGCTTCTGTATCAATATCTAACTAAATACATTGTAAGAAATGACTGAAAGACATTATTACTAATTCTATAATTTACAAAGCTAACACGCATCTCTAGTTTAATGGAGGATTTGGTCTAGTCGGTCACTGTAAAGTCTTCCATGTCGAATATTTTCACACATTCCATGTCTGTAAGAAAAGCCATCAATGTCAGCAGTATTGGATTTAAAAATAATTTTATAGTTGTTTTTTCTAGACTGAACACCATAAATAGTTTGATGATTTATAATCATCTATCATAAATAGTCATTATTCTTATCACATCATGCTGTTTTTCAAAAAACATTGCAGTATATTTTAATCTCATTCTAAAGAGATTTTTTTATTTAAAATGTTAAGTATGCAAGTATCTTTAAACAAATATTGTCTCTTTCAAAAGTAATGTTTATATTTATAAGAAAAAATAAAGAAGAGCAGACATGATAATGAACAGGTAGAACTGAAAAATGAAATTGAAACATTTAAAGATGTAACCCTTAAGATACATGTAGCAGTCAGTAAACTGTCTTATTCTAATGAATCAAAAACTGTTGCTGTCATAAAATTTAGCTAAAATGATACAGATGTACAAGCAATTTTATTGCTAAAAGTGTTGTAGATAGAGTATCTATGGTGATAATATACAAAAGAGTGAAAAGGTTCAAACCATCAGTCTACAGTGATTGTGAAATAAGTTTGTAAAAACACTAGTTTGTGTATTCTACATGAAACAAATCAGCTTTTGAAATTATTCCAATAGTATTTCTGCACTGGTAAAAATGTTCCATCAAAATGATGGAACAATATGTTTGACAAAGAAATAGTTATAAACGATTTCCAATATAACAGAAGATGAGTCTGATCTACTATAAATCATCATTGTTGATAACACTTTATTTAAAAGAGACATGTAACAAACCTGAAAATTGTGAAAAATAAAAAAATCATTAAGTGATAAACACCATACTACAGAAATGTTTTTTATACATTTTGTCCCTCCCAAATCCACAATATATCATGAGATTAAAGTGATTTGCAATAACTATATAAAAAAGGTGAACATGGCCATCTGATCTATAAAAAAAATTACATATACATACGTTTGTAAGAACATATAAATTATCATTTCACAAGCAATATATCTATAATAATACTGATCAATGTGTCCCCATCATGAAAACAGACTTTCAGTTTATATTGCCATCCTATCATCCTTTATCTAGATTCTGTACTAGTTTTATAATTCTTTGAAAATCTCAACCAAAATTTATAATTGAACAAGATTAGACCCTATATATATCACTCAAATGTAAAAATCAAATGCCAAAAATTTTGTTAATAAAGTAATATAAACAATATTATTGTTCTTTAAACCATCATAATGGTTTTATAATTATATTATACACTATAGTGGATCTTTCAAACCATCACACTGGTTTTATAAGTAAATTATACACTCGACTGGATCTATATTTTATCTACACATGTCATACATTTAATTCCTATTCTTATAAACACATGATTTTCTACCAAAAGGAAAATTCCAATAACAAAAATGGATTATTTCTATAAAGAAATATTATACAGCTTTACATTTTATGCAGAAATAAAATCTCAAAGTGAGTAACTATTGCAACTTAAAGTGTTTTAATTCTAGTAAGCAAATGTAAACTAGAAATTTTGGCATACATATCACTAGTAACAAAGGCAGACTTTGGCAATTCCGTTATTATCAATTCTATTGTTAACATTTCATAGGCTGCATTCCTGAATGACTAGATTTAATGCACGATAAAATAACAACAAATTAACTAAAGACATATAAAATATTCATGTAAATATAAATTATCTCCCTTAGCTATCCAAATTTTTATCTGCATGTCAAAATGAATTATCTCCCTTTGTCAACCAGCCTCTATCAGAATTGGAAAGGCTAGCATAATGAAACCACATCGATTTTGTAAAGCTTAAATAATATGCTAGTGATAACTTGAATTATCTGTGATAACTAAGTTCTACCATGTTTGATAATCTAATATCAATGTTGTGTCTTAGTATACAGTATTTTGACTTGATTTGCTTTGATTTTAAATTAAAAATTCCCCAACCATCATTTCAATGAATGTTGTATACAAGTATGTCACAAACTTTTTGAAAGCTGCACAACTGGTCACAACATAGTATACTATATATACATCAGATTAAATCTATTTTTTAAACTTCTAAGTCACCAAACACTTTTCTACACCATATAATGGCTGTTTTTCTAGGTCTGTCATCCCTCTGCATTCTCTTTATTTCCATTGGGTGTAATTTTGTGAATGCATTTCTGTATTCTCGGTCAAAAGCGTCTGAAACAAACCAAAGTAAAAATTTAACAACAAAGTCAAGATTTAAATCATTTTAATCACATGTTATTTGTGAAAAGCTGCACAGAGTGAATAAATAGCATAAATCAGAATGATAATTTTTTTTTTTTTAAATCCAACTCTGTACTATTGTATTTCATTTACAATAAATTTGGTATTCATTTACTCCTTTTATTTGATTCTGTTTAGAAGGTTTGTTAGAACTGACAATTTAATTGTGGTTATAAGGTGTAATAGGGACACCCAAGACCAAATCAAGATTATAAGGCATCCAAAAACAAAATATAAAACATAAAATGATTATTTAAGTTTTTATTGTACAAGCAGTATTGACCATTTAATACTGGTTTTAGTTTCTTTGTTTCTATCAGTGACCACAACCTTGAAGCTTGTTGTGTTAGAATGCGTGATTGGTACAAACCAAAATAATATCAGTTTATCCCAACCAGGTCATATATGTCTAAAATTTTAGATACTCGCCTGGCACTTGACATTAGAAAGAGTATCCATTGGTTTTTCAAGTACCAGAATAATGGACTTGAAGAGTAGTACACTTTCCTGTAGTATAATGACTCAGTGAGATAGTGCCTTACCTCACCTTGAGTGCACTCCAGTACACGACAGGCCATACACTCACACATCCCATGCATACAGGATCTTGTCCTTAAATCAATCTATAGAGAATAATAACCTTTCTCCTGTCACGAATAACTGAAAAATTGCTGATGCGACATTAAACAACATTACAACAACAATATCAGGTTATTATAAGTAGGACCATAAAAAATGTTCTTACCATGATCTATATTTTCTCTTCCACATGCACAAAATGCTAAAAATAGAATGTCTCTATACATTCCCCTGTATCTTTTCTTTTTTAATCCCAGCCTTCTTCTACAATTCATCACAATCTTTATAGGGGTCAAAAGGTCATTACACTGGATACTGGTAATAATCTGATGTAATGTTCTGTAACAAAATACAACAAGATGTGTTTGTAAATGACTAAATCAACATTTATGTATAATGGCTAAATTAAAGGTCAATAGGTGACCTTTTGGCAGAAATAAAATAATAAAAAAGAAATATAAAAGACCTAGCTTTCCACTTGTGTCCATGCCACTAGATGCTACTTTATCATTAAGTGCCTGTCCGAAGTCTGGGGTTTGACCGCATTGGCTACTTCCCAGTACATGTATAATTGGCTGTAAAACTTTTAGATACATGTATATCATTTTATAACTTACTTCATTAAACATATTAACAAAGTTAAAGGTAAAACAAAACCCATTCATTTGAAACCTCAATCACGTATACTAGTATTTTTCCTAGATCATAGGAATTAAGACAAAATAAATGACAAAAATGTTTAACATTATGAAATTAATCAAAATTTACAATTTTTTTTATGAGTAAATTGTAATAAAAAATTTTTGAAATGTATTACTTACGATCTATTAAATGGTTGGTTTTCTGTCACAAGAGCATCAACAACATGGGACTTGTGTCCTAAAAAAAAACCAGTCAATTTCATTTTATCTCCAATCTTTCAATATAGAAAAAAAAGGAAAATTGATTATCTAGTGGACATTAAATGATAACCCACTATCCCCTGGATAAATACCAATGCAATTTTTTAAAAAAAGAAAACTACCTTTTTAATAAAAACTACAATTGAATTGTGCTGCCAAAAATCAAACTTGACCTATATTTTATAGTACTTAACAACTTTATAAAGTTTGTATTTTCTTCTCTGTTCTCTAGTTGTCATGTGATAACTTGTACTAGGATGCAGACAGTGAGATGAACTAACAAAAAAAGAGAATGACACACACCTATACATGATAAGTCAGGGTACCACATACAAGTAACATTTGATCACTATGCATTGGGGGAGGGGGCATACTAAGGGGTCCAATACATGGGCTTATTTATCAAAGTATCTTTCACCAACTAGGTTTGAATTCCACTTGGGTAGATCCTATTTTAAGAAGTTTATCATTTAACTTGCTAAAGGTTGGTTACTCTGGTTTCTTACACCAACCCAGAAATGACAGCATTTATAAAAGTAAAAAAAGCTTGACTGGTGTATAAAAATATCATTACTATACTATAATGGAAATTTTTAATCATCATTTATACATCCCTTATAATAAACTATTCCAATTAATAAATCACATGTACATTGCTAAAACTACAACTATGACTATACTATGTTTCCATATGGAAATTGCTTTTAATAAGAAATAATGAAACAACAAAAAAGTTTGCAGCTTTTTAACTACACCACAACATAGTTTATCACTTTATCATTTTAATCTTACATTTTTCAATTCTTAATTATTATTATTATTATTTTTAATTTTTTTTTCCTATAACATAAAGGCCAAGAAGTACATGTTACATGTATTAATCAGTGATGTATTTGGTGGTGTATTTGATACTGTGAATGGCAGAAAAGTGTGTGTGTGTGTGTGTGTGTGTGTGTGTGTGTGTGTGTGTGTGTGTGCATGCCCAAATGTATGTTACCATCATTCCAAGCTTTATACATTGGCAAGCCCATTTCTTCATGTATATGAATATTATCCCATAAAGGTCTTATCAATACTTGTGGATTGTTGAACACACAGCCAGGTTTTAATCTCTGGAAAGAAAAAAGTACACATATTCTCCAGGTTTCATTTTTTAACTACTAGTATACGTCATTTAACTACTAGTATAGGTCATTTATCTACTAGTATAGGTCATTTAACTACTAGTATACGTCATTTAACTACTAGTATAGGTCATTTAACTACTAGTATAGGTCATTTAACTACTAGTATAGGTCATTTAACTACTAGTATAGGTCATTTAACTACTAGTATACGTCATTTAACTACTAGTATAAGTCATTTAACTACTAGTATACGTCATTTAACTACTAGTATAGGTCATTTAACTACTAGTATACGTCATTTAACTACTAGTATACGTCATTTAACTACTAGTATGTCATTTAACTACTAGTATAGGTCATTTAACTACTAGTATACGTCATTTAACTACTAGTATACGTCATTTAACTACTAGTATAGGTCATTTAACTACTAGTATACGTCATTTAACTACTAGTATACGTCATTTAACTACTAGTATAGGTCATTTAACTACTAGTATAGGTCATTTAACTACTAGTATACGTCATTTAACTACTATTATACGTCATTTAACTACTAGTATACGTCATTTAACTACTAGTATAGGTCATTTAACTACTAGTATACGTCATTTAACTACTAGTATACGTCATTTAACTACTAGTATGTCATTTAACTGCTAGTATACGTCATTTAACTGCTAGTATACGTCATTTAACTACTAGTATAGGTCATTTAACTACTAGTATACGTCATTTAACTACTAGTATGTCATTTAACTACTAGTATACGTCATTTAACTACTAGTATACGTCATTTAACTACTGGTATACGTCATTTAACTACTAGTATAGGTCATTTAACTACTAGTATACGTCATTTAACTACTAGTATACGTCATTTAACTACTAGTATACGTCATTTAACTACTGGTATAGGTCATTTAACTACTGGTATACGTCATTTAACTACTAGTATAGGTCATTTAACAACTAGTATACGTCATTTAACTACTAGTATACGTCATTTAACTAATAGTATACGTCATTTAACTACTAGTATGTCATTTAACTACTAGTATACGTCATTTAACTAAATTTAACTACTAGTATACGTCCCCAAACATCATATCCAGTGGTACATCATTGACAATTTGTATACCAAATGTGAGCTAAAATAGATGTAAAATGGGGATAATTTGACAAAAAAATTTATATACAAACACTAACAAACATACACACATAGGTAATACCTTTTCGTCACTGTTGACAGAGCTTGCATTAAGAAGTAGTTCTGGCATATGACTAGGCACCTCTAATCTCTTGAAATACCAAACCTATAGACACAAAAATATTCAGTCTTTGTTACTAAATAATAATAAAAGAAATTTATAAATGCTTTCAATTCATATACTTTTTATCAAGGTTCACAATAACATTTCTCAATTAAGTAAAGTACTTGCACAATATCACTTCAAGTCATTTGCCCCAATATCTATTTTACATCACTTATATTAAAATTGATGCATATTGCTATACATGGTCATAATACAGAACCTGTCTGAATAAAACAAATGCCTTCAAGACGGTAGATTTTGTTAGGACTAATCAGATACATACATGTATGTATACAGTATACACAGTTGATTGACTACACAATTTCTTATAAAACAGTTAAGTTTTAACAAGTTTTCAGTTCAATTTTGATAGCATACTCACCAAATTCCAAAATATAATTGGATGTTCATCTACAAATTTGTCTGAAGCCAGACACATGTCACCTTCCGATGCCAGAATATTTTCCAATTCTTTACGCAAGACTAATGGACTCAGATAAGGCACAGTGATTGGATCAACAGAAGTAGTTGTACACCTAAAACACAGTAGGATCAAGATTTACTTCTCTTGACAAGTTTTATACTAATTAAAAATACGGGTATCTCCACAACAGAGGCATTAAAACTCTTCTTCTTTATAATAATAATAATAATAATGATAATAAGCTAGTAATAAGTATAAGATCCCAATGCTCCACTTTGGTTAGGTAGTGTTATTGTTGTAATCAAATGGATCCCATAGGATGCTGGTGTTAAGTGTTGAGAGACAGTATATAGAAAGGTAACAAACACCAACAGGTCCTGATGAAGGCACACAAATGCCAAAGGCTTGACTGGACCACCAAAAACATGGAATAAGGCAATTGTCTATTAATTGTTGGTGTTTGTTACCTTTCCACATACTGAATAATGATGATGATGATGTCTTAAGATGTAAACTAGGACAGAATCTGTCTAGACTGACCACATTCAGAAATGGCAATTTTGTTCAGATTAGACAGGTGTTGCACTTCAATAGGTGTTTATTAAAATGAAACAATATAAATGGTATGATCTAATACAATAGATCAGTTAAGTCAAACTGTAATGTATTGCAGGAAATAATAATTCTGTAAAAGAATCAAAATCCTTGGAGATCTATTTGTTATAAACAAGATGATGTAAAGAATTCTATATACATCAAATGCATCAACAAGTACAATTATGATGAAAACCAAGTAAAGTAAATCATTTTTCTGATATGTGGTATCAAGTAATGACCAAAGAAAACAAAAACATAGTAATCAAGCTTCATCAACTATCTTTTCTGTTAATAATCAGTGGTCTCAATATGTTTTTTACTTGTCTTCAAGAACTGCCCAAACAAGCTAAAGGTGACATACATGTAAGTAATATCATCTTCTTACCTAGACATAAAATCTTTCTTCATTTCTGGAATGGCTGCAGGTTTTGATGGAAGTTCAACATCCTCATCAATAGAAATGTTAAGTGGCGATCTGATGTTAGAATATCCATAATCATCCATAGAATCATAGGAACCAAAAGTATTATCTGTAGCACTAGTCAAACATTCACTAGTGCATCTACGACGAGAATTCAAAGTGGCTTCTTCAAAAATAAATGATCCTACAAAATAGAAAATACAGTTAAGTAAGGCAGTTACTGTCTTAAAAGACAATCTCAGTTAAAAGGAATCTTGTTTGCACCTCAGAAAAGTATGTCCTCTTATGCCATTTATCTGAGGTGACAATTCATCATGGGTAGGTGTTGGAGGCCAATTTCTCAATTAAAAGAATCTTGATTTAAGCCTCAGAAAAGTATGTTCTTTTAAATCTTAACTGAAGTGACAAGTGGATCATCGGGTAGGCTCATTCAATATAATAAATATCAGGGTGATATCATTGTAAATATCCATACCTGCAGACTGGGATCTTGTGGGGAAAGCTGCTGCTTCTAGATGACTATCTTTCTGAGCACTAAAAGATTTAGTTTTTTTATGATGCTCTACAGATTGTTGTTGTGGGTTACCATCAATATCTAACATGTCATCACCAAAGAACATCCCATTAGAATTATCAATACTGCTTGGTGAAGAACTTCTGGTAGTGTCCCGCAGTACCCATGGATCATGATTGTCTACAGAATTACCAGACTCAGATCGCACCTCATCTTCAAAATCTTCTTCATTTTCTTCTGTATTTCTTGTATGTCTCCAATCCTGACATATAGAAATAAATCCAAATATAACATGTCTTATTTTATTTGCTTTTATTTTTTATAACACATTATTACATGTATTATTGTTATTATTTTTGGCTGGGCTTACTAAGGTAGTATCCTTTTAAATTCCACTATAACCTACACTGTATAGATTATGTGCAAAATTTTAACAAGTCCATAAGCATGGAAAAAATGTATAGGTCTAAAAGTGTGGCTTTGGACCTGGTGTCAGTGTTAGTAATTTTCTATCCCTAATTTAAGTAATTATGGAAACAATTTAGGAAAAGTATAGGTCAAATTAAAGGTTTTCTTTATATAGGTTTGATTATAGTAAATAAAGAAATTGTCGTAAATGTCCCTTACCTTAAGATATATCTGTAATTTAGGCACCAACTTTGTACCACAAAATGAACAGCTGAAACAAAATAAATAACTTGGTTAGATGTATGAACCTTATTTATTACAAAGTCATTCAGTTCAATTCAATATTAACAATAGATTTATATCTATTTAACATGTTCATTTCACCAATGAACTGTCGTTCATTTCAACAATGAACTGTCTTTAAATGTCATTTTTAGTGCTAAAACATGTACTGCCATCCAAATAAAACTAAACACATATTAGCATGCTTTGATCAGTTTCCTGTGCACAGCAGTTAAAGTAATAACACTATAAACATCATCTCTACACAGCTCATTGAAAAATATTCATATTGTATTTTTTATTTTTAATATTTTCCCTCTATTTTCATTCTTAAAGAAATCTAAAGGATGCTGTTTACGACATGCATATCCAGTTACAGGAACAGCCAGATAAATAATGTCACAAGTACAGTCATATAATAAAGTCACATGATAGATGGAATTTACATGTATAACTCTTATTTTCGTGATTGACATCAAACAAGCTTGTCGAATAAAATCTTTGCAAATGTGAAATTACTATACAGTTCTATCCAATTTAGACAGTGTTAACAAAATATTCTGTTGAAGATTTTCTGTTTTTCCTGCACTATACACATAAGCTTGTCCAAAAATATGCTTCTTTCAAAGTTGATCTAAGGTGTAAATACTGGAAACACATTTTTAAAACATTTTTAATTTGTAAGGTTTTCTTTAAAACCAATGAATAGCACAAAAGTTATACCTTGTCATTTGTGAGGGTAAGATAAAAGATATATTTGTCTGTTTGAAAACAAATTTCTACTCCAGGAAAAATGACAGGATTGATTTTACACTACCTAGTATTAAGGTTAGAATCATCTGCTGACCATCCTGACATGATTTCCTCATCGTATATCAGAAAGCGACATTTTGTACATCTACAACAACTACTCATCTCTACTTCCATAGCTATATTCTGTAAGTTTTCTTGTAAACTTTCAAACTGTCTGGAATTCTCACCAAATTCTTTTAAAGGTATATACTGTTCCATGAATGATGTGGATGCTATGCTCCCTGTAAATGTCAATAACAAGAAATAAAAAATAAGGCATAAAGAAAACAGGAAATGGAATTTGAAACAAATAATAAATCAAACTAGTTTGTGTGTGACAAATTAATGTTCGTTATAAATGACTGAATACATTTAACCAACGCTTTCACATGAACAAATAATAGGCTTTGTTACTTTGTTTATCTTAACAGTATTTTTAAGTCCCAAAAACATTTTTTTTTTATGTTCTTCTTCAAACATGCAAGTCCTTCTTTATTTATCAACAAAACCCGTTTATAAAACCCAAATGTGGCAATGAAAAACGTTTTACTATACTTTAAATTTCAATGTTTCATTCAAAACTTGAAATTTCACTTTCAAACTTTCACAAAATTGCAAATATATGTAATTAGAGAAAAGAAAAGAAAAGAAAACAAAACAAAACAAAAAAATTAAATAAACAAATACTGGTAAATAAATTTTTTTTTAAAAATCTTAATAAATTTAATTATTTTTTTCTTTTGAAACAACTAAATATTTTCATTACAAAATTATGAGCCAATGAGAGTCTTGTTCAAGTCTTCATGGCCCACTCACATGCTGTAGGACTTTTTTCATTAACATAGTTATTCAAATATAAATAAATTTCTTAATTGTTAAAGCTGACTCTAATTTTTGTTTTGTTTTAAACTTCAAAAAGTTTCTTTTATCATATACCATTACACTAAAAGTGTAATATATTTACATACATGTTGGAAGACAAATGACTTTATTCTGGAACAGCCAGATAAAAGACAGACATTGATTGTTCCAACAAAGTCTGTATATGCTACGTAGGGATGTGTTGATTATAAGAATATGAGATCAATGAATTGCAAGTCTCACGAAGGATAAAAAATTACAACATTGAAAAATTGTACAATATCTGAGACAACATCTGGTGGCTTCTTATGACAGAAAATGTATGACAGCTATTTTTCTTGCACTTTTTACTGTAAATAATAACTGAGAACCTACCTAATGGTAAATGTCTAGCAGCATCTGATACTCGTGAATCAGTACTGCTTCTCTGATGAGAGTGATGGTGGTGGTGATGATGATGTAAATCGGCTGTATGTTGTCTTTGTGGTACATCCATACTTCTTGTTGCAGGTTTAATGTTGTCCTCACTGGCAGAGCTATCACATTCAGAGGCAGCTAATGATGTATTAGAACCCATCTTTGTTGGAGTAGTCATTGTTTGTTTAATCTCGTTAAATTTATGAGCTAAAGCTCCTGCAGCAGATTTAAATTTGTGTTTGCCCAGACTCCCTAATCTACGGAATCTAGATTCAGAACCTGGAGTTATCTGTCCCTTTTCATCTAATGATTCTGTTGATTTCTTTGACGGTGACTGAAAATTTTGGAAATAACTTTTAACTGTTCCCAGACTGCCAAACCTAGACCTATCAGCAACAGCTTCAAGACAATCAGGTGTGCTATTAGTCCTTTCAAGGTCCTTAAACCTTCTATCCTTCTTATCAACTGAAGCAAATGGTTCTTTATCAGCACTGGGACTACAAATATCTAAACTGTGGGCAGAACCTAAACTAAAACCTGTTCCCTTGCTTTCACTAACTGGTTTATTATTGCACTGTTCAGAAGAACTTATCTCAAACATGAAGTCAGATTTATTACTATTTACAATATTTTCCTGGACATCATTGGTCTGAGAGGACGATGTACTAGAAATAAAAGAATCTTTATTAGATTCCTGTACACCAGAGGTATCAGAAATACCACCATTAAATAGTCCTAATGGATCATTCTCTGTAACAGGTGTCCTAACTGAATATGATGGAACACGTTTTAATCCTCCATCTTTTCCATCATTTATATCTAGATTGCTACTTAATGATGTAGTTCTTTCACTATTTTGTTCACAATTATTATTTGTATTTGGTTCCTCCAGAACTACACCACTGTCTTTGGTATCATTTCCATGAGAAACAATTTCCAAATACTCTGGTGTTTTTAAATCACCCTTTTCTGTAGTCACTTCTTCAATAAATATATCGTCATCAACATGATCATTTTGTTGTAATTCTGAAAATCTTAAACCAATTCTGTCATCTCCACTTACGTGTCTTGGTCTCCAATTTGCAAATACACTATTAGAGCGACTTTTTGTGTGATGATCACCAGCACTTTTATGACGTTTTCTATTGGATTCTTTTTTATTCACTTCATTATGTAGTTGATCTATTTCATGATTTTCAAAAAAGTTTTTATTAACCATTAATAATCCAGCAGATGAACTTGCAACTGTAAATTGAGATAATAATACAAAACTAAATAAGATAAAAAAGATTCATCACTGCCATATCTCTAACAACAAAATCAAAACAACCAATCTGATAAGGATTAAGGCTAAAATAGCCACAGAAAGACAAATCTGATAAGGGATCAATTTTAACAATTTCCAACAGAAAGACAAAACAGGCCAATTTGATAAGGGACTATGACTAAAATACCCACAGAAAGACCAACAGTGACTCCAACAATAAGTGTCCTGATACTTTCTAGGTAAGAAGGGAAGTATAAATGGATCTTTATCAATGACCTGATGGTGTTGTAAATTTTAATGGCTTAAAATGACAGATATCCCCTATATGTTGTCTTCGTGTTATAGGCTACAAAATAAGAAGGTATGCCATTTAGATGACAATAATCAAGTGATCACTACTATAATTATACTTACTAAAACTTGCTTTAACTGTTTCATGACTATCTATACTACTAACACTACCAATGGATTTACGGACAATACTTCCAACTCGTGATCGAAATTCAGAAAGTGTGTCATGGTCACTGCCTTGAAAAGATATCTCTTTGTGTTCTTTATGCCCTAGAATCAGATAAATTAAGTACTATACAATGAAAAACAAAAGTTTAACAGAATCAGATATCTTGTTTAGCTTCTAAAACCAGGTTGAGGCTCAATTTTGGATTTAAATTGTCTTTGACCTGCAATTTTCAAATTTTGACATGCTAACAACAATGCCACGGAAAAGTATAACCTAAGTCTTACCCTATGATAACTAGAGGCCCCAAAAAAAGAAAAAAAGGAATTTATAACAATCTAAAAACTCGCAAAAAATCTATGAACTTTGAAGTGAAATTGATGATTTTGGTAAGTAAATACTATTTTTGTGATAAATATGCTTGTCATGAAAATCCAATACCTATAACAGCTGACCCTAGAGATTGTTTTATTTTAGAACCATCCAAGAAAGAAAAATAGCATGATATCTTCATTGTTTACTAAAATATTAAAAACATTTCCTATATTACAAAAAATAATCATGACAGAACACAATCAAAATTCTTAATTTAAGCATTTTTAGATTTGTCAGTGTGTTATCTGCATTAATTTTGTTTTAGGTCTTAGTAGACAGTATTTCACTTGTATCAAGGTGGTCAGTTCAAGGATGATGGAGGAAACCAGAGTGTACAGAGAAAACATCAAGTTTTAATAGGGGAATCGGCAAACCTTCTGGCACTGAAATCTGCCAAAATTGGAAAGGATTGGATTGTAAGCAGAGAGACACATAGATTAAATTGAACAATAAGCAAATATAAGACAATGATTTCTCATAAGTACATACATATATATATTAATCTAGCTAAGATTCTGGATATTTATAATTAGTTTTATGATGCAAGAAATGCAAAGAATTTGCATGTTACATTTAAAGATATATGTTTAGCCTTAGCTTAAAACAAGCATTTTAATGCAATAAAATATTTCATGGCATGTCAAATTTTCTCATTTATTTGTTACAGAAAGGAACCTTTTTAAAATAGAAATTGTTTACAGATTTTTAAAATAATAATCAATCAAATTTTAGCAATGAACTGTTTTTTTTGAGTTTAAGCAACATTTAAGCAAGCAGCAGAATTAAGCACATATAACTTTAGCTCTATATCTTCTATAATGCTTATGAATACTCATTAATCTGTGTAAGAAAATTAGTTGAAAGAAAATCTTCTATTCAAAATATCTTTTAAAAAATCCCTCATTACACGTTGTTGATATGAGACTTTGCAATGAGACATGTACAAAATGTGTAATTTACAAATCTTGTGTTATACATAGAATAGTCCTACACTTATCAACAAGTATACAAATTCAAGAGTTTTTAAAAGAATGCTTTAGCTTAATGAATCCTATAATTGATGGGTAAGAATGAAGAGGAAAGAAAGGGATGCTATGGAGATAGAAACACCTTTTGATGCTCTTCATTTAGTGAGCTAAAATTTTTAAAATCTAATTAACTGTCAAAAAATAATAAAAATCTACATGATAAAATTTAACCAACATCTAAATCATACCATTTTCTCCATTTTCTTTCTTTCTGTGATTTTTTGGTAAAGTAAATCTAAGAGCATTTTTGACTTCTTTTTTCACTTTATCAACTGTGTTTTCAGTTTCAGTTGCATGTGCATGTTCTATCATCGTAGATATAGATTTGGCTTCTTCATGTGTCATAGAATTATAACCTCTATCTGATACCCCTCCTGAAACAGCCATAGTTAAAGTATAGTGACAATCCACAACTCAAAACTATGTTGCTAGGTAGCAAAAAAAACAAGAGGCCCATGGGCCTTAACGCTCACCTGAAGATATGTCCAATATTGTTTGCAAAGTGCAATAGACAATATATTAAGTACAGAAACTTTAAAAGATAATTTATAATTTTAGTATTCCTATGTTGATATGACCTTTAGCTTTAAACATATAACCTTAAACCATATATCAAAATGATCGTTGTCGCAATACCTACAATATTCTAATAAACATGCTTATACAAAAAGTTAATAGTTTTCAAGATAATTAGCAATTTAAGTCTTATTTTGCAGCTGTGACCTTGAACTTTCAACATATGACTATGAACCATATATCAAAATGATCTTTGTCACAATACCTACAATATTGTAATAAACATGCCTATACGAAAAGATAATAGTTTTCAAGATAATTAGCAATTTAAGTCTTATTTTGCAGCTGTGACCTTGAACTTTCAACATATGACCTTGAACAATATATCAAAATGATCACTTAAGCAATACCTACAATATTCTATTATACATGCCTATACAAAAAGTTAATAGTTTTCAAGATAATTAGCAATTTAAGTCTTCTTTTGAAGCTGTAACCTTGACCTTTCAACATATGACCTTGAACAATATATCAAAATGATCGCTTAAGCAATACCTACAATATTCTTATATACATGCCTATACAAAAAGTTAATAGTTTTCAAGATAATTAGCAATTTAAGTCTTCTTTTGCAGCTGTGACCTTGACCTTTCAACATAAGACCTTGAACCATATATCAAAATGATCGCTTAAGCAATACCTGCAATATTCTAATATACATGCCTATACAAAAAGTTAATAGTTTTCAAGATAATTAACAATTTAAGTCTTCTTTTGCAGCTGTGACCTTGACCCTTCAACATACGACCTTGAACCTTATATCAAAATGACCGTTGTTGCAATACCTGCAATATTCTAATATACATGCCTATACAAAAAGATCATAGTTTTCAAGATAATTAGCAATTTAAGTCTTCTTTTGTAGCTGTGACCTTGAACTTTCAACATATGACTATGAACCATATATCAAAATGATCGTTGTCGCAATACCTACAATATTCTTATAAACATGCCTATAGGAAAAGTTAATAGTTTTCAAGATAATTAGCAATTTAAGTCTTATTTTGCAGCTTTGACCTAGAACTTCAACATATGACCTTGAACCATATATCAAAATGATCTTTGTCGCAATACCTACAATATTCTAATATACATGCCTATACAAAAAGTTAATAGTTTTCAAGATAATAAGCAATTTAACTCTTCTTTTGAAGCTGTGACCTTGACCTTTCAACATATGACCTTGAACCATATATCAAAATGATCGCTTTAGCAATACCTACAATATTCTTATATACATGCCTACACAAAAAGTTAATAGTTTTCAAGATAATTAGCAATATAAGTCTTCTTCAGCAGCTGTGACCTTGACCTTTGAGCATATGACCTTGAACCATATATCAAAATGATTGTCATGTCAATACCAACAATATTCTTATATACATGCCTATACAAAAAGTTAACAGTTTTCAAGACAATTAGCAATTTAAGTCTTCTTTTACAGCTGTGACCTTGACCTTTGAACATATGACCTTGAACCATATATCAAAATGATCGTCATGTCAATACCTACAATATTTTAATATACATGCCTATACAAAAAGTTAATAGTTTTCAAGATATGGTGACAAATATATAATTTTTAGCAATTTCCCCACTAAGTGCCTTACAATTTCCCCATTTTGAGCCCCATGGCTACCATTTGTGCAAATCTGAAAATAGATGACCTAAGGATGTTATAAATGAAATAATTAAGGTATATCTCTTGTAGATTCAGATGAGAAGATTTTTAAAATTTTTCACTATTTTCCCCCTTATGGGGCCCCAAGGGGACATAACTCCTTCATTTGTGCAAATCTGAAAGGGCTTTACCCAGGCATGATGGTTACCAAGTTTCATTAAATTTGGCCCAGTGGTTTTGGAGGAGAAGATTAAAATGTAAAAAGTTTACGCACGACGGACGACGGACGACGGACGACGCACGACGCACGACGGACGAAGATGGATAGCAATAGCTCATCTGAGCATTCAGCTCAGGTGAGCTAAAAAAAAAAACCCAAAAAAAAACATTCTAATGCAGTTATAGCACGCTATTATTAAACAGCCATGGTTTTGTGAAAGGCAAAATCAACAGTGGTTTCACTTTCAAGTAATAAAAAGAAGAATTGAAGAAGCAATGCTGGCTATGTTTACAGGTAGTGGAGCAATGAAGTATTTGTCAAAACAATGAAAGCCGCTGAATTAACAAAGGTTGAAATACAGCCAATACAGACAAAATGTTACATAGCCGAACAAGCTACAACCAAGCAGGCAGTTAAGTACATCATAACAAATGTTCGTTTCACTAAATATATTAATCATTTACTTTGTTTAAGTTTATTATTCTGTAAGAATGGGTATAAAGTAACAAATAACTCTCTCTGTGTGTGTGTGTGTGTGTGTGTGTGTGTGTGTGTGTGTGTGTGTGTGTGTGTGTGTGTGTGTGTGTGTGTGTGTGCTTGTCAGAGGTTGAAGTGGTGGGGTCAGAGTGTGAGGTCTTATTGTCTAAATGAAGCAAAGGCTTACTTTTTCTTAACTGATTAATATTTCAGCACTGTTCAAACATGCCATCTGTCAATTATTTCAAAATTTCAGTTGCTTTTCATATTTGAAACAAGAATTATTACAATCCAGTGTGCCTATTTGCTTTGGACAGACTTAATGGTAAACCTAATGGCTTTGGACACACTTTAAAGCTACCTTAAATGATAAAGTTTTGAATAACAATCATGTTTAAAATATAAAGACTGAAACACAATAAAACCTGTACTAGAGCTTTCTTCTGTTGTCCCTGGTACTGTATGATTAATTGTTTCTCCATTTTGATGTTCCTTTGTCATACTTTCAGATTTAACAATGCCTTGAGGGATTTCTTCCATAAAACTGTCTATACTAGCATGACTGATCTGATCATATTCACTGCCTGAATTAGAGTATAATGAAATGCTACGTCTTCTTATCCCCCGTCGAAACTGTGCTACACCTATAATACATTACGAACTTTCTTCCATAGTACTGCACCTCGACTTTTAGTTGTTGGCCAAGTTCCTTCAAACACAGCCTGAAACAATGAAAATATTTTATTATTACAATCAAATTTATCTTAGTGCTTTTGTTTTCTTCTAATAAAACTCATATACAGATCAATTTCACTGTGTGGAAACATAAGTTTAAGAGATCATAATGAAAATGTACGTGTATGAAAGCACAAGTATAAACACTTACTACAACATATTAAATGTGTGCTTACCAATCATTAGGAAAACATACATTTTCAATGTTCTGTGTATGGTTTTGAACACTTATGTTTTCCAATCATCATACATTTTTCATAATTATGTAATACAGTGAAAACCTGTCTATAAAGGCCACTCAAGGGATGCAGCCAAAGTGGCCTTTATAGACAAGTTCTACAAAGGATCATCAAAAATTATTATCTGAACCTTTCTTTCTTATTCATTTTAGTAGCCAAATTAAGCTGAATAGAGCTAACCATGAAATTTTTTCTTCTATAACTTGAAATTAACCAAGTAATAAAATACATTTTTTAACATCAATTTATTCAACATTTTCAGGAATTTACAAATTCTTTGCACCACACCGGCCTGGTAACATTAATATGTCAAAATGATCTATTCTCTTTTTTTTTTTTTTTTGCTATGTATAGGGGTATTACATAGTAAAGTTTTATTCTTATCTTGCTTCCTTACACCTGTACCAACATAATTAGGTCACTTCAGACCCATATCACACTCTTGCTAATTCAGACTTCAAAGGAAGTTGTTACAAAATGAATTACACAATTTAGTGATCAGAGCAATGATTATCTGTGTCATATGCAACTGTCAAATTTACTGTTTACATATCTTTATTAAAAATAACTACTGTAAACGTATTAATTTTCATGATGTATTAATTTTCGCTTATTTCGCGGTCATCTGTTTTGCGCGAAAATTAATACAAAGCGAAATTAATACCAGAAATTTAAATGGTAGGTGCATGTGTATGTGTGTGTGTTAGGAGGGTGGTGGTTTGGATGTTCGGGAATTCTAATATTTTACATTGATCTGATAATGACTAGTGTCTTACAACTTATATTATCTGTAACAGCGGTTAAAAGAATAAGTGTAGACTACTCACATTTCAGAGATGAATTTAATACAAACTCCAAATATATTAGTAATCCAAACGAAACCATAACCATGGTATTTACAGATATACACACAAATTATTTACAGTTAAAGTTTATCAGCTGTTATACACGGTTGAATAATTCACCGGATAGACCACGCGTGTCAATTACAATTAAGTTCTTTGATAGTTATAGTTCATTTCAAAAAAGAGCGGTTTTTGATAACCGGATAGAACCTCCATATTCAAACAATAATTGCCGATCACTATTCATAATGATACCCTTAGCTGCAGCTAAAAGAATGGATGTATTTACAATTCCACCATTTGACCGTAAACTGCAGACATAATTTAAAATTTCACTTTCAAAATCGCCAAGCATTGTAGGCTTTCCACGTTTTTTTGATTCCAGTTTACTTTCATCCAACGTAATTTTACCACATTTTATTTTAAGGAGGTAAGAAGACTTTATAGACCTCACGGAACTTTCATTAACTTTGGATTTTATAACTGTTGAAAAATGTTTTACGGCCTTCGAGACTCCGTTTTCAATAACATATTTGGCAATTTTAAGTCTTTGTTCACTATTGTAATGATTATAATCTCCACGTTTTCTTTTTTTTTTTTGATGATGAACCTTCTGACACAGCCTCTAAAACACATTTGTTTGCAGCAGCAATAGCTAATGATTTTTCTGGTGTATCTGCTGTTCTGGGATCTGGTAAATAATCAGCTTCTGGAGCTTTTTTAGCAGATTGATTTAACCACCGTTTCAACATTTTTATCCAACTATGTAAGCAAGTACTGAGCAATAACAATAAAGAACTCAAGAGTGAGTAGTTTTCACTGAATTTTATTGTCGTATATCAATATCGAAAAAATATGTTATAGGCTGTTTCAAAAAAACCGCTGAATTTTATTATTGAAAAAAATATGTTATAGACTGTTTCAAAAAAACCGCGAAAATTAAACTACGCGAAAAAGTTTGATTTCATAAAACCGCGAAAACTAATACACGCGAAAATAAATACGTTTACAGTATTAATTTCTATATAAAAATTGTACACAAACATGAAATAAATAATAAAATATTTTTTCTGGTGCCGAATTTAATCGTAGTAGGTGCCGAATTGAATTTAAATTGATGCCAAAAATACATCATGACTGAAATGACTTTTAACACTGGTGCCGAAATGACTTGATATCTCATCTTAGTACCATTTCCATACTAACGAAATTAATGTCTGTTAGCGGTAAAACGGCACACATGGTTTATTTCTCAAGATACATTTGCTTCATAGTCTGATAACACAGCTTTTTTTAAATTAATTTGGATTCGTCCAACACCATAACTTCCGCGAGTTTCCTAGTACTTAATTTCTCCTTATCAGATTTATTAAACAATTCTACTTGCTGTTCTAAAGTCAATGCATTCTGTTTACTATGACATAATGAAAGAACAACACCAAATATTACTGCATGCAAAAAAAAATAAAACAAATTAACATTTCAATATCTTATCGGGATGTAAGCTTACTCAATATGGCTGCTTAGAAACATATAAACAGAGTATGGGAATTTTTGTTTTATGCCGACTGGTTCCGGAAACTGATGGAGTTTTGTAAACATTGAAAATAGCTGCTATAGACAGTTCTGTTGAAGCTTGGGGTTGGAAAAATGGTGGCCGCTGGCCGCATAAGACAGTGATCGCTATAAAGAGGTGAAATAAAGAAATTCATTGGGGGAATAAGATATGGCCCTTATAGACAAGTGGTTGCTTTATACAAGTGGCCGCTTACACAAGTTAGGCTGTACAAGTGTTTCAAATGTGTGTCCTAAATGAATTCTTCCCTTCTATACATGTATGTCTTAATATACAAACCATACAGGTAAGAAAATTTTTAATGTGTATAAAAGAGTATATTCAAATTTAAATCTTATTAATTTACAGAGTGGAGTGGAATGAAGTAATGCTGTTTTACGCCTCAGTCAAGAATCTTCCACTTATTTTGAGGTGGTCAGTTCTGGGATGGTTGAGGAATCTGGAGTGCCCGAAGAAAACCACCAACCTTCGGCAAGCTAACTGACAAACTTTCTCACACTAGGCTCTGTCCCAAGTGGGATTCAAACCCAGGCGGTGAGAGGCACTGTGATCCGTAAGCGTGCTTACTCAGCCACCAAGGCCCCTATTAATTTACAGAGATGATATCAAAGTTTACAGTGTAAATGAATGCTTGGTCTGTAATAGCACCCTACTGGTACTGACAATATGTTTAAAATCTCAAATTAAGACAAGAATCGATTCTCCATTACTTCTGGTGTCCATGAACAGATTTCTTTGAACCAGTTAACAAGACAAGCATTGTTTTTGGAACTTTGCTAAATGGCATCCTAGTTGAGATATTTTTCACAGACAGATGGAAAAAGATTTCTTTGAACAAATAGACAAGAGAAGCATTGATCCTGGGAACATTTTTCTCACCCAGAAATGAGAGCGTATTATCGTTAAATATGTTACTTCTTCAAACTGCAGCTTGAAGGAATTTTCTTTAAGGCTAAGTAACAAAGCACAATAATAATGTAATGAAGAAACGTTTTCTCTTGTATGTTATGTCTAAATTTGATAAATACCCACCTTATTGTAGTATCCATATGTTATAGCATTAGGTTGTACACCAGCCCTCTTCATCTGATATAGAACTTTAACAGCCATTACAGGCATATTGTATTTACCACATAGCTGTAACATCACTCTATAACAGACCTTTTAATTAAAATATATAAAAGAAAATTAAGTCAGTAAACTTCATTGTACTATGACTCTATTCTTGTGAAATATTGTTTTGATAAGCAAGACAAATATTGCCTGGACAATAAAATTCATCAAGATTTTACATTTGGTCATAATCCTGATGGAATTCTTCATTGTATACCCCCTCCTTAACTTGTGACTTTTTTTTACTGAAGCAGTTTTTGTAAAACTTGTTTTTCATACGTGTCACTTGATTTATATCTAAACCCTTTTATAACACGCCAAATTTTTACTACCAGTATTATACTTTATTTTGACATTCAGGTTTAAATCCCACATAATTGTCAGACTACTTACTATACAATGAATCAAAGTGTCAGACAATACAGTCTTATTAAAAGAGATGTGTATACTAGGAAGGCACAGTTAAAACTTTTTCCTAAAAATTAAAACTGATCAACCATATCAGTAAGTTAGCCTTATTTACTTTTAAAACAATAAAGGTACATTGTTGTTAACAATTCTATCACATATACACATGTACTTGTACATGTTAGTAAATTAAATTACTCATAAACAGATTCATTTCCTATGTTGTCCTAAGTTGAACCGGATATATTACCTCATCTGGCTTCTGAAGTTTAGCTAGTTGCATTTTCTGTAAGACATCATAGGCTGCCTTTAAAGCCTTGGATACAGACGGACTAGTGGATACATAGGCTGGTAGATGTATAAACCATAGACTGTAACAGTGGCTTAATAGACATCTGAAATGTTAATATTGAAAATACTAAAATTGTTCTGAACAAAATATATAATAAGAGACCAAAAAATAAAATAAAATAAAATAAAATCCACAAGAATACTAGTAATTAAAACATAACAATTACTGAAATAAATTCTTGTTATTTTGAGAAAATAATGTTACTACTTTTTTACTGAACATTCATTACCAATTTTATACCTAATAAATAATTTTTCTAAAAATCTATACAGATTTATTCAAGTGATACATGTACATGTACATGTATATTAAAACAAGCATTCTGAGCATATTGTTGCTATGGTAATACTAAGTTCCATACCGAAAAATAAAGAACTAAGAACATTTCACATTGATCTTTACAAAAGATTGTAAAAAAAAACAAACAGTAATTAAAGATACAAGATTTATTTTCCTCTTTGGCAGTGCTAGTAAGGGACATAAAATAAATTCAAAAATATAATACTTACTTGGCCCATAAGACAGGAGTTCCATAATACTGCTGTGCCATCTACAAAATAAATAGAGTATGATGAAATTATATCTTTTTAATACTGTATTTCTCTTATTTCTCATCATTATTGATGAATAACATGCACTCAGATGTTTTTCAAGTTATTTTTAAGATTTGCCTTAAGTAACCACAACACTATGTAAATAGTAAATACTTTTTCATATCAAGTAAATTTTACTGATACATGTATGTTACTTATGTATCAATTAAGGATACTCTATGTACTAGAAGTGTAGAGCCTGTGCTAACAGATTGCAGTGCCTTTCAAAATTCAGGTTGAAATCCCAATTTGGAAGTTCTAAGATTGAGAAAGTTTGTTGCTTTAATTTTTAAGACTGGTTGGTACTCAAGTTTACTCCACATTCTATAATGGCCCCTACGGTTTACATGATACCTATACTATACTGGCCCCTACGATTTACATGATACCTATACTATACTGGCCCCTACGATTTACGATACCTATACTATACTGGCCCCTACGATTTACATGATACCTATACTATACTGGCCCCTACGGTTTACATGATACCAATATTATACTGGCCCCTACGATTTACATGATACCTATACTATACTGACCCCTACGATTAACATGATACCTATACTATACTGGCCCCTACGATTTACGATACCTATACTATACTGGCCCCTACGATTTACATGATACCTATACTATACTGGCCCCTACTATTTACATGATACCTATACTATACTGGCACCTACAATTTACATGATATCTATACTATACTGGCCCCTACTATTTACATGATACCTATACTATACTGGCCCCTACGATTTACATGATACCTATACTATACTGGCCCCTACGATTTACATGATACCTATACTATACTGGCCCCTACAGTTTACATGATACCTATACTATACTGGCCCCTACGATTTACGATACCTATACTATACTGGCCCCTATGATGTACATGATACCTATACTATACTGGCCCCTACGATTTACATCATACCTATACTATACTGGCCCCTACGATTTACATGATACCTATACTATACTGGCCCCTACGATTTACATGATACCTATACTATACTGGCCCCTACGATTTACATGATACCTATACTATACTGGCCCCTACAGTTTACATGATACCTATACTATACTGGCCCCTACGATTTACGATACCTATACTATACTGACCCCTATGATTTACATGATAACTATACTATACTGGTCCCTACGATTTACATGATACCTATACTATACTGGCCCCTACGATGTACATGATAAAGGTTAAAGAACCATGACTGGAGCATAAAACACCATTATTAACAATCTACTCCACTCCAAAGTATGTTTGCAAGTCTTACTATACTGGGCATTGACACTAAGTATTGCAAGTCTTACTATACTGGGCATTGACACTAAGTATTTTAAGTACCTTCTGTGATGTTCGTATTTCTTGTTTTGTCCTTCTTGATATTGGACTATTTGGACATAATGGCCCTTTTCTTGGTGTAGATTTTTTAGGAACATCCTTCTGAAGAAACAACTCTGGTTTTAAGATCGGGAATCCATTGTAACTGAAATAAGATGAATAAAATGATTAAACTAAAGAATGACAAGTTTCATTTTTTTTCCTCAATATAAAATGATTAAACTAAAGAATGACAAGTTTCATTTTTTTCCTCAATATAAAATGATTAAACTAAAGAATGACAAGTTTCATTTTTTATCTCAATATATAAAGATATGGTAATGTTTAAAAATAATTTTCTATGTATGTAAACCATTCAAGAGTCATACATTCAAATTCTATCCAGTCTGGTTGGTATGTCTGTGTGTAATAAAGTCAGTTCCATTTGTTTAACTCTGTAATACTATACTCAATTCTACAGTCAAAAAAATGGATACAGGTAGATATGCTGGGGGTTGACCTTGTGATAAATAGATACCGACAGATATGCTGGGGGTTGACCTTGTGATAAATGGATACTGGCCGATATGCTGGGGGTTGATCCTTTTGATAAATGGATACCGGTAGATATGCTGGGGGTTGACCTTGTGATAAATGGATACTGGCCGATATGCTGGGGGTTGATCCTTGTGACAAATGGAAACCGGTAGATATGCTGGGGGTTGATCCTTGTGATAAATGGATACCAGCAGGTATACTGTGGGTTGACCTTGTGATAAATGGATTACAGCAGGTATACTGTGGGTTGACCATGTGATAAACTAATGTGCCATCTATAAGGAGGTACTACATTCTCAGTCATTTTACACTGCTATAAAATGTCTGATGATTCTGAACAGACAAAAATTAATATACTTACCTGTAAGTCATACCCTCTGGAAGACCAACTGGTTCAGGTGGCATAATAAAAACTGTTCTTTCACTGTGAAATAAAAAAGTAAAGAAAACTAATGTTAAGAAAACTTAAAAAGATTATTCAAAGTTATTCTTAAGTATTCATTTATAAATACCTGTAAATCAGTAATAATTCCCTTACTATTCAAAATAAGAAATAAACATTCGAAACTTCAGTAGAAGGACATCCCTTTTAATTTTTCACTATTGTATCTCAATTTAAAAAGTATTGAATTTACATGTATGTATAAAGTTACAACAATGATTATTTTTTCCAGAAAACAAATCTAATACCTATTTTGTGATTCATCAATCTCGATAAGTTTTGGTTCTTCTTTTGTTTCATCCACCTGTAAAATTGGAGTAGATAAATATTAATTATTACAACTTAAGAGCTTTCAGTAAATTTCAGAAATTTGGTTTGTCAGTTCATAAAATATGTGGAATTGTTTCAGTAATTTCAGAAAATGGACTGGTCAATTTGTAAACATGGTGTTATTTTACACGCAATGATTTTTATCAGATATGTAATAACAAATAATACTGAAAATAAGACATATAATTAACTAATAATACAGTAGATTCCACTTAATTGCATACCGGTTAATTGCATATTCCGGTTAATTGCATAATTTTTCTCTGCACCAAACCATTTCCTATTTAAACAATGTAAAAAAATCCATGTTTATTTGCATAAACAAAAGTCTAAATTCCGCTTAATTGCATAAAAAATTCTGAAAATTATGCGATCTTGGTCTGAAGTTTCATGATTACAAAATATATTTGCCGACAATGCAAAGGTAACCTCGACAAGATGTTTACATTATATATAAACATGTGTACAACTAACACCAGGTGAGATATGAAGCCAGTTAATTAGTATTCACTTTGTAGAGTAGTCATCCAATTGGTCTGTCAATACGCGTTTGTCAGGAAACGTAATTAATTATGTTAAACCAATTAAAAAGGGCTATGACAGGTGAAAAACTTGTACCCAGGTCACACAAGTTTAATAACGATTTTTTTTTAACTGAAATTTATTTCCATTACATTTTCTAAACCCAGACATGGTTTTACTGGAACTTTGGTGCTGGGTTTTTTAAACAAAGATTAAATAAAACCAAAAACATTTTCTTTTAAATTAATGTTTTTGTTAACATGGTTAAGGAATGTGTATCATTGTATGTACATTGACTGTTATCCCATAGCAAGTTTGATAACGCGTATATACAGTTCTTTTTACGTAAACTAAATAAATCATACCTCAATCAAATGCTTTATTCTTTATTTATTATTTCCTCTTTAAGATAAACTGGTTGAAATCATCGTTTACGGCTGAAAAACCCTTTATGTAGCAAGTTTTGTCGGTATACAGATTCAACATCAAAGACATTTTTTCACTTAAGGAAGTGACATTTTATACATTAATTTCATGGGATCAGACCTAGTTACACATAACAACGGGAATTTCCAATTTATGACTGATCGAATAATTGGTCAATAAACAATTAAAATATAACTTTGTATAAAATAAATAACAAGATAAGACATCTTTCAATTTATTTACACAAAATCTGTTTGAAATTTAATTTTACCGGACATCGTGCACATTGTCAAGCAACTGGATTTTTTCTATGTCACTTATCATACCGTGTAAGGGAGATAACTTGAACAATATAACTCAGTGCCATGTGCGAACACGTGGATTTTTAAAAAGAAGTAAATAAACAAGAAATACGAATATCGCGAGTGTTAAGCAACAATGAATTAAATACCAACAGATGTTCTAGTTACATACATTTTCTAGGATTAAACACAGATCGATGGTCTGAAAGAAAAGTACACCTATACCACATTTTGGAATCCCATGTAAATACGAGGTTTAAAACGATCAGCTAGAATTTTAAATCTTTATTTAGTAAAGAAAATATATTACAGTCTTGAGATTTTAATTAATTAAATATTTTTTTCAATTATCTTTAATTATTTATTTTTTTATGTCAAAGGAATTACAAATTTTCTGCTGTTTCTACAGTACACCGACTTTGATGTCTACTAAAAAAACGGCCTCACCGGGTGTATCCGTCAATCCATCAGCTAGAATTTTTAAATCATTATATACAAATTAAATAAAATAATTTTTTAAATTTTTTTATTCTGAATTATTTATTTCATTTTTTAATTTCAAAGTAATAACTAATTTTCTGTTGTTTCTACAGTGTTCTATGATGCCTACACAAGTACTAAAATGGCCCCAACCGATGTATCCATCAATCAATTGTGCCCAAGGGGCATTTTCGGTTATTTGCATATTCCGCTTAATTGCATAAAATTTTCTGACAAACAGACTATGCAATTAAGCGGAATCTACTGTACTAAAAAATAACTCTTTATTAACAAAATCTAACATGCTGACCTAAACGGAAAAAAAATTTTTATAATTAAACTCATATAACAGAGTTCATCTGAAATTGGGGCCTCGGTGCCAGAATGATCTAAAGCACACTTATGGATTGTAGTGCCTCTTACTGCCTAGGTTTGAATCCCACTCAGGCCAGACCCTACCTGGAGAAAGTTTGTCATTTGCTTGTTGAAGGTAGAGGGTTTTCTTCCAAGTATTCCAGTTTTCTCCACCAACCCAGAAATGACTGCCTCTGTATGAATAAAAGAATCTTGACTGGGATGTAAAACACCATTATTCCACTTTTCTCATCTGAAATCCCAAGTCCATGTTGTTTTGTTTGATTTACCTTTTCTGTACACTCATCAAAGAATGCTAAACTTGCATCTTTATCTGAGACAAATGATCTTTCTTCAATAAAGCGTATAAATGCCTGTGTCTTTGTTAATTGTTGGAAGAATTTCTGATTTGCTTTATCCCTGCTCTTCAAAAATGCTACAATTACAATTCATACTAAAGTGAAACAACTGTACAATCTTTTTTTTAAAAAAATTCTTTTAATTACTTTTTCCAAACCTATAAGTTATAGGAAAGGAATATGGCAAATGGAATCTTCATTAAACATATTAGACATTTCTAGAGAAAATGAAAGATAAAATGACTTTTACTTTGTGTCAAAACCATAAAGGTTTTTAATATCACTTTTCAGGTAAGACATTATCTAACATAAGACTGCAGATCTTTTGTTTGTTCTAAAGTTAATTTTTATTTAGTTCATGTTGTTTTGTTCAGATGTCATCTATCATCTAAAATCTATTTTAGTTTTAATTTATTATGGACTATATACATCTTCCTCTTATAATAGATAAGAATTCTTTTCATAAATAACAAACTGAGTCATCTGACACAAAAATAATATCTCTCTTCCTATTTACAAATCTCAAATAAGTTGACATCTTAAAATATGGTCTATGAACAAAGTTTTTCAATTTATTGGTTATCAGAAGTCTTACATTTTTATACAAATACCTATATTTATTATGAAATAATTTAAATGTTTTGTGTTAAACAAGAAGTAACAATCCTACCTTGCATATCAAACAATGATGTTGGATCAGTGGTACCCAGCGTTGGAGCTTTGTTTATTGGCTTTAGATACTGACTGTAACCTTTCAGTAGACAAGCCATGAATCTCAAGAATGCTTCTTGTATTGATAATTCCATAATTGTCTGCAAAATAATCATTCTTTTATGACGTACATATAATACTATACTAAACACAAACAATTTCTCTGTGTATATCACAGCCTATGTTTTGGCAGAGTAAACAAAATTTCTAAATATGGTTACCTTTTCATGTAACATTCATTGCTCTACAACTGACTCTCTAATGACCAAAGTTTATGAAATTATCCAACTTTTTACAGATGTTCAAAATTTATAAACTTTCAAAAACAATGTGCACAGGTTACATGAAGAACAATCACTATATTTTGATAGCTATTTTTGTAATTTAAATAAACTATAATGAAAACTATAGATACAACAACAAAATTACAATTTTTTGAAAACATATTAAATATTACTCATTTAAAAAAAACAAGTAACAATAATAATAATTATTATTATTTTCTACAATTTCCTATCAATTTTTTCAAAACATGAGTGACAAGAGAAAGCATAACTATCAGTAAAAATATGTAAATCAAGGGAGATAAAACATGTAAAAATCAGAGAGTATAATGAGAAAAACAATTCTCTTAATTTCACTCATTTCTAAGGTGGTAAAATTCTTTCAAAATATGTAGCATAGACAAATAGTTCCTAAATAGGTGTATTTTGAAAATTGGCAAATAAAAACACCTAATGTAACCAAGAGCCTCAGTTCTGCAATAAACATACATGTATCTTAATCTTAACAGACTAAATCCCCATAACATGTTTTCAGTCTATAGATACATACATTCTTTAATAATTAATGATGTGCACAATGATTTTCATTTGCAACTAGTAAATGAATAATACAAAAACTAATTTGTCTTTGGTGTCAGAGTACAAACTGATTTGTTGCATAAACTAAATAAACTTTAAAAAAAAATCATTAAAGCTATAATATTCACCTCCTTTTCTTTATTATTAGAAAATATTATCAAATACTATCCAGTTAATATCAAGTTAATGCAGAAATATATACCTCTCTTTTCTTTCTTTTAAAATCAACATCAATGGGTCCCATATCTAGAGATATTTCATCGATGTTGTGAGAATGTGCTCTCTGCAGACATAGCTCATCAAATAGTCTGTGTAATGTTTCTTGTAAAACACGAAGAGGTTTCTGTAAAATAAAAAAAATAAATAACCAAAGCATAATCAATGGAGCTTTAAAAAGTTATTTTATATGTGTTTACTGTTTTATCATAAGAACATCCACAGGAAAGTTCCCTATATATGTACATGTATATATGACAAATGATGATCTCTGTATTAGAAATTGAATTTTATTTCACGGATATGCCTTTTACAAATGGCCTTATCAGACTTTGTTTTGAATCAACTGGCAAAAACTGGCTGAGATTAAAACCCATAGCACTGTAAATAAACTTATCATTAGTCAGACTCCTTCAGATTTAAATCTTAAACTTTGAACTTTGTATCATAATTATATATAACATTACCCAAGATAATCAGATTTTCATCAAGTAAACATAAGTTAATCCTACCTTTGGAAGATTTCTATAATTAATATTTTTCTTGTCGTCAGGTCTGTAACAAAATATGAAAAAGTATTGTTTTATTGGCTAGTTATAAAAATACTGATAAATCTAGTAGAGAAATGATGAATACTGAGCAATCAATATGCTTTGTAGAATTCAAACATACCTTAATTTTTAGGAACAAGCTACATTCAGTAACAAGTATCATTGGAGATTCTTGTTGTTGTAATTATGTTCTTTAGTACTTCTATTTATCACCCTGGTGAAATGTGTGTAGTACACTTAACTTCAAATATGTTGGTAGGTGAATGCATTGTAAATTTTGTTAATGAAATCCATGATTACATAGTGTTTAAATGTCTTTATATAAACTATATATGAGTAAGATTAATTGTTATGGCAAAACACATAAAATAAATTGTTAACCACTTTATGATATAGAGATGCCCCTTTCATTAAAGACCAGTTTTTAAAGGTTTCTCTGATTTATATTTCAAAGTAATATGAAGACTGTAAATAAATTTTACATTTCCATGGTCCCATGGGTAATCTTTAAATACAGGTTTTACATTTCCATGGAAAGCCACATACATGTACCTATAAAAACAAGGGATAATTATTTGTACTTACAAGTTAATTGTAATTGTATCCAAATCTACACATACAACATCTGGAGGGCTGTCATATAAATCAAAATACCGGGAATCAATACCTGAAAATACACAAAATATTATATGCAAATTTACACCAATTCAAAAAGGTACGGAAAATTTGAAAACTTGAACTGTACACTTACGTCCTGACTAATTTTGACTTAATTGATGTTACTTTATGTAACTTTCTGCTACTACATTAATATTTTATTATTGATTACTTATATAACATACCAACAATAAAAGGTACTGGAGCACTCAGAACATATGACAATCCCAGTGGACAGAGTGGTATATGGACACTGCCAGTGTAGAGGGAATATCATCTGAAAAGTACAAAATTATGAAAATATCGTTTTACAGATTTTTTCTAAACAAATTTTTTTTTTTATAAATTCAATATATCAAATAAACATACATACATGTATATATAATCAGAAGATATAAAACTACAAAGTACAGATATTAAGATTCTATTTTGTAACAAATCAGTTTTATACCAAGTTTGTGATCTATCATTAGACAAGTTATGATAAGCTTTAATCACATAAAATGAAAAACATATGTTACAACATTACAAAACAGATGGACTCTTAAGTCTGCAAAGTTTGTTTTTAAAATTAAGTCTGCAAAGTTTGTTATTAAAAAAATACAAATTGTTCTGATTATTTTCCATTCTGACCACAAAAATCTTTTTTCAACCATAATGTTAGCTTTATCATGTTGTCAATAGTCTGTGACAACAAAGGCTCACAAATCTTTGATGCATAATGATTACAAGTGAATAAACAATTAAAAATAAAAACATGGAATATTATCCAGAAAAGTTAAAGTTTATTGTCAAATACATGTAGTGATATATTTCATGTATGGTACAATCAAATGTCTAAATTATTGAATCAATGCCACAGTTGTAATCATTACAAATTATCACATAAATACTTACTGAAGCTACTGCCTCTGCTACACCAGTCAGTACTGCTGGACGTAAGGAATGGATAAGTATCTTGTGTTCATGTAAGACATGTAATAACAAACTCATTGTGTTCTCAGGACCTAGATTCCTCAACATGGTAATAAATGAAGCACCACTAAAAAATACACAATTAAAATTATACAAATTAAAGAGTGAGAGAATATAAAAATGACTCATATTGCATGTATCTGAATATAATAATCATTCTTTGTGCCATGAAAATCAAAATTTTTTGGTTGCAAAATATGCAATATGAAAATTGAATGTTTTTGATGAAGACTTTCAAGTATATAAACTCAGAATATTGTGTAACATCACATGTGTGTAACATTTTGAAAACAGACAGACTTAAATTTACAGAAAATGGATAAATGGAAGTCATATTATACAGAGACATTAATCCAAAAGAAAAACATAATCTATCACAGGTTCCAAGTAGCCCAGTGGTCCAAAATACTTACTCATGCCAAAATTCAAAACCTAATCAGGCAAATCCCAGTGAATGAGAGTTCATTTCTCTTGCCAAACATTGGTTGTTTCCTCTTGGTACTTCAGCTTCCTTCACCATCCAAAAACTTACCACCTCAATATAAGTGAAAAAATCTTGACTCTGCTCCACTCAAGAATCAATCACAGTCTACCTATGTACACCAAGTTACTTACCTCTGAGGTAATGGTGAATCCTCAGGCATAGATAATGATAAAGCTTCTTGACTTAACTAAAACAGAACAAGATAATAAGGATTATATTACATATATACATGTATTTATATTTATTTAAATAAAACAATGTTTGGCATTAAGTGGATAAATATAATGTTTTGACATAAATAACAAAATAATGAAATAGGCCATTAGATAAGCTAATGTTTTTTTCTTTTTTCTTTATGCAAATATTTCACAATATTTATCCCTTCTTTATAGTACAGTAGATTCCGCTTAATTGCATAGTCCGTGTGTCAGAAAATTTTATGCAAATAAGCGGAATATGCAAATAACCGAAAATGCCCTTTGGGCACAACTGATTGATGGATACATCGGTTGGGGCCATTTTAGTACTTGTGTAGGCATCATAGTACACTGTAGAAACAACAGAAAATTAGTTATTACATGTACTTTGAAATTTAAAAATGAAATAAATAATTCAGTATAAAAAAATTAAAAAAAATTATTTTATTTAATTTGTATAATGTTTTAAAAATTCTAGCTGATGGATTGACGGATACACCCGGTGAGGCCGTTTTTTTTAGTAGACATCAAAGTCGGTGTACTGTAGAAACAGTAGAAAATTTGTAATTCCTTTAAAATAACAAATAAATAATTAAAGATAATTGAAAAAAATAATTAATTAATTAAAATCTCAAGACTTGTAGTATATTTTCTTTACTAAATAAAGATTTAAAATTCTAGGTGATCGTTTTAAACCTCGTATTTACATTGGATTCCAAAATGTGGTATAGGTGGACTTTTCTTGCAGACCATCGATCTGTGTTTAATCCTAGAAAATGTATGTAACTGGAACATCTGTTGGTATTTAATTCATTGTTCCTTAATACTCGCGATATTCGTATTTCTTGTTTATTAACTTCTTTTTAAAAATCCACGTGTTCGCACATGGCACTGAGTTATATTGTTCGAGTTATCTCCCTTTCACGGTACGATTATCTATTTTTAAATGTGACATAGAAAAAATCCAGTTGCTTGACAACGTGCACGATGTCCGTTAAAATTAAATTTCAAACAGATTTTGTGTAAATAAATTGAAAGATGGCTTATCTTGTTATTTATTTTATACAAAGTTATATTTTAATTGTTTATTGACCAATTATTCGATCAGTTATAAATTGGAAATTCCCGTTGTTATGTGTAACTAGGTCTGATCCAATGAAATTAATGAATAAAACGTCACTTCCTAAAGTGAAAAAATGTCTTTGATGTTGAATCTGTATACCGACAAAACTTGCTACATAAAGGGTTTTTCAGTCGTAAACGATGATTTCAACCAGTTTATCTTAAAGAGGAAATAATAAATAAAGAATAAAGCATTTGATTGAGGTATGATTTATTGAGTTTACGCTAAAAGAACTGTAAATACGCGTTATCAAGCTTGCTCTGGGATAACAGTCAACGTACATACACATCCCTTTAACCATGTTAACAAAAACATTAATTTTTAAAAAAAATGTTTTTGGTTTTATTCAATCTTTGTTAAAAAAACCCAGCACCGAAGTTCCAGTAAAACCATGTCTGGGTTTAGAAAATGTAATGGAAATAAATTTCAGTTAAAAAAGATCGTTATAAAACTTGTGTGACCCGGTACAAATTTTTCACCTGTCATAGCCCTTTTTAATTGGTTTAACATAATTAATTACGTTTCTTGACAAATGCGTATTGACAGACCAATTGGATAACTACCCTACAAAGTGAACACTAATTAACTGGCTTCATATCTCACCTGGTGTTAGCTGTACACATGTTTATATAATGTAAACACCTCTCGAAGTTACCTTGCATTGTCGGCAAATATATTTTGTAATCTTGAAACTTCAGACCAAGATCGCATAATTTTCAGAATTTTTTATGCAATTAAGCGGAATTTAGACTTTTCTTTATGCAAATAAACGGAATTTTTTTACATTGCTTAAATAGGAAATGGTTTGGTGCAGAGAAAAATTATGCAATTAACCGGAATATGCAATTAACCGGTATGCAATTAAGTGGAATGTACAAAACTAAACAAATGTCGAAGAAGGGCCCCACATAAAACCTTCTGCTTATGAGCAGGTACCAAGTATTACAAGCAACTTTCATCATCATCTGATCAATCATTTAGAAGATAACTTGAAGAAAACAAAATGGACAAAAGGATGAACATACGGATGGATGGACAGACAGACAAGGGATTACTACAGATACCGAGTGAGAACCATAAGGTAAGGACTATCACAAGCAAGTTTCATCAAAATCCCACCATTCCTTCAGAAGATAACATGCTTAAAACATTCAGCAAATCACATAGTATGCAGGCTCATTAAATACCCACAGAATTTGTTGAACATCAAACCTTAGTGAGGGGCTTATATACCAAGAAAGACAAGCAAGTTTCATCAAAATCCCACAATTCCTACTAAAGATATCATGCGGAAAACATTCAGCCAATCAGATTGCAGCAGCCTCATTAAATTTGCACAGAATTTGTCGAAAATCTAAATTGAGCGAAGGATTTAAGCACTAAGTATCACAAGCAAGTTTCATGAAAATCTCATCATTCCTTCTTAAGATATCATGCGGAAAGCATCCAGCCAATCAGATTGCAGAAGCCTTATTAAAAATGCATGGGACTTGTCAAACATTGAACTTGAGCGAAGGACTTATATACTAAGTAACACAAACAAGTTCATCAAAATCCCATCATTCCTACAAACAAGTTTCATTGAAATCCCAATCAGTTTGCAGCAGCCTCATTAAAAATGCACGGAATTTGTCAAACATCAAACTTGAGCGAGGGACTTATATACTTAGAATCACAAGCAAGTTTCATCGAAATCCCATCATTCCTTTAGAAGATATTGTGTGAAAAACATTCAGCCAATCAGATTGCAGCAGCCTCATTAAATATGCACAGAATTTGTCGAACATCAAACTTGAGCGAGGGACTTATGTACCAATTATCACAAACAAGTTTCAGAAAAATTCCACCATTTCTTCTCAAGATATCGTGCGGAAAGCGATACAGACAGACAGACGGACGGATGGACGGACAAGGTGATTACTATAGGGCACCTGCATCTTGATGCAGGGCTCTAATTATAACATGGATGCATACCTGTACCAAAATCCTTGGTCTCTGTGGTGAGGGGTATGGTACATCATACATAAAGTGAGAAATATGTCTGAAATATATAAACAAAAATATTAATAGGCTAAAATATATTGAATTTTTTTCTGTTGATATCAAATATTTTATCAGTGATTTTCAAATTTATTAATCTAAAGGACTGATCTAAATATTTATCTAATAATAGGAGTTCATGTCTGCTTTTGTATAAGGGCATTTGAAGATGATTTTTAATGTGCTAGCACACTGGTCAACAATGCCACAGATAAGCAGTCAACATGGGTAGATTCCATAGTATTGGAACACTATTAGTCTGAAGGCAAACACTTCAGTTATTTTTCTCTTTTTCATATGGGTCACATGTACTATTATATGTTAATTGTCAATGTACCATAAAAGTTCAACCACTCAACTATAATTACTTCATACAGAAATATAGCAAAATAGAAATTCAAAAGACACTGTAGAGAATGAAAGATGTGTTTTCATCTTGTTTTAGGAAAACAAATAATTACTGCAACTGGCAAAAATATATATATATATATATATATATATATATATATATATATATATATATATATATATATATATATACATACATATGCATATATATATATATATATATATATATATATATATATACATACATATGCATATATACAGTGCAACTTCTGTAAACCGACACTCCACCGAACCGGTCATTTTGGTCGGTTTACAGAGGTGTCTGTTTTCAGAAGTTTAAAAAAACTGATTCGAATCCGGTTCGTTCCAGTCCGTTACAAGGTCAGAATTTAGTCAGTTACCGGATATGGCTATTATAAATAATATATTCATGTATGTGCATTCGATCATGTTTGTTAACACTTATATCGTGTAAAGTGATATTTTAAATGTTATTTATATTTTATTTTTATCTTAAACAAATTTAACAATAAAACAACATTGTGCATACATTGTCATCATAGTTGTAATATGTCGTTCTTATCGTGATTTCTACCCGTCTTCGTTTCGCAGGTGTACCCATCTTGAAACACAATTTCAGATTGATGCTGATGTTTAAAGACTGACTATTTTATGATCAAGAGAAGAGGCCAATCATTCAGATTTAGAAAAAAAAAAAGAAAAAAAAAAAGAAAAGAAAATAGAACGTGATTTATTTATAATCAAAGCTGTATTGTTTTTAGAAAATCCTTTGCCTTGCATCTAAAAACATCACACAGTTTTTCGGCATCTGACTTTTGTTTTTTTTTAATATAAACAACGCAAATTTTAATAAAACGTTTTAAACACATTTGTTTATTTTAAAATTACATACGATACAGATACATGAATCTTATAATTAATAAGTTAGTGTATTAAGTAAACATCGACCGTAGGTAAATGGGTGTTATACATAGCCCGCGAGTTCTAATCACATGCAGTCATTCGTGACCATTCAAACATTATTTTGTTCCACTGGTAATGTTGGTATTCAGAAGTTTATTCACTGTTAAAGAAGCCAATTTGGGTGGACAAATTATGTCAGTGTTTGGAAAATGGAGGTGTCAGTTTTCGGAAGTTTTTATTACATGATTTATATAAGAATAAATTCGTTCTGAGCAGACAATGTAGGTTTAGGGAGGTTGGCGGTATTTAGAGGTGTCGGTTTTGGGAAGTTACACTGTATTTATTAAATTTAAAAAAACTATAGTATCCTGCTTTGTAAAAACAAACAATGATCAGACAGTAATTTGGAGTTCTATTCTTCACACACAAATCACCAAAAATTATAGTCTTGAAAACCTTTTAATAAAACTGAACATCATTAAACTTCCAAATCTAGGGAATTTTTTAAATTCTAATAGAAGATCATCTACATGTTTGAAACCGCAGGTAAAAATGCAGAAACTGTCTGTTATATAATACATTTTGTATATTAAACAACAGCAAGAGCTCCTTTTCATGACAAGCCTTACATGGTATAAGATTTATTCTAAAAACCAAATCTTCAAAACCATAAAATCCCACAATTACCTTTCTAGTGGAACTTGATGTGGTCCTGTTATTGATATCCTATACAAGTAAGTTAAAAACTTCCTGAAGGCATCAAAGAATGGCCAGTGGGATAACAGACTGATACTTTTACTGACATGGACTGTCTTTAAGATTCTATACTGTTCCCTTATATGTTTATTCTTTAGACCTAGACTTCTCATCTGAAGGTCTGATAACTTTTCCTCTTCAAATTCTTCATAAAATGTTACAGCTGCTCCATAAAGCTAAAAAAAAAATCATTTTTCATATTAACTAGTAAATATGGGAAAATTCTGTGTAAATAAAACTAGTTAAAACACATTTTGTATTTGTATTTTTTCAAATTGCTTATCAAACAGTTTGGATCATCATGTAAACTTTCATAAAACAAGTCAACTGAAAACTGAAATTCATAAAATGGAATTCCTAAAATTCCTTTCAAAAATGAGTTCTTTACTAAATATATATACATGTATAGAAAAATAGATTAGCCCTTCAATTACCTTTTCACCAGCAGCACTTGTTAGTACATATGTAGAGAACACAGGTAATGGATGCTGTGCTTTAGCTGACCAACACTCTACTGATGCTCCCATAGGTAAACAAAACAGTGGTACATTTCCTGGTAGTGAAAAACTTTCATAGTCTTCTGGTGGGTAGCGATCTAATATGTCTACATAAATCAATAAAATAATAGAATATGAATTCATTAACAGCTATATAATAGTAAGATGTAGTTAATACAGATTGGTAGTTTTTTCTTGTCAACATTATTCATTAACATTGTGATATCACTAGTTACAACTTGTTAGTAGAATACAAACTTTATTTCTTAATATTGCCTTTATTTCTATGAATATTATACTATAAATTAAACTGTTAATCTGTTTAGATCTTCAAATTCAAGTTTCAAAACTTTTAAATTAAAAAAAAAACATGGTATATCATTTGATGTTTCAACATCATGAAGAGAAGAAATATTTTATTTGCAAACAAATAATAAGCAATGCAAACAACTAGTTAAGCAATAAAGAATTTCTAAAACAGACATTTTTTTACAGACCTGGCTGATAGGCTAAGATATCCAATTTTGTTACAGCTTTCTTATAGCACAGAAAAACATCTGATCCAACCTACAAAAATAAACATCAATTATAAACATACAACTATAAAAATGATAAAATGTTAAAGTCAAAACATGCTTTGGTATTAATGAAAAGTATACATTATCAGAGGTTAAATTTAAAATTAAAAGATTCTTGTTAAACCTAAATTTTCCCCCGTTTCAGACAATATCAAAAGTTTTCATATCTACATACCTACACTAGGGCTGGTAAGGTTTTCCAGTATAGTTCCACAAAAACACATATATTTTTAGATGAAAAACTAACTGCTAAAAGAACCAACTATATGTGTTTGGATTCAATCAGACAATCTGTAAACTATCATTAAACTCGTCATAGGTTTAAGATATCTCTAGAGATATAGAAGAAAGTTTTTATAATTAAATATCAATCAATTACTTACCATGCCTCTATTCAAATTCTTTTCTATTTTGTGATAAGCATGTGGTGGAAGTTCTCCCTGCAACAAAAATGACAAAATTAAAACACAAGCCTGCAAAACTGAGGTACATGTATGTTTTCTAATATTAATGAGGTATTCTAATTACAGTAATGCTGAAACTAAAACAAGAGGCCCATGGGCCTTAATGCTCACCTGAGGAAATATCCAAAACTTGCAAAGAACTTAATTACAAAAGCTTTACAAAATTCCTTACTTTACAAATTACAAAATAATAATTAATCAGAAATATCTAGTACCATTTCATTTATAAATAGCTCATATGCATGATTTAAATAGTACAATCAATAATTTCCAAATCATTAACCATATGGTTATGCAGCCATGATTTTGACCTTGGAACATACGAACTTGAACCTTATATCAAAATGGTCGTAATATCAATACCTACAATATTCTATTATATAGCTTGTACAAAAAGATAATAGTTTTCAAGATAATTAACAATTTCAGTACATTTGTGCAGCTATGACCTTGATTTTTAACATATGTCCTTGAAACATATATAAAAATGATTGTCATATCAATACTTACAATATTCTAATGTAACGGTACATGCTTGTACAAAAAAATAATAGTTTTCAAGATGATTCACAATTTCAGTCTTTTCTACAGCTATGACCTTGACCTTTTAATATATGACCTTGAACCATATAGGAAAATGATTGTCATTTACTAGTTATTTCCCTTTCTTTGCCATTTTTTAACATCGTTTATCTCTAACTCCAGATAAGTCGAACTTTTTGCATTTCACCATGGAGTTCAAGCTAAAGAGATTCAGCTGTAGTTACAAAACTGGGAATCTTGTTAAATTTTGTCATGCTGAACATTTTAACAATGTTTTGAATTCATATATCTCTTAATATTTGCAAGAAAATTGCCAAATTGCATAAATCACAAATTAGGTCATGACCTTGATTTGTGACCTTGACCCTATTTTAAAGGTCATTTCATGAAAAAGTCAAAATTGAAAACCCAATGTCATTATCTGTTCAAATAGTCAAGTTATAACAATTTGAAGCCATTTTTCGAAATTTTTTAAATTAAACGTGTAACCCATTTTTTACCAAATTTCACGAAATGAACAAACTATAGGCTTAAGACCTTAGAGAAGCCAAATATCACATCAGATTTTTTCTCCCATCATTGGTTTTGGAGAAGATTTTTTAAGATTTTTGCACCCATAGGTCACCTTGACCTAGTTTTGGTAGCCATGGCAACGTTACAAACAAATCTGAATGCACCGACCCAGACATACTTCTGACCAAGTCTCATTGAAATCTGTCCAGTACTTTCAGAGGAGAAGTCAAAAATGTGTGTTAACAATGCACACACGCATATACGTATGCTAAGCTATGCCATAAGCTCACATGACCTTTGGTAAGGTGAGCTAATGAGATTTTTACAGCTTAAACTACACATAAAAATATAAGGTTTTTAAGTTAAATGTAAATTACATCCAAACCAAAGTTACTATAAATGCTTCTTCACTAAATACCCAAGAATGTGAAACAGAATATACAAGGAAAAAAGACATGCTAAACACACAAAGCATTTTGTAAAAACCTTTTAATTCACGTCATATGTAGATGATTGCAGTTAATCTTATTTATCAGTATAAAGAACAAATCTAATTCTGTGAATTAGACCAGGACTATTCAAAGAAAAGGTGGCTTGCATGATGGTTCATTACAAAACTTAAAAGCACAAATCTAATTCTGTGAATTAGACAAAAGATCATTCTGAAGAAGAAAGTAGCATCCATCACAAAACTATCCTATGTATACAAGAGCAGGCACTTAAGCTCACTTTGGGATACATCATTTTTCATACATAATGTGAGAGAAAAATTCTGATTACTTGTGGTCATATAATTGTGATAAAACTTACCTTGTTTGCCAGTATGATACATATTTCTACTACAGCTAATGTATCACTAGGAGCCGTCTCTTTAGCTCTCCTAAATGTAATGTATGTTCTGCCATTACTACTGTTATTTACATTAGCTGGGCTACCAAATGGTGTTGTGTGTACTACCTCACATTCTGTCATTAAACGTTCCTTACCCTCATACAAAACACTGTAAAATAGTTAAATATATATAAGATCTAATCATATTAAAACTACACAAACATTCCAACAATTCAACATTATTAGTATATGTATGTATTAAAATCACTACAAATTCATTCTATAAAATTTTTATGAAAAAGATTAAAAAAAAAAAAAAAGATAATTAAAAATGAAAAAGACAAATTTAACAGTAATCAGCTTTTTATGGAGATGCAAAGCCAAGTGGATAAGTCTGTTATCCTGTGATTCAAAGGTCATGGGTTCACATACCAGTAGGTCTCCATGTTATGCCCTTCACTAAGATGAAAGGGAGCTAATTTTATGGTGGACTGGCAACCCCATCCTGTATTATCAGTTGCTTCATATCACTAGAACTGGGATAAACACTTGTCTGATGAGCCAATATAGGCTTGAAACATAACTCGCACTTTAACTCCAAACCAGGTTTTTAAATAGTTTTCTATTCTATATACTTTTCAGAACATTTTGCAGTATTCTTACCCAATGTCTGTAAGACAGGATTTTTCCCGACTACGTTTGTAACAGAGGTACATCTCATGACAACGAATGCTCCCATGATTCAAGTCTGCAAGGGCACCAGATGGTGTTCTATCTATAATTGTGAAGCCTTTAGGGACTTTTTCACCAAGTGATTTATTTATAACACAAACATCTGTGATTGGATCCTGTTTATATGAAGGCTTAATAACAGCTTCATTTGCATATTCTTCTAAAGGTAGAGGGTTTTCTGGAAGACCAGCCACAACAAAATAATCAGCAACCCTCCTCTCATCCATAATCTACAACATAAAAAAAAAGAAATTGATTTTATCAACAATTGTTTACAGTAAATAATAAAATACAATTTGCAAGTCCTCAGAGGACCTTAACACCAAGTTCAAACTAAGTGTAAATTGATAAGTTTTAGAGACAAGTCAACTGCTGTTGTTCTTCACACATTATTTTGTGTTATGAATCGCTATAAGTTGTGAAAACACGAAATTACTGTTTTAAAAATTCAGATGTAGTTATTACAACAAGACTAGTTATCACACTCTGCAACCCCAACCCAACTTAATAAATATATATATGTGTGAGAAATTTTATAGGAAGACTTGCAAATAAATGTTTTAACATAGAAACCGAACATTTTTTTCCAATACTGGTGATTTCCAGAGGAAACAACATATCTTTTGACAAGCAAACTGACAAACTCTCTAACTGTTGTTTCTTTAATTATCATCTAAATGTCAATTGATTTTTATCAGTTTACTGACACGTTGGGCAATACACAAATTTTCCATGCAAACTTAGAACCCATGCATCTCCTGGGCAGAAGGTGATCAAACTCCATACCTTTTTCCTGTGGAACAAACACACTTGCTACCAACTTACTTATGTTTAGTATGGTGGTCAAAGTTATTAAAACTAATATACATAAGTTGTATGTTAGTATACGTTAACTTAGTATGTGTATACTACCGTATTAAGTTAGAGTAGCTTCAGACACAGACATTCCTAATTTCTTGTACATCACTCTCAAATCAGTTAATTTTTACATCTTCAGTAATATGACAATAATATTTTAATAGCGATTGGAAGACAAAACATCTAATGGGTAACTCAATAATAACCAAACCTGGAAATATAAAAAAATAACAGTATTTAATAAGTCACAAATTATTTGTAAGCAAGTGAGTACAAGTAACTACAAAAATATTATAAAAATCAGCAAAACTGTGACATAAAGCAACATGGTAATCACTAGCAACACTGAAACAATAAGCAGAGTTTAATGACTAGTAACCTAATAAGAAACATTGTAAAATCCAAATTTAACCAGCAAGCAACACTTTAACCATATGCATCACTGTAACAACAAGCAACAATGTGACCACAAGCAAACATAAGCAGCGATGTGACCATAAGCAGCATTGTAACCATAAGCAACATTTTAATCACAAGCAAAAGGTTTTGACAACTAGATATGTTTCTTTGAAACAGATGTGTTGCCTGACACTGCATAAAAATCAATCAAAGGGAAATAATTAAAAAACGGAACAAGATAGAGTTGTGGTTCTTGTGCACTGCACTTCAATCATTGCCTGAAACATGAACACCAAGTTTGGAGTCATTTGAACATACTACACAAAAGTTATGCTCCAGACAAGAAATGCTCTATAAAAATCAATCAAAGGGAAATAATTCAAAAACGGAAAAAGATAGAGTTGCAGTTCTTGTGCACTGCACTTCGAGTCATTGCCAGAAACATGCACACCAAGTTTGGAGTCATTTGAACATACTACAGCAAAGTTATGCTCAAGACAAGAAATGCTCTATAAAAATCAATCAAAGGGAAATAATTCAAAAATGGAAAAAGATAGAGTTGCGGTTCTTGTGCACTGCACTTTGAGTCATTGCCAGAAACATGCACACCAAGTTTGGAGTCATTTGAACGTACAACACCAATGTTATGCTCCGGACAAGGAAATCCAGAAGCCGCAGACGCCGCCGCCGACGACAAAAGTAATCCCTATATGTCACCTAGTCAGGCGACACAAAAAGCAACACTGTAACCACAATCAACAATGTATCCACAAGCAACAATGTAACCACAAGCAACATTGTAACCACATGTAATATTGTGGCCATATAACTTTTAACATATCAGCAACATTATGACCACAGGCAACACTGTTACCACTAGCAACATTGTAACTTCAGATAGAAATAGACAAAAGGTGCTTGAATATATTCTGGAATTAAAGGAAATAAAAGCTGTCTGATCCTATTTATTTTCATGATGAAGTAACAAATAAATTTTAGATATATTCTGAAGCAAAATTACTGCAATTGCAAAATGACAAAATGCCCTAAATTACTAAGTTGCATTTACAACAAACACCTACAGTGTCTCATTAATATCTAAACAAGAGCACCGCATGGCAGAGCATGATACGCCCGTCAAATCTGCAAGTCATTTATGTGGATATTTTGTTTATTATGAACTGTAAAGGGACTTATACAGTTCATATGAGCTGTTCATAATCAATAAGTCAATTCAATTATTCATCACAATGATACAAAATGCAGTGCACAAGTCAACAAGTACAATAAAAAACAATAGTAATTATTGAGACAATAACAATTGTTGTTTACATATTACTTATAAGCCTATGTCCACATTGTAATCAGGACAAACATGCTAACTATATGCCTGCTAAAGGTGATATCATTATAAGCTCAGTTGTATTTCTGATAATTACTGAAATATGCCCTGGACATAATTATATAAGTACCAAAAATTATGATAAAAACAATTATGTTTCTTAAGAACTGCAATTCTCTACATTGAGATCAAAGAGAATAACTAAAAATTATGGAAACTGGAGTTACAGTTCTTGTGCAATGTACTTTGTATCACTGTGTTAAGAAAATTTCAAGTTTCAAATCATTCAAACCATAGGTGTCAAAGTTATGATCCGGACAAACCCGCCTCCAGTACGCCCGCCCGCCCATCCGCCCGCCCGGACGCCCGCCCGCCCGCCAAGGGTGATCCCATAATATGCCCCGTCTTTGACGGGCGTATAAAAATGTATCAGTGCAGGGTATATATACCACTATAAGATTACTGATATTTCAGGCCTTCTTGGACACATTACGATAACTTAAATGAGAAATATCCAGGTATTTGATAGCTTATTAAGACATGAAACTGAAAGCAGTATTTATTATAAGGGATGGTATTGATTGTAAGTCTGACTGGAGGGATGAATATTTGTACACAGCTGTGACATACAGAACTACAACAAAAACCAATGTGTATCAATCATACAGGCTTTACTAGTTTACTAAGTAAGAGGTTTTATACCTGTACATTATCTGCCTGAATTTTTTTCTCATTCATACAAATCTATCAATGACAACATCAAACAATACAGTTTTATAGAACAAAAGCTATCTGAATCCTTCACACATATTCTATTAAAATTATATACAGGACCTTGACATTAATACTGTTAATTCATTCTCTCTGTATACAAAACCTTTTACATACCAAGTGGGACTGAACCAATTTCCTAGTAGCCCAAGTTAAAATTTGTATAAAGTGACCATGCAGGTCCTGAATATTATATTTATTTAAAATACATAGGGGAAAAAATGAGGCTCTGAAAGTGCTAACAGTATGACCTTGGTTTTTTTTTTTTCACCTCATATGACCTTTATAATACTGTTGTCATAACTTCAGAGAACCATACACTATGCATTTAATGAAGACAAACCCAAAGAGCATTTACCAAGGTTTTCCCAACCTAATTTTTGTCCAGATCATAATATGAAAATCTGATAAGATCAAACCAAAATGTAACCTTTTGGGTGTCAACACGATTTTTTAGTGTCCTAGTTCTTGACCCAACATTATCCTTTTGCAAAACTGAATCATATAGTTATTGAAGCTGGGACAAAACAGACATGCCAAGATAAATATATATCACAATACACTATGTATCACAATATACATGTATATCAGTATTAAATGTATAAGGTAGGCCTTCAGATGGGTGTTACTTGATAAGCAGATTTTCAGATACCAGGCTGTTAAAAATTGTCCCAATCATCTGATCTGGACTCGTAAAGCACAATTATTTTATTAGTGGCAAGTCATGTTACTTTGTCACCTGTCCTGGTGAGAAAGTCAAAACGATGATGAAAATTTTCAGATTTCAATGTGCGTATACATAAATTTTTCACAGCTTGTATTGATATAGGTTATCATTATTCCAGCTAACAATTATAATACATCATCAATATATTGACTCAATCATAATAGTTATTGATCTAGTCTGAGCAATATTTATGGAAAATGTTTTCTTTGATTTGACCGAGTCAGCAGTGGCCTACTTTTGGACAATCAAAATTCTTGTATTAAATTGACCTAAATAATGATGGATAAATCTGATAAAGATTAAAATTTAAAGGGAAAATGTGTTGTCAACCTGGATATTGTCTAGTATTTTTTATCTTAAGTTCAATAATCATAACAGCAGACAAAGTAGGCAAAAAAATTGCCCTAATAGCTGAAAAGCAAATACAAAAGTATATACATGTACTATTATATACAATTATGTCATTATTACTTGATAAGGATCTTTTGTGTTTGTGTCTTTTTGTGGAAACAATTTTTGTTTTATAAAATTGGACATAAATGTTGTTTTGCAAAATTAGTAACTTCCTGTTTTAAAGTCAGGGATCTAAATTGACTTTCTTTCAATAAACATATGTCCACTGTATGATACTCTGAAAAGATAATATAAATTTAATAGCTGAACTCGATTTTTGTGGTATATCCCGTCAGGTTTGTTTAAATGTGCTAACTGAAGAAGCTAAAAAAGTGTCAAAAGTTACATTTATAATTAAATGTTAAAAGAAATGCTCCACAAAATATAATGTTCTACATTACAATCATATTCTACTTTCTCTTAACAATGGGTTTTGCTAAATGTACCACACAATCAACAACCAATGCTGTTGGTGTGAAACATAAAATATCAAATAATTCTGGAATAAATTTTATTTGAGGACAATGTCAATATAATTTCATGTCCAAAGTCAATTAAAATTCCACATAAACATTACAGGATATCAATATGATAATTCTGAACCCTTTTCTGAAAACAGATTATGGGTTTTGTGCAGTAATGTCAGTATTGTGGTAAACATTAATGGGGTTTTATCTATGCAGTTTTTATGTATGTTTCAGACTTTCTGAAGATGGGCTTTTATTTGTTCACCTTTTTATTATTATTCAATTATTTCATTTTTTTTCCTTTTCATCTTGGTTGACACACTTGCCTAGCTGTAGTTCAGTGCTTTAAGTTTCCTACAGATAATTCAAATTTTCAAACATGTTTATTTCAAGCACCATGATATTAGATTTTTTTTAGAGAAAATTTAGAACCTTTTTCCAAATAAAACTTATTCTTAATGGGGTTGACCATCTTAACATGTATTAATACCCTATCAGGTTTGTGTAGAAGTTATATTTCCATTGGAAAACTAAACTTATGTTGCCTGTTTAAAAACTCAGTTTATTCCAGTGATCCAAGATGTCAACATTTTGCAAGACATTCTGTAAAATGTTCAATATGCTGTAGTATCTTAATCATTTGGTATTCTTATAAACACATTTCAGTCTTGCCCCACTGAGTTCAAAATTTTTATATAAATAATGATAATGCTGAAATATATATGGGTTCATTCTATGTTAATAAATTTGAATGACTAAAATTTGTTAAAATAAATCAATAATTGATTGCCTTTTAGTTGTGAAGGTTGATCTTTTTGTCATGAAGTCTGCATTTCATCTCTGATGGAAAACATTTAGCTGCAGATGCAGACATGCTATCACCTTATCTCCGTTTCTGATCATGTGATGACAACATGGTATCGATGCAGAGATTTCATTCACTTACTTTTGTAACATTTATGTATCATTAGTACATTCAAATTAACAATAATTCTAAAAATTTAGCCAACTAGTTTGAAAATTATTCAAATATCATGACACACCTGGACTCAATGATTCAGTCATTTATTTTTCAACACAAACAACGTGTAGTCGTTTAAATATCGATATTTTTAGTTAATATTCTCTAATTCATTAAACTTCTTACTTTGAGATTCAATTCTGGAGTACTATATTTAGTTCAAGAAGCACAGAGATATGTTTAGAAAGGTAAAGACTTTTCACCTTAGTAAATTAATTCTTTCTGGCATTATTTACATTTTGTTTCTTCGTGGTGGCCACCATTTTGAAACATGTATTCATACGCCACATATTTATAGGTTGTGAAATTGAAAGAAGTGATTGCATTTTGAGAGCTCATTCAGTTTTAAGTATTTGTTTTTAATTCGTAATGCATCTATATACATTCAACACTTTATACTTACCATTTAAACACAAAAATCTAAGACCTACTTCGAGAGGAATTCCGGAGGCGTGGTTAGGCATAAAATCTATCAAAGTACTGAATGTACTGGTTAACACACCATAACCAGTTTTTCTTATGCTTTTCGCCCATGGCTTTTTCGCCATGAAGACGATGTCATCACCTAATACTGGTCCATAATAGAATAGATAGTTTTTCTTTTCTTTTCTTTTTTTTTTTTTTTTTTTTTAAAAAATATCAGTTTCTTTTATTCAAAACCTTTCTTATAAAAATAACAGTAAGATCAAATAATAAATACATTGACCCGACCAAATTCTATTTCAAAAGTAAAAACTTCTCCAAGTTCTTCTGTATATAGAACAGATTTTTGAAAAAAAAAGTTGAAATTCAATTACTTCAATGATCCCTAACCCAAGATTACATTTAAAAAACATATTTTAAAGTTAATCTAAGTCCAATGAAATAATATGCAAATCACATTTCTTTACTACATGGTGTTGGATTTAATAGAATACGAAAAAGAAATTGATGTCCAAAGATGCAATAGATATTGTTTAAAAAGTTTTTTTTCAATCAGAAAAATGTAGGAAAGAGCCATATGTTAATAATTGGATGTTTATTGTTGTTCGCATTTTTCAAGGGGTGATCATCATGAATATTTAAATCATGACGTTATAACTAGGAAGGTGCATACGGAACATTTTGGAAATACATTGTAACAAAGTTATGTGCTAGTGCCCTACAACATGCAGTGAATTTGTTATCTTGTTAAAAACATTAAAAATTGTAATGTGTCCAGAATATTATTAAAGAAATTTTTTCCCCATAAGATCAGTAAATTTTACATCATGGGGAAGAATTCTGGTCACTTTGCTCATTTGCATATCCGCCATCTTGAATCGAGCACAAGCAATTATCCTACAATAGCCATATAGGGAACATAAAAAAACTAGCAAAATAGTGTTACATAAGAAACCCGGACAATTTGCCTGGATTGATTTTTTAACCTAACACCGTTTACTTTACAATGCATCAATTAAAGTTGAAATTCAAACAAATCTGTAGGTTCCTCGGGTTTTCAAAAAATCGAAGCGGTGGCTCTATCAAATTACATTGTGAAATTGTCAAAAAGTGAATTTTCAAAATTTTTATCACTCTCATACACATAGTTTTGTTCGAGTTTTGTCAGTTGCCTTGATGGAAAATGGAACGGCAGTAAAAGCTTGACCAGATTTAAAACATTTTTTGTAGATAACTATAATTTTGTAGGTTCCCCATAAAAAATAAAATAGCAGTGTATTGCAATTTTCTAATATTTCGTCGAGGCCCCAAAAGGGACGTCAAATAACGTTCTTACTAATGAAGATCAAGTTGTAACCGACGAGTCATGATTTCTAAGTAGGAACAAAGCTGTACTCGACACCGGTTATTGATGTGTAGAATTGAGGCCCAAACAAGGTTATTTTTTCTAATCGATTTGTAAATATTATTTTCCGCCCTCTTGTTTTCATTTGAAATCTTCCGCCGATCAAACTTTACGTCACGTGAAATTATTACGTCATAGATAACAATTGAAGCACTTGAAAAAGTGACCGATTTTCTTCCGTATGTGGATTTTTAAAAAATATTTTGAATGATTTAGTTTAAATATGGATTTTTGTTTTGCAAATATGTATGTGACAAACAATTATGGACTGATAGTATACAAAATATACGTCATTGGTGTCTTGTGCATATGAGGATAAAGAAAACAAAAATTATGGAACAAATAGCATATAGACTAATACAAAGTTGTTCTTGCGTACTTCAAGGCAGATCTATATGAAATGATTATCCTTCTTTTTAATATGTAACTGGATATTAATTGAACTGTTTGGTGAATTGCAGATGTATATGACTATTGTCAAGTATTTTCTAATTGTAAATACCTATTGATTATGTTAACAACATAAACTCGAGATTAAACGTACTATCATATACCACTTTCCGAATTTTTATATATTACATTTAAAAAGTTGTCATATACCATTTTTTAAATGTATTATTTCTAAAAATTAAAAAAAAGTTAATTCACTACTGTTTATTACACACTACATCTTTTTAATTATAAAGTGTAGTTGCCAACATAGATAAATATATTAGACATTTTCTGTCGTCCGTTACTAACCCGACAAACACATCGTTGGACATTTGATGTTTCTACTCCTGTGTTCGAGGCCCATCCCTGAGGGAGAAAGATTGTGGTGTTTTTCTCTATTTCTTGACCATAGACCTAAAGTGAAACTAACGAGCTCATTATACATAAATATTTCCTTTGGGTGTTTATAAAGTCATGCAATAAAATAATAGAATTACAGTATAAAAATTCTGAGCAAAAAAATTAAATAATAGACAATTTTTGAGTTTACCAATAAGGAATATCAAGAATTTTGCTTGAACTACCATTTTAATATTTTTTCTTAAAACTATAAAATTACTTTGATTGAAAATTTTTTTAGAATCGTTAAGTTTTATCAAGTTTTTAAAATACTAGTATATATTCCAAGTCAACTGAAATGAAATTAGCATTATAAGCTCTTATTTTTGGAGTTACTTTTTTTTAAGACGGAAATAAAGCAAAGCCATCAACACAACGATGATGTATTGGTGAGATTTGTTAAGTTTGTAACTTACATTTCTTTGTTTCAATTGTTTGAAAACCCGATTTACAAAATATATTTTGATTTGCCATCACTTGTAAATTATACCATTTTCTCAATTTACTCACCTCTTTTTTCAATCTATCTAGATCTATTTATGTATTATATTGTATATTTTATTTAGAATTATGTCTTTTACTAAATCAACGAAGTATGTTCCATTTAAAAGTACATGTATAACAATTTCACGTCACGGTTTTTCACACTCACATTTCAAGTTAAATTAATGTTTAACTTATCCATTAGTGTCCCATCATGTTGAGATGTTTCGTTTTTTCCGTTATGGATTCATATATTACACGGCGACAATTATTAATGGGGTGCTGAAACCATTCAAACCACAATAGTTACCCCGATGTTTTTTATGACTGACGGTGAGTCATATGCGCGACTTTTGGTGCTAGTACATCGAGACAGTAAATGCAAAGCTATCCATTATAAGTCAGCATCAGCTGAAATAAGGCGTCTTGACTAAAGTCGCATCATGTGTCCGAAACGAGCATTCAAAGCACGATTTTTTATATTAAAACTTATGTTATTATTGTGGAATGTTGCCCTTTTTTCGTGATCGTTTGAACCTAACTACAATTTATTTTGTGACAATTCTTGGTTTGTATTTTCCGTTTAAGGTAACAGTAATACATACACTGTTTCAGTGACATGTTTATATGGTGGGTCAGAGTATCGATGGAAACTGCGAAAATTCACGATTTTAACAACTGCGTTATTTTTAACAATTAGTCATCCATCTGTCATTTTGACTGATTACATTTTGATGTATTTGTACATGTTATAATATTGGACATGATACCAAACTGAAGTTACTGTCTGATTCACGTCTGCCGTAGCACTAGTTTTTCAAGGTTTTAGAAGAGATATCAAAAAATTTTGTAGCATGTTACATACCGTTATGACGTATGCATTTTGTCGTAATTAACTGACACCAAACTAAATGCCATCTTAGCTGGAGTATAAAATGCAGAGCTTTTTAATATCCTTACGGGGATTTAATATGGGAAAACACACAAACACTCATTCCGGAAATACATCGCTGTAATAATAATGCGGGTTAGGGTAGAAAATTCTGGAATAGTTCATTCAGCTGTAGGTAAGATCGCCGTTGTTAGACATACAGTATATATTCCTTTTGCCGTCAAGTTGCAGACGATATTACCTGGACAGCGAAAATGGGAAAGTCGATCATGCGCAATTCTATTTTCTTAACCCGCATGATTTTTCAGCGATGACAGTAGATTAACATGTTATTATACTTCAGGCCAAATATCTTATACTATACTTTCCAACAATCATTAGTGTATCTCAAGGAATCAGGACAACTCGCCCCCAAGACAACTCGCCCCCAACACCTGTAAAGACAACTCGCCCCCAATTTAGGACAACTCGCCCCCACTCAGGACAGCTCGCCCCCATTATAGAGACAACTCGCCCCCATTATTTTTTCTTGTGTATTACAGGGAAAAAACGACATATATTATTCAATAAAAAATATTTTAAATGCAAATTTATATTATAATTTTTAATTATTATTTATTATGAATAAAATAAAATTAATATTTACGATTGTGTGTGTAATATATATGTTGTTATTTGTTTGGGTTTTTTTCACGCATATATAAAGTAAACACGGTATATGTATAAAATATTTATTTATTATTTCCTTAGATCTTTTTGCTTATGAAATAGAGCAAATAAATGCATTTTGATTTATCATATTGTTTTAAATTTATATTTGTAGAATATGTCTAGGTAAATCAAGTACAAAGTTCTAAATGTTGAACATTCTTAATTATTTAATGACATATTAATGATTTTCCATCGATGACGGCTTTTAGGAAACTTATGAAAACTTAAATAATGAAAACATCAGACAGAATTTTAATGAAATCCCCAAGCTCACAAGTAATTTGAAACTTCAAAGTAATGATTAATTAGGACATGCAAGCCTCGAAAATTACGTGTATTTCGTTGATCAAAAATTGGCTTGTCCAAGCTCCGAAGCAGCTTTAAAATAATGAAGAATTAGAGCATGCAAGCCTCGAAAATTACGTATATATAGTTGATAACAAAATTGGCGTATCCAAGCTCCGAAGCAACTTAAAGGTGATGAAGAATTCAAGAAAGCTTACGTTGGAAACAAATTAAGTCCCTATATAAGGAACAAATGACTAGAATTTGTCATCAGTTTCAATCATGGCTGACTTGTGCATTGTATGCAATCTTCATCTCCGACAACGCCAAAAGATCCTATGTTGCATTTCCTGCCTCGGAAAACAACATAGGAGATGTAATTCAGGTTAGAAAAAATGTAATTATATAAAAATTACATAAAAATAATTCAATAGTAAAACATTATACTAATCGTATATTCTCATCTTTTTAAGCGCAATTTTATAAGCATAATAGCCGTATAAATGCAAATATGTAATTCAGATAAGAAAAAATATAATATTATATAAAAAATAAATATTTTCATAGAGAAAAAAAAATATATTAATCGTATCTTCTCCTCTTTTAAGCGCAATGTTATAGGCATAATGACTGCATAAATGCAAATATTGATGATTTAATCTAAAACATATTTCTTTTTCAGGCATCTCACGTGAGGAGTATCGGCGGATGAGAAGCCAAGGACAAGTTGTGTTTCAGTGTGTCGAGTGTATAGAGGCAACAGTTCCCTACTCCGAGGTCACCACCACCAGCGAGCTCCCCTCACGTCTTCTCCCAGACGCCGAGAGCACCCGCATAGTTGAGGAGTCCATCAACATCCCCATCGTTCCCCACGCCGAGCCACACCATCCAGAGGAGGAATCACTCAACGACGAGACTTTACCCCAGGAACTGTCTACCAGAGAAGCCGTCGTCACCTTCCAAGTCACCGAGAATACTTCACAATGCGGGAAGAGGAAACTTGTGTCAAGTGATGGATTTTCTTATGTGGTGAAGAAGGAGAACAAGAGTGGATCCATCCTCTGGCGCTGCAGCGTAAGGAACAGCAAGACATCATGTTCAGCCACCGTTCACAAACAAGGGGACACCTTCATCACCAACAGTAAAGAGCACACCCACGCCTCCAAACCCGGGATACTGACGGCAGTGCAGATGACGCAGAGGATCATCATCTCAATGATCCATTAAGAAATATTACATATTTGCACATGAACCTTTTACCTATGAATGTGGAAACACCAAATGCACCAAAACGTAAAGGTTCAGAAATATAACGTATAGAATTTAAAACGTGGGGTTCTTATACCTAAGACAAGCACGTAAAACCGTTTATCTAAATAAAACACTAAAAGGTTTCATGTGCCAACAAAGCTTCGTGTAAATACACGTATCTAACGGACATACGTGTATGTTTCACGCACACAAGTTAAAACAATAATGTAAGACATTACGTGCCCACATACAGTTTGAAGTTTCCACGGACGCATGGTCAATTTCATTTTAAAAAAGTTCATTTATCATGTATGTACAAAAAGTTTTATTAGAGGTGATCTCGACAAATTTCCTAATTTTGCATGCAATGCATTGTGGTCTTGACAGCTCGGTGGTACTACTAATTATTTTATATTTAAAGCTTATTAAACAGCAGCTTTTCAGTTTTAGTAACTACGAAGACGTTAGTTTTATTGTGAAGTTGTGGTCCGGCGTGGTTTTGTCTCAAGCTTTACTCAAGACAATCAAAAAACAAATTAAAACAGAATGCATACATAATATTTAATATATGCATATAAGGGCGACGCCCCTTCCGACATGGGAAATCCTGGGGTTTTGATAAGGGAATCGTTCTGAATATTCACACAGCCACAAGGCATAAAGTGTGTTAGGGTCAGAGAAAATTCGGACTGACATATTTAAAGTTATGGTCACAAGTGTATGCATTTCAGGCCTAATTTAGTCCGATAGCTGCGATATGTACTTAATCAGTTAACAAGCATGCGTGAACATGACAATCGGCAACAAAATCTAGAACACGAAACAACAAAGAAACCAATGAAACTGAAAATGATATATAGTACATTCTTATGAAAACCACAACTTTCATTCCAGGGAACAGGGTCTTAAGACAAAGTTAACTACTGGTGGTGTGGTTTCAGTACTTTTGAAGGGTTCTTACCATCTCACTTTACAACTAATGGTTTCTTAATATGAACGTTCATAAAATTTAAACCAGCAATACAGTAAAACTGACATTGAACATAACAGCAACTTTTTTTGGCCTTTCTTATTTTTTGTATAACATATTCAACCATTCCAAAGTTAAAAGGAACTGTGGTTGCAAAGTAGTTATGGCTGTTTTTGCCTTCAATACCCAAGGTGTCTCATTGTTGCCAGTCAAACCGCAAGTGTCATCTTAAAGTCAACTACTGGTTTGCAGGGTACCACTATTATGGACCGAGTAGTCTGCAATGACAGAAAGTGTATTAGAAATCTAAAGGTTGCAATAACCTAACAGAAATAACAGTTTATTGCATAGTATCAAAAGTATAAAGTCATTAATTTATAAATAAGTGGCTTCTGTGTTCATCTTAACTTGGTTACTTAGACAATATTGCCAAGTACATGTTTTTAGCAATATGTTCCATCTTATAACCAAGCTTTTGCAATTTGCAAAAACAATTTAATTAAATCTTCATTTATCCCTTTTGTTGAAAGTGAAATGAATCCGTAAAGATAAACATTTAGATCATTTCAATAGTGGCAACCGTATATAAAGAATGTAGTTCTTTGTCAATGATAGTACTCAAATTACATCATCATGAGTTTTCCAAGAGAAATGATGTTTCATGGTTCTTCAACAGAAATAATTTTCCAAATGTATTGTCATGCTAGACGTATTTATTCTAAGCACTAATGAATACAAGTTTTACTCTTTTAGTACAAAACAGTATCGAGTGCATTGTATTCAACAGGATTCAAGTATTTATCTTTGTTAAAAGGGTACTAGTAATAACCCATTTCACTCAAACATCAGGGTAAAAAAGATACTTTCAAATAACATCATGTTAAAGGACAATTTTGGAAAGCATAAATTTAACCAACCCTGTATAATGTCACTAGATAAACAAGCTGTTCTGTAGTTTGACAAAAAATGGCCAACTGAAAATTGGATGAACAATGTTATAAAGAAAACCTTAAACTGGTTACTAATATTTTGTTACATAAATTGCTCTTCCCCCTTTGCTGAATTAAACTGAATAAAAATAAATCAAATTTCTGACAAAAAAAATTACATTTATTATGGAATAAGCATAATTTTTCTTTAATATAAATGACCATACACTTAATGAAATAAACAACATTTCACAATTATATTGCACTTGACTATTCATGATACATGTAATACGAACAAAAATTTCTGTTTAAATGTATGACAAGTATATCTTTTATATAATCAACATACTAGCATCATGATAAGAACTTAATGAATTTACAGATATATACCATAGCTAGTTAATAAGAACAAGATTAGATTTATAGTATGTTTAAACTCGTGTCAGAAATTCTAACATCAAGCACTTAAGATATTCTCTTGTAAGTTGCTATGACAAATAATCAGCATGTAAACTTAATCCAGTGTAACTTTTTACAACATCACGAGTAACCATTACTTTACCCTATGAAAAGACTTTAAACACAATATTTGTTATAAAAAACAAAACAAATACTGGTTAGCTTATGCCCACTGGTGCTTGGTAAGCAATAACATATTAAACAGCACTACATCACAAGTAGGAATATATGGTGTATTACAGTCAAAGTTATGTGCCTCATGTTATACTTTTTCTTTTTAATTTCATCTATGTTTGAAGTAAAAAGTAATTAAGAATTGGATCTTGTGCTCACAATTTATCCACATAAATACATTCAACTTCTTGCTATTATAACCAGCTCTAACTGTAGATAATCTAGTTTTGAATTCAATGTCTAAATCTGGTACAAGTACATAGAATGTTGACTGTTTTGGAATCATAGCTGATGAAAAAACGAACTTCAAAACACTATCACCTTGTAAATAATAAATAAAATCTTAATGACAAATTATTTACTCTATACGTTTTTTTGGTTGTGACTGGATCTCTAATTTAGTTAATATTTCATCCCAGTGTACAAACTGCTTAGATACAAGTGATGCCTGAAATAATGTTAAGGATAAAACAAAACACTGCTCCTTCTAAAAGAAATTGTAATAAAATCAAAACATATCTTCTAGTTTTCAATATTTTTAATTGACAGATGAATCAGTGATATATTTGCAAACTAATTGTCAATTTAATTTTTAAAATGACTTTTTATAAGAACAAAGTAATAGTGAATTAAAAATAATGCCAGTCAATATTTTCTGTGGTTTGCATTTGGGTTCAGTATTATGCACAGCTTTTACAACTGTTTATATTGTCCTACCAAGTTTGTTTACTTTTGATGAAATAACTCAATACAATAATGTGCTATTAAAACTTCAATGGGCCTTAACTCCAAGAAAGTATGGCAAAGAACTCAAATCAATAATATACCGTATCTTTTTTCATTGTTAATAATTCTGAAAACTTCTGAAGAATAGTTTAGAGATTTACACTGGACATGAATTTCACAGGACAACTTGAAAGGGTCATAACTTCAAGGAAAACTGGTGAAATGTCTCAGGTTGATAATAAGTTTGAAAGTGTCCACAAAAATTTGTAAGCTTTTGATAAATAATTTTGGAGATATAGTCAAAACAAAAATTTTCCATTGAAAATTTCAAAGGTCCATAGCTCCAATGAAAATTGGCAAACTTACCTGTGCATCCTTCTGTGATATTTTCAGGCTTTGCACCAAGTTTTGTAAAATTTTGATTCATACAGTTATGAAAAAGTTAAACAATTAAAGAATCAATTTAGCTACTTTACACACAAAGTATTTTACACAAAGATGTCAATATAAATGCTGCAGTGTTCCATCTTTGGCAAACACAGTATAATTCATTGACAAAAAGGATACAATAGAATTATATGTTGCTAATAAACGTCTTGTTTCTTCTGTTAACTCTGCAGTTTGGTCCTAAAAATTACAAACAATTTTTTTTATTTTTCTTAAATGCATTCAATCTTACTCTGTAAGAAAATTTAGGAAATCATTTAAGTGTTCAATTCTCTGGTTTTCATAAGAGAGATAACTATTCCATTTAAAAGAGTTAGCCAGAAATATAAATGGAGAATAAAATAATTTAAAAGGAAGTCCATTTAGTGATTAAAATTTATTGAAAGGCTGAATATTAATAAAAGTTTTGAAACATTCATTACAAAAAAAAAAATACATGTATCATGCATTAACTCATGAATTTTTTAGCTTTATTTTTATCAAAAACCCACCCTGGATAGTGAAATAACCCTTGTAATGTTGCAGAAGGTACTACTTCTGATACTAACACCCCCCCCAAATACATCATACCAATCAGCTTGCATAAAAATGTCTAAAATATTACTAATATTATACAAATTTAACCAAATAAACACAGAATCTTACATGTACATGTACATGAGTATTCATGTAATGTTAAATTTATCTCTACAAGTCTGAATTCAATATTTGTAATTAATCAAATACATTATAAGAATCTTTTTTTAAAAATCCATTTTTAAAGAAGATTGTGCAATAACAAAAATTTGTTTTGGAGGAGAAGGTTTGTACCCTATTGTAGCTTTAAAAACATGTCTCAAAGGTGAAATATTTGTCATTTTGAGTTATAACAAAGGAAAGATTAAAGTAACCAAGGAGATGTGAGTTATTCACTAAAAAATTATAAATTTAAATACATGGCTTTATTGGAGGACTGGGGGGCAGAATATTCAATAAATAATAATACATGTAATACCTGTTGGCTAATCTGGATACGGCTCAGCTGTTGTAACTTTGTTGAATGTGAAGGAACAGCTACATGTAAAATATAATAAAAAAAGTGTTAACAAAATTCTTTGCTTTTATCCACTGCAAGTGGTATGGCAATTTAAGAGTTAAGTTGTTATTTGTTCATCCAAATGGCATATTTTTTAAAAGAAATAAATACTTTGTTTTATAACGGAGAAGATATGTTTAACAATATTTTTTTGATTGCTGCATCAATTCATTTAAGTACCATGTTACTGATATTAATGCTGAATGATCTACATGTAAAACTCTCCATCTAGTTACAACATGTTTTTTCTTTTCTTTTTTCCCTTTTTTTTTTCTCTTCTTTTTTAAACATTTTTATACCTTTGAAGTCCCCATTTAGTGACAAAATTATGTTATAATTTATAGTCTGATACCTTTAAGATGTTCACTGTCTACTATGTCTTTTAATTCATCCATTTTTTCTAGCCTTTCAGCCTGTTGACGTAGAAAGTTTTCTTCTGAAATAAAACAAATGTACAGTAAACCTTTGTTAAAATGTAACTTGGTAACTATGAAACAAATTTTATGAACTTATTAAACTATTTGTAAATAAAGTTTTCTTTTTACATAATGCCAAACATATTTTAAATATTACAGTGGATTAAGTAGTGTTAGTGTGCAGTGGAGTGGTTTTACTCTCCAGTCACTTATATTGAGGTGATCTGTTAAGGGATGGTAGAGAAAATTAGAGTTTCTTAGAGAAAACCACTGATCAAACCAACAGACAAACTTTCTTACACTGGATATACCAGAGTTAAGATTTGAACCTAGGCAGTGAAGAGATACTATGATACACAAGTCTGTTTTTTATATCACTCTAACTCCAATGCCTCTAATAAACAAGATATACTAGTATATGTGTATGAGTCAAAACAGACCAGCTTAGGATCAGTATAAAAATGAAATATGTCAGAGACTTAACTAGTATCTTCAACAAAAGAAATGGTTAGAAAACAGCACCATTTACATAACTGCTTATATTCTATATTTTTCATCGCAATTTTATTTTTGTCATATATTTGGTCAAGAACGGCTTCAAAATTGAGTCTTTATATGTCAGTAAAGTGTAAATGTAATACAGTATATTTTAGAATGTTAAAATAATGCAATATGAATATGTGGAGCAATGTCAAACTGCATAAATACAGCATTATACAGTGCATTTCTTTTCTCCTTACTTTTGAATTTGCCAAATTTTCTTTAGCACTTTTACCTCTCTTTCCTTATCACACTATATAAACCCTTCCTATTTGGTCATTATTATTCATGTTTTCATTCTTACCTGCTAAAATGTTATCTTCCTAAGCAGACTGACATGGTTATTTCATTCATTCTAACCTGCTACAATGACATCTACCAGCAGACTCTTGACAAGGTTATTGCGTTTATTCTTTAGTGACTAAAATGGTATCTTCCTGAGCAGATTCTGACAAGGTTATTTAATTCATTCTTACCTGCTAAAATGGTATCTTCCTGAGCAGATTCTGACAAGGTTATTTCATTCATTCTTACCTGCTAAAATGGTATCTTCCTGAGCAGATTCTGACAAGGTTATTTCATCTGTATAGGCTGGATCTAAAAATGTCTTCAGAGTTGGTACTGAAATGATATTTATGTAATAGATAATTTAAAGATTTGATGCTATGTTAAATTTTGAGGGAAAAACAATGACTTTACAGTTTGAATGCATAGTGTGGATTTAAGGCCATAAGTAAATTAATACCTAGATTTTCATCCAATTTTTTTTCAAAATGGGGGCAGGGGGACAGATTTTATTTATTTTATTTTATTTTTTGGATTACACTCTGTCAACTCATGTTTTGTGCGACCAACACGAGCTGTGATTCTTGAATTCAATGCTTAGCAACGGACATCTGATGATCGGGTTTACCACCTACAAAGTCGTTACATAATTCCATTAATGTCATGGTGTCTGGAACTTGGCAGCCATACCAGTTTGTTACTGTTTTTAAGCCCGGTTTTACAGTGGCTATAATAAATACCATGCTACCACCAACATGCAAAACACTTTTGAAAATCTGTCTGCAACTTGATCGGACACCACTCAACTTCTACATATAATCCTATGGCTCATGGAGCACAAAACACTCTACTTTCGTTGTTATAACGCAAGCTCGGAACAGCGGCCAACCATTCGTACCTCGCAACATACGAAGCTAGGAGGGTGACGCTGTTTGAGAGCTTGGTTATAACGCACAACTCAATCAGAAACCAGTCAGCTTTTATATATTACCTTATGGCTCATGGAGTGAGCAGATTTGTTATAAAAGCCGGAATCGAAAACCGGACACGAGTTCAAAATCCGAAAATAAAATAAATGGGGGCGGTTGTTAAAATAGGGAGGCCGGGGATAAAAATCTAGGTATTAATTTATTATGGCCCAATATTTGTGTTAAATTCAAGTTACCAAGCCAAAACTGAAATTTTCAGAGGTGATTTTTTCCTTTATCTCCACAATAAGATCATGCCGTGAAAAGTTAATTTACAAGAAAAGTTTCTTAAAAATGACTGAAAATCAAGACCATGTCCCTCTATTTATGGCAAATACACTTATGTTGAGTTTGAAAAACCAGAAGATTAGTTTAAGCTACCACAGAGGTTACCTTCCAAAAACTACAGAAAGCAACAGAAATACCATAGACTAAGCATAAAAAGTTGTAAGATTAATCATCAGATATTATAACCTGCATATGGCAATTAATGTTTATTCCACAAATCCTATTTGACGATACTTACATCTCTCATGCACTTGTGATATTTTCTTTTTACCAGCAACAGCATTAGCAAGACTGTTCTGAATACTGGTCAAGCTCTCAATACACTGTTAAATGTACAATCAATTTTATTATGTTAATATGTCAGTTAAAGTAGCATATAGTGATTTAATTGTAATGTCTTATGAACTGTGCAACACTCTAGCTCTTCATATAAATTTCTAAAATATGAATTACTAGTTATGTGTCAAGTATGTTCTCATTAAACAAAATTATCCAAAACTGATAAGGTACTAAAATAAACTAAGAAATCTATCAATTTAATTTACAAACAATTGTGAAAAATTATTTAATTGCAATGCCCTATGTGTCATTTTTGCTGATATTTTGTGAAGAACTAAAGAACAACAATCAATAAATCTGAAGCTGACTTTGTCTCTTCTAGTCTTGTTTAATGAATATTTATTATCTATTATTTGTAATTACAATTTTACTAAATCCAGTATACTGTATAACCATCTGCACGACTTAACCGACTTTATAAAGTTAATCATTGATGGTAATATCTGAACTGTAAAACTGTAAGCAGAGAAAGAAATATGGACAAGTATTACAAACACAAATACATACATATCTGTGAGGCATATACAGATATAAAAAATTTACTCATACTATAGTGTGGTAAAGCCTTGTCTTGTATAAGGAGCAATAATTAAGATGTATATTATTGCTTTCTGAGCCTTTCAGAAAAATTGATCACTTCTGCATCAATTCAAGTTAACCAATTCCAAAACAAACAATTAAAATTTAAATCTTTAAAATATAGTATCCCCTAGTCTTTGTTTAAACCTAAGAGAAGAAACAGTACTTATTATTACATGTAACGAAAGCATTTTTAAATCCAACAGACTTAAGGTTGAACTAATCATTTGTTAATAAAATCAAAAATGCCCACAACTTATTGAAAAACATGCAATTAAAAGTTTCACATCAACATAACACCTGCTGAAAATTAATGAAGCCTTACATGCATACACCTTCAGAATTGATAATGGGTTCTCAGTGAGTGACAATGTATTATGATAAAAAGTCTTCCACTGAATTGATTCCAGATTCCTATACATGCCATTGTGCTATAAACTTTCTCTCCTGTGTGTGTGTGTGTGTGTGTGTGTGTGTGTGTGTGTGTGTGTTGTGTGTGGTTTATTTAACATATATGAAGTTGACAACTTAATATGTGAAATGTTTCTGATTTATGTCCTCAAACTTAAAGGAACTCAATGGATACAAGCCTGAGTATACCAATAATGTTTTGAACTCAATGGATACAAGCCTAAGTATACCAGTAATTTGCTTAACTCATTGGATATAAGTCTGGGTATACCAGTAATCTTAGCAAAACTAAACACAAATATGGCTAAATATAAAAATTTGCTTCAACATTAAACTCTCAAAGGATATAAATAGATACAAGGGCAGGATAAATCAATAAAGCAATGCAAACTATATTTTTTTAAATAATAAAGTTTTCTTTCTTTTCTTTTCCCTTTTTTTTTTTTTTTTTTTTTTTTTTTGTTCATTTATAAGCCAATACAGGTGAATTAAAGAGCAATTCAAAAACAAATGGATTCCTTATATTAAAACCTTAATATATATATATATATATATATATATATATATATATATATATATATATATATATATATATATATATATATATATAAACAGCAATTCACAAACAAAAATAAAAGTCTGAGGTAGAAGAAATAACAACTAAAGTAAGATGTGCCCTGAACACCACATATCTCAGATAAATTAATCAACTAAGCATTTATACAGTTTAATTCTATTATATATTTTATGTACATGCATTAACCCTCACAGGTAAAGGATTATCATCTCAAATTTACACATAATTTGAATCTCAAAACTTAACAGGTCATGTCAACTTAATTGGTCAAATCTTTAAATTTTCTGTGTAAAATTATCTCAAATTCTTGTATTTTCAATTCTCAATGTGACGTTTTTTGGATGAAAAAATTGTCAATTAAACTGAAAAATACATGTTTCAAACTTTTCCAACAATGAATATCTGACGTTCTTGCATTTAAACATTTCTTATGATGTTACTCTATCAAAACCTAAAGGAAGATTATCTAGAAGGGGAAAATGATAATACAGTAATTCGAATTTTCTCTGACAAACTTAATGCTTTAAACTGGATAAAAATAAATTTGACAATGAAATAATGCTGTTTTAGCTTAATTATAAATCTAATTTTGCTAAATCATTTCTTTTTTTTTTTCCCTTTCAAAATTCATGTGTAATATTATCTTGAGATAATCCCTAGATTAAGCAGATATATGGACATAGAAAACCCTTTCTCATTACCTAACACTTACCCCAGTCTGTGAGTGTTATTGAAAAATATACATAAAGTATTATAAATATTTAAGTATGACAAAAAATACTATGGTAATAACAATATATATTCACTATCCTACAACATTCAAATCCACAATACAACAAAACAATAAATATTTATAATCAGAATATATATATATTTATTTCATATTAATAATGAAATAATGGAAAATATTTAACTGATAAAACACATATTTTCACAGCAGTGAAATAAATATATGTATTTCACTCCGAATTCCTTCAAGTGCAATGTAGAAGGTTTTTTTTATTAGAGTTACTCCCCTTTTTATTATTGTGAACGGGTGCCCTGTTAAATATCCTCTCTCTCTCTCTCTCTCTCTCTCTCTCTCTCTCTCTATATATATATATATAAAATCTCCAAACTTCTTTTGTTATATATATAAAAGTAAGTACTGCAGATTACACACAATTTATGACTAATTCTTTTAAATGGGCAGCCAGACTGAAAACAGTGATAGGTGGAGTCTAGCTCCTCCTAGAACTGTTTTCACTTCTCAGTGACCTAATAGTATAGGTTCCTTTGTCTGAGGGTTCTCCATTACAAAATACTGTCTTAAACACATTATATTATACCAATGTATTCATTTTCTGGTTTTCTATGGCTAAACATGGCTAAAATAAATTTCCCACTTATCCCAGCATATATTTAAATTACTAATATATATTTAGTATATGATAATCAAATATATAATGCCAATAAATTATGGAAGTAACTAATGCTTGGTTTGTCACCCTTGAAAAAAATCTTATTGTGCTTGCCTGTGTACAGTATATCTACTGGAACACAGAGATAGCTTTCAAGGGTGACAAATTCTATATAAAAGATCTTTGGCTGTATGTACATAGATCTATTTGACATGTCAGAAGTTAAACATAACCCTAATCTGCAGCACACTGTCAGGGTACATAGTACTCAGTGAACTTACATGGTACAAAACTTACCCTGTACTCAGTATATAAAACTGGTATAACTTACAGGGTACATAGTACAAACCATTTGTTGATACATCAAATTAGTAGTGATTACACACAAATAGTGAGAAATGCAGTGTGTGTGACATAGGTAGAACAAAAATGTGCAATGTTGTGACTCATTTACAACATAGTGGTTAAGCTAGTAAAGGGAGATAATGTAAATTATAAAGTCAGGCTAGTGATTCAGAGTAGTGAACAAGATTAATATGCATTAGTAGTCAAAAGAAAATAACAACAAATAAAAAATATTAGCTTTTGTGAAATTCTGTAAAATTGTTTTCTCAAACTTTTTTTAACCTTTATAATATGTAGGTTACTGGTGAAAGCTTAACTTTTAGAAAGCCTCCATAGAAAAGTGAAACCAAATACTATAGTATACTCCAAATATATATAAATAATGAAAATCAAAAAACATTTATATAAAACTAAAACATCAATTAATAGAGTGGACAAGGCTTAAAAAATTGTAATTCCTAGTCTCTGGTACCACTACATTGAAAATTTTTCTAACACAAAGAACATAAACATGTATTGTGAAATTGTTTTTTGGCTTTCAAAATGGAATATAAGAACGTTGACTAGAAGCAGTTAAAATTAAAACAATTGCAAGTAACACTAACTACATATAAATGCTTGATAATGAATAATTACTGTACATGTTTAAGTTTTCTAATCTAAAAATATTTCCTGAATTACTCTAAAGATTGTTAATATAAGAAAAGGAGTAAGTTTATTAGGTGTAATAAATAATAAACATCAGATGAGACAAAACTGTCCTTTGACAGTAGTTAGATGTTCACCATATAAAAATAAAAATGCTGTGTTCTGTTATAGTAAAAGGGAAAAATGTACAACTAATCCATACCTTCATTCATTATTACTGAATGGAGGTACAAAATAATAAATATCAGTTGTGGAATGCTGACACTGGGTTAAAAAAATCTTATATATAAATTGTTCTGTTCTCCATTTTTTTCCTGATACCAGACAAATATCTGTGAAAGTTTCAAAGATGACAAAGTGCATACTGATATTACACGTATCTATTATTAGCATTTATATAATGAAGTGTTAAAATATGAGTTGACTAATGGTGTTAACGTCCCAGTTAAGAATATTACACTTATACTGAGACGTCACCAGCTATATGTAAAAGTGCAGAAGTTTTGCCTGTTGCATTGCGCTGATGGCATTATACAGCAGGGTTCTTTATCGTGCCATGCCTGCCATGACACGGGACCTTGTTTATTTTAAGTTCCCATCCGAAAGAACCATGACTTTCATTTCGTAATGCTGAGTGCTTGCGAAAGAACTTTCAAGTCTTGGGTCAGACCAGGTTGGGATTCGAACCCACGACCTCCCACTTACGGAGTGAGCACTCTACCAACTGAGCTACCGCAGTGGGCTGTTAAAATGTGATGCTATAAATTACAAATTACAACAAATAAACCAGAACTATTCATATTGTAACACAATCATCTGCTTACTAAGATTTGCCTTAACTTAAATTTAGCAAATTTGGCAATCCCTTTTTGGCAATTTTGAGTACAAAATCATGACCATGTAAATACAGATGTTATAAGCTTTAACTGATCTTCAAAATGGCACCTTAATCAACTGTATATGTTAACTATTAATAAAATTATTGTATTAAGATATCAAAAATGTCAGATTTCAGTAAAAATCTTAGTTAAAAAACAACCGTGAAACTGGGACCATATCTATTTTTCGAAAAAATTTCTCTGTTTTTGGACCCAATAATCTTAGTTTTAGATTGTACACTGTTGTCTGTAGGTTACACTTTGTCACAAACGAGCATAACCTTCACATTTTGAACATGAAATTGACATTTCGCATTGAGATTTACGAGCATAAATAAACCAAAACAGATACACCTATACACAATTTATGTTTGGAATTGGATTTCATAATTTTTTGTAGAAAAATAGATGTAAATGAAGAAGAAAAATAAAGAAAGCAGTTTTTGTACTCATCTGATGTAAATTTTGTTAAAATTGATTATATAAAGGTAAACTGATAAGTTAGTATGTAATTGGTAAATGGTTATTGTCATGTTTACCTCTTCTTCAAGCTTGGTTGTTACCTGTTGGTAGGTCAAACAAAATAATACATACATAAGATATACAAACAACAATCATGCAAAACTAAAACTTAACTCATTCAGAAATTAAACAAAAAATTTAAATAGCATTTTGGTATAGAGTACCTTGCCAATATCTGTGAAAGATGATTTAAATTTAAATCAATAGCAAATAGCTTAAATTATACTTGACAAATACAATATCATGGTTGGACAAGTTTGCTTCTTGGACACTTTAAAGTTTAACTTTTTCCTAGGGTTTTAATATGTTAGTAACATCTTCAAGCATTTCAATATTTTTAAATCCTTTAAGTTTGCTAAAACTGAAAAGGAACGTGTATCAGGTTCTGGAATATGTCAGTGTTTTACCGTCATTATCACAGTTAAGTCAATTGAGACACTACAGGGTGGTATTAAGGAATATATGTATTTGATTTCTGGTAGACCTATAGACTTTCCTTTAAATTTTTGGGTGCTGATCAAACTGGCAAATGAATTCTACCAAGTGCTGTCTGATAACTGCTACTTTCTAGGTGGTCAGCTCCCAAACTCTGTATGTCAGAAATGAATAAAAAATTTCCATGATAGAATAAAGAAAACCTTGCATTGACTAACAAAACATATTGCTATGAAATAAAAATTACGGAGTGATTATTCACACGTACGGTAGAATAATGCATGTTGTTGGCTGGCATTATTCACACGTACGCATGCGCAGTACGATAACTTATATATCAGCCGTATACGGACAAGGTATATGTTCAATAATATATATCGGACCTATGGTCCAAAGATTTAATACGATACGATGAGTAATATTAGAATACATGGCTAAGTGTTCTCTATAATAATAAGCATATTAAATAGTCCAATATACTTCATTGAACATACACCTTGTCCGTATACGGCTGATATAAGTTATCGTACTGCGCATGCGTACGTGTGAATAATGCCAGCCAACAACATGCGTTATTCTACCGTACGTGTGAATAGTGTCGGCCTAAAATTTATGGACTTGCCATTTACATATATACATATACCTAATACATATTATATCACTTCAATCAGCAAGGTACTCTTATACCTCAGAAAATGACAACATCATATCAAGGTTGGGATATATCAAATGTGCACAATATAATGTACATAAGGGTTTATTTATACTAGATGTGATTAAATCATTAATCAGGTAAATTAATAATGTTCCATTTGATCACAATCATTCAACTGGTTTTTTTTTAATCTCAAAGATGTAACAACATGTACAAGTAAATATAGAAGAAAATACACTAAATGCTCTTTAAGTTAACATTATGTTTTATATATCGTGATGCTGAAATTGCTGATAATTTGTTATATGTGACTTGTCTTCCATAGATTTGGTACACAAATTTAATTATTTGTCCAATTTTGTAAAGGAGAGAATATCTAAGTCAAAAGCGAGTTGGGGGTTAAGAAAGATCTTACTGTCTATTATTTTATTTTGTATTGGCCTAAAAGATACCTAATTAAATAGTTTCTATACTGTTGAACCTTTAGTTTTCAGTATTTTAACGTTTTGGGAATGATGCACAAGTTGTGTCTGTTAGTCAGTGCCTGAAGGTAGCCAGCCAACAGTGTGGCACAGGCAAGTATCATTGGTAGCATCTCGTTATTAATGAAAGAAAACCAAAAGCAACCAGAAACCAGTTGTCTTGACAACCGATACTACAAGGTAGTAAAAGATAATTTATTCTACCTGTCCTTGACCAGTGTCGTGTGATGATTGATTACACAATAAATGTAAAGCCTCACAAGGCAAATAGTGAAATACTTCACAAATTATCACAAAATGCAGATTTATTAGAGGAAAGTATTATTTTCCATGTGTCTGACATGCAAACGGTAAACCAGCGGTTAAAATGAAAGTTGTCATGAAAAAATAAGGCTGTAGGGGCGTCCCTAGACCTGGGGCGTCCCGAACTTGCGATGACTCATCATCAATGCTGTTGCATCTTTCCCGATTTTTGAATGTTTTGCCATCACTGACAACAGTCGTTCGCTTATTTCTCATTTTTAAAACATGCTTTGTGTAAAAAATATAAAATAGAGGTTGATGCCATGGTCATATTTAAGTGGAAACCTACTCGTGGATAAATCGCATCTTTATCTGAGATCCCAAACACCAAATTTTCTAAAGATTCAATTCTGCTCTCCAAAGCGTCAAGTTGGACGTCAGCCATTTTTATAATTCGGTTAATGTAATCAATTCTAGAAAAAGAAATAAAAAATGAAATAAAACCATATTATATTTTTATATAAAATGGATGGTAAATTAAAGATATATAGATTCATTTATTAAAGACGAAAAAAGGTTGATATAGAAAAATATGATGTAGCACATTAAATGCATGTCAACAAGGGACTGTATCAAAAGTGGATTTGTATATTCAAATCGAGGCAACCTCTGTTTCGAGAACTTACACAGACACAAGCAACACCTTGGAAACAGATTCACCCCAAAAATAGCATACCAAAACCTTTAAACAATGAAAATTAAAAACCTATCTTATTTCAATTACGATTCACCCTACGCACCACAAGGTATATCTTATGTACATTGAATATGCTTAACCTTGTCACTGCCTATGAATTATGTTTTTGGAGATTGCATTTATCAAAGAAGAGGTTGGAGTTAGACATGTATTTGGAGTCAAATCGTTGGGCATGACAATTATACACAGTATACAAATACAAGTATTTTATTTTTAAGTCTCATCATATATACATCAGTAAAACATACAATAGCAATAAAACATACAGGTGAAAAGCAGGTACCATTCTTTAAAGAATTATAAGAGACGAAAAATTATTTTAAGGCAATAAATAAATAAATAAATAAATAAATAAATAAATAAATAAATAAATAAAATAAAATAAAATAAATATGCGTGTCATCGGTGTCATTTTGGCTTTTCTTGAATCGTCTTTTTCTGTTTTCTGTGTATTGGACTAATTCAAACAATAAATTAACAAAAGTTATATATACCAATGTTATATTGTAATATCACTTTAATTTCATGGACAATGTATCTATGTTTGATTGTTGTTTTAAAGTTTTGTCACAGTATATAAGGTTTAGCTGTTTGTTGTATAAAACCACTGATTGTAAAACATATAGTGACTTACAAAGTTACTTAAGCCACATTATTAAAAAAAAACAAAAAAAACTCGTTAATTATGACTGTTGATCGTCATAAATCGGGGGTTAGTTGACCCTAAATTTATGATAATGTATTGATTCCGTCATATGCTCCTTTTGAATTTTTAATGAATGCAATTCAAATTTAGCAAGTGACAATTCTGATAAGCTTTCTGTTATTGTTCTAGTTTAATATTCTGCTAAATTCTGCAACGATGCTTTAAATAGGCGTTGCTGTTTACATAAATGACGTTTCTTGAATATAATGTTTATATTATTATTATTATTAGAGTCTATTCAGTATTATTATTATGATTCCCCACCCAAAGGTGGGGAATCATATTGTTTTTGTTCTGTTTCTTCTCATTATTATTATGATTCCCCACCCAAAGGTGGGGAATCATATTGTTTTCGTTCTGTTTCTTCTTCTTCTTCTTCTTCTTATTATTATTATTTTTATAATTTTTTTTCTTCCTTAAAATTGTCCGGTGCAGAACTCGGAAACGGTATGATGGGTTTCGATGAAATTTGGTACCAACAATCTGCTATCCTGGTAGATATGGATAAATGATCAAATTTTTTTCTATCTCGACGTCTCAGCGGTCGGTGCGTGTAAATTGCGTAATTTAATTCCAAACATCTTTCTGTCCAATATGTACAAAGAGAGATAACTCTTACAGAATCTTCTTCTTTCTTATTCAGTTTCTCAGATATATGAGCGCCCGATAAAAATGGGTAATCTGAATTAATGTATACAGTTAAGCACTAAACAAAAATGATTGAATGTTAATGAACTAAATGTTAATTAAGTGACTAACCTCTTTCTCACATACATAATTTGTTCTTAATAAATTCTCAGTTACTATGTATTAAATTGTTAAAAATATATCAAATTTTTATCAGCACTGCCAAACAAGTTAAACGCATCATTCAATCTCGTTCAAAATTTTAGGATAGGTTCCTGCACCATTAAAGTTTTACATTCATGGGTATTTATTGGGTGAGGGACGGAAGATGGGATCTTAAAAACAAAAATCACCAATTTTTCCTTAAACACTTAAAAACCATATATAGGGCTTTGTCATAACTCATAAACTAATGAGATCCCCATCCCTAAAGTATATATTTTCTGGTTCCTAATGATAAAATGAAAAGAATGACACTAATCAAAGACACCTAAGGTCCTTTCCCACTGAAGGGTAGGGCTGGGTGGTGCTAAGTTAATTTTAAACTTTTGAAATCCCCACCCCTAATTTATGTATTTTCTGGTTCCTTATGAAAAGTTGAATAGAGTGGTATTAATAAAGGGCACCTAAGGTCATTTCCCACTGTGGGTGGTGCTATGTACATGTATAGCTTTTAAATAGTTAAAATCCTTTCCACTCATCTGTATATTTTCTTGTTCATTATGGACTTTTGAAAAGAGTGATAAAAACCTCCAGGAAATCCTTTTCAAGAGAGGGTAGGGGTGGGAAGCCAGAATTCTTAACACCCACCCTCAGTCAAGAAACACTATCTTATGGCATACTTGATTTCATTTCTTAAGGCAAGTTTACAGGATTAAATTCCTATTCAAAGAATTGTAAACAAATTTAATAGCATTATTACATGTTTTGATATGTATAATTGCTTTAATCTCTTTGTCAATTATCCATTAAATTAAATATGTAGGTTATGGCTACTTCACAGACATGACACACGTCAATCAAATTTGTTGGTTAAACACCTCACAGTTTGTGAAATAGATTTGCTATCAATCAAAGTTGAATACTTGTCCAATCAAAATACACCAGCTAATTGTAATTGCCAAATTAATGGATAGGGTCTATGTTAGAAGACAGAACGCATGATTCTGATCTATTGAACTTGTAAAATTTACATACATTTAAAAAAAATTATAAATTTAAACATGCAGATTCGGACTCCCGTGATCAATTGGTTTCTTTTAACAAAAAACGTTGTTGCAACAATGGGGTATGAGGGAATGAAAATATATATAAAAATGAATACTACTCGAATTATAATTGTACAATTCGATGTTAACTTTAAATTTACTTGTCTTCCGCCCTTTCTCTTAGTTAGCTTTCGATTACTAATAATGGATACTATCGATCCATCTCGAGATCAGTCCATCAGCAGGTGTATATTTTAGACAATATATAGATTATGGATGGTGGGGAATCATACGTAACTGGTATCCCAGTTACAATCTCTAGTTATTATTGTATCTCCGAATATGTGCTATCAGAAGTCCATGAATTACTTAATTCATGGACTTCTGGTGCTATATAATGTATCTCACTGTTACACCGAGTACTTATTGTTATATTTATATTGTACCAATCAATTTATGTAAACTTACGGAATAAAATGAAATGAAATGTATATAGAGTTTTCCAAAGGAAAAAAAAATTTGCTACATATGATCGCCACCTTTGCATCAAAGGTTGATTGGTTGAATGTTGTTTTACATCACATCAGCAATATTTCAGCTATTCGTGACGAGACCATTTTATTATCTGGATGAATAATTTTAACACAAGTTCACAAGGTGCGTGAATGTGTTTCTGATCTGCATTTTACTAGTGTTCACTTGTAGCGACGTTTAGAGTGCTATTACACTCGCCCGCAATGTCGTAGGTAATCACTACAGACCACTCAGTCCACTATACTGATACCGAGCTAACCAGTAAGGGTCTACAACAAGGGGAAACTGTTCTCATTTGGGATCGAACCGGGTTCGAACTCACAGCGAAAGACGCATTAGGTTTGAAGGCTTACACCTTAATCCTTTTGCCACAGCAGCCGTTTTACATCAAAGGATAAAGAGTTCTTACAAATATTCCAGCGTCCATGTGTAGCGGAACTACAAGATTTACTGATGCACTAATAGGGTAAAGAGTCTGTAATATAAGTGCTTTGTGTTGACCCATCTCAAATAATGACCTTGCAATGTTGAAACACGGGAAGTCGGTAGAGCACTTGCCCATAGTGCGGGAAGTCCCGGACTCGGTCCCCGCTCCGATTCTGCATTATTTGCCCACTATTCCACAGTTTGGTAGCCAGTTTGGCCCGCGGGAGTTTCCCATATGTCTATGGGTAAACTCAAGAATAATTGGGCAGAAATGAAGCGGTGGGTAGCTCAGTTTGTAGACCACTCAGTTGCCAGTAGTGCGTGAGGTTCCTGGGTTCGATCCTTAATCCGATCCCGTGTATTATTTTCTATCGTTTACAAGAACTCTGGGACCAACTAATATCAGCGAAACAACCAGTACAGTGTCACGTGATGACTACTAAAACCCAAATCCCCGATCGCGATTCATAATAGTACATAATTCCCCATTCATATTTATGAATAATTATTCGTCAGAAACAAATGTTCGTTGGACAACTCGAATTCAAATGGTTAAAAAAAAGCTTAAACTTTAAAGCTTCATTGTATTGTATGGCGCTGTATAAGTTGGCTCGAGAAAATTTAAAGTTGCTCAAATTGAATGTATGATGTTTTCCATTTGACAATGTAAATATGTGCCAGAAATGCATTGTATAATTTGATGTTACATATCATCATACAGACCACACATGTTACTTACATGTATTTATGATGATATAGGAAAGGTTTTACGAAATGACATTAGAATCACGATTATCAAATAGAATGACAAAGCACGTGTACGCGTGTCAGCTAAATACTTCAGTGTATTAGCTAACACACACACACACACACACACACACACACACACACACACACCTCGGAATAATCATCATGAATAAATTATATAATAAAATGAAATTGATAATAAAAACAATAAGTCATAGAGTGCAGAAAAAAGTTATTTATTGTTAATAATGATATGATAACATAAATAATAAAAACCACAAAACACAACACACGTAATTATATATACTAGTATATATATATATATATATATATATATATATATATATATATATATATATATATATATATATATATATATATATATATATATAACTTATTAACTTTTTTGTCTTTTATATTTCTTTACCTCTATATACGTGCATATGATATACTTTGATAACAGAAGTCTTTAATATGTGGTAAATAAATCATGAGTAAATCAATTATTATACAAGATTGCCTAACAACGTCATTACAATATCAAGTTAGGATTTCCAACTGTCATTTATAAAGAAATGTTTGGGCGTCTTGGATTTCTTTTAAATACGCACTTTACTAATGAAACAAACTACATGTAAATACCACGCATTTACTAACGATTCTTAAATATGTATATATAACATAATATTATCATAAAGAAAACAATATGGCATTTATTGCAACAATATTGATTATTTCTAGTAACCGTCGGTAGTCACGTTGAATTATAACTGTTGTCTCGATTTCCTTCCTTTTATTATGATGTTAAGTCTTGTTTCTTTTCCAAAGATATTTTTAAACTGCAAACATATTTATTATTATCATCATCATCATCATATTATTATCATTATGATGATGATGATGATTATTATTATTATTATTATTAAATAGCGACATTGTATTAGTTATTTAAAGAAAATCAAAATTCGAAATCGAAAATCTGTTGAATTTCACGGCATGAAATTACAAAATCTAGTTATTGTATAAGATTAATGCACGTATGGCACATCAAAATTTAGCTGATATTTGTGTTATATATTAAACAAAGTATTTTGAATTTTAAAACTAGTGAATAAAAAAGAGCGAGCTGTAATTAATGCTATAACATTATTATTACTATTATTTTTTATTATTATTACAGTGCTACAGTGTTCATTCAGATAGTCCTTGTGTGTTCCTGTATGTTCTACAGTGGCACGTCAATTGATGCAAAAATTTGTAAACCCCAGGATCGCCTAGTTATTTATGCTCTCGTATTTTTTCTTCTTTGCTCGCTGACAGACACAAACTTGAGATGTCGCTTGCTCACGCAGAAGTTTTCAAGTGCATGCTCGCGCAAAGTGTTTTTTTTTTTTTTTTTTTTGTACGTTTTCGCTCAAATGTTATCGCGTCTTCACGCGTAAGTATATGGTAATTTTCTCATGAGATCAGCGAAAAACATTTCGCGTGAACAAGTGATAGCCATCTTGTCAGCACGCGACAATTTTTGACGCAGGTTGACACTTCGAGTGTCTGATTAGTGATAATGTTCGTGTGAGAACCAGCGACATTTAAATAGGATTATTTATAAGCTATTTGTTCTCTCTTCGCGCAAGGCTAAGGGTTGGTTCCGTAAAGTTTCAGGTTTTATAGACACTATACAGGCACACGATATTGTGTGGGACATAAATATTCCAACTAAAGTGTAGTTAAAAATATTTTACAAAATGTTAATATTATAGATAAGAATGAATGGCATTGCCAATTGTTTAGTGACCACAAGTGTTTAAATGGTAACAAACTTAGAACATATAGACAATACAAGAATAACATTTCATTAAAAACATATATTACATGTAACCAGATACCGCGATATCACAGACGATTAATTTGCCAGTTCAGAAGTGGTTCTCTCCCAATTGCGGTAGAAACAGGTAGATACATACACTAAACCGCCTACACCGTTACAAAATAGAATTTGTAAATATTGTAATATTTTAGAAGTTGAAAACGAACAACATGTTTCCATTGACTGTCATTTTTATAGCGATTTAAGATACTCACTTTTTAACCTATGTAATAATTTAAATTCCAATTTTAAAGATTTTAGCCCTTCGGATAAATTGAATTCTATTATGTCTTGTAATGTTGCTGAGGTCCAACAAAAACTTGGTATCTTTTTATTCAATATGATCACCAGACGTAGATGTTTTAATGCCTATGTTTTAAGCGGTGACTAACAGCCTTACTTTTTATACTCATGGCCAACTAATTTATATGACCAAATATTTTAGTGCTATGGACAAATGTATGTTTTATATTTCCCCCATGTATTTTAATTATAGATACAATATGTAGTGTCTCGTAGGTCATATGTGGCCGGATATAAAAATTTTATAATGGTTTTACATGTATGTATGTGAACTTTGAATTTTTTATATGTGACACTTAAATAAAATAAATTATTATTATTATCATTATTATTATAATTTTATTATTATTATTATTTAAAACAGGCTATAACTTATAAGGAAAACTACGTTACGTTGTCATTCATTAGAAAATATAAAAAGTTCCACTTATGATCAAAAGCGTAATCATATGTACTTTAGCATTACTTTAAAACTAAAGTGTACGAAGTAAGCACTGAATTCACTTTCGTCTTTATTGATAAAAAATTTAAACCTGTTAGTGTTGTATTTATCACAGCTTACTATAAAGACTCAGGCATCAACTACAGTTTCAGTGTACGTTTTTATTTCTAGTAGAGTCGTCTATTATAACATAGGACCTTATAATTATAGCTTACACCAAATTAGAGTTTTAATCTTTCAGTCTTTCCTTTTTTCATAGTATTAAAGTTTTAATCAGTATTTTTATAGTATTTTTTCTAAGTATTGAAATAGAACACTCAAATGAAGCATAATGATAATAATAATAATAATAATAATAATAATAATAATAATAATAATAATAATAATAAAAAACAATAAGTCATTTGAGCGTAATTTTCTATATTTTCAGGATTTTTATAGTATTTTTTCCAAGTATTGAAATAGAACACTCAAATGAAGCATCATAATAATAATAATAATAATAATAATAATAATAATAATAATAATAATAATAATAATAAACAATTCGTCATTTAAGCGTAATTTTCTTCCTTTGAAAAGAATTCCCAGTAATGAAAATTAGAAGTAAATCGGTAATCCTGATAGATTTCCTTACGGAATCTTAACACTGTCGTGATAAATAAATATTCAAAGGAAAGAAAACATTAAGGGGCCTATTTCTTCTGGAAAGAATGTCACTGTTACAGTCGTTTCATAAAGGGCTTAAGTTTACATGTTCTGAACTTTGATACGACCCCTCTCTGACCCGGAAGTTGAATGAAACGTCATTGAAATTGTTAAACACGTACTTGGAACGAGATTGTGGAACAGGTAGTCTGAGGCAAGTCAGTCTGTAGGGAATTTCCTACATTTTCACTGCCTTAGAGACTTGGATTTTTTGAAAGTGATTCTCTGAAATACAAGAAAATTTCCAGTGAACAAACAAATTTCAAAATGACCGACTCAGTTGTCGCAGAAAATGTACCAGTGATAAAATTGTCGGACCCACCAACTGGAACGGAAGATGAAAATGTAAACAACGTGTCCCAAGGTAACACGAGTAATGAATCGCGACTACCACGACTTGAACAACTGAAAGTTGAAGACGACGGTAGTAGTGTTTATACAAGTGAGGAAGAAGGAGGTAAACATGATCATTCTGATGATGGACGACACACCCCAGAACCAGAATTTATCCCACCAGATGACGAGCTAAAAGATAAGATAATAAAACAGGTGGAATTTTATTTCTCAGATGCTAACATATTGAAGGACGCCTTTCTGTTAAAACATGTTAGAAGGAACAAACAAGGATATGTAAGCATTAAATTAATTACATCCTTCAAAAAAGTCAAGTCTTTGACAAAGGATTATAGAGTTGTTGCTTATAGTTTAAGACAGTCTGATAAGCTGGAAGTTAATGAGGAAGGGAAGAAAGTTCGCAGGAAAGATCCACTTCCAGAGTATGATGAAACAACTCCTTCAAGAACTGTGGTTGCGTTTAATCTACCTATGGAGAACCCCACAATAGAAAATATAGCAGAATTATTTTCAAAATGTGGTGAAGTATCTTTGATAAGAATTTTAAGGCCTGGTAAAAGTTTGCCACAAGATGTTAAAAAACATGTAACAAAGCATCCTGAAATAGGTACAACTGTATGTGCTTTGGTTGAATTTGAAAAGCATGAGGCTGCCAAAAATGCTTTGGAAACAATGACAAATAGTGATGATTGGCGTGGTCTGAAAGTACTAGTTTTAGCTTCACCTAAGAAAAAAGATGATAAAAAGAATCATCATGGGAAAAGTGAACATGAAGGGGATGCTGATGATGAAAGTGGAAACATTGACACAAAAAATAAAAAGCGGAGAGAACGTAGGAAAAAGAATAGAATTGATGAACTTGCACATGAAAATGATTCTTGTGCCAGTAGTGGTTCAGAGGCAGAGCACTCATCTAGACAGCCACATCAAAAATCTCTAAGCCCAAATCATTTAGATCCTAATAGATTAAGCCCAGCTACCTCTCCGCGTTCTAGCCCAAGGTCTAGTCCAATGACAAGTCCAAGAAATCAGCGACGCAATAAATACCATGGTAAATCTCCCCTTGCAGGAGAGAGTCCTGGAAATAGTCCAAGACATAGCCCCAGAAGCAGTCCAGAGGTGAGTCGGAAACGTTATGATAATTCATCAGCAGGAAGTACTCCATCCACCAGTCCATGGGTCCAGCGTCGTCTTATTGCTGCTCAGGAAAAAAGTCCTTTAGCAAATGGAAGCCCAGGCAGTAGTCCATCATTAACTAGGAAACCACATAATGGATCTAGACAGATGCTGAATATGGAAGGAGTAATGAGACAACCTCACGGTCCTGATGGGACAAAAGGTTTCCTACTTGGACGAGGTAAACCAAGGAGCAGTACATTTTCTTGAGTTAATGACTCTTGGTTTTATAGACATGCGGACATAAGTGTAATGTAAAAGTTTGGATTTATTTCACAGTTGTATCGTTTAAGCAATCTGTTTGCTACCTCATGTATAAGGTTATTACTATCAAAAAAGCTAAATATTGCATTTAAATTGTTAATGACGGCTTTCTTTTTTTATCTGTTTGTTTATTAAATTGGCATCATGTTCCAAATTCTTTAGAAAATCATGCAGTTTTGTAAAACAAATTAAGTAATTAAAAAAATCTATAAATTCATGACTATAAAGTGTGAATTTTTTCAATTAAAATAATTTCTTTTTTATCTTGGAGAAAGTACTTGAATAGAATTTCATATTTTATGAATTAATTATAAGTATAGTACATGTACCATAGGCTGATTTAAATCTTTGTTCAGTGCATTTTTAAATGTTTATGAAATAGATTATTTAAAAAAGTTTTACATTATTTTAAATGATTTTAAAGTGACATTTTCTTATTGATGGATCTATGGATGTTATCAGGACTAGAGAATACATGCTGCCATTGGTTATGATTGATCATGTTATGTCATAACATCATTAGATGATCATTCATTTGCTGAATAAAAGTTATTTTTCATTGTTTATGAGTCCATAATATTGTTTATTAATTATACATTTATGACTGTAATTTCTTCTCTAGTAAACCTGTTCTTATTTGAGCTTATACATTTTGTATATATATCTGAAATATGGTATTATGCACCAATTAGGTATTGGATTCCAAAATAAATTTTAAAAAAAATTGTAGTTCCAATATAGTAATGATTTTGGTTAGAATAATCAACTTTTGATTCTGAAGAAAAAAGTTTTTAAAGTAGAACACTAACAGAAATTTGAATGATCAAAACCTTATATGATAGAAAGAAGGACAAACTTACCACATGGTTAATTTAAAAAAAAAAAAATTTAAATGACCATTTTTATAGTTCAGATAATTTTTTTTTATTTATAAGTAAGATCCATTACCATAATTGGTGTAATAAGTACCCAATTTCAGAAACATAAGTAAGTTTGAGTATTGGCTACAACATGTAGGTTTTAGATTAATTAATAATATGGTAGAATATTTCATTAAAGGTGTACATTTATCAGTTTTGCATCCATTATCTATAGCATTATGTGGATAAATCCTTAAATCACAGATTTAGACATTTCTAGTTGTTGAATACACAATGCTTCATGGATGTTCAATTAATGTGTATGTATACAAGTAGACAGTAAAACAGTTATGTTACCCCTTGGTTTATTATGTAATTAATAATACCTCTTCCTCCTTCCATGTTCCTAATTCCTAATTTATTGCAAGATACATTTTATTGTCTTACAGTATTTCATTTACACAATTGTTGTTGTTACAGTATGTTGACCATTTTCTGTTTACAACAAAAACTAAATCAAATCTTGCCTCAGGAATGTTTTTACCTGCAAAAAAACACAAAAATCTATAATACAACATACTTTTAAGTTTGACTTGACTTCACTTGTCTGTTTATATTCTGAAATTCCAAATTTTCTTGACACTTAAAACATGGACACATCTGAATATATAAAATAGAATCTTGACTTATTCATTTGACCCCATTTCTTTGTTCTAGCGAGGAAATGGGATTTTACATTCTAGTCTAGGTTATTTGATTATACCAAGATATCACCAACTTTTTGCAAAGTAGCAAAAATTTCTAGCTACTTGTGCGTTTTTGCCCTATGACAGCTTAGATTCTTTTTTCTTGTCATGTATACACAAAACACTGTTTTATGGTTGCAATAAAATGTTCAGATTTAGTTTTCTCTTTTTTGAGACTGTCAGATAAAATGTGCATTTTATTAAAAGTATTAAAAGTTAATCTGATACTGACACAACTTATCAAATTGTGCATGTTCTTGTTTAAAAACAAAATTATATAATTTACCTGTTGTAAAAATGCATACATATATTTTGTAATACAGTAAATTTATAAGGTGAAAACAGTTTAAGTCTTTTTCTGTGAAAACATGGAATAATTTTACATGTGATTTTATTATTGTCTTTTAATTTACATTCGTACATACAATAGATATACCTGTGATGAAAACACACCTGTTGAGTGATGAGGTTTTGTCAGAATATCTTATTTAAATGATTAAGATAATACACTAATGTTTACTTATTCAACTGTCCAGTGTAATATTGTCAGAAATAAGACCTTGACCTTTGACAGAATTATGACAAACATTCTTGTTTTTTTATGTTTATTTGACAAAGTAATCTTGCCTGTGGATATAATTGACATTTTTTATATTGTAAAAAATGACAATATATATAATATGTAATTTAAAATCATATCAGGTTTTATTCCTAAATATTGATTGATTTATGTGATGTTATCTTATGAAAATAATGTTGAATTATTATACATTTATGGCAGAGCCTCAAAAAGTGAATAATGTTAAATATTACTAGATATAATAGAGACAAGTCTTTTTGTTTCTGAAGGAAAAAAATGTCTATAGGGTAGTGTCTGAGTCTCTATGTTCTTTTTCTTGTGATTTACGTGAGTTTACAATTCTATGTACTTAAAATTAAAAAAATTGGTGCCATTTGAAAATGTGTAAAAATGACATAACTAAACAAACTGTTGTATTATGTAACTGACTTCAGCGATAATTTTTTTTTTTTTATTTCACTTCTATGTACAAACATCAAAGATTTTAAACAAAAGTTGCAGACCCATATTATAACATCTGTATTTATAATTTTTTTATGTTATTAAAATATTGGTTTTATTTTTGAAAATACATAAATCATAATATAGAGAAAGTTGACACTGAAATACATATTTGTGATGAAAATCAAAGCTTAAAACTGAGAATATGACAAACTTAAGAACAAGATGAATATAACAACATGAAATAAAACAGTGATACATTTGTGACATTGGATTTCAACAATAATCGTTACAGTATGACGTTTGATATGACACTATTTACCCTAAGTGCTAAGGTGACAGAATTGATGCAACAGTTAATGTTCCAAATATTTATTTTTAAATTTCAGCAAAAATTTTATAACTTTAACATTTTTTAATGTCTCATTTAAAATCTGAACAGCCTGTGTTTGTCTCACTTGGAATTTAGACTTAAATTACTGGTATTCAACACATTTACATAGGGTTTCAGAAAATACTTTGTTTTCAGTTACACCAGACTCTTGGTTGACATCATTTGATATGTAAACTTTATTCACTTTTGATGTTGATGGTAATTGTCTTGTTTTGAATTGGTAGCTCCTACACCCCAAAGACTTCAAAAGTCTCTAATGAAGTCTTAAAGAATCCATGATTTACTGTTCTTTACAGTTGTATCATGTCATTTATTATACAGTCTCATGTTATTATCTAAATCAATTTGACATTTTTTATATCTTTCAGATCCTTCAATAACTGTTTAGATTATATATATGTTTTAGCTTTGAATGTGTAAATAATTTGTTGTTAAAATGGTTTATATATTGATCTAAAAGAAAATAAAATGTAAATGATAAGAACAAGTTATTTTATCATGGATTTTGTATAGCATTGGAATAAGACATAAACATTGTCATGAACTTGTGTTTTCCCACACACACATACACACACACACACACTGATTTGTTAATTGAAGTACACATTATAAAAGTACGAAATTTATGAAATAATTGTATGAACTGTAAAAGGTTAAAACAGTATCCATGTTGTATAACTGTTGATGTGTAAACGTAATACATGTACATGTAATTATACTGGATACTTTAATTACGGTAGTCCATTTATTTATAGTTGTCTGTTGTGCTTATTTCTGATCGCCATACCTGGAATGTTTCTTAGTGCTAGTTTCCTAGATCTATAATGTCTCTTAACAAGAAACATTTTTCCTCTGAACCTGAGATATAGGCCCAGGTATATTATTTTCGTTAAGCCATTCTTATTGTAAGATTGACAAATTATGTGCATTTAATAATAGTTATAATAAAGCCAGATTTTTCATTTAAATCTAATTATGCATTTACTTTAATGATTTCGAAAAAGGACCCCCCCCCCCAAACAAATAAATTAAAAAAAAAGAAAAAAAAGAAAAAAAAAGAAGCAGATGATTGCAATAAAACCAGCACATTTCTCTCTCTAAAAACAAAGATTTGCCAAGATATCATTATGATACACAAGTAACTGACACTTTGATACATTTAGTGAAACACACAAGTTAGAAAGTACATGAATTGTTGGTGAATCAACATGCAGTACTACAGATGTTATGTTATACAATGGGGTCTTGTTTTTGGATTTTTGTTGCGTCGGGAAACAGCAGAACTTTAGATTTCTTGAACATTTTGTTTCTGAATATCATGATACAAAGTATGTATATATTTAACAGGAGAGGAAAAAGTTCAGTAGTTTGACCGTGTTGTTAACCCAGGGCTTTCCAGACACTAGTGGGATGTTACACAGACTGAGTAATACCCAAGCACCTATTAAAACAAGTCTGCTATGGATAAGTCATTATTTTGGCTCAACCAAAATAAAATCTTGAAATTTGTAGACATACAATAATATAGCAATGTTATATATCAGCACAATAAAAATCCTTAAATCAGATTCCTTCCAGCCTGTGGTATAACACCAGATGTTTCACTTCCTTGTTACATATTGCTGAAACTGACAATACATGCATTACTTATTTTTCTGGTATGACAAATCTATTACTATGAAATATGTTACATTTGGATTAATGTAGTGTATGATAAGTTACTAGTAGATGATATATACATGCTTTTGTAATTGACCATTTGAATCAAACATACATTGTAAACATTTTAGTGATAACAATATTACATCAGTCATATCAGTAAAAGGCTTGGTTTAATTGAATGTAGTTTTGGTAAAATGTCACCTCTGAAAGGCTTGGTGTAATGGACTTGGGCTCTGTTTTCAATAAATTTATCAATTAATTATCAAATATTTAGTAAGTGGCTAAAGGCCATATTTTAAAGTACAAGTGGAGAATATAATAACTTTTAGAAAAACTGATATTAATTAGGTAAAATCTCTTGTTACTTTGTTTCTTAAGTAAGAAAACAAATGTTGCAATTTGATATTGAAAAATGATTGTAGCATGCTTGTACTTTGCCATTTCTGGGTATTTTAGTATTGTTTGTGATCCCGGGTCATATCTATTAACAATAATGAATATCATGCTCTATGAAAATAAAAAGGCAAATTTGTATGGTTGAAAATTATTTTGGTAACAAATATATCCAATACAACTGTTTTAAACTTTTGTTTTTCATCACAAAATTTAAACAGTCTAAGAGAAAGATTTTTTTTCACTCATTATGGATTTTTTGTAAAGAAATAATACTCAATTTTATAAATGCAACATTTTGGACTGACATTGTAAGCTCTGCCTATATTTAACTGAACTTCATACTTTTAATTATGATAAGTCACCAGATTTAAAAATGATAATCAGTGTGTTACCTTTATAGAATGTTTCTAGGTGACAGCTAGCTCTAATTTGAGTCAAACTCAGGTAATTTTATTTTTTATGATCAAATGCTGATTCATATTCAGATAACTCAAGGCATTTAACTTTACATCAAAAGGTGTATGGTAATTTTTGAATTTATTGAAAACGTTCTTTTTGATGATATTCATCATGTCAAAAGTCAAATGTTTAAGTTTCTTAAGTGTTTTTGGACTCAGATTTAATGTAAAATAAAGACAAAAATGTATTATCAGTACCCCCTCCTAGTCTAATATCAACAATTAAAAGAAACATTTTGTATTTATTTTTACATCTAGTTTTTTTTAAGTTTGAATCCTATTTATCATCTTATTTTTGTTGTAATGGTTGTATGTTTGGTTATTGATTCTGATAAAGATACATGTATAACACTATCAACCTTTGACTTCCAGAAAACAAAAATTATATCTAACTTGCCAATCTAACCTTAGCTCTCAAGAAACACGAATATAATCAAACCCACCAATTCTAAACTTATATGGAACACATTTTAGGTAGTTATCTAATCCAACCCTAAATACCACAAAACACAAATTTCATAGAGCTAAACTAGCCTACATTCACATGGAACACAAATTCATTTTAACCTTGACTCTCACAGAACACAAATTTGATAAAGCTAAACTAGCCTACATTCACATGGAACACAAATTCATTATGACCTTGACTCTCACAGAACACAAATTTGATAGAGCTAAACTAGCCTACATTCACATGGAACACAAATTCATTTTAACCTTGACTCTCACAGAACACAAATTTGATAAAGCTAAACTAGCCTACATTCACATGGAACACAAATTCATTTTAACCTTGACTCTCACAGAACACAAATTTGATAGAGCTAAACTAGCCTACATTCACATGGAACACAAATTCATTATGACCTTGACTTCCCCAGAACACAAATTTGATAGAGCTAAACTAGCCTACATTCACATGGAACACAAATTCATTATGACCTTGACTCTCACAGAACACAAATTTGATAAAGCTAAACTAGCCTACATTCACATGGAACACAAATTCATTATGACCTTGACTCTCACAGAACACAAATTTGATAAAGCTAAACTAGCCTACATTCACATGGAACACAAATTCATTTTAACCTTGACTCTCACAGAACACAAATTTGATAAAGCTAAACTAGCCTACATTCACATGGAACACAAATTCATTTTAACCTTGACTCTCACAGAACACAAATTTGATAAAGCTAAACTAGCCTACATTCACATGGAACACAAATTCATTATGACCTTGACTTCCCCAGAACACAAATTTGATAGAGCTAAACTAGCCTACATTCACATGGAACACAAATTCATTATGACCTTGACTCTCACAGAACACAAATTTGATAAAGCTAAACTAGCCTACATTCACATGGAACACAAATTCATTATGACCTTGACTCTCACAGAACACAAATTTGATAAAGCTAAACTAGCCTACATTCACATGGAACACAAATTCATTTTAACCTTGACTCTCACAGAACACAAATTTGATAAAGCTAAACTAGCCTACATTCACATATAACACAAATTCATTTTAACCTTGAAATGTGATAAAGCTAAACTAGCCTACATTCACATGGAACACAAATTCATTATGACCTTGACTTCCCCAGAACACAAATTTGATAGAGCTAAACTAGCCTACATTCACATGGAACACAAATTCATTATAACCTTGACTCCCACAGAACACAAATTTAATATATTTAAATTGACCTGTTGTGGCTACATTCACATGGAACACAAATTAAGTCAGACTTTGACCCCAACAGAACATAACCTGACCAACCTTATTTCCAATGAAACATAGTTGACTCATCAAACCTCTACTCCTACAGAAAACAAATTTAATACATATTACTTAATCAATCTCAACTCCAATGGAACTCAAATTTAATATAGCTAAAACCAGACTACTGTGGCCTCACTTACACGATTGATTTTACCCAGTTAAATCTTAACTCTGATGAAACATGATTCTGATTTTTAAAAATTATTATGGCCGTCATGAAACACATATTAATTTGTTTGTATAACCAATCCATACCCATCCTGAACTTTCTAAAACCACTAATTCAAACTTAACATCTCTTGTTGTTTTCGTTGTTGTTTTGTTATTTTGCTGGTATTACTAAACATTGTTTTGTATTGTGTAGGTGTAAATACCTGTGATTGACCTTCACTTAATCTTTTAAGTTAGTCTAGTTCATTGTACTTGTATTGATTTTAGTTCATTTCATAAGGTGATAAATAGTTTTTACATTGCATAACTTTCCTAAGTCAGTCATGACTTTCTGATAACAAATGACTGTATTAAACTGTAACATATGTCTGAACACACACACACACACACACTCACACACACACACACACACACACACACGTTGAAATATCTTAATTTCACAGATAAGAAAAAATGAGAAATATATTAACATAACTTTATAATAAGTGTGTTATATGTACAATCTGTATCATGTTTTACTGCTTCAATCATTTACACACATCTGCTTTGCTTTTTCTATTTATTGATATTTTTGTTACAAAACTAGTTTTTTATAGACAATGTTGGATTTTTTCTCCGAAATTATAATCTTGTATAATTACTGCTTTTTTGTAAGTTTCATTGAATGTTATAACTAGAATTTAAAATTCTGATTATAACTCGTCTTAGATAAGATCTGTTATGTTATGTACATTCCACTGTGTGTGCGTGTGTGTGTGTGTGTGTTTCAAAAACTCAATACACTGAACCCTAAAAACATTGTTACTTTTTATTGGTATTCAAAAGAATAAAACTAGTTACTAATGCACCTTGAACACACCCTGGCAAGGATAGAAGCAGAGTGAGAGATTGCACCAATGGCCAATGATTGTATGCACTTGGGGTGACCTTTATTTGTCTACAAAATCAGACGTCATTTATTTGCATCATCACCCCAAGTCTTCCCAAATTCTATTGGCTATCAAGAAAGTTATTTTATTTTCTTTATTTTAAATCTTCAGATAATGGTATATAACTCTCCTCTCAGAAATTATTCACCTAAATTATAATTTTGTTGGTATGAGATGTGTGTGAAAAAATTTACTTGTCAAACTAGACATCCTTATTTTCATAGTGTATGTAATACATGTACAGTATGACATTCATTTACTTCTCAGATTTACATCTCGGGTTAGTACAGCACAATAATGAAAATTAAAGTTTTGAAACTGAAATGTTGGAAATTTCATCTAAACAATCTGTAGTTGTGTGGCAGTCTTTAAAATTGAAATAGAATTTTGATTTTAAATTGAAACAATTCCATTACAAAAGTACAAGTAGATATAATAATCCAAGTGTAATTGAATATTGAAAATATGGTAATTGCAGTTTGAAAGACTTTTTTTTTTTTTTTAGAAATTGTTGTTTTCCATCCAAAAGTTTTAATAACCTAGCTAATCCCTACTTAAACTTGCTTTACCTACATCTTATTTATGAAGCTTATGAATACAAAACTGGTAGCATGATTATCATTTTTTTCATAGCAATCATTTAAATTTTATCATTCGTATAGAATTTCAGCTGAAGTGTTTAAAAACTGTGATTGAAGAAGATTGTTAATTTTTTTGATACTTTTTAAGAAAAATATTTTTTATATATTAAAAGGTTATTCTTTTAGTGTTTTGTAATACATGTTAAACATGAGATAAGTACTATATAAACTCGATAGGCAGGCATTTTCATTCCAGTCTTAAGTTTTGTGTTTAATTTTGCTTTTCAGCCCTTGAGGTTCACTGTGAAATGAATATCATGATATTGTTAAATTCACAATAATTTACATCATGCTTAGTCAATTTTTAAAACCAATGTACTGCTATTTTGGTGCTATAGGTAGTACCATCTTTTTGCTGCCCATACAGGCATGTACTGGTTGTATATTTTACTACTTTGAGCTAGTGGTGTCTGTGCAAGTACTGGTGACTACTTCTATATGCTGGTCATATCTATTGTATCTACTTTGCTGGTCATATAGTGGCTGGCTCTTTGTACTGGTCACATACTGATTCTTTTTTGCTGTCTGGTATTAGTGACTGCTTCTATGTGCTGGTCACATCTGATGTAACTACCGTGCTGGTCATATAGTGGCTGGCTCTTTGTACTGGTCACAAACTGATTCTTTTTGCTGCCCAATATTAGTGACTGCTTCTATGTGCTGGTCACATCTGATGTATCTACTGTGCTGGTCATATAGTGGTTTAATCTTTGTACTAGACACATACTGATTCTGTTTGCTGTCCCAGTACTGATGACTGCTTCTTTGTGCTGGTCATATTTATTGTATCTACTGTGCTGGTCTATGATTAGATCTTTGTACTGCTCAATTACTTATGTTATCTTTTTACTTGCCATGCACTGGTGATATATTTGTATTTGTTATACACTGTTAGTGTCTTCTTTGTACTGGTGTCATATACTTTATGCTGATTAATATGCTTATGACACCTGCTATTTACCCATGCTGAGTACCATATGTACATTGATTATGAAATCTATGTCCACTATATACTTCTAGAATCCACTATTGACTAGTTATTTATGAATTATTCAAATTAAGCCACTGATTTACTATATATATAGATAAATGTACTGACATATTGTTTGTACTGTTGTTTGTGGATAAACTGTTAGTAACATTACTGTGGATTTTAATTTCATTTTCAGGTTAGTAGTTAGTACATACTGATTGTCTATAAATGTACATACATTATATATACATTAGATTAGATGTGTTCATTACTATGTTTTCTTCCAAATTTATTTCTGTTTTTTACATGATGTGACTTGTTCAGACTTTAATTTGAACACTAAATGAAATGAAAATTTAGCTAGGATTAGACAGGATTTTGGCATTATTAAATATGCCAAAAAATAAAAATTTAGACAGATTCAAGGTGTTCTCTAGTTCAGCTTTCGACTGCCTCTGTTTATAAATGTTTTAGTGAAGAGATCTAATAATCTTTTATGCTTTTCATTGATGTATTTTAACATGTATATATATTTTTTATGTAATTATTGAATTATTCTGAAATTAAATATTACAGTTGAAATGTAACAAAAACATGTAATATGTTGACTTTTTCAGTAATTGTATTGATCTAATGAATTATGAAAACAATTACATGAAGTATTTATGTTGATTATGTATAATAAGGTTGAAAAGAAACTTGTAGTAAGAAGTGTAAAAAAAGCAGTGGGATAAAGGCCATACTTGATGCTGAAGTTTGGCCAGTCTGAATAAATTATATGATAAGATATCCCATAACATTCTGCTGAACAATTATTTCTTTAAGATAACGTATGGTGCATAAGGACAAATTCCAGAAAAAAGGTTTTAATCTGTAAAGTTGTAAAGTTGTATAATCCTTGTCCACATTTTTTGATACAATTTTATAGTGCTTTTTGGACATGTAATACCAGTATAATAAAAAAAATTATTTGTTGATTTTCACCGACTTTTAATCTACAAAGTTTCTTTGGAAAAACAAAAAAATATTTTGTGAATTAGCTAATTAAAACAATCTTAATATGGACATTTTTACAGATTATGTAGAATGTTTTCTAAACATTTTTTCTTTTATTTTTTTTCATATTTTCTTTCTTATTAATGTGTCTAATTTGTCTAGACAGATATAACAATTTAAACAGCAACTGAAAAATCAGTTTATATTAATATACAAGTCTAAGGAAATTACGGTTAATACCTGGTAACCATGATAACCTTTATCTTTACTGCTGAAGCAGGTGTGACTATTAATTGTTATAGTTAGTTATCCTTTTGCAATATTTTATGTAAGATAAGGGAAAAAACATAAATCAGGATAGTTTTTACATACACATGTATTGTTATATATGCCTCTGTGTCTATTGTTGATTACTGTAAATATTTATTTAAATTTCACTTTTATTCATATGATCTAAAACATGAAAATATCACTCAGGTGATGAAAGTTGATGTCACTTGTTTTCACGAATTAAATATTATCTTTCCTTCTTATATCAGCATTTATTCCACTTACACCCACCAGTTTATATTTAAGTCTAGCCTTTAAAGATGTTAAAGTGCTAGATTTTAAAACAAAGAAAAACTGTAAAAATGTTAATTGTATTGTTAATGAAGATATTTGTATGGAATTGTGAGAAATTGCTTAAGGGTTTGGTTAGTTACTGGTATGTATGTAGCCAGAGTCATCAAATGGTAGAAACTAAAGCTTGTTTTTACATATGTTACATGTTGTTTTACCCAGGGTATAGCTAATTTAGCTAAGACATGTTTAAGCTAGTCCTAAGCTTAGAAATTGTTATAGTATTAAGTTTATCATCTTATTTATATGTCTATTTTGAAGTCAGTTACAAGTACCTTGGTCCTTATCTGTGAGCTAAGGAGCTTGTTCTTGTTATTTTGGAATTCAAATGAATCAAAAACAAAAGAAAAGAAAGAAACTTGATTGCATTTCTTTTTTTCCCATTATTTCATGAGGTGTCCATAAGTAAATAGTATTGGCAAATATGCTCAAAAACGAGAAAAGTATAAATACATATTTAAAATTGATAAAAGTTGCATTTATGCAGGTACTTTAGGAATTTTCATATTCACGTATGTAACACTGCCTGGGAAGTTTACGCATTTGAGATGTGAAAAAAAAACTTAATTCTTGTTATGTATGCAAATGTTTGTGTCTCATTGTTAATAAACTGTATTGCAATGTAATTTTTTTGTCAATAAATATGTTTTTAGGTTAATTTTAAATTTTAATTTGTTTTTTTATAACCACCCACAACATATACAACACAGGTGTTATTTTTTGGCCTTTATACTTTGATTTCCATATCCTTTATATTTTGTCTGGTTTTTGTTCGACATGCTTTACTTCGTTAACAAGCAATAACATTTGTTAAATTTTGTGAATTGTAATGATATATTTTGATACAATACCCCTTGAGTTTGGATTTGAAAAAAAATTACTACTGTAGGTGGAAACTTGGTGGTTGAGTGGTCTAAAGTTTATGTCTATGGATCACGGTGCATCTCTTTATGCCTATGGATCACAGTGCATCTCATAACATAGGGTTGAATTTCACTCAGGAAGAATCTTACTATAAGAAAGTTTGGCGTTAGCGGTTTTCTATGGGCACTCCAGTTCCCTCAACCATCCACGAACTAATCACCACGTGAAGTGAAAGGAAAATTGTCTGTGGTTTAACTCAATTACTTCTCTGGTCTTAAAATTATATCAGGGATACTTTGCGTGATTAGTGGTGTTTAAGATAGGAAATTATTGTTCTAGACAATGACTTTTTTCTTTCAGTAGGATTCCATTGTCAGTGAGAAAAAGTTTAACATAACCGAAGTATTATTGCACGCCTTCTGTACGAGGTTATACAGCTACCAATAAAATGGAACCATCTGGCATGATCTAATACTTTTATGCTAGTTGAATGTTTCTTGACATGGCAGAATGTTGACATTTGTCTCAGTCTCAACAAGCTTTGAAAGTAGGTTATAGTGTTTCTTTATCCAAGCACTTGACAAAAAGAGAAGAAAGGTGATCCTTTGGTGTCGAGTTTAAAAATAATAACGATATGAAAAAAAGTTGCGCAATTAGTGATATTATAAGCTCACTTTTCCTTGCATCTATAGCCGGGGACATCTTAAATTAAGCAAAGTAATTTATAATTTTAGCAGTACTGGCCCTACTGGATTTGTTTTTTTTTTTTTTTTTTTTTTTTTTTAAAAAGTTCATATTTAACTCGCTCTCCTCGAAGTACTCAGGGCCATTTCGTACTTACGACCACATTTTAGTAGAATTTTATTGATTTTAATTTTTAGAATATTCACAATGAAATATTACATTACGTTTTCGAGACAAGCTTTCAAATACATACAGAGCCTTATTACATGTAATATTACACCAACATAATTCCTGAATCAAAGCCCAAGGCTGTAAAATGATAAATATAGACAAGTTTTCCGGCGGCGCTTGCCGCCCACTGGTTGGGTTACAACATTATTTTTTTCACGTAAGCAAATGATTTTCCTCTTTGTTTAACAGTTTGCCGAGGAAAAGGTTATGGAAGCTTCCAATCTGCTTTTCTTTCGCAATTCTGTAATGAATATACTACCCTTCAATCAACCAATCAATCAAGTGTCCAACAATACTTTAAGTCAGTGTCGGGGGAATTTACAAAATTAAGGTATTTTCTCTTGATTTTACTGTATAGTTTACCTTGATTTTCTACTTGTTTACCGTTAGTGTTTAAATGTTCATCTTATCAAACAGTATCAGATAAGCACGTGTACATGTGTTTTAGAGGATTTGATTGCACACATTCTATAGCAAAATGATGTTCTTTGAACACGATATGCATAATAATAAGTGATTTTTAATAATGGATCTCCGACAGATATCGGACAAAAAAAAAAAAAAAAATAATAATAAAGCAACAATGCAACCAAGAACACGACATACAAATGCATAGGGTAATCAGCTAAATGGTGCGTGATTTTTCGTTACTTCTTAACCTTACAAAACTTATTTATTGAAAACTTTAGTAAGAAGGTGAAAATGCTGGAAATTTCTCAAATTTTTCATGGACAAACGAGAAAATCGCTTGATATTTCAGAATGTTTTAGAACATAAACCTCGATGATAAGTCTGTACATTATTAACCACGAATTACTGAAATTTTAAAGAGGAAAACTTATACTATATAAGGTAAAGAAGTCAAGTCAGATATACACGTTTCGTTAATGATCTAGATATCGTAATCGTTATAACATACAATTCTTTGCAATGATATCTACATTTGTCTGTTCCATTTGCTCGCGCTTATTTTAATATTGACAGATTTCGATCCGGAAATTAAATCTACTGATAAATTTTGTGTTGCTACTTAGAGGTATCGTTAATTACATATCCTATAAAATCACTCGGTAATTTTTTTCTTTTTCTTTTTTTATCATAACAAACGAGCACAGCATTTTATGGCAGTCTTGTTCTCAAACTTTCAGTAAAATGGCCGGAAACGACTATTTTCTGGCGACCCTATATGTGCAAACTTAACATAGGCCTACTTCGATGTAACATTTTTTTATGTTGAATCCTAAGACTTTCCAACACTTGATAAAAAAGTAATCATGTTAGTTAGAATTTAAATCAAAAGAGAGTGAATATGAAGGAAGAAAGATGCGACAATTGAAAAAATTGAGAAATTTTAAACTACAGACCATTTCAAGTTTGAACATGTTTCGCGGGTTGAAATGCATAAATAAATGAACCAATAAACGTTCAGTTTGTTTTCTGTCCGAGAACCGGAAGTCTAGTTTTAATGGCGGTCCAAACAAACGTTGGAAACGTATAGGATTGTGAAATATTGATTCATGCGAGTTTTGTTAAATTGTAAGTGAAAGTCATCCCAACCTTTAATGCATGATTGCTTTATTGAGAGGATGATAAACACAAAAAGATCTATAAGGTTATATATTGAAGCCGTTATATTCACGAACATCTTCCATAAAAATTCGGTACCGGTTCAGACTTGCACTGTAGATACATGTTGTGCAGCAATTTGATTCATTGAAGGTTAATAAAAATTGTGTCAGGTCACTGTGCAGGAGTTTTGCATTTAGGATTACCAAATACAAGTCAATGAGGTTTGTAGTACTTTGAGCTGAAAGGGAAACGTTACAGCTTTCGACAAATCAAGTTAACACACTGCTGCTGTTTTACATGCAATAAGAAGACTTGCAACTACTTGTGTTAAGAACACTCAGATAAAACCAGTTTTTTTTGCAAATGCAATATGAAAATATGTAGTCGTTATTGCTTACTTTAAAAAGAAATGGAGAGTTTCTGTCCGTATTAAAATTCAGTATTTTGTCTTTTGTTTAATAGTCTGAATTTCCTCTGACCCTACTACACTTAATGCCTGGTGGCTGTGTATAGGGTCAGAACAACTGGAGGTGTACAGGACCACACCTCATTTCACTTCAGTCTGAAAATATTAATGGAACAATAGAAAAATTACCAACCTTAATTAACAGGTTAGTGTTTTATTTGCTGAATATTTGAAAATGGAAGACAATGTCAGCATACAGCATACATGATCTGAATCTCAAATCGGGGGCTGTTTCATCTAAAAATATTTCAGTATTTTGGAAGACAAATTATTGACCTATAAATTGAGCTTGGTAACTTTTCTACAGTTCTACAAAATATTTTATTCTGAAAAGAAATGAGGAGGACGACCTTTCGACACCAGTTGTTATCGTAAAGTACTGGGTTTTTGATATAGAAATTGTTCTGACGCTACACAAAGCTGTCAGGCATAAAGTTTTAGGGTCAGAGGAAATTCAGACTTGTTTATTTAATATGATCACGATTTAACATTTGGGAAGTATCTGGCATTAATTCCAAAACAGTAATTGCTAATTGCTGAAAAAAATTCAAAGGAAATATTAACAGATTTGACAAAGAGTAACAAAGATTGAAGAATAAGTTAAAAGCAATAATACTCTAATTGTAGACAGTGTTTTTGTGAATTAAAAGTTAATTAAATTAAAACTGTCATAATGATAACAACTTTTGTTTTTTCTTTCAGATTGAAAGGAATGTAAAAAAAGTTAATAAAAATTGTGTACATGTCATAGGTAAGGAATCATTGTTATTAGTTTGTCAGCTTATTTAAACTGTTACTCGGATATAAACAGATACCATTTTAAACAGTTTGCTGTGGTCAATTTTCCAAATCTCTCTTAATGATTTTCCTAGTTTTTAGGGCACAGTTGTTCAAAGACACATTAGCAGAACCAAATGGTTAGTGAAAATATTAAATATAGGTAAAATATGTATTAGGTTTATAACGGTTGTTTTAGGTCAATACCTGAAGTACTGGGTTATATACACTAACATGTCAACATGAATTTCAAAAATATTGGCTATTATTCAGAATGCATGATATTTTCACTAACTTCCTTGGTAAAGCTAAGTAAGCTTTAAACAACCCGAGCCAAGAGTGTTTTACAAGCCAATTGCAGTGTTGTTTTTAGAATAGAACAAATTATGGATTTTGTCTAAAACTGCTAAAAGTCTTTAAGTTTCCATTTGTGTGCATTTTAAAAATGAAATTGCATGCATTCTATTTCATTGTTCATATTTAGAAAATAAATTTTGAAAACATATTCATCTGTTAAATGTAAAAGTTAAATATATTTTTTATGAATTTTTATTTGAAATTCCATAAAGTAAAAGAAATAATAGAAAAATTTTAAAATCCCAAGTACATGTACCTTATTACATGTAGATAAAAGGAAAGAACTCGTATATGATTTATACATAGACGAGAAATCAGTATCTTTTGCTCAGTCTTCCTTTTTTTCCCTTTTTTTTTTTAAATATTACATTATCATTATTTATTTATTTTGCTGCAAGACACATTTTCTTTTAAAGGGTGGTGAGAACTGTTACACCAAACCCATTTTCATGGTGAATTTCACTTCTATTAAAACAAATCTTAATATACTTGTATATATAGCAAAAAGCTTTCATTTTTTTCTTCACTTGCCTGCCATACTTGTTAACAGATGCTTAAGCTAGTTAAAATAATATTTTGAATTTTTAAAGCCTTCTGACAATATTTTCAAAGAAAGTTTTGAAATTGAAGATTCCCAGTTTTTGTCCAACATAGATTTGAGAATGTTCTGCACTTGTATCCCAAGATAACCCATAGTAATTGCCTCTCCACATACCTTTTGCCTCCATTTGCATTTAAAATTTTAACTGACTACTGGTACATGTTTATCCCATATCCAAACTTTAACCAACTCGACTATATCCCATATCCAAACTTTAACAGATTATATCCCATGTCCAAATTTTAACTGATTATATCCCATATCTGATTACAATCCCATATCCAAAACTAACTGCCTCTACATCTGTGAAAGTTTATGCTGCTTGATAAATTAAATCTATACAGTAAAACATTGATAACTTAAGGTTCCTTGAACTTCAATCAGTGAATCTTCCAAATGTGGGTAAAAATTTAGGCTAGTACACAGATCCATGAACTGTAACTTTTCTGTTGTACCTGAAATAATATGTAAATGCTTTTTTTTATGGAAAACATAGATTTTTAAAAAATTTTGAATAGTTAGAATTTTTTGCCCAAGTTCAGACACTGCTTTAAGATAAATAGCTAGAAATTCAGTTGAGACCAAATGAGTCAGCTGTGGTCTTTAAGAAAAGGATGCTCAAGTTATTGAAGTTCTACTGTATTTATGACAAACATTTGTAAAATGTTAAATATTTTATCTAAGTGTTGTATCCTGGTTTTGTATTTATAACCTCAGCTGGCCAAAAGGCCAAGTGAACAATGGCATAGCGAGGTGTTCATGTCTATGTGAGACAGAAAGGAGCAAAGTAAGCTTTAATTGGACAATTAAATTTAATGACATGTGGTTTTAGTTTTAAAGCTTTTATAAATGACCCTCAAAATTGGGTCAAGGGAAAACACTGGCCTAGATCAGGACATATTTTTTTTATCTCTTGTTACTATTTCAGCAATTGATATATTATTTACCAGGTGAGCATTTTAGGTCCATTGGGCCTTATGTTTTGTTGATGCCTTAAAATTTCAGCATTGTGTAGTAAGTATAATTATTTAGCAGCCTAATGGATACCAGAAATAGAGAAGAAAGTCCTGGAATGGGCTCAAAAGATACCACGACTGATCAGCTGACAGACAAGTTTAACTTAATATTAACTGATTTAGAAGAAAGTCCTCCCTTACCCGCCACCCTTAATGCTGAAGTGGTACGACAAACCTGACTATACTATGCTAATTAATGATTTAGCATCTAACTGGCATAACTAATACTCAATTTAACAATTCTAAGAACTTAGTAACTTATTTTAGCATTGCTGTTCTTCTTATTTTTCACTATTTCCATGTTTTACTTTTCTTCAATTTGGATGCGGGATATTCTTTTTTCTGCAGGTAGCATTATTCTCTCCTTAGTCTTTCAGTAATTTTGACAGGGTTCATTATTGCTTTAAAAATACATGTAGTTTCAAACTAGTTTTTAGTTGGTGATAAAACTTGATATTCCATTGCAATTTATTTAGTTATGAAATGAAAATGTAGACAATTTAGAATTTTTGAGATTGTAAATAATCCAATTTTAGATATACATGTACTCATTTCCTTGAAGTTAAAGCAATAAAATTGGGTTAACATTATATCTCGGATTTTATACATTTTGAAAAAAAGCTTTAAGTTTTGGAAGACCGGTAAATGCATAAAAATCCAAAATCAGTTGAATTCTTAAAAGTCTAAAAGAATTATAAGGTTTGTTATTGAGCCATGATTGTGGCTTTTACTTAAGTTGTTGGAAAAAACGAATTCATACAATCTGACAATAGAATCTGCATGTGCATGTGATTAAAAATTAGTAAAAAAAGAATGATACCTGGTTGTAATGTTCCTAGTGTTTTTATATATACTGTAAGGGGTAATGACCTCTAACTTCAAGGTATAAATAAAACAAGTTAGGCTTTTCTTGTTGTTTTGTGAGATTGTATAAAATGACATAAGTTAACAGAATGACTCGGCATATTATCCCAGCAAGTATTCCTGTATCCTCAGACTGCAAATCAACCCTGGTGGCAATGCCGCTACTTATTACACCCTTAACTAATGTAAAAGTACTATGAACCCTGTACTGACTTTAGCTAGCTATTAATGTGCTTTATTTCAGACTTATTTAGTAACACATATTATTTCTTATTTATCAGGAACTCTTTATCAACTTTGACACATGGTCACTATTTTAATGTTAGTACACGATTATTTCTCTTTTCTTTTTTAATTCAATTTAATAAGTTTTAAATATTTTGATTTCAAACTATATTTTATGATTTTTTTCCATTTTTTTTTTTGTTTAAATGTATATATATTCATTTCATTTGTTTTAGAACTAGTCAATTTATTTTACAGTAAATCTGAAAAATATGTTAAACTCATTTTCTGTTCTTTTTTTAAATTGCAACCATATAATTATTTACAATGTGGAACATTATTTGTTTTAATGTAAATTTTAAGATATGTCATAATTTATGAAGTATATATTGTTCCATTTATGTCTTTATACACATTTTGTGGACCGCACTTAATGATTAATTCTAGTTTATTAGATTTTTTTCAAAATGAAAAAATTGACTATAAATATTTTGAAAATCATGTTTAACAATTTGTTTTGTGGTTACATGTGTCATTTATTGTTTTTATTGTAGGTAAAACCAAGTGAAAATCCTTCACCATCCCTTGAATCTTCACCATCATTTGATGAATCTACAAGTGTAAAGAAGCCAGATTTTGATTGGAGAATGTCGCTCACATCGCCATCACATGATGATAAACTTCGAAGGGAAAATAATCAACTTAAATCACAGATTAAACAGCTTAATGCTGAATTACAATCAGAGCAAGGTTGGTTTGGTAGTCTGAACATTGAAACACATACAGAACAAATTAAACAGCTCAGTACTGTACTAAAGTCAGGGTTTAAATACTGTTTTGTCAATCATGAAAACTAATGAAAGGGAATCTGTGTGGATAACCATGACTTATGATGACTTTGTATGACTAAATTATGACGACTATAATTTAATTACATATATAAGGTTATTAAAAGGCATGATATTATAAAAATGGAGATTACTGCAATGTATAGTGCTTTTCAAAGTATTTATTCAGAAAATTGTTAAAATAAATTGCCTTATGGAACTTTTTATTTAAAAAAAATCTACAAAAATTTACAAGCCAATGGGAATTATTGTTGGAAACATAGTTTCATAATTGTTCAACTAAATATATGTATCATGTCTAACTATATCTCATAAAATTGGTCTTCTTGATTTCACATTTTTTACAAATTATTTTGTAGAAACAGTATCACAGCTTAGACGAAGGTTAAATGCTGTTGAGAAAGAAAGACTGGAATCTACAAGTAGAAATAATGCTGAGGTAGGTTTTTTTTTTGTCAATTAGTGTCAGAACATTTTTTGAACTTGTTCAGTCTAAAATTCAAGACTTTGATGATATTTCTTTTAGAGATGTGTTGTATTGACAGTATAATTTATGGTACATGTCATGTTACTAAGAAAAAGAGTTTTTTTCATGGTACTTTGAATTTTTTAAAAAATAGAACATATTTCTGAGTGATTTTTGCACAAAAAATTTCTTTCACAAATTTTTTAGGCGTCAATACAATTGACTACCATAGTTATAATATACATAAATTTTAAAGTCAGCATCTCTTTAGGAACTCTAAGGTGACTATTTATATTGTATAGTGTACCATGTATTTTAATATCCCATTTGTATTTTAGATATCAGATTTAGAAAGTCAGATAGCCAAGCTAAGATCACAGTTAGAAAAAGGAGAGGCAAATTACCAGAATTTGGAATTTGAATTGACAAAGACAAAGAGAGAAGTAAACCAACATCATCAAAGTGCTCTAAATAAAGAAGCTAATTTTCAAGATGCAAAAGATGAATTGCTTCGTAAGTTTCCATACATAATGTATACTGGTTATAAAGTTTACTAATGTATAGAAAAAATCAGGAATATTTCCTCTGCCAGAATGGAGTTCCCCAGAGCTCCATGTGATACCTAATAGCGTTTATGCAGGACCGTTATTAGCTCACTTGACTGAAAGGTCATGTGAGCTTATGGCATGGTTCGGCGTGTGTATGTACATGCATGCATACATGCGTGTGTCGTTTACATCTATTTTCGACTCCTAAACTGCTGGACAGATTTCAATGATACTTGGTCAGAAGCATGTATTGGCCAGTGCAATTCAGATTTGTTCATGGCGTTGCCATGGCTACCAAAACTAGGTCACTGTTACCTAGGGGTGCAAAAATCTTAAAAAATCTACTTCTCCAAAACCAATGATGGAAGAAAAAATCTGATGTGATATTTGGCTTCTCTAAGGTCTTAAGCCTATAGTTTGTTCATTTCATGAAATTAGGTTGAAAATTGTTAAGCGTTTTTGCGTTTAATTTAAAAAAATTCGTAAAATGGCTTCAAATTGTTATAACTTGACTACATGAACAGATAATGGCATAAGGTTTTCAGTTTTGACTTTTTCTTGAAATGACCTTGAAAAAAGGGTCAAAGTCAAGGTCATGACCTAATTTGTGATTTATGCAGTTTTAGACAATTTTCTTGCAAATATTAAGAGATATATGAATTCAAAACATTGTTAAAATATTCCCCATGACAAAATTAAAAAGGTACCAAGTTTTTTAACTACTGTCAATCAGGAAAATAATGCCTCATGAAATGAATGCGAATTGCCGATATTGAAGTAAAATGCGTATTGAAATTAATGCAATTTCCCCAGTAGGAAAGAAACAGCAAAAAATTACCGCTAAATGAGAATGTGCTCTAATTAATCAGTTGCTATAACAACTTCTGGTTAAGGGAGGTAACTTTATTTACAATAAAAAAAAGAATACAGACATCAGAAAATCAATGTGACAAGAAACTAATGCGATTAAACGGGCCTCACATTTTTCACATTAATTTCTTGCTCGCATTAATTTCCTGATTATCCATGTAGGAGTTGTTTTTCCTGAAATGTTATTTTTTGCTTATAAATACTAAAATTGTGCATTAGCTTGAAAACTATAATTTTTTTGTATAGGCATGTATATAAGAATATTGTAGGTACTGACATGACAATCATTTTGATAATGGTTCAAGGTCATATGTTCAAAGGTCAAGGTCACACCTGCAAAAGAAGCCTTAAATTGCTAATTATCTTGAAAACTGTTAACTTTTTGTATAGGCATGTATATTAGAATATTGTAGGTATTGATATGACAATCATTTTGATATATGGTTCATGGTCATATGTTCAAAGGTTAAGGTCATATCAGCATAGGAAGGCTTAAATTGCTAATTATCTTGAAAACTATTATACATGCATAGGCATGTATACCGTAAAAACCCATGTAATTTACGCACTTTTCTTTATAAAAATAAAGTTAAAGTTTAGGGGGTGCGTAAATTACATGAGTAGATAGTTTCCATGTTTTTTTTTCCCCTTGTTGACGAAAGTGTTCAAAATGTAAACATTTGTACCAGAAGATGACATATTTATTGTTCAAATAAGATTGCAAGGAAAATTAAAGCATGTGAAGAATAAAAAAAATGACGTCTGTGTTTGTTAACCATTTTTTTTTATGCTTACTTTCTTCTTACAATGTTTTTAATTAAATAGTTAACTACTGTTTTGGAAGTCTAACGTGCATTGGTCCAGCTACCATGTGCTTTGATTGAATTTTCCACCGATCGTGAAGGGGCACCTTTGACATACATGGTGATAACTGATAATCTTGACTGGATATGTGATTTGAGATGGATACTCTTGACTGGACAAAACTTTTTGAGATTTAAATTTTGCGGGACGTTTTATAGGTGTGAAAGGGATTGAAATATTAAGGGTTTAGACGCAAATAGGCGGAAATCATAGCTTGGGTCAAGAAGACACTCTTGACCAATCAAAATCCTGTTTACATACACAATAGGTCGGTTTCTTCCTTCTGTCGGTTGAGTAAAATGTCATGCAAGCTGATGTTAATTGTTAATTATATTGAATTTACAACACGTGTGAGTAATTGCCTGTTTGTATTCATTGATAATTCTACCTGTGATTATGATTTTGGAAGACATGCAGCAATACATAATGATCTGATAAAACTGATAAGCTACTTTGTTTGCAAACCGAAATAAAAATGTTTTGTAGATTAATTTCTTGTAATATGATACTTGCCATAATTTTTTAAATGAAAAATAATAAAATCTTATCTAATATCTAAGTTAATTCAAACTGGTAAATCACATCAAACTGAAACAAAACATTTAAATAGGTGAAAACTACTCCTCAGATCATTTAAAACATCAGCGATTCTGGAAATTTTTGAGTGCAAATTTTACACTAGTTGAAGCTTTTTTCATCAAATTTTAGCTTGAAAACCACCTGCGTAAATTACATGGGTGCGTAATTTACATGGGTTTTTACGGTATTAGTATATTGTAGATATTGACATGACCATCATTTCGATACAAAAATTCATTGAAAAAATGGTAAAATTCATAACATAATGATCAAAACTTATAAAAATAATTTTATCAATTCTTGAGTTCTATGGAAAACTTGTAAATCGGCAATTAAGTTGCTTAACATAGAAAAGTCAGGACAGTAGACATTTTGGCCGATTTCTACTCTCTTTTATAAAATTAACACTTGACAATCATTAATCCATTAATCTGTTAATTAGAAGCTGATCATAAAATCCTCTGAAAGTTTGTTCATCAATTATCCAGAATAAAGCCCTAAATTAACAGTAACCTGTTACAGGTAAAGATTTAAATACTGTCAAAAAGTCCGGCTATTCAAGGTGAAGTATTGATTTTTTTATCACCTCTCAGTGGGGCTCACAAAGGGGTTAGGTTACCTGGACTTGTATTACCGGTAAAATTAATTATTTTAAATTTTTTATTAGTGCCCTTGTTTCTTACATGCAAGTATTTTTCTTGTCAGTCATAATTATTTTTGAAATGAAAGTTGTCCAGATTTTTTTATTTCTAAAACAAAAAATCCCCCTTATTGGCAACCCTTCTAAAACTGAAAGTTGCCAGGACATTTTCTAGAAATGGGAGATGTACATTATTAGCCTAGGGGTTTAGGTAGTGTACGAATGGTATAAATGTCAATGCAGGGCTTTTTGAAGCTCATCTGATTAACTGGATATGTCAGAAATATTTTGAAACAATATATTAATGCATGGAAAATTATATAATCAATAAATGACACCAAGCTTTTAATTTTCTTGCATTTTAAAAATCCCTAAAATATTAAATTAAAAACAATTGTCCATTGTTTTAACAATACATTAATATTGGTGCTTTGTACATCCAATTTATAACTGTCAAATTGGAGAAGTTATAAGTCAAATGCAAATTAAGGGACATAACTGGTCTTCAGAATATCGACCCTGTGTAGAAGGGTCACCTGTCAACAAAGGCCACTTTTGGCCAGTCCCTCAAGTGGCCTTTGTAGACAGGTTTTACTGTATATGGTTCAAGGTCATACGTTGAAAGGTCAAGGACATAGCTGCATAAGTATACTGAAATTGGTTAATGATTTGGAAATTATTCATTGCACTACAGTTACTTTATGCATATTAGCTGCATAAATGAAATGTGACTGGATATTTCTGATAAATTTTTGTGGCAGTTCTTAACTTGAGAAAACTTGTAAAGTTTCTGTACTTGATATATTGTCTATTGTACTTTGCAAACAATTTTGGAGATATCCTCAGGTGAGCGTTAAGGCCCATGGGCCTCTTGTTTCTATTGGCAATGGAATCACATAAAGTGACATTTTCCCAAATAACGACTTTTTTCGGGAATATTTAAATAAACAATTATCCATTTCATAATATATTTTTCTTCTCAAATAGACTTCACTAGCAGAAAGTATTGTACATCCTAGGTCTTATCAGATATATTACAATCCATATTCATTCCTTTTCTGCATGTACAGAGGGCTGGATATTATCATAGGTACTGATTAATATTGTCAGCACAAACCTCTGTTTATTATTTTATAAGTATATCTGTTTTGTAAAAGTGTTTACTTATTTTTTAAATTTCTGATTATTTGGCTATATTAAATTTAAATACAGGTAAAATTGATGAGTTATCAGAAGAAATAAGAAGATTAGAGGATGATGCACAACAATCAATAATAACTCTACAAGATACAACTAAACAGTACAATAAAAGATTAGAAGAAAAGGTATTTAAATATAGAACAAAATGTCAATTTTTAAAACCCATGCATTATTGATATAATTTTAAAACACAATAAACATTTTACACCTGTTACTTGACAGGATGTATTATGGTATATTGTTCTTCTGTCTGTCTGTTCATAAGCTTTTTTGCTTGTGCATCAAACTACTTTTACACTTTTATAGCAACTAGTATTTTGAAACTATGCAGGTCTCTCTCTCAGACAGATAGTGATAGGCGTATTTTGCTCAGATTGGACTGTGCTCTGTTTAACATCTGCTTAAGTGAACACCTTTATTAAAAACAGGTTGTATGTAAAACTTGTATATAACAACCTCCTGTTTGTCAAATATATGTATATGTACACTTTCCTTGTTTTCTGTATTTAAACTTTACAGGATTAAATGTCCATTGTCAGTATTATTGAAGACTTGTATGCATCTTCATATGATCAGTATCAATTTATATATTACAGGACCATGAGACAAGATTAACTGTACTAATGTCAGCAGGGGTCCGGAAATGTTCATATTTGCCGGACATGTCCGACAAAAAATATTTTTGTCCAATGTGAAAAATCACTTGTCGGACATTTTTAGTTAATAGTAGAATTCAGTTAATTGGACACGTAAATAAATATGTTTGTCGGTCATTATTTTACTCGAGTATTGTTTGCTATCACCTGTCAACCATTTCAATAAATACTACAGATCTAATAATTAGGCTTTTGTTTATTAATCAGTTAGAATCCATGGTCTCAATCTGTTCCTTCTGTTTCATTGTCCTGAACCCTCATTAATTTTGTTGTTAAGTAATCACATGGCTTGACAGACGGAAGCCATAAACAGCTGATAACAATAAATAATTTTAAAAAGTCTAAATACAATCAAAGAGGTCTCGAAATGAGGTTCAGTAAAGTTCGTGTAACTTCGGAAAAACGAAAATGCACAGGTTGTCAATAAACAAAGATGGCCATCAAACCTTGTGTCGTCAACTGCCGACAATACAAAAATCGACACTATGTGGACACATGAGCCTGATCACACGTACCTAAATCTAAATAACCTCTATGTAGTAGTTAAATCCTTTTCAATCTATTTGATATTAAAAATTAAAATCTTTTTAAAATATATTGTCAATAACAACAATTTATTAGTTTGCTATTCACAACATCAGTTTGTTTTTTTTTATTTTTTTGTTTTTTTTTTTTTTTTTTTTTTTTGCTTTACACAGCATCGGTGGTAGGTGGTACGGTTGATTTGAAATAAAAAAATGTCAGTCAAATTTTTCCGTAGCCCTGTATGTCAGTACTATTGAAGGCATATGTATCTCCAAATGATCAGTATTTACATGTATATATTACAGGATCATGAGACAAGATTAACTGTACTATGTCAGTACTATTGAAAGCATATGTATCTTGAATGATCAGTATTTGTATATTACAGGACCATGAGACAAGATTAACTGTACTATGTCAGTACTATTGAAGGCATATGTATCTTCAAATGATCAGTATTTATATATTACAGGACCATGAGATATGTAAATATCAGTCCGAAGTTGACATACTAAGAGCAGATAAAGAAAAGTTAAGTTCTGCTGTTCTACAACATCAAAGGTTAGTTATATGTATTGACCTAAATATTCTTATAAAGTGGTCACCCATTCATAAAAAATCACTTCGATAGTCCTACAATTGTAAATATTCTTATACAGTAATCACTCATCTCTAAAATATCGCTCATGTGGTCCACCCTGGCTATTGATGTAAGGGATCATGGCTTATGTCTCCTTATTTGTTTTTCATTTATTGTCTTCAAGCATATCAATATTTATATTTTAGTTGTATGTCTGTGAAGTAGAGTTGAGTAATGATGATTAATGTCTCAATCAAGTTTTTTTCACTTATTCTGAGGAGGTCAATTTTGAAATAGTGACAGGAAACAGGTATGCAGAGAAAACCACTGACCTGTGACTAACAAACTTTGTCACAATGGGTTATGCTTGAGTGGGTACTAAGAGAAATAGACTGGAATAGAAAATGTTAGATTGAAAGAACATTATTAATTTAATTTTGATTTAATCTTGTTGATTTATTTCTTCAGTGCTATTGCTGATTTGAATGATAGACTTCAGGATATAACAGGTGGGTAAAATTTTAATCGTCACCTTTAATTGGTTGGGGGTGGGGGGTGTGTGTGTGTGTGTGTGAAGCATTGTCAAATTCAGTGCATTGCAAATTGGCATACCATGCAGCCCAGCCTGGGTTAGAAACACAAGATCCTCAAATTACAAACGTGCATCCACTTTACCACGTGTCATGGTTTAATATTATAAAGGGAGGAATTAATCAATAGAAAGTAGCATATATAAAAATGTATAATGTATTATATATATGTTAAAGTGTTATAAACGTATATATACTTGAGATAGTCAAGACATCTAAATCCATTTAATTTGTGGTTCATTACATTTTGAAGTTTTACTTCAATTATTTGTCAAGTTGGGGATTTTTAAACAACACTATTAGCTAATTTTTTTTTTTTTGAATGTTTTGATTTTATTTTTTAGTGGAAAAGAAAACTCAGACAGAAAACTTACGTAGGAGTCTAACTGAGATTGAATATGCTAAAGAAAGAGAAGACAGGTTGAAAAAAGATTTAGAGGTACATTTACTATATACAATTACATTTTATGTAACGTCTGCTAGTTTACAATGATAGTTGGGTGTTGGTAAAAATATTTCCCTTTTAATGTATATATCTTTAAACTGTTGTTATGTAATATACACAAGTGAAATTAAATTTAAGTTTAATTACTTTTCTGTTGTTTATGTTTTTTTTTTTATAATTTTTGTTTAGAAATTTTTTAGAAATTTAGTTCATAATTTAGTTCTGTGGTCTCTTTATTACCCCGCCTCGAAATAAGTAAAAGAATCTTGACTGGGGCGCAAAACACTATTACTCCACTCTTCTCTATTACCAGTTACATAAACAATTTGATCGGAAATTGATCTCACAACATTGAAACATGAGTTCATGAATTTTCATTTAAACTATAGTAAGCTGTAGTTTTTTTTATTTGCCCAATTTATACAAATATTTACAAAAGTAAAATTGTTCATTTTATTTTCACATTACAATTTCATTAAAAATTGCACTTAGAGTCTCCAATTTTGTAATTGTTCCAAATATGGTACAACAACCATTGTGTATTACACAGATATTATTGAAATTTTTTACCCCTACTATGGAAAATAATATGTGTTTGGTCTTCTGTAACAGATAAACATGTATATTAAAAGTATTTTAAGCAGTTTATTTATAAAGTTGAGTTATGCTAGATGGCCTTAACTGACAGCTAGTAAAATATATCAACATTCAATGCTAGGCTTTTGTGTAACTTCTCATACAATTTACAGTGTACCTTCTTAAATATTATTAACAAATATACCTTATCTTGAAAACTCCATACCTTATTGGCTTATGACTAATATTCTGTTTTAATTTTTATTTTAATTATCAGAATTTAGTTTTATAATATTATTGTTGTTTTTTCAGTATTATTGATAATTACAACCTCAAATCTGCTCAATTTTAAATAATCCTGCTTAAAGGGAAGCCATTTATTTAACCAAGAAACTAGATAAAATTGCTCTTTTTAGGAAAGTTTATTTCATACAAGGTCTGTCAGTAGTTGATGATTAGTTGATCTCACCTGTAGAAAGTACAGACATCGTCTGTGTTATCCACATGACATGTACTTGGGCCAACACTAGCTAAAAATATGTTGCAATTGGGACTGACACGTGAATTCTTGTTGTTGAGTCATGTCTGTGTCAAGTGTTTAACTTTTGCACCAAAATGATTCCAAATTCCTCTTGTACAATACAATTTTAATTTGTCAGTTTTCTAAACATCTGTCTTTTAATAAGTATTTGGTTTGAAAATTCTGCACCTACATTGGAACTTTAATAACTTGAATTGCATTAAACTAACTTGATTTAGAATAGTTCAGTTTTTTGAGACAGATAAAAAAGAAAAATTAGGGAACATGTAATAGCTTCTGAGTTTTTCAACGATGTTCCAGTAAACATTTAAGTTATTGAAGTTCTACTCTATGTTCTGCACATATATTAAATTGATCAGAATAAATACTTAAGTTCAATAATAAATACTTAAGTTCATTTTCTACATATTATTTTGTTTTTCTAATTTGTTGTCTCTGCTTTATAGTTAAGTATGCATGTTAGTTTGGCTTTTTCTCTCACTTCTAGACTGCACTGCACAGATTAAGGACAATAGAGGAAAGTATCGAGGCTGAGAGAGCATCACACTTAGAAACAAAGTTCAACTCAGAAATTGTTCAGGTATATTGTAATATAGATGACAGTAGTAAACTTTTGCACCTTTAGATTGGCAATTTTCAGTAGATTAATAAGATAAATCCTGTATTAAAAACTAATGACTCTACCATGTCTACGAAGCTGCTATCTTAAAAACAGAAAATCTAATTTCTTTTCAATGGGATTGATTTTTCGTTTCCCATAGGAATCCGAAATGAAATTGATTTGTTTACTTTTGAGTGATAAAATACAAGATAAAATTTATGCTTGTCTTTACCTGTAGATTGAACAAAGAATATGAATGGACAAAAAATGTACTTGGTCTCTTAAAAGGTTGCTTTATGTGAAAGGAATCATGTATACAAACAAAACAAAATCTTATCAAATTCCATACAGTATATATTACATGTTTAATGAACACAAATATGAAAGGTATTGGAAACATACAAGTTGAGTAAAAAACTAAAAGTAATTTTTCAGATTGGTTTCCCCATGCTTTTAGCATACATATATTGCAGTATTTATGTGAAAACAAAGCTACTCAGTACACACATAGAGTAACTTAATTACTGGCTTATAATAATTAGCTAACTTTGTTACCTCTGGTAATAATCTCCACTTGCTATGTCAGTTTGAAGAAGTTTATTATTTATTGTATGTATCTTAGTCAAGCTTGCAATTTTATATATAATGTATTTTTTAAAGCTTGCTTGAATTTGTGACATATATCAAGCTTTGTTGTTTTATAATTTGTAAATTGTCTGTGGTATCCCAGATTTTGACCCTTTCAGTATTTGTCTTTCCAGGAAATTCCAACTCCAGAATTCAGTATCTAAATATTCTATAAAAACAAACATTTTGAAGAAAATAATAAAAATTTGTGTAATCAGGTTTATTTGCAAAATTTCTTCAACAAAAATTTGATATTCACCTACCTAATATTTGTAAGACTTTTATTTACAAAAAACAAGCTGCTTTTATGTAATAAGTATTGATGTTCACCTGCCATACCACTCTAATCAATACCTCATAACATATGTGTCAGTTGTTATAGAAAAACTTTTGTGTCACATATTCCAGGAATAGAGTCATTTATACTGGAAACTACTAGTTGTTCTTCACAAATGTAATGGGTTACCTTTTAATACTGGTATACTGGTGTATCTTATTATGAGTAAATTTAATTCCATTCCTTATTGTTGCCAACAGGTGCTGACATGGTACAAAGTTTGAGTATTGGTATAACCTGCATGTGTTACCTAGAAATCTATCAATCTCACCTGTCAATCAAATTTATTTGAAATGTTTTTGATTTTAAACTAATGTAGACTTCAGACAAACATTCAAAATTTTCTTCATATTTCTATATCTGTGTGGTAGTATTAGATATCTTGTACTTTTTTTGTTCAGGAGCACGAGGGGATATCTCTTTATTAGATTGATCAGTAAAGCACTGGACGTATGTTCCAAGGACTCTAGGTTTAAAACTTGGCAAAGACAAGATTTTTTTTTACACTACATAGGGTTCACAATACATTTTATTATCCTGCATGCTGTGTGGCTGGACTGTCATTATATGAATTTGTACCTGTTTGCAATATAAGCATGCATTTACCATTTAACCGTCACAAGAGAGAACAACAGATATAAGAATTTCTTTATCTAAATTTTGAGCTTGCCTGTGTACTTATATCATACTTCAAGCATTAATATCAATACAAAATCTGCTGGTAAATGTTATAGATAGGATACAGCTCTGAAAATTTTCATTTACTAGTGAGTTTGCTGGAACTTTGCCGAGTCTCAGCAGCTAAATTTAAGACCAGCAGAGTTCATTGGCAACATATTGAAAGCATTTCCTGAAAACTTTGAAATCATTTCAAATTCTTGTCTTTTTGCAAAAGATATTTTCATGAGGCAAATGAAAACAGTATGTTTTTTATTTAGTAAATAAGTTTTGAAATTAATGACAGAATTCAAAATTTTCAAATAAATAAATTTTTTTAAGATATGCAGATAAATTTAATCAAAAATGGTTTGATCTTATCACTATGTGTATTGATATCTAAATAATTAGTTTGAAAAGCATATGTATTATTTGTTGTCAAGAAGCAGCATTCTGTACAAACACACTTAGTTTATTTGTTATTATTTTAGCTGCGTGTTCGAGATTTAGAAGGTGCCCTTGAAGTAGAAAAGTCAGCTAACGATGAAGCTAACAAAGCTATAGACAGATTAACAAAACAAGTCCGTGAATTAGAACATGCCTATGAAGAAGAAAGAAAAAGTGCAAAGGAATTAATGACTAAACTAGACAAGTATGATATAGATAATATTGATGTTATATAAGTTTACCTAGGAAATTCAGGATTTATCAGTATGTGTATGTCATAAGCTTTTTAATGTTGACCTTTACACATACTTTTTTTTTACATCTTTATACTGAGTATTTTAATTATTTGGTAGGCTGATTTTTTATTGAAAATTCTCTGTAGAGGGGAAAAATTAAAAAAGTGAATTTTCTTTTAGATTTATGTTTTGATGATTAAGGAACATGAATGGATATAAATACAGTTGCCTGCATCTATTGTTGCTGTAATAATTAATCATATTTGAAAGACCTCTGTTATTTTATGATTTAAATTTAGTAAGAGTTTATGTGTAATAACAATGTGTCATTTTCATTATACCAGTTTCTTCATCATCAGAATTGGTAAAGAACACAATTCTATGAAAAAGCAGCTAACATCAGAAGTAGAAAACAAGAAAAATGTTATAGGTGATTTATCAAAGGAGCTTGAAATACATCAGAAAAATTTTACAGAACTGAAAGATGAATTAACTAAGGTATGTTCACTATTTTAGTTTATTACATAAGTTTAATTTTGCAGCTACAAGAGCCTTATTACTGCTGTTTTATGACTTGAAGGTGATTTTATAATATTCCTTTGATGTGGAAATAGTTTTGCATTAGCAAAAATTTTGGAGATAGAATTAAAGGAACTTGAAAAAAAATTGAAGTTTTGAATGTTCAATAAAGAATTTTTTGTAGGATATAAATATATAGAGAGATGCATTTAGAAATTGTGTTCTGTCTACCTTATGATTACTGAGGACTGCTTTATGATAGGAGTACAGGTATTTGACATAGATAACTTACACTAATTGATAAATTACAGGCAAAGAAGCGACAGATATATTTAGAAGAAACTTATGGTGGAAGTATGAGAGAACTTGAGTTATTGTTAGAAAACTTTCAAGTGGATGAAAAATCAAAGAAAACCAGTAGTATGTATCAACTTAAATGATATACTTGTACACATTTTGATTTCTTGAAACTTTGTTTAAATGTGGTAAATGATATTAAATACATATAAAGTGTTTGTTCAAATTAATGGAAAATTTCTGACATATCCTTAATATGACCATTTAGTACTCTGTGTGTTTTAATTTATTTGTTTTTAGTAGACAATTTACAGATGGGCTATGCTGTTTTTGGCTCACTGGACAAAATAAGGAGAGCTATATTGTCTTTCAAAGCTTGCTATCTGTTATATCTGCCCGGTATATACAATGTTATTTTTGTTAGAATGTTTTCTAAGGACTACAGTCAAAGTTAGAGGGGATGTAGCTATAGTGTCTTTTGACAGCTATTGTTAAAGCCAAAAAGATAATTTCAAAAGAAAAATTTCCATGAAATCTCTTCAGGCTCAGTACTGTTATAATTACGAAGTGGGTAAACATTCTAATTAATATGTAAACATTTTAAATGAATATGCTTGTTATGTCTACATATTTGACAATATATATATATATATTTTTTTTCCTTTTATTGAACTAGAAGGTAAGAAGGAATCAGGAAAACAGCAGCCCAAATCCAACAGCAGTCCTGGAGTCACTACGTGTTACATTGATGGAGTATAAGAAGAAATTAGATACTACAACAGAGGAGGTAATGAATTTATGTAAAACTCTGATCAGACTTATTCATTGTTTTTACGTAAACATGATTTTTAAAAAAAAATAATAACTGTATACTCGACTAGCTTTAATCGTAGTCATTAGTTATACATAAACATTTTTTAAAATCAATGTTTTTGAATGTTAAAATGATCTTTAAGCCTTCCTTCCAGTTTTTATGATAATTCTTGAATGTTATTAATGAAAACCCTGAGTTCTAAGCTAATCTTGATTTTTTTTACATACTAGGTTGAGCCTCTGTGGCCGAGTGGTCTGAAGTTCACACTTACCAATCACAGTGCCTCCCACCACCTGGGTTCGAATCCCACTCGGGACAGATCCTAGTGTGAGAAAGTTTGTCAGTTCACTTGCGGAAGGTCGGTGGTTTTCTCTGAACACTCTGATTTCCTCCACCATCCCAGAACTGACTACCTCCAAATAATTGAAAGAATCTTGACTTGGGCATAAAACACCCTTACATCTTCTTGAGAAAAATTTGAAATGATTTTTTTTTTTATTTCTGACCTGTTTTAGCTTGCAAAGATGAAAAAATTGAGTGACACCTTGAACAGAGAAGTTGACAATTGTAAAGAAATGATATGGGCTAAAGACAAATCATTAGAGGTAAGATTTACAAACAATTCCAAAGCTAACAACAACAACAATGTTCAATTAGTGCATGTATCTTTATGTTATTATTATTATTTATATCAATTGTGGTTCTAGATTTTTTTTAGCTCATCTTAACATATGGTATGCAGTTTCTTATAAACAAAAATATTGGCTATGTGACCCAAAATAAGTAATATTGAAGAGAGCCCTATAAATTAGGTTTAAATCATTGACAAAGTTACAAGAGATGTTAAACAGGCTTCCTGGTGAGTGCTAAGACACTTAGACTTACTGTTTGCTTTGAATGAGTTTTTTTTTAATATTAATAAATTCAATTTTTTTTATATTTAGGATGCTCAGAAGAATTACACAAGGACAGCTAAAGAATTGAACAGAATTCGATCTCAGTATGCTGAAATGGAAGGCTCGTTTACGAAGTTGAAAGTAGATATGCAAAGTTCAGCATCAAATCAAACAAAAGATAGAAAAAGAGTGCAGGAACTGTCAGAAGAGGTAATTAGAGGTTGATTTTATTCGGACAGCAATATGCATTAGGTACATGTGAATCAGGAAAGTTTTGTGTCATTTGTTTGTTCAGTTTTTTTTATAAAGTAGACTCTTGGGTAATAATGAAGTCTGTACATAATGTTGTCCTAAATTTTGAGTTAACAGTATCTGCTCAGCTTATGTACTGAAATATTTCAATCTGTAGTTTTATCCAACAATTTTGGGTGACATTTAGATAAAAAAGAATAAGTCATTACTTACTTTCTAATCGTTGACTTGCCTTTAACTTAAAATTACATACTTGTACATGTATGTGTATATTACAAATTTTTTATATATACATTCATTATTTCCAAACTTTCGTTTATGAAAGTAAAAGTTTGATGTTTTAGATATTTGATATATACTTTTATATTTTATCCAAGTTCAGTGAATCTTCAGTGTGAAATTGACACAAATTTTGACATCAAGTTTTCATACCATTGAATCAAATTATTTCAATTATTTGAAAATATTGCAAAGACAAATCATTTGTACAAAGTAATGACTGTTATTTAAGAAGACTTGTCTTTGAGTAAAGAAATTTACTTTGGTTTTAATTTGATCAGTCTGAATAGATAATGATGAATGTTTTGTTATGTTACAGATAATGAAGCTTGTAAAGAGGCATAAAGCTGATGATGAGGTATGTGTTGATTTTACCAGGTATAGATAGTGAAGAAAGACAGAATTCAATAATGTCAATCAATATAGCCATTCATTATTTAACTAAGTATGTAAAGCACCTGCTGTGTAACCAGTTTAATGTAAATTTTATGATTTACATGTATGTCTTGGTGAAAAACAAAGGTCTGTACAAACAGAGCAAGTATGATGACATCACTATGTGAAAGTTGTGAATCCCAGGGTAACAATCTTCCCAATAAGGTTAAAGTTTTGAATCCCAGGGTAACAATCTTCCCAATAAGGTTAAAGTTGTGAATCCCAGGGTAACAATCTTCCCAATAAGGTTAAAGTTGTGAATCCCAGGGTAACAATCTTCCCAATAAGGTTAAGTTTTGAATCCCAGGGTAACAATCTTCCCAATAAGGTTACAGTTGTGAATCCCAGGGTAACAATCTTCCCAATAAGGTTAAAGTTGTGAATACCAGGGTAACAATCTTCCCAATAAGGTTAAAGTTGTGAATCCCAGGGTAACAATCTTCCCAATAAGGTTAAAGTTGTGAATCCTAGGGTAACAATCTTCCCAATAAGGTTAAAGTTGTGAATCCCAGGGTAACAATCTTCCCAATAAGGTTAAAGTTTTGATGCTGAATCATGGAGAATGTTTTCCATTTATTTTACAATTTTTGACAAACTTCAATCTTGAATAACTTCCTTTGAAATTTCAGGAAAAATTGGCCTACTTACATGGGATGTATCAGAGATTATTATCTGGACGGATTATGGTACCTACAAAAGACCAAGGATTAAATCAGCTTACCTGGGCAGATTTAACTACAATTGTATATGAACAGGTGTCAGCACTAGTCAATGCTTCACTTAGAGCTGATGAAAAGGTTAGTTAAGAACACGCGTCAGTATTTTAGTGTTGTTCAACAGTATCATTCCTTTATTTAAGAAGTAGGGAGCATACAATTTAAATTTATTGATCTTTTTCAGAAATAGAATGTTGTTAGTAAACAACTTATCAATTTTAAGACTTTGAATACTTCATGTTATGTATATAGGTATCATTATTCAAAAACAAGAAATTAAGTTTCATTAAGTGTTTATGCATGTAACCATGCTTAATTTTTATCCTTGATATTTGTACATCCAAAATGATAGGATAAATTCCAGTTCATGTATACACTGTCAGAAAAAAAGTATTTGGAAATAGTGCATGAATTGATTATATTTGGTATATTTTGAACACTATATCTATTAATATAACTGATAGTGCTCTGTGATATATATGTTATTAAGTTCATTATGTAAAAGTATTATATAATAAGGGAGGACATGTCTTAATAATGGTTTTATGTTACTTTTACAGATTTGTCACCTTGAAGAAGCTCTAAAGATGAAAGAAGAGGCATTAGATGATATACAGAAATCACACGAAGATCAGCTTAATAAACTGAGCTCTCTGACCAAAGAGAGAGAACTTTCATGGCAAAAACAGAAAGAAGAAATAGAAGGCCATTACTCACAGTTATTATCAGAGCTTCAGGCCAGATCAAAGGTAGATTTAGTCTGTTAGTCATTACAACAGGTTAAACAAAAAAGACTAGGCCAATAAAACAGACCAAACAAAAAAGGCTAGGCCTATAAAACAGGCCAAACAAAAAAGGCTAGACCTATAAAACAGGCCAAACAAAAAAGGCTAGGCTTTTAATACGGGCCAAACAAAAGAGGCTAGGCCTATAAAACAGGCCAAACAAAAAATTCTAGACCTTTTAAATAGGCCAAACAAAAAAAGGCAAGGCTTTAAAACAGGCCAAACAAAAAAGGCTAGGTCTTTAAAAGGCCAAAAAAAAAAAAAAAAAAATTATAATGATACTAAGTAGTAAACAATTTCTAAATCTGTGAACTTTTTATCAATCAAGTTTCATTTGACTCCAGTTAAAATATATTTTGAAATGTAAAATGCATGGAAAAAATTTGTGAAAAGAATCTGAATTAAATTTAAACTATGATAAATATTAATCATGTTATGTGTTCCTTGAGAGGTGGACATCCTAAAGGGGATAAGAATTGCATATAAATATTTAGCAAAACTTTTGTTATCCCACCAGACATCATATCATGGGGACTCAATGATTTGCAGATATTTGCCTGCTAATTAGCCACAAAATTTAATGACTTTGTGACTTCTTTTTTATACACCCCCTGTTATCTGTTTGTTTTAGGATGATGGTGAAATTTTAATTTTACCATCCTCATTGAAGAATTTTCATGCTCCTAAGTTAGTGGGTATAATGGTAAGTTTGATTGATGAATGGAGCAATTAATTGTATTTACTGTTTTTCTGGAAAAATGGGGAAAGAAATGTTGTATATGTGTTATAAAAATTTGGTGTTGGGTACTATAGTTGCTATATAAACTTGCTTGTTAACTTTCATTTTGGAAATGTCCTCTTGTCATAACTTACATTTAATAGACATATAGGTTTTTTGGTTTGACTTAATCAGTTTTTGATGACTTGGGTTTGGTTATGATAAATGATTCATTCATGCATTTGTTAATGAAAACCTAGTTTTAGATAGTAACATTCCAATTATCTTTGCTTCGTATTTGATATTGTGAACTTTCCTAATTTCTATAACTTCCATAAACTGATGTCGCATTCTGTTTTTATATTTATAAATAATTGATTTATTAGTCATTTACAAGCTTGGTACAATGTTCCTACAATCACTTTTATATACATATTATGATTGAATTATTTTTTTTACATGGTTAATAAGCTGATAGATTAAAATGTTAATATCTATCATTTTTGAAAATGACATTCTGAGTTGGCCTGTATCATGTTCAGAAGAGTTTATGTCATGCTAGTATCAAGCTTAGTGTCCAATATTTAGTGTTAAAAATTATGATGTAAATTTTTTGACTTGATGTGCAAAGGAACAAGAAAGGCTGTTCTTTTGACTGTTCTTGTTAAAATTTTGTGAGATGAATTTTTTTCAGAGCAGTATATTGTTATTGATTCATTGATTATTTATTCACTTCAGCTGCATTTAGATGTTACTCAGTTTTGAATAGTCAATACAAAAATTGAGCTAAACAAGGCTTTTGTTTGCACTTAAACTTAACTGTTATCTGTTTAATTTTGTTGTAGAAAAGTCAGGCCATGGCAGATCAAGCTTGGGAAAAAATCAGAATGACTGGAACGGTACAGCATGGACTAGAGACTGAGTGTTCAGAATTGCGAAATCAAACATCCGAGTCACAAAAACAAAATAATGCTCTTCTTGCCACTTGTAGTTTACTCTTTGGTGCTATTTACCCCATGTGCTCGCGTTCTAACCACTTAGCAATGCAGCGCAGAATGTTGGAAGAACAACTTAACAATTGGGAATTCTGTCGAGAAAGAGCAGAATTGTTAGTCCATACATTAGGTAGTGAACTTAAATCTGTAAAAGGTGAAATAGAAACAGATATTTCTAAAACAGCAAGAAGACATCCATTATTGGTGTTTAGAATTGGTGCAGTGGCAGTGTTGGCTGCCAATAGGTTAAAATATTTTGGACGGAATTCTGCAAATAAAAATATGTTTGTGACATATGATTCAGTGATATCACATCAAAGTGGAGTTGTTGTATGTACTGGAGGAATCAAACCAACACAGAAAAAACTACTAGGTAATATTGTTGTGTATTTTATGAGAGAGAGAGAGAGAGAGAGAGAGAGAGAGAGAGAGTTTTTACAACCCAGTCAGAATTCTTTCACTTATAGGCAGTCAGTTCATTGATGGTCAAGGAATCAGGAGTGATCTTCAGCAAGGAAGACTTTTGAATCAACAATGTGGTCTGTCTCAACTGAGCTTTTTTGTGTCACATTTATAAGATAAAATCTTAGTATAGGTGAAATAATATATTTAGGATCATACTATAATTGCCATCAGTACATAGCACAGCTCAATATTTTAAGCTTCCTAGAGGTGTACCTTGTCATTGCAGTGGTAAAAATCACAGCCTTGGTTGCTCAGAGGTAGAGTGTCTGTGGCTTACTGACACCTAGCCTGTACATTAAAAGTTGTTCTGAATACACTTATGTACCATCAAACACACTTAAACTTCTCAAACATACAGGAATTCAATCTCGGATAAATCCTTGAATATTAATAAACTGGTTCTTGTCATGAATAACTAAATATTGCTGGTGTGTGAATTAAGCAGCATTACATCCCCAAAACCCAGCATTAAAACCATAAAGTGCACCAACTCAAATCAATTGTTTCTTTCATTTTCTTTACAGATGATACATACAGCGATGAGATGGATATCGAGACAGTACAGAGACAGACACAAACTTCAGTTATAAACTGGTTATCTAACGAAGAGTTACGTTCTACCGTTCTAACAACTACCTCAGAACTTGTAGATATGGCATACAGACTGAAAGATAAGGATAAAGGTATCAACAAAACCAAATCAATTCATGTAAATTGTATTCTCATTATTATACCAAAAACAGAAATGGGAGCTGTTTGGTTTTCATTGATACATGTACATGTGTATAGTACTATTCAAATTATTTTGTTTCTTCATTTGTATGGCACTTGTTTTATCTCTTTCAACATATGTATGTATTCTTTATTGTAGGCACACACACACACACACACACACACACACATTAAACTATCAAAAATTCAGTTAAATGTGGAAGGTTAATTAATTATACATCATTCTGGATTAAAATGTTTCTTAACTTTTATCGAAAAATTACATAAAATGTGTAAGTAATTGTTGTTTTACATGTTGTGTTTACTTCTATTCACAGCTTCATCTGTAGAAACAAGAGCTCTAGTTAACACAGCCAGGAGTTCATTTACAAATCTTTTGGATAAAGTCAGTCGTCAGTTTGAGGAAGTGTGTTCACAGCCTACACTAGCTATCCGTGAACGTAACTCACTGGTAAGGTTACTGGGTCGAGGACTACACAGAATATGTGCCAAAATGCCAGTAGAAGAGAAAAAATACATTGCTACACTTCAGGTAATATATTAGTTGTAATAGTGTTTTATAGTAGAAGAATATTATAAACCTTTTGTGGATAAAAACAAAGTTTGTCTAATCTTTCTGATTTAAGATATATCTTTATCAGTCTTCAAGTACTCAGAAATAACATTTCAGTATAATAAGCTTAAATGTATCCTATTGAGAAAAAAAAAGGGGGGGGGGATTTTGATTTATTTTGCTGAGCAGCAACAAAAGGGGGGGGGGGATTTAAGAACATTGACAATAGTTTCGGTTTTTCTTGGATAAAGAACAAAGATGAGGTAATTACCTGGTATTAACTTTTCTTTTGTTTAGTTCAAAGCCAATCATTTAGGTTTAAGTCTTAAGGTATATCAGTTTTTCACACAATGTGTGGGGATGGCCTGACATATAATTACAGAAATTTCTTGTTTAAATTATAAAAGGATCTAATGGGAGCCCTACAGAATCACATATTGGACTTTACTCAGAGACTTCATAGTGTGGAAGTGGAACGTAGGGAACTGTTAGTGGAACTTAATCAGTTAAGAGGAGACAGGCATGACATTCCACAGAAGGACGATGATGGGCGCTCTAATAGTGATATAGAACCAGTCAAAGATAAGGTAAAATGAAAGACAGTTTTGATTATTTTGGACAAATATGAAATTTAAATACATGTTAATGTCAAGCTGCCATGTATGAGCAACCAGTAATCAGATACAGGAACCATAAACTAAAACAAGAAGTCAGCTGATCATTTATACCATCATATCTTCATTTTGTAAGCCATCTAATAAAGTTGTATCTGAAAACTAGAAAAATCAATAGTTATAGAATTACATTTGTATGAATATATATTAAGACCACCAGAAAGTTTGAAACAGCCTTTTTCTCCCTCCTCTGATCCTATTCAACATCTTTTATAAAAGTTTACTATGAGGAGTCTTCTACACCTACAGAAATCAACATAGAACATTTAGGTCATATAGGCTATGAATGTAGGAAGTAGAAGTTAATCACTTCATAGTTCAATTCAAACTTCATAGTTTTTTCAATGTTTAAATGTAATAATTTTTATTATGGTATACATGTATATGGATGATTGGGTATTACTGTTACAGATAACATTGGTTTGTATGTCTTTGACCTACGTAATATTTTGTAACCTATCTACCTCAATAGATGTTGACCTTTGTGAGGAAAATGCTAGTTAACAATGCTATAAATATAAAAGTTTATATTTGTTTATTAATAGGAACCTCAGTATGTTGCCATGGAGAAGTTTGAAAGTGTTTGTTACGAACTGAATAATGCACTACGCAGAGAACAGCAAGCTCAGCAACTTTTGATGGAACAGAGCAGGCAGTTTGAAGAACTGACCTTGAGACTTGACCTGTATACCTCAGAAGGCATGGAAAAAGAACAGACATTGGGGGAGGCTATACATGTAAGTAGTTTGTCTGAACTAACCCTTAGCTTTGACTGCGCTAATAGATCACATTGCCTCTTACAGCCTAGATTTGATCCCCACTTAGGCAGATCCAAGTGTGAGAAAGTTAATTAGTTCACTTGCTGAAAGGTCAGTGGTTTCCCCTAGGCACTCTGGTATCTGCCACCATCCGAAAGATTGAACTTCTTGATGAAAATGAAAGAATCATGACTGGAGTGTAAAACACATTACTTAACTCAACTTCTTAGACTTAACCGGTATATCTTAGAAGATGAGGAAAAAATAAATAATATGTCACTGTAACATTAATCGGAATAGTAAGAAATATATACTGGTCATAAGTTTTTTTTGCAAAATTTGTAGTCTCTAATGCAACAGTGTAACAGAAATGAAATTGTTTGACTTTTTCCTTGCAAAATTGGATTCGAGCCAAGATTTCAGCAAATTATTTCATTTGCAAAAATATCTGGTTATACTATAATATTGTTTTTATAATTTGGGTCCATTTTTTTTTTTTTTTTTTTTTACTATATTGCATATTTGATGCTTGTAGCATGTTTTGAAAGTACATTGAAATAAAAGTAAGAATTAAAAGGTCATTATGACTAGATAGTAAACAAAAGTCCTCTTATAGTTTATGTCCTCAGTGAAGTAACAAATGTTACTCAACCAGTGTTGTTATCATGATGGGGGTTGTCAGTATCAAAATCTGGATAATTTTACTAAATCCTAAAATCAAAGAGAAGACAATAAAACAATTAAAGTCAGTTCTTATTGGAACATCTTATGTTATGGAACCTAAATACATCAAAACCTTGTAAATGCCCCTGAATTACTTTGCTCACCTTGCTCATTGTCACACAGTTGTAGACTCCCAAAATCCTTTTTTAATGTTTTTCTTTATACTCTTTTTTTGATGTAATGTCAGATGTCATACATATCAGATATATAACACCAAAATCTGACATAACAGTGGCAGGCAATAAATTGAGATTTTTACCTATTTAAATTTACTCCCTGATAAAGGAATTTTTATAAATATTGATACATTTACATGTACATGCCACATGGACATTTATGGTAATTGTAACCAATTGTTTTATTCACCAGAGTTTGGCTGAGATGAAACTTGAGCTAAAAAGAAAAGAACAAAACCTGAGACAATTAAACAGACAGTTGATAACACTGGATAGTGATAAGAAATCTATGCAGAGTAACATATCTGATGCTGAGAAAGCACTTAGAACAGCTGCAAGGTAAGGATGCATGTATACAACCTTCTGTTAATGTTTGTAGCTTTGTTTTATGTTTTGAAAAAAGACTGAAGTGACTATATACTCTAGAATTCAGACTGCAAACTCTAAATGTCTCACTGATATAGGTTTGAACATTAAACACTGTCAACCATATATGAAAAAGGATATTTTACTTCTTGGCAAATTTCACTGGATGACTTTATGCCACCAAAATTTGACAAAAGAGTTTGTGTGGTAATATAAATCATCAGTATACAGCATTCCATTGGAGACATTTATATCTCAGCACTTAGCAACCAATAGAAATGCATGTATGCTGAAATATGAGGAAAATAACCCCCTCTGCTTAATGCTATTGTGCACATCATAGATATCCATTGCCATAGTTTTACCTTGCTAGGACATAAAACTGAATTTTGTTTGTGGCAGTTCTACCAATATTGCATTGTCTTTTAGACATTTATGCCAAAAAAGCATTTAATAGCTTGGGTATATTAAGACTTTTAAGCTTAATTTTAGGAAATGATTTAAACTTTATTATTTCTTTTCTACCTTCATCTCAATTTACATTGGTTGAAGATTTTATAATAAAAGAGTAAACTTGTTGTGAACTGCTGTTAACTGGTCATTGATCAGTTATAACAAATACATCAAACCAATCTTCAATTATAAAATTGAACTGATTCCAAACACTAATGTTATATTTATGAAGAATAACTATGAAAATAAACCCTGGGTAATTCATTATTATATAAGCATCTGTATTGATTTAACAATACAAATATGCTTTTTGTGTGGGCTAAATGTATTGTACCTGTAAATTATTATTTGCTGAATCAGAAATACCAATTTATATTACAACATTCATACATATTCTAAGTTGGAGCTTACATTTTGTCTCATTTCTTATCATTAATTTTTATTAGATATGTAAGAAAATGTATACTATGATATTAAAATCTATTATTTTATATATTACCATCTACATGTACTGACATATTTTTATGTGCCAGGGTTGAATTTTTGACTTCCATGGTGACTGTAAGGCGAGATCTGGGATTTATTTTTCAAGTATCTACAATAACAAATCAAAATTTAGAAGCTTTAGCCTCAAGTCTGAATCTTAAGGTTAAGCTTACTTCATGATGAGTATAGGAACTAAGTGACCCAAGCTTATTCAGGTTAAATTTTTATTTATAATACAGTCTCTTATCTGTGTCTTTTTATTTGTCCATCTTTCCAGAGCTTTATGACTTTTGCTTCACCAAGATTTGGTCAAGTTCAGACAAGTATTTGGTTTACATTGATTAATTTGTCATGTATCCTATTGTGATGGTTTATTTTATACAGGACTTTAGTGTACCAAGGGTTCAGTTTTGATAGGTTATACTGTATAGATCTGAAATTTGTTAAGACAGTGCTTTATCCAGGGTTCACTTTTTATAGGTAATACTGTATAGATCTGAAATTTGTTAAGACAGAGCTTTACCCAGGGTTCATTTTTGATAGGTAATACTGTATAGATCTGCAATTTGTTAAGACAGTGCTTTACCCAGGGTTCAGTTTTGATAGGTAACACTGTATAAATCTGAAATTTGTTAAGACAGTGCTTTACCCAGGGTTCAGTTTTGATACGTAACACTGTATAGATCTGCAATTTGTCAAGACAGTGCTTTACCCAGGGTTCAGTTTTGATGCGTAACACTGTATAGATCTGCAATTTGTTAAGACAGTGCTTTATCCAGGGTTCAGTTTTGATAGGTAATACTGTATAGATCTGAAATTTGTTAAGACAGAGCTTTACCCAGGGTTCAGTTTTGATAGGTAACACTGTATAGATCTGAAATTTTGTTAAGACAGTGCTTTATCCAGGGTTCACTTTTTATAGGTAATACTGTATAGATCTGAAATTTGTTAAGACAGAGCTTTACCCAGGGTTCAGTTTTGATAGGTAATACTGTATAGATCTGAAATTTGTTAAGACAGTGCTTTATCCAGGGTTCAGTTTAGATCGGTTATACTGTATAGATCTGAAATTTGTTAAGACAGTGCTTTATCCAGGGTTCACTTTTTATAGGTAATACTGTATAGATCTGAAATTTGTTAAGACAGAGCTTTACCCAGGGTTCAGTTTTGATAGGTAATACTGTATAGATCTGATATTTGTTAAGACGGTGCTTTATTCAGGGTTCACTTTTTATAGGTAATACTGTATAGATCTGCAATTTGTTAAGACAGAGCTTTACCCAGGGTTCAGTTTTGATAGGCAATACTGTACAGATCTGAAATTTGTTAAGACAGTGCTTTATTCAGGGTTCACTTTTTATAGGTAACACTGTATAGATCTGAAATTTGTTAAGACAGAGCTTTACCCAGGGTTCACTTTTTATAGGTAACACTGTATAGATCTGAAATTTTGTTAAGACAGTGCTTTACCCAGGGTTCAGTTTTGATACGTAACACTGTATAGATCTGCAATTTGTTAAGACAGTGCTTTATCCAGGGTTCACTTTTTATAGGTAATACTGTATAGATCTGAAATTTGTTAAGACAGAGCTTTACCCAGGTTTCAGTTTTGATAGGTAATACTGTATAGATCTGAAATTTGTTAAGACAGAGCTTTACCCAGGGTTCATTTTAGATATGTAACACTATATAGATTTGCAAACATTGTTCAGTTTCGGGTTTAATATTTCTTTTTCTTTTTTTCAATTTTCAGGGATAAAGAGATTCTAGCAGTTTATATTAAGTCTGTTGAAAATGCATTAGAACAGGTAATACATGTAACAATTAATGTGTAAACATGTGTGGCAATGATAAATGTATGTGTGTGAATGTGCATTGTGCACGTGTTTTAAAATTTTTTTTTTAATTAATTAATTTTTATTAATTTTTTCGTTACAAAGGTAACATGTTAATAAACTTTATATAATTGTTTTGCATGTAGACCAAGACGGTACTTAAATAAATGGCGCCATGTCGAAATGTGTAATTTGTAAACCCTGTTATCATGTTTATACTCAAGCCCATCCTTATTTGGGGAGAGTTTTGTTTGTGTGTTATTTATTACATATTTATATGTGTATGCTTGTAAATATAAGTGATATTTCTCTATGTTAAAGACAAAAATCTGTAGACAAATAACTATACAAACATTACAAGTCTAGACCTGCTAACCAAAAGTATATAACTTGTTATGATTTATGTACTAGTCACATATCATTGTCAGAAAAGAAGAAATATTATTGATCTAATCAAAACTTTAAATTAAATTGTTACACTGGTGTTGATGAAGACTTATCAAAATGACGGTTGTGTGAAAAAAATCAAATATTTGTTTTGGTGCAGGAGGATGATGGGAAAAATTTAATCAACTACTGTATAATAAAATTGATCGCTGGATCTTATATCTGGCTAAATTTCCAAGTTCTTGAGATAAAATCAACCAGTTTTACATTAAAAATATTACAGAAAGTAATCATATTTGACACGGATGGATTTCGAAAGTTTTTATGTTATAATGATTTAATTTTATCTTTTTTGTTGGAGACTGAAGCTAAGTTATTTTTTATGATTTAATTTAGTTTTATATAGAATTTTTCTTATCTTCTTTAAAGATACTGGAATCCTTTATCATAATTTAATTGCCCTCAATATTTTTTGTTGTTGCTTCATGTTGGAGTCTAATTTCGTTTCTGTAATTACTTCTTATCTACACTAATCATATTTTTATTATAAGAGAATACCGGTAATTCCTGTTTTTGGTTTTGTATGGTTATTGAATTTTTGACAGTAGGTTGCTTTTTTAAAAATATTTATTTATTCATTTATTTATTTATTTATTTATTTATTACTAACTTATTTATTTATTTATTTATTTCTTGAATATATTTTGTAAACAATTTATTCAAAACAAACAGTGACTGTTAACCGATTTCTTTTGTTATTTACTTTGTTTTTTTTAAAAATATTTACAAATAGCAAAAAAGTAAATAACAACAAAGTATGATACTTAATGATGACATTAGTTAAAATGTGTGTTTAAGGCTTATGATAATTCATTTCATAAACTGATTGAAAATCACTTTTTCTAGGAAGGTTTATGGAGTAGCAAAATAGCTTGATGTCTTGATAAAAGTTTGATGAACCAGAACAATGCGTATAATAAAAAAATTCATTCATGCATCAGTAACCATGAGCTAACTGGTCAGAGTGCCTCTCACTGCCTGAGTTCGAAAACTACTTGGTCATAGTGCCTCTCACTGCCTGAGTTCAAATACTACTTGGTCACAGTGCCTCTCACTGCCTGAGTTCATATACTACTTGGTCATAGTGCCTCTCACTGCCTGAGTTCAAATACTACTTGGTCACAGTGCCTCTCACTGCCTGAGTTCATATACTACTTGGTCACAGTGCCTCTCACTGCCTGAGTTCAAATACTACTTGGGCATATCCTAGTTTTAGAAAGTTTGTCAGTCTGGTTGCTGATTATTAAAGGTTTTCTCCAGGTACTCTGGTTTTCTTAACCATCCCAGAACTGACTGTCATGAAATAATTGAAAGATTCTTGACTTTGGGGATGGGGGGGGGGGGGGGGAAGAGTTTACTCTGTTACACTTCTTCTATACTTATTATCTCTGATTTTATTGGAGATGTTTGCCTAATTGGTCAATATAAAATCTTGAGTATACCTAAGGTCATTTCATAGTGAGGAACTAGATGTCCCTAGTGTATCAGGTGAAGTAAGAGAAATGTATCCTTTCACCTGAAATGAAGATGTACAGAGATGAGAAAGAGATATATAATTTTCCATTATGATCAGTGAGAAATATATCATGACTTAATCTCACACAACTAGTAAATTTATATAAAAATAAGACATAATAAACATTTATTTTATTTTTACAGGCTAGAAGGGAGATGTCATTATCCAAAGAATTTAATGGCAAGGATGTGTCCTTATCTAAGGTGCTTCTAGATGCTGATTTTATTCCACCTGATGTGGGTAAAGCTGGGCCAGAACTCATAGCTTGTCAGGTAAGTTATGTGATAACATCAGATCTTAGACAAAATATTGACACTAATCATTACTTATCAACTAGAGCAGTAGCTTAGTCTTTTACAGCGCTTGCTCTGTGATCTGGAGATTTTTGAGACATTGCATACAGTACTGCAACTTCAGCTAAAGCTGGTGACATCTCAATTTAAATGAAGTCATTTTGAGATGGACATCAATATATTGTGTTGGTAAATTTCTTTTAATTCACTTAAAAGCTATAGACCTGAAAAATTAACTATTTTTAACTTTGTTGTTAAACTTGATTAAAATTCTTAATTTGAGGGGTGAGAATGTTAATATTTTATCATATTAGTAATATATTTTATTTTTTATAGAATCTAGTTGGCGCCTTTGTTGATGCTCAGACACAAGCCTTCTCAAAAATCAAAGCCCTTGAAGAGGAAATAGAATCGCACAGGAAACATGTTAATATGTTAAAGAGAGAACTAAGTGATGCTGTTCACAGAGAGTATGATGCGGAGGTATGTAACAATTATTACTTGCATTTAATACTTGTCATCAGAAGTTATTTCCCCTTGATTCACAACATTTATAATTTTTTTATATCCACTTGTCTGTATAGGGCAAATTAGTGAAGTAAATGTATTTTTATTAGTTTGATATATAACCTTAAGTTTTGCTTAAGCAATTTGTTTATTTACAACTATAGTGAAAATTTTGATTCCTGTGGAAACCAGACGAAGTCCAAGTTCCAAATATTTCTCTCTTGATAAATTATGAGAGGACTTTTTTTAAACCAGTCTCTGTGTATTCTGAAATAAATGGACAAATTTTGCTCTCCTTATCACTTTTATTTGATATAGCGTCTCTCGAATAAGGCAGACATCAGACATGGTAATTAAAAAGAAAGTAGATATTAAAGTATTGTATTTTAAATTTTGACCTTCAATTGTTTATGACATACCTCTTAATTTACAGACAGAAGCTCCAACCAGAGATGGACTTAATAGACAGGGACCTGATCCTAATATCACCTCATCATCAGAATGCTTCATGCCGTTAAGGTAAATTATTTTTATTAGTATTTTATATTTCGTTCCTGGTTCCTCAGAATTTCTGTTTACCATCACTGCTTGTCTAGTCATAGTCTGTCACTACAAACATGACAAAAGGTTTGTAATAAGTTAAGAGAGAAGCTTTTAGAAAACCACAGAAAGACTTGTTTAAACTACTTATATTAAGCAAGGTAGCAGAATAAAGGAGTTATTAAGGATTGATGTTATCATTTAAACAAGATGTTCCTTTTTACATTTACATGTCCATAAAAGTGTAATGTCACAGATCAGAGAGGCCACCAGATTTTGCATTTGGACAAAAAATAGAAAAAATTAAAATTCAAAAAAAAAAAAAAAAAAAATTACAGGTTGATTATATATATATATATATATATATATATATATATATATATATATATATATATATATATTCTTTAACTCATAGGTTTCATAGACTTTTTTAAAAACATTATGTTTTATTTTGCATATAAATAAGTATCAGTATAAGTAGTCTATAAGTTTCAGCAGACCGAATTAATATGCTTTCAGTAATTGATAAATCTTGTTTATTTTATTGTAGTATTTCTTTGATTGTCATATTTACTTTTCAGAGAAGATTCAGATGTTTCATTTTCATTACCAAAGACAGCTACTCCTAAAGCTTCTGCAGTTCACTCAAAGAGAGGAGAAAGGTAATTTTACTAGTACACATAGTCCATAGTTAGGTTGTTTCTATTTTGAAGTTTTCTGTATGCCTGGAAGATTTGCACTTGTAAAGGAAAAGATTAAAATTAGGAGATAACTGTTTTGCATTTGAAGAGTTCCAACAGTAAAATGTGGATTTTACTGTCGCAAATTGAGGTCTACCTGGCAATGCTTGCAGAGCCAGGTAACCGGTATTTGTAACAGTAAAATGCAAAACAGTTATCTCCATTCTAATGCAAAATAAATAAAATATACTATAAAATCAGTTTAATTGATTGAAATCCTCACTGCTCCAATCAGAGTTTATTTTTAGTTTACAGACGCATCACTTAATCATTAATGTAGACCAATGTCGTTACGCTAGAAATGTAGTTCTATCAAGAAAACACTTGATTCCATTGATATAATAATTTTATTATTTGAAATGAATAACAGATTTATATTGATCCAGTATCTGTTTCTATGACAAAATTTGGCAGTACGGAATTGTCAAAATTCATCAGAGTCCGTCATTTTTGTTTGTAAAAATGGCCAAAGGAATACATTGTGTTATCGTTACCTAGACAGCACACTACATCTTAACTCCGACTGTAAAACAGAGATTTCTGTTTACAAAATATTTGCATTAGAATATTTGATTAAAGTGTCAAATTTAAATGGTGTTCAAGATTTTGGAGTTGGGACAAATTATAGAGATTAAATATTTAACTCCAATTTATCCTTGATAATACAGAAAAACAACACTCATTATCAAATTTCACATTAATATACCTACACTGTAAATTATACACTTAGTTGTCACTCTCAATTACTCAAAGCCTTATCTAGTACATTTTATTTTAGTCTTTATAAATATATACAATGTTTCCATATAAGATCACATCATAATTGAAATATTTAAAGTTAATAATGAATAGTTTTTCAAATTTTTCACTTTAACAAAGAAGCTTAAAAGTAGCATTATTAATTTTAAGAGGTTATGTGAATGGATTTTTACTTTCAAAGATTTATTTTTAAAATTTTTTTTTGGCACTTCAAAAACTATATAATAAAGTTGTACAAATTTGAATCTAATCAGTGTGCTTAAGTCGATGATGATTCTTTATTTTGTCATGCAGATTGTGACTCTGGCATGGGTTTTGAACTTGTTAATTAATTTTGTTTCTGAAACACACAGTGACTGGCTAAAAAACTCAATCACTATTTATTTTTAAACCTTTGTGAAACCCAGCTGAGGCTTGTATTCACAGCCTCCACATTTTAAGCAAACACTTTCAAAATTGATCTTCTGTATTGATGCTAACAGAGATTGGTTTCAGTGAAGATTAAGATTGAAATCATTTACATCCATGTTAAAGCTATCTATCATGCTAATTTTTTTTTTTCAGGTCATCACCAAAGTTTCACACACCAGGAAGATCATCCCGTTCTCACAACATCAGACCCAAAGCATTTGAACCACATGGAAGATGATATCAATAATCAAAGAAGTGATGTTATCATTTAAACGTTTGACATTCATATGTTCTTATTGTATTAATTTTAAATCAAATGGAAGATATACAAACATCTAAAGGATAAACAGCATTATCAAAATGTTTATCATATGATAATAATTTTGTTTACATGTTCTCTTTGTATCAGATCAAAATCTGTTGCACCATAGGGAACCTGATACAAACATCTGAAGGATAGATCATAACATTAAAATGCTTGAATTATATACATTGTTTCCCATAGAGGCAGGATAAATGAGGATTAGAAGAATGTTTTCATATACATATCATTAACAATCAAGATTTAATTTTATGCAACTTATTACAGAACTTCAATTTATTTTAACAAATGATATCTTAAATTATATCTGAAAAGTGGTGTAATCCCAAAGATATGCAGATACCTTTTGTATTTTATATAAGCATTAACAATGTTGGAAAGAAAAGTAAAATTTTGGTATAAATTAATGATGGAATTCAAGATTTATCTGAAGATGATAAAACTAATATAGTATGAGATACTAGTGAATTATGGGTAAGACTTATCTTAACAAGTACTTCGATTGGCTATGTAGAATGTGGCCTTGAGCATTGCTAAATATTGAGGTTTTGCTGCCCTGAGATACAGGTCTTAAGTATGCCAAATATTGTGAGGTATTTGTACTTCCCGTTCTTGTTTATCATCATATTCATGTTTAGTTTATATATGTGTGTGACTGTATCAAGAAATTTGAAATTTGCAAGAATAAAAACATTTAGCATGTGACAGAAATGTTCAAAGTAGTATGATATTAAAATTATTAAAAATCAAAATATAGCCCATTATTACTCAACTTGATCATATATCTGTATAGAACAATGTCCAAAAAATTGTTACTGTATGGGGTGAGGTAGAAGGTTAGAACAGAGGACATGATATGATGGTTAGGTATTCATTGATGAGAAATATTAATAATTTTATATAAGTCTGTGATATTTTTATTTTTGCATCATTTATATTATCTGTGATATATAATCTTATTTTTTAAATTTTGTTTTCAATGTATTAAACTTGAAACTTAGAAAAGTACATTCCATTTGAAATTTTGATACACTTCCGAAAATTGGTGCTCATTACTGAAGCAAAAACTGTGTGTTATAATAAAATGAGATGTACATGTACATTTGTATAAAACAATGTCAAGCATTGCTGGGAAAATAAATGATAAATATTTAAAGCAAAGACAACAATTACTCAGTTTGGAAAATCCATGAATTGTGAAATAGTATCTGAAATAGGATAATTGTGCCATTCGGTTAGAAGGGTAAAACATCCTCGTGAATTATTTTAATCCAGTTTATTAGAATATCACTGTAATAGAGATATATAGTTTTTTGGTTAAGAAATATAGACCAGATTATTTTGAATGAATTGTGAACACATATGAGGGATTGATTTGTTGCAGTCTGCACTGCTGTTCTTAAATTATTACACACGTTATCACACAATAAACCAATTCTGGTCTTGTCATTTCAGAATTATTATCTACACAAAATTAAGAGATTTAAAATACATTTCTCATTCTAATAAAGCTGACTGTTTTTCATGTAAAATTATAAAATATACTTTTCTCACATTTTTATGTTTGAAAGTTCCAAAGAATTGTTGTTTCTCAAGAAAAACAACTTTTTTTGCACATTTAGTTCATTGTACATCATTGTATACTACAAAAACTTCATGCTTCAGTGTTATAAACAAAATTTGACATGATGACCATAAAGTAAATCTATGATACATATAAATTGGTATACTTATTTATGCATCTCATTTAATGTGTGCCCTGATATTATAAAACATTTATCGTTTGTGTTAGCTCAAAGGGTTACCAGTAGTTTATTGATATGTAACAATTGATGTTTGTTTTAGAGTTCTAAACCACAGATAATTTAGTACTATGATATCCTTTTTTTTCCTAAATATGGTAACATGATATTACCATTATTGTTTCCTTTTGAATTCCTGAAATGTGTGTCTTTAAACAACTTTTTTTTATGATTTTACAGTGTACATGTATACATAAGATGTATATATAAGAATAAAGTTGCATTCTCAAATGAGATCTTTGGTTAAACAATCTGCAGAAAAATATATTGATGGAAAATAGTAAGATAGCATGTGCACAATCTCTTCAATACACATATATTTCTTATTTTCACAAAATTTCAAAATACATACTTCCATTTTTAAAATGTCTAACTAATAAGGAAATATGTTTCTGGTATGATAATCAGAATTGTTTATTTAGTTTGAAAAAATATAATATAAATTTGTACAGATTAATAGTGTGTGGTAATAACTGGTATACTCATTTTTTAAATAATGGTACCTACTAGTAAGTAGGTAGGAATTTCAATTTTTTAGGTACTAATATAATCATTTTAGATTACTATACAGTGTAGGAACTGAAATGTTTGCATGGTATATCATGATTTTTATGAATATTATATATAGAAATTACAATAAACTTGTAAATTGACACAAAGGCTCTAAATTGGCCATATATTATGTTATGTACAGTATTTTGTCTCCGTCCATTTTTTTGGCAGCAATAATGTAAAGTCAGCTTGAAATGTACCTTTAACTGTATTTTATTTTTTTATTTATTTGTTTATTTATTTATTTATTTTTACATTGTAGCATTGGTTCTATACATCAAAACATTTACCATAACATTCTTAACTATTTTATTGAAAATTTAAATTTGCCCTTTAATAATTCTTCACTTCATTGTTACATCTTTAATGTTTTCCTGTGTCTGAATATGCCAGTAATAGTAACAAATTTGAAAATAGAATTGAAAACTTGTCTTGCCTAAAAGTATAGTTTTAGTTGTGTGCTTGACATTTATTACCTCAAGATTTTAATTTTGTTAAATTTGAATAAGATTAAAATTGGATTTGATAGGTTTGACAATTTTAAAAAACCAATAAACTTCATATACCTGAACCTAAAAAATTAAATGTGTACTAATCTTTTCTATTAATTCAAAATGGAGTGTGGCAGCCTATCACATTATTAATGACTGTATAGGTTTATGCAAAAGATATGGAAAATGGTAACATTCCTAATTCAAATAAATTTCTGTTAACTGAAATTATAAAATTATATATCCTTTTCGTTTGTAATCATTGTTCCACACCAATAATAGTGGTATGTCAGCAAAATTCCTTTTTAATTTCTGATGTCTTTTGTGTGTGTTTTTAACTTTTTTTCTTATTTATTTTATTTTATTTATATATTTATTATTATTATTATTATGCTATTTGATGTGCTTTAATTGTATTTATTTATTTATTGTCTTTAGTTTTTCAAGTTAATTTGTTTCGAAATTAATTCACCATCAAAATTCGATATAATTTTGTGTTTTGTTTTTGCAGTGTTTGATATGACTACAGTTAAAAACGACCGCAAAAGTTAGCAATTCAGCATCTTTGATAGCAATTCAAATGCTGTATTTAAAACTATTTTTCAGTATAAAAACCAAGAGCCAAAGTTAAAATCATTTTGGTCTTCTATTTTAAGCCTAGATTTTTTTTCATTTTTTTCCCATTAAAATGATATTCTTTTGCATCAATAACTTTTTGAAACTTAATTAAGAATTTCTAAATACATATTTTTAAAACAAATACAATTTATATTGTATGTTTTATTTATGTTTTTTATGTTATTTTTATTTTACAGTTATGATTTTGTTTATTATTTTTTTGGTGAAATAAAATGTACACTACCTCACATATTACAGACTTAAACTTGATGACATTACATTAAATTGATTAAGCTTACTATCTTTGAAGTTATAATTTACTACATCTTCAAGGGATTTGTAATGTTGATTGTGCAAAGCTGTTAATGCATTAAAAGATAATTGTAAACATTGACAACTTATTGAAACCAGTTTGCATTAGCTCTTTCCTTAAAGTAACAAATTTTGAATCTGAAAATGGGTTTGTTTCTGATATTTTAATTGGTTGTTCTTCATCTAATTAAATACTTACTTAAATGAATATTTTTTATGAATGAAAACAAAAAGACATGACTGCAAAGTGAAGTCACTAAATCTTAAAACAGCATTGATGTCATTGATATTGAAGTGAAATAATTATGCATTTTTGTTTAATAGTATATGTTAGTTCTTGTCTTATGAATAAAATCACAATTTATGCTATAATAAATAATGGATAGCATGTTTTATCACAATTTAAATTTCTTATGTACTTTTTCTAGGCTAAAGCAGATAAGCTATTGAAATTGTCTATTAATGCAATTAAAACTCAACCTTTAACCATTACATTATAAACATCCCATATTGAACACATTGGTATAAAAATGAAAATCAAAATACATGATATTTATTGAACAAGACACAGATTATCAGTAAAAAAACTGTTTATCAGTAGTCTTGGTAACTATATATTTATTACATAAAGGAGCACCTGCTAGATAGAAGATTATTGTTTTAAGTTTTAGTACTATAATAGGATAGATTTGTTTTATTACAGTTCTGTGAATCAATCAGAAAAAATATCTACAGTTGTACTTGGAGAAATTATATTTTATTACAAATAAATAGTTAATACTGACATTATTTGTTTTGTTTTGTAACATTATCTCTTGTCTTTAAGGCCTAAGGGATGAGGTTTATCAACATGCATACACTGTGAGTGGGTGCTTTTAAAGCTTTGAGAACAACATATATCAATAAACAGTTTAGTGCACTCTGTTTATTTCTGCTAAGCAGCTGTTTGCATTATTTGTTATACATACATTGTTAATACAATATTTTTGATAAAGTTTGACAAAACTAGCAATCGGTAACAACAGATTTCTTTTTCCCCATCTATAATTTTGTGTATAAAAAGTGTTACCGGTAATTACAGAATGCTACAAGTAAAAAGTTCATTGATGCAACGAGTTAATTTTCTTAATTATTTATATATTCTGTTGTTGATAGTGATGAAAATCAAAACCCTATGATGTACAGGAATGTCCTCATTAGAAATCATCTATTGGCAGTGCTTAACCTCAAACTCAAGGTTTTTTTCACACATATTTAGATACAACAATCCATGAAAGTAGCAATACGAAAGGATTGATGTTTTTAATCGGTCATAAAGGTATACACCGTTATCCTTGTATTTACAATCCTGTATATAGTGACTTGCAAGAAGTTGAGATGTAGCGTGTGATAAAGAATGCGTTTGCTTAAAGTATGAGTGGTTACTTCCAAAAGGAAACGTCACAAAGAAAAATTTTAATGTGCTTGTAACGAATTTGACTATTTCAGTAAGCAAATCGACAATAATCAATTTTGGAAAAAATATTGGCAAGGTTTGAAAAAATATTGGCAAGGTTAGTATTGCGAATCAACGGGAAAATGACATTTCGTGGAAAATGAAAAATGAATCGGGCGATATTATAACGGACGTCAACGTATTTATGAATAACTCGAAGTCGTCTTATCCGAAACTTTATGACGAAGTTATTAACTTTGATGATTTAGACAGACATAATATCAATTATATAACAGTTATAACATATATAGACGTTGTAAATAGTATAAACAGTGACCGAACAAATCTGTTATTTAAGCGAGGTACTAGAGACGGTATTTAAATGCGAAATTAAAGCTACCAGACGAGCTGTGAAATTCATAAAAAATGTTATACATCATATTTAAACTGTTTTGATACAGTTAGTGTTCTAATCCAGTGGTGTAGCAGTGTGATTATCCTATTCTTCAACCCGAAAATGATCCTCTTGACCCTCTGGGGGTATAGAAATATTGTTCACATGCAAGTCCCTTGCAAAAAATTTGCTGGCATTTTAAATATGCGTCAAGGCTCTTGGCAAGAGGAAAATGACCATGGATGAACAAAACGGTTTTCATAAAGTAAGTTGCTGTATCGAACACATTTACACGTTAATAGTTATAATCAACTCAATTGAAATTGGACATAAATCGACGTTTGCCTGCTTTAAAAACTTAAAGCGTTTGACTGTGTAAATCATGAAATGTTAATTTACGAACTTAAAACAATCGGATTATTAGGAATGTGAACTAGTCAGTTAAAATAAATAGACTGTTAACAGATGCATTTGATATATTTCAAGGAGTTAAACAATGTTGTTAGTTGTCGCCTACGTTATTTTATATATACATAAATGACTAAGTGCAGAAAGTTAATGGTTTAGATGCCGGTGTAACTATAAATAAAAGTGAAAAATTGACATTTTTATATATGATGACATTGTCTTGTTATTGCTAGACAAAAAATCACTTCAACGACATTACTGATGTCGACAGAAACTGGTGTAACAAATGGCATCTCGCTATAAACATGGCCAAACCAAGGATCTTACATTTCAGAAATCTTTATAGATCAATATTTAACTTTTCCTGTGGCAATACAAGGTAGGAGCATGACACGAAATACCGATATCTTGGACTTCGGACACTGTAAAACAAATTACGAATGTATGGTGGGATGAAATACGACGTTTACACAAGATTATTTGAATCTGTTGTTCAAGAACTTTGTGAACAAAATGTAACTTCCTGTTTAGACTCCACCAATCATTTTCACGTTAAGCATTCTACTGATTTCGCTATAATAAATGAATAAAAACAAATTAAAAAAATGTGACCTTTATATGAACCTAGGTTTCTAGAAACGTTTGTGTTGTTTTAATATTACAACATGAATAATTTTTCTCAATTTTTTAAAGTTTGAACTTTTTCTCCTCAAAGAACTAATTTGTCGAAAACCATTAATTTAACCACGCGGGGACTCGAAACTGGAATTGCAAAGAAAAATGACATTTAAAATTACCTTTTAAAAGCAAAAATCTGGAAAATGAATTATATATTTCAAACGGAGAATATAGAATAAAATCCTACTAAACTATATTCCTCTGCCATTTAGATTTTTTAACAATAATCTCTTTTTTAATGTGTGTTTATCATTCTACATTTTGCGTTATTTGCACTGAATTTTTCAAATACACATTTTAAATCTACTACATCAATTTTGTTCCACTATATTCCTACAACTAAAGTCAGTAACTGACTGACTCTGAAAAGTATAACGTGAATAATGGTCTATTAACCTTGTTTATGTATTACACTTGGCCAAAAAGCTGGATATTCAAAGTTTGAAATCTTATAACTTCTCGGAGTCAATTAAAGCGACATCTATAGGCGAAAATTGACTATTATAGCAGATTTAAAATAAATTGGATTATCAACGTTGTTTGTGCCCATCATAGAATATTTCTTATACTGTGATTTCTTTAGGATAAAAATGCCAAACTAACTCATTTCTCATTGTCAGCCAAAGCATTTGTGTAGAAACATCTAAATTTAATTTCGCAAAGATTGATTCGAAATATTGTGGCACAAATTTATAGATACTCTAATAAAAAATAAATATTCCCGCTACTTCAATTTTAATTATTGCTTTAATACCGTTCTAAGGTTATTTTAAAAGACACGCGTAGTACTTGAATTATTGTCAAATGATGGCTGTTAGAATTGTTCTGATGGCAAATTGCCTCCGAGAAGCCTACAGTGTACAGACCTGATGTTATGAAAGGGTTTTACTCAAGAACATACATGGATCAATTGCCGAGTCTATCTTACCATGTAATGTCCATCAACGTTGTATTTTCAAACACTTCATAGAAGGAGATTCCGTAAAAGTTTTGTAGTATAATTAATACAATTTTTGTTAATATAATTCTTGGAAAATGGGTATTGTATCGTCTATTTATTTAGTCTGGGAATATTGGTTAGGACCAAGCTAGGAAGATTGAGTGCACGTTGGTGTCAAATTATATTACGATTGTTGTTAATTAATGGTCAGTATTAGCTTATATTACTAACATCGTCAGAGATACTGATTATGGTTATGAGTAAATGAACAATTGATGAAATAATCATTAATCTAATAGTTAACAGCATCATTAACATACATGTTTTTTTGACTAACTCAATACTTAAATCACTAGATTCGTCGCCATTTTGTGCCATAAATAAATAAATAAATAAATAAATAAATATAATCGCTGTTTTTCTGTTAGGTTGACGATATAGCAAGCCATTATACAATCTGTAGGTGTTACATTTCTATGTTATATATGATTTGTTATATACAACACTGCTGCCAGCATTTTGGTGATTTGAACACCATGTGACTTTAATTTTTGAACACCATGTGACTTTAAATTTTTATAGAGCAATTATCAATAAACACTTTTCATACATTTACGTCATCGAAATGCGATCCTTTTAAACTCACATTGATTTGGAGTCAATGACTCAACGTAATGTACACTGGATCATAACACGTTATTTTACTGAAAATATTTTTTTTCTTAAAAGGTACTTTCTGTCAGGGATTTGCTACGTTTTATTGGTTTAAACGAAAATAACAAAACTGCTCTTTTTTGTATGATATATCAGTGATAATCTAACACGTGAACAGAGAGAAGAAAGCTTAGTTAGTCTATCACATCATTAAATGCATGATCATAGCCAACAAAAGTTTCTTTTAACACGGTAAAGGTAGATTGCATAATGACAAGTCTGCCTGGACTGTTAACAGATGCATTTGATATATTTCAAGGAGTAAAACAAGGTTGTACGTTATCTTACATATACATAAAGGACCGAGTACAGAAAGTTTATGGTTTATATGCCGGCGTAAGTATCACTGAAAGTGAAATGTTGACTATTTTATATATGATGACGAAAAATCTCTTTAACAAATTATTTATGTCATTATGGCGTAGCAGATGGCACCTCGCTATAAACATGGATAAAACAAGAATCTTGCATTTTAAAAATCAAAATGTTTATAGATCAACATTTAACCTTTCCTGATGCAATACGAGGTAGGAGTATGACACGAAATACCGATATCTTGGACTTTGGACACTGTACAACAAATTACGATTGTATGGTGGCATACGACTTACGACGTTTACACAACATTATTTGAATCTGTTATTCAAGAGCTTTGTGAACAAAATGTAAATCTCTGTTTAGACTCCACCAATTATTTTCACGTTAAGCACTCTACTGATTTCGCTATAATAAATGTATAAAAAATATAATAAAAATGTGACATTTATATGAACCTATGCCTTTAAGTTACAAAATGACCGTGCAAGTTATTGAGGTTTCTAGAAACGTTTGTGTTGTTTAATTACAACATGAATAAATTTTCTCTTTTTTAAAGTTTGAACTTTTCTCCTCAAAGAACTAATTCGTTGAAAACCATTATTTAGGCAAGCGGGGACATAAAACTCGAATTGCAAAAGAAAAATGACATTTAATTACCTTTAATAAGAAAGAATCTGAAAATTCTATTACGATGCCATCGCTATATTTTTTGGTATAAATATTGATAGATATTTTTCTAAAACCTCAAATGGTTAATGTAAGATAAAATCCTAATAACGTTATTTCTTTGTCTTATAGATTTTTAAACAATAGTCTCTTTTAAATGTGTGTTTATCATTTCTACATTTTGTGTTATGTGCACTGAATTTTTCAAGTAACATTTTAAATTTACTATTTTGTTCCACTATATTGCTACAACTAAAGTCGACTGACTTTGACAAGTATAACATGAATTATCGTCTATTAACTTTGTCTCTGCGTTACACTTAGCGAAAAAGATGGAAAATCACAGTTTTTAATCGCATAACTTTTTTGAGTCAATTTAAGCGACATCTATAGGCGAAAATTGACTTTTAAGCAGATTTAAAATAAATTGGATTATCAACGTTATTTGTGCCCATCATAGAATATTTCTTTCATTGTGATTTCTTTAGGATAAAAATGCCAAACTAACTCATTTCTCATTGTCAGCCAAAGCATTTGTGTAGAAACATCTAAATTTAATTTCGCAAAGATTGATTCGAAATATTGTGGCACAAATTATATGGATACTCTAATGTAAAACAAATATTCCGGCTACTTCAATTTTATTATTCCTATAATACCTGTTCTTAGGTTATTTTAAAAGACACGCGTAGTACTTGAATTATTGTCTAATGATGGCTGTTAGAATTGTTCTGATAGCAATTTGCCTCCGAGAAGCCTACAGTGTACAGACCTGATGTTATCAAAGGGGTTTACCTAATAACATAAATAAAACAATTGCCTACTCTATCATACCATGTAATGTCCATCAGCGTTGTATATCCAGACATTTCATAGAAGGAGATTCCGTAAAAGTTCTGTAATATAATTAGAACAATTTTTGTTAATATAATCCTTGGAAAATGGGTATTGTACCATCCGTGTATTTAGTCTGGAAAATTGGTAAGGACCAATGTTGCGAAGAATGAGTACACGTAGGTGACATTATATTAAGATAGTTGTTTACGAGTTAATGGTCAGTATCAGCTTTACTATCATCGTCAGAGACACTGCTATTGGTCATGAGTGAATAGACGATTGATTGAATAAACACTAATCTTACATTAAAAGCATCATTACCATCAATGTTTTTTTTGCGAATTATTCAATGTTTAAATCACTAGATTTATCGCCTTTTATGCCATTTAAAGGATGGTTATATGTTGGTATGTAACGTCATCATAAGTTTTATAAAAAAACCGATAGTTCTTTTAAATCAAAGGTTCTAAGAATTATTAACAAAATTAACAATTTAAAATAAATAAATATACATGTATATTAAATAAATAAATAAATAAATAAATAAATAAATAAATAAATAAATAAATAAATAAATAAATAAGCACTACGTAACTTTAAAGTTTATAGAACACTTGTCAATAAAACAAACTTTTTATACATTCACATAATTGAAATACAATCCTTTTAAACCCATATTGTTTTGGACCCAATGACCGAACGACATTTACATTAAATCGTCACACCTTATTTTACTGAAAAAATAGATATTATTTTACTTGAAATGTTGTAATTTCTGTCCTTGATTTGCTCAGACTTATTTGTTAAAACGAAATTAACTACTATTTGCTTGTGTGAGATATTAGTGATGAACATGTGAACAGAGAGAATATTTACTTGTAGGAAGCTTATGTACGCTATCACATCATAAAATGCTTCATCATAGCCAACTATAAGTTTAATTTAAGATGGTAAAGGTTGAGTGCATCATGACTAGTCTGCCGTGTTCTAAATTTGTTTTATTATATTGGTGTTCTATGAATAATAGCAACCTTTTTATTGTTTTGATGTAATAAAGAAATGGGTAATAACAAATATAAAATTGTGGTTAAACATTTACTTAGTAAAAGACAATACAAAAAGGTACACGACCTATTAAAGAAATGAAATAAAAATTTAGACAAGATATAGACCATTGGTTATGAAACTGTTGACTTTGGTAGAACATCGGGCATGCTTTCAAAACCATATCCAGTTATTCTGTTAGAATGATTCAGTGATAAAACCCTCAAAATCTGCTTTAAAGGTAAAACAACATCAACCATTTATATAGAAATAAAAAGTCAACAACTTCTAGATTTAAACCAAGAGTAACAAAGGCCAAAAAAAATTTGAATGACATGATTTTTTGTTGAGCTAATGATCCTATAATAATGCTCATTTTGTTCCGATTCCATATCTGTTCTGAATCACACCTATCTTTCGACAATTACAATTGTACATACTGGCCGTGTATAAAACAAGTCATTAATCTGAATGAGCCGTAATCTGGCGTCCGAGTTTTGTTAAAGGAGGCCATTTTTCTGGTTTTCTTTTTCTAATCGTTTTGACATTTTCTATTGCTAAGTATATATTTTTCACTAACAAATCCAAAATACTTTTTGTTACATTTTTAAACGTAAATCAAATATAACGTCAAACATAAAAACTGACTGACACACGTGTAACGTGTTGTTTTACCTAACAACGTGCATAACTTTGTACTTAAACGCTTGGGAAATAAGAGTTTCTTAAATATAGATTAAAAGGCATAAACACTTTTTAATTATGCAATTTATTAAGAATCATGTAAATTTTGCTTAAACTTTTCGATCTAAATGAACACGCTTCTTGACATAATTACTTGAGGGTACAAACACCAATCACTCATCTGTTTTTGTCGATAAGAGAATTGAATGCTTTCAATTTCTCTAAGATAAAATTTTAAATATTGTTTTGTTAATTTTTTTGTATACTCTCAAAAAAAAAACCTTTTACAAACTAACTTCAAAAACGACACGTAGACATATAACTCTGAGCTAATGATAGCTGATGGTGGAAACATTTAGATATCAAATCGCTTGTCAAAGGTATACATTGTTGAAAAGACGCTTGTAGCATTTAAATTCTGACTTACGATTATTTCTGTTAGCAGTGACCAGATAACAAATTGCCTCTCAGGTGTATACAGTGTAACGTAATTGATCAAAGGGTATACCGGTATTACGATATTTTGGTCAAGTTTTTACTTGATAAAGCACCTAAAACTATTATTTCATGTTCTGCTTTTCACTGTTCAGAGGGAAACGTTATTTTTTTTAAAGTATGATTAATAATTATGTTGTTTACATCATCGTAAGAGGATATTAAAATTGTATAATTGTATAACGGGAAAAGTATGTTAGGGAAAAATATGAATGAATTAATTATTATTAAAAACTGTAAAAATCGAATCAGCATTCGTGTGCTTTACTTTGGACGGGCATTGGAGTGACATCCATGATTAATGTTATTTTACTATTAGAAAGCCCTCAACCAAACAAATTATTTTACAACCGACAAGGACATTTCCTGATAAAACGGAAAAAAAAGAAAAGAAAAGGACTTTTTTATATAAAATCTGTCGACAGATGCAATCTAATATAATATTATTATAACTTTGAAGGTATTTACCATTCCACTTATTTATGGACAAGTGGCCGATAAAATGCTGAATTTGTCGATAAAATGCTGATTTAAATATTAGAAATAGTTATTTTTGATTAGAAAAATTGCTTAAGTGTACGATTGGTTTTTCTGAACAAGAATGATGACACAGACGAGACCTTGTCAGTTATGATAATTAAACAAATCGTTCTCAGACAAATTGTCATGTAAAGTCCTTTATCTTACAACAACTAAGATTTAAAAGTGCCTAAATAAAACAGTCGCATGTTTTATTTTCCGCAGAAAGGGAGACTACTTTAAGTAAACTTGTTAATTTCAAAGCCAAATGACGTCATAAAGCCACATTTAAGGACCATAACTTTTGAGTAAGCAATTCATACGGCAATCTGTGTGGTAGTAACTCATACGCTCTTTTTTGTTTTATAGTTAAAAAATTATTGTCAATGTCATATACCATTTTTTTAATATAATCATAAAAAACATTAAGATATACATAAATTGTATATGACAAATTGACAATATTGTAATTAACCATTTTTGAATGCGTTTTATGATTAAATTTAAAAAAATGGTATGTGGCATCAAGAAAGAAATTTACCAAATATGAATTCGCATCTATTTTTCTGTTAAAACTCAGATTTTGTTCAAGTAATATCCACTCCTTGAAGCAGTTAGGGCTATTATCTGCAGGAGTACAACTTACAGCAAATAAAAGAAAAAAATCTCGATCTCCAACTTTCGAGATATCTTGGGAACACGACATTTGACAGAGAATTCTTTCACCGTCATAAAACGGTAATCGTGTTATAATAGTGACAAAATTCTTATATTTCTTTAATGTCACATAAAGATTAATCTGTTATCACATTAATCTATCTTCACCACTTTAATGATACGAGTAATTACCATAAAGTACATTATACCCACCTTTTTATCTTGATAATTGTTAGAATATAGCTAAATGAAATGTTTATGACTGAATGGCGGACGTGCTGTAATATTACAATGTTACACTATTACGCTTTTCTCCAATTGTACAATCAATCACATCCGATTTGAAATTTATAGGAACGTGGTAATGGGCAAAAGCAATAATACTTCAGTAACCTATCTATGTCCTAGTGTTGATGGTTATTTACCATACTGTGATTTACTGGTACTTTTCTTATAATCATCAAATTGTCGACAATTATTACAACTATCCTTTTTCCTACGTCTAAAGTTAAAACAGTGTGATAAAGAGATTCGATCTTTGATATTAGATGATCGATACCTTACCACGAGGGGACATAAATTTGTGACAACAAATTTAACCTTGACAATAATCATGTCCCCAGGATAATAAACATTATTCATGACATCGATAATTAGAGTATTCAAACCATCAAACAACTGATATAAATTCAATTAATAAAAAAGTATAACAGAATTGGCTTAAAGCTTAATCGATAATCTGACTTGATATTTGGATTGTTAGTATCTTAATAAATAATTTTACCAAATATATAATTATTATGTTCACTGTCCGTCCAAATAGGGAGATTTGTTATAAGTGGACTAAATGTGGAAGTCTTTCTATTCCTGTTTCTATGTTTCAATACACTTTTACTGTATCGTGCATCTAGTAACAGTACATTGCTTCATTCCGTTACAAAGTTATAGGTCTTTAACAATTTTTGATAGAGATGTAAAGGACCTAATTAATTTTACTTAAACCACATCACTGGAAGTAATTTTGTTATTACGATTAGTGCATGGCAAAAGTCTGGAGTCATGTGTTCAGTGGCTGCAATTATTGTTTTATTGTCTTTCCTTGAGTTCTGATTTCATTATGTCGTTGAGTCACATTCTGTTTTATCGGCTATTGTCATGTATTGGATGTTAAGCTATACATTATTTTTTATTCAATTTGGTTACTTTTGTCATTTGCCTTTAATATACATTTACTGAATCTAAAACATGCCTTTAAAACACTTTTAGTCAAAATGATCGAAGCGTTAAAATGATTAGGTTACATGAAAAGAAAGGAAATTTTAAAAAAGCAGCTAAGCAGAACATGAAATAAAACAGTGAATCAAAACCTTTATCATCGGTTTAATTAGAAATGTTCAGTTGTAAGTAATTATTAATAATATATGCACACTGTGCTCTTCACCGATAGTTACTAGAACCTTTTTACCAATACAGCTTAAACAGAATTATACAGGCATTAATGAAATGAATTTACTTTTCTAAGTGTTTTTTAAAATAAAATAAAATTTAAAAATCGTATAACATTCTGTTGGGACGAGAAAACCTTTTTAGAAGAATCAGAAACAGACTGTATATGACCCACAGCGCTGTACATCACCACCGAGTATTTTTGAAAGGTTTGTTATAAGAATGGAAATAACATTGATTTAAAAAAAGTGAGAATTTGGAACTTGAACGATAAAATTAAGGAATATAAAGTAACAAGGCTGATAAGCTAGTATTTGTCAATAAAACCTTTTTCAATAACAGAAGAAATATAAAGGATAGGAATGACATAGTGTCATACATAATTATATCTTGGTCTATATTCCAGATTATTCGCTAACAACAGAATTTTTATCCTGTTAGCTGTCTTGTTATTGGCGCCATTTGATTTGTAGTAATCAGTGTCCTGGTGGTTTATTTGAATCCTGTCTCACTTTCCCGGTGGAAGTTTGAGCTTTCTTGCCAGTTTTCAAAGGTTTTACTTCATTTATGATTGTGATTTAAACATGGATCGATTTACTCGTGTTTCATTTAATCATCAGGTTTCTCATCATCTAGGTCGAAATCCCAAACGCACAGACAATAGAAAGTTTGTCATTTCACTTAACAAAGGTAGGTGGGTTTTTGTCAGGTATTCCGATTTTGTTCACCCAAGAACTAACTGCTTCGGTATAAGGAAAATATTTTCTACTTTTAAATCAAACCAAATAATCGACTGTATTTTTGTCACGGTACAATTAGCTTTTTTATGTTTGGATTTACTTGGCTGAGTGGCGTAAACACTGGTTTTTGTTCTCTTATACTTAGGGATAATCTAATCGCAAGAAACTATGGTTTCTTACTCAGTTATCTTACCGCCTCAATTAGACTCTTTCTGTAGCACAATTTAAATTATTAGTATTACAAGTGGCATATAAGGATTATCTTTGGCTGATACAAGGGGAAAACGAGGGTATAGAGATAATTTAGAAACAGAAAAAAGTAGCACCGAACAAATTAACAATTGTTTTTACTCTAAAGTTTTAAAGACATGAAGACAGTAATGTGAAGTATTATTATAAAAATGCTATGTTGGGCAATAAAAACTTTGTACACTAAAATGATCCTATGTCAAGTGGCGTATGTACTAGAATTAAGTCTGATATGTCCTTTTTGTACACTAAAATGAGCCTATGTCAAGTGGCGTATGCACTAGAATTAAGTCTGATATGTCCTTATTAATTACTTTTATTTGTAATTCAGTTAAAGCACAGCATACAAATATTACTTCAGAATTCCCATGTTGATTTACACACAGGATATAATTCTCACAAGTAACATTACTGATTACTAAGTCTACGATTGTTTATTTATTCATTGACGCTGAATCATTTACTCCAATACATAAATCACCTGTACGGAAACATCAATACTCTCCAACTTTTCCATTCATTCCAACGTTAATGTATCGCACACAGTTTAACTTTGATTCTATTTATCGAGAAGTAATAAAATGTATCATTTTCTTTTACCGTTTTGGAATATATTACATTGAGTAAGTGAACGATGTTTTCCCGTGATTATTCACGTACGTTATTATTACAAGATATAGGCTAATTTGACTGGTATATGTATTATATATTGCATACATATGCAGTAGCCACACAGAGTAAGCGTTTAAATGTACTCATATTATACTTAAAAGAAAACGTACCAATTAAATACAAAAAGTTATGAACAAAATCTTAATTTCCATATATAATAAAATAAATATTAATTAGCAAACAAAAATCTGTAGAAAGTGCCTTGTCGCTTTGACATCACTTTAAAGTATGTTATAATTTAGTTAAGCACTTTAGATAGTCAGCGAGCAAATGTTTCGTGTTAAATCTCATGATAAGTTACTTAAACGTGCTTATAAAAATCGTTTATCAATTAATACAAGTGTCCAATTATCGATACTTAAAATTATTTTTGAAGACATGTTAAAGTTATTTAAAATCTTAAAATGAAGTTCAACAATGTTTTATATGCTTGCCAAATTGCTGCTTAATGATGGTAATTAAAACTGAATCTCATTTGCTTATTTCTGTTGGTTAAACACGAAGTAAAAGTACACACTGTGCCATAAACATATATTTATAAAAAGTTGTAAAATCTAATTTAACTTCTGTAAAATAGTTAACATGTCTTTTCCTATTACAGCTCTCAAATTAGTATAAATGAGTGAAAAAAGTAACTTTGGCGCCTTGAAAATTTTAAAAAGAAGTATATTTTGGAACCAAAATTTATGATTGAAAAACATGGAGTTAAAGAAAAAAAAAAAAAAAAAAAAAAAAAAAAAAAAAAAAGTTTGTTACAAGCTTACAGGCTAGTAAAGGCAAAATTTTATTTCATTGCCTCTAGACAACTTGACAAGGATTTATTTGTTATAAAAACAATGCTTGTCGTACTTTTGTATTTTTATTCTTGTTTGTAATTTTTCACCATGCTTACAAGTGTGTGTGTGTGTGTGTGTGTGTGTGTGTGTGTGTGTGCTTATTTAAACCCTTTCTTTAAGAAGACATCATGTCTTATAACAGAATGTTTAAAAAATTATCATTTACATTATTGCTTTTTACATGTTTATGGGTTAAAATAGTAGGAGAAGGCATTATTTATTTATTTTGGAGGTATACAAAATTTTGAAAGTGGATGACTGTACGGCCGTTTCTGATTGATCAATATTTCATTTAGCGCCGCTCGCCTTTGTGACGTAATTTATAAGTATGAAGTCAAGGTAAAACGCAACAGTTGCTTTTTTTAAAAAAAGACTATATCTTTAACTTGTTTCATTTACGACGTCAAGATAATGTAATTTTTACTATTTTGGCTGCTGTTTTAAAAATTTGATTATACGTCATTTTCGAAAGTTCTGTGATGGAAATGCTGTGCATACTCTGGCTCTTTACAAACATTTACCTAAAAAAACTAAATCCAATGTAATATGTATTACAATCTAACTGGAGCCAATTGTTGCAGTATGTTTCCAGAACAGAGATATGACTTTATTTTCCTTACGACATAACGATACCATTGAGTGAAAAACTACTGACTATTTTAGAGCATTAAATATATTAAAATAACACCGGTTCGTGTACTTTACGTATTTTGTAGCAATCCTAACAACTGGTCCATATAGAAGCATACAAAAGTACATTCTGGAAAAATCTTATTACGCAATAAGGATGTGTACATTTATTTATCATCAATCAACCATGACAGATTCATTGATTCTCTCTAAACTTGCAAGTAGATGCATCGATCAAAAGTAATTTTCATTTTAGATTTACCTTTTTTTTTGAAAAATGTAATGGTTAACTCGAATGATTAAATATTGATATCTTTTATAAACACGTAACTCAAAACTTTTAATTTCAATTAAAATTGCAAATTGCAGCTGATTAATCAATATTATTTAAAATGATATTTTTTTCGATTGATACATTTTCTCCTTAACCTTAGTACTTTTGATGCTTCAAATTTATTTTATTTAATTCCAATGAATCTACAAACGTTAAGTTACTAATTAGTAAATTATATTATAACAACACAAATCACATTAGTCTTTATCTTCAGAGGATTACACGTTGAAATAAGTGGCAAAGAAAGAAAAATGATATTAATAAATGTTTTAATTTTTATAAGAGGCAGATGAGTACCTAGTAGAGAATACAAATAACATTTTGATAAGCATTTACATAGAAAATATGCACATTACCTCTTTTGTCAAACAACTTATAATTTGTTTTAAGAAATAAAACACAAACAAATTAGAATTTCTAAGTTAGCAAAGATCATTTAAACATGTTTTATATATAGTATAATAAAATCGTTACAAAACAGAGACGTCCAACTGCTAAAATAGATATACCTTTTATCTATTATACTTTTTGCCTTTTTCAATGCACCATAATTGGAAACACTGCAGAGATTTAGTGAAGGAGCCAGATTAAAGCTTTATTAAGGTAACACTTATGTAGACACTTTCTCCTATAACGTTTAATGTACTAGTATATTATCCTAATTTTATATTTCTATTATAAAGAAAAAATATGTTAAATCTTTTTTTTTTGTTTGTTCATTTTTTCAAGAGGATGGATGCTGAATTGTTTTGTAAACTAAGACAATTTTATTGTAATTTTTTAATGACAGTGTTTTCTTGCTTAAGGAAGTATAACATGTGCAATGGTTTTTTAGTTGTATAATGTTTTTAATTGTTGGTCCAAATATTTTGTCTGGTATTTAAAATATGTTATTAGCTTGTCTTGTTTACAATCTAATTTGTTAGTTGTTTTCATACAATTAACTATTTTTTTTCATTAACGTCTAAATTATTTAAAATTATCCGACTAGTTTAAAAATATAAATGTTTCACAAATTTAATATTAACTATAATTTCTATTCCGTAGATTAATAATTAGACACATAATATCCCTGCATATTGTCTGTAGGGAAATCAATTGGATTTTTGTTATTACTGTATATCAAAGCGTTTAAAAATCGTGCAAAAAATTATAATAAAAAAGAATAGCGTTTACAATAGAATTTAGAAAGGAGTTTTGCAATTGTTATTTTTTTTTTAAATCTAACCAAAATGAATAACAATAATAATAATAATAATAATAATAATACATTGTAATCATAATAACACTGTGTCTTGTATGCAATATGTAGAAATACTTTCTAAAGCTGGATGGATAGCATCGAGAAACAATGTTATCATATAAATAGATAAATAATACTCGAGATAAACCGTTATTTGTGTACTAAATACTAACGTTCCTAAATAAATCTGTAACAATTTGTGGAAATTTTAGTCCTTTTTGTAAAGAAATATAACAGGATTAGTCTTGATTCATTTACAATTTTCTCTTTTCTTCTCACTCGAACTACCAGTGAAAAAAATAAAACAAAATATATAGATCAAAAAGTCCAGGCCTATTATAGTAATTTAATGTTCCCTCCTGTGAAGGGCACATTAACTTTAAGCATGATATATTATGTCAAAAAAGAAAAAAAGGCGATGATTTCGGTATTCAAATCCGAAACAAATTTATTAGGTTTAAACAATCAGTTGTCAGTTTATTGATATAAGTTTATTTTCTGTACCATTCTAACTGAATTGATAATGTTTAAACGTTAGGTAAACAATAATTGCATTTAGTTTAACATTACTATAAATATAGATTGATTTAAGTATGCAAATATCTGTGTCGTCTTCTTCTTATACATTTCTATTTTATATATTTTGATTAAAAAGGACATGGTTCAAAGATATTATTTAAATTATTAACCCATAACATAAAAACAAATCCATTGCTTATTCAAGCAACATTGCAAAATTCTTATTTTACAAACTACCTGCAGTCACTGATTATGAAAAAAATTAGTTATTGTTAGTATTTCAGAGTGTTCTTGTTTTGTTAACTCTAATTTTTGGGATATCAATTTTAAATCTTGTTACTTTTAATAAAAAATCAATGATTAATAAAATAAAATTACATCAACACAAAATGACCTCAAATTTTTTTAAACTAAATGTAGATATTATGGATTCTTCCTGATTTGAATCAATTTTTGCGAAAATCAACTTAATCAAATTAATAGAGAGAAACATAATCTATGTTTTAATATTTAGACCGAAACCAAGCTGTTCGATTAGTTTGCTTATTTTAATCAGTAATGACACAAAATTAAAACATTAATTAAATCATTACAGCATTTTATTATAAAATCGATATTTAAATAACAATGTGCATTAGTTTAATGTAATTATATTAAATTTTTGTTATTTCACTCACAATTATGCAAAATGTTAGTTTTAGACTAAAACACGGATTAAACTAATTAAGCATTTAACAGATGGCGCCATCAAACTTAAAAAAAATTAAAAATTGAATATTCAATTCAAAAAAGGACGAATTCATGCAGAGTAATTAATTTGATCACACACACACACACACACACACACACACACACACACACACACACACACACTGATATTGACAAGTGACAACTTTGTACAAAAAAATCGGTATAGCTTAAATTTTCCTAGAGGGTGACAAAATGGTAATTATCAATAAAAAATGTGACTAATAGTAGGAAGCTAAGTGGAAGATATAATTTAAATGAGACGAATTTTACATCCTTTGTTTACCACAGAAGTAAAAATGCACCATACGGTATAATTTTTAATTTATATAACATATTTTACAAAACATATTTTGTTCCCTCATGCATAGAATTCCTTAGCTGGATTTGAATTCATTTAATTTAGAACTTTGGGATTTAAAAATTATCAAATGTGTGGCGTATCTGTTTTGGCTATCAATTTTTCTGATGATTTCCTAAAAGTTCATATCCAAATTTATTTTTATTAAATATTTATTTGAACGAAAAATCTACTTAAAGTAATTACGATAGGTATAAGATAAAAAACTCTAGAATTTGCAGTAGACAAATCTTACAACAATTAAAGAGATAACTAGACAGAACGAAGACAGACTTATACAGGCATATCTCTACAAAGGTTTATAATTAAGCTTTAGAAAACGTTATCCAGCTGGAATTTTTTGGGATCTCGTAAAGATTAATCAAATTCTAGCAATCTTCACAGAAAGTCATATAAGTCTGAAAATTCTTAATTCAAAATAAATTTACAAAAAATAGAACAAATATAGACAAAAATCAATAGAAAAGCCAGCAGGCTAAATAACACATTATGAGACAAATTAAAAATTACGTAAGAATAACCCTCTATTTCTTTAGAAGAAAATAAGATAAAATGACTTGCTTTAAAATGTTTTGTTTGTTTCAAACTGGTAAAAAGATGGCAGCTGATAAGTGTGTACTAAACAATTCATTTATAAGTAAACAAATATTTTCTTACAACGAAATAAAAAAGTTTCTTAAGAAATCAGACATACATACAGTTTTTGCAGTTAATTGTTGATTAAATTAAGCTAAATGTTTTTATAAATGGTTTACTGGTTTTCAAAATAAGTTGAATTTTTGATGACTACCTGGTAGTACCGGGCAAAAATTATATTACAGTTTTAATGTGTTTTGTACCTTGCATATAAAATGTTCTACGATTTATCAATCTAATGACTTTAAAATTTGGGACTTTTATCAGTTGCTCAATTATATGATGTCTTTTTTAGTCATGCTGTTTGTCTTTCATAAACGTTTATTTTTTCAATTTTGGCTGCATAACCTGTTGTCAAAACTTGTTTTCAGTTATAATTTTTATTTAAGTCATCTTTGGAATTTCACAGACAGATAATTATATTGATTTCCGCGCCCACATTTTTGTTAGAATTTATTACCATATAATAAATGATAAATCTGCTTTGATTTTTGTAAATCCTCTGTATTGTCTCTGCAATGTAATTATTATGACAGAACAGGTTTTAATATGGAAGACGTGCTGTTCTGCGAAATATTACATAATTATATAATAGCCAAATTATACGGTTATTAATATTTCATTTGAAATATGTAGGAAATTTATAATGGGAAAAAGAAATAATAAAAAGCAATTATACGCAATTGTGTTCAAGAGCTGATACCAATTTTCTGGTTTGTAACCTACGGATAATGCTAAAATTATCATCAAGTCATCGCCAAATATTATCGTATTTTTACACTTTTAAATCCCTTTTTTATAGCCATATGATTTAGCTATAATTACAATACAGAACAGAAAGGATTGATACCAATAGCGAAAACCTACATTTATGACAAAAATTAACACATGTATTAATTGTATATGGAGAAGAAAATGTTATAGGTAGTTTAAGTATATAAACCATCAAAGTGAAGATTCAATTTTCAATAAAACATAAACAGCAATAAAAAAAATCTTGCTTCAAAAACTTGTTCGAAACTCTGAACGTTATAATAAGTTGCATGATAAAGCGTTCAACAGGAACCACACAAATAGATATACCAGGATAGTTCCTAAGTACACAGATAATTGTTTAACTTTAGGAAACTTGAAAAACCAAATCTGAAATAAATTTTTAAAAATATCCTTCAGCAGATTATAAACGGAATTGAACATGCAAACATTTCGTTTTTTCAAACACGCCTGCCTTTCGAGTTTTTCTTTTTTTAATCAATAAATTAGTTTCTTTTTAAATTTCTAAACGTGCATATTTAGGACTGAATGGCTGTAAAAGTAGTGTAAGGTTCAAAGGTCCCATAACTCTTTCAACTATAACCTATATCGATGAACATTATTGTAAGTCCCCAATGCCAAGTCTGTAACTAGATTTCCAAATACGTGTGGATTGTTTTGTTTTAATTTTCTTCTGCTAGATACATTTTAAGTTACAAATATATAACACAAATACCAGTTGAATTTTGATGTGCCAGATGTGCACATTTCGGAATTTCATTCCTCATCAGTGACACTAAGACCGAAAAGTTTGATAAATAAAAAACATAAGCCAAACAGTTGGACATTAATGAATCTAAAGTTCCAAAATTATATAAATCCAAATCCAGCTAAGGAATGCTTTGCATGAGGCAAACCTTAGTTTTAAACAAATTTTACCATTTAAGGCAGCTAACAATTTTGCTAAATGGTAAATTGATAGTATTTTTCTGAATGTTTTCGTTAGAATGGTGTGAAACTTTGTATATGAGATATGTTGTTGTATTTTTAAACAACATCTCATTAATTGTAAAAACAAATATAATTGACGTATTTTTTGCCTTCTGATTCCCGATGTTAAAATACAAAGGGCATTAATTTTCTTGCTTCTTATCGCACATTAAAAATCTTTATAGTGTAAAGTGCGATTTGACAATGTTATCAAACCTGATTTCTTTTTCAAAAAAGAAAAGGCATCTTAAAGCGAAGTATTTATATATATATTATTCACGTCATGTTGCCACAAAAATATAGTTAAATAAACTTATAATTTTTTGTATTATTAAAAGGGTAGTTTATTAAATTTGCTTAAGTTTCCATGTACTTTTTAATTACTTCATATGAATTCGGATAGTTTCTTTATATATATATATATATATATATATATATATATATATATATATATATATATATATTTATATAAGGTTTATGTCAATGCATAAAAAACTAAAGTTGATAAAGCTTACAATTAATGACAAAAAATTTAATTTAATGCAAGAGGAAATGTAGTTTATAATCAAATTAAGATTTAGTAAGGAATTAACATCGTATAATTTACGTTTTCGACGATTTTAATGCGTTTCAAATCCTTTACAAGAACTAAAGAATGGATGATTGTATAACTTTTTCGTCTCCTAGTGTCACTGATGAGAAATCCTATTTAAAATTGGCACGTATGATAGATTCAATTTAACAGGCGTTTTTGTAAATGTTTATTACACCTGAACTGGTATCGCTGCTTGCGTAATAAAACTCCCCGAGGGTATCCTTAACCCAGAAGTCAGTACTTGTATTGATATCAATGTTCAATTATTGAAACTTACAACTTATCTCAGGAACTCTTCATATACTCATTAAAAGTTTTAAATCGAATTCAACAACCTTATTGCTTGCTATATTACTTCTTCAATTAAGTAATTAAGTAATTTAGCGTGAATGTCAATAGCTCATTGCCATTTAAGAATGTGGAACAAAAATATAAACTTAGGCTTAAATCCTAATGCAATTTTGTTTAAACTAAATGACAAAATTAAATCAAGAAAAAGGTCACTACAACTGTCAGTTTGACTGAATGTGAACCTTTGAGAAACCATTAAGTAAGAACATTTGGAATTAACATTGTGATCAAAATTCTTGACAGTAACACATGAAAGTTTCTGGAAATAAATTGATTGAAACAAGAGTAAAAAAAGCTTTGTAAACATTTACATTTGTTAATATTTTTATATTCGAGGATGGTATTTGTATAAAATTATAGATATATTTAAAAAAAATACTTGCTATTTGTCCGTAGTCGTTTTAAATGAAATATAGAAATAAGCTAAAGCAGAGCCAGCTAAAGCTTACGATTTGCTACTGCAAATGGTAATTACAAAAAGTTAAGAACATATTGATTTTATTTTTTTTGACGATTACCGTATATAAAAAAAAATACTTAAATCACTGTAAAGATATTTTACTTTTGTTCTTCCCATACTAATTGATTTAATTGATATTTTACTAATAAAGCACATTTTAAGTAGGAACAAGAAAAGATTTTCACGCAAAAACAATTTTGAGACTGCATTTTGTAACAATATGAGATTGAGTTTTAAAATACCACTCATACATTCAGAGCATTTAAAAGAAAAAATAGAATAAAAATAACATTTATTAAGGAACGAACAGACTTTAAAACGATTCGTATTCTTCGAAAACATGCGCCTTAAAATAACATTTTGTTGTTCAGCGTGGAATAGTCGTCTTAATACTACTCAATACTATTTCAGTCTCACGAATTTGACTGAAACTTGTTATTTTTGTAAATTCAATGTTCAGTTAAGTATTGTGTGTCTCACAACAACACGCACAATCAAGAATGCACCGAGCACCAAAACGAAGAGACAACACGAATGCGGACAAAACATATGTCGACAAAACTGGTTTTAAAATCAGAGCTTGGTTTACTTTAAGTATCACATGAAAATTTTCTGTAGTTTTTTAAAACATAAAACATATTTATGATGATTCAAGGGAAAAAAAAACCAACAACATTTTAAATTTGAAGTAATATTTCATGACATTGTCTTATCACTTAGATTATCACTCCCGAGGAAGCCATTCAATCCTAATTTAATTTGGTTTCAAAGTTATCCTTTTGAAAAGATTGTATCAACGAGCTAGTGTTGTTATTGGTGCTCATGGTATAAGTACAGAACTCTTACTTAAGATTTTAAAGTTTCGGTTCTTTTAGTGCTCTTACTGCTACTGAACGAATTGTTTCTTAATGCACAGTTATATAAAATGCCAATGGTTCGTTTCCCGTTTATTAAATCTCTGAAAAAATTAAGTGTATATGCTCTTCAAATCAAATTTATAAAGTAGTTTGTTTTTGCCGTATTAAATATAACAATCTACTTATATTTTAGAACCAAGAAGTGTATGATGCAGAAATTTACTTTTCAAGAAGTAACTTCTTGCATCTCAAAGTAATCTTTTGATTTGAAGAAATGATTGAGATAATGCATTAAGTTTATAGCTGTTCAGACAAATAAAAAAAAGTAAAATAAGGGTTGTAGCGGAACATCAGGGCATCTTTAAAAAAAATAGGGTTTGAAGATGTTTTATGTTTCAATTACTTTAGTTTAAACATATGTTATTGCCACTTTACATTACAGTGGGATCAGGACGTATTTATATAAGTGTAAAAACTTAAAACTGTCTTTCCCTATATATATATATATATATATATATATATATATATATATATATATATATATATATATACTGTGACAATTGAGAGAGAGAGAGAGAGAGAGAGAGAGAGAGAGAGAGAGAGAGAGAGAGAGAGAGAGAGTAACTTAACAAATCAAGTAAAACGAGATACTACACATGAAAATGAAAAATAATAAAAATAATAAAAATACAATATTAGAGCCTGCGAGTTTGTTGGTTAAAAGTTTGAACACAAGAAAAGACATAAGAGTTTATGCCTTATGCAAGGAAGACAATACATCAAAGTATCAAGTGTAACTGAATAAACGCCGAGATTGTACAAAGAAAGATTTAGGATGTTGATGTTGTTTACATAGTTTGTACACTCAAAAAATAATGAAATGCATCTTCACAGTGAAATCTACAACTGCACACGGCGCTACTGACAATATAAACTCTTTGAAAATCAAATTTAAGACTTAAGATCTAGAAAAATATAAGTAGATAAGTACCATTGTGATCACTGACCCAAGAGGGAACTGAAATAACACCTGAATCCGACACTGATAGCTCTATGTTTTAATTGCCTGAAGGTTGTTCATGTATGTAAAGTCTATTCAGTGGTTATTTAAATTTATTCTTCTGATACGTATGCAATTGACAAGTTCTGTTACTGATCAAAATATATAAATACATTGCAGTTTAAAGGCACGGTGTCCATTAATTTTTCCTTCATATGCCATGTAGGTCTGAATTAGAAAATGTGATTAAATTTAAATTTTTCTACAGTATAAACAATGTCGGTAGACTTTGATTTTGTTTATTTGTTTTTAACTACACGACCTGTTTTTGGGCTAAAATATGATATTATCGTTCGTTCATGACCATGACTAATACAGCTAATACATTTATATATGATATTCTTCTTTTTAGACATTGACAATTGTACAATAAGTGCTTTTTCAAAGTGTGGACTTTTGACATTACTTTGATCCTACCGATAAGATCACATATTCACATATTCAATGGCGATTTATTTTTTGGAAAAAAGATTGGCTGTGTTTAACCTGTGAATTTAGAGCATCTTCTTTATAAGATGAAATAATTGCAACTAATGTAAAAGTAAATTACAATATTCACGCCAAATTTTATTCTATTGATTATCCACAGTTAGTTTTTTATAATCAGTGGTATTAAAATTTGTCTTTTCCTGTCTTGTCTGGTGCGACTTATTTTGTTATTAAGCTTTATTGTGACGTGTCCTTTTCTGTGTTGTCTTTCCTTATGTTTTAAATGCATGTTTTGCAGTTTTACAATTACAATTTTTTTTCCATTTTGAATTATGTTATTACCAAAATTGCCAGAAACAGTTATTTGGTTAACACGATTCGTCTCTAAAGTAAACAATAAATTTTTATACACCATGTCGATTAGAGAAAGTAATTATCGGAAAAAGTTTTATCTTTGCAATTCTTTGTTTGCATGTATTCAAGATGGTAAACACTGATATTTTTCAGTAAACAAAATTACATATTTTAATTTCTTTCTTGTTCTATTCAACAAAGCAATTGACAGTGTAGTAAACCTTGACAGAAAAAACATAGTTTGATCGGTGTGATATGATTTTTATAATAGCTAGTATTTACACTATTCACTGCACTCTATGTTCATTTGTGTAAAGATTCATTAAAAAATTTTGCCACTATGAATTAATATTGAATTAGAATTCAATATAGTGTTATAATAATTAATATTATATTACTCTGAAAGAATCATTTATATGCTTTTTAAAAATTATCTTTTTAAATGTTGAAATGTTGATATTGTTGTTCTCCGATAAGTTGCATGTTTTAAAGCTTTGCGCTTTTAGAATAGTGACCCAAGTGATTATACAAACAAAGTATCTGGGATTTAAAAAATCATTTTTAACTAATTATGTTTTATTTTTATACTAAGAAAGTCTGATTTTTGCAACTTTTTTCAATTTTAGAATTTTAAAGATTTGTGTTAGATTTTGTTTTATGATTATGCTTTCATAATATATTTTTTTCCAAATTGAGATATACATTTTCAAACATCGTAATGTTTAGTTTTAAATATTTGTAATTAAAAAAATAACTTTGATAAAGACTTATTTTCAAAAAGATCCTGATAAACATGTAAAAAAAAACTATGTTACATTTTGATGTGCCATATGTCCACATTTCAGAAAATCATTCCTCTTCAATTACCTAAGGGACCGAAAAGTTTGATAGATAAAACATATCCAAACTAAAAAATTAAAAAAATCCAAAAATTAAATAAATTAAATTCAATGCTATTTGTTAGGGAACAAAACATCAGTTTTAAACATATTTCAAAAATTAAGACGGTTGAAAATTTTGCTACGTGGTTCATTTTCTGACAACGCAAAGTTCTGCCTACTGAGTCATGGATACACTACGGTACCAGCCGAGAAGTAGTAGATATATAACACAAATACCAGTTAAATTTTGATGTGCCATATTCGAAAATTTAGATAAAGCATTCCTTATCAGTTAAACTAGGAGCCGAAATGTTTTGATAGACATAAGACATTGTCAAACAGTTGACAATTAGAAAAATATAAAGTTACAAAATCATATTCAATTACCAGATATGGAATGCATTGCATGAGAGAACAAGCCCTAGATGTAAATATATAACACAAATACTAGTTAAAGTTTGATGTGGCAGATGTGCACATTTCGGAAATTCATTCCTCATCAGTGACACTAAGACCGAAAAGTTTGATAAATAAAAAACATAAGCCAAACAGTTGAAAATAAACGAATCTAAAGTTCCAAAATTAAAGTAATCCAAATCCAGCTGAAGAATGCTTTGCACAAGGGAACAAACCTTAGTTTTCAATAAATTTCAAAAATGTGAGACGGCTAAATATTTTGCTAAATGGAACACTTTTTCTGACAGCACAAAGTACTGCCTACTGAGTTATGGATACCCTCGGGGAGTTTTACTCCACATGCAAGCGGTACCCGCTCAGGGGAAGTAAATATATAACACAAATATCAGTTAAAGTTTGATGTGCCAGATGTGCACATTTCGGAAATTTATTTCTCATCAGCGACACTAGGGGCCAATAAAAATTAAACAGAAATATTAAGTTTGAAAAGACCCCTGTATCAGGTGTTCATTGTTGTTTGAAATTTTTAAAGTGTAAATATCCTGAATTTTTTAATCATGACACCATATTCTATCTTTTAACTAAGAAGATGCAAAAGGGATACCATCCGTTGACAAGTAATTTTGTTCAACTTTTTTAACTTGACTTTTAAAACGTGTCCATAAGTCCAGTCACAGTTTTTGTATTTTCAGTAATTTATTGGTTTTATTATTTTCGACAATAAAGTCTTAACAGTATGCACAAACATTATACAATTATTAACTTTTGATGAGGTTAATACAAAGATTTATGCCCCTCCAAAAATGTTATATTTACCGAGGCCGTAGGCCTGTTGCACAAGATGCCCTTTCAATTTTTTTCAACATTTATAATGGTTTTTCCTACATTTTTCCAATCTCGACCTCAAACTCGTAATAGATTCTCTTTTTCTTTATTCTTTAAGAATTATTTAACTTAAAGCACAAATATTGAGTGTATAAAACAATATCAAGAATGTGAAAGATGGGTAACATTTGTGACTTCAACTTATTTTGTTATTTTATTTGAATTTTATTTGAGGAAGATTTAAAGTGTTCTTTTTTGTTCTGACTTTGCCATTTTTATTGTTTTCTGGAAATGCAATGCAATAAACACAAGTTTTTTTTTTTAAGACACTTGAAATCTTACTTTTAAGACATGAAATATTTAAGAATGCATGTGCTTTCTTTCAAAATTTTGAAAATTTTACAACCTCTTGAAATAAAAATGTTTTTATGTAATAAATTTTATCACTTCAACTGTTTCAATAAACAAATTCAATCGGATTTTTCTATTAATACTCCAAAGAAGATATGGCTATGATTTGAGACAGTCGATAGGAATTGATACAGTTTTTCAATAACAATGTACAATTTTAAGACGGAGAATTAGTTTTTAGTAGTTGTCATATTGAAGGTGCCGCTAACGCAATTTTGACATTTTTCTCCTTAATCATAAAATAAATTTAAAGTAACTTGCAGGCTTCGATACATATGTTAACACTTCATAACTCTAGATTAAACTGCTGAAATATTTGATGTAGAATATCTGAAAAAATGTTTTGTGTAGTGGCAAACAATCGATCGTTGACAGTATTATATGTTGGGAGATCTGATAGGACTGTTTTTCTCTCTATAAACATTATAATTACATTAACGTGCAATTGATTTGTTTATTGATTGGTGAGATAAAATTTTAATTTTAAAATGTTCGTATAAATTTTTACAATTTAAGTTAAAAGCTTTCCAAGAGTAACAAAAGACTACTTGAAATTTACTCCGTTGTACATCCTTTAACTATACTTATAATGGTCCCAATATGTGTTTGTATGGAAACAATCTAGAATTCATAGAAAACAATGACTTCATTGCTAAATTACTTGTTGTGTTGTCCGTACTCATTTTTTGAAATCATTAATTCGTGGACATTATCCCTCAAAATCTTGTGTATTGTCATCTTTATTTCATTAGTAAATATTTAACACAAACACCAGTTAAATTAAATTTTAAGATTTTAGTTCTTTACACCAAAGGTAAAATTCTAAATAATACCGCAGATCCTAAACGTGTTTTCATCAGCTTAAACACTTGTTGTGCAGACGCTGTCAGTAAAGCCGCGGAGGTAATTGTGTTATGAAAACATAAAATAAAAAATAAAACCATTATACTTGTGTTTTAAAACATTGCAATTCTGAACTAAATTTGATTAAATAAACAAAGAAGATTATTAAATCAACCTAGAAAAGGGATCGTGCATTTCAAATATCATCCTGGATATAGTTAAAACCATTTGAGTTGCAACAAGTTATGTTTTACTGTTATGTTTAAGTTGTATTTTTTAATTGCAATAATAATAGAACACAAACATACCAGTCCATGTCCAAATCACAAACCCAAAAAACCTTAGTCAAAAACTTTGATAAATGGCAAATTTAGTTTTATACGTGAACTTCCATCAAGGAAGTGAGGCCAGGTGTTTGATTTTAAACTTGCTCTCAAAAAACAATTTGCATTTTATTATTCTAAAGGTATTTTATTGATAAAATTATAAGTTCACAGACGTTTAGTAAAATGAAGTCCATTTCTTTGTTTTGCACGCCCTACAAATACTACAAATAAATGTAAAAGCTGAAATAATAATTTGTGTCCCATAAGGACTGTTTTATATAACATTAAACAGCTTTCTTAATATGACCTTATATATTTTTTTTCTGATTCCATTTGTTTTTGTTTCACCGTCTTTTTTAATAGCATTTAATAAATCCAATCCTTATTCTCTCTATGTTTATATCTGATCTATTTTTACCTTTATTCATGTTTCATTCGTTTTCGTAATTCATTTGCTGTTGTTATGTATATTAAAATACTTTACATGTTTTATATAACTAAACAATGAAACAATATATACATAATATAGAATATATTTTTCGTTGATTAAGGTATATGGTCCACGTAGTTAAAATTTGTTGCGTGCTATGCAAGTTTGGTCAAATGTATTATAAAAATGTGACAACACATTTATTGTATGTAACCCAAACAGTAAATATGGTAAATTGGCTGCATAAATATTTTTCTTTGATTTTGTTGTGCGAGCTGACTAAACGACTAACATTTATAAAAGAAGCAAAAAAAGTATCATTGTAGTGTGACATGATTTAAATAACACCTAGAATAATCATCGTGATCCTTGTTCAATTCCATATGGTCTCATTAGACAATACTGACCTAATGAACTTATTCTTTTATGCCTAAATAATGAGAATACTAATTGATCAAACATCACGTCAGACAATAATAAAGCAATAGTGATAATTCTTTTTCAAAGCTATTTTGACAACAAGCGTTTGTAATAAAATTATGTAATGATGTTACGTGGCTTGTATAAAGTGTCGATTTTGTTGCATGATCAACTGACATTTGTTTTTGAATTTTTTATGAAAAAGAACTGTACAACAATTTTGTTGATCGTTTAAGTTCAAAGATGAAACAGTTCATGAATAAAGTAGTCAAGAAAAATTGGATAAACTAATGAAGGAAAAACTGATTTATAATTTAAAGAGAAACTTGATATTTTATATAATAATAACAACTGTTATACCGTGTTCATTGCTGTGGACTGTCTAAAGAAATGGTTATTATTCCACTTGAAAGAACGTTATAATTCATTTTATGATCTTTGTTGACATTTTGTTTCTTTTTCGTAAATTCTTATTTTTATAATTTTTTATTTCATATTTTATTTCATCAGTGCAAAACTCATATTAAGATTTGTGAAACAGCTTTGAATGGTTTTTGAAGTACTAATTTCACACCGTCATAACTTTAACGAGTGTTCCTTTGCATCTTTAATTTCTCAATTTTACAGTTTTTAAGATAATCAAATTCTCAGTTGGTTTAAAACCAAACCAATTTTAGAAGACTTTAATTTTGTGTTCAAGAAGAAAATTTTTCATTCTTTAAGAACTCCTTCAAGTTGTTTTAAACGGACATATACTTGCTGAATAAACTAATTTTATTACTTCATTTTTGACATGTAAATGCCCCATTTATTTGATTGGGCTCTCAATGAATAAATTAATTTATTTCTACAAGAGCTGTAAGTTTTATTGAGAGGGGTGTATCTAAAAATGATCAAATTGTATATGCGGTTTTGTAAAAGTATTAAGTTCTTTACCTGTTCCCAATGGGTAATCTCAGTATGTAGTTATCATAGATAATTTTCTTTTTCTTTTTTAGTTTGCTATGTTATATTAATTGACATTTAGTTTTAGTTGAAACTTTATCAACTTGGCATGCAGGAATGGCGTATGTCAGTAAGACTCGTAGACACTTGGCATGACCTATTGTTCCACAGAAAACTGCCAGCGATGTTGAGATAGAGTAGAAGTCTATGTATTTCTATATACTTTAGACAGAAGATTGATTGGTACACTGTAGACTTTCCTAGAAAATCATTCAGAGATAAGAATCTATTATCTGGCAAAGTAAACACGCAAAGAATGATATGTTATAGAAATGAATTTTTTATTTACTTAAGATCCGCGATTCGATCATATATGAAACCTCTAGAGAATGAGCTAGGTCGTGTCTGATTTTTGCTTTGCGCAGGTTCAACGGTTGGATGATTTCCATGAAATTAGGACCAGCTACTTCATTTGTTAACCAAACAATGTCAGTGCTCTGTCGGGAATTACAAGTATGAGTCTTCAACAGTTACGAGAAGGAAACCTTATCTTTTATATTGAACAATAAATGTTTAATATATTTCCTATCAATGCTAAATGTCAAATATTTGACAAAATATGATATATTGTTTCCTATAGTCTAAACATATAATCCAGAATGAAACGGACTTTGCGTGTTGATAGATGTTGGATTCTTGTATCATTACACCCATTACAATTTGGTAATTCTATTTGTACAAATACAGTGACAGAATACATAGCATATTACTTCAGTTAGTCATTCTTATATGTTTGAAATGACGGCCCTCGACTTGTCAGGGGTTAACTGTTTTTTATAACTAGGTATTCTAAAATTAAAAGCTGTTAGGTAAGCAAAAACAGTCAAAGTTCAATTCATAGTTCAATAGTACAATCACAATCATAATATAGCTCTGTGCGGTGAATCTATAACATAAGAAGAATTAAAACATGATCTTTGTCTTCGTCCTCAGTATATGTATCGAAAAAATCTAAATATTAATTAACATTTTAAACCCACAATTTTAACGAAGTTTAAAAAAGAGAAAGTTGGTTGGTTGTATTGACAGCAGCATAGGAACTCAATTGATCCAAAAGATTATGTATGAAATTTTATCGAATTATTTTTTAAATGAATGTAGATCATGCTTATTTCTCTTTAAACTAATTGACTTAACTGATTTTAACTAACTTTTGAAAGGGTGTGTACTTGTGTTCTTCCGCCCAGACTGTACGATAAAAAACAACAACAAACAAATAGCCATCGATGTATGTGAAAAAACATCACGACCTAGGCGTACGACACTGCACTCCACTTAACCTTTCACTGATTGGTATATATCTTTTTTCTACTCCAAATTGTTTTATATACGATAATTGCTATTACTTGGTTTATTTATTTGAGCTTTACCTTCAAAAGCTTCACTCTTTGCAGCCATTGACAAACATAATTGATATCGGGAAGCCACCAAAAATTTAAAAAAAAGTTTCCGGCATACATTGAATTTTAAGGAAGCGTATTGCTGCCAACTAAGAAAAAATATTAAGTCGTACGTACGACATAGTATCTCGTACGTACGACATACTAAGTCGTTCGTGCGAGATACTATGTCGTACGTACGGCATACTATGTCGTACGTACGAATAATTATGTCGTGCGTACGACTTAGTATGTTGTAAGTACGACTTAATTTTTTTTAGTTGGCAGCAATACGCTTCCGTAGAATTTCTCTATAAAATCTTACCATTTTTTTCCTTATTGGTATTAAGTATTGGTCGGATTATTCAAATTTTATTTCTCGTAGCTTAGTTCTGCAGTTTATTATTGAACATTATTATCTAAAAATGATAGAAAAAATACATATAACGATAATAATATACATGTAAGATTTATAGGTTCATAGGTTGGTATAAAATTTTTTATGCTTGTATTTATAGTCGGTTGTGATTTGGACCCTCTCTTAAAATAACCCCTGTACATTTATTACAGTGCCTGTCCAAGACCCCGAGTTTTATAATCAGTAGTTCTTATATGTGATTGTCTTTTCTTGTCTCATTTTGTTGTGTCGATAAATTTAAATTGTGTCGTGTTCTAGGTTTCCCAAGCTTTGCCAAGTAAAAGTTTTTCAGTGACAATTGTTTTTCTTCAATTATATCAAATTACATCGGTGTTCCTTCGATTTGCCTTTTAAACAAAGTATGACAATAAGAACATTCTCATCCAAAATCCCAAAATTAATGTAAATTTAAAAGCAATTTCTATAAAGATTAGTTTTATCCTGGACTTTTTTATTTACAAATTCTGAAACAAAATTTACGGCGGTCAATGACCGACCACCCTCTCATTAACTATGGTATGTGTTATCTGACAAGTCATTGCGAATTAACGACCGATGTATTTTGTTGTTAACCTTTTTTGTAATTTTGAAAGATTGAAATATAATTGGAGGTGATTCTGTTGAAAGTGGAATTGAAAAAGAAAAAATACTTGGAAACAAGTAACATTTTCTTTAAAACCAAACCAGTTCAAACAAATGAAATATCAAATGTGAATAGTATTGTTAGTCCCAAAGGGTATGATGAATTGAATTTGTATCTTAGAAAATGTGTTACTGCGTTTGTGCTGATAAAATGCAGTAAAACTAAGATCGAATATTTGCTTTCGTTCTATCTTCGTTATATAATTCAATTTCCTCTGATTCAAATGATACTAAAACTAATCTTGTGATATTTTTTCCATTTAATTTTATTACGCTGATTTGAAATTGAATCCATAGAAAAACTGTTTTATCACAAAGGATAAAATCATATCAACATTGACTTCATATTAAAAATCAGGTTTCTGGTCCATTTCTTTCATTGTCAATTTCCTTACAGCATTTTCTCTGATGGGAGTTATGTTTTTTTTTATCAAGTATTATTAGTGAACAAAGAAGAACCATGTAAACAGATCAGGAGGAAAATTTACTGAAACCTGCAATATGTGTATAATAAATGTGTTTACGGAAATTATGTTTAATTTTGTTGACATACGTAATTTTGTTTTATTTACGGTCACTTAACAGAAATATAAAAAGTAACTTTAAATAAATGTTTTGTTGACCTTACTTAAATAATTATGTCATGAAATCGTGTAATTTCAAGGATTTGTGGAAATATGTCTAGAAAATACTCCGTATGAAACAAAGAACATACACTTAATAATCAATAATTTTATATGAAAAACAATATTGATACAACTGTGAGTCGACTCGGGTTTATAAATACAATAAAATGTCCAATAGGATACTATATAACACATGTTTATAAATGTCAACCAAAATTAAGATTGTTACAAATTATAACTGTGTTGATTCGTCTTAGCAAACTCTGAACAAGATTTTGGGAAGGTTTGGTACTTTTTTAATGATTTTAAACAAATTTTGTTGATCAGATCACTTCAGATAAATCTGCATCAAAGCATTTGTTAGATAAAATAATAAAAAGGGCGAGTGACTAAAAATTTAAACCATTTTAATCACTGCGTCATCTGCTGATTTTGAATGCATTATTTTAATAGAAATTCAAAATCAGCACATGAAAATTGTTTCGCAGGTCTTTTGGTTTAAAGCTCGCGAGAGAAAACCATCGACCTTCTACAAGCGGATTTACATTTTTTCACAAAATGATTTACCCAAAGTTTGATTTGGACCTGCATAGTGAGAGGAACTTTGATCTTAAATCTCTTGCTTCAGACAACTCGGTCACTAAAGCATTTGTAAGATAAGGCCTTAAATTAAAAAAAGGCAAGTAATTAAAAAATTTAAATTCCCGTGTACATTTGCAGGGACCTCGAAAACCCTGTGGTCTAAAGCACGCGCGCTCACTGATCGCAGCAAATCTTACGCCTTACCACCTAGATGCAAATTCCCCTCGAGACACATAATAATTTTGGAAAGTTTGTTAGTAAGCTCGACGCAAGTCGTTTTTTCCTTTACTAACATTAACCTTACAGTCTATAACTGCGGTTACAAATGGCTGATACTGCGTTTTGGCTCACATAATTGGCCATATATGAAATTGCTCCAGCCTTAACTGACCTAATTTATATAAAATGTACATGTGTATGTTAATAAAACATTGTAGATTGAATATCAGAATCTGTCTACAAAATCCCAGGAGAATTAACTCTGCAATATTAAATTATCCTCTAGACATGCCAAAGAATATTCAAATTAGAGGCAGTCACGTGGAAACGGAAGCCATTGTGTCTTGTTCCCAATGTAACTAGAGTTATGATAATAAAATATATGTTTGTTGACAATAAGTATCACTTAATTTAATTGCAAATCTAGACAGACTTTTAAAAAACTTGTGTTGGCATTTTAAGTATTGGATGACATAACAAATCTATTGTTTATTGTGTTATATACAATATTGTTTATAAACATACCCCGTCAATAGGCAGATATTTACATTTTAACAAAATCCCAAGTGCAGAGGGACCGAAAATTGTTGAAAGCTCAAAATGTCCCAAAACAATACTTAATGAAATTTAGTTTCAATATTCTTTATTGTGAAACAGTCTTCTAATAACTTATAGAAATGCTTAAGTTGAACTTTAATTTAAAACGAAGAATAATATCTGTCTGTTTTCCGTCTAATAGTTTAATGCCATGAATAGATAATTTTATATGTATGAATTCTAAACTGTATTACTTAAATCTTTATGACTGCCCTGGAGAGACCAGAAAAAACAAGATTGGTCTGTATTTAAAGTAACATTACCTCTACAATTATTATTATCATTATTATTCAAGGAACAGGGCAATTGAGCAAATATAATTATTTAACATGCATTAAGAAAGACTGAAATAAAAACACAAAACATCGTGAATTTTTTATAGTTATTGGCTTGGGGAGTCAGACAAGAGGTTTAAATAAAAAAGATCTATTCATTAAATTGCAAAATTTATTCATGCAAAATTAAAATTACTGAGACAGAAAATAAAGACAATACTAAAACTAAATTTAATACAATTCAGACCCCATATGACGTCTAATACATCATAATTAACCCTGGAGACTATTTAATACTCCTGACTTTATTGAAAAAGTAACCGACTTCAGATCAATTTTAATGTGTACATGAATACCAACTTAAATATCTGTTTATTTGTTTACAGATTGTCAATGTTTTGTTGAAGTGTAATAAGACACCGTTTTATAAACATTCCGATAATCCAGTTACTATTAATTATAGGCTATAAATCTTTCTACTACATTATTAAAATTTAATTCCTTCAATAATCATGTAATAAACACTAGTTGTGGACCAGTGGTTCGGTGATTTTTTTCCGCAATATAATTATGTATTTTTCATTACTGAGCTAGCAGTGTCTTGACCTAAGAACCTTTTAGTTATTATACAAGGATATAATATTGATCTTCATTGATTTCTTCCAAAACAACTATACTTGTTTTATGCTGGATTTGACACAAGTTATTAATATTAGATAAATTATATAAGAAATGATACCAGAGATGAAGCGCTGGAAATAAACTCATTTCTTCATCAAGAAATAAAAATCTTGTTAGCGGTTTCTCGGTTCATTTTGTTGTTTAGACTGGTTCTATGTCCAACGGAAATATTCGGAAACTAAGAGCAGTTAAAAGGGAGAGAACTAGTCAACTTTATCTTAGAAATTCTTATCAAAGAGTTAAGAAAGTTATCGAACAAGAGTTTGTTAAAGTATATTGATCAAAATAGACACATACCGACATTGGAACGACACAAGTGTGTTTTAATGTTTCAATTAGATTTCCTTCCTTTATCCTATGATTTAAATTCAAACGTACATGCGACTTGTTTTGTAACTTTCGGAGACAATTGGATTCACAACATATTATTAAGTATGACCAACCAAGTGAAGTGAAATAATTCAATCGGAAACAGCAGCAAATAGAAAGGTAAGCCTGATAGCGGTAACATAAAGATACTTGTGTTCTTTTTTGTATTGGTATTATTGTATGATATACTTGTATTTGAGTCGTCTTATTGCATTTCTATTTCTCTTCAGACGGATTTTCAGATTTAACTTATTGTGTCTGAGTAGCCTGTTTGTCAGTATTACCGATAACTCTCTTAGGTATTATAATAAAACTTGGCTGCACAAACTTTATTTTACCCAAACACGTGGTTATAATTTGTAATATGTGTGTTCATAACAAAACATACAATATAAAATGTATTTTCATTTTTTCTGTCTTATTAAATGATTTGCTTTGTGAGCGATTTTTTTTTCAGCTTTTTGTGAAAAGATGTCATAATGTTGTTAAAAAGTTGTGTTAGTAATTTATAATATGCAAACTAGTGCTCGTTTGTACTGAAGACAATTTAAAATACTCTTAAAATTGTCGTCAATGCTGCAATATAATGTACCGGGCGAACTAGAAGAGGCTACGGCATTAACATTCCCTATATCAGTCTGTGTCTTTGGTCGTGATCGAAGCCGAAGTGATTAACCATCTTGTGTTTGAGGGCTATTACTTTTACCATTCGATCGAGTTTGCATTGTGATAATTGACAACCCGTTTTCCTAATACTGTTTGCAAAAACGAAACCTGTAATGAGTTTATATTCCGTGTAATAAACACGTCAGTATTACACTTATGAAATGGTTTTCGAGCTTTTAAAAAGTATTGCGAGTAATTAATAATAATAATAATAATAATAATAATAATAATAATGATAATAATAATAAAACGTCAAAAAATAAAAATAAATAAATAAAAAAATAATAATAAAAAAACAAAATAATAAAAATACAAAGTAATAATGAAACATGCGTTTATTTATCAGTATTTCGCACGTAGTATCATATAACACCTTTTGAATGTATTGGGTATTATAATCGAAAAGTGTAATGGGATAAGTATGTTTTTATTATTTAACAAAAGAAAGTCTTTATGAAGTGATAAAATCATCTCAATTTACAATTCATTTCAAATTTTATTATTATACATGTATAAGTACAAATATAACTTTTGACAAAGTACAGGTAATGGATTTAAAACACACACACACACACACACACACACACACACGAAATATAATAAAAGAAAATTAACTAAAAGTCACCTGTTCTTAGTTCCAACAACTGTTTTATAAAAGAACCTATTGTTTTTATGTGATAAAAATCTTTTGGGTAAAGCACATAGTTTATCATTTTAGATACATTATTTTAGCCATGTGATCAGTTCTTAGATAGTGAAAAAAACTATAGTGCCCGAAAAAAAAAAACTGTCGAGCTTCTTAAAGCAAACTTGAAAACTTTTTTACATTAGGATTTGGTCGATTAGATTCAAAATTGCGGTGACAGTAAATGTGATCGTAAAGCACACGGTTTTGACAAAAGTAAAAAAAAAAAAACAACTTTGACCATGTTTTCATCAAATAGTGAAGTTTATCAGCACTAATTTATATTTCAGTGTGGATTGTTTGGTATGCATATCAATGTTAATGTAATGTTCTTTTGTTTAACAACAAACACGTGATAAAGGTGGATGCTGTTCTTTATTCAGTTTGGCCATTTAAACGCCAACATGTTAAAGCCTCGATCTGAAGATGACAAGTTCCAGGTCAAAGACCATGTAAAGCAGATGGTTAAAAACCTTAAAGCTGCATTAAGTTTTCCTAGGAAAATATTAAAACGGTGCTGATCTAATAAATGATGTTCCTAATGATCAATGTTACATTTGGTTCAACGATAAAAGCTTGAATAAATACAGAAATAACAGTAATTTCTAGCGAGATGAAGCCTGTGGGATATAATTTTAGAACATGGTTACGTCATAAAAAACCGGGTCATGTAAAAACAACTTACAAAACGGTGAAATACGATAAATTTAACTCAATATTTCATTCAATTTATCATTTATGACTTTGTAAGGGATACATAACACCATTGTGAATACATTTATATATTAATGACAGACAATTAATACAATTTGTCAGGTTTCACCTTCGATTTATTGGTTTTACCGTACATACGCGCGCATGCTCCAAACAAATAATAATCACCGTTAAACATTGACCATTGAGCTAATAGGAATGAAAAAGAATCTCACGGATCGTGATTAGAAATTATTTATTTATAATAAAATATATTTTTAGAAAATGAAAAAAAAAAAAAAAAAAAAAAAAAAAAACTAAAAAAACTAAAAAAAAACCCAAAAATTGCAGCTTTAAGTTTAGCTACTAATAATGTTATAAGAAAGTAGTTTATTTTCTAAGGCGGAACAAAAGAACGAAATAGAAGTGTGAGGAAACGTTTTACAATCCCTAAGACAAACTTTGTAAATGGCGTAAAAAATCGAGAGTTGAGCAAAAAACATTGCACAATGATATTACATCAACAAAGCACATGGTTCCGTTGAGTCTTACAAACGTCAGAATTAACGAGGACGGACACCCGTTATGGTAATGCGGTGCTTGATTTACTGCAACTATTTTTTCTTTCCTTTCTTTCTTTTTTTTTCTTTTAAATATTTATGTAAAAGTTGATACTCACATGATCTGCATAAAGAAGAAACATTGTATTTGTGTAGAAAACGAGAAAAGTATTATTAAATGTTGTCGAGAAGTACTCACAAAAGCTGTAACAATGTTGTATGGTATCATTCTTATGCATTACCATGAATTCTAGCTTCGCTCTGTATAGTTTTAATATCTATTTGCCTTGACAACTGTTTCTTGTAAAGTTGTATAAATATTCAGCAGTGAACGAAGAGTTGCAACTATTTATATCTTCAATATCAAAGTAAAGATTATTTAAGACAAACTGCCTTATTTCTATATATTACGTCTAAAAGAGTAGAGTTGTGAATATTAATCCTTGAAGAATTAAAAGAAAATTAATTGTAATCTGATCATAGACCCAAACTTATATAAACTTTATCCATACAATTATTGCTAGTGTTTCTATAAATCGTTTTCATGTTAATTTAAATATCAAGTATTATACATTTATTTGTCTTCCACCCACCCCCCCACCCCGTTTTTATAGTTTTCATATACCCTTTTTTTTAATTCCCTTAGTTGACATGTTTCCCCGTTCTTTTATTTGTTCGGTTTCGTGAATTCGTTTTTTAAAGTTTTCCTTTTCATACAGTCGACAGGTTTTCAGTTAAATAATTTGTCAGGTTTTCTCATCAATAAAGTTCTCACGTTTTCTTTTTCTGTATCCAAACCTACCCTGGATAAACTTGACTACACATAGTTCCATGTTCCTTTCATTCTAAAACTCGATTTCGCGCATGGCTAGTTAGACAGGGTGTGCTTACTTTTCCGGTGCACAAGACTTCACTTCCGTTCCTTTGTGGAAGTTCACGTATTTTACTGAATTAGTCGGTGTTTTATAGATTGTGATGCAGATAATGGCGGGTATGTTTGTGTTTGATATATGTCATTAGTATGTAATTGGTCTCAAAATCTCTGTTGAATGCTGTGTCTCGTTAAAAGGTAGAACCGTATCAACGAACTGAATAGATTCTGCTACCCTGTTTTTCTTTTAATACATGTCTTAATTGATATCAAGTTAATTTTTTTCCATAAATTTTTGTATGATTTCTGACATGATCTCTTCAAGCAATTTTTAGATAAAATGATTTCGTACATATCGATTTGATACAAAATACGACTCTATTGAAAACGCAATACACGCGGTAAAGTTTTTCTTTCGTTTGTCATAAGATTAATAACAAACGTGCATTTCCACTGAATCACAAACTTTAATGTCATAAAAGACAGCAAGCTATGTTCAGGAATCACTCAGTTAAACCCTCGAGCTAGCGAGAAGTAAATTGTCAGAGAAAATCCAATATTGTGGGAAAAAACTACTGCTTAGTGAGACATCGTGCGGAATTTAAAATAGATGAATATCTGCTCATACTCGGTATGAGTTTCAAAAATTCAAATTCTATTTCGTGACGTAATATGTTACTTTGCAGATATCTTTATTTTTAATCCCGCTATGTGCATCTTTTAGTTTTACACTAAATTTTGAATCATTTTTTATAACAGTAAGTTCAATGTTTATAAATAAGGTATTATTAATTTTTAATTTTTTTTTTAAAACTATTTATACTTTAAATCAACGGAGGTCGTCAGAATCTAGAAGATCGTTATTATTTAGAATAAATGCTTTATCTTTTGTGTTGTGCGTTAAGAATTACTTTGATGAATGATATGTAATTTTCTCGTAATATTGAAAATATTGATCAGAAACCAATGGTTTCGTCTTTTATCATGATGTGCGATATAATTATCGCCCTGTATGCTATTCCGTTGGATTTATCGCCACCATCAACTGTTTTATTGTTAACACGCCAGAAGATAATTATAAGTGTGCCACTACCAGAGCGATTAAAATGTATACTTTGTATTTTTTGTTTGATTAGTGTTTATGAAATCAGAAAGTAGCCTTTTGTTCTAAAATAACTTTGGGGTCTGTATGTAATAACGAAGTTGTTTGAATTGATATTGAGTAGATAAACATATTTTATAAAAGTCCATTTATAATCCCTCAGAAAAAAAAATTGCAAGTTCAATTTTATACAATAACGTTATTACATGCCATTAAACAGTTATCTCCCTTGGCACTTACTTTAATCAATATTAAATATCAATATGTTTTTGCTCTTAAAATTTTAAACTTAAATATTGAACTCAGATATTTACGAATCATTAAACATACTATTTAAGATTATTTTTTTATCTGCAATTTAAAAATATTTTAAATATATTTTGTTATTTTTGTTTTAAGCTGTCGACGTAGTAGTAAAGACATGATTGATTTAAAATGTCAAAAGAAATATATTTGTTGTTTTTTTATTAAATTATTAATTACTGAATTTAGATAGGTTTTGAATTTTGTAAAAGGTTAGATAAAGTCTCAAAAGTTTAAGACGTTGATCGTTTTGAATCACTGAACAGAATTACTATCTCAAAATTATAGATGTTTTATTTAGATGATATTTTGATGTATTGTCTTTAGCTGTCGTTGTTTGAGATAAGAGATGATTGATCTAAAATGCTATGTGCAAATTATCGGTTATTCATTAAAATTATTTAATTCGAACCGCCACTGTTTTTATATCTAAAGATAAATAATGTCATAAAATTTTAAACACCTGAATATTTACCTCTGATCTGATTAGAAAAATGCCATCTACATTTATTGCCTGATTAATTGATCATTCTATGTGTGCAACATTTTGATAAAATTATTATTTTATACAAAAAATGTATAATGATACTATTCTTTAAAGGAGGTATTCTTGAGAATAAACACGTTTCGTGATGGTAATAAAATTTCTTCTTCTAGTGAAGAAATTTGATTAAATAAGTCTTCATTATATAACTTAAGGTTCATTTCCTAAATCAAGATCTGTACAAGTTGATTATAACTGATTTTTATCACGCTATATCTGACATTGTGTGAGTCAACCAATATACTTCAGTGTAGTGCTTTTGAATACATAGGCATATTAAACTATAAGAGCAATGCGAAAAAGTTTCGATATTTTAAAAGCTTTAAAATGAAGGAAACTAGCACTTGAAATATTAAAAAATATTATAAAAAAGAAGGAAATTAGCAACTAAAAAATTGCAAAAGACAAAGCAATCAAAATCACGAAATGATTTTTATTCAATTAGGAAAAAAGATCAGCTATCGGAATTATTCTATTAGAACCAAACTTTTAGTTTTAAAATTGAAAACTTAAAGTTAATACAACATAATCTTATTTTGCCATGATTTCCGATGACTGTTGAAATAATGGATTTTTATAATTAGTGATTTTAATACAATAATGCGTTGTCTTTTTTCTATCGTAAAGCAAATTTTTATTTGCAAAACTACATTATTACTTTTATAACTTATCCATGTCTTGCAATGCAAAGTTTTGTATTTGCATAACTACATTATTACTTTTATAACTTATCCATGTCTTGCAATGCAAAGTTTTGTATTTGCAAAACTACATTATTACATTTATAACTTATCCATGTCTTGCAATTCAAAGTTTTGTATCTTGCAATGCAAAGTTTTGTATTTGCAAAACTACATTATTACATTAATAACTTATCCATGTCTTGCAATGCAAAGTTTTGTATTTGCAAAACTACATTATTACATTTATAACTTATCCATGTCTTGCAATTCAAAGTTTTGTATTTGCAAAACTACATTATTACATTTATAACTTATCCATGTCTTGCAATTCAAAGTTTTGTACTTGCAAAACTACATTATTACATTTATAACTTATCCATGTCTTGCAATGCAATGTTGGTATATTTGATAGAATGGCACAAATCTAAAATTATGCAAAACATTGTCATTTCTTATTCTTGCAATCACTTATACCAAAACATAACAATGTAGAAATCAATTTCTTTTACGAGAGCTAAATTCTTAATAGAAAGAAATGTGTATTGTAGCATACCTTGCAATTTTATTTTCAATTTAGCGAATATACAAAATATTTTATTTCATTAAAATATTTTATTATAAAACATAATAGGTTTTGTCCACAAATTTTGCCTCTAGAATTTTGGTTCCTTAAACAGAGGATTTCGAATTTCTAATTAGATTATAATCACTAGGGGCGTGGTCTAGAATGTAAGGTGTGTTATAAAGTGTTTATGTGCACATTGGTAAAAAGCAGCATGTTCATTTCTTGATGTGCGAATAGTTTTTCATCATGGATCAATATACATAAGCTTAACTTTACTTTGCATTGTTTTAAGCAACAAACCTCAGCTGGTCATTACATTTGCATAATAAATGTTATAGAGTTTTAAATTGATCAATAAAACATTTTAAAACCCAAAAACACAGCGGTCATGGCCGGACTAATGTTTGGGTTTTTATTTCATAATTTCTGTTTGAGTAAGAGTGCCTTTATTGCTAAGACATTTAGACTTTAAGCTTCTATAACGAATCATTGTTTTACCACTGGCCGCTAAGCGTACATGGAAGCTCTTTTGATTTTGATAAATTTACAATATCTACTGAATTTTTTCGAAAGTGATCTTGCACAATGGTGTTTCTGAACATAATTGTTAATAATATCATAAGAATGCCATTGTAAAAAGCACAAAAACTATCAAGTGAGACCCCACTTTATAATCTACTTTCATTCGAGGATCGGGATTTGGAGTCAAACATGGGATAATGATCAGTCGTTACTGCGAATATTATCCTATAAGTTTTATGACAGCAATAGATTTTAGTCGTGGGTAAAATGCGCCGAATCTCTACATTCGGACAAAAATTGGTTACTATTTGTTCATCAAATTAATTTTTATCAGAAAATTTTGTTTCCTACTATTCAATAAAAATCATTACATTTATTCTATCTATCAGAAAATTCAAAATAGCTTGCTTTCGTGAAAATTTAGAATTTTTGCAGACTTATAAGTATTCGACATATTGAGATTTCCAAGTTAGAAATAACGAAATTCAACTGTATTTTAGTCTAACCAGTTGTTTATTCAGCTGCTTTCAGCAAGATTAGCATTGTTTTCACAAGGATATAAAACGTTTGTTTACTTTTTTATTTTTTGAAACGTATTGCATGGATGAACAAAAAACGTGTTTAGTTGCACTCGATACATTAGTGTATCTGTTTATAATGATTGTGGGAAATATCCTGCATCAGCTATCCGAACTGTGTAATGGTAAATAATTTAATAAAAAATACAAGCGTGAAATTATTAAAGAGTCAATACATTTTGAATTGTGTTATTTTTTTATGTTTTCCAAATACTGGATACACTGTACTAGCGTTATGTACAGAATTTCAAATATTTATTTTGATAAAATTTGCACATGACATTACTCTTACTATTTTTGCAGTTTGTATGTAACATTTTGTTAATTGTATAAATAAGATGTGCGAGACCCCGGGACGTTTGATTTTACGTGCGGCATGATCCTTTCTATATTCGTAAAAACAGAAGTGTGTAAGTGATGTCATTTTGCCAAATTTGAATTTTAATGAAATAATTCATAGAAATTCAAAATTTTCCATATGACAGTGGTATAATAAATCTAAACATTAAAAAAATTGGAATCATTCAAAATGGTTCTGTATTGTCTAAATTTTAAATTTAATTTTTTCAGATTTTTATTTGGATAAAAAAATGTGACGTGACAATTTATCAGGTAAATGAAGATTTAGCACAAATTATACATTTACAATAATAAGCCTACCGTTCCACACGTGGAACAGAGTTGTAATTTTCCGATATTATAGACATATTAAAACTCTCATAAGTTTTATAAAAAAAAATATGTCGATCGTTCTACACCACATACATCAGAAATGTACAAACATTAATATTTGATCAATAAAATAAATTAGAAAGCAGAAATATCTATAATTCTTCACGTTATGGAACAGCACACATGCTATTGGGTGAACTCGGATATATTCTGATATTAAAACCATACTTAATAAAATGAAGTGTCTACTAAATCTTCATAACAATACAATAGAACCGAAAATATTCTCATATATGTTTTCATTTAATGAGGAGATTGGCGGAGAAAAATAATCAAGAAGTCTCAATGTTTGTTTATGGGGCGACTCTGTAGATAGCTTATAATCTGAATGCTGTAATTTATATCGTAACCTTAACACTTTTACAAATCTCCCGCCATCAATTGATAGTTTGTTATAATAAGAGCCGTATTGCTCTTCTTTCCTGTAACAAAGCCTTGAAGTAGAGTACGAAAAATTATTGATTCACACTTTAGCGTAAAGAAAGTGAAAAATATATTTTTGTAAAATAATTTCAGTAGCTGGTTTTACATCTGAAATTATATTTTACTACTTGCAACCAAAACTTTATGATTGGAAAAATGTTATATTCTTGACCAAGATTTTCTACTCACCACAATGCACGTTTTATCCCATGGCGCGTTTCGAACTTTGGAAAATTTTCATCATTTGTATTATAGATACCATGAAATTTTCATTAGTTTTCAGGGGCTTCATAAAATAAATTAATTTGATTACCGGCACGTCGGATATTGTCATTTCCTGAAACAACACATGCACCATAAATCAGGTCTTAAAGCTTGTTCTAGATGCGAAGCATGCATCCGCGATAAAAAAAAACCCCAAAAAAACTCGGCTTTAAATTACAGAAATTTAGGGTGCACTAAACTATGAAGATAAACATTTTTATACAATTTCTGCGAAATCCGTAATTATGACACTCACGTTTTTGTTTTCGCCTGACTGTTTTTTGAGACGAAATAATTTTTGGCCGAATGATATGTTGAAGTCCTTATAGTATAACGAACTACAAAATACAAAATACGATGTGTGTGTGTGTGTGTGTGTGTGTGTGTGTGTGTGTGTGCTTGCTTTGATGTGTATTGGTTTTGGTTGTTTAGGCTAGTGTTTAGCACATTTTATTCAGCTGCGTTCTTCAAGGTTTGCTCTATATTAGGTGATAAAAAAATAAAGTACATGTAAATATCGACTTACATTTGGCGAAGAAAACTAAGCTTTATGATAGCTTGCAGTAAATCATAAGCATACCAGTCCATGTACAATTAAATACTATGAAACAAATACACTGCAGAAGAAGCGGTAATATTACTGCAAAGAAACGGAGAGTTGACAATAGAAAACTTAAAGTCATCACGTTTGTCTGATTGCTTAATATTTAGATTACAATTAATTTTTCTTTTTACTGATAATAATCTGATTGTTTCAAGCTTAAAATTAAATGTATGAAAATTAAAACGTTACTTAAATAGACAAAGAACTGATACATTGCATATTAATGAATCAATTTAGATACCATTTTTATTGGGTTTTGCAGTCTCGTTAATGGTATTTTCATTAGTTTTCGTTACTGAACATACCATTTCTAGTTTAAATAATGATTATTTTGAAAGTGCTACACCGGCCTATGAATGAAATCTATTTTTTTCAATTTACGATATTTCCATTTTTTTTCAAACATTCAATAATGTTTATTTACAATTTTTTAAACATTTGTGTATTTTAATGTTATACGAGAAACTGTGTAGTTTAATGTTGTGTGAAAATATCAATTACTTTCAATTTTTATATAATGGTATTCCTCGTTCTTATACCTAAAGAGTAAAAGGTTTCTGATTGTGTGTATTCTGTTTTTATGATAATATTTCAAGTTAAGCATGAGATTAAACTTTATCGTGCTCTTATTTGATTAAAGCCTTTGAATTCTATCCTTTCGTTTAAATTTTTTTAATTAATTTAACTTATGAAACATTTCATTAGATAAATACTTCACGTATTAGATGTAACAAGGTTAACCTGAATAAAAGTTTAATGATATTTTATCTAGTTTGTTTAACGTGCAATTAAGTTTCAAATGTTTAAGATCTATGACCGCCTAACAAATAACACTTTCTAGATGAAAGTGGAATAAATGTTTATCTTAAAAAATTTAATTAAAACCTTTAAAAGGAGTCTTTTTCATGAAAGACATTTTAGTTTAAAAAATAATAACGTCAATGTGTAATTTAAACCTGGTTTTACTATCCTGTGGTTATTTTTTAATTTTATGTTGTGTATCAATAGCAATGGTAATTTCGGTAGTCTCCGCCATGCCATGCTGCATCATAGATTGTAGTAAGTAGTGCTTTTTCGTCCGATTTTGACAGGCTTATTTGTCTCTACTGATATATGATGGCGTTTTTTTAAAAATTTAAATTGGTGTTGATATGACTGTTGGTAATTTATCAGATCCTGTGACAGTTCTAGCTTTTTTCTTTAACCTTTAAAATTAATTACAAAATCTTGGTTCTTAAAACAGCCAGAATGGATTGCAATTGTAAAAATTGGTTGGTGGGTTGGTTGAATTTTCTTTTATGTCGCATCAGTACTTTTTCAGCTACTTGCGAAGATAATTTCTTTCACAACTTCTAGATCGTTTGGAGCTTCATACCAGTTAAAACTTATGACGAACTTTAAGTGTCAGCGCACTTCTTAGCAATATCGCAGAGCACTAAGTCGATTGTTAGCTTCTATCTCACTTGCGGTCGACCAGGTTAGACCCTACATTTTTGAGACGCATTAATCTTAAAACCACCTTAGTTGGTTCCCTGTGAATGATTAAGATAGGCTTTTCGTTTTGGAAAAACCTAAATCAGCTCCTTTCCATGCCACTTTACCCATTGAATGTATATTTTTCGTGATTGGTTTACTATGAGTAGGAGGAAATGATGATACTTTCACATGTATAAAGTCAATAATTAATTGCTTATTCCCCAAATGCTGTTATGGGACTAACGTTATTAAACATTAATTAAACACACATATAAACATACTTACATTGTATCACTTCTCATCTCATATCTAGCACTATGGCAGTTTTTTTTTAAAAAAAAATATTTTTATTATACTAATTTTGAATTTTATGATATATATATTTTTTTCTCCTATTGACCTTAATATGAGTTAAATTGTCAGTTCTTTTGCCAAATGTCGCTGGCTTTTTTCGGCACTGCATTTACCAAAATGGTCTTGTCTTAAAAAAAAACAATATTGCCTCCCTCTTAAATATAGATGGTCGTGACAGTGTTATCACATTTATCAAGATAAAAAATTCCGCTGAGAAAAGGAAAAATCAAGTCACGCAAAAACTTTATCAATATTGTTACAAGTCAATGTACTCAGCAATATATTTCGGACCTTATTATGAGGTCAGATCTTGATACTAATCACATGCCTTGAACAGGAAATCAAACTTTAATGTCGTCATTTTTGTACCGGCTATTGTTAATGTAACTCTTATGGTGTCCACTTTTTGTGTAACGTCATATGCATATTGCAGAACAAGTCAACTTTGGAAATTTAAGATAAGAAGGACGCGCGAGAACACACACACACACACACACACACACACACACACACACACACACACATTATATAATATATATAATATAATACGAAATTTTGGCTCTGTTTCGACCGAGCTTTAGTATACAAAAAAAAAAAAAAAAAAAAAAAAAAAAAAAAAAAAAAAAAGAAAAAAACAAAAAACAAAAAAAAAAAAAAACAAAAAAAACACCACTTGGTTATAGTGGTTATAGAAGATGCTCCAGAAATTTCTTACCATAAGGATAACGGGCAGTATGGTAATATGTACAGAATACAGCACAAAAAGAGTAAAAATTGAAGAAAATAATGCAGCATTAAGTTGATATGAAACATTAAAAAACATAATTGGAATAACATTAATCTAAAATTGTAATTCTTATCTATATTATATCTGAGACATCAAGTTGTGAAGCTTGTTGATTTTGTAAGGAGACGAGTGTAGAAAGTTTAGAAATAATGAATTAACTTTACTAATGGATATGCCGCTTGATAAATGATAATTTTCAAGAATGTCTAATGACATAATTTTTCAGAATTTTTCCTTTTTAAGCGAGAAATTTCATTTTTGTTTAATTGATTAAAAGGAAAAGAAATGCGAATTGTAAGAACTTTTCTCTTTTGCAATAAGTTTTGTTTTGTAAGACATTGACATTTAAAACAAGAAAATGATTTGTTGTAACACAAATTGTCAGAAACGTAAAGCCGTGTATAATTTATTTTAATTATAGTATTGATTCTGGCAATAACTGTCTACACAGAATCAATTTATTCTACATTATGTCTAAATGCATTATGTTTGTGATAATATGTGAAAGAGTGATGCATGGTTCCTTTTTTTCATTTGTTTCATACTTTGATACTTTATTTGTTTCTGTTTCATAATAAGTTTAATGTTAAACTTGTACGTTATATTTCCGCGACATAAAATCATGTTGTATCAATATACTCCTAACCGGCTTTTCTTTCGTCAAGAAATGGGTTCATGGCATTAATTTTTTCTTCCTCGGGATAAGAGCTACAAAATTATATTTGGCTGTTTGTTGGGAGATTTGCAAGACAAACTGAGAAAATTAATTTTGGTGAAATATTCTTAAATTAGGAGATAGTTTGGATTAGCCAACTTGCTAACCATATCCCTGAGTATAACTTGTCTGGCTATCATCTACTGCGTTTGAACACTTATAAATAGGTGGTTTATGTCCACAAAGATTATATTATTTTAATCAAAATTTCTATTGATATCTATTGATATTAAATTTACTTTGCCAAGCAGATATACTGAGTCCATATATGGTTCTATCTATCTATCTATCTATCTATCTATCTATCTATCTATCTATCTATCTATCTATCTATCTATCTATCTATCTATCTATCTATCTATCTATCTTTCTTTCTTTCTTTCTTTCTTTCTTTCTTTCTTTCTTTCTTTTCGGGCGAATGACATTACTTCATTCGCATCTGGGATTTTCTTAAAAACAACTTTGCTACATTTTGTCAGTGTTATCCCAGAATGACCTCAGTCATTTTCTACAATCGACAATTTGCAGTCATGTGGTATCATTTCAGTATGTGTTGACTTTGTTAGTTTGTTTGTTTTATACAGGGTTTAAATTGGTCTAGCTATCGTTGTTTACATTCCTGTCTTTATCCTTTTCTTTGTTTAAGTCCAATTTGACGTCCTATTGTTATGTTTTTTTTTTTTTTTTTACATTTTTTAAAACCAAAGTTATACCAGATTCGTGCAAAAAGGGAAGAGATCCTTTAAGAAAGTCAAAGAAAATTTATTTGATTGATATTTTAACAATATGAGATCAAAAAAAAATGTTTAGAATGTTATTAAAACCGTTATCATAAAATGCTGATTAAATACACAATATATGACTACGTTTTACGGCTTAAATTGGTTTAAATTGCGATTTGCCGGGTAGCGTACGCGTGCGTTTGTGTGGTTTTTTTTAAATTTTATTTTTATATATTTTTGTCTGTTTGTTAAGCTTGTTGTGTGTAGTTCTCTCATAGTTTATTTTGTAAAGCCTTTTTTTGAATATTAAAATTATGTTATGTAAAGAGTACTTTAAACAAATAAAAATAAAAGTAGTATACTTCCTTGTTACGTTATTCAAAGTATTAGTCATGCAAGATTTTATGACATTTGATTGATTTTGACATATTTGTTTTTTTTTTACAAAAATGATGTTAAAGATACATTAACATCTATCGTTTGACAGGAACATTTACATTATCATTTGACAGCTACATTTACATGTATCGTTTGACAGGAACATTTACATATATCGTTTGACAGCTACATTTACATGTATAGTTTGACAGGAACATTTACATGTATCGTTTGACAGCTACATTTACATGTATCGTTTGACAGGAACATTTACATGTATCGTTTGACAGCTACATTTACATGTATCGTTTGACAGCTGCATTTACATGTATCGTTTGACAGGAAACATTTACATGTATCGTTTCATTTACATGTATCGTTTGACAGGAACATTTACATGTATCGTTTGACAGTTGATTCAAAGTGTTGATGAACATATAAATTTAGTTTTAACAATGACTAAGGTACATAGAACAAGTAACGATAAAATCGTACTTTAATGAAGCTTTAATTAAGAAACTTGTCTGATTTTTGCCCCTCCAATCTAATTTAAAACAATCCACTTACATGACCAGGAATACATTTGTATATTTGTACGCTAAACGTCTCCTAAAATGTTACAATATTGCTAACATCGACGTTTAACGTGAAATCTGAATAATTATATATGTAGTAAACAGTTTGTAGGTTAAGTAAGCTTTAGGGTATTGTTTCTTAGCAGGTAATAGATAATATAAGTAAGTGATTTAGTGTTTGAAGCCACATTAGAACAGCTATGTTTACGTTCTGTACAATGTCGTAGATAAAGTCAGCTATGTTAACGTTCCGTACAATGTCGTAGATAAAGTCAGCTATGTTAACGTTCTGTACAATGTCGTAGATAAAGTCAGCTATGTTAACGTTTCGTACAATGTCGAAGATAAAGTCAGCTATGTTAACGTTCCGTACAATGTCGAAGATAAAGTCAGCTATGTTAACGTTCCCGCGCAATGTCGTAGATAAAGTCAGCTATGTTAACGTTCTGTACAATGTCGTAGATAAAGTCAGCTATGTTAACGTTCCCGCACAATGTCGTAGATAAAGTCAGCTATGTTAACGTTCCGTACAATGTCGTAGATAAAGTCAGCTATGTTAACGTTCCCGCACAATGTCGTAGATAAAGTCAGCTATGTTAACGTTCCATACAATATCGAAGATAAAGTCAGCTATGTTAACGTTCCATACAATGTCGAAGATAAAGTCAGCTATGTTAACGTTCTGTACAATGTCTTAGATAGAGTCAGCTATGTTAACGTTTCGTACAATGTCGTAGATAAAGTCAGCTATGTTAACGTTCTGTACAATGTCGTAGATAAAGTCAGCTATGTTAAAGTTCTGTACAATGTCGTAGATAAAGTCAGCTATGTTAACGTTCTGTACAATGTCGTAGATAAAGTCAGCTATGTTAACGTTCCATACAATGTCGTAGATAAAGTCAGCTATGTTAACTTTCTGTACAATGTCGTAGATAAAGTCAGCTATGTTAACGTTTCGTACAATGTCGTAGATAAAGTCAGCTATGTTAAAGTTCTGTACAATGTCGTAGATAAAGTCAGCTATGTTAACGTTCTGTACAATGTCGTAGATAAAGTCAGCTATGTTAACGTTCCGTACAATGTCGTAGATAAAATCAGCTATGTTAACGTTCTGTACAATGTCGTAGATAAAGTCAGCTATGTTAACGTTCCGTACAATGTCGTAGATAAAGTCAGCTATGTTAACGTTCCGTACAATGTCGTAGATAAAGTCAGATATGTTAACGTTCCGTACAATGTCGTAGATAAAGTCAGATATGTTAACGTTCCGTACAATGTCGTAGATAAAGTCAGCTATGTTAAAGTTCTGTACAATGTCGTAGATAAAGTCAGCTATGTTAACGTTCTGTACAATGTCGTAGATAAAGTCAGCTATGTTAATGTTCCATACAATGTCGTAGATAAAGTCAGCTATGTTAACGTTCTGTACAATGTCGTAGATAAAGTCAGCTATGTTAACGTTCCATACAATGTCGTAGATAAAGTCAGCTATGTTAGAGTTCTGTACAATGTCGTAGATAAAGTCAGCCATGTTAACGTTTCGTACAATGTCGTAGATAAAGTCAGCTATGTTAACGTTCTGTACAATGTCGTCGATAAAGTCAGCTATGTTAACATTCCGTACAATGTCGTAGATAAAGTCAGTTATGTTAACGTTCCCGCACAATGTCGTAGATAAAGTCAGCTATGTTAACGTTCCATACAATGTCGAAGATAAAGTCAGCTATTTCAACGTTCCCGCACAATGTCGTAGATAAAGTAAGCTATGTTAACGTTCCGTACAATGTCGTAGATAGAGTCAGCTTTGTTAGAGTTCCGTACAATGTTGTAGATAAAGTCAGCTATGTTAACGTTCTGTACAATGTCGTAGATAAAGTCAGATATGTTAAAGTTCCGTACAATGACGTAGATAAAGTCAGCTATGTTAACGTTCTGTACAATGTCGTAGATAAAGTCAGCTATGTTAACGTTCTGTACAATGTCGTAGATAAAGTCAGCTATGTTAGAGTTCCGTACAATGTCGTAGATAAAGTCAGCTATGTTAACGTTCTGTACAATGTCGTAGATAAAGTCAGCTATGTTAACGTTTCGTACAATGTCGTAGATAAAGTCAGCTATGTTAACGTTCTGTACAATGTCGTAGATAAAGTCAGCTATGTTAACGTTCCGTACAATGTCGTAGATAAAGTCAGCTATGTTAACGTTCTGTACAATGTCGTAGATAAAGTCAGCTATGTTAAAGTTCTGTACAATGTCGTAGATAAAGTCAGCTATGTTAACGTTCTGTACAATGTCCTAGATAAAGTCAGCTATGTCGTAGATAAAGTCAGCTATGTTAACGTTCTGTACAATGTCGTAGATAAAGTCAGCTATGTTAACGGTTCCGTACAATGTCGTAGATAAGTCAGCTATGTTAACGTTCTGTACAATGTCGTAGATAAAGTCAGCTATGTTAACGTTCCGTACAATGTCGTAGATAAAGTCAGCTATGTTAACGTTCTGTACAATGTCGTAGATAAAGTCAGCTATGTTAACGTTCTGTACAATGTCGTAGATAAAGTCAGCTATGTTAACGTTCCGTACAATGTCGTAGATAAAGTCAGCTATGTTAACGTTCTGTACAATGTCGTAGATAAAGTCAGCTATGTTAACGTTCCGTACAATGTCGTAGATAAAGTCAGCTATGTTAACGTTCTGTACAATGTCGTAGATAAAGTCAGCTATGTTAACGTTCCGTACAATGTCGTAGATAAAGTCAGCTATGTTAACGTTCCGTACAATGTCGTAGATAAAGTCAGCTATGTTAACGTTCCGTACAATGTCGTAGATAAAGTCAGCTATGTTAACGTTCCGTACAATGTCGTAGATAAAGTCAGCTATGTTAACTTTCTGTACAATGTCGTAGATAAAGTCAGCTATGTTAACGTTCCGTACAATGTCGTAGATAAAATCAGCTATGTTAACGTTCCCGCACAATGTCGTAGATAAAGTCAGCTATGTTAACGTTCCGTACAATGTCGTAGATAAAGTCAGCTATGTTAACGTTCCGTACAATGTCGTAGATAAAGTCAGCTATGTTAACGTTCCGTACAATGTCGTAGATAAAGTCAGCTATGTTAAAGTTCTGTACAATGTCGTAGATAAAGTCAGCTATGTTAACGTTCTGTACAATGTCGTAGATAAAGTCAGCTATGTTAATGTTCCATACAATGTCGTAGATAAAGTCAGCTATGTTAACGTTCTGTACTATGTCGTAGATAAAGTCAGCTATGTTAACGTTCCATACAATGTCGTAGATAAAGTCAGCTATGTTAACGTTCTGTACAATGTCGTAGATAAAGTCAGCTATGTTAACGTTTCGTACAATGTCGTAGATAAAGTCAGCTATGTTAACGTTCTGTACAATGTCGTAGATAAAGTCAGCTATGTTAAAGTTCTGTACAATGTCGTAGATAAAGTCAGCTATGTTAAGGTTCTGTACAATGTCGTAGATAAAGTCAGCTATGTTAACGTTGCATACAATGTCGTAGATAAAGTCAGCTATGTTAACGTTCCGTACAATGTCGTAGATAAAGTCAGCTATGTTAACGTTCCATACAATGTCGTAGATAAAGTCAGCTATGCTAACGTTCTGTACAATGTCGTAGATAAAGTCAGCTATGTTAACGTTCTGTACAATGTCGTAGATAAAGTCAGCTATGTTAACGTGTCGTTCAATGTCGTAGATAAAGTCAGCTATGTTAACGTTCTGTACAATGTCGTAGATAAAGTCAGCTATGTTAACGTTCTGTACAATGTCGTAGATAAAGTCAGCTATGTTAACGTTACGTACAATGTCGTAGATAAAGTCAGCTATGTAAACGTTCTGTACAATGTCGTAGATAAAGTCAGCTATGTTAACGTTCCGTACAATGTCGTTGATACAGTCAGCTATGTTAACGTTCTGTACAATGTCGTAGATAAAGTCAGCTATGTTAACGTTCTGTACAATGTCGTAGATTAAGTCAGCTATGTAAACGTTTCGTACAATGTCGTAGATAAAGTCAAGATAACAAGATTACATATCCGATAAATGGTTAAATGATCAACTTTTCTTTGTAAATGTCCAGACTGATCAGATTTATATCATTGGTAATAGGGTTGATAAAAAAGCAATTTAATATTGTCAACATATATAGCAATCTTGTATATTCTCTAGTTTCTGTAGGAATCAGAGACAATTTGTATGGTTCAGACAAATATTCAGTCCAATATTAACATCTCTTATGTCTACATAGAAAAGATTACGTATATTAAGTTAATATATATAGGTTTGATCAGAAGTAAAGGAGCATATGGCTGGTAGTTTTAGTATATCTATATCTTATATCAAGAGTTGTTGCTTTATTGTATGGTAAAATGGGCATATTTAAAGACAATCAGTTGTAAAATGAGTGGTATCCGAGAACACTATTACTACAGCATTCGACAATGTTTTATCATCCAGTGCTTGTCAAAATTAGACGCTAAACTTATCATTACTATAATAATAATAATAATTTATTGCTCAAACACAATTAACATTATCGGTTAAGGCAATACTAACTGATTAACAAAACTAACAAACATACAAATTTAAAATTAAAAAAGCCCAGATGTTTGGGGTACAACTCGACATCATTGCTAAATGTAGATGTCAACCAAATCTTCTTAAGCATACATAGTGATATAGTTACATACAATGAGCAAAACACTATCTCAGGACAAACCAATTTTAAGGATTTTTTAAAATTTTACGTTGTATTTTGTAATTTAATTTTTATGTTGAATGGTGATGTTAGATGAGCATAAAAAAAATATTTTATATCGACTAAAATAGCTGAATCTAATTGTTTGCTGAAGATTATTATCACACTTAAGGACCCAAGTGCAAGATCTCACGGGAACATGTGGCCTTATCTCTCAAACTTAATGAATATTTGATTTTAAATACAAACTAATCTTTATTCTGTTACCGGACTTGTAGAAAATGGTCTGAAATAGGTTCTTATTTCAGAAATTTTAATTGAAAATCAATTCAAATCAATTCAGCCTATGCTAGCCACGGTTAGCATCTAGGTTTACACGATGTTACCGACAAGAACTGAAGTAGAAATTCCTTGAAACGCATATGAAAGTTAATGATAGTACATGTACTTTGACCTTATAAGGATACTTGCTCTCTCGCCGGGCAATAATAATACAAAATATTCCACTTATTTTGAGAAGGTCAGGGATAGGATATGATTAAAGGTACTATGAATCGCCATCGTAATCCGTCACTTAGATCACTCCGCATCCAAGTCCCCTTAGATAGCAAGCTTTTAGAATTGTCAAATAGCATTCATCTATCTGGTATTTGAAAATATTTTTGTAGAATATTTTACTTCATGAATTATAAATAATCATTTTTTTATATATATTATTGATGTTTAAAATAAATTCTCCAATAAAGAAATTGGTTAAAATATTATTTGAGAGTCGAAATTCTATAAAAATATAAAATAACACTGTTTGAAATGTAGCACACTTAAATCGCATTTTTTGCTGACAAATTGAATTAATTTAATGTTGGAATAATTCGACTCAATAGTTTCTTGTCCAATGAAGATGCTTTAAAACTTCAAGGTGAATTTAAAATGAGACCGGATGTTCTCCTAGCGATTATGTAAACTAAACAACTGAAATAGCGTTAAAGATACATGCCATTGAATATAGCGGTTTTGCGTTTTAAAAGCTCGTTAAAAAGGCAATTTACCTACTTTTGCCTGAAAGAAATCCATTTATAGACATCAGACACGAAAACATACCCATCTAGACAACTCGCCATTCTTAATTTACATGTCGACCTAATTTCTTGAAACATTTCGAAGGCATTTGGTAGAAAAAGATTCAAATTTTTAATGTGCTTGGCGTGGCTTGGAACTTAAAAACTGCTTGCTAAATGTGTTTCATGAGGACAATAACATCTCCCCGTGACTGAAAAAAAAATGTTTGTATATTTTATTATGAGAAATAAGCACTCTAAGCAGACAGTGATTTATTATCAGCCTTCTTATAGAAGAAATATACATGATGCTATAGACACACATATGCTTTACATTTAATTAGAATATATATACGCTAGAGCTTGTAAAATGTTGAGTTGACACGCAATATCATATTCAATATATTACTGTAATAAAACAAACATAAATAATGTGTATAGGACATTAATGTCTTGTCTACTTTCTTTTATATTTAGTACCAATTTTATATTGAGATTTTCTGTCGTTTTAATGTTATAGTATCGATGTTGGTCGATACCCAAATTTCTTAAAACCACACAAACACACATGCCTCGCACGCGCGCGCATCTTGCAAGTTGCCTTATTTATCAATCAATGAATGGACTTAGATTTTGTGTATGTGAAGCATGGTTAACTACACGAGCCACGTTTCATTGTCGTTAAGTGGAGTACTGCAACTTAACATAAAATGCAATAAAACTTTTACGGCCATAAAGATTAAGCTAAAACAGAAACTTTTTGGACATGTTTAAAACGACAAATTGTCAGCTTATCCGTAACAATAGTTGATGTCATAAATTTTTTATGCATGTGTATTCATAGCCATTAACCATTTTTCAAGTGATACATATATTTTTTCAAACATTTATTTAAAAGGTTATAGATTTAACGTTTTGTATATATAAAGTTTGAAATGATACACTGAGAAAGTAAGAACAACATTAAAAAATTAGATGAATATGTTGAGAAATTATGAATCAAGACCGTGAAAAGGCAATTGACAAGAAGCCTCAAATACGGTTTATTTGTAGATCGTTTTAGAAACACAATGTGAAAGAGATTGAGTCTATTATCTTTTATTGTTTGTCAGTATTATTGTAGCTAATTTAAGGCTGAAAACGTAACGCATACAATACCATCACTAAAGTATAAATCAATAAACCGTATTGTTGAGATATATGCCGAGAAATGGTGCTTCAATTCATTATAATTCATTCACAATCAGAATGTTAATAAGAAAAAAAAATAGCGATTCAAAATATCAATTTTAATTGAAAAAAAGAAAAAAAAAGCGTTAGAAAAATTAGTTTTGGGTAAAAAATATATTGATGAGAAAAAAATGAGTCGTACTCAACCACCATAACGCAATAAAATGATAACATAATTAAAATTGATTGAATTTTGACATGATAAAAATCAAGGCGTTCTCTGGCATAATTCATATGGGAAAAAAATAAAGCTATTGTATTGTCATTTGTAACGTAATTGTTTGGATTTTTTTGTTCAGTTTTCGATGTTTCAAAAACAAAGAATTCATTGGCACACATACATATAGAAAACATAAAGGCACATGTATTGCAATTATGTTTTTTAAATTTTGATGTGTCAAAGCAAGGAGTTCTATGACATACATAACTTAAAGACATACATAAATTAAAGCTTGATATGGCTACAGTTTAAGCTTTATTGCTTTGTCCATTATCCGTCTTTGTACCACAAACAACATTTATATATTTGTGATTACATTCACTGTATTTATAATTTTGTGATGTAAAGGTAAAATTGCTTTAATGGAGTTTCTGACTTATTATTAAAAATACAGTTCTGTGACGTTAATTTATATTGTACAATGTATATTTACTTTTCTGGGTTTTGTATCGCTAATAATCGCTTATAATCTTCACCTTTATGGCTGCGGGTTTGCATTGTGTATTTTGTTTTTTAAAACTGTTAATGGCTTTTGTGCATATTTGTAGTCATAGTTACTTACAAACAATATATTTAATCCTATGGGGATATGTGTTTCTACTGTCGCCTCCGACTTTTTTTCAGTTAAAGCAACCATATAACTGTATATACAGTTTACATATGCCATTAAATAGATAATAGGTTCCTGAATGTCAGTATGTGGATAAAATATCAGGCTTTGTTTCATGTCTATATTTGGTATTTATTCGATACAATTCCATTTATCTTTCTAGCTTTCTATATATCCAAGGTTTCAGATATAAACCGGTATGTTCGTGTTCGAGTTGTTTTTCTTTCCCTCGCATTAACAAAATGGTGCTTTATAACTTAGTTTACAAAGTAAATACAACGAGGTAAAGTGTAGCAATATGAGAATAAAATGAAGTTTATTGTATTTGATATGAAATAAAACAAACATACCCGCCATTGTCCAAACTATAATCAAAAAAAAAAAAAAAAAAAAAAAAAAAAAAAAAAAAAAAAAAAAAGTAAAAACTTTGAAAGCTGGCAAAATTAGTTATACACGTGAACTTCTATCAAGGAAGTGAGGCCGGGTGCTCCGGAAGGGTAAGCACCTCCTGTCTAGCTAGCTAACTGTTTGAATAAAAATCAAAATACTATGTCATTTTTAAAATGTTTACCATTTACTGTTGGAGTCAATGTGTTTCTGACAGCAAAAGTGCAATATTTTCATAGAAAATCCAATAAACGTTATTTAATTTCGGTACTCTTAACTTACTTGGGTCTAGTTGTAACGGTAAATTGATAGCGCTTCCGCGATAAATTTATTTAAAAAAACATAAATGAAGTTAAAACATCTGAAAAAATATATTTAAAAAAAACCATTCAATATTGGTACATATACCTCTCAGAATTTTCGATTCCAGGTGTAATGAATGTGCAGTGTTTTTTGTTATAGTACTATTGAAGAATCCATAACAAGAGATTTCATCTATTTTTACAGATCTCAAAGCTAATACTTTTATAAACATTTATAAATGTATTTATATATAACCACGAGAAAAATTATCAAATTATGAAATATGCAAAATTTAACTCGCACCTAAAATATGATGACAAGAAATATGTAGCTGAATTGCATTATTTAACAAAGTACTGTGACAAGTTAAAAAAAAACCTCTGCCAATAGTTGGGACTACCAAAAGCATTACAATACAAACCAAGCATAAAAAGGTAACACAGAGAGAGAGAGAGAGAGAGAGAGAGAGAGAGAGAGAGAGAGAGAGAGAGAGAGAGAGAGAGAGAGAGAGAGAGAGAGAGAGAGAGAGAGAGAGAGAGAGAGAGAGAGAGAGAGAGAGAGAGAGAGAGAGAGAGAGAGAGAGAGAGTATATATTGTCTTAATATTACGACGCAATTATCCAAAGATTCAGATAGAAATTCTGCACTCTTTGAACTTCGGTACAATTCTAAAATTGCTTTTTTGTAATTCAATTTAATCTAAATTTATAGCCTTTGCAATCTAATTGAAATTGGCATATCGTTTTTTATTAGCGGCATTTTGATGGATTTCAAGGATATTTTAATTAATCTAAATGTAATAGTTTTAAGAATAATGCTCAATTTAGCTGTAGCAAATTTATTGAATTTCATCTGTCCAATTCTTATTTTGTCAATAATCTTGATGTTTAATAGGACCAAAAATAGTAATTCAGCCAAAAATAAAACAAAAATGGTTTTATAGAAGAGGACAAAGCACCATTTATGAAATTAGGTGAATCTGAATTGAAATAGAATCCACTTTCTCACTCATTTTGAATTGGTTACATTTTAAATTGTTCCCGTTTTATTGGGGGGGGGGGATTCAACAAACTTAAAACTTAGAAATAATTATATAATTCATTCTTGTTAAATTAATAATGATATAGCAAGAAAAACATACCTTAAGATGCATACCTGTATTACTGAATGTCTGGATGATGCTTGACAAGAAAGTAGCAAACTCTCGAAATACGTTAAGTTTTGACAATTTTCTTACTTTTGAAAAGATGATATAACGTATTAGACAATTTTCCTCATTTATTAATTATAGATAGAAATTTACACCCGAAAACACACACACACACACACACACACACACACACACACACACACACTATAAAAGACGAACACAAAAGATAAGACACAGTGAAGCCAAAAAAAAAAAAAACAGTGTGAACTCACTCGAACGTTTTAAAAATCGATCGCAATTTACCTCAATGTATTTATACATTTCTTGTTATTTTCTGAGCCGTTTAAATGTGAAGATTTTAATATGATTGCACTCCAGCCGACAGTAAAACAGCCAAATGCGCCAATTAAGTATCACTTTTTCTCATTTCAACGATTCATAGTGATAATTGATGGCGTCTTTTAAGTTTCATGAACTAACATATTTTAAAGAAATATTCCATTACTGTAAATGTGCTTACATAGATATATTGATAAGTCGTTATATAGTTTAAACATTTCAGCAAAAATAAAAAAATGACAATAATAAAATTGCGTTGTAAGGTTGTTTTAAAGAAACAGTCCCTTTTTGTTTCAGGTAATGAATTGATTCATAATAATTTTTACATCAAGTTTCTAGAGCATAGTTCGCGTTTATATAATCTTGATCATTCGCTAAATGAGATTAAAATGTGAAATTGTATTTGGCAATTATCAGTTATATTTTTTTAAATGTACGATATATATATATATATATGTGTGTGTGTGTGTGTATGTGTGTGTGTGTGTGTGCTTGTGTTTGTGTGAAATAAATCCACACAACCTCTCGCCAAAAACTGAAATTTGATAAGATGTAAATTTTTTTTGCTTCAGTGGAAACGAGTATTAATTTGTCGGGATACTTGTCTGGTATAAGTGGTGTTTAAGTGTCTTTGGCGGGTTGTTCTCGCGCCAAGAACATTCCTCTTGTATCAGAATTTCGCCTCCAATCTGTTGACCTTAAACTTGTTCCAAATGTTATGCCGATTATATACGAAAACAAGTTTTTGCACGACTCTAGAGTTTAAAAACATCTTTCACCTTGACACCCAATATGAATCTTAATGATTGTTACTTATCTAGTTTTACATGTAAAAATTCTAAGTTTATCAACTTTAGCATCTTTTTTCAGTTATATCATATAGCTTAGTAAGAGTTTCATTTTACACTTCATTATTATTATTTTATTATTCGAGGAAACAAGTTTTAATTTTTTCAAAAGGAAATGAAGTAGTCTTTTTTTAACGAACTTACAACTGCAAATTTCCTGGTTAGTAAATATTTGTTGGTAAAAGTACCTCGGTGATATGAAATACTTTTACCAATCCGCTAACCGTTTACGACACACGACAAGACCACTGCAAATTCAGTGTTGGCTCTGAAACACTTACTTGCAAAACTGACAATTCATTTTCAAGTTACCTCACAGATGCTCATAACTCATTTCTCTTAAACAATGTCTTAATGTAATCTGGTTTTTGAAATAACCCGCGAATGTAGGTGTTAAATCACAATCCAACTTCGCTCAAAACTTTTATTCGTCCAGTTGGTTCAAAATAAAAATTCGCGTTCTCGTCGTCCCTAGACAGATTGAATAAACCTTTAAGCTTATTTTCATTTTATCAAGTCTAAGGTCCATTTCTTATTAGTGAACAACGTGATCACGATCAATTAATCTCTCTGGTTATGTTCATATCACGTCTCAAATTCACGTAAAAATAATTGCAATCGCTGCCAGACCAATGACTATAGACACAAGCATGTTTTACTAGTTATAATTTCTATTCAGTCGCTTCTTTGACAATTCTAACCATCATTAGACTATTTGGTGCATCTTGCAACCAGTGTGTTGGAATTTACAATTAAGCATGATGCCTTTAAAAAGAGCAGAATCAGACATAATGATTGGTTTGCTGTAGTCGAATTTGCTGTGAACAACCATATTTTTGGACCTTTCAAATGCAATCTGAATTGAGATGCAATATTTAATATAAAATGAGTGTATACTAGTCTATGTTTTCAATTTCTTATATCAGTGTCCCCCTTATATATACTTCAGACACTGTTTTTTCCAAAGTAAAACTTAAAGTTGCATGATTGATGTTGTATTAACATAAATAGCAATATAAACTTTATTGCGATTTTATCTTATCAGCTTTACATGCTATAATTATTATCAGCAACGAACCTCTAATGGAATACCAATGCTTATAGTGAACTTTAAAGCAATTCCTACGTTATCCATTTTGAATTAATTTTTATTCACAGTTAAGCTGACAGTTATTAATTTGATTTGTGATGAATGAATCTGTTTTTACTTAGTACATCCGTATTTTTACAGCATGTGCATGTTTTTCTGATTTTATATTTCATTCATATCATGCTTAATATGATTTTATATTGTGCTATTTCACAGCTAAAATTTGATGATGTTTGTATACATATGTATATTTTTATTGATAATAAAAAGATAGATACTAATTTATGCTTAAAATAAGAATGATACTGTTGATATTATGTTTTAAGAAAAGTTTTTTTGGCAATAGCCATTGAACCAAATACATAGAACAACAAACGCACACTAACAAAGACAGGATAACTTAGTATAACACGGGTTATAAAAATCCGGACTTCCGGACTTTCGAGAACACTTCATATTATGCCAACATAATTACTTTTTGAAAAGCCTTTAGTTTTAATTGTTCATTTAAAAATGATAGTGTACAAACAACCCGATATGTATATGTTATCAACGGTTAAATAAACAGAAACACTTAGCATGATTCTGTAAACTGACCACACTATAATTATTCTCATTACAATGACGTCGGGACAACTTGATTTATCTTTACTGTAAATCCCCACGTGTAATTAGTGGCATCGCATATAAAGCTGTGTAAATTCTACAAATAAAGCGTTTATTGTCTACAAATAAAGCGTTTATTTTCACATTTATTATGCTTGTATTTACAATTTATTAGGAGCTTGTTTAAAACTGTAAAAATTATCCTTGCTAATAAAACGTACAAGATGTACATACTGATACAACATTTAAATTTTAAGTAATGTCATCTTTAAATAATACATTTAGAAATGATTAATTTCACTGAAACTCGAACTCGAACAACCTCCTTAATTTGTAAAATGTTATAATATTGCAGATATTATCATTTCTGAGGTCAACATCAGATAAAACACAAAACGTTTTACTCTTTACAAGATTATAAGAAGGGTTTGAGTTCAAAGGGACGGCAAAGATAGTAATTTTTACAAAAGACATTTAGAATATAAATGCCTTTACTTTTATATTAATCAATCTAATTTTGTAGATTTACAATCTTATTGAGTTTGACATCATGTTTTACAGTCAAGTTATTTGGATGAATTCTTCATCAATCTAAATGTAATCGTTTTCACGCTGATGTTCAAGACAACATTAGCAAATTTATTGAATTTCTGCAAACATCACGATTATAATTCATTCAATAATCTTTGTTTTAAATCACCAAAGTAGTGTTTAAACCATAAATAAACTCGTTTCTATCCCCTTTCCTGATTAGCAGAGAGAAAAGGACAATGTCCTTATCGGTATTGAATTTGGTTTATTGTAAAAACTATTTTTTAAATAATACTTTGCTTTTTTACACTAGTTTGTTTTTACCCAAAGTTAAGAAAAAAAAACTATATCAAATATATCAATTTGATCTTATGTCTCTCAAAATAAAACTTTAAAACACTTTTGTTGTAAATTTCCAGTTTTCTAACCTTATATGAATACAATATGGTTTGTTTTAATGGGTTTTTACTTTACTTGCACTTTACTTGCAAATACAATTCTTTACAACGATATTTTTCAACACTTAGACTACAGAAAAAACAACGATAGCGGTTTAGCAAGCTCTACATGGCAGCAGTGTGACACATCGCAATACTAGATGTTTTACTTATCTATCAATTGGCCGAATAAGTTATAATATATATATATATATATATATATATATATATATATATATATATATATATATATATAAACTTCTTATACCACTGAAAAAAAAGCAGTCTGAGTACTAATTATACCAATATTTTCTCCTTCGGTGTCGTTAGTTACCAAAACTGCTGAAATAACCATTTATTTTAAAAATAGTCAAATTTCATGTTAATGAGGTAAGAAATGTAAAAACACTGGATAGAAAACAACACAGTAAAATGTTGTTCATAAAAAAAATCAAATAATCTTTTTTCAGTGAATTGGTATTCTTAATGTTTTTATGACAAACGTATAATTGATTAAAATGGCAAAAAAAAAAAAAAAAAAAAAAAAAAAAAAAAAAAAAAAAAAAAAAAAAAAAAAAAATATGACAATGATTCAGATTTACAAAATCAATAGAATTATTTTAAAATGCATTCTTATTATTGAATTTTTAATCACCTAACTATATTGGAAAACAACATCTTATTTTCTTTTGTTTTCAAGACACAAAATATATGTTTAGACAGTCACAAATAAAAAAATAACTCATTCACTTATATATAAAAATTATATTCTAAAATAGCATGTACAGTCATTAAGTCAATAAAGTTCCCCCTATATGCATTACAATAGATAAACAAGTAACGAAAACAATCAATATAAAATCTTGTCGACTAAAAACACTTCATAGTTTTAAAAAAATGATCTATTGTTTTTTTTTATTTTATTTTTTTTTATTTTTTTGAATCCAATTAGAATTGAAAAGATGCTTCGGTAAATTTTTATTTATTTTGTTTTATGACATATAAAATACACACAACTAAATACAATTCAAAGTTTTGTCTGAAAAAAATTGGCACCTTCATATTTGCATCACAAAATTAAGAGCACTACGTGGCAAACTAAAAATAATGAAGAAAACAGAAAAGGGATACAAAAACCAATATTATATCCACAGCTAATAAATACCAATAAAACGACCAGAATATCACAAAACATATATTTTGTGTCTTGAAAACAAAAGAAAATAAGATGTTGTTTTCCAATATAGTTAGGTGATTAAAAATTCAATAATAAGAATGCATTTTAAAATAATTCTATTGATTTTGTAAATCTGAATCATTGTCATATTTTTTTTTTTTTTTTTTTTTTTTTTTTTTTTTTTTTTTTTTAGAATCCAATTAGAATTGAAAAGATGCTTCGGTAAACTTTTATTTATTTTGTTTTATGACATATAAAATACACACAACTAAATACAATTCAAAGTTTTGTCTGAAAAAAAATTGGCACCTTCATATTTGCATCACAAAATAAAGAGCACTACGTGGCAAACTAAAAATAATGAAGAAAACAGAAAAGGGATACAAAAACCAATATTAAATCCACAGCTAATAAATACCAATAAAACGACCAGAATATCACAAAAATCAATGAAACCTTATTTCGATGCAGTAACAATTATCGTAAAATTCTTTGAATTTACATTGAGAAATATAGGTATATATATTCACTCAGCAGACAAGTGCTTTTGTAACGTAAATTTTCACAATCATTTGAGGTGATATGAGATTGGGTTAAGACTAGGGTTAATCTCACATAGGTTTCGTGTACATAGATACACAAAATATTTTCCAACTATCCCGAGTTAATCATTAAAATCCTGCAATATGCTTAAATTGATATTTTTTCAGGCACGTTTTAAAAAAAATTGACACATCTTAAGAACATAACAAGTAGACTAATTAAAATATATTTTATAGCTTTTAGTCCTTGAACAAAGGTTCTTTTAGTTAAATGGTTATATAAAATCATATATAAAATTTCAAAACAATCTTCCTGGAAATTATTTCATCTTCATACTCGTGTAAAGTTAAAATCTTTTGGTACTAACACAAGTAACTTAATTTGAAATTTACAAGTTAAAACGTTTAATTTTCCTTGTGATGATTTCTTTTTTTTAAAAGTGTCACAAGCATGTTTAAAACATTAGACTTGCAAGAAAAGTATAATTTTTATTAAAATTGACATAATCATAACAAAGTCAAGAACACTGTGCGACCAACCGAATTTAGAAAAAAGTGATAGATCATATTGCTTATGAAATATTTAACATACTGTTTTACATAACATCTGGAATTCTTCAACGTATTTATAAGACGTATATGTTTGCACTCACGTTACCATTTTAAATGTATTAGGTGAAAAGAAACAACATAATGTTTAGAGACTCAATTTCAAAATATTAGCCCCATCATTTCTTGTTAATCTGAATTAATTAAGAATTGACTGTCATTTTTTTCTGGGTTATCAAGGAATGAACCAGATTTTAAAACTAGCAAATCTGATGAACTGCGAAGCTTGATAACCCAGGAAAAAATGACAGTCAATTCCTATATTTACAATATTTTTCCTAACATTTTACAAACTTCTCGATTGCGTCATACAAATAAGAAAGAAAAACATGTATATACCGAATCTGTCGGCAATGGAAACATTCTGGGAACAGCCAATATGTCAATCAAAATAATTTCCGCCTTCTCACTGATTGTGTGACGTAATAGATGGCTTAAAAATAGTACGCTGGAAACAAAAGAACATTTCATACAATTTTATTCGAATAGACAAAGTTACAAATTCATATTGATTGTTAAATTACAGCTATTAAACGTTGAATTTGTCAAAAATCCCGATTGTATGGATGACAGGGTATTGGAAACATCAATGCGCGACATTTTGTTGGACTGGGTTGTGCACAGGTCCGAGCATGGAACCATCACGTGATTATCAGTTGCTGGTAGAAAAGAAGAAGCATGGTCAGAGGCAGAGGGAATTATGGCAGAAGTATTACCAGTGACAGTTGATAAAAGAAGCGAACTAAAGGCATGTTTTTGCATGGTCGAACAGTCGCGAGAGTAGCTCCTGACAGAAGCCTCATTACGATGACCGCTCATAAACATTATCTGTCTGGTCTCAATACCGGCATCGCTCATAGCTTGTATGGTAGTGTCCCGCAAGCAGTGTGCCGTGTATGTAGCGTTTAGAACACCCTGACAATGGAAATATTTTTAAGTATACAATAAAAATCGAAACAATTTATTTATTTATTTATTTAATTTAAAATTCAATATTTTTTCTTTCATTTTCAATGTATATTTAATTAAATAACAATATAAAATGTGATGGCTTGAATGTTAAAAATAGATTGATAAAAGTAGGTCACGGGAATCCCCATCTTAAATTTAGGTGTATTCATACGCACAATGTATGTGGAAAATAGTGTGTCATTGCCTAATGTTCTAAATTTTCTACAATGAGTTCATCATAGGAATTCAATAGGTATTGTAAATATTTGAGTTTGTAACTGGCTTTAATTAACATACTACAATCTATTTATGGAAAAGCTTTAAAACTCTTTAAGAGCTGCTACTATTTAAAATATCGGTTTATTTAATTGCCTTTCAAGTTTAAATGGGTGAAGCAAAAGTTTTTTTTTATGTTTACAGACATTAAAGTCATCTATTGCTTATCGACATTGATTCCCGTGGATATAGATCATGCATTCAAACGTTACGATCAACAAATTTTACTGAATCAGATAAAAATATATTATTTTGTTTTATAGGATTTTTTTTCAAAAAGTGTCAGTCTATACTAAAAATAGGCATTAGCAAGGCAATATAATAGCCACTATAAAAGAAAAGGCCCGCCCAAAAGATTTTTTTGATTGTTTAAGAGTTTTTTTTAGATGTTCCGAATAATGGTTTTGATGTGTCACCTGGTTATTCTGATTTTTCAAACTCAGAGTTAGATACTGCAAATACTGTTTGCGAAATAGAATCCGCAATTCAGCGGCTGAAATTTCGTAAAAGAGGAGGTGTTGATGTGTTAATCAATAAATATTTTACAGAATTCACCCATATAAAGGTTCCGGTTTTACATAGGCTGTTTAATCATATTTTCGATAAGGGGCATTTTCCCGAGTTGTGGTTATCCCTATAAACAAGAAAGGCTGTCGGTCTGATATCAAGAATTATAGAGATATTTATTTTGCTATCAGCTTAGGTAAAATTATCACATTTATTTTGAATAAACGTTTAATGAACTGGTGTTCTTAGATGTACAATTATATAGAATTTGTAAAACTTGTTTTAAAACACTAGATTAGTCTCTTGATAACAATGGTTTCCTTTATGGATGTCTACATGCAAGCTATTAACAACATTGTCCGTTGCACGGAGGTAACATAATTTTGATTGTTCTTGTTCTTTCTCCTTTGATGTCAATAAGTGGCACAAAAATATCACAAAATTGTTTCCCATTTAGAAATAATTTTTATGTTAAACTAATGACACTTACTATTTTTTGCAGTATCATAAAGATCGCACCAAAACTTTAAGGGATGTTTATAATTTTAGTGCCATCAGTTTTTCAAATGATATTCAATGCTTGCATAGTCGTAAGATATTCTACATTTATCATTGCTCTTTGTTGAGAAGACTTTGATGTCGGGCTTTTTCTTTTGGCAGAAGATATAGCCCTTGCTAGCGATGGGGCAATATGTTTTCCCGTGGCAACATTATGAGAGCATAGTCATCCTAACAAAAAATAATAATTGGCAAGTTGATTTCCTCTTTGTATACGTAAGAATGTGTCTTGTTAATTTTTCTTTTTTCAATTCCATGTGTCTGTTTTCCTTTTTTGTCAGTTGTGGTAATCATGGTTTTTTTAAATTTTGTCTGTTTCTTTACAGGAACAAATTTCTAATTTAAAAAAAAAGTATACAAAAAACGTGAAATAATAATGCCTATCAATTAAGATGCTTGCCTAAGTTTTGTGAAAAAGAAATTGTAATAAACAGCCCTGGTCAAATCTAATATTAAAAATCTATATTAAAATGAAATATACAACTATATTTGGGTCTAAATTTGACCATAAAATGTTTTAATATCAATTTACCTCATAATAAAATCAACATTAAGGCTAAATGATCCAGTTATAAGAGTGATCTGTTTTTGTTAGGGAACCTGACTTATTGCGAATTATCAAAGGGTTTTTTTTTTTTTTTTTTTAACTTATTCTTGAATTCTTGATTATATACTTATATACGCGGGTATGCTCAAATAACTATCCGAACCACACAAATGTTGTAAAATTTATAAACGTTTCTAGTTAAAACACTTTAAATCACGGATTTATAGAATTTTATATTAAAAATATTCAAACACCGAAAATAATATAAAAGTTTTAGTTAAACGATTATCGTAATTTAAACTCGAATAAATATGTTTCAAAATTTAAAAAAGATACTTTACTATAATATAAAGTACTTTTCTATGTTTATTTTAAACGTGTTAGAATGTATATACAATTAATGTTTTATTCACACAAACAGAACTAACGTTCTAAACATACATTTCACGTCTATAGGCCTGTCATTGTCTTTAACACATTAACAAAATAAAGAATTAATGCTACTTTAAGTCAATGTTATTTGAATTTACCACAGCTTATACTGTTTAAATGGTTAAAACAGATTGCAGTTCACTACATTTGCTTTTAGTAGCAAATTTATCATATTCAGGTATTTTGTAACTGTTTGCAGCTTAATTGTTAATACGGATGTCCGTAGGCGAAATTTGTCAGATATGACATAACGAGTTGTAGACGTACCTACGCCCCATTACTATCTATATCAGAAGCTAAGCACTTGCAAACATATTGAATAACAAAAGTATAGTCAACAAATTATTTAGAAATTAAGAATTAAGATATTTACAACTGATATCTAGTAAAGTATTATGGAATTTGTGTGATGCATTTTGACGCTGCAATGTCTTCGTCCCATTAGACAATGATCTGTCATGTGATCTATTTGTTAGACAAATTGTTTGGTCTTAATTTTCCGGTAACTTGCTGTAGACGTTCGCTTCACTGCTCAGTACCAACATGAGTGTTAAGCTGTTCGTGCGCCGAGACAGATATATAGCAGAAAAACCCCAATATAAGTTGTTTTTTTTTTCAGACGGAGCCTTTAGGTATCAGTCTGTCATAAAAGTATCAAAAAAGTAGAATCAATACTAGATTTATCGAAAATAGCGTAACTAAACATTACAATTTTTCCTTTTACAGCTTCCAACACAATAAAGTTTTATTCATCAATATGAACAGTTACATGATTGATGTCATATATGAAGACAGAATAATGATAGCTGTATTACGATTCTATCTAAAAACGCATTTAATGAAATGATTTGTATTTCTCGAATCCAACGCCAACATTCTTATGTACAAATAATGATTATAGATATTTTCCTTTAGTTCCTACATAGAATTGTTCTTATTCTTCCGGAATATTTTTCTTTATTTCTTTTTCTGTAATTAAGATTTTTAAGTTTGACGTTTAATAACTGTTTTTGATACAGCTCTATATAATTAATCTTTTAATTTTTTATATTTTTCTTATATTGTGTATTCCTCACATTCTTTAATAAAATTTCTTATCGTCGATTTAATTTGATGGCAGTTGAGGTCAAATTGATGAGAATAAAACCGATTTTAAGGAAGATTAATGTTTACTAATTCTTAAACTTAGTAATGAAGATTAGTTTCCTCGTTGAAATAAAATAGCAGTCATAATCTTCGTAGAATTCAGAGATATCAGTCATTTAGCGGTGGCGACATGAAAGTAAAACCAAGGCTTCAGCGCGCACAAAATGAACTTTTACAGTTGACAATTTTCTCACGGAGTCAAATAAAAAATATTGGGCTTACTTTGATAAACTACATATTTTTTTGTGTTAAATTTGTCTGTAGTCAGTTATTGAACTGATAGATTAAAAGTTAACGATCACATGTTGCTTACTGTATTACAAACGATGTGAATGAAACTGAAATGCCCTTCAGAATAGTAAGTTGCAAGGTTATATTTCTACAAATGTTATATTTTATTCTTAATATTTTGTGGTTAGCGATAAAATGTTATTATAAAGAAGAAAGAAATTTATAATTAATACTTCTAGCAAAAATATCTTATGATAACATTGCAAAAAACTCAAGTGTAAAAATGTAAAAATGTGATTTAATTTAAGTATGTACACTTATTTAAGTATGTCATTTTTTCCAAAAAAGCAGCGCTGAAAGTAAAAGATTCAGTGAAAAAGTAGAATAAAGCCCGCGATCACAGATAAAACACATCCGATTAAGTTCATATCATTGTTCTAGATTCTAGTGCATAAGTTTTCAACGCATTTTTCTTACCGAACCAACATTAGTGTAAGGCATGACTGCGATATTAACACACACTCAAAGTTAATTGTTGTTGAGCAGAATCGATCATATTCCTACATGTATGTATTTTTTGATTGTCGTTGTATTCCACTTCCTTATTAGTATTTTTATCACAAGAATATTAAATTACATAGTTCCTAAGCTTACGTTAATAATATTTACTTTAATTAAAACAAAGAGAAGGATTGGATATTGATGGATATATTTCATTTTATGAAAGTCCAATTCTATTGCTTTTATTGCATTCTTTCGCAAAAACAGTGATAAGCTGTTCATTTTAATTTAGATTCATATTAACTCCTGATACCAGATATATTTGGGTCTGACTCATTCTGAACATAAATATAAGTTTTGCTTGCATTCTAGATCATATTTTAACAAATTTGTCCTTCAAAAATGGAAATCATAAAAGTTGATTGAGATAGTAATGCACGCCTCATCAACAATCTAAAAGATTTTACAATAATTTGTGACTATTAATTAAGTTTTTAATAGGGCATCGATACCGTTTGCTAATAACATGTATTTCCTATAACAAATACTAGCATCGATAGTTAAAATAGAAAGTTCTTTTAACAGTGACAGAACTAAAACTAAAGTTAATTACAAGGCCGTCCTTAATGATTTAGAATCTCGAGGTGTTAATGAACCGGAAAAATGGTCAAAACAGTATTTATAATATCTCTATAGGTCTTGAAAACACCAAATTCTGACACAAAATTGTTAAAGAAAAAATGAACTTTTTTTTACAACCTACAAAAAAGTGCAATTACAGGGACTTTCAAAAACACAAATACAAGTTGCGATAATAATAATAATAATAATAATAATAATAATAATAACAATAATAATAACAATAATAATAATAATAAAATGACCATAAAAGTAAAATTATTTTACAAAGCTCAGTTTAGAGAACTCAAAAAGTTTTATTTACATATGTATGTAAACCAAATAGGTTACCATCTCCAGTATCATTTGATTGAAAATGTTCATCTAAGTCACTGAGAAAAGTTCCGTAATCTAATGTAGGTGCATTCGTTTGTTTGCAAGTGAAGCAGTGCAGTAAAGTAAAAAAGAAATAAAACAAATTTTGACGAAGCTTTTGTTACACCTAAGTATAATTAATTGCATGTAAAACATAATTATGCGTTTGTATTTCCTTATGAGTTAAAATAATTACTAAGAAACCATGGATATAATTAACACAAACTGTATTTATATTGTATTATACGACATTAAGACGTTTCATTTGAGTTCTACATCACCAGCGAGGCTACGCAAACGCTACGGTGAAAGAAATAGGAGCAGCTCAAATAGGCAGGGCGATAAACGAAAGAAGGAAATATAGTTTTATTTTCCTCCTCCTTTCGACATTGAAATAATTACTTTGTTCAATTTTCAAATTGCTTTACTGTAATTGAATTTTTTTCAATTTAATCCTGTTTAACCGCAACCATTTAATTAGGATTGACAGAATGCTTTATTTTTAAAATGTTTTGATAGATTTTAAGGATTTGGTAATCGATAAAAAGAAACATTATAACAATGAGGTTTATTACCGCGATAGTCTCTTTTATTGAATTTCTACACTCCACGTTCAAGTACACCAATAATAATTCAGGCTTTTATTAAAAAATATATATTACTTTGTTTCTTGAAATAAAAAAAACCCTCAAGTTCTTGTTGATTCATATGAAGCGATATTGTAATATTGCACTATACTCCCTCAAAAAACTCGAAAAATGCTATTGGTATGCATTCTATGAAAGACATCTACTCTCTCTCTCTCTCTCTCTCTCTCTCTCGTAGGCAAAGAAACTTTTCAAGAATTTCAATATTATAAACAAAAAACCATCCAGTTAATACAGTTAATACAGTGTCTTTTAAAGTGAAATGCCGTATTGGTAGCTAAATACTTGAATATTTTCTTAAATAATATAATTTAATAGTATTTAATACCATTATAACTTATGCTAACTTACTTTGATATATATTTTTTTAATCTTAAACATTTTAAATAGAATTGTCTTTTGTAAAAAAAGTTCTAAAAGACCCAAAGCACGAACGAACAGAAATCATAATACTGAAAAAATAATGAAACAGATGTTTATTGCTATGAAATATCATTAAGAAGCCCCCCCCCCCCCCCCGCCCCAAGAACCATTAAGGTTTTCGACTTTCAATAATTTAGTTTATATTGAATATTGATTTTTATTTACAATTTTAGGTTCTAATAATATTGAATAATGTATTCATAAATGTAACAAATGTGAAAAAAAAAACTATTTAAAAATTGAGAAAGCTGGCTTCCACTTATCACCCAGCTTTTGTATCATTTGTGATCTTGACCTTTAACCTGCATAACAAAACATGGTTCACAATACATCCTGGCATGTCGGTTTACGTTTGTTCGAGGTTTCATTAAAAATCATATAAATGGTATATACATGTATTATCATTAGTTGGAAGAAAATGAATCTGAATAAGTAAAATTGGGCCTAATAGCTGCCATAACATTTGAAATTTTCATGAAAAATGGTATGGAGGAGATAAACTGTTCAAGTAATATACTTGTATTGAAAGTCAAAGAGTTTCATTTGGGTAGCATCCAATTACCATTTACAAAAGAATTAACAAAGTTATAAATTGCACATAAATTTAGTTATTATGTATTGCATTACCACGAAGTTTCATCAGTAACAGTTTAGTAAAAAAATATTTTGAAATAGTACAATAAACTCTGATAAAATAGCTCTTAATTATTAAAAACACAGTATCATTTGAAAAGAAATTTTATATTATATACCTACCATTTTTCAACATAATCTGTTAAGTTTTAAGGGATAAATAACTGTTTGATAAAATATGTTTTTGGAGGGGATCCTTTAAAAAAACATAATTAGCAAAAGCAATCATGGCAATAACTCCTTATTCTCCTGTACAGTTAAAAAAATTGGACAAGCCATCTCTAAGAAACGCTCAGGACAAGGGTCGAAGCGGAAGAAGAAGCAAAAGATAAAGAAATTCAGGGGACATGATTCACGACTAAAAGTCAGCGTTTTCAGAAATGATCATATTTCGATACAATTAAAAATATTCTTTTTTAAATTTGAAGTCTAAAATATGTATGCACTCTGGTCAACATTAATACCGGTAAATGCGCTATATACGACCTTTTTTCTCTTCTAACGATGTACGTTGCCAGCAGATGGTAATGCATTGTATATGTTTTCTTCTCAAAATACTCAAATATTATTTGCTATACATTTAAATAATATCATTTACTTCTTTTACACGTTTATAGTTTTTAGATACACTTTAAAGTATTTGAAACGTTCTTTAGAAATTTTTAAAAGCTCAGACAAATATAAAAGGTTTTCACTTTAAATTTTTATTTGGGAATTTTTTTTAGCTACCTGTTATTAAAATCATTTACTGCGTCTCGATATCGATTTCCTAAATAGTATTTTAGCAATTTATTCAAAATATTTCGACTTTGTATATGATCAAAGCGATCTAATCGTCTTTTACATTTTAAATTGATAGAAGAAAACCAATTATTAGGTAACTAGCTATTAAAGTCATTTATTGCTTTTCGACACAAATTTTCTAAATAGAATTTCATCAAAACACTTTATTTTAAACGTTTTGCGCTAAATATAATCAAAACCTTTTGTTTACAATTATTTATTATTTATCTGGATATCAGTCTGCGATAGTTTTTAAAAATATTGCTGCAATCCTGTAAAAGTAATGCATTTGTGAGATCTGATGCATGTAAAACAATTTTTCATTTCCACAAGTTTTTTTTTTTAATATTTTTTATCGATTAATTTTAATTTTGTGATTTTTGAATTTTCATTTTGTTTTTTTTTTTTTTGATTTTCTAAAAATATACTTTTTTTAAAAATAGATACCCTCTAACCACGATCTGTGAGATTCATTTCATTTCATTTTTCATAGCTGTAAATAAACGGATTGGTCAATGTTTAACGATGGTAATTATGAGCTTAGAGCATGCGCACGGATGTACGGAAAAACCCATGAATCGAAGGTGAAACATGACAAATTGCATTAATTTTCCTTAATTAACATCCAGATATATTTGAAATGGTGTTATGTATCCCATACTAAGTCACAAATTCATCGAAGTTCTATGTTTAATTTATCGTATTTCACCGTTTTTGAAGTTGTGTTTAAATGATCCGGGTTTTGATGACGTAACCATATTCTAATATTAGATCCCAAATGCTGCATCTCGCTGGATAACTACTGTAATTTCTGTATTTATTCGAGCTTTTATCGTAGAACCAAATGAAACATTGTTCATTAGGAACATCATTAATTGGATTAGCACCGTTTTAATTTTTTCTTTGGAAAACTTAATGCAGCTTTAAATTTGTTCAATGACATACACAGATATCATGAATCATGCAGCCTGAAATGGATACACGTGTGGCATCAATTTGACTATTTTACGTGCCTGAAGCATCAGTCGCTTTTGAAGTATCAAAATAAAAAATACTTAATACTAAAATTTGAAAAAATATAACTACTTTGTATTTAATTCTGTCTAGTTGTTACGACTCTGCTCTAACTTTTTTAGAGTATATAGCATTTGAAATATACCAAATCATCTACTGCGCGCAGCTACAGGCATCAAGCAACTTTAAAATGTAGATCATTTGTAATTATTTCAGAATTGTTATATGCAGAATATTTAATTTTCTCCTTTTAAAATTTCAACATGCTGCAAATGAAACAAGAAACTAGACTTTTGATCAAACAATTTACAATACAATCCCTCATCTTGATATTCTATTTTGAACATCAACACGAATAGTAACTGATCCACTCACTATAGAATCAGTAAAATGTGAATGATACAGACTAAAATCAGAACTTGAAATTGTCAACCTTAAAAATGTCACACTTTAGTTAAAATTAGTAAGAAAAAATAAGCACCTCTTTTCAAACTTGTGTCATGGTAAGCACAGGAATTGGAATTTTATAATATTTGAAACGATCATATATAATTAAGACAACACATGAAAGGGTCACCCAGTTTTTCTCTTAAACAATCGTGTTAAGGAAAAAAAGAATTATATAATGGAACAAATATTATTCCTTAGTCTGGAATTAGGAACATACAACTTCTTGTTTCTTTTTTACCAGACAGGAGTTCAATATAAATTTTCCGGTGACCGAATCTAGAAGTAAGCTTCGGAAATTGTTTCATTGCTCTACACCAAGAAGAGTGTTCAGTGGTTTATTTTCCTAGACAGATATATAGATATGTTTTGCAGACAATGCCTTGAGTTATTTGGACAAATAACGAAACTTATCAAAAATGTGAATTCAGCCTGAGATTTATCGAAAAAAAAATAAAACCTTGAATTTTCCCGATGAATGCAACATAAACAGTAAAAAAATAAATCCTTTGGACTTTAAGAGTTATCTTTGTGAATCTTTGTATAGATCAATGATGGTTATGTGAAGTTTTTATCTTATAAAGTTTCCATGATATGATTGGTAATTTTTCGAACTTTTTGGTTAAGATTCTCTTTATGATATCTAAAATAATGGCTTAATTTTTTTCAATGTTCTTCTTTTTGATTGTATATATTGGTTTATATTTGATAGACAATAACAATTGTTAACTTACATTTTATAACCATTTTTGATATAGCTGTCTATAATTATCCTATTTAAATTTTTTATCATTTATTTTTGGTATTCAGCACGCATATAAATCAAATTTCTTATCCTTAGTTTAATTTAATGACAGTGTATCTTTTATTGATCACTATTACGAACAGGAATCAATTTATAGTTACAATATAACATTTAAGTCTAGATTGCGCTGTTAAGATTACTGGCGTTTTTGTTTAGAATAAATCTTTAAACTTCTTACATTATTTTAAGGTGCAAACCAAAACAATATTTAATTAGTTTTTTAAAAATTATTTTGAAATTAAAAGTTAAAAATCTCCAGACCTATACTGTCAGTTATTATACAGTAGTTTAACCTTCCAGATGATTTTGAATGTTGTGGTTGTTAGGTTTGGCTTATTGCTTACACTGATAATATATATATATATATATATATATATATATGTGTGTGTGTGTGTGTGTGTGTGTGTGTGTGTGTGTGTGTGTGTTTCATGTAAAATACATTTAGTGGACTGAAGACAAGGTGTCAAAATCTAAACGACCAACTTGGAGGGTTATTTTGATTCTTTTAAATGTTTCAGAATGAACAGTTAAAACATTCATTACAATAGTTAAACCGAGAAACAATTTGCCACACACACACACACACACACACACACACACACACACACACACACTTAGTAAAAGACTGTAACGTCCATGATGTTTGATACTTAATAAAATGACAAAATGGTATCAAAAGATGTGGTTCAATAGTTCAGGAACTCCGTGAACATTCCACATTTTAACAATTACCTAACCTTACCTTGCCTCACCTTTTCAAGGCGAAGGTCATTGGGGCGCTGCAACCATTTCTCTTACCTTTCCTTTCCTCCGCCTGTCTCTCCAACTTGATCAGTTTCAGGCCCGCCACACTAAGAGTTTACTAAACATCCATATTAATAAACGGACCCCTTTTATTACAAATCAACGAAGTACCAACCTGAAGTACCTGAAGTTTATAAGTTATCAACTTGTTTCATGAGTTTTGATCGGAGACAAAGTCATATTTTACATGAAAACGGCGAATCAATTTAGGTTTGATTAACACATATAATAAAGCAATTCAAAAAATCATAAAAAATTAATAGTCTAGACGTAACATGATCAGGTTACTTTTATTGCTGATTGGTTAATGTGTTTGTTTATGCAGTAGGATTTTATAGTATTTCGTACATAAATCTTAATTGCATGAACAATTGTAAAAATTTTTGAGTGAAAAAATGTCGGGAGTCTTGAGTTTAAATCCTTCCATCATACAGAATCTTTTACAAATAGTCTAGACTTGTGCAATCAATCGCCTTATTGAAAAATCCTTGGTAAGTTTAATTTTATTTACCGCAGTATCCCTCTGATTGATAATTGTTATCGTCCAAAGCACGTGGCTTCTGCAGTACACAAGCACTAATTTAAAGTACGTGGAAATTATATATCTTAAGGTTATAAACCTTTAATAACAGTTAATTGTTGTAAATAAGATAAAACAATTCAAAGTCTAACAGTAAATTTAATTGGCATTCGCTGTTTTTTTTTCCTTTTTTTTTTTTTTTTTGAAATTCTAAAAAATAACAAAAGAAAACCGAGACCAAGACGTAAACCCCATTCACACACTTATTATGGCATGTCCAACCCAATACATTCCTTATACAAAAGAAAACTGAGACCAAGACGTAAACCCCATTCACACACTTATTATGGCATGTCCAACCCAATACATTCCTTATAGATAAGAAAACCTAGACCAAGACGTAAACCCCATTCACACACTTATTATGGCATGTCCAACCCAATACATTCCTTATAGAAAAGAAAACCTAGACCAAGACGTAAACCCCATTCACACACTTATTATGGCATGTCCAACCTAATACATTCCTTATACAAAAGAAAACTGAGACCAAGACGTAAACCCCATTCACACACTTATTATGGCATGTCCAACCCAATACATTCCTTATAGATAAGAAAACCTAGACCAAGACGTAAACCCCATTCACACACTTATTATGGCATGTCCAACCCAATACATTCCTTATAGAAAAGAAAACCTAGACCAAGACGTAAACCCCATTCACACACTTATTATGGCATGTCCAACCTAATACATTCCTTATACAAAAGAAAACTGAGACCAAGACGTAAACCCCATTCACACACTTATTATGGCATGTCCAACCCAATACATTCCTTATAGATAAGAAAACCTAGACCAAGACGTAAACCCCATTCACACACTTATTATGGCATGTCCAACCTAATACATTCCTTATACAAAAGAAAACTGAGACCAAGACCTAAACCCCATTCACACACTTATTATGGCATGTCCAACCCAATACATTCCTTATAGAAAAGAAAACCTAGACCAAGACGTAAACCCCATTCACACACTTATTATGGCATGTCCAACCCAATACATTCCTTATAGAAAAGAAAACCTAGGCCAAGACGTAAACCCCATTCACACACTATTATGGCATGTCCAACCCAATACATTCCTTATAGAAAAGAAAACCTAGACCAAGACGTAAACCCCATTCACACACTTATTATGGCATGTCCAACCTAATACATTCCTTATCATGCAACAAAAATAGATGCACATAGAGACATATCAAGATAAATTAAATATTAAGAAATGCGACCTTAAATGCTTACCAAAATATTTAATACCTCAAAGACTTAAAACAAGCTTTCTTAAAAAATATATGATAAACTTTTGCCATACATACTGGCTATTTATAGCAAAAGTACATCGTTGTTATAATATCTTGCTGTTGAAAAATGCATGAATGCAGTACAGGTCGGTCTATTTTTTTCAGTAACTGATCAATAAACTTTTACAAGTTTCCAGACAAAATGGTATCGATATTCTGTTAAAGTTCGATTTTCTCATAAACAAACAACGTCCGACAAAGCCTATTTCAGAAATTAGAGAACATGTTATGTTACCGTGATAACCAAACGGACAACTTGATTAAACGTGAATTTGTCATTTCTAATATCTGCCATTATCATTAAAGACCAGCCTACAGAAGAATTTTAAACAATATGTTATTGATCATATACATCTCTACATTAAAAAAAAAAACAAAAAAACTCAGCTGTTTTTGACTATCCAGGCTGTTAAGTCTTTATTACAAACGGCTACAAATTTCTACCAGATACGGCAAATTTGGGCACAATTTGTTCATAATGATAGAACAGCACACACACACACACACACACACACACACACACACACACACACACACACACTATATATGTATATATATATATATATATATATATATATATATATATATATATATATATATATATATATATAACATCTAGTTACTTGCTGTGAAGAATATCGTGTGCCACATTGAAGACTGATTAAATAAAAATCTCTAGTCAAAGCGGAAATATAAAAAGTTCCGGTCGTTTTGTTTTAATTAGGGATGTGAAGTTATGGTTATTTTTCAAAACTCTTTCAGAAAATTGTACTAAAAAGTCCGATATAATTGTATTTTTAGTTGACGATGTCGAGAAAACATGTTACTTTCCTTCTTATGTTAATATTTCACAATAATGCCATTAATATCATAGTGGAATTACAACAAGAAGGTACATGAAATGTTTAAAAAATGTTAATTGCATACCTGTCAAAAAATATAAAATATATAAATTTAACAGTTATCAAAGAAAGCGCTTATATTTTTGTCATTGGTTTTAAATACCCTTAATGAAGGTTAGTCGTCATAGAAACATCAAAAGTCGTATATACTATCAGAAATAGAAATGTCATTGATATTTGCTACTTATTCCAGTTGAAATAAATAATCATGAAAATTAAACAAACCTTGTACCAAAATCTATGTAAAAGTTATGTCATTATAACAAAATGCAGCAAAAAATAGTCGTTATCCCATAAATAGAGTGCATACCTAATGTTAATGAGAATACCAGTTCATGTCCAAATCAAAATCTCCCACCGTAAACTCCCATCAAGAAAGTAAGGCCAGGTATCCCAGAAGGAGTAATGGAATAGAGTACATAAAATATTTTGAGTATTTATCGAATAAATAAGAAAGCTTAGTTATAATAACTATCAAATATACCACATGTTCTCAGACAACTTCTTACCTACCCTGTACCCTTTAAGATTTTGTTTCAAAAGTAAAAAATACTTACATTAACATTTGTCAATTAGTGTATTTCTTAACAATGTTGTAAATGTTTTACCAACGGATTCCTAAAATGTGTTTTATTTTACATTTTAATGAGCATCAACATTTTTTTGCAAAAATATGATGTTTAAAAATTAAAAAGTCGCATTTTTATGTATTTTGTGTAATTTGATAACGTGAAAATCATATTTAACATAACTGTAGTGCATTAATGGATGTCTTAATCAAATTAAATTCATACAAATACGATGGGTATTAATGCAGTATAGGAAAATACTTTAGGATCGTTCTTCACAAAATTATTAGAAATTGGCTCAATTAAACTGCTGAAACGAGTTGATATCTAAGTCAGAGCTGTCGAAGAGATGGTCAAATAATGGAAAACATATTTTTGAAATATTTGTAAGAGAGCAATGGTTCCGTTTATCTGTCTTTCTGGTTCATGGTACATATCATATGGATAAATACATAAGGTAATTTTTCTACATTGTTAAAATCCAATTTTAAAAACTTATGTCAACGAAAGAGCAAGATTGATTGTAAAAGAGCTTTTATACTTTTTACGCAAAAGCTTCTACAAATGGATTTAAAACTTGGATATTTTAACTTACTTGATTGAATAAACATCGCGGATCGATTCATTAATGTTTCTGGTAAGGCAATATATAATGAGATCGTTCAGACACCCGTAAACCCTGTGATTATGAGAAATTTATAACCTGCATGTAGGTCAATGTAATTTCCCCTGTTTTTATATAGGATGGCATCATGGCTCCGAAACGGCAACATCAGTATTATAAAAAAGCCGTTCGGAGCCATGTATAAGCAACGGACAGTAAATATTAATATTTGCTTTAAACCCAATTCCGAAAGATTTCCCTGAAAATGAACTTCATCTTAACCACGTGGATTTAATTGAAATTTGATTGACAGTTACATGTTTCCAGCTTTATAAATCTTCTATTGATCAATATTTCCCAACATGTTTTGTTCCACCTCCATTATCCAAAATACAAAATGATTTAGCAACAGGTTTTGACAAATCGTTCTCTTTTTGTCCTTTTCCTTAAACAGATAGGGAATTTTTTAGAATGCTTGAATATATATATATATATTTTTTACCGGTGGGTGGGAAACTACAGTTACCCAAACAACATATTTGAAGTGTCAATAACAGTTACACAGCCAGAGTACATATTTAAAGTATCTACAACAGTTTTCGCTATAGATGTATTTACTTGCAGTTGCAAATGTAAAACTAACTCTTATTCGAAATCGTTAAAAAACAAAGAACAATTTTCCAGAATACCAACAATACAAGTACTTTTTTTATCAAATATAAGCAATAATGTTTGTTAATAAAAAGATTGAAAGAAGTAAAGAACTGTGTATTTCATGCTTTTATTAAATGTAGCGTATAAGTATTGGTAATTTTGATACACTTACTGAAAACAACCGTATAACTAAGGCACTTAGACTATAAATCTCCAGACACACAACAACAACACCTATCACTGTTGTATTTTTGTATAAAAGCGTTCTAATGATCTTTTTATTAGTAATAAATAAACGAGTTAACAAGCGCCTGATACAAGCAATTTATCACGGTATCAGTATGTTCAGCATTGTGATAAAATCATGTATCTTTTAGAGATTGGTCAGGATTAGATAGACGCTTGTACTGTTACATAACGGATGGTGTATGTCATAAACGTCTATATGATTCTGTTTGATATCTTTATTGCTTATTGTATAAACTATATTAAGACAATAAACTCTTTGGCCTTTGTATTAGACTACGTGAAATTCGGGAATAGTTCACGTGCTATCTTGTCTGGACCAGACAGAATAACGAGAATATATTCCGTTAACCATAATAAATGAAGAAATGAATTCTACCAGTGATAGCAAAAATAGTCGCTGTCCATGACAGCAAACGTCTGTGTATGTTTAGATACATAATTCAAAAGTACCAAAAATTACTTGGAAGTCTAGCTAATAATCGTTATCTATGTTAAAATATGTTATGTGTAGATAACAATGTTATTCTTGCTACGTTGGCAATGCAGGAGTTATGTTGAATGTTAAAAAATCCCTCATATCCGTGTTACAATTTTATTAATAGTTCAAACTCTTTATCTTATCTTCAAGAGGGCAGATAACAAGACTGCCCCTTTATTAATCAATTGCAGTTTAAGTAGTTTATTATTTGGGTTGCCATAATGTTGGAATAAGAGACAATTCAAAAGACGACCCAGTTGCACATGAAAGCAACACTAGCGAAAATAGTGCTTGTAATTTCGTAACCATTGAAATGATATGCAAATTTATTAACAGCCAACATCATTTGAAACTTATTAAGCAATGTTTGTCTCAGTAATATCTTTGAATTATATCTTTGTCCCCCTCCTCCACCCCCCCCCAAAAAAAAAATAAATAAGTAAAATAAATCAATCAATAAATAAAACAAGTTTACTCAAACCTTTTTTCTAACAAGATACCAAATGTTTCATTTGTACAAGTCATCAATAAGCACACTTTTCAAGATTATACAGACTTTAAACTTTTGCATCTACAAATAAATAAACTGCAACTTGTTGCTGAACTCGCCTTTTGTCGAAAATCGCTAAATATATCATAAGTATAGTAGTTCTAACTTATACAAAATAGGTTCTATTTTACATTAAAGAAAAAAAGTGTATGTCCAATATATTTTAGATAAGATATTTTGATACTAATTTTTTCGTTTTATTGTTCAGACTTTATCTTTCACACTGCAGAAGAAAACTAGATACCTTGTCACTTTGTTTGTTGAAGGTCGACTGCCTTCTTTTTGCCCTTTGATTTCTGGTGCTATCACTAGACTTATTTGAAAGTGAAATACATTAAAATGAGATTCAAACCCTCTTACTTTGACTCTAGATCACCATACGTAATGAATGAAACATCATTAACTGGAGAGCAATTGTTTATTCAAACTAGTGTCTAGTGCTGTTAGTGACACATGAATATAATGACCTGTAATATCAACTGAGTAGATAGTCCCTTGCTAAATTTGTTTCATAACTCTGTAGTCATTAGTCTGGCATCAGTCTTTATGATCTGATTACGTCTAGACTGAGTTTTATAATGACATATTTCAAAAGTCCACATAGTATCCGCAAACTAAGCATGTATTGATACTACATTTATATGCTCATTTGATATTGTAAATGCAATTCACAATATGCTTTGTCTAACATGTAAGCTAGAATGCTTAAAAAGAGTAGATTTCAGTGCTATTTTGTCTTCGGGGCAGAATTGTGTTGTCTGAAAAATAGGAAAACAGGAATTCAAGAAAATAAAATCGTAATGAAGTATTGCCAAGTGTTTCTAATTATGATTGGATTTATGTCACTTGTTTGATAAATTTGTAGGTTTTTACTAATAAATATAGTGTATAAGAAGCTTCATTCACTTTCTGTATACATACATTTTATTATTGCTTTATTGAACAATAATAATTGTGTATAAATAACATGACTTCTAACGTGTCCATTGGACTTAAGTATAGTTTCTAATACTGTGTTTTACAGATTACAGAATATAACAATTTATTTTGCTAAAATCAACTATATGATTATTTCCGTTTTATCCGCCTTTCCGGCCACGTCTAGACGCTTAATGTGGAAATGGTACAACACTTTAAATTGCAATACCCTTGCTTTAAGAGTAAAGTCAATTACCTAATTTCTTACTCCTTCATAACAAAACCTTCCATCGTCTATTGCCGGTTATTAAATGTGAACAGCACACTGAGTTACACGCAACAATATTAACTAAATTACAGTACAGCGGTTACTATTAATCCATATAAAAATACATAAATACTGAGCTGTTTGACCAATGACGCAGGCAATACCCCTAATTGGCTCAGGGAAAATATGCATCTTGACACTAGTTATACATGTATAAAATCCAAAGTTTTAAAAATTCTTGGTCTAATGCCAAAATGATATTCAGTCAATTGCTTAAAATCTAAACAGTGCTTAACCACAGTAAAATACATGTTATAAATAAATAAATAAATAAATAAATAATAAATAAATAAATAAATAAATAAATAAATAAATAAATAAATAAATAAATAAATAAATAAATAAATAAAAAATAAATAAAAATACGAGAACTGCCTAAAACAATTGAACTGAGCATTGTATCCGATGTGGTAAGATTTTATACATTCATTTTTGTAAGTTTTGTCACAACCTCGACTTTATAAAAATAAATATAGGTCAAATTTACATGAATACGTAAAACCGTATTGCTATTAGTGTCGCTTCATTTTCACGATATTTAATATAAGTTAAAAATGAGAGAAAGTCAATATTCTAAAATCAAAATAACAGTCTTGCATTTGAAAAGTTCCAACCACTTTTTATTGTCGAAAATTAGGTCTAACTGGTGACGATTACGGAGCACGTGACTTCTTTTCTTCAACCACTTAGTTTTCATTGCGGTTTAAGTCAAATATCTGTTTATAAATTTAAAATATTATCATTTGAATTTATTTTGTTGTGCAGATAGATGGACTAAGCTATTAATGAACCCTTTTTTTCATTTCAATTATTTTAGATTGCATTTTAATGCTTTTTAATCTAATTTGTAGCAGTTGCTGCATATCTTACAATTGAATTCTAATTTCTGCAATTATCTTCTTATGGTTGTCTAACTTAATTGTAAACACAAGGGCATCACTTACGTTTAAATAAACTTAAATGTTTAAATTTTATATACAAATACATGTATACAAAGTAGGAAAACTTATCCGAGAGAGAGAGAGAGAGAGAGAGAGAGAGAGAGAGAGAGAGAGAGAGAGAGAGAGAGAGAGAGAGAGTTGTAACATTCTTAAAATGGATTTATGGTGCTTATCAAAAAACGTGTTCATAAGAAGCACAAAGTAAATTAAACCTGAATATGGAAACAAAAATAGTATATGATCACGCGTAAAAGCGTCAATGCATAATGAAATAGTATTAACGCATTTCCCACTAACGTTATTCTTTTATTTGACCAATGCCTTCATGTATCAAAATTTGAAAGAATTAATATTAAAATTATGTTTCTCAGGTTGAGGTAGATAATGACATTACTAAGCATAATTTCTTTCACATTAGCATTTATTCCATAAAGAATAAATGCGTTACAAATTGTATTTTACCACAAATAGTTTAATTTTTCTATAGCAGTTGGTAAAAATTAACTCATTAACTTTCACATATAATAGCGATCTTTTAATTCATTGTCTGACTAACAGTATAATTATAATCACAAGAGCATCTTTTACCAATATTTAACGCACAAATTGAAACCATCTACTTAAAAAACAAGTAATAATTACTGCTTCTATGTCATGTAATGCCGAAATTATATTCATAAAAATACGTTTTACCGCCGGCTTTTAATGTTCTTATAAGCAAAAATCATGCTGAAGTAGAAAATACTATAATGCACTTTACAAAACGATATATACATGTATATATTTACACGTAAAAGCGTTATTTAATCAATATCATGAGAACCACGTGTATTGGTAGAAGGAAGAATACTCTGGCTATATATCAACATTACTAATATAGAATTAGATCAGGAGTGTTATTGCAATGTTTTCTCTTCGTTAGGATAATGACATAAGAACTTCTCCCGAGGATACTTTATCTCATAAAAACTTCTCCCGAAGATGCTCGAACTCAGCTAATTTCTTGCGGTTTTTCTACGTAATAATTTGTTATTCTTATTACTCTTCTGTTTTCAGGCAGGATTATTGTCATCACGTGATTGGCTTAAGGAGTTGTTGCATAGTTACGATACTTTGTATATGATCGAATCAGTTACCGCAACTTATGATTAGTGCAACTTTATTGAAAGTGACAGTTTTTATAACAGCTAAAGTGAACCGTGCTTCATTTACCTGAAGAAAAACAAAGAAATATAATGTTACTAAGAAATGGATAAACTTATGTCTATCTTGTACCGTTGTGGATACATTTACTGAATTTTAAATTGTTACAAAAAATGGATAAATTTTAGTGCTATTTGTTTTTGGATAATTTTACATAATCTGGAAAACCAGGAAAAATGGACGAATTTTAGTGAACAACTTTTGGATAGATTTACTTCATTTAAAAATGAGAGCGAATTATGGATTTACAAAACTTTTCCAGGGTTCTGGGACAGTTCTACATGTTCTTAAGGATGCGATATATATACAGATAATTTTACTCAGCTGTAAGTAACTTATTTAATTTACTTTTTTATTTTAATTTACACATAATCAACAGTTAAATTGAGATTTTATTGAGATTTTTGTAAAAATCTTAAACACGCATTAAAAAAATTAGGCATTAATTTAAATATTACAAGTATTTATTACTTTGATGAAAATTGTATGCCGCATGTTATGATACTAATGATATCATAATAGCCAGGGGAATATTTTGCTTCGTAAGAAATTGAAATGACAACTCCAATCCACCCACACCACAACCATGTAGATGTACTTTTAAGAAGTAAATATTTTATCCCGTTTAAAGCCGACTTTTCTAACGGACAACATGACAAAATTTTTGCTAAATTTTTTTTAAAAAAATCTGATTATTATCAGAGGTAAATAGTAAATCAAAAGCATTCCATATTCGATTGAAAATGTTAATTTTGACGATCACTCATCTTCAGTTTACATAAATGGTACTTAAGGGACGAGACAAACGTAAGACCTATATATAAATCAGTAGGGAAGGCGAAAAATTGATGCTTGATGGCTTGAAGATTTTTTGTGAACACTACGCATAATAATCTATAAAAAGACCTAGCCTAAACACCACGCTTTACTTTTGTTTAAAAAAATAACTCAGTAGTGAAGCCGAAATCTTGCAACCAGGTTAATTTTGTTTTTTCGATTATCTTCCCAAACTAGTCAATTCATAACGGCATTATTTATCTATCACTGTCCGAGGTGTTTTCTACTATTACATGGTATGTGATGCACAAAATTACTTTTTTCTCAATGAGCCGACAAGTCCATCTTTCTTCATACATATTTCATCGAAAATCTTTTTTCGTTGTCAGCATACACACCCTTTCATTCCATGTGGATATCCAAAATCAAATCAATTGGACATATGTTGAATACGATGATCTTTTAGTCATGCAAATTATAAATAAATTAATGAAAAAGGAAACTGGAACAGAACAGTCACGGAATGTTTTTTAAGCATAACATATTTGTTTAGAATTCAGTTCTTATGCAACTTTGATCAATCTAAAAAAATCGTTTTAAATCTTTTAAGAGACATTTTTTTCAAATTGTTTTTTGTTTGGCCAATTGATTGTAATTTTCTGCTTTTTACAGAGCTCGCGTTTCCATTTTTACGGGTTTCATTGACTTCTCGGTTGAACATACATTCTTTATGACTTTCAAGCGGCACTGGCGCTGCCGATACTTATGTTAAGGAAAAAAATTGGACTTCTTTTTTTTTTTTTAAAAGTTGGTGCTGTAATTTTATTTTAGCTAGGTATTTTTACAATTAATTATTTATAAACCATTAAACATACTGGAAGAAACTTGTCGTGAATATCATTGAATGTTTTATATTAGATATTGAAAATCTAAACAATTGAAGGAAACATTCCAGTTTTTAAAAGTAAAGTAACAATAGTATACAGATTCAAAGAGAGAGAGAGAGAGAGAGAGAGAGAGAGAGAGAGAGAGAGAGAGAGAGAGAGAGAGAGAGAGAACAAACTAGAATTTGAATTTGAATTTGAATTATTTTATGACATATGTAATGAGTTGTTTATGATAATTTGACTCTGTAACCACATTGTGAAGTGCAGTGCATTGAGTAATATTTATCTCATGGGGTTTAGAGATTTATTTTACTCTGGTCCAATTCTCTGAATATTCCATTTGGGATATTTATTAACGGTCCACATCTATAGCCATTTATAAACTAAATATTCCTTTCTTATCTATAATATCTATTTATTGGACAGTGTTTGGAGAAGTTATGCAACAAAATGCGAACATATGTAGTCAACTTTGCAGCAATTTTGACGGTTATAACTTAAGAAGTGTTTATAATTTTCCACCTATTATATATTCGTTTTACAACAGAATTGTGATGTAATAAATTAATGCACATATTTTACGATGGTGTGTAGGATTGGTTTTCTTTAGTCTTTAATAAGGACAGGAAGATGTACTCTGAACACAGGTTTAGTGATGCTATTTTAAAGTTACTTCTTTTTATTTGGCCAGAAAAAATTACTTTTATGAAAACTACGTGTAGTTTACAAATTATTTTTATTGATTTATTTTTTTTGTTTCATAATGCTGTTTAGAGATTTGTTAATTACACAGAAGGTCTAGGTCTGATAATCATTCTGGTAATATTTGCAGAATAAATAGTAATATACACCATAAGTGTTATAATTCGATCTCCAAATAAGATCTATAGTGTATTCTCCGGATGATAGAGTCGCTAATACGTTATCACTTATCAATGAAAAAAATCATCACAACCAGAAGACAAGGCGATACATATGAATGTGTACACGTTATACACGGAGATTTGAATTGACTAAATGTGTTTAACCATTCAGCTTGTATTTGTATATAAAACAATACAAAGTAAATTATTTAATGTTCCTTTCAAATGTTAATTATTTACATATAAAAGGGCTATTTTACACACAAAAGCCTTTTTATGGCCCTAACTTTGTATAAGTTGAATGATTGAAAAATCTGTAAAGCACTTTATACAACAATGGACGTTTTTTATTTACTGTTCTCCGAAGTCTGTTTGCTTAATTTAGTGGATTTTTCAGGCTCCCCGATTTCCTCAACCATATCTTAACTGATCTTGCCATCTCGATATATATGAAACAATGCTGACTGGGATGTGAAAATCAAAATTTCTGATTTGCTTCAGTTTGATAATGATAATCGAAATTTCGGAAGTATGAACTAACAAAACATGTCGAAATAAAACATTAAACACAAATGAATCTCTATTACAAATATTCTCTATATCTTTATGAAAATAAATTATTTCGAAAATTTTTAAAAGATCGTTTTATATAACTTACCTTGGATTCGATCAATTGATACAAGATATAAAGAATTAAACAGATTACATCTATAATCTTTTTCCTATTAGATAAGTCTCTTTGTTCTTGATATGTGTTTGACATTTAATTTCGTAAATTATGCAGTTGTATGAAAAAAAACTCGGTTCTTTATTAAATGGATTTGTTACAATGCGTATGTTGTGTGAAATAAGATACATATATTATGTGTATTAGCTCATTGTAACAGATGAAGCCCCCGTCATATGTCAATGTACCTTTCACTGCAGCAGGTCAGTAGTGTGTGTATGGAGACCCTATTGTATAATCACAATGTAACAAGTTATGTATCTGAGCTTGCTTATATGTCAATGTGTCTCTCATTGCCGCAGGTCAGTGGGTGTCGCCGGAAACTCCTGGTTTCTACCACCTCAATATACAAAGGAACATTGACTTGCGGTTAAACACCATTGTACACTCAACTCAATGTATTAGAAATTATTTTGGCATGTAATCACTGTTCACACAGTTCATAATAACAAATGATAAAATTTTGGGCATGATTTTATTCTCAACAATGATAAATAAAGCGCTTTTGTATTTATTAACATTTCTAGTACACGGTTTTATCTCAAGTACTACATGTAGTTACATTAATAGAAAAGCCATATCATATACATTATAGATAATTGACCTTTTGACCTTCCCAGCATGATGTATTACTGCGCATTGTTGCATGATTGTTATATACAAACAGTATGTTGTTTTGCCATAGCTTGAAGCAATAAAATTTTGTTATTTGTTCTTTACGTCCTCTTCACGTATTGCTAATTAATGGTATCGCGCACGTGTAAGCAATAACACAACATATGATACATTGTAAGGCGTAATGAAGGTTCTCCAGTCGCATTATAATAATGCAGTATATATGTTTTGAAAATGTCATTTTCCCAAATCAGACAAATTAATTAAACAATTATTTAAATATCTAGTGTCCATTAATGTTGTAAATAAACAACTATAACTTTTATTTATACATTTAGAGCCGCAAATTAGAGCAACAAAGATATTTTTACTTGTTCAAGAATTGAAAGATACATACATATGTGGCTCTTTTGTAATGTAGATTTTTTCTTCTCGGAAGCAGTGTCCTTGGTACAGCCAAAAGATACCGTTAGGGGGGGGGGGGTTCTACTTGGTAGCCTTGTTCTTTTGTAACAGCCAAGAGATACCATTGGGAGTTCATTCTGCTCGGAAGCACTGTCCTTTTGTCACAGCCAAGAGATATCATTAAGGGTTTATTTTACTCGGAATCCTTTCCTTATGACACAGCCAAGAGATACCATTGGGGTTATAAGTTGAAGGATCCATTTGACTTACCAATACAAATCTCAACTGATATCTCTAGCAAAGAAATATTTTCTCTACGGAGGCAGTTAAATATTTATATTATTATACATGTCTGATATATCAAGGTTTTATTGTACACAAATGCAAAATGAATACATTTATAACTGTTTGAATAAGTGAATTTATAAAACTTCTATAAAAATAATTGGTACAGAGATGATGTCATAATCACAATATAATTGTCCTGTGGGTAAAATAAAAAGATATGTATAACAGGTCGAATATATTGATGTTTGCACGTGTTACATAGTCAATAAATTTGCGTAGGCGTGAATATTTCAAATTTTTCAACGAAAAAATGTTTCAAGGTGAATTAGGTAAAACATTAATTCTAAAATGTCATGTAAAATTTAAATTCATTACATAAAGTATATTTTAAAAGTTTATGGTCTCTTAAAATCGATTGTTATATGAAACTTTTTATCTTTTGTTGGTTGTTTTCAGATACACAACTTTTTTTTAAATTTAAACAAAACGTATATCGTGTGATAAATCAAAGTTATTTATACTCCTTTGTTTGTGTTTTTTAAATGATTTCATCTGAAATGTTTAAATACAATATTCTAAATAATGACGTGCTATTTTGAAAGCTTTTTTCCAAAACAATGCACGGATGTTACTCTTAAAAGTTCCATCTGAAATATACAGACGCCATTTTACTTAATCTAATTACCATGTATTATTGTAAAATATTGGATGTAACATCAACGGTGTAATATCTATATCCATTAACCTATATCGTTATATAGATATTGATTAGCTGTTCTTATATACCAGAGATATTGAAAACTTTTCGAGTAGACAACTGGTAAAAGGAAAAAACGTTAGAGAATAAATATTTCCGATTCTTGATATTTAACGTAAAATATTTATTTATTTATTTATTTTCATTTGTAACTTTTAAATTTAAACAACCCTGGTAGTTTGGTAAGGTTATAAATTCCTATTAAGTAGTTTCATCTCAATTTTCTCATTTCGCTGAGTTGCTTTTAAAGACTTAAGAGCCATCGAGCTAGTATACAAGTTGAAAAGACTAAACGCTTATCTTCTGTTTCCTGTCTTACGCTGTCACGTTAACGTGACCGAGATGTGCTGTAGCAACTTAATACTGGAGAGTATTTTTTTATGTATTTTTTAATGTATTTTTGTTAATAGAATACTTTAGTCACTGTGCTCACCATAGTTCTAGTTAATATTAATGTTTATTATATAATCTACTCAATAATCCATGTAATACGGTCATACAATAAAAATCGTATTGAATGAGTGTGACGTCATAAAAGCGTGTGCATTAGGTTATATCCTTACGCACTACGCCCGGGTATTTACACGGCGGATTCCAAAGCATTTTTGCCGGAACAGTCACCGGAGGAAACTATCAAACCATATTTATCAAAACAAATCATCAGTTCCTTAAAACGGGCCAGAGTAATCATGGGTAGCGATTCCGAGTAACACGTGTCTGTAAATCCTTGTCCAGGTTGTTGACATTCCAGAGTGCGCGCGCTATGACGTCACATAATTCGCCTAGTTCACAGAGACATACTGTTTGTTCATTCATAATTTATGCTGAAACTTTTGTGCTTTTTTCTAAAAAGGAGATATATTGTTTTTAAATTGAAAATGTTTGTTTTGTTTTTGTATCCTGCGGACAGACTATTGTTTACTTTTAATATTTCAGCAAGATTACTTTTGCCGCATGTACACGGTAACGTGAACTTCTTTTGTTTCAGTCAATCAGCTGTTTTCTTATAATGAGAAGACAAGTTTTAAATCTATGAAAAAGCCGTTTTTATAGGATTATATAATAAATAGAATCTTGCATTCGTGTTTATGTAATATTGAATTTATTAAACTCGTTGAATAATGTTTTATGCAACTCGCCAAGGCTCGTTGCATAAAAAATTATTCAACTCGTTTAATAAATTCAATATTGCATAAACACTCATGCAAGATCCTCTATTTATCCTTTCCTTGTTTCATTTATTTGTTTGTTCAATCGTGTTTCTAAATAACACATCATTGCCAAGTATATGTGTTGTCAATGACAATATTTTCTATCTTTTATCAGATGTCTCAATATGTGTGTCAATATTGTTACTTTGTTATAATGCGCTCCACTTTAACTGTCTTTAATTTTTAATAAAACTTTTTATTCTTACTAGAAATATCCAATCAGTTAGGAACCTTATCTTTTTTATAACATAAATAGTTCTGTAAAAGATCTATTTAAACATTTTCATTTATTTTTCGTTTTTAATTGGATCTAAATCTACTGCCGAAATGTTATTCAAGTCTTTCTGTTTTAGGTAAGGTGTAGGTATATTTAAATGCCCAGCACCTAAATGTTCAACAAAAGCTAAAATGTACGTAATTCCGTCGAATTTAGACATTCTGGAATAAAAACATAGGTTTTTATATTTTTGGTAACAGTAATGAAGATAATTCCTAATATATATATATTTATAAAGATAATAGGTTTTGATAGTGGAATGACGAAAACAACGTTATATTTACCATCACGTGCCAAAACACTTGAGATTTTATTTCTGATGCAATTGAAGACTTGAAAACTAATTCCGACGTTATATAATCGATTACAAAATATCATCATGTATAAGTAGACGGTATTAAATGTTTTGATATCGAATGCTGCATTGCCAAAATATCTTTGTTATATCTAGTTTTATGTTTAATGAGTTTTGTATGTTCACCTCTTCCTTAATTCTCTACAACAATAACACCGAAAAATAAGAGCTGAAAATAAACAATGGAAAAATTCTGACGGATAATCGACGAACCCGATCAATACACAGACTTAAACGGACAGAAGCCAAGTTATGTATTAAGATACCATTCTAACATATTACAGAAGACACCGGTCCATCGAAAGGAGAACGATCTACAAGACTAATAACAATTGTGACGTCGTTTAAAGCTAAAAATGCTGACGCGCCGTAAAATCGTATTTCATCCATCTTATCAACTCAAGACCTAAACGCCTTTAGTTGAAACAACTCTACATTTATCATTCAAAATAAATTGTATAAACCTTACTTAAGATATTTTTGCCGTGTGCTACTTTTGAATTTCTTTTTGAATAGTTAATTTTAAAAAAAGTGGGAATATTGTCATATGCGTTTTTGAATGCATTTAAAAAAAAAAATAAATAAATAAAATAAAACTAAAATAAAAAACAAACAAACCAACCAACCGCACGTAACATTTACCTTATTACCTTACAACGTAATGTAAGGTGAACAGCACCCTACATGTTTCTATTGTTTCAATTTTATTTTTTTCGTACTTCCAAAATTTAATGGTTCGAGATGATCGATTTTGTTGCCAGACTTGCTTTTTTATCACGTCGACATAAATGCTAGCCATATGATGAGCCTTGCAGAGCCTTTTTTTTTTGTATTACCGACTCGGAAACAAAATTTGCATGCGTAAATTTACCTAAGACAAAGAATTAATTGCCGAGTTATTATTAGTGAAATGTTCTGTAAAATTATGAAACATCATCAAACAAAAAACAAAAACGGGAAAAGTTCTGGTTGACCGAGCGCCAGCAATGTGCACCGTTATTGTGTAATGTAGCGATTGTATAAAGCATATCTGTTCCCAAAAGTATGTATAAATAGTACATTCTTTGACAATTAGTGTAGATTATTATCACATTAATCGGATCTCAGAGTATTTGTTTTCCTTTTCATCTACATTTATTGGATCCACAAAAAATCAAATCACAATTATTTCGGTTATTCAATTTTCTTTATTATTCTCCCTGAATTAATTTCTTAATTAAGACAACGTCATTAAAATCTATTTAAGTCTTTAAAGGTATTTTGATGTAGAATATTTATCCTTTGGAATGTTTTGCTTGGGGAATTGCAATCTTCAAGGATTATTTTTAAATGAGTTTTATACACAGTTTATTTGCTGGCAAAATATTTTGAAAATGATTTTATGTGTATATTAATGACAAATATCATATGCGTTGTTTTATTGTGAAGGTCACGCTAAACTAGTTAACCCTTTAATTGGCTGATACGCCAAACTACACCATTCTGATTTTTGGATGGTCTGTTGCACAATGTTTGGTGAAATAATATTACACCGTAAAACTTGACCGATTGATATAAATTTGCAGGAATTAAGATAATAGCAATGTTTTAGAAATCAAGCAAAAATGTGAAAAATTTCACACATTTGTGTTGTAAATGATTTGTTTATGTTGCCATTTGAATTGAAAATATGGTATATTTTTCGTTAAATTTACAAAATTCCTCTGCTAATTAAGAGTGAAGGTGCTAGCATTATTATACAAAATGTTCGTCCGTAGTAATTTTTCCCGCGCTTCTGTTGGAACAGAGTTCTAGCTCAATAAAACTCAAGCTGCATTAACATAATATAGTAACCCTTCCGTACTTTCAAAAGCTAGCATTTTAGTTGACTCGAAGTTTTTGGTATTAAACTGATCAATATAACATTTAATTTGTAAAGCAAAAATGTTAATGGTATCCTGTATAACATTTCAGCATATTGGACAATAAAAGTATAATATGTTCCAATGTTATAAGGAGTTGGGGAGTGCTGTTAGAGTTTGCGATAGATCAACTATCTACTAGTACGGATCATACAAGAATAATAACCTAAAACCAATATGTGAATAAACAATACTGAGTCTGCAATTATAATAATAAACATTCTTCTGCTCCGTAGAACATATTACAATCATATATATTACATTGTGTAAACATTTCAAACAGTAAAAAAACTACAATTTGTCAATCACCATCTGAATGGTCTTCTCTTTTCATTATCTGTCAGCATATTAGGAGATGACTCGACTCGATATTTTTATACAATAGATAATTGCATTTTTTGATCTCAAACTTTTATTCCGGACGTTTAATCTTCTTCCTATCCATTATACTACAATTAACCAGTAATGTTTAGTCAGCGTAAGTAAGTCAAAATCATTACAATCTACCAATTTGTCGTATGCCGCTGAATAATAAGTTTTAGAACTTCAATTAAAAAACATTGATGACTTTAGACAATTCTATGAGGACTAGTTGTTTAAAACACTGTTATCAGTTAGTTTATCTTACAATCATTATCGTGTAATAAAAGATGCATTATTTACGTAATATTAATAACAAACAAGTATCTTAAATGGTTTCAATTACTGTTTTCTATAGTTGGAAATTGAGAAATAATTGTCTATTAAATGATGTTTTAACAATTGAACTTAGTTTCAGTTTAGGACAACAATCGGTTAAACATAGCTTTATAAACTGATCCCGTACGATAAGACAAATTTTTGTAATCTCTGAAGTTACTATAAAACCAATTTTTAACTTGTTTTATTTTTTACCTACTCACTAATTGTAACGATTAAGGCCTCAGTGACAAAGGATGTAAAGCTTGCGCTTAAGACAACAACGCCTCTCTGTATAGGTTCAAATCCCTCTCGCGCAGATGCAAATAAGAAAGTTTGTCAGTTCGCTTGACACAGGCCGGTTGTATCTTTCTAACACTGCCGTTTCACTTGTCATCCCAGAACTTGACTATAGCCCAAACACCATTAACCTTCTTCACACCATTTATTTTAATTATGGATTACAAAGCAGCCCCGTGGCAAGTTTTTCTATTTAACACCACGTCTATCTGTATGTGTACATTAGAGTGATTTTCGGTTGGTTCAAGTTGTTCTTCTTGACGAATACCTGCAAAAGGTTAAAACACTTTAAATTTGTACTTTGATACTTTTATAAGTCATATCTTAATGTCTTTTTTAAATCAGAAAAATAACAGAAAAAACAAACTTTTTTAAGCATTCAGTTTTACGTCCAACAGACGAGATCAACAAAACATTTTCATTTATTTAAAACAAAGATCGTTCTTGTTGGCATTTCTCTTCTACACGACGCGATTGTAACAATACTCAGCGCTTTGTATGCTTCATATTACATAATCTTCAAAGATACAAAAAAACAAAAAAACAAAAACAAATACAGCTTTGAGTTCGTCAAAAATAAAAAGGTCGAAAAATCAATTGTTTTCTTCTGACATTTATCTGTTTGACAAAAATTACATATTTTAAGTCATAAGTTTCTCAAAAAAATAAGTGCATCAGTACTTAATGTTATGGCGTTGTTTGTTATTCTGCATTGCTATTTGTCTCATTTATTTAAAGAAAATGTTGAGTATAAATCTGAGACTTGACTTTTTTTCAATAAACAAAGTGTTTCTTGGAAACTGTAGGATTTATGATTGCAACATGATTTTGATTTTTTGCAAGTTTCTTGCTCTTGACAATATTGGATCGACATGTTCATTTACACTTTAATGCACCAAATTTGAATAGATTTAGATACATTTCCAGCATTATTGACAAAAAATTATAGTTACTATTCCAGCATATGTTAAAGTTATTTTAGTTACTATTCCAGCATTTATTGACAGAACTACAAAAGCTAAAATTCCAGCATATATTGTTGTTTCTATTTATGATATAACAATCTTTGTTTTGGATCAATCATACATAACTATTCTCTTATGTAATTAAATTTGTGATGTCTTGTTGACATATATATATAAATATATATATATATATATATATATATATATATATATATATATATATATATATATATATATATATATATATATATATATTTCTGTGCATATTGTACAATTATAATGCGCCTAAATACAATATCTTAAATCAAATGTAAAAAATGCTATCTTTTACATATGATTTTAGTAAAAGCTTAGTTATGAATGAACACTATTGATTTATCTAAGAAGAATAGACTTGAAGATTCAAATTAGTTTATGATATTCTTGTTTGATGGAGAATGTATTTTAAATTTTGTCCAGGCTTTAGTTCAAAATACTATACCTATGCACTTTGAACTACTATTTGGTATAATTTTTATTGCTGAATTTAAAGACAAAACCACATACCACTGTTTCACTGTTTCTAAATGTACATTTTACATACATAATATTTCAAGTTTTAGCTAAACTTACAAAAACACAATAGTTTGAAAAAAAAATTAGACAAGATAAATCTTTTCGGGACAACATATTTTTAACTCACCCGACTTAAGAGAGAATGAAATGAATCTATTCGTTATCTAAATATTTAACAACAATACCTGTTTACCTTTGCTGTTTTATACGTGCACATTTCGGCAATTCATTCCTCGTCAGTGACACTAAGGGCTAAAAATATAATAAAAACTTCATAGACAAGTTCCCTAATATATAGTCTGTTACATGTATTAAGATAACTTTCCTAAAACACTCCGACTTTCTAGACCATTTTTCACATGGCGTTTTATATAAGAGATATATACTTGACTTCAAGCGTAAAACTGTATTGCTTCATTTATCTCTATCTTTAATTTCCAGACCTTGGCACATGTGAACTCAAAGAAGATTTGTAATGTCCACCTTGTGTTTCCCCACAGTTCAAATGTCCTTATAAATTATTGTATTGTTAATATTGTGATGTTCTTACATTATCACATGTTCTGGGTTTTTTGTCCTGTTTATTTTGTGATTTCGTGACAAACAAAATCCTCCTGAAGTTTTTGTACTGTTCACCTTGTGATTTTCCCACACATACACATATTCTGCACCAAAATCAACTAACTTTCAACCAAAGACGCAAATCAAACATTTATATGTACTAACTCCCTAAAGAACAATTTAAACATGTCTTAACAATTAGACTTAAATGTATGTGGCAGGTAGACAATTACTTCTATTTATCTATTTTGGTTTTGACTTTGGTTTCCTAAAGTTTGTAGACAATCAATGACACATAGTACCTGAAATCTTTAGAAAATTCACAGATTAACAATACGTTGTAGACAAAACATGTTCATTCTTTCCTTATGTGAAGAATATAAATCTAATTGATTTGATTACGTTCCTTTAGTTTTTATTTCATTAAATTATACTGGACAAGGACATTTTTTTCAATTAAAGAAAATGCATACTGTAAATAATTAAATGATAAATATGTCACAACAACCCCAAAAAAGCAAACAAATATAAGTTTTTAGAGATCTTTCTACTTTGGAAAAAGACAATGAATAGTAATAAGAGAACTGACTAATTTGGAAAGAATAACACACATTGACAAACGAATAGTTTAGTTGCTAGGGGTAAATAAAACTTTGTGAATTTTTCACATATCGAACTATGGGAAGTTTAGTGGTATTAGTAACCCGTTCAGCGTGGATAAAATTCCTTCCATTCTCGGATGATAGGGTCATGTTACCTCGTAAAGACCTGTAAAACTTAACTTAGAATACTTTCTGTTTTAAGCAGAATATCACAAAGAACCACGGTTTTTAAACAGGTCAACAAACCATTATTTAAAAAACTACATTTTGGACAGGATTATCAACCCGTATTTAGAGATAGGATTGCAAACCAGTATTTTAAAATCTGTATACTTAATAACATAATGGTGTCCAATATAATTTTGTAGAGTACCAGCCACCCAAAATATTCTATCGGTATGTTACTGTTTCTAAAACTTACACGTAGTTCCTGGTTTGGCAAACAATAAAACACACAATTTTAATAGACTCAAAAGTAAGAAAACATTGTTAGAATTATGCTGGCTTAAAAATGCTTTTTTAAAATTTAAATAACATCTAACCAAAAACTCTCTTTGTAATTTGGCCCTGCTTTGCGGTATCTTCCACGAGACAAATTATTCGGCAGGTCGTTTATAACAAGGCCACAGACATAATTAATTCTGTAAAATGTTTTCAATTGTGCTATGAGTTAGATAAACGGGTAAAAATAAACTAGACAATTATATTTAATTTTGTCCTGTCCTTTAGAATGCTCCTCCGATTGCAGTGCTAGGACATTGGTTTCAAGTGGCTCGTCACGAGGCTCACTTGGTGATAGATTGAAAACTCATAACTTACCCGATAATTATTTAAAAAATGATAAGTTTCTAATCTTTAATTTGGTTTTCTATTTTGCGTTTGCTTTGCTTAGTTTTAGAAACTTCTTAAATTGACCTGTTTTGGTCATTGATTGGATTGTCTTTATTTTTTGGTTTTTATGCTAATAGTTTCAAATTTCATATTAAAGCTGCATTAAGTTTTCCAAAGAATAAAAATAAAATGGTGCTAATCTAATAAATGATGTTCCTTATGAACAATGTAACATTTGGTTCATTGATAACAGCTCGAATAAGTACAGAAATTACAGTATTTACCCAGCAAGATGCAGCATTTGGGATCTAATATTAGAACATGGTTACGTCATCAAAACCCGGGTCATTTAAACACAACTTTCAAAATGTTGAAATACGATAAATTAAACACATAACTTCGTTGAATTTGTCATTTGTGACTTAGTAAGGGAAAAAATAACACCATTTCAAATACATCTGGATATTAATAAAGGACAATTAATGCAATCTGTCATGTTTCACTTTCGATTCTAGGCTTTTCCGTACATCCGTGCGCATGCTCCAAGCTCATAATTACCATCGTAGAACACTGACCAACCGGTCAGAGGATTCCGTTTTTTACAGCTAAAAGAAATGAAATTTTACAAAATGAATGTCACGGATCGTGGTTAGAAGATATCTACTTTTTAAAAAATATATTTTTAGAAAATCAAAAAAAAATTCAGAAATTTGGTAAACTTAATGCAGCTTTAAGTGTTATGTGTTATCGAGTTAAAGAGACATACAACTGATATAGATGTGGAATGTTCAAATATGGAGGTAATTAGCAAGACATCAGCTTCCTAATGTTTTATATATTGTCGATTACTTATGTCTGATAATAATTGTTATATACATCTTGTCATTATTGGTTATTAAGTAAAGGTATTTATCTTCTAATATAGGTCTAATGTAAAAGGTTTATGTAAGCATATCGTTCCCAGGACTAAAATTTTATCAAGTATTATTTAAAGCTAACAACTATATTTTTTGACAGTCGACAGACAAAACAATTTATACATACTTATGTGAATACATACAGCGTCAGTCGTCTTGCTATTGTCCAAGATATTGAGCAAATACTAAAGTTTGCTGTTTGTTTTTTTTTTTGCTAGAGTAGGCAACAAAATATGTGCGTACATGTATTTGATTATATGGATCACTGATTGAAAAATAAGTGGGATGGTCGAGGCTCTTTATATTGTACTAATCACAACACTTTTTCCAATGACCCTTCAAAGTGTTAGTTATTTCCTGCTTTACCATGTTTTGCTCTTTTATCATTCATTTGTGTTGGTTTGTGTATTGGTTTGCGTTGGCCGTAAATGTAAATGTATGTTTTTTGATTGGCAAGAATAATTGTAACCGTTGTCTACATCCTAAAAAGCCGATTTGTTACGAGAGAGAGAGAGAGAGAGAGAGAGAGAGAGAGAGAGAGAGAGAGAGAGAGAGAGAGAGTAATTATTTAGGGAATATAAAGTGTCTTAGTATAACCGATAAACAGTTGTTATTGGCGAAACTTTTTATAGAGAGAAAAAGTTGGAAAAGGTGATATGTATTTTATTGTTTTTCCCCTCCCTCTATTTGTTTTTTTATCGGATTCTTTCAGAAAATTGCAGTATTGCAGTACAAAAATGATGGTAACAATTGCGAATCATTCTTTGTTCTTATTTTGCGAACCAGTATATATTACATGGTTATCAATAAAATAACATATTACATTTATAACTTATATAAAATTCATATAAAATTGAGCAGTTTGATTGGTAAATATTCATTTTATAATAAAATACATAATTAAATGCCATAAATGCATGCCTTTATTTTAAAAGAAAAACAAAACTCGGATGTTAAAAAAAATTATGTGCCATTTATAAAGTTAAAGGATATCAATTTAAATGATGTCATATAGCCATAAAAACAACAACAGCAAAAGTATATTTTGTCTTTTTTTCAACGAAAGTAAGATACAAAACGGATACTTGATAGCAATTTAAACAACAAACAAAAACCGGAATTTTTTTTTATTTGTAATCATGATGAGACATAATGGATCTAGTCAAAGGCAATTTAATAGCTTTTTATAACATATAAATAAACGCAGAAATTTATATCTTAATTCAAACAGAATGAAAACGAATATATCCCGGATATCGGAATTTCCAGGGCAATAAAACTAAAGTCTGTGATCATTGGAAAGCAGAAGATTTATAACCATTTTATAGAAATAAAACTTTAAATTAGTCATCGTATAAAGAGTCATGCTTGATATTGTATTTCGTAACAATAAACTCACTACATATAGTCTAGTTAATCTAATTTTCCTTTAAGTAAGTCGACATTGATGATATTGATATTAAGCAGACGTGTTTAGAGTGATTAGTATCTCCATGCTGATAAAGTTTACAGCTTAATGAAAAGGTCTTAAAAACTTCAACTTTTATTATTTTCTAATATGTTTTTCAAAAGACTACTGTCATGCACATATCAATTATTTTGATATCGATAATTATATCTTTGAGTAAGCCGATTTTGCAAAAATACAAAGTATATATATGGGATTTTTCCAATTGGATCCTTATCAAAACCATTAAATATTTAAAAAAAAAAAAAAAAAAAAAAAGGAAATTGTGAAAATTTTGATCTCAGAAAAGGTATTTTAAGATACTTTACATTACAATTGACAGAAATCTATTGGGGTGGCGCAAGTATGAAAAAAAATCGTTCCATATATATATATATATATATTTGACATGTATAAAGCTTATTTTTTTTAATTGTGTAGAATTTAAAGCTCTATTAAATAAAAAAAAAACTAAATCAAACGTCATAAGGTCGGATATTCGTTTAAATCGGGTATTAAAAGTTGCTTTAAAAGATCACCGCAATTTAGTTACTAAAACATTTTGTTGATTGAAACAGATGTATATAGCTGTTATTTATATAAGATATAAGAAGTGTGTTGTCTTTTTGGACTATAATGTGCTACCTGAATTCGATATATTATAGTAAATAAATTTTGTAAACATATAAACATTTAAATGTAGTCTAGGATTCGTGAAAAAAATTTTGGTCACAACACATTACTGAGTACACAAGGGAACCTTATCTATGGCTACATATGCGTGTTGTTTTAGATAAAGTAACACACTGTTGCAATAAATGCCCCTTTGAATGTCCCTGTGAGGAATGGAAAATATATTCAACAAGTCCAACCATAACATGAAAGCATTTTTATAGATATGATTATAGTCATCAACATAAGGTTCCACATAATAATACATGGACTTACCGAAATTAAAAACAAGCTACATAATAATAAGTAGAATATACACGGAAATGTATTGTATGTATCATTATTCCTAAGTGAATTTGTCCTTGACAGTAGTCGTATAAAGTAAAAAAAGAGTTTGGGACAATGTTACGGAACCTTTAATACCATAAGTCTTATGGGAGTAGGTCGAGGGCTCGAGTTCGATTCTGTTGGTTGATATGGTAACAGATTAATGATTTATTCAGGTATTTTACTTAATTATGAAAATCTTCAGTTTTTAGTTCAATTATAACTGACATTTTTTATTTTTCTATTTTTGATCAGTATTTAAAAATATAAAGCTGCAGAAAAAATATATAAATTGCTTGTTTAAAAATGCTTTGTTAATTTCAGATTTGTAACACAGAATTATCCTTAAATTCAATAAGATTTTTGTCTACGATTTCAAAGGTTTCTTAAGTCAAATATTAAAATGAAATAAACCTTTGCTGAAGTTTTCATAATGTTAGTAACCTTCTTCCACTTTTGATGGCGCAATGTTTTGGTTAATGAATGGAAAAGGAAATCAACTGATTATACTGTAAGAAAATTGAGTAGTACATTAGCATAGAGAAGTAATGATTACAGCTGTATCGATTGACATATTTATTGATTTTTATCGATATTGGTGCTTGTTAAGGATTTACTTGGAATTAGATCGTTTATTCTGACCTTTTATCAAAGTCCAGTTAGGATAAAAAGATCTCGATTGATTGCTACCATTAATTTTTCTGTCAATGATCCTAAAATCGCGTATAACATGTAAAAGAAACGTCTACTTCTCTATAGAACGTATGTCGTCTAATGGTATATCAAGCTATTTCTATAATAATTTACACTGTTACTAAAGTCACAATCCATTAGTCCAAAGAAGTAGCCAATAAAATATATGACATAAATATTGTATAAAATTGAACACTGTAGACTTCTTCCAAACGCCAGGACATTCTTAAATACAAGTAGAGAGTGACTGTCTTTAATTCTAAACAATCGAAGTTAAAGGTCTTTAAAATTGTGGCTTTTTAAATATTATATTCAGCTTCTAAATTGCTTAAGGTAAAATAATAGAAGAGCGTCTTTTCTTGCAAAGTCAATGTGTCTGAAAGTCAAAGGTCTTTAAAACTGTGTCTTTTCTTACAAAGTGCAACGTCCAAATTGTTCAAAAAAAAAAATAATAGAACAGCGTCTTTTTCAAAAAGTCAGTGTCTGAATGTCAAAGGTCTTTAAAACACTTGACGTGTAAACTAATGGAGTAACATAAGTAGATTGTAAATAAAACTTTAACACAATTTAACATTTAGTTATACAATTAGTATAAGGTTGTGTAAAAAGGTATTGAAAGAAATTTGTACAATGATGACCAATTTAAAACGTTAGATAAAAGCAACAGATGGTATTTAAATAAATAGTTTTTCTTTATTAAAACAATTGGTTATTGACCAATATCCTGTAAACATTGCTTAAATTTTCATATCAGCGTTTTTAACATAAAATAAGTTGATAACGCACGTGAATGGTTTGGATTTTTGAGTCATTTATATTATTATATCAATGCATTCAGTCTACTAAATACTTGTTTGTTAGTACTGTTAGTTAAACTGTTAGTTTAAACCCCTTATATTATCATTTTCAATGCAAAATAATTAAATCCTTCTTTTGATTTTTATTGCCCTCTCAAATACCATTTTTGAATTTAATCATACGGCCTATTTACAACTTGTCATATGTAACATACACCTCTAGCTATGAATGTTTGCTTACAGATTCTTAAATGGTTTTTTCTTGTCAGCACATTATTTTAATCTCTACAATACCACATAATCTGCAGTGTGTAAAGGCGTCTACTGAACATTGGTCATTTTGTGTGATAATGATGACTTCATTAGGATTAACTCAGTGGTCATCTCCTATATGAATGTAGATGGTACAGTTACTGATTCATATGTTCATGCTACGTTTTGCCCAACAAATATTTCATAACTTTCTTTTTCGTTATGTTAAAGATCTATTTTTAGATTGTGTTAGGCATATAAACCTGTTTCCGTTAAAAGTTATTATTCTTCCTTCTGAAGTACTAGTTGATAATTATCATTAGTTTCAACACGTATAGTTTAAGTGTATGGTGTCTACGATCTTGACTGCATTTAATAATAACATGCTTAAAAACTACAAAGAACCGTTAATTCCTGTATTCCTTTTCCAAGTCTACTGATCATGAACTTGGACACATACATGCAGTTGTCATTAAGAAATGCACATTATGATTATTGATTAAGAAAATTGAAGTCTAATTCTTTATATTTGTTCGGTTAATAAAACTTATGTTTGTTTGAAAAAAATCAAGTGGAATTCAGGAGGGTTGACAAAATAGTTTGGAGGGCCCTTGCCACTCATTTTTCGTAACCGATAGCTATGAAACTGATCAATTTAATTTTTTTTAAAATGTCTCATAAAAGTAATTAATAGTTGCTATAATAACGTAAAATAACGCCAAAAATACAATAACAACATTTATTTGAATTTCTAAACGTTAAAATTGAATCTTTGGATATACAATTGTTAATTTACTCCTGTGTCCAGCAATCTAGTGACAGCTGGCTGATTTCTTATACAAGATAATGCATTTCATTTTTACCAAAGAAGTCTTTGTTAAACAATTGATTGTTTTACATCACACACACACACACACACACACACACACACACACACACACTTAGAATTTGAATTTAGTGTTTTAAATAGCTGAAAAAGCACCCAGCCTCACTTCCTTGATGGAAGTTCACGTGTATCACATATTTTGCCAGTTTGCAAAGTTTTTACTTTGTTTTTGGGATTATAATATGGACAAGGACTGGTATGTTTGTTTTATTATTACTAACTGCTTAATTCGATTAAAAGACAATTGAGCAGAATTCGTGACATTTTTTTAATGCTGACATAACATAATTTTTATTTTAAGTCATACATTACGTAATAGCTGCATGTTAAGATTAATGTGTAATGACAAACACTGAAATAAGACTAATGATTTATATTGATAATTAAACAGTATAAATTTCAAACCAAACTCAATTTTCATAAAGTCCCATATATAAAAGTTGACGCGATACAATTTGTAAAGATATGAAGTATTTCAACTTTTCTGTCAATGCAATTGTAAGTCTTTTTTAATTTTGATTTTAAAAAGATAAAAAAAAATTGAAAATACAAAAATTATCTAAAAATACCATAATGGGTTTAATTGGAATAGATGATGATCTAATTGGCTCTGATAGAATGTTAAATGTCTGTAAGCAGCGACATGTTCCTAGTCTTCCAAGTTTAATCGTATGTAGAACATGCCTAGCAGGGCCGTATGATAAAGAAGATATCATATACTAGTATATTAGATGTTTAAAAAACGATTTTAAAAAGATGTAAAATTGTACAAAGGCTTTTAAAAATCATCACCTATTAATATGCCACAAAATGTTGACTAAATCTTTTATATTTTTTGGTTTAATTTAAGATCATTATCGAGCCGGATTTGATGGAGGAGACCTCAAAATAAAACAGAATGACCTTCAGCACAGTGACTAGACACCACATAGCACTGTTGTTTAAGTGTTTTTATAAACGATTAGCTACATATAACTTTGTAAATGATATGTTTTCTATACAACTTCGTATAAATAGCTGCTGGATGGACGGATATTATTTTATAAAAAGTAAAAATTCGAACTTAGTCTATGGTTAACCTATAAATAAATTGTAATTGGCCGCCGGAAAATATATATGAACATACAAGATTAGACGTAAAATAACAAAATGGCGACTATCTTTTTGTTTAGAGCAAAATACTTTATGTTACTTCTGCGTTGATAATTAAGCACTTTGTTTTAAACGTCAAACATTATTTTACAAATTTAAATAACCCTTTCTACGAGAGTAAAAATAGGTGATTTTACATTTTGTTTTCTGTCAAAATTGAAAATCAAATTTTCTTAGGGGAATATTTTTTAAGAAAGGTATGTTTCATTGTTTCTAACGTTTCATTTAAAGCATGGCCTTTAGAACACAAACTGTATACGAGTATATTGGAGGAGGAGGAATACCATTTGTGTATGTGAAAAGTATCTGTGTTTTCAAAGTCTTAACAAATGGTTTAAACATAACACAAAATATCATTTTATCTAGTTAACTCCATTGAACATTTTTAAAAAAAATATTCATTTGCAATTATTTGCAAAATGGGATAAAATGCATGCATCAGCATTTTTTAATTCGGCCTTGGGAAAAAACATTAACAATATATCGACAAGTATCCATAAAAACAAAAACGGTTTAGTGCTCTATAAAACTAGACTCGAAATTGAATTGTCAACTTAGTTTCTTTTATGCCTATAAAGAAGCTTGCATTCTTGGCGGTCTATCAAAGCATCAGCGTATTTTTATTGGCATGGAAGCAATAAAAAAGCTAACCACAAGACCTTATCATTTTGAACCCGCAGAGGTATTAAGACATTTATCTGTTATACTTCAAATGGCTCTTTTATCGTAACAACTTCGATTCCAATACACATTTCAATTCGATTTAGAAATTGACTTTACTGAAAAATAAATTAAACAAATCAATGTAAAAAAATTAAATCAAGATTTTTTATCTCTTAACTTTTCCTGTGGATAACTCCTTGGTGTATAGTTTTAATTTCTTAATATTTACTTTCAAAATTGAATTGCCTTTTTCATTACAAGGGCTTTGCTTTTAAATTAAGCTGAATAAACATGAAGATGTTAGCTTAAACAAATCAAAATTTTATGTTCTAAAGTTGAATCATATCAATAAAAAATCTGAATAAAAAGATGAAATTTGCGTTTTTAAAGGAGTTGAGTAACGTTGTTGAACACTTCAATCAAGCTCCAATATATCCAGGCAATCAGTTCTGGGACACATACAGGCAATGAGTTCTTGGAAAAATACAGGCGGTCAGCTCTAGGACACATTCAGGCGGTCAATTTTGGGACATATCCAGGTGGTCAGTTCTAGGACACATTTAGGTAGACAATTCTGGGACATATCCAGCCGTCAATTCTGGAACATATCCAGGCGGTCAATTCTGGGACATATCCAGGCGGTCAATTCTGGGACATATCCAGGCAGTCAGTTCTGGGACATATCCGGAACATATCCAGGCGGTCAATTCTGGGACATATCCAGGCGGTCAATTCTGGGACATATCCAGGCAGTCAGTTCTGGGACATATCCAGGCAGTCAGTTCTGGGATGGTGGTGATAACCTTAGTACCCAGAGAAAATCACCTAGTTATTAATCTAACCGAGTTTTTTAACACTAGATCTGCCCGTTTGGGATTCGAACTCAAACGGTGAGAGACTTTGTTATCCCTTAGCGCCCGCTTTCATTTACAGTTCCGATCCACTGTCAGGTCTTCTATAATCAGTAGCCTTATATGTTTTATCTTGTCTTATTTCTTGCTTCTTTAACTTATGATCTATTAATTTTGGCTTCCGATGGCAGGAGTGCGTCATAAAAATTATTGCTACCGAATTTTCATTACAATTGATTATGACATAAACGGATCATATTAGATGGTGCATAAACGGTGATGTGAGTGAAATGTATTGCAAAATCAAAAGCGACTAAATGACAATACCATTAATATGTGCAATATTTCTCCATGGGTAACTATTCTTGTTCAATTATGTCCTTTGATTGTGTTGATACTGGATGAAATTGACCTGAAAAACTCTACTTTTAAACTTGGTCGATAGTTTTATAGGTCAATAATATTGAATATTTATCCAATCAATACTTTTAAACCAATTATTGCATGGTTTTGCAAAAACGAAATTTAATTTGAGGTATAAAATGGTTTATATTTCAAAATGATAACACGTAATAATAAAATTGATAAAAAATATTTTAGGAAAGTGTTTTTTTTATTTTAGATAATAACACTTTTTGTATATAGTTAAGGTATAAAAAAGTGGATGTCAGACATTGCAATGAAAGTGAAAATGATTTCATTTAATAAAAAAACTGGCAGTATATAATAATCAAGTACATCACCCCAAGAAATCATACAAAATTCAAATATAATTGATGCTACAGTAAGCTAGATTTAATTTATTTTGAAATCAGGGTTCAAAGCCATAGTTAATTTTTTAAAATAAATTCTGAAATAATTCCCTTCCCCGATTAACACAATAGTGTATTAATCTCAATCAAATGAAGATTTCATATTGAGCAACTAAATGATCGCTACATCTTAATCTCAGTCAGCCATTTTAACTTTTCACTCTAGGAACCGGATCTAAAAGAAAGGATTTATATCTAGGCTGTTTGAGTCACTGTGTTACCTGGTCGGTTCAAGTTCAAGTTCTTTATTTCTCAAATTGCGTATATATACAACACAGAGAATATATACAAACAATATACATATTAATACATTAAATATCGTATACTAGAGTTTACAATATACATTAAATATTACATACGCGAGTTTACAATATACAGTTATTTACTCTAACCAGGAGGACAGACTCTCTCATATCTAGCAGAAATAAACTTACATAAATTATTCAAAACTGAAATTTTTTTAGCCCATAAAATTTTAAAGTGTTTGGATTTCTTATGGAATATAGCTACGTCTTAAATCTTTAAAAACATTACATGACATTATATAATGACATTCACCTCCTATTTCATTATTGCATAAATAACAAAATTTAATTTATTTTCTTTTACCATATTCTGCCAGCGGCCAGTCTCAAAAGGGGAACATGTGATTGCTAGATTTATTAAGTATGATTGTATTGTGGTGTAGACAATTTGTTACGAATCAGTTGGAGCACCGAAATATTAAATACACATGTAATTTTGAAATTGATATAAGAATATTATTTCCAATATTTATATTTAACAATCTGTTTAATTATTTTGTCATTAAATTGCAATAATTTTTACATCAATATTTCTGGAAATAAGGTAACTTTGTCTCATTTAGGAGAGTAATATAAATTTATCATAATACATTACAAAATGCTACTTAAATTTCTATCACGTATCTTCTTTTTTATTACGAATATTTATTTTCAGGTAAATTTAAAATCGATTGTCTATTTTTAATTTTTTAAATGGTTTGTCATTATCTAGGTAATTGGTAAATGTTTACTTGGTTGTAATTGTTGCTAGGTAACAAACAAATTTAGAACTTTTATCACAATTTTACATGTTAGAAAATTCATTTAAATTATGCCCATAAAACAATTAATCAGTAATTTCAAAGCAAGGTTTTATGTTTTCAGATGTTTTATCAGTTTGACGTGTGAATTGTTTATTGACAGTTGATGAACGATTTTTGTTTTAATTAAGTAGAATGAATAAAAATACAGTATAATGAATAAAAATACAACCTGAATCTTCCCCACTGCAGTTGAACATTAACAGCGATTCCAGATGGATCATAAGCTATAATTACCAATTACATAACAAAATGGCCAACCAAATAGATTCAGTTTTCGTACCTTGAGACATCATGTCGAGAAAACATGCAGAGTTTCAGAGTAGTAGTTGATTGATCTGGCGGTATCCAGTGTGTTATTATGACTTTTAAAATGAATGTTTATCGTACCCAAAACACTGATAAAGTCATATCCAAATAATTAGAATGTTTTATTTATATTTAATCAGTTAAAGGTTACGTTAAATGAAGCTAATTTCAATAGTTAAAGGAAATTGCTATTTTCTACATCAATAATTGTCTCCGTTTTTTTTTTTCGTTGGCAGGCGATGAGGTCAATTAAAAAATTGGTTTGCGTTTAGTTTAGTTCAATAATATTACTGTAAATATGGCCTACGATTCCAAACCGTAAGATTCACCTTTATAAATAGATACTTTAGATAGAAAGTGGTACATATTTGATTCCGGGTCCCTATTTAGAAGTAGATGTGTGTCGAAATGATTCTGTTGTTATTTGAACATGAGTCGTAAGTCATTGCTGGTTGCCTCTTTTATAAGGTTCTTTACGGATTTGCTATTAGTCAAGTATTTCCGTAAGTTTGTGTTATTTTGTAATTATTACTTAATGAATTACTTGTATGTGTATGTTAGATAACAGCATAAGGTATAATGACAGCATGGATAATATAATACATAAGTTAGCAGTTGCGTCAAAAGGTTTGTAAAAAATTGCTATAGACTGTAAACAGTGTGAAGAAATTGGTAGACAAAACAGAGAAGATATAAAATAATACCGGAAATTTTATATGGTTTCAGTGCGAAACTAGTTAAAGTTTTAAAATTGTGTTTAAAATTGTGCTTTTTTTTTACATTGGTACCATTGGATACATTGCCACTCTGGTGCTGATTTCATTTTGCCTCCGAACATGTATGTTTTGCGTTTTGTAACTAAATTATGCATGTTGCACTCTAGTTTTTTTCGGGTTTTTTGTCGCCAAAAGTAATTACTTCTCGTCCACTGTATATCGTTTATAATATCACTCTGTTCAGTAGTTAGCCAAAGGAAAAGACAGGTTTATAAAAAGTGGTCACAATGTGTTCATTGATGTTATAATTTTTCATTTACTTTTATGTTGTTATTCGGTTGCATCAGCCAATTTAAAACACAAGCATTCGGGTATATTTTATTATTGTTACCTCAAATGTTTACAAGTTCACCAATCTAGGTCAGTAATACCGTATACTTTACATAGCATTGTTCATAGAACATAAAATTGTTAACATTGTTAACTCACGGGTTAACGAAGGTTATCAATCTCGGTGAGTGATCTCTGAATATTTTGCATGTCAATGTTCATTAAATAAGGAAATATACTGAAAACCAACTTTCTATTATCATCAATATCATCTGAAGTAATGTTATAAAACCGAAATATGAAAACAGCATGGATGTTCTACCTCCGGGACACCTCTTTATTCGGCATCATTAACTTTGTAAAAATGTTATTAACTAGCATGTTAAGAGTTCAATTATGTCACCGGGTTCTACGATGAAGAAACGTTCAATTTCTTATGATTAGCTTTATTTTGATAACAAATTATTGTTTAGTATATGTTTCAGTACTTTTGGTACAATAAGTACATATTAACTTAAAGTACATGTATCTAAAACAAAATGCTTTAAAGGCGTGTATGTATTAGAAATATTTTAGAAAAAATGAAAACACGCTTAATGGAGAGAGCATTCAAAACTTTCATGACCATTCGTTATTGAATAAAGTAGATGTCTTCTTATTTCAACATTTATCTTATTCTGTTTTGTAACTTCTGGTGGTCAGGATGTTAGAGTCAATATTTTGACATATAATTTTGATTTTTTTTATTTCTAAAGCATTGGAAACACATCTTTTTCTCTTTGTCTGTTTCTTTGTTTTAAATAAAAATGCAATTAACCTTAAACAATTAGACGTGTTGAAATAATCATAATAACAACGACAATTTTAAGACTTGATATGTTGACTATAAACATTTGTATATTCTGTTTTTGGCATCTTGAGGTAAATTGAGCCAAAAGCAACAGTTGTTTATTGTCGTTCGTAGTAAACTTTTACACATTTTCCACCTATTTTCTAGAACCAGAAAGTAAGAGCAAATAATCGACATGTTCTTTGGGTCAAGCTACTTCATCTTGGTGAATCGGATTGACTATCACCTTCATTAAAGGTCACGTTGATTTTAAATAGTGAAATGTTTTAAACATTTTCTTGTCCTGAACATAACTCCGAACCTATAAATCTAATATTTATTATCATTGCTTTACGCCAATCAAAGTTTACGAAAATTTATTAATCTTGACCTATATTTAAGATCACACTGATATAAAAATTAAAAAATCATGATCTGAACTTAACCTATATCTCAGATCACACTGATCTAAAAAATGAAAAAAAATCAAACATCTTACAATAAAACAAAAAGAATCGGCCAAAACCCATATATATATATAGCAAAATAAATAAACACAATAATTTTGTGTATAATTAGAATGTAATTAGAAAAGCTTGTAAAATGAATTCAGATTGTTATATCTTGATTATTCGAACAAAAATGAAGTGGAATTTTCTTTTCTTTTCTTTTTTTTGTTTTTTGTTTTTAATGACCTTTAAAACATGTTTAAAAGTCAGAGGTAAAGTTCATTACCTCAATTTTACCCTTGTATGCTTTTGCTACTATCTTTTGCAAGTTTTTTATATTTGAATAAAATATTTTTTCACATTATGTAGCATCTTTTTCGACAGAAAGCATAGATTTTCAGCCACAGTTATAACTTCATTTGAGAAATATGTTTTAAGTTGATACATTTTGTTTACAAGTAAAGAAACTACTGATGAATTTTTTATATTTGATGATTTCTTGAAATGACCTTACAAATGAACCCAAAATTAAAAATTGATGTCAGGACTTTTTTTTTTACCTTTCTACTTTGATGCTGTTTTAACTATTTCTATATTTTCTGTAACTAGACTTTAACTATTTTTAATTGCCATTTTAAGACAAGTTGTATCAAATTTGCAAATATCTTGGTCAAAGGGGTTTAACTTGGGACAATCTCTGAATGAATTATCTGGCTATTAGATTAAGGATCATTGGTCTTTTTAAGTTTCATGTTGTGCAATAGTTGAAGATGCAAATTGATGAATGATATATTAAACAAAAAAACCATCCACAAAATTCTCAATATTTTCTGATTGAAACAGAGAACGCTACATGATACATAATGTAGAAAAATGCAATTTTGTTCTTAAGCTTCAATAATTTGATAAATTTGTTTCAGCTTTTTTCCTATTTTACTATCTATAATAAATGCAATCATATATCTTCTTATTTTTTATTATCTGTTTTACGTTAGGATGTCAAAAGTTTGATATGCTCAGTTTACTATGATTTTTTATTATCATATCCCTACAATACATATATCTCCCTTTCAATTACGTTACATTCATCATATAGCGTAAAATCACATCACGATAACATCATAATGTTTTGATTTATAGGACCACAGTTATAGGTTAAAGTTGTCTTTTTTAGCCAAAGTGTGGAAACAGTAATAGCTAAATGTCAATATCTACAATCTCAATATATTATATCAGCTGTTTTTAAGTAACGAACTCACAGAAACTGAGACATTTTTGTGTCAGAAATAAATGACCATAGAAATACTAAAATCAATCAATTTATATTTCATTATTTAGTTCTAGTTATATAGGGGAACAACTTCATTTATTATACTATCAAGAATACTAGATATTATCATTTAATTTCTTGGTTTATGACAAATTATAATTTGTTGAATTTGTAACACTGTAACGTACATATTTGTTTTTTTATTGCATAAGATTTTCAAACACAGGCGATTCCTCGAAATGTAACGTGTTAACATATTAATAACCAGGAGAATTCTATGGCAACAAACATAGCACATAGCAATCTGCAACCAAAATTAAAAGTTTAGAAAAGTAACACGACTTGCCACGTTAAAAATAAGTCAAGATATCGAGCATAATTATCACAACTGATCAACATAAGTATCACTGGCATGTCATGTTATTTATCTCAACTTTTCATTTTGGTATCACAACTTCCCATGATATTATCTCGACTTGTCAAGATATTAAGTCGACATGTCGAGATACTTTTATGTCGACTAAAATTATGTCGATGTCAGAAATAAGTCACCATAGTAATCATAATTTTATGGATGTCTTTAATTTTGTATCATTATTTACATCTCGCACTTCTCGCTCGTGTTGGTCTTTAAAGTAAGTGAAATAGTTTCATATGCTGCCCCAATATAGAGTTGTCGTATTGTATTATATATTCTATATAAACATTATGAAATGTTTCTCAATTATACTATCATTCTATTAAGTTTATCAGCGCTATAGTGGGCGGTCACAAATTATAATTTTTACTTGTAAAAGTCCATATTCACAATTCGTTTGTTGCCTTATGTTACACTTTTCCTTTGGCTTTATCATAACAGTAGTTAGCGTACGATTGTCACATGTCATTTTTTTTAAGTATTTTATGAATGGACCATTCTTTTAATGTTTCTACCTTGTGTGTTCTTTCTTCATTACTATTGCTTCGTTTTTTTTGGGGTTTGTTGAATTTTAATTTCGTCATATGGCCGTGCCTGTCTTTGCTTTTTTCTACTGACTATCTTAACTGCAAATTTGGACATTTTTTATTTTTATAAAACATAAAATGCAGAAAAAATTGCCGTTTTTATATATTTTTGTTTTGCATTATTAACTACGATCGATAGTGAAAGTGATAAAAGGCCACGTAAATTATAAAACAAATGTCTGTTGATTTTAACATAAATGGATAAAAGCATTTAGCAGCTGGTAGATAAGATTATTCACTCATGATAATATGAATATCAGTGGTTTCATTTATAAGTATAATATAATATAATATATATGGTTCTCACTACGTATCATCTGTTCATCGAGATCCTTATGACTTATTTCTTATAATATATATGGTTCTCACTACGTATCTTCTGTTCATCGAGATCCTTATGACTTATTTCTTATAATATATATGGTTCTCACTACGTATCATCTGTTCATCGAGATCCTTATGACTTATTTCTTATAATATATATGGTTCTCACTACGTATCTTCTGTTCATCGAGATCCTTATGACTTATTTCTTATAATATATATGGTTCTCACTACGTATCTTCTGTTCATCGAGATCCTTATGACTTATTTCTTATTTTATATATGGTTCTCACTACGTATCATCTGTTCGTCGAGATCCTTATGACTTATTTCTTATTTATATATATGGTTCTCACTACGTATCTTCTGTTCATCGAGATCCTTATGACTTATTTCTTATTATATATATGGTTCTCACTACGTATCATCTGTCCATCGAGATCCTTATGACTTATTTCCTATTATATATATGGTTCTCACTACGTATCTTCTGTTCATCGAGATCCTTATGACTTATTTCCTATTATATATATGGTTCTCACTACGTATCATCTGTTCATCGAGATCCTTATGACTTATTTCTTATTATATATATGGTTCTCACTACGTATCTTCTGTTCATCGAGATCCTTATGACTTATTTCTTATTATATATATGGTTCTCACTACGTATCTTCTGTTCATCGAGATCCTTATGACTTATTTCTTATTATATATGGTTCTCACTACGTATCTTCTGTTCATCGAGATCCTTATGACTTATTTCTTATTATATATATGGTTCTCACTACGTATCTTCTGTTCATCGAGATCCTTATGACTTATTTCTTATTATATATATGGTTCTCACTACGTATCATCTGTTCATCGAGATCCTTATGACTTATTTCTTATTATATATACTGGTTCTCACTACGTATCATCTGTTCATCGAGATCCTTATGACTTATTTCTTATTATATATATGGTTCTCACTACGTATCTTCTGTTCATCGAGATCCTTATGACTTATTTCTTATTATATATATGGTTCTCACTACGTATCTTCTGTTCATCGAGATCCTTATGACTTATTTCTTATTATATATATGGTTCTCACTACGTATCATCTGTTCATCGAGATCCTTATGACTTATTTCTTATTATATATATGGTTCTCACTACGTATCTTCTGTTCATCGAGATCCTTATGACTTATTTCTTATTATATATATGGTTCTCACTACGTATCATCTGTTCATCGAGATCCTTATGACTTATTTCTTATTATATATATGGTTCTCACTACGTATCATCTGTTCATCGAGATCCTTATGACTTATTTCTTATTATATATGGTTCTCACTACGTATCTTCTGTTCATCGAGATCCTTATGACTTATTTCTTATTATATATATGGTTCTCACTACGTATCTTCTGTTCATCGAGATCCTTATGACTTATTTCTTATTATATATATGGTTCTCACTACGTATCTTCTGTTCATCGAGATCCTTATGACTTATTTCTTATTATATATATGGTTCTCACTACGTATCATCTGTTCATCGAGATCCTTATGACTTATTTCTTATTATATATATGGTTCTCACTACGTATCTTCTGTTCATCGAGATCCTTATGACTTATTTCTTATTATATATATGGTTCTCACTACGTATCTTCTGTTCATCGAGATCCTTATGACTTATTTCTTATTATATATATGGTTCTCACTACGTATCATCTGTTCATCGAGATCCTTATGACTTATTTCTTATTATATATATGGTTCTCACTACGTATCTTCTGTTCATCGAGATCCTTATGACTTATTTCTTATTATATATATGGTTCTCACTACGTATCTTCTGTTCATCGAGATCCTTATGACTTATTTCTTATTATATATATGGTTCTCACTACGTATCTTCTGTTCATCGAGATCCTTATGACTTATTTCTTATAATATATGTGGTTCTCACTACGTATCTTCTGTTCATCGAGATCCTTATGACTTATTTCTTATTATATATATGGTTCTCACTACGTATCTTCTGTTCATCGAGATCCTTATGACTTATTTCTTATTATATATATGGTTCTCACTACGTATCTTCTGTTCATCGAGATCATTATGACTTATTTCTTATTATATATATGGTTCTCACTACGTATCTTCTGTTCATCGAGATCCTTATGACTTATTTCTTATAATATATGTGGTTCTCACTACGTATCTTCTGTTCATCGAGATCCTTATGACTTATTTCTTATAATATATATGGTTCTCACTACGTATCTTCTGTTCATCGAGATCCTTATGACTTATTTCTTATTATATATATGGTTCTCACTACGTATCTTCTGTTCATCGAGATCCTTATGACTTATTTCTTATAATATATATGGTTCTCACTACGTATCTTCTGTTCATCGAGATCCTTATGACTTATTTCTTATTATATATATGGTTCTCACTACGTATCTTCTGTTCATCGAGATCCTTATGACTTATTTCTTATTATATATATGGTTCTCACTACGTATCTTCTGTTCATCGAGATCCTTATGACTTATTTCTTATTATATATATGGTTCTCACTACGTATCTTCTGTTCATCGAGATCCTTATGACTTATTTCTTATTATATATATGGTTCTCACTACGTATCTTCTGTTCATCGAGATCCTTATGACTTATTTCTTATTATATATATGGTTCTCACTACGTATCATCTGTTCATCGAGATCCTTATGACTTATTTCTTATTATATATATGGTTCTCACTTACGTATCTTCTGTTCATCGAGATCCTTATGACTTATTTCTTATTTATATTTGGTCTTAGTATATGCAAATCAATAAATCTTTAGGGAAGTCCAAACTGTTAAAAATAAACAAAAATGGTTAAAGTTGTAATAATAATAAAACAAACATCCCAGTCCTTGTCCAGATCACAATCCAAAAAACAAAGTAAAAACTTTGAAAGCTGGCAAAATTAGTTATACACATGAACTTCCATCAAGGAAGTGAGGCCAGGTGCTCCGTAAGGGTAAGCTACACCCGTAAATCAGATGCCGTTTTTAAAGCTGGCACTTAAAATCTTGAACTTAGCTTTAGGTGTCATGAACCATATCTATTGATTTATAAAGAAAATAAGGACTTTAGGATTGAGCTTTTGGCGAGGCTTATTTAGTCATGATCAGTTATAATTCTTTAAAACAGTTGTAATAAATGATTTATTAAATTTGATTACAAAACAGTTCACTGCAATACATTATACATATAAGTTATATTACTTATATTATCACAGATAGATGTTACCGTCTATATGAAACTTAACATTCTAAAATATTCCCTTCATCATTCTATTCAGTTGATGAATATGGTTTCTTCGTTTTCAAGTCGATTTAATATGGTTAATATTTTCCGTTAATTAAAACAATCTTAACGGTAAAAGCTAATAATAATGAAGTCTATTAGTATATATGTTTGCAATAGTGTAGGATTTTACTGTTTATTTAACATATAACCTATATTTTATGACGTTGTAATGCTTTGTAAACAAGTCTAGCATATGTTTTCGACTTTGGGCATATAAATTAAGTTTAAGAATAAAACCACCATTATTAGATGTGTTAACGTGTAGGTTACAACAGGTCCCGGAAACCATAGCAAATTATTCATATTTTTCTTGGTTGTTCGGTTATGCATTATTTATGTTCACTATTATTCTAAACCTTCTTGCTGGTTCCGTGGTAGAGCGTCCGTCTCAGGGAGCGGGGTATTATTTACCCCGCTCTCGTCGCGAAAAGCTGAAGAATTGTGGATGCGACACTAAACAACTTAACATCCAATCCAATCAATGCTTTATATATCTTGATATTTATTACTATTTTACTTGTAACCTGTAAAAGCATTTAGAGCAATGAATTTGCTTTTGGTACCGAAAATAGGACTCATTCCAAAAGCTTAAACCTTTATATTGTAGCATAATTTAGAAATCTAAATAGATTAACTTTTTTAAAATTTTTAATTTGTATTTTTACTTTTTTCTGATTCAAATTTGCATGAAACGATGTTTGTTTATCGAAATCCCATTTTTCCGTATTTCCGACAAATGGGATATTACACTGCTCAGTGTTCTTTACAGATACGTTGACCCCTAAAATGATAAGGTTATTTTGCTTGGTTTCACCTGTTATAAGCTATTTCAGTGTTGGCCGTTAAGGGCAGTATAGGTTCTGCCAAAGGGGATACAACAAACGCTAATTAGTTAGACTTTAAATCTAATCAAATGGTAGCTTACTAAAGTATCTATTATCAGAAAACGGAAAATTGTGTTATCATGAAGCACAGCTTGAGGGAGTCGAACCTCACGGGGATTTTTAAAGGAAAGTATTAGGTAATAAATATGAAAGACTCTCTCATCACATTGTCTACACGTCGATCCGATTATATTACATCAAAAGACAAATTCGATTTTATGTAATATGGAAAACATTATTACTGTCCTCGGGGAACACTTTAAATAACAGAAATAACGTTAAAATATAGAAAATTTCCACAATAAATACATACATAAAAATACTCGTCCCAGAGGTCACATACCATCTATTTTTAACATGCACTTGTTATTCTAAAGCCACTGATTTGAATTATTTTAAAAATTATTTGAAGAAAATTGGAAATTGTGATATTTCAACAGCGTACCGCTTCAATCAGCTGTATTTTTTAAAATCAATTTCTATAAAAAGTATTAGTTTGCACACTACACTTTTATCAAGAAATTATAATACATGTTTAAAACAGGTCATGCTATAATTGAAACAGAAAAAAATTGTTGGTTCCGTGGATTGAAAATATTTTAACAAAATCAAATTGTTTGAAATGTTATTTTCCAGCTAAAATGTCTTTTTATCACGAAAAATATATTTTTCTTAGATTTTATACATTTCGCCAAAATAAAAAAATCCTTGAAAACTGATTTTAAGAAAACCACTTTAATGCGTACATTTAGATAATTAACATGACACTTCTTCTACCAAATACTGCAAAACACTTAAATATTTAAATTTTGTTAATAGAATATTGTATGATGATTATTGTAAACCTATGTTATAATAGAGAATTGTATATATATATATATATATATATATATATATATATATATATATATATATATATATATATATATATATATATATATATGGATGGCAGTGGATATAAATCAAACACTTGGGGGGGGGGTCATAGTATTCGTCACATGTCAGATTTATTTATTGTCTCGGTATTTAAGACTACTGTTATTACCTGTTTGTTGTGTACATGTTCTTGTTGGTTCTGAAATTTTGTCAGTTGGTAAGTACAGCTAAAACATCTGCAAGAAATACCTTATGTAAAATATGACTTAATGAGGGGCAACAATCTATGAGAAAGCGGAATGATATAAACAACGAAAAGAAATAAAGTGATTTTCGTTTTAAAACACGTACTTTGCTATAGCCAAAGTAGCAAAGAACACAAAACAACAAACACATTCAGTAAAAAATGAAAAAAGAAGATAAGACAAAACAAGACAATGATAAGAAAGATCATTCGGCTGTTGGCAGGACCAAAGACACCCAGTATATATTGGTAAACGGCATCTTGAAGTATGTGTAGATGGTTAAGGATTGTGGTGGAATGAAGTGGAGTAATGGTGTTTTATGTTCCAGTCAAGATTCTTTGAGGCGGTCAGATCTGGGATAGTGAAGGAAACCTGAGTTTCCAGTTTAAAACCACCAACAATTGGCAATCCTGAACGGGATTCGTACCTGGGCTGTGTGAGTAATCCGAAGCGCGACATTTGGTAGGTCTACCCTACACACTAATAATAAAGAGGTAGAAATAGCGTTATATTCTGCAGGTCACTCTCCTGTACCGAACATTTTTGTGGTGGATGATAATATTCGTTACGTATATAAAAATTGATGGAAACAACATTTTACGACGTAAGGTGATGTTGTTTACATGTTGACTAGATAATAAACAATATTGGAATTGGGCGCTAAAACAACATTGTAAAGATACCGTATCCATTGTTATTAATAATTGTTTGTCGTTTTCCCTGTCAGAATGCTAATCAATGTCAGTTGTCAGATTCTTTTTAAATCTGACTTGTTGGTAAGGGTGTTATAGTGAACTGCCTATGTCTGTATTTATTGATAGTCGATGACCATATGTTTTGTGTGGCATTAAGTCGGAATAAAGTATTTCCTTGAAGTGTGCATAGTAAATTGTATACTGGATAATGTTGATCAATGCCAATGATTAAAACAAAGACCTCAGAAAACAAAAAAGAGACATTGCCAAAACATGTTGATTTTGGCATTATTATGAACTACCTACATGTAAATAACTCTACTGTAAAAGAGGTCATATGACATATATAAGGCAATACTATTTATGATATGTAATGTTTTTACTTTTCTAAATAAATATTAAAACTAGGTTAAAATTGTCGAACAAAAGTTATAATAGATTTCCCATTATTCAGTGTCGACAATTCTGAAAAAAATATAAAAAATAATATATGTAGTCAATGACCATGTGTTATGCTATGTTTTCAATTAAGCACAAAAAAAAAAAAAAAAAAAAAAAAAAAAAAACAAAAACTGTTTAGTATTACCCAGTAGATGTAGAACTGGAAAATGTTGATCACTGTCATCAGTTATAACACGGACTATTGAAAGATAACTGGAATATTAACACATGTATTGTTAATGTGATTGGCGAAAATTCTTTGTTATATGTTTTGTGCCGTCAGTTGACAAAAATTCTTTATTATGTGTTTCGTGCCAAGAATTGACGATATTTCTTTGTTATGTGTTGTGTACCATGAATTGACGATAATTCTTTGTTATGTGTCGTGTGCCATGAGTTGACGATTATCTTTATGTGTCGCAAGCCACGAGTTGATGAAAATTCTTTGACGAGTAACATATGTGGAAATACACGTCGTAGGTGATGTAGATTGACTCATCATCAATATCACACATGCGCTAATAAGATAGTTTAGTTTCCGCATGCAATTTATCTTACGTGTCAACTGACACACAAATACAAGAGTAAAAGAAAAATTATTATTATTATTATTATTATTATTACAAAAAACGTTTTTGGTACAACTATTTCGACTTAAATGCCCTTGTAGTAGTTTTAAAATTCACAAATCAATATCACTGAATCACAATGCAGTACCCAAGAAAAAAAAAAAAAATTATATTTGCCTAAATTGATGTATTTCACTTTTTATTAGAGTAGAATAATTATACCTAAGGGAAATTTAATGCTGCATTTCCTCAGACTTATCTTTCATTTAACAGTACTACTGATGGATTAATTTAAAACTCTTCAAGAGTTATCGATGCTCAGGTAATATGGAGTTCGCTAAAGTAATATCAGTCTCAATGTAATCAATTTCTGGCCCTAGTACACGAAAAAAGTTGCAATCTTATCATTGAAATGTTATAAGAACCCCAAACCAATTTAAAGTTTAAATTTAAGTTTTATTAAAAATGAACAGAATCGAGAAAATCAATTTCATGCGATTTTAATTTTTTTTTTTGAAATATGCAAGTATAAAAACAATTTCTTCCTCTGGTAAAATGTCTAGAAGGAAAAATAAAGACTCAAAGGAGAAAAGTTTACATCAGTTACCTTTTTATTAGTTTTTTTTTTTAATGCCGAAATGGTTTTTGAGATGTAAATAAAGTAATGGGTGTACTAATAAAGTTCAAGGTAAACAAAATTGAAAGAACAAACACACAGAGCGAAATAAAATAAATCGTCCGAAATAAAGAAAAAATATTTCGAAATTCATTCAATGTCATGTTATTATCTCTATAAACAATGAAAAATTTTGTATGTTAGGATTAAAGGCATGTGACTGAGCGGTTTATGCTCGTAATTTGTATCTATTGCATTACAATAATAATGTTTAACGCCCCAGTAAGGATTCTTTCATTTTTATCTGGGCTGTCAGTTCTGGTAGAGGAAACCGGAGTACCGGGAAAAAATCACGAATCGGAAACCAAACTCAAAATTTCTGATACTAGGTTCTGTCCAAGCGGGATTTGAACCTAGGTGCTAAGAGGCACTGTGATCTGTAGACCGTCCGGCCACCGAGGTCTATGATGTGTATAGACTCGATGTTTTTGACGCTAATATCTTTATACATCGATCCACAGTGTTGACGTCTCAACAAATCTACTGACAAAAATTAGTTAATCAATACTTCTTGAAGTTTAATTAGATAAATCAAGAAAATTCGGAAATAATCAGTGGGATCCAAGAAAACACCAAAACAGACCGAATTAATCAAGAAATAGGACAAAGATGAAAAAAGTATGAAAGAGCACATAGTGATTATATTAATGACTTTAAACGTGCATAAGTTGCAACTTAAATGTTTTAAAGGATACATTTGTGGCCCAAGATTTTTTAAACTGGTCTAAACTAAAAAATTAAGCTGCACAGCTTATGCTCAGAAGTAACTTCTTTTTACCGAGTAAGTCGATTTCTATCGGCTTATCTGAATTCGTAATAAGTTCTAGAAATAATGGAATGACTTATCTTGAGTGTGCGTATACAATTTGATTGTTCACGTTATTTGGATTATTTTCTTCCTCCGTCTGTTGTTTGTTACACTCTGATATAATAGAGTCTGACACGTTCACTGGGTCAGACAAGCTGAAAATTCTGATAGACACTCTTCAGCTTTATCCTATTATTTTATCGTAATAAGTTATTTGGACACATATGCATCATTCATAAAACACTCATGTTTTCTGATAAACTCACGCATTTTTAGAAATGTATATAAGTTTTATCCTAACTTCATTTATTTTAGACAAAATAGAATTTTTTTTATTTTCATTGTCATGCGATGTTATCTTGGTTGGTCGTTTGGTATTATTGTGTAAGAGATTTCAAACTGAAGACAGCCATTAAAATATACAACCCAGTGAGACACACTTCATGTCTACAAAATGTTTCTTCTCTCAGAATAAAATCTGATTAATGGTTGGTTAATTAAATAGTTTGCTGAATGCTGTTTAACGCTCATCAGCAAATTTTAGCAATTGGCAATTACATTTTCATTTTATATAGTGAGTGTTCGCATGCATATAACCCACCAATGACCAAATATTAAGTTAAAGAACATTGTCTGCAATGTTAAAGGTAATCATTAAAGACTAATTGATAAACTTCATGTACCGAGTGGATCAGTTCATTTCCACAGCAAGGAAACCGTCATTTTCCACTTTCAGTTAAACACGCAGCGGAAAGACGCCTTTAATCGAGGCTTTTGGCGTCTTCAGACTTAGATTAATAGAAACAAACAAGTGATAACCAACAAAGATTAGGCGGTTGTGTAAGAAATCTCTTCTATTTCGTGAAGAATTTGTTTATTAAGGACATTTTTTTTTTCAAATTCATCAGTTTGGGAAGAGTGTCATGTATAAAATCCCATATACCGACTCTGATACCATAATGAAAAATTAACTTTCAAAACGCACCTAAAGTAATTACAAAGTGTATTTTTGTTCATTTCTTAAAGGCCATCGTAAAAAAACTAAATATGCTGTCTTTTAATTAAATTTTCAATGTAAATGATTTTCAGTATTGTTAATATGTTAATATATACAGTACAGGCCTGTCGAAAGTTAAACACTTTAGTGCCGAATTAGTGCCGACTCGGCAGCTCGTCTCGGCCCCTCGGCAGTTATGTCTCGGCCAATAGTAATCAATAGCTCGGCACCTTTTCGGCAGCTACTGTCCATCGCTCGGCTGTTTTTCGGCCACTTTTTGACTGCTCAGCACTTATTCGGCTGCTCGGCACCTTTTCGGCCGCTCGGCTCCTCGGCACTTTTTCGGCCCTTGATCGTTATCTAGAAAACATCAGTTCATTAAACATGCCTGCAGTTACGCGTATATCGCAATATTTTAGAGAGAAAATTGTGAGATTATCTAACTCTGGAGTAAGTCAAAGAGATATGAGTAGGAAAATTAGTGGAGAAGATAATATTTATATATCAACAGTGTTAGTGAACAAGTTCCTGCAGTGTTTTAGACGACTTTCTTCTTAATCAAAAGTTTGATGACAGGTGATGGAGTCTGGCCGATCTCGGAGACAATGTGTCTAAATAAATCTAAATAAAACGACGTATATTGAAGTCAGGTATTTGATGATGACAGGGGATTAACAGATAAGGATTATGACACCTAATGTTTACTTGTATAGGTACATTTAATGACTAAATTAGAACTGCGATGGCAGAAGTCCAGTTTTTTGTTTTTAAAATCCCGTTTCATAATGGAATATAAAAGATTTATGCAATTCTGGGGAAAAAAATTCACATATCTATTTTTCCGTCGTCCATACATTTAATGGTATTTATTTATTTATTTTTTATTATTGTTTTTTATTTATTTATTTATCTATTCATTTATTGATTTATTTATTTATTATTAATTCTATTCTTATTATTTTTTAAATTTATTATTATTATTATTATTATTATTATTTAATTTATTTGATTTGCACATATATTCCTTATCATTAACTGATAATATATTTTATTATTATTATTATTATTATTATTATTATTATTATTATTATTATTATTATTATTATAATATAAATTAATCTCTCTCAGATGTAAATTGCTGAAAAAAATCACATATGTATCTTTTCCACCATCAGTATATTTTATTTTATTTTATTTTATTTTATTTTATTTTATTTTATTTTATTTTATTTTATTTTATTTTATTTTATTTTATTTTATTTTATTTTAGTTATTTTATTAATTTAATTTAATTTCATTTCATTTCATTATTAAAATAAAATAAAATAAAATTTCATTTGTTTTGTTTTATAATCATTATTTTTAAAAAATTTTATTATTGTTATTCTTTAAAGTGTTTATCATTACCGATTGATATATTTTATTATTTTAAATATGCAGTTAAACATTAATCTCTCAGATTTTAATTGTTGGACCACTCGCTAGTGGCCGAGACTCGGCTACTGAGAGGCCAAATGAACTGCCGAGTCGTGGACAGTTCAAAGTGACGAGGAGCCGAATGAGTTGCCGAGACTCGGCTACCGAGTGGCCGAGCTGTGGACAGTTCCAGTTGCCGAGGGGCCGAGAGTTGACAACTTTTCGGCCACTAGCTGTCCACAGCTCGGCCCCTCGGCAGCCGAGTCTCGGCTCCTTTTCGTCAGCTCAGTGTTTAACTTTCGACAGGCCTGTACTGTATATAAATATATATATATATATATATATATATATATATATATATATATATATATATATATATATATATATATATATATATATATATATATATATATATTACAGAAACGAACTAACAATCCTGCTAAAAGCATTTTTTATATTAAGCAGTGTTATTAAATTACCAATTAATATATTTCAACGGTTTTAAGAAATTATACAAAAGAACACAGTCAACAAAATTATCATTCAATATAATTTTATACAACCTTTCCCGATTACACAATAAAACTGTGTCTATATCATTGATCACGTTATTTGATAATGGTATTAACATCTGGTTTTGAAAAAAAAATGTTTAAAACATTTCATAAGTTATCTGAAGAAGGCCTCGCACAGAGATTCTTTGCAACCCAATTGGCTAAAAAATATGTTTTAAATATTTTTGACAGGTATTGATTCAACCGTATAATGACATTGTCATTTTTTAGAATTTTATTTTTTAACTCAATGAAAATCAAAATTGCCATACGAAAAAAATTGATTTTTTTTAAAGGAATTGATCAAACTTTGCATAAGACTACTTCTTCGGTTTTTTATGCTTTTAATCATTCTAACACTTTTTCAACTTTACTTGCTGCGCAACAGCTTTGCCTTGTGAAGCTATGGATAAAACTCTAGAAATGCGTGTCAATAGTATAGTATGGACTTAGTTACTGTCGAGAGATAGCTTTTAACAATTGTGAGATACCATCAAAAACATTTTGTTTACGCTTAATTTTTAATTCGTTGTTATTTAAACTTCAAACAGGGCGAGTTTACTATAAGGTATGCATTTTGTATTGATAAAATGCCTTTATCTGAAATCACTAAAGTCATATTTCAACGTTTGCTATTCATTTGATATATGCTACAATTAAGAATTTGATTTCTCTAGAAACAAATTACGCAGATACACTATTTGCTTTTTTTTTTGCAGAAAACCAAAGGACCGAACGCGGTATAATTTAACTAAATTATCTTGGGTATTTATTGCTATGGAGTTATAACACTAAGCTATAATCAGCAAGGTCGTCCATTTAAGACAAGTTTGAGTCATTTGTTTTTAATTCTTTTCTATTTTGAAAGTTCAGTATATCAAGCTGAATTTCTAAATAAATTTTAAGTAACGCGATATGTGATATGTAAACCTTTGGTGGATATATCGCAATATGAGATTTTATGTTCATTTAACAAATGTCATCAAGAAAAGTACATGCATACAATTTAAACAAATTATTGATTCTTATCTCGCCATGCTAGGTTAAATAGCGTGAAGTTCAAAAACGTTTTCTTGAAAATAGTCCAACTCAAACAAGAAACAGGGAACAATGAACGACCGATTCAAGAAAACAGCACAGGAAACACATACATGTATTTTGAATTAAAGGACATACATGTACATGTATTTAGATAAAAGTTTTTCGTCTCAGTGTTACATGTTCACTTCTTGTCTTCTGGGGCTTTCTGGGCGAATTGTCTAAAGGACACGAGACATGTCGGTTCGCTTGCCTCTGGACGAATTGTCTAAAGGACACGAGACATGTCAGTTCGCTTGCCTCTGGGCGAATTGTCTAAAGGACACGAGACATGTCAGTTCGCTTGCCTCTGGGCGAATTGTCTAAAGGACAAGAGACATGTCAGTTCGCTTGCCTCTGGGCGTATTGTCTAAAGGACACGAGACATGTCGGTTCGCTTGCCTCTGGGCGAATTGTACAAAGGACACGAGACATGTCAGTTCGCTTGCCTCTGGGCGAATTGTCTAAAGGACACGAGACATGTCAGTTCGCTTGCCTCTGGGCGAATTGTCTAAAGGACACGAGACATGTCAGTTCGCTTGCCTCTGGGCGAATTGTCTAAAGGACACGAGACATGTCGGTTCGCTTGCCTCTGGGCGAATTGTCTAAAGGACACGACACATGTCGGTTCGCTTGCCTCTGGGCGAATTGTCTAAAGGACACGAGACATGTCGGTTCGCTTGCCTCTGGACGAATTGTCTAAAGGACACGAGACATGTCAGTTCGCTTGCCTCTGGGCGAATTGTCTAAAGGACACGAGACATGTCGGTTCGCTTGCCGAAGATCAGTGGTTTTTATTTGATACTTTGATTTTTTTCCACCAAATCCATCATCTCAGATCTGACCATCTCGATAAATGATGAGAGTCTTGACTGTCCTGACTTTCTGTTGTGTCATATTCTTCGTTGTGTTTGCTATTACCAAGTAACCAAGTAGCATTATTTCAGTAATATATATATATATATATATATATATATATATATATATATATATATATATATATATATATATATATATATATATATATATCTATATATCATTTAATACGTGTGATACTAATTGCTTTTCATTAAAGTATTTATTTCAAATGTTTCCATTATCAATGAAATGACCTAAATTTAACGAAATAAACAATTTAAATAATGTTCAAATAGCCTTAAAAGTTTATCCCACCAAAGATTTTCTTATAATTGTAAATCATAATTATGTGAGGACATTAGAAGCTCAAAAGTGATTTAGTCAGTTGTCTACATATGTGCATTATTTATTATTTTCAAGTGCATATTATTATTCATTGCAAAACTTTAGTTTAAATTACAAGTTATGATTCTTATGATTTAAAGTTATTTCAACAAAAAATTTTACAAATAACTGGGCGACATTTAACATTCTTTTGATAAACAAGTTTTCTTTTAAAACATATTTTTGCTTTTAATTCTGGAAAAAAAAAAGACTTGTTGCTAAAGATATTTTTGTTCGTTGGAATATTGACTGTATCAATACTGAATTTGCTGTTATCTTATTGTCAAAAAACTACTTCCGGAACATCACCTTGCTAAATGCATTTTGACGTCATAAAAAGAGGGTTGTTAAAGTTTTACCTATTCTATATTCTTGTTTGTACATTTTTTGACGGTTGTAGTTGAAAATACAAACTGGATACCCCAGTTAATGGGACTGACAAACGATGTAATGAGACCGGAGACGAAATTCATTCTGATCCATTAACAATTTTTCATAACCCTGTAATTTATACATAAAACACCTATGTACATATGTAAAAGATGAAACATTTTTTATCAACCTGTTCAGGAATTGTGACTGATACCATTCTATGCAACAATTTGTACTGTTATTAATGTAACAAGTCGTAATTGACACATTCGTTAGTCTTCAGTGTTTATAAGTACTAAGAATCTTAATTCCACAAGTGTTTTGTAACCCAATTTATGCCAGCTACTGTAATCATTCTCCTCTTTTCCTGTTACGAAAACAGCTTTACAAAGGATGATTGATCTTCTATTGAAGGTAAACTGATGGAAAGGAAAATCGTTCTCTGTTTGTTTATGTGCTGTAACAGAAGTTGTTGTGTTTAACTAGCGGTATTGTAGTGTTAGGTTTCACGCTAATGCAATTCCAGACATTTTGACTTTAGAACAACACAGTAAAATAGTGGGAGACAATGCTCTCGTCTATTTTAAGAAGCGCATTGTCTGTAAATGTTTTACACAGACAAGGATGCTACCTAATATAATTATACGGGAATCCAGTGGTTACGTTAAAAAGTGTTAAGAAAACAGAGAAAAATGCATACATGCTGATGTCATTACCAATACTGAAATGAACCTTAGTGCGGTAGGTCGATAAATGGTTTCTAGAAACCACTGTCGGAAAAAACAAAACTACTTTTATCCGATTTTTTCTCGATCTAATGTTCGTTCGTGTGTTGAAATGACATTATAAAATTTTGCATTTAGCTAACTTTACCAAAAAGTTTGATTTAATTAATTGTGGACTTTAATTAGTCGAAGAATCGATGATTATGATAAAACATTAAGAAAAAAGTGATTTTAAACTGTAAAATATGTCAAAATTTGTTTAAGAATCCGACACTCACTCTGAGATCGCGGTCTATAAAATTTATTGACTTGCGTAACACAAAGATAAGCAGGTCTAAAGAAAAGGCTTGATTTAATGTCTCTTTTTAGCCTCATTCCAGGTGGTCTCAGTTTGATTCAATTCTTCTACGGAGCTAGGGTATAGCTTGTTTTTTTAAGATAAATCTTTTAACGAAAAGTCAATACATTAAGAAATGTATTTAATTCATATAATAATAATAATAATAATAATAATAATAATAATAATAATAATAATATAGAAAAGTATATTTGGAACATCACAAGTTTAAGGGAAAATTGTAATCTCGACTCAACCTCCAAGATTTGTTTATATCTTGCGGCGAACTAACAATATTCATCTTATTTTACAATTTACAAAAAGTCAGTTATTAGATATTTTATTTAATTGTTTTGAATATCACACTATTGGCTAATAAAACACATTTTTGATATATTGATAAAACACAAAACTATAAATCTTAATTTTTTGTCAATTTTAAATTTAAAAAAAGTCTCAACATTAATTTGTTGAGGTAATAAAAGTAATACATTAAGCGTAATGTAACTCTGACAAACCCAATGTAGATAAGAGAAAAGATAATGTTTGTTTATCATGTATTAATCACTAAAGAAAAAAGCCAAACTCTTTGTGATACGAAAAATCAACAAATTTAAAGTACATATTGTTTAGAAGCGTGGCATATGAAAATTAGAATACCACAAATTCAACACTTATATGAAAACGTTTTTATAGAACGATAGTTAATCATAAATATTAAAAAAGAACTGCTTTGTAATCAATAAACTTGTGTCATGAGCCATTTTGAAGTGTCTGAGTTTAAGTAAGCAATTTCAGAACACTCGATGATAAATACACTTACTATTCAGCTACAGTCAATAGGTTAGAATAACAAGAAGAATTTTTATTCATTTTTAAAATGTATTCAAATATTCCAATCCACCAAAAGTTATAAACTATGTAATAAAATGTCTGACAACCAAAAAGTACTAAAGTTTTTACAGTTGGTCGGATGAATTAGTTTGCTGTGTGACGCCATTCAGGAGTAATTAAAAATCAATGGAAATTCCTAAATAAATCCATTAATTTCTTTTCATCTCAAGTCTTTTTTTACTGCTATATGAGTCTTAATTTGTATTAATTATTGTATGTTTAATTTCATAGAATTAAAGCATATAGCCTGTAGCTGCAATATAAACACGGCTGCAGATGGAGCTGAATTCAACATTGAAAAGTTTTCCGTACGTTTGATTAGAGGAGTTATATCGACGTATCCCAATATTAAGACACTTATCAGAAATATCTTGTGATTAAGGAAAATATTGCAATTAAAATCAGCGAGAGTTAACATGGTAGAAATGTGGTAAATTGTGCTCTAATTAAGGAAACGCGATAAAAGGAATCGTGCATATATATATATATATATATATATATATATATATATATATATATATATATATATATATATATATATAAAGCTTTTAGTTTCCATCTATAATTGCTTTATTTGTGGTTGACTTCGGATATGGGCTAGGAAATACATGTACATACGTACATAATATCAAAAGGCTATTCTTGATGTTTTTATATTTAGAATGCCCATTAAAGTTGTTTTAAACCTAATGCAAGGAAATATCACGCTAAGTAATTATCTCTTAATATTAATCACTGCAGCAACAAAAAACGAAAAAAGTTAAAAATACACGTGCTTCGAGAGAGCCAAGTAAGTCACATTAAAACGGTTTGCATCGAAAATGCACCAAAATGAAACCGGGAATACACGAACGAGATATAAGGGCTCTCGCATTTGGACTGACATTGTATAGGACGCATAAACAACAAGCATGTTTTGTATCATTGGTTTCCAAACTAAATTAGATCAGTTTATGCACTTATCACATATAATATAAACATAATATATACTATATTTAATATAACTATTTAGGGTATGTCTTATCTATTGGTCTAGTAATAGCAACTGCAACGTTTAGAGCTATGGGCAATTTAAATGATATTCCAATACCAAGTCAATCGTATTAGAAATCACAGTCCAGTTCCATAAAAGTTGTACTACAATTTACAGTCCAGTTCCATGATTGTTGTTCTAAAATTTTCCTCTATGTGTTGATATTCATTACTTATGCAGCGAACAAGAGAAAGAAGACCGTGTGCCTAGCCAAACAACATACATACTAAACCCCGAATACCGCTCTATGTCCAAATTACAATACTAAAGCTGAAACGTTTCAAACAGTCTAATTCTGTTTAACACACGAACTTCAACCAGAAAAGCGAGACCAATCCAAATATACCCAGGATAAGTTTAGATACAGCGACTTCATACTTAAAAATATTGTGATGGCGACCTTTTATTCTTTTAAAGGGTAAAAGGGAATAAATATTAATCATTGATTTTTCTTTGTCTTTTTTTATATATTGGTGTGCGAGTGTGTGGGGGCGTTATTGTTTTAAGTATCATTACTGACGTGATGCTAGACACCCCAGAGACATACTGTGAGGATGCTAGACATCCCAGAGACATACTGTGGATTATCAACTTCATGTAAGTGTGACAATTAATGACGTTATTATTATTGCTTTTTAGTTGCATATCAAAAAAAAAAAAAAAAATTTATATGTTGATGCAAAGTTTTTTTTGTCTCTATCAACGCTTTTTGTAATTAAAATGAAATCTTGTGAAATAAATAAATGAATAAAAAATGTTCTCGTTCAACAATATAAGTAATTTAAAATCATTTCATTTATACTTTTATTTAACAAACAATTTTCAGCACTTTGTGAAAATAAAAAAATAAATTTTTAAACTCTGAAGCAGTATGTTGTAACACACTCGACGAACTAAAAGCAATTAGAAATTGCTCTATAAGAAATTATATAATTATATAATTATGTTAACATTTGGCTGAAGAGAATTTCAAGCCTGATTAATGTCAAAGATAAACAAATAGAAAGTTCAGAACTTCATATCCATTGTGTTACGTATCTGTCAGTGGGGAAGGTTCATGTCTATTAATAACAGATTAATAACACAGGATTTTGTTGTAACAAATAAAAGTTGTCACAAAGAAAAATATTTAAAAAGTACAAAATCAGTCTCTAAGGCATACATGTATTTCTTTAAGTATGTTTTAGATTTGTGTTCAGACTTTCAAAAAAAAAACCCTGTTTTTAACGAGTTGGAAAATAATTTGATACAGAGATAACTTTTGCCTAGGTTGAACTTCCTGTAAATTATGAATTTGAAATGTAGAAAGAGAAGCCTAACTTTAGAAATGACTTTACTTAGAACTTTAGTAAATTATAGCGTTAGAACATACACTGTAGAAACAGAAGAAACTTATGTTTTCAATAAATTCAAAATCGTTTTAGATGTTAACATAGAACATACTTTGTACACAATAGTTTACAAACTGTTACGTTACAGAACTATTAGATTGAACTTACTTTTTCTTATTTGTAGCGATCTAACAACATTCAAATGACAATTTTTGTGTTATTATGCTATACTGTGTACATGAATACAACAGCTAGCCAAATATAGATAATTTTTTTTCTAATGAAAATGGAAAAAATTAAAAATATAGGAGTTTTATAGTAATATCATCATGTTTGTTTGAATTTGAAATATGGTATTTGATGAATGATAAAAAAGGGAGCTTCAAAGTCTTTTGCTTCATATAACTAAAAACTGTTCATAAATGTGTATGTTAAAAAACTTCAAAATTATAACATATTCAGGACATGAGCTTATTGATTTTCTTTATACATAATCTACGTCTAATTTATATATATATATATATTAGTTGAATTTTGGTTATGTTTGGTAAAAATTAATATCAAGCGTAATTAATGTCAAAGACAAACAAAGAAAAATAAAGTACTTCATATCCTTTGTACTAAGATATCTTCCAGTGGGAAAGTTCATGCCTATAAATAACAGACTAACAACGCGTGTTTTTGTTTTGTAAAAATTATTAAAAAAGTGTCCGGAGTAAAAAATAACTATAAGAAGTGTCGAGCAACATAAAAATAAATATCGAAGGCATATATGTATTGTAAATACATATTGTATTCATACTCAAATCACTTTTGATTTCTGTTAGAGATATTAGTGTTTCAAAACGTTATAACATATTAAAGTACCTTGGGCTAAACTATAAAGACTCATAGATGTCTTTGTTTGAAAGTGAAAAAAATAAATTCAAACGAAAAACATTAGAGCTGATTTAACTTATACTCAGATATATGTGTGTTAACGCAATTAAACATGAATTGTATAGAAAAAAGGCCTTAGAGCTTACTAAATAATTTGAAACTCATGGATGAATTCGTGTTAAAGCGTTAGAACAAACTGCAGAGAACAGGTTTAAGGGCTTTCTTAATAGCTTGAAACTCGTGAATAAATGTGTGTTATCGAGAAAAACATACAATGTGCTAGTGCTACACATATTTAAAATATTTTTGCATAGGTAAAACGATATTTTGTTTGTGTTTTAAAATAAAATGTAACAAATAAGTTGAAGAAGACCGACTTTGCTTTTTCAGGAGTTGTACCAAGCTAACCCCATTGAAATGTCCGTGTTTGTTAAATTGTTATATTTTGTATGGAGTTGTTAATATAAAAATAAAACACAAACATACCAGTCCATGTCCAAATCACAATTTAAAAAACAAAGTGAAAACTTTGAAAACCGGACAATTTTATTAAACAATATAACCTGGGGCTCCAGAAGGTTATGCACCTCCTGTCTAGCTAGCTACACCCGTCAAGGAAGTGAGGCCGGGTGCTCCAGAAGATTAAACACCTTCTGTCTAACTAGCTACACCCGTCAAGGAAATGGGGCCGGGTGCTCCAGAAGGTTAAGCACCTCCTGTCTAGCTAGCTACACCCGTCAAGGAAGTAAGGCCGGGTGCTCCAGAAGGTTAAGCACTTCCTGTCTAACTAGCTACACCCGTCAAGGAAGTAAGGCCGGGTGCTCCAGAAGGTAAAGCATCTTCTGTCTAGCTAGCTACACCCGTCAAGGAAGTGAGGCCGGGTGCTCCAGAAGGTTAAGCACCTGTCTAGTTAGCTACACCCGTCAAGGAAGTGAGGCCGGGTGCTCCAGAAGGTTAAGCACCTCCTGTCAAGCTAGCTACACCCGTAACGTACAAAGTCAATTTTGAGAATGAAAGGAACAAGGAAATATAGTAAGTCAAATATATCTAGTACAAGTCTGGATACAGTGACTACATACTTATCAACAATATTGTGATGACGACCATAAAACTTTTAAGGGCCTTGATTAGCATAGGCTTGCAGTATCCTTGAGTCCACAAGTTAATTGTAAGCAGTTTGCTTCTTTGTAGAAAGTTCCCGTAGTGAAAACAAGCTCTACTATAACGTATTAACTGTGAAAGATATACCCCATAATTTAAGTTAGAAATAGTTTTCTTTAAAAAAAATATAATTATATTTGATTTGTCGTTGTTTTCTATTATTATTAATTTTTATTTTTACATTTGAAATATGTGTTTCATTGCATAATAAAAACAGAAACATACAATCGTTTTTGTTTCAAATTGTAACAAGTTGTACAATAATGACTCTACTAAAAAAATCAAACATTTTAATGACACGGGAAATTGATAATGTTTTTATGGTTAAAATTGCATTTTTGCTTTTATTAAAACATTTTAAAATGTTGAAGACCAAATATTATAATTACTCCTCTTGGTGTTAATTACAATTTAATTTCATTTTTGTCACACTTTTCTAGTTATTTTTAATTATGTTTTATGATTAATTACATTAAACTTCATTAGTGTATTAGATTCGACTATAAAGAGCAATTTATAATGATGATGAAATCTCGAAATTCTTAATTTAAGCACTGTATGTTCGGTAATTGCTTCTTAATTAAGGAGAGTTTTATTTTAAAATTAGGCACTCAAAAATGCCAAGATATGCTTCAAGTACACTCTTGAAAATGCCCATATCTAAGGACGTGTATCGATGTGTTCAGAGCTAGAACAACTTCTAAATTTCGAAAAAGTGTAACAAAACAAATGTCGTGATAATTGCAATATTTTCCTACTGTGAGTTTTATTTTTTTATTAATAAAATTAACCGTAAAATTCTAAAAAGCACGTTGTTTCAAACCAATCGAACTAAAAAATAAAAAAAGCTTCTTATTAAATATGCTGTTTGGTGAAAAAAATCGAGCGTGATTTATGTTAAAGGTAAAAAAAGAGGAAATAGAGTACTTAATATCCTTTGTGTTATGTATCTGCCAGTGGGAAGATTCATGCTTTTAAATAACTGACTTCCAACACATGTTTTTTTTACAAAAATAAAAGGTTTTTCGGGAAAATAACGCTTAAAACTGCCGAAAAAACACTTCATAAATCCCCAAGACATACTTGAAGTTGTAAATATATGTTAGTATTGTGTGTAAACTTCAATAGCGTGTTACTTGTTTCCAGGATATTTGTATAAACGCAGTTGAGTATATATTAAGGAAGTACCTTTAGGCTGTACTAACATCAAATTCATGGAAATTAATTTTTTAAGTATGAAAAACTTATTGGTACAAAGAAATACCCGTAAGGATGACCCAACTTTAAAATCATGAATATTTTAAAAACATTTAGACACGTTGAACATTACAGGGATCATTAAGGCTGAAATAACCCTTATAACTCGGAAAAATGTGTGAATTCATTAGAACACATATTGAACCGAAAAGTGTTTTAAAACAAAAAGGTTAATATAACGTTAAACTAGGATTTATGTGTCTTAAATCATTTGTTAATTCGTTTTAACATGAATTTTAAGAGAAAGACCGTACGATCATGTAGCTTTTTTGTTTTTTGTCTTTTTTAATTTGTGATTTTTTTTAATTTGTGTTAACTCGTTACTCGTATATTTGTGCAAACCAGTAAGAATGTAAATTGTATAAAAAATATCAAGGGCTGACTTTTTAAATAAAAACATATTATTATATTATATTAACGTATTAGAACACACATTGTATAGAAGATATGTTTGTCTGTATACTCGGATATATTTGTCTGTAAACTCAGATATATTTGTCATTAAACTCGGATATGTTTGTCTGTAAACTCGGATATATTTGTCTGTAAACTCAAATATATTTGTCAGTAAACTGGGATATATATTTGTCTGTAAACTCGGATATTTGTCTGTAAACTTGGATACATTTGTCTGTCAACTCAGATATATTTGTCTGTAAACTCGGATACATTTGTCTGTCAACTCAGATATATTTGTCTGTTTACTCGTTGGAAGACTGAGTGGAATGTATGTATGTAATAAAATAAAACAAACATACCAGTCCGTGTCCACATCACAATCCCAAAAACAAAGTAAAAACTTTGCAAACTGACAAAATATGTTATACACGTAAACTTCCATCAAGGAAGTGAGGCCGGGTGCTCCGGAAGGGTAAGCACCTCCTGTCTAGCTAGCTACACCCGTCACGTGCAAGTAAATTTTGAGACTGAAAGGAACAAAGAACTATGGTAAGTCAAATATATCCAGTATAAGTTGGGATACAGTGACTACATACTTATCAACAATATTGTGATGACGGCCATAAAACTTTTAAGGGATTAGCCTAGGCTTGTATATCCTTGTGTCAACAATTTAATTGTAAGTAATTTGCTTCGTTGCAGAAAGTCCCCATAGTGGGAACAAGCTCTACCGTACCGTATTAATTGTGAAACATATACAACATAAACACATATAGAACCCAAACGATGAATTTACCTTTAGTTTTGTTAAAACGATAGCCGTGTAATTTAATTATAATATATTCACTCATCTTGGTTTTAATTACAGTTTGATTTTAACTTTTGTCGAACTTCAATAGATTTTTTTGATTAATTAAATGATTAATTAAAATTAAACTTAGTTAGTCTATTAGAAATTGTCGAAAGGGCAATGGGTAAAGAGATAAAATCTCAATTTCTTTAATTGAAAATGTATTGTATTTATCATTGAATGAAATTTTTTTAATTGGATATTAAAAGGACAAGATATTAGTCAATCACATTGTTAAAAAAGTCTGTGTCTAGGAGTGTAAAACTATTTTTCAGAGCTTCAACATTATTGTATATGTAAAAAATAGTCTAAGCACATCATATTTCTCCCACATTTAAATCATATTGTACAATCAATACATTTCGCAGTAGCCACTGAAACGAAGCCAAAATCAAATGAAAAAAAAAATAAAAATTAGACTACTTTTTCAAACCCGTTTCCTAAAAAATCTTAATGAAAAGATTAAATTGTGCTTTTTAAGTTGGAAATCATCTTGTTTATATAACTAGCGATTTTCAAACACTTGAATTAGCGCACAAAAAAAAAAAAAAAAAAAAAAAAAAAAAAAAAAAAAAAAAAAAAAAAAAAAAAAAAAAAAAAAAAAAACATTCAGGAATGGTTTTAAGCAATAATAGCATGTTTTAGTTTTGATTTCGATGGTTTTCAATATGGAGTTGTTATGTGCAACGTACAAGTTATAGATGTTCGTCTAAGATTGAATAAACTCACAGTTTTAAATATTAAAACTGACTATAGAAATAAAATTTTAATACAGCCGTTGGCTTCAAGCAGCTTGATGTATATGTTATCCAGTGTACTAACATAATCTTAATTGTTTTTAAATTCGAAGTGCTATACATAGGAGAAAAAAAAGGTACAATTTATTTTAAAAAAACGGGGAAAGTAAAAGAAAAAAAGGGAAAAAATATATATATATACATGTATATCCAATATTCTTACAATAAAATGAGATGATTATGTTTCTTACTTTTCCGTCTCCTAAAAATATATATGCTTTAATGGTTCAATTGTCCTTCATTTGTAAATATAAAAACTACGAACACGATTATATCCAGACAAAACAAATTTTTTTTCTCTTGGCACTCAAATATTTTAATGTCAATATTTAGTACCTTTAATATAAATCTATTTATTTGGTGCACATTTTCCTTGAATTAGATTTTTTCAATATTGGCAGTTAACATTTTATAACAAACAAAAGATGGCATATCTTAGTATGTGGAAGTGTTTATGTATATAGTGTTATATTTGAAGTCATGACATCAAATAGTGAACAAACTTCTTTACTTTTCTGAATGAAAAGAAAAGAATAGAGTTTACAATTTTATCTCTTTATTTTTATATACAAAACGCATTTACATGCTATGTTATACTTGGTATTCAAATACATTGGATTGTGTACATATTAAATTGTCAAGTAGAGCTGAGTAGAGCATCGTAGCAAACCTCAGAAATATGTTCATGTTTTAATCCAAACAGCAACAACAACAACAACAACAACAACAACAACAACAACAATAATAATAATATAAAATAATAATAATAATAATAATAATAATAATAATAAAAATAATTTTTTTTACCTTTATCTGGCTTAATATTCTATTATTTCCAAAGGCATTTAGAACGGATTATTAAAAACTTTTGATATGAGAGAAATTTGTACCTAAAAAAACATGTCACAGTCGATGCAGCTAACGCAACCATGAACACAAAACATTAAAAAAAGAGGGGACAAAACAAACGAGAATAAATGATAGAAACACACAGAGACCACTTGATGTAATGACAAAATGTTCAGTAATTTATTATCTGTTTGCAAGAAAAAAAACAACGACAACAACAACAAATAGGATAGTAAAAGTTGCAAAACAGACTTATCAGGATACATACTATAATCACTGTATGATTGAATAAGATATTGGACTCCGTTACAATAACTTCATGATTGCATTTGATAAAGGCCACATAAATAAGTTACAAAATGATGAAGGAAATAAAAAGTTTTATATCACAACCTGATAAAATCTACTGGTATACTGAGCAACTAAATGTAAAACTCCAAACTTTGAAATAATTTTATTTCATTTACGAACGCTTGAACAACATGGATGCGATTTTCTCTCATTTTTCGTGCGATAGCATTTATAATAAACCAACATCCTGCAATCCAGTATATATAAGTTTCATTTATAATTCCAGGTACCAATGCTACAGTTAGGCTAATAATAGTATATTAAGGTGTGTTTTTCAATTTGAGGGTTAAAATGATGTGCGCAAAAATGTTTCACACACTTCCAATGCAAATAAAATAATGTTATTTTAGTATTATTTTTATGCACGGTCGGTACAGCTAGTCTATGCTTTACAGCTGTTAAGAACATATGTACATTCCACATCGCACTCTTGAATGAACCATAATTAAAAGCAATATAAATTAAACTATACTAGTATTAATGCACTTGTTTGGCACCGGTACTTATTTCTAAAAAGCAACCAATTAAAAGTAAGATAACAAGTATAATCAACCAATTAAATGTACCATTACATGGTACTTGACTACAAGACGTCGGCGTGTTGAAATATGTTCCTATATTCACTTCCAGTCATAGCATCACATAGCGATAATAAATTAATAAATAAGATTTGATCCATTTTTCTGATAAACTTATAATTTCGTCAATATCTAAGATAAGTGATCTACAATACAGTTCTGACCTAAGTTTAATGCTATGTTGTGGCAGAGTCGGAGAAACGCGACAGCCGAGGATCTAACTTTAAAACGATCAAGCAATTAAAAATAGAAAGGTGACACAGAAAAAGCTAATATCTATCACTAATCAAATCTATTTATCTTATAATTCTTCTACAGTTGAGTTTAGACCGACACATTTTGTCCAAATGATTGTTAAACTTTCTTCAGGTATTTACTTCAGAGTGAATCTGTTTCTGATTTGTTTTGATATTACAAATTATGTTTTGATATACCAGATATAGTCCTAATCTTATTAGTTAGATAAGTAAATCAATGTTATAATGTGTTGATGTTTACTTATCTGTTATAATAACGAAAACAGTTTAAGATATATATCAGAAGATGCAACTTGTATAAAAATATGTATCTAGATATCTTACATAACAGATGAGATTTATACGAACGTGTTGACGTTTCTTATGGGTTTGAAAATCAAAACAATATACAAATACAAGATGCACATATTATAGTAAATACAGTTAAACTTCAATTTATGGTCACCATTTGGTCAGTTAAACCTTTGCATTGTGACAGTTTGGTGAAAAGCTAAGAACATCTTATAAAGAAAATAATAAAGGAAATAGTTAGTGTTGCGGTAAGAATGGTTGGTATCGAGGACATGATATTGAGTTTTTTATTACATAAATAGCGAAATTTTACTGAGTTAGAAATGCTCTTATTCTCGTGCCCAAGGTATATGATACTTTACTATATGTCTTTTTTCAAGCAAAAGATTGATATATGTTGATATAAAAAACATTACATCCGTATCGTTAAAGAAGAGAAATACGACACATTTCTAAAGAATTTTATTTATTTTTATCTTGAAATAAGTTTAAAATTTTCTAATGTACATAACAGTGTGAAAATATGAAAAATTAAATGCAAATCAGTCCGTCACTGATTAAATATTTTAACAGTTTTATGCTATAATTCAAAGTACAGCTAGTAATTAAGAGTTATTTTCATATAACTAAGTATAAGACATTCCTTATTATAGTTTTAATCTATTATATTTTATTTAGTTCTGTTTCCATGGTAAAATCCATTCATTTGTCAGTATAATGAAGTGAATTCTTTTAACATTATTGTTGCCTAATGAATAACCATTTTGACAAAAACATGCACCAAAATGCAAGAATGGAATATTGTCACGTCATATTGTCATTACGATAAATGACCACAAAGCTATTATTTGTGCACACAGCATAAAATTGATGTTCATTTATCTGGAAATTCTGAAATATACACGTACATATAAAGTCTATATCTTTTTACTGAATTCTTATTAGTTCTAGAAAAGGTTATGGTATACGTGTATATAAAATACACGCAACACAAACAAATCAGGCATTATTTAATCGTAAAAACTCCATCAGTTTTTTACGTGGAACGTATAACGTGAATCATTAAAAAGAATAAAAATAATACAGACATTTGTAAACTGTAAAATAAGTTTTGCGGTCTTATCTTATTTCATTAATTAAAAATGTCTGAACACTAAATTGCTGAAATGTTTAACATTCTGTATTAAATATTAAACCTACTGGTTGCCATTATTGAACAATATCAGTAACACGTTAACTCACTCAGTTTTTTATGGTATAAATATGTAAACATTACTTTGTTTGTTTTGTTACAAGTGTTGACAAGATGTTTTACAAGCTAGAAATTAATGACCTATTAGTTGCCCGTTAACCCCTTCGTTTCTAAAATAATGCAAAAAACAGTTTAAAATATTCGTTGCCTCATAAAAAGAACCATTTGAACCACGATTAACATCCAGACAAAGTACTTTTCCTTTTTGTAAGAATAAATCTGTAAAAAGTAACCAAATTCCTGGCGAAATTAAAAAAAAATTATTTTATAACGATTGAATTATAATTTGAAACCTCGACACGTTGTATAAGACGTATTTGCTGAAAACATCATAACACATAATACTCCAATATATATATATATATATATATATATATATATATATATATATATATATATATATATATATATATATATATATATATTAAAAAATTTTAATTGAAAAATAGAAAATTGCTTTATTTTTACCCCATCAATTTAACAACCATTCCAGTTAATCATATGCGAGGAATATATAACTGTTATATTCATTCTTACACAATTTGATATTGAAATACAACATATAGTGTGCACGAAACCAAGAACATCTTTAAGATATAAATTACAAAAAATCCTTATCTTGCTTAAGTGAATGAACATTATTTATTTACGTATAAAAGAACAAAGGCGAAACGGTTGCGCAAACATGACAAAACAATTATTTCAGCGCAATTACCGAAAATGAAATTTAGATGTACAGTAATTTTCTGGTAGATTTCAGTTGACACGAAGAACCAAGTAAACAGACAAATCTCTACAAGTGCGATTAGTACTTTGATATATGAATAAAAGGAATGATACTGATATAGAGCGCGAATTTAGATAGAAGTAATCAATGTTAATTAAAGCTTTCTGTCTTTCTTTTTTTACAGTTATCCACATGGTTTCCTTAAGCACCTTACCACCTGTGTTCAACTATAGACCTTCAAATGTTACATATCACGTGGGACAGACTGCAATACTTAAATGTTCCATCAGCAATCTTGGATCCAGAGAGGTAAGAGCAAGTAACAAAACGGAAAAAGAGTACTTATGATATCTTACATATAATGTGTTTTATTTTTAAAAATGTAATGTGTTTGTGGTAACTCATTCCATTGTCTAGAAAATAAATTCTAAATATATTATTTGCACAAAAACATGATAATGACGAACAGGAAAAAATGCATCATTATAATCATAGCCAGCCTTTATTTTTTCAATATACGACTAAAAAGAAAAACACAAACATAAAAAATATGATGAAAGATAGTCACACGATATATAAATATCAAGTAATATCTTTTAGGCACAGTAACTAACCTACACCTTCAATTTATAACAAATGGTCCCTGAACAAGCATCTTTTTTTCTAAAAAAAACAACAAAACTTCGTTTTCCTAAAAATGAACCAATCCTAGACATGTCCCTAACGAATATATACATGTATTTATTTTATCCAACAATATTTTGCCTTGATAAGTATACAAATCTAAACGCAATAAATCTTCAAACGAAGTCATGCACTTTAAAATGCAAATCTGCCAACTACAGAGTAATTCTTGAACTGAACTCTTTATAGATAACAATGGAATTAACTTACTATTGTATTCCCTTTGAGAATAAATGTCGTTTACATTCATTTGGAGAATAGGTGGCTTTTAAAGCTACGTCATAAAAAGATCTAACTTTGCTGTTTCAGCAGAAATATTCATGTCTAAGCCTGAGGCTGCCGCATTTAACAGAGAAATCTTAAACAATATAGAGAAAGTCATCATGTTGAGTGTGAAAGAAAGAAAGAAAAATGTGTTTAATATATTAAAATCGTTTAAAATTTTTTATACCAAAATTAAAGTACAGACCTGATGAAAGTTTAACACTTAGCTGGGGATTTAGCCAGATTGGCAGCTCACTGGGGATATAGCCAAATCGGCAGCTCACCTATTTCCGCGGTTAGCTACGTGTATCTCGTCAGCTTTCGGTGACTACTTATTATCTTATTATCTGCAGCTCATTTCGTCCCCTCGTTAGTTATATCTCAACAGATTTGTGAAGCTGCTGTTCCATTTTCGGCATTTTAGCCATTCGACCACTCAGTTTCATGGTGTTTCGTGAGTTTTTATTTTCGGCCGATCGATTCCCCGCAGCTTTTTGGTTGCTCGGCCCTTAGCTAGCGTTTTCTGTCTGTTTTTTTTTCGTTGGACCAATTGTTAGCTGGTATCAGTCCATGACTACAGTTACACGCATATCGTCATATTAAAGAGATACGGTGGTGAGATTATCCAACTCTTGAATTACATAATGAAAGAGTAATAGAAAAAAACTAGTGCGGTAGATAATATATCAACTAAGTCATTTGACTAGTTTTTTAGACAAACGGGAATTCGGAAGATGATCGTCGTAAATAAATAAATAAATAAATAAAATACACCATTTGGATTTATAGATGAAGAATGTGATTCTGAATCTACTACATTCTGAAATAGGTTAATACATAGATACGTGATAAAATCTGCATAAAATAAACATAGATCTTGTGATTTGGAAAGACTCAATGGTTCTTTCATTTACCTATATACAGCGTAATGACCTACTTCAAAAGCCTTATTCCCGGATACAAGCAGCAAAATCTGCAGTATTCTATATGTATATAATGTCTATGTTTGATATTGCGTTTATCTATTTTATTTCCTCTCGTATAATTTATGTTCATATATTATTTTACGTTTTTTTAATTCGTTGTATTAGTAAACAAATAATAATAACATTATTAACGATATCTTGACTTATTTTCCTTATGTTCAGCCACTCGACCGCTTGCTAACGGTATCAACTGCTCTACAACTTGTAAGCTGTTCGATAGTTTGTGGCCAACCTCAGCTGCAAGAGGTCTGGTGAAATGTCGAGCTGTTGAAGTTTTCAAAAGACCGAGAAATGTTTGCTTTTTGACTTGCCGACCGTTTGACATTTCGAGCTTCTTCTTTTTTACTGTGATTGTTTTATCTCTCAATCAATAAACATGTAGAAAGACTTGTTTGATCAAATCTGAAAAATAAACTGCAGAACAGTAAATTAGAAGAATGTTCATCTACATGCTATTATCTTAGCCCTTTTGATTCCTAACATATGTTTTTGATTTTGAACATCAAAAGATAAACAAAAAATCTAATGTTGATATCATTCATCTAAACCGATCAATTTTGTTTGAACTGTAACATCAACCAAGCAGAGCATGTGTAATAAATAATGGTTATTGTTAAAGCATGCAACATTAAATACATGCATGTTACTTTAATAGAATCAAAATTAATCATGAAATGTTAGGGCGATATTTTTTTTGCATTTTTCCAGAATGTCAATAATAAACATACGTGTACACAACAGTGCATATTTTTATGACTTTGTCGAATTTAGATAAAAAATTCGTTACAATTATTTGACCGATATAACAGTTAACGAGATATATTTGGTTCATTCACTTTGCAATATGTAACCCGCTATTATTAGTGCAGAACTGTTATATCAGATGGTTGAATTTTACATTATACAATCACTACACATTTCTAACCAGTGGAAATCCATTAATAGTGGAAACCAAAGTTTTACACAAAATTGTTGAACATAACGCATCGTGTTACCTCCGTTTGATTACAGAGTATTGAGTATTAAACGTACTTCCGCTTTTCAGAAGTTTCAAGTATTTTCATGATCACATCGTCAATGTGAAAGTAAAAAAATATAGAAAAACTCGTTTGTTGTAGTAAACTTGTTTGAATTCTATGTCCATTGCAGATGCACAGACTCCGGTTTAACAATCATTTCTTAACTTGCAAATTTGAATTCGTATTAATATGGAAAGATTTTAAAGACATTATGGTGTCTTCAAGAGGATAATATAAAGCTTATAACATCTGTATTGAATTTAATCACAAATGTTTTTTGTAATTTGTAAAGAGATCTCCAAAATTTGCTAAATTGAAGTAATTGAAAATCTAAATTAAGAAATGATTGTGAAACCGGGGCCTGGTATACTCTTTGGTGCCAAATGTTAGTCATTGGGGTACAATTTAGGGTACTTTGTTTCTTTGAATGTTGTACATGTATGTTTTAGAAGCGTCAGATGCAGTTCTCTCAAAATCATTGAATTTTACTGATGAAATTAGAGCACATTTAGTTTAATTGTATTTAAACCAAATGTTTACCCTATTGAAAACTGTTTGCAGGAATTGTTTGTATGGGTGCAGATTTACTTTATGTTAACGCAAGAACAAAATTACAGGTATACATGTGTGCTCCATTGTTTGCGCAAACAAAACACACATTTATCTGACAGCTAAAATATGATTTATAAGTTTTAAAAAACTTTATGGAGAAACTATTGTGAAATGACAAAAACCGAAAGTATTTACATAATTACTTATATCCGTCAATAATATAAAGACACTTCAAATAAACAATTTTATGTAAACAATTAGGAAAGGTATGTAATTCATTATGTAACATATAATGGGGCGATTCCGGTTATCTGCAGGTAGGCAGCAGTGGCATATGTGATGAATTACCATCAACATTAACATGCTATTCAAATATGATAGATAATATCATGAAACTCATTATCTACTTTGAAGACACTAATTTTAATTTTTTACCCTTCATAAACACATATTTCTCATACAGTAAACCATAAAGGCCCTAGCTTTACAAAGCTATCAATCTTTTTAAGTTATTTATAAGCCGTTTACAGTTGGATGAAATGGTTCAAGTTTATTTTTCGAATTCCAATTCAACCTTATTCAAAAGTACAAATCCATGACTCACGCGTCACAAAGTAACCTGACTGGTTTTTTTTTTACTGTTCTGATTTTGTTTTCTTGTGAGTCCAATTTTGGATAGATGACTTTTTAATATAATCCTTTAAATTTCCATGTAATTGTTTTGCAGTGTAGAATATTACATACTTTTATTTCGACTAACAAAATCCCATTAAGTATTTCAGAATTACTGTCCATGTACATGTAAAGTGTCATATTGTCATGTCTTTGTCCACCGTCTTTTAAAAGAGTTAATACCCTAGAAATTTTACATGTATGTTACTTTGTATATTTGCTAACAAAATATATTTTGTCTAATCCGCTCCCTCTCCGACTGTATATATATATATATCGGTTTTAATGTTAATTGTCACTGCAGGAAGAAAAAGAAATATCTGTCTTTCTCTTTCTCTCTCTGTGAATATTTATCAGCAATAATATTTTTTTGTTTGATCAAAATAGTTCAGTTAAAAATGAACAACTGTAGTTAAAAAGCAACTTTTACAGCTAATAACGGAAAAAATGACCGATAGTTTTCCGGTTTGTTGTTTTTTAATCATTTCATAAATATTTCTTTTAAATAAAAAGTTTATGTAATAATAATAATAATAATAATAATAATAATAATAATAATAATAATAATAATAATATAATATATCACTAACCATATTAAGACAATATTTTCTAAGTACATGTACGTGTCTATCTAGCATGTCTTGTAGGTGTATAGTTAATGCTACAAACTCGTAGTATATCATAAATGAATAATAATTGACAGTTTTTGTCGTTACAAATCAAAGAGGATAAAAAGGTCGATAGTTTATCTACGAATTATTCCCATCCTTGTCATTTAGGTGGACCAGCATATAATATCGACAACGAGTTGGTAAAATGCCAACCTAATTCAGATGCCATATGAACTTCGATTCTTTTTTTTTAGTGTTGTCTTGGTATTCTAGAAAGAATAATTTATTCTGATAGTATTAGTGATATTGACCTTCTAGTGTGATGGTATAAACACTTGTCTAAGTTTAGAGTTGTTAGTTACCATCTAACTCGAGATATTTTTGGAATAATGTTTACCTTCTGTTCACACAACAACTTTATAAGTCCTGTTACAACTGTCATATGCCATTTTTAACAACTTCTATCATTAAATACATTTTAAAAGCTACCATTTTATGAATGTATCTAATGATAAAATTGAAATAAAATGGTATATAACACAGCTATACATGTAGTTGTAAGCATAGGGCTCAAAAATGAGTGCGTGCTAATACAATTTAATGAAGACAACTGGTATTTGATACAGACAGATCTTGATAAATCTAAGAATATTTCAAAATGGCCTAATTAAAGTAAACCCCAATCATTATCATTGTTTTCAAATTCCAGTTTTTATCCAGACGTTCACTTAAAATTTATACATTCGCCCTAAATTATATAACGTTAAATCACGATGAAATAAATAGTTCAATCTCACAAAAAAAAAACTGCAAAAATTTATTATCAAATAGAAAATGCAAACACGTTCCCCAAGCTACGAACGCTTATTCTGTACAAACAACATTAAAAAGTATGTGATTAATTAGAGTTAAAAATTTTTAAAGCTCATTTTTGTATTTTTCTAAATGAGTGAATTATAACATTTTTATATTGCTTTGAAGTGATAATTTTTGAAATTTCATAATTCATTTCTACACAAATTATGAACATATTTTTTTAAATTTTGAAAGTATTTTCCAAAAACAAAAGTAAAACAAATAATGCAATATCTGATTTAGAATCAGAAAAGATGACACATGTAAAAATAAATTCTTATGCATGCACTTATACTTCGAAAACACATTGTTTAATATTAAAGATTGTGACTCAGTCAATTATAGAATATTTATTAGAAATGTGTTACGGTAGTGACAGCTCAATCTATGGAATTGGATAAAATATACATTTTCATATCAAAACTCATTTATTAATGCAGAATTTATCTGTTTTATGTAACCAAAATAAGCAACGTCATTCATCAATATAATGAAAATGAAAACAAATATAAATTGGCAACGAGATAAATGTGTTTTTTAATTAAATCATGCCATAAAGTCTTATCATATGTAAGCATAATGTTCCTTATTCTTTGAAAATAAAAGAAACTTATCTTCGTGAAATATTTTCTGAGCATTTTGTTGATAAAACTGTTTGTTTCGTTTTATTTGTGGCATTTTTGTTCGTTTTATTTTTACTTTGCCTTGCCATTGTTTCAATTCAGTGTCAAATAACATCATAATGTACCTCATAGGCAAATTTTAATTGTAGTATTTCATAAAAATCAGAAGTAGCACAAATCAGTGATAAGATCTGACATCATTTTTTGTTATTTGTATTCGGAAATTTACATGTACAGTCAGGGTTCGTTTTAACCAATACAAGTCCTTTTAAAATGAAATAGAATTTAAATTGTCATACATTTTGCATTTGATCTGCTATTTAAAAATCAATTTAAGGGTATGCTGCTAATATTTAACAATAATACCTGTTAAATTTTGTTGTTCCATATATGCATATTTCGGAAATTCATTCCTCGAAAGTGGCAGCAGGAGCCGACAAAGTTTATGGGTAAAATAATAATCAAAACATTTGAAATTAATAAATCCAAAGTTCAAAAATTATATGTATTCAAATCCAGCTATGTTTTGCATGAGGGAACAAACCTAAGTTTTAAATTTTCAAAAATTAAGATTGCTGAAAATGTTGACACATGGTTTATTTTCTGTTGCAACTGAGAAATCCTGATTATGAGAAGATGACAATACTATATACTTTTTGAAGTAAGATTTGTTTTAGAAGCAATTGCAAACTCTAACTATACATAACCTAAGATTATGTATTAAAACAGAGCAAATCATGAACGTTTCATTCGTTATAAATGTTATTGTTTTGCAATCAAACAAATCATATAATCTTATTCATTATTCACCGCAATTGAATATACATGTATTTTAAACGACACAATATGATTTAAAACACCCTATGTTGTCCCGGACCCGCTTACCCGATATAAATCATTTTTGTGAATTATTTTTAAAATTATGATAAATATGTTGGAACGATCAGTGGAAATTGCGAATGATATACAAGATGTTGGATATCGCACTGAACGTTACTAAGTTACTAAAGGTAGTAAAGTTCAATCCAATACCAAATGATATTCATTACGTCAGGGATTTCAGTTCTTAAAAGAAAGAATAAATGACAAAGGTCGATTGGTAAACAACAATTAAAATCCCAAAGAAACTAGAAAATTATATATCAAACACAATTCCCTCAGATGCGGCCGTTGTTCTTTCGATCTGTAAACATTAATTGAAATCCTTAAAACTAGAAAATAATGTATCAAATACCACTCCTCCCATATACGTCTTTTGTTTTTGTCAGCGTGACATGTTTGGGATTACAGGGCAAATAAAGTAAATAAGCTGTCGGACATATACGTAACATTTATCTTCTCCACGGCTGTATCATAACACTGTCGTCTGCTTCTTGGTCTCCTGTTATTGATTTCAATGGTGGAAGTATTTCTAAAGTTTCAATTGTTTCCTTAATAGTTTTATTGGGCATTGTTTAGTACAAATCATTGAGGGTGTCTGACTGAAAACGAAAACTGTCGTCACAACTTCGTATGTGATTAATCAAATGCTGAGAAAACATCAAATACTGTCCATCAAGCAAAATGACTATGCTTTTAGGGAAATTACATACTGATTTTACAAGTGCGGGAGAACTTTGTTTATTGTTGTGTATATGATTTTTGCCCATTTCTTTCTCTTTTTAATACCAAACATAACATTTAAATACTAATACATTGTGATGGTCACGTTGGCATAGTGGTAGAACATCTGCCCAGAGAGCGGGAGATCGTGGTCTTAGTCATACATACTGAACATGTAAGATGTTATAATTTTAGATATTGTGTCCTCGTCTAGTGAAGCGGCCTCGGTGGCCGAGTGGTCTACAGCGCGCGCTTACGGATCACAGTGCCTCTCACCGCCTGGGTTCGAATTCCACTCGGGACAGATCCTAGTGTGAGAAAGTTTGTCAGTTCGCTTGCCGAAGGTCGGTGGTTTTCTCCGGGCACTCCGGTTTCCTCCACCATCCCAGAACTGACCCCTTCGAAATAAGTGAAAGATTCTTGACTGGGGCGTAAAACACAATTTCTCCATTCCACTCTCCTCGCCTGGTGATCGGTATCAGGAGGACAGAGTTTCGACTGGCTTGACGATGCAATGATAATGGAACGGAGAACTGGTAGGCTTTTTTGCGAGCAAGCACCTTATCAAAAATCTTCTTGAGTGCGCGTTAGTGCATGACGGGCCATAATACTCAGTCAAACATCTCAAGCATTAACAAACTTGTGTTTAGAATAATTGTTCTCGTCGGTGATAAGTTTCTGATGCAACAATACAACCAGCTTAGCAATCAAACATTCTGTACACGCACAACCTTTTATCCAAACACACTGTTGTTGAAGAAGTGTAATGTCACTCGAACGGCCAAATCCATTACGTCACATGTTAATCATAAACATATTACCGATCAATAGGATTTTATAGTTGATAAATGTCATTTCTCTGAAACAAAGTTTTAACTAACAGAATAATTAAAAATGTAAATATTTTGTACAAATTGATATTATATCAAAATAATAAATTATTAAAACTGTATATACCACTGATAACCATTTTTGATTTTATTTGTTGCATGTCCAAAGTATTGAGATTTATTATTAGTGTAACGAAAGAGTTTTATTATTTCTCCCTTTACACGTTTTGTCCGTCTTGTTATTGCCTGCTAAGGGATGGGTTCTTTGTTCTCTGATAAACTGTATGTACACTGTTTAGAAGTAAGTTTAAAGGTTCTAATTTTTACTATAAATATACCATTTCTTGATGCCTTTGTTTATTGTAAAAATAAAACAAGATCGATCGTTTTCCATGCCAGTTTCTTTTTTAAATTCAGCAGTGCCAAAGAAGTTTCTGTCATATTAAGATAAAAAAGCTATTTTAACTCTCTTCTTATATATTACATGTATATGTAAAAATTATGGATTTGCTTGTAGGCTGAATCGAGCACAAACTTAAACTGCTATTGATTTGTAAGAGGTATTTTGTCCGAGTTACACAATTACAAGGAATATAAATTATTTAAATATACATGCTCTTCGATTTTATCAGATAGCTTAGCCATTTTAAAAGATAACTATTGGAATGATTTTTTTCTCTACTAAACCTTTCTGTAAAATATTTAAATCAGTCATATAGTTCAAACGGTATCAGCATTCATAAAAAATAAATATAGAATTAACTAGTGATTAGTTTTTATACTGATATACTGATTACGTCCTTTCCTAATTTAACACAAAGATGAATGAAATTAGAAAGCCAGTACTTTAATTTGCAACATCATATTCAACCAAGAAAACGTAAAAATGCAGTTAAATAGAAAATTTGTCCAAAAAAAAAAAAAAAAAAAAAAAAAAACAAGTTATATCGGGACCAGTAATTACAAGAACACGAGACTGGGTTTCCTACAGTTATATTGTTATAGTACTTTTATAAGAGAAACCAAAGCCGTGTTATTTCACAAAAAGTGGTTTATATATAATTCATTTTAATCCATTTCATTTTATGTACAACCAGTCAACAACCGTAACATCTGTCTAATCAAAATAGAAATAAGTACTCATATTTTTGTATCATGAACCATTATGCCTTTGGTTAGAAATGAAAAAGATTGATAACATATGAAACAAAACCAACGTGAAGATACTGTACTTTTTCATTCATTGACAGAAACAAAGAACATATTAAACTAACTATGTAAATTCCTCCATAATTTACGCCTTAGAATTTATTTATAAGAAATGTCCGTGTTGTACTTTCTTAAAAAGCCAGTGTCTCCCTGATTACGGTTCGTTACACCTTTCAAAAAAATGACCTTCTCGCCATGAATGAAGTGGATATTTCTTAGTTCGAACAACATGTCCATTAGATAACAATCATATTAAATCGAAGAGTTATTAATTATTAATTAATTATTATAACGAATACCAGTGATTGTTTCCTTTGATCTAGCCATTGTCGTATAAATTTAAAGGAACATGACCAATATTAAAGTATACATGTAACGTCCTTCGTGAAATGACCTAATTTAAAAAAAACCTGTATTTTGTTACAGTAATTCGGTCTTACTTCTCATCAAGGTATTAATTATAAACCGTTTATCCAGAAGCTATGATTTCTATGATTTATATATACATGTATTTCTTACTGAAAAAAAAACTATCTCTTTTATATTTTTACTTTTTCAATGTCAATTTAAGTAGACAAACGAAAACTTGCTATGTTTTTGTGATATGGAATGGCATAATAAAACGTCATTTTGATTTATGAAGATGTATTGTTATGATTTTCATTTCATAAAAATTTCATCCCCAGCAAGGAGCTAGCAGTTTTTGAATACAACTTTTAACTTTTTAAACTAACGATTTTAAATTGTTCCAATAAACAGTAAAACCTTTTCACAACCCTGTTTTTTTTTTTAAAAAGTTGATTTAAATTCTCTATTCGACAAATTAAATTAAAAACACCTTTAAAATAATTTCTTAAAAATTTGAATAAATATTTTCTCGTTTCCACTTTCATTTATATACTTTTTAATAACAGATTGATTGTTCCTCTTTGTAGATTTTTATACACACAAGAGTAAACCATTAAGTAAAATTAAATCGGTTCTTCAAAATTATCTTATTTAAGAAGTTCCTAGTCTTTCGTAAGAATCAATACGTTTGTAATGCAGAGACGGCAAAATTACACTTTTAAAATTATCTCAAAAGAGCTTGGTCTAGAAATTTCATCGTTTAGATTTTCATTATACCAACTAATTATTATACTTGTATGTTTGAAAAAATTATGCTTATTATTAATATTATTTTCTTGAACCTCTCTTACAACACACTACGGTAGGGTTAAGTTGGATACCCCTAACTCTTTCAATAATAATAATAATAACAACAACAACAACAATAATTACAACAATTACAACAATAATAAATATAATAATAATAATAATAATAATAATAATAATAATAATAATAATAATAATAATAATATAAAAATCTTTTTTCCGTGAACAAGCAATAGTTAGACATTATTTTTTTATATGTAGCTCTATAGATCCAGATATCAGAAGTATTTGATTTGCCAAAATCTTGGCTACAACTGGGAAAACGACAAAGGAACCCTTTATGAATTATAAATTATAAATCAAAATGAATAATGCTTTAGTTTAGATAAATCTATTTTTATGTACTTAGTTAAAGACGTATTTAATTGCACAAAAGAAGGTTTGGGGAATTTCTGATGGAGAAATTGTTGAGAGACTTGTAAATTATTTAAATCACATAATACAAATACAACAGCAAGACCTTGAAAGTCCAGTCATGCCAACCTAAGGATAGTTAATTTGATTTGGTTTTATTTTATCCCTTACGTGGATCCCCAAATTGGAAATCCGTAGAGAGGTCTATATCAATTATTTAAATTTCCCATTGAGCAATATTTATAGCAGAAATCTTTAATTGGAAATACCGTATAACCCTCTTATCATTTGGTAGAATTTCATCAAAAGATTTTAAGTGTTTTAAAAAGTATTTTTTTTAAATCAGGGATTTTCACTTTTCTGTACTGAAAGATATTGGTCCATAGGTTTCTTTTTGTATAATCCGTTTGGTTTATGAACCTCTTTGTGCGATGTTTATTTGTGACCATGTCAGTGATTTATCCAGAGAATGAGCCTCTTGCTGTGACGGGGATTTGTGAAATTTTTAGTCGGTTCAATAGATAGTCTAAGCGATGAACAGAGATAAATGTCCAACAGGTGAGCCATAAAGACCCATTTACCATTTGTTGAGTTATCTTAATGTAAGTGATTAACAGTGACAAATTTCAACCAGAGCGATAAGGTCCATGAACATACTGTTTCTTCATATCAGTCTAAGATATGAACAAAGATAGATCAGGTGAACGTTAACGCCCATAAACCGCGTTTTATGCTATCGATTTTTGACAATGTCAGTCTAAGTGATTAACAGAGGGAAGAAAATACAAATCAAATAACGCTTAAGAGTAACAATATAAATAGATTGACATCAAAATAAGTTACCGTTAAGACGTGATGTTTTTACCGATAATTCTAACCAAAGATATTGTAGTATTGTGTATGTATAAAATATTGAATACGTGTCAATGTCTATCAGCAAGAACATCAGATAAACTGTTAAATAACAAGATAAAGGTGGAATGTTATACATTAAAGAGGCACATACAATTCATACACTCCCTTGTACACGAGAGAGAGAGAGAGAGAGAGAGAGAGAGAGAGAGAGAGAGAGAGAGTTTTTTTACCAATAAAGAGAGGGCACTACTCGGGACACTGACACAAATTTTGTGTCCCCACATCCATTATTCTTAGCTTGCTGTTGTGTTAAAATGCTTTGGAATACGTCATTTATTAAGAAAGGTTTGGTTCTTTTAGGACATGTGACTTTGCATGGCGAATCATGTGTCGTGATTCTTATTTCATTTGTTTTTGTGACTATCTAGATTATAACAACTTCATCTCAACTGTTGTTAAGAATATTGCGATTTAAACAAAGACTTTATAAAATTGTTTATTAAAGTTTTAGTATACAAAATAAATATTTTTATCAAAGGCAATCAAATCATTGTCACGGAATTCATTTTAATTCTGTGTAAGATTTTGACTCATCGCAAATTCTGTTCAGAATATATTAAGGTCTAATTTTTTCAAATGTTTTGTATTTTTTAGGTAATATGGAAAAGTTTAAAGTCTCCTCATGCACTGACTATTGGAGAGTTTGTGTTTGTAAAGGACCCGAGTTACAGTATAAAACACATCCCTTACAAGGACGAATGGAACCTTGTAATAGAAAATGTCAAATTAGAGCATGCTGGGAAGTATGAGTGCCAAATCAGCACAAAGGAAGATTTAACAAGACACGTGGTGCTGAATGTTAAAAGTAAGTTTTAACGGCTGGATTTTCTTTGTTAAATGATTCAACACGGTTCAACTCATAGTGTTTTTAGTTAAACCAGAAAAAAAAATTGACTATAAAAAGTAAGTTTTAACGGCTGGATTTTCTTTGTTAAATGATTCAACACGGTCCAATTCATAGTGTTTTTAGTCAAACCAGAAAAAAATTGACTATGAAAAGAAAGTTTTAATGACTGAGTTTCATTTCTGACTTAATTTAACTCTGTTCAGTTCTGAAAGTTTTCTAGACTAGCGCATTTAGAAAGCTTTAATTGTAAATCTCAAAAAGGATATACCTCATGACTAATTAACAGCTTTTCTTTTTGCTTACAGTCTCTTTTTTTAAACGAATTCTGATTCATTTTGAAATCTACTTAATGTCTGTAAAACAGCATTCATTTTAAAAAGAACTGGCTGTTTGAACCAAAGTTTAATAAATGTAAAGGGACGCTATAAAGCCTTGACTTATTGACAAAAGTAATCTTGGATATTCTTATGCCCATGCAGCATCCTTAGAACAAAATATATTTTATCTGGACAAATATAAGCTGTTTGGAAAATACGGAAACTAAAGAGATTTTTATATATTATATAAATATCATATTTGACTTATGCAAATTAGCTAGACCTGAGGTATCATTTTTGTCACATCGTTAATTACATGCAGTAATTATTTAAATTCTAACTGTGACGGAAGACAGAATGAGACACACCATTGCCATTGTTTGACTGTTCTTTATAACTGTTAATTTTTTTTTTCAAAATGATGTCCAGAGGAAGAAAACGCATAATTTTCGCAAGCGAATTTTTCAAAAAATTATAAACGTGACAAAACGCAAATTTGCTTGAAGAAAAATTTAAAAATATGAAATAATTGCACGTACGTTGTATACTCAATAAAATACCAGAAGCCAATAAGATAATATTATTAGCATATTGATATTGTTTATAAGTCCTCATCACAACTACAAGTGCTGATTATTGGATTATTTTCCGAATTGTATTTTCCCTCAAGAAAATAGTAATTAGGTAGAAAATGCTAACAAAAACAGAAACGTTATATAGCTATACGTTTTATTTTTATGGACATGTTTTCATTTGATTCTTTAATTTGGTTTTTATTATTAAATAATTAATCAATAATAAAGTTCAAATTTAAATATGCTTCTTGTATTTTTCATTTTAGTTATAACGCTGAAAAAATGGAAGCTTTGTTCACGACCGTTTTATTTCATTTATCTAAAAACTTTTTTTGTTATTATATATATATATAAAACTATGACAATAACTCAGTCAACACATGGTCAGGTGCAATGTAATTAAAACCTAGTATTTTTTTTACTCGTATTAATTTACATTTTTGTCATTTTATATTGTTTCAAAACTTGTATTAACACACACCTTCTGTAAGGAACAACGATATTTTTTCATGCGGCTTTTTTCCCAATGACTTAATTATATTGAATGTACCTCAAGATGAGTTTTGTATACCTCTTTGTTTTGCTTGACAAAATACAAAACCTTGTTTGTTAAATAAGAAATAAATCCTTTTAAAATTGAATTTATTCTAAAGAAAAAATTTGATCGACAGAAGCAATACGCACTTTGATATTTTCAATCAAACTAGAAACATTCAATGCGTTGTAAACGCTTTTGTGAGCCATAAAGTAATGATACAGTCATGTTTAAAGCATTGTGAACATTAATATAAATACTCTAACTGAAAGTTCTTCAACTTTTTTGTTCTTGTTCGTAATAATAAAAACACATTCCAATTAAAAAAGTAATAGGTAAAAATATAAATTTGTACTTTTCTAACTTAATACTGAATCATCTAATCACAAGTAATTATTTGACAGAGGCAAACGATTTTAATAAGAAAATCTAAATTTTTTTGCTATATGCAAAATTTCATCTCATTGGTTAATTGCATTAGTGAGGATTAAATATAATAATTTTTAAACTTGATAAAAAATAAAACATTTTTACTTTCTGATACTGTTATAAATCCGATAGTATTTCGCTCATACATTGCGTGTTGTAACCTAATTATATACGTATTAAGCTTAAGCTTCGTTAAAATGTTCTTGAAAGAAACATTTAAATAATGTTTCGTGCTTAGGATACATCTTGTCCTAATGAAAATGCAAGTCCTGAAGAAGTTACAATGATATCTATACAATTACCTATAAACAGGTAATACGTTATAGAATTATGTAATTTTAAAGCCATTAGCGGCACGATTTGGAGCATAATATGCAAAAAATGATTGATACATAATGGGATTTTTCTGTTTGCGAAAAAGTTTATACATGGTTTTAATGATTGATTTGCATTTAGTATGTGTTATACGTATGCATAAACTAAGCGACAATTAACATGTGAATCTACAATAATGCCTTAGGTTCTTTAAGCAATAACTCACGCATGTAAATAAAAGTTCGTTAACAAACTGTTTGATTTACGGAATGCTAAAACAAAAGTAAAATTATTTCAAGACCAGCATGTGTAATAAATCTTTATTCTTGGAGGTAATAAATACATCATCTTAACCTTCCTGGAATCTAGTTGATATATTCCCCCCTGTCTTTTCCTTGTGGGAGTTTAAGTAGCGTTGCGTTCAATCTAAGCAATTATCGCGTTAGGCTCTGATTCAAATATTCACGCAACATACTGGTTAAAATATAAAGTGTTATAGGGTTAAATAATAATATACTAGAAACAAAGGATTATTAAAACTATATAAAATACGAGTCTAACAAAACTAACAGTATCGTGTCCGTTATTGTAGATATGTAATTGTAAAGAAGGTCCAATTTTGTAGCTTTGCAATGCATTAAGATTCCATGGCCTCTGACAAAATGAATATTTCAGATGGTACCCTATTTGTTTTTCATTTTAAGCTATGGTTTTGGTCAATTAAAGATGCTAAACAATGTGGTTTATATGAATAATCCTTCTACTGGATCAATACCGGAGATGCTAAACAATGTGGTTTATTTAAATAATCCTTCTTCTGGATCAATACCGGAGATGCTAAACAATGTGGTTTATATAAATAATCCTGCTTCTGGATCAATACCGGAGATGCTAAACAATATGGTTTATATAAATAATCCTTCTTCTGGATCATACCAGAGATGCTAAAAATGTGGTTTATTTAAATAATCCTTCTTCTGGATCAATATCGTTTTTTAATAATATTTCTTCATAGATATACTAATAATACTTTTAAATCATAAGGGGCCTCGGTGGCCGAGTGGTCTAAAGCGCGTGCTTATGGATCACAGTGCCTCTCACCGCCTGGGTTCGAGTCCCACTCGGGGCAGATCCTAGTGTGAGAAAGTTTGTCAGTTCGCTTGCCTAAGGTCGGTGGTTTTCTCCGGGCACTTTGGTTTCCTCCACCATCCCAGAACTGACCGCCTCGAAATAAGTGAAAGATTCTTGACTGGGGCGTAAAACATCATTACTCCACTCCACTCCTTTAAGATCATAGAACCTTACCGACAAGTTTGAATCCATAGAAACAATATTACATTTGTGCTCGTATATACTTCGTATATGATGTTTATATACATATATATATATATTTAACCGTATGCTTTCTTTGTATTTCAGATGAGCCCATGATTGACAATAAAAGTAAGTGGTATAATAAACAATAAAAACTTACAGAACTGGTACTTTATTTCGGTATCATTGTGTATTTTAAACGTTATCGTGGTGAAATCAAACAATAGCATGTCCATAAAATTTGAAATAAATTAAAACAATTTAGCACATAATAAATTGTTTCGGTATTAATTTAGATATTGGGTACTAATATACTAGCATTTAGTGGTCAACATAACCTTACATAAATACTGCAACATACTTTTAAATCGACCACCTGCCTCTATGCTCAGGATAATATTTTGTCAAAAATAGCTGAAGTATCATGGATATAACGTGTCTAAGATAACCCTAAAGCTTATTAATACAACTCAGTCATTATATTTCAGATAATACCTCTAACGAGTTTTCAGGTAAAAAATAAAAGTCTTGTAAAATCAACTATTAATCAAGACTAAACATTTTAATTTGGTTACGTTTGTATCGAACGTTAGCATCTTGTTATTACCGATTTTAGTTAAATTCTATAAATAGTTTTTATTAGTTTTTTCCCCTAATTTTCTAGATAACATCCAAACAATTTAAATCATACTCATCCACCCGTTTCATGTCTTGCATCTGTACTATTTTGTTCAAACAGCATGTTTTAATAAAAATCTTAGAGATATTGTTTGAACTTGTTAAAATAAATTTACACAGACTGAAAAACATCCTTCATCTTTCCTTTATAAAGGTAAGAACGACGACTAATTCACATTGTGATGTATTTACTTTAAAACAAACCTAATTTGTTTTCTTAGCATGTTATTTTTCTCCAAGTTAATATATTTCCTTTCGTTTTGTTTTCAGATATATTCATATCAGGTCCGCAGTATGTTGAGAAGGGCCATCCTATTCGTTTGACATGCAATGTAAATGGTACACTCCGACCGCCAGATGATATAGACTGGTTTCAAAAAGGAGTCAAGTTAAAAAATAGCCCGTTAGATGGCGTGTATATTAGAAAATATGTACGAAAAGACTCAATGACATTAACTAGTCAGTTAAAAATATCAGAAAGTGACGTCACTGATACAGGAACATATATCTGTAGGAGTTCTAAAAACAAAATAACAACACATTATTTGTCAGTTTTAAATTGTAAGTTTGATTTTCTCATTGGTAATGAATATAGTGCTATATAAAATTTTTGGTACATATTTTTTATTTCAACTTAATTATCTTCTCAGCGATGATTTGATTATGATTAACATAACAAAGGAAATAATATTCTAATTAATTACCAATCGTCTGAAATAAGCTTAAAATCATTACTTTCTCTATAGACGAAACTGTCTGATTGAGTTTTGGGTTAAGTTTAAGGAATGAAACTGAAGAAAAACTCAGAATGATCAGTCGCATTAGCTTGTTTATCACCCATTCTTTGTTTATCGGTATTGGTCCTCTGATGCCGAGGCGAATAAGAAGAATTTTTTTAAGACAATTAACTTTGATGATTTAATTAATTAATACCAATAAATAAATAAATAAATAAATAAATAAATTAAAAAAAAAAAACCATTTAAGAGAATAATGTCGACAATTCATGAATATATGTTGTGAATTTTTTTTATTATATAAATCATACCTAAAGCTGGGTAACTGGGTAACTGGATAAGAGATTGTAAGTCTTGTCATGTAATCTTCGTTTTTTTTTTTTTTTTTTTTTTTTTTTTTTGTTTTTTTTTTTTTTTGCTATTCAGAAGTACCAAAAGTTAAGATTATTTAGAAACAGTGAATTTTGATGATATTAAATAGTCATCATAAGATTTACGTTGTAAACGCCTGCGAAAGGGGAGTACTTTCATAATAGATGTTTCAAACGAAACTAATAATATACATCTTTATTATAAGAAACAAATGTGTTTTCGAATTATAATGAAATAATAAAATCATGAATATCTAAAACAGTCCATTGATGTCCTTTAGAACTTTATTACTAGTCGAACAAAGGACATTCAATATAGTTTTTACATGTTAACATTTATATAGCATATTTTTGAGTCGTATGAGATTTTTAAAACCTCTTTGTTTACTCTTTACTGTAATTCTGATTAATCAACCCTCTTACTTATTTTATTATTTTTATTTTATTTTTATTCATTGTCATGTGCATGGTTTCTTTTCTAACTAATAGACTGAATCTATAATATCAAATAAGATTAGAATATCTGCTGTCAGTGAATTGTCTGATTACCTGCAGATGTTATCATTTGTAGTCAGCTTATATATTGGAATCAAGATATACTGCTATTGAAATATTACTATCACAGAATAAGGACTGAAATTACAACTGAGAAAAATTGAAATATGACTTAAATGTACTTTAAATAAATATAGCATTTATCTTGTTCATTATGTTTCACAAAATCATAACAATGTTTTTAAATTGATTTATTTCCAACATTTTTAACAATATTCAGAATATTTCAAAAGTTCGCGAATAAATGTAAATCGTACACACGATGCTTGTATACTGATCACAGGACATAAGGTTGGTTGAAATGTTGTTTAAAACCCAATAAGATTATTTTTACCTACATGAATACAATGGTTGGTAGCTATATAGATGCAGAGTTGTAGAGAAACAAAGAGTTTATATAGAAAATACTAGAAACAGACATCCTGGACTAGGACGTGAGACACAATGTTTTTGTATAAACCGCTGTTTTAGAATTTTTGGTCAAAGTAAAATGAAATGGAAGTTTGCCTCTATATTGTGCATCGAAATTAATAAAATGTACAATATTTTCATAATTTCTTTTTTTGTAATTTTTAAACAACCTTTCGTATTGCAAAAAAATTTTATGATCTAAATCACTGAAGAATTTAAGCATTTTTTTCTTTAAAATTATCATTAAAGTTTGATTGATTTGTTCTTACTCGTTATAACAACTGTTTATTCTTATTTGTAGCGGATTCTACGCCAACTAAACGGGGTAAGTAGTAATAATGTAAATATATAGATCATCCAATAAATTCCAAATTACAACTCAAACAAAATAATGCTACCGAGTAATTATGACCAAGTAAAAATATAGTGACAAAGTATACCAGATAACATGGTTGAAATATCTTATATAATACAAAAATAGCAGGTAATGTAGATGAAGTACCTGAAATATCCCAGGTATAATGTAGATAATATAGATGAAGTACCTGAAATATCCGATTTATAATGTAGGTAATGCAGATGAAGTACCTGAAATATTGCAGGTATAAAAATATTTGTTTTTCTTTGTATTTTAGATGAGCCGATGAAAGATAATAAAAGTAAGTAATACAATATCCAGTTAAAACCTATTCAATCTATCCGCTATTTTCAGCTTAAAATATGTACGAAACGTACTAAGCAAAAAAAAAAAAAAAAGTAGCCGAAACGCACCACAAAAATGTGAAATGAGAAAACAAACAAGAAACAAGATAAACATACAGTATATTGAGAACAGTGATTATTAACATTGTAAGGCAATTTAAAAAAATTCTAAAAGTAATTTGTTTAACAACCTGATATAATACTAGATTGGTTAGAGGTAATATATTTCAAGAACACAATATAATGTCAAATAGGACAAAATGTTCCAAGGTAATGTAGTAAAATGTCCAATATGACAACAAAATGTTCCAAGGTAATGTAGTAAAATGTCCAATATGACAACAAAATGTTCCAAGGTAATGTAGTAAAATGTCCAATATGACAACAAAATGTTCAAAGGTAATGTAGTAAAATGTCCAATATGACAACAAAATGTTCCAAGGTAATGTAGTAAAATGTCCAATATGACAACAAAATGTTACAAGGTAATGTAGTAAAATGTCCAATATGACAACAAAATGTTCCAAGGTAATGTAGTTAAATGTCCAATATGACAACAAAATGTTCCAAGGTAATGTAGCAAAACGTCAAATATGACAACAAAATGTTTTAAGGTAATTTAGTAAATGTCCAATATGACAACAAAATGTTCCAATGTAATTAAGTAATTGTCCAATATGACAACAAAATGTTCCAAGGTAATGTAGCAAAACGTCAAATATGACAACAAAATGTTTTAAGGTAATTTAGTAAATGTCCAATATGACAACAAAATGTTCCAATGTAATTAAGTAATTGTCCAATATGACAACAAAATGTTCCAAGGTAATGTAGCAAAACGTCAAATATGACAACAAAATGTACCCAGGTAATGTAGTAAAATGTCCAATATGACAACAAAATGTTCCAAGGTAATGTAGCAAAACGTCAAATATGACAACAAAATGTACCCAGGTAATGTAGTAAAATGTCCAATATGACAACAAAATGTTCCAAGGTAATGTAGCAAAACGTCAAATATGACAACAAAATGTACCCAGGTAATGTAGTAAAATGTCCAATATGACAACAAAATGTTCCAAGGTAATGTAGCAAAACGTCAAATATGACAAAAAAATGTACCCAGGTAATGTAGTAAAATGTCCAATATGACAACAAAATGTACCCAGGTAATGTAGTAAAATGTCCAATATGACAACAAAATGTTTTAAGGTAATGTAGTTAAATGTCCAATATGACAACAAAATGTTCCAAGGTAATGTAGTAAAATGTCCAATATGACAACAAAATGTACCCAGGTAATGTAGTAAAATGTCCAATATGACAACAAAATGTTTTAAGGTAATGTAGTTAAATGTCCAATATGACAACAAAATGTTCCAAGGTAATGTAGTTAAATGTCCAATATGACAACAAAATGTTCCAAGGTAATGTAGTTAAATGCCCAATATGACAACAAAATGTTCCAGGTAATGTAGTTAAATGTCCAATATGACAACAAAATGTCCCCAGGTAATGTAGTAAAATGTCCAATATGACAACAAAATGTCCCCAGGTAATGTAGCAAAACGTCAAATATGACAACAAAATGTTCCAAGGTAATGAAGTAAAATGTCAAATATGACAACAAAATGTTCCAGGTAATGTAGTTAAATGTCCAATATGACAACAAAATGTCCCCAGGTAATGTAGTAAAATGCCCGATATGACAACAAAATGTCCCCAGGGAATGTAGCAAAACGTCAAATATGACAACAAAATGCTAGCAGGTAATGCACTTTATATAATTACTCAATGTTACTGTTAATACATTTCAAGTACTCGACATAAGAAAGAAAGCTACTGGATGATGTAAGTAAAGTACTTTGTATATGGTATTATCTATTACCAAGTAAAGTAGTGCAAGGACCTGGTATAATGAAAATAAATGCTCTCAGGTAAAGTACCCAATATAATTGCAAAATGATAGTGGTTCAAGCCAAGTATTTAAGTATCTTATATTATGACAGAACGCTACAAGGTAGTTTGGTACAAGGATTTCATATAATGGCAAATTGCTTCAAGGTTAATTAAATGTAGTGTAAGATATGGTAACAAAAACTACCATTATTGTAGTTCAAGTACCTGAAATAATTCTACTAGTTAATGTTGTTCAAGTACTTGATGTAATAAAAAAGTGCTATCAGGTAATTTATTTCAAGCACCGACATAATTACGTAAAGCTAATGAATAAAATGATTCAAAAACTTGATATTAAAAATCTTACCAGTCCATTTACTTCTAAAACTATCAATAAATAAAAAAAATTATCATTCTCCTGTAGCCGTATCCTTTAGAAACAAATTTCTGCATCTTTGCGATGTTATTGTATTATACTTAATTTCATTTTCTACCAGAATATCTCAGTCGATGCCAAAATGTTTAATCGAAAAGAACAATCACAAGTTATAAACATATACTGTTATGATGAATAACGTAACGTTTGTTCGTAATCTACCTAAATAAATAAGAACTGCTGGTGGTTGGGAATTAAAAGCAGACTTACCAATGATTCAGCAAATATAAACATATGATCCAACCAGCTGGATAATCGTAACAGTGATAAGTTACAAGTGAAATAGACAACCCATCTTAACATGTTAATACAATTGTCTTTGTTATTAGTTAACATTGTGCCTCTGTTGTTTTTTGACAGATATTCTTAAAATGATTATCTTACACATGGTTTTTAGTTTAGGTTGTTGGTTGTTACTTATCTAATTACAAGGTTTGATTATATCTATTTCTGCAGACAAATAGACATTGTTGTTAATAATGTTTTCTAGCTGTTTTTATTTTTCCCTTTTCAGGAACCGTGTCAGATTCTGTCAATATTGTGCAACAGGATGCTCGAGCATCGGCTAAAGGAACCGGAAATAGATTAGCCATCATTTCATTCACACTTTTGCCCGTGATCACACTGGTGTCAATTTTAATTTTATAATGAATAAAAGTAAGTTCAAGATTTAGGTCTTAATTAAGCTGAAAACTGACATTACATACAAGTCTTATACAGGTTCGTTGATGTGAATTATATAAGAATAAATTTTAAGTTCAAAAGAAACTAATTTAAATAAGTATTGAATGTTTTGGTGATTTCATTTAATTACAAAATTCTGAAAATTGCTGGCCTCAAGTCTGAACATCCACCTGTTCATATTGCTTCTTTATAATCATAACTTCATCTTAATCGATTAAGTATGTCTAATTTATCAAAATAGTTAATTTCATACGTTTTTAAAATTTTTGGGGAAGAGACATTCCATGTTATTTATGTTGTTTGCATTTTTTGTCTTAACTTGATCATTTGACATCAGTGAATAGGGTATAAATTTTTTTTACTTAATTATAGTTATATTTTCTCGCGTTTTATCACTATCTGCAATGTCAAACAAAATTGTAAAGATATACATACTTGACAATAGTTGAAAAAATAATGTAGTAGTAAAAAGCCCATTGTCTCTAAAAAAATATAAACTTTACAGAAAGGCACTTTTCTATCAATGAAGCAAACAGACATTAAAAAACATGTTAAGATTGACAGTAATTCTTAATAAAGAGCTGGTCCCTTTACCATCAGTATGTAATCAAAGTATTGAAGGTACTGAAATACTCTCTTACTAAGAAAAGGACTACTGGGGTTTCCAGTGTTAAGGTCGTCGTTGTATGCCTTGCCTTGTTATACTTGAGATATGGTCACATTTCTATGTAGTATATTAGAAATATTACAGCGCTATTAGTTATTTGTTGTAGGTTTTAAATCACATCTGTAACCTTATTTGTTCGTTATAAGCAAATAAAAAAAATAATCTTATGTTTAGTGTATTTCAAATATTTTATTTTCAGAAAAAAAATCTACGGGACCAAACCAGGATAATCATTTCATTAGTAACCAAGACATTGACTATTAGGCAAGAAACTCAACGTTAAAATATCGAAATAGTACGATAATACTTTGTTATGTATATACAGCTGTAAACTTGACGTCTGGACTGGACTGATCGACTGTGGTTTTGTCGATTTAATGACGGACGTGTTATGTGCACGATATAAATAATACAAATAATCTTCTTGAGATTGAACTGCATATTGTTTTTTTGGATTGCCTGTAGGAATTACCGGAAGGTATGTAATATAATTATAATCATGTTTATTTCTAATTGTTTATTAATTAAAAAAACTGTTCTTTAAACAAACAAGCAATATAAATAATAAGATGCCTTGCCAAACCGCATAGTCAAAATATGATGCAAAAAACTGAAGTTTCTATACTGTCAGCAACTTATCAAGAGTATTGACTAATGTCACAATAATATCGGACTAATTGGCAAGACAAGGCAACAGTCTAAGACGACTAACAAACTGAAAAATATTTATTTTTTATAGAGAAAAATCTAACAAAATGAAATTAACGGTTTAAATAGTAACGTATCTGACTACTAGTATAACTAATTCACTTAGGAATGCTTAGGTCAGGAAGCAAGGTAAGATCAAACGTGTTTACAACACTGATTACCCAAGCTATGCAATGATTATAAGAAAGTTGATAATGCAAGTCTATATGTCTATATTGTAAAATAAATATATGACATCAAAACCATTCAAAAACAAACATTTAGATCACTAATTGTTGAATGATATTCTCTTGGCTATATCATTTGTTTATTTAAATTTCAAATAAGTTCATGAAAACAGTTCCCCAGTACTAATTCGAAAGATTGAATTATTTTTCCTTTGTACTTGAAACATTTATTGTACGTTCATTCTTGAAAAGCCTGAGAAATTTCGTTACAATTCTTTCCGTTTCTAATTTTCTGTAATCGTGCAACGTAATTGACGATATTCTGACAGAATATAATCATGTTCCCATACATTGTAGTTCTATATTGTATTAGATCAGATGGTTATTCGATCTCTAATTCTACTTCCGTCTATAATCACCTTAATTAATGCTGACATTCTAATATTTCCGGTCAATCAAGCACCGGTATAACAAGATGTCAAAACAATATGAGTTTTTAACGAAAATGGAATTTTTAACAGAGAATTTTTAAGAATAAATGTATGTGACATATCTGAGATGAATAAGTCTACTTATTTCAGGGGGATACTTTGGTACCCGGAAGGTCCAAAGCGCAGACGTATAAACCATAGCATTTATAAGTACGACCAAGGCAAAACTAAGTGATATACATTACGTTTTTGGCTTGTTTTATAGTAGTATTTCAATAGGTCGTTATGTTGTGTTTTAATATTATTTTCTTTTATCAGGTTTTTTAAATCAATTGTCGCGTTCGTTTCATTTTTCCGTTGATAATTCCGGAGAGTAAAAATATGCAAAATCAAACGTTCGCGAATATTTTAATTTGATTTGATTTGCATTGACAATTCTCCGAAAAAGCAAATATAGAACTAGGCGCATATCTTAATATACACGCGAAAAATAACTGACGCGGAATTTTCCCGATATACAGTTAATAGTTTTTAACTATACATTTTCAATTTTAATCTTTTACAGAGCTGCAGGTAATCAAAAAATTTACAACGAGAATGGACGTTGGTAGAATGACATAAAATCTGGACAGCGGACGAAAGAACATTTAACACCTGTGATATATTACATAACTGATTTTCACTCTATTGCCTAGCCAGTAAATGACAGAAATTTAAAACAAAACGAAAAATAAAATATATTTTTATATTGAGAAATATTCAAATAACATTGAGGTGTTTTTGTTGAATTCATTTATTGTAGTAACGCCTTTGGTTAATAAGAATCCATTTTGGAATTAAACATAAAAACATTCCAAGTTTTTCTTTCATTAATGTTTGTGACAATGCAATGAAATTACACGTGTTAACGTTATTGTTTGGGGATGAATTATATATGTATGTTTTATGTACATTTTTACGAACATTATGGATAAACGATAAGTTCACTTGTCAATTATCGGTGGTTTTTTTTCGGGCATTCCGGTTTTCTCCAACTCTCTTGAACTGTTTGTTTGAATAAAAGTTGAAGAATCTTGACATTGGTATAAAATTCAATTACTCATCTCCATTACTTCATCCATTCTGTTTTTGTGTCATCGTCATATGCTAGTTTCATGTAAAGTAGAAATTCATAGAAATTAAAAATTACCACGTAATAACAGTTATTAAATGTTGAAAAATCTCAAAATTTAAAAACCTAAATATACCTAATATTGTTATATGCTAGAAAAATTTAATCCAATAAATTCTCCATTAAAAAATTGCTTCTCAAAGTTCATTAATTATACATCATTCACAGTGAAAACTCATTGACGACTTTATTCGATATTTGTTCCATGTAACAGATTTTAAATATCAAAGTATGCCCGTTTTATGGGCCATGTATAACTACGTTATCACTCATTGTACTTATATATTTCATTACTTTTACATTGAAGTTTTGAACTATGCAATATTGATTTAGATATTTTTAATAATGGTGTAACAATTCTCTGTTTGTAAACAATACTGCAATACTATCGGTTGACTAATAGGTTTTTGTTAAAAATATTCTGAAAAACTTTTAATAAATAATAACTGTACTAGATAATACAATTACGCATAGGTGTCTTATTCTAACCTACATTGTTTATCATATAAGAACTAGAAATCAACAGAACTAATTTACACCTGAAAAACGATACTAGAATTACTTTTAAATACATAAAGAAATAAAGTCTTATAAAATTACAGTCAACAATTTTTGTTCGTAATCATGGCAACAAGTTTTGTTCGTGATCAAAAATTTGGCACTAATTGCTTTCAACGTCATTACTACTAAGTATGGTATACTGACTGTGTTTGAAACAAGTATAAACAAATCAGATCCAGCTCAATCCTTGTTGAGTGGAGCTAACCTTTACCGTAACTTTTGATAAGCAATATCGGGTATCATGTGGATAACATCTCAAACCCGCGGTGTGCTGTTTACTTACAGAGAATTATTGTGCTTTTCATTGTCCAACATGATGTATGTTATTTTTTGTTTAAATCCTTAATCATTGTTACATTTGTTGATAATGTATGATACCAATTAAATAAAAAATGATTATAAAACTTATTAGTATTGTTCTGTAACTTACTGATTGAATAGATTGTAAGTCTTGTCTATTTCACATATTTTGAAACGGGATGTATCTAATGAATAACATATACTCTCTCTCTCTCTCTCTCTCTCTCTCTCTCTCTCTCTCTCTCTCACACACACACACACACACACACACACACACACACACACACACACACAAAGAATGAAGAACTCGCGTCAGAATAACAGATCTACGCATAACCAAGACTTATTAAAATCACTGGTTTAAAAAACAGGCTCAGAGCCAAGGGCTTTTAAAGAATTTGACACAAGACATATAATGGAAATACATTTGTTTTGTTATATATTCGTATTCAATACAAATGTCCGTAGTATGTTGTTTATGTTGAACATTACAGCGTTACATGGCTACATGTACAGTTTGCTTTACGCATTCCAAGTGTTTCTGTTTTGTGATGAACAGTAGGAAGTAATCAAATTGATTGAAAATTCCGCATTGAAAAAATAACTCCACAATTTACATTCTGTCACAAAATTAAAATCTACAGGATTCTGCAGGGTTATGTCTAGCGGGGCAGTCTGAAGATGTATTTAATATGTATTGTAAAGTCTGCTTTAAATTGTACGTGTTAATTTCGAGTCTGTCTGAAATTTTTAGATTAAACTGGCCGATCCCTTACTTATTCGCTACACCGACTGGAACGAAGGTGTTGATTGGATATTAAATAAAAAATACTTAATCAGACGCCAATCATTATGGTTAAATCATGCATAATTGGAAAGTTAATTCTTATATAAAAAGTTAATGAGTAAGCTTTAGTTATATAAAATTAAAAGACGGATATTTAATTTGATCTTGCGTGTAATGGTTTACTCTGGCGACAGCATTAATAAGTTCACAACGGTTGCTGGTGGTAAAAGTCGACTTTACGTAATTTGTAATATAAAATGGACTCTATTGGATTTCATTCTTCGTGGCGTTTTTTAATCAAAGTTTTCCTCTTAGAGACGACGGCGAGTAATATAACTTTGATATTCACAAAGTGATTAATGATGTGTTTTATAGATCCCCGCAGTTTTACAATCTCAATGTAGTAACGTTATTGGTGAAGAAATTCAAAAATAGAAATCTTGAACAAATACAAACAGTTCTTCATAAATATCAAAGTTAAACGTAGTGAATACCGTGTACTTTAAAAAATAAAACAAAGCTTAAACGAACCAAAAGGTCATTCTACTCTTTCTTTCTTTCTTTTTTTTTTTACATCGTTCAATGTTCATCAATAAACGCTTAGTATAACATGAATTATTGGAGTGAATGTAAATTCCTTATGTAAGATTTAATACTATCGTCTATCTTGCCAACCGTTAACGACGGAACACAGAAAACATTTAATTTTATCTATTATAAAACCGTTTGAGGTACAGTACAAGAGAACGCGTATCACTTTGAAGGCACGCATTGCAATAATCAAGCCTTCATCATGACTTACTAGTTGAAAATCTCCAAACAATTTTAAGATATAAAGATTTTGATTTTTTTAAATTTTGCTTTCTTAATTTTCCAAACCCTATTTTCTCCTTTTCATTCATTCCGTCATCCATTCTTTGTATATTTTACTATAAATAATTGATACTGGATATCACAAGCTCTTATATAAAAATACTTATATTTGATTGGGGAGACGTATAAAATGAATTATATAACGAAATCGTTCACATATATAACATTTCATATAAAAGTCAGGGTGAAAATCTTAATGCACACAAAACTAAGTAACCAGACGCTCGCCAAAAATTGCAACCTGAAAAAAGGGCTTTAATTAGTGGTAGAGCGATATACGATGTATGCCACAGCTAGTCTTCGCTGTTGAAGTTAAACTCCTAAGCAGTTTCTAGAACTAGGAAGTTTGTCAGTAAAAGAAGGTGGTTTTCCAAAGTTTCTACCGCCATCTTTTTTTTCTGACCGTCAAATACTCTTCATATCATCGTTTTTTTTTTCTTCACAGATTATGATTAGTGTAAGTTAATTTTATTTTCGTTATTTAAGTTTTGGCCCCTGATCAAGAGGCTCAAAACAATAAATTCTGAAGCCAAAAAATGAATGAATTTAGCAACACTTTGTGGGATCAACTAGTGTGATGTGATACAACACCACAATTATCAGTTTTTACTTGGGCTAAAGGTTCCTTGTTGCTTCTCTACAATCAAAAGCATTTTAGATTCAAAAATTTATGTATAACCCATTTAAAAGGTGGCATAAAAATCCACATAAACCTAATTGTGCTTCAGATTTAAATTTTTCGGAATTTGGCGAAAAAATGCAATTGCTTCAAACAGCTGTTCCCACATCCGTGAATGTACCACCTATACATGGAAAATTACAGACAGGTAAGAGCAGTATATTCCAACATTTTACCTATATTGATACATTTAGTCTCAGAAACAAAAAAATTCCTAAGATTGACAACACATATTGTTTTGAATCAAAACTGCAAAACAAAACAAGCAACCCAACCCTATATTTACATTTACGCTTCGACGGTCAAGAGCCTGTACCTTGCGTACGGTCTGTCAGAATAATACAATCTTACCAAATAAAAGAAAGGTTAATAGATACTTTACAAGCATAACGAAGTTATCCGAAACTTAAAATATTCAATTTGGGATAGTCGTGATTTACGATAGAGCTTTCGTGTTGTTTACGTCAATAGACAATAGCATTTACAATGTAATATACATAAAATGACTTTTTGTTTTTTTATTTAACAAGGTACGGTTCCTATCAAATTAAGCCTGGAAATGATACATGGTTGAAAATTCAGACAAATTCATTAAAACTGTAGATATTTACGATACGTGTCGAGCAAGTGTAATAAGAATGTTAACATTGTTAGACTGTTAATAATTCAATATTCAGTCTTATATAAAATATGGCCAGTTCTGTATTACGTTGCTGTTTTTATTTGATAGATTGAATTATTATAGAGATTTTGTTTTATTTGATTGGATTATCAATTGAAATGGGTTTATTTCCTGTTGTTCTTTCCTTTTATTAAATTTATTGAAGAAAATCTCACCAATAAAATATCATGTTTCTTTAAGAAATCACAATATGTTGAGATTTTATTTGATATCATTAGGTATGGTTCTGATTCATTAAAATCTCTGTCTAAATACAGGCCAAACGGCGAGCTTTAAAATCCTAAATCTGGTTTAGAAAAGGACTATAATATTAAAAAAAGATTTGTTTTATCGTTAACGAAAAGTATGACATAGAAATGAGAGACTTGAGTTGAGTCAACTACATTTTACTGCCAACGTCTCTCGCTTATGTTGGAGGAATAAGTTCTACGATATTGCAAGAAAACGGAGTGCAAGGGGACCTAACCACTGGCATTGGCAAGGCAAATTAAAAAAAGAAATTAGAACTAGGATCTAGTTGAGAATATTTCAAAATTAAGCAGTAAAGGTACTGTGGTCTGTGTGTACGTGCTTTCAACTTGTAGGCCCGAAATAAAATGAAGTAATCAAATTCAAATAAAGACAAAATAGAAAATTACAGCTTTTACATTTTCACAATAGCAAGGAAAACCAAAACACACCATGTACGATAACAATCAAGCTTAATAAGAAACACAAAAGGCAAATGGAATTTGGAGTCGTCCCATAATATATTTGGCTTTTACGAAAAATTAAAAGGAACTGAAAACACACATTAAATATGAGCCAGTTCAACCATATCAAAAAAACCATAACAAAAACAATCATGATAAGAAAAGGTACACAGTAAAAAATAAAATATATATTGATCACTATTTTGTTAGATATAAAAGTCGTACATGAAACATTCAAATTTTCCATCGAAATACACTTTTCATGTTGTGAACATAGAGAAACAAAGCAAAATAAATAAATAAATAAATAAATAAATAAATATGATGATGATACTAAAACGCAAGCAAGAAATTGTTAGTGAAATAAAAATTTAACTTGATTATGGCCTTTCAGAAGAATTTGTTTTATTTTATGCTAAAATCAATCAATAAGTGTTTTAATGAAGAGTTCATTAAACCTATCAACTATAACATTTTTAAATATATACCGAAGGAATATTATTTGTATTCATATCGCAATATTAAAAATTGACTAAAAACCAAAATAATTTCGAACGTTTTGCTTAATTAGACCCTCGTTATCATATAACATTTTACCCATATAAAGTACCTTGGACCATACGAACCATTCCCAAGGTATTTATCAAATTAACAATAAAGAAAACTGTAACACGCGATGTAATCATTGTCTGAATTTGTATAGACCAAGGTTAATCTATAAAGCCTGAAAAACTAAATTAGACCTGATACACTTAGACCTTATAGTTTTGTAACAAAAACATAAAGAAAATTGTTTCCAATTTCTATAGACTGCATTTACCGCCAACGTGTTAGGTTCAGTACCATGTAAAATAACCGCCTTCTTATTGTGTACAGTGCATGTGATTCGGGATATATATATATATATATATATATATATATATATATATATATATATATATATATATATATATATATATAATATAATAAAGGTAATAAAATGTTTTGAACAATAATATACCGTTTTGTAATTTTACTCAGTGTACACAAAGCAGGTAGTTTTGAAATAAGGAATCTATTTATTTTTTTATCTTCTATATATACCAATACATTGCATTCATTAATGCCAAAAATACCACCATTTATTTGTTGTTGAACTAATTGACGCTAGTTTTGTTTAACTTATAATCATAAACCCGTGAATGATGTTACAGGGGAGGCAATCCATTAGAGAACATTACTAATGTGACTGGCAAGATGATCACTAAAACGCGATACTGCTTAGATGTTGAGTATCAACGTTTGTGTTTTATATCAAACACTATGGTGCTGAGCAGATGCTTACATGGAAAAATAATTAAAAACTACTAATAAATAAATAAATAAATAAATAAATAATAAATAAATAAATAAATGAATAAATAAAGTTATAAATAAATAAAAAGGAAAAACTAATTCTTTAAGAATTTGTCGATCAAAAATATCGCTGAAACCTACAGTCACTATAATACACTCTTATTTGTCTAAAACATTTCTCAAGATACAAAAATAGCTTATGACATTCTACATGTTTAAGATAATGATGGTAAAGTTGTATATTGAGCAAAAATTTTACCTTCCATAAAGCCCCTTACGTTGTTTTACACTAGTGGCTGAAACTTTGTTGTATGCTTGTTCTTGACCAAGGACAAATTTGCCAGGAAACAACTTACGGACAATATTAATAAGATTTTATAGATAAAATATTACAAATGGAATTTTCCATATACATTAAAGTCTGTCATAACGATTATACTAACATGTTTAAAGAAGACTTCTCCATTCAAAGTTATTGTTTTAAGTCCCAATTATTTTAATTATTGAAACAATATTTAATTAATTAAAATAAATATATAAATAGAATAATAATAATTATTATAATAACTACTGTGATAAAGACAATATATCTACGAAGTCCACCATTCTCCAGTCTGATACAAACACGTTTTATCTACTTAATTTTCTGGGAAATCCAGGATTTTTGACTATTTAATTGAAAAAAAACTAAGAAAATTTACCTGTGTGAATTTTTTACTTCCGGTTTTTCAATATATTGTATAAACACTGCATACAAGGCATCTTTTTTTCCTTCATGAGAGCGATTTTCAATGAAATAAATAAATGTTCAAATAATAATATCACACAAACATACTAGAGTAAGTAATTATTGTCATTTGCGCATCTTTCGCGCAGTAATCTTGAGATTGTGTGTATACGTAGTAACTGTAAATAAGCTGTAATGATAACAAACGAAACAACATGAACATCGTTACCAGATATAAAACTTGCATCTAAAAAGTCTAAGAAAAATGTAAAAATGCAGATAAACTTTTTAAAAATCAAATTTCCTTATTTTCAGGTTTTAAATGGCGTTAATTGCTGACACAACCGTTTTTTTCTGATAAACATGTCTTCCCACGAAGATAAAGAATGTCTCGGATTTCGTAATTGTATACCGGCTACATATGTAATTAATTTCAATTTCTTTATTCCGTAAGTTAATTACAACTTATTGGATTTACAATATATATAATTACATAATATAAATAATGTTCAGTGAGCAGAATATGTGTATACATAAATAAACAGCATTACCAGGAGAGATAATAAATATAAAGTATAAATATAATGATATAAAGTTAAACATTATTTCTAATATTTAAAGCATTGTATAAAAATTTCGCTAGATTGCATAATTGTTTGACATTGTTGATGCTGAGCAACTGTATAAGTTTGTACATGCTTGGTTTGACCCAGTAGTATGGTTTAATAAATTGTTTTCTAATATTGGTATATGTTTTACACTCCAAAATAAAATGATATTCATCTTCAATAACACCGTTACAAAATATACAACATCTTTCATTTCGTTTTTTGTTATTATAACGACCTGTTTCAATGGATAAACAATGAGAAGATAACCTGAATTTAGACAAGATTTTTTTGTAATGACTTGGAATAGGCTTACATAAATAATATTGTAAAGTAAAATTGTCAATTAAAAATCTATATATTGAAGACTTTGTAGAGGTTTCTAACATGGAGTATAAATGTTGCTTACAAGTATCTTCAAGCCTTTGTCTAATCTCACACAAAGCAACATCTACGTTAATTATATTTTGATTATACCAAATGTGGCCAAGACCAAGAGACTCAAGCTCCTTCTTTATAAAATTTGTCCATATAAATTTATTTGAAATGTGCTTATTACCCAACCTTAGTAAAACATTATAACAATTTAATAATATACAATTTTTAGAATTTAGAAGATTAAACCAATATTTAAACATACGAATTTTCCTAGTAACTTGTAGTGGTAATCTGCCTAATTCAATATAAATCATAGCATTAGTTGTCGAACTTTTCACACCTAAAACATTTTTACAAAAATCTAAATGAACCTGTTCTAAAAATTTCCCTTCATGCATTGCATAAACTTCACAAGAATATAGTAATACACTGGACACATAAGTGTCAAATAATGATAACATGGTTTCAGTATTTAAAAATAAATCTTTAGTTTTACTCTTAAGAGAATACATTGCTTTTCTACCTTGTGATGCAAACTGTTGTTGTGTTACATGAAATTTACCATTGTAATTCAAAAGAAAACCCAAATAATTAAACTGATTAACAATTTCTATTTCATTATTACAATAAAACCATTTTTCATACTCTTTAACATAACCACCATTACGAAATATAACAATTTTAGTTTTACTTAAATTAACCTTCAAATCCCATTCTTCAGAATATTCATATAAAGCATTTAACATGTTTTGTAGACCCTCTTGTGATTCGGAAAATAAAACTAAATCGTCTGCATACATTAACAAAAATAAGGACAAATCCTTTAGTTCATAACAACATTCGGTGTTTTTTAAAAAATTAACTTCAAAGTCGTTAACATACAATGAAAATAATATAGGAGAGATTACCTCCCCTTGCATTAAACCAATATTGTTTCTAAAATGTTGTGAATAAAAACCGTCTACAGTAACACAAGATTTAACATTGTTATACATTGATTTTATAAGTGATAATAGTTTGCCTTTGATACCAAGTTTCGAAATTTTATAAAATAAATATGGTCTATTAATAGAATCAAAAGCACGACAAAAATCTATAAAGCAACAGTACAACCTATTTTTGTTTAACAATGAATTAGTAATGATGGAGTGAAGTGCAAAAATTGCATCTCGTGTACCCAAACCTGGACGGAAACCAAACTGTGCATCCGTCAGTATATCATGATTATCTGCCCATGCTAGCAGACGATTATTAAGAATACTAGTAAAAAGCTTACAAAAATGACTAATTAGACTAATACCCCGATAATTATTAGGATCATTCTGTTGACCTTTTTTAAATATAGGTACGATTACGACTGAAGACCATGCTGATGGAAATATACCAGAATCAAATATATTGTTAAAAATAAAAGTTAAATAAGGTAATAAAATGGACTTAGATTCAATAAAAAACTCATTTAAAATTTCATCTTCCCCACAGCTTTTCCCCCTCTTTAATGATTTAATACATTGTTCTATTTCTGCTGGTGTTATAGGGTTATCCAGTTCCTCAAAGTCTGGTAAAAAATCTATTCCTGGGTCACTATGTTTACGGTCTGTAGATGTGTTATTATTGAAAAGGTCGCTGAAATGTTTTTCGAATTCATCCAATGAAATTTGATTAGCCCGCATTTTTGGTCGTGAAAATATAGAGAAAAACTTTTTCGGATTATGTATACGTAGACTGGATAGCATGTTTCCTTCTTGTTTCAAGTAAGTTCGCTTAAGTTTATTTTCCAATAATTTATATTCCCTTTTGTCCCTGAGTAATTGTTCGTGGGTTGATTGATTTTTATTTTTGTTGAATTCCGAGAGTGAATGTAAGTATTTGTGATGTGCACTTTTGCAATGTTTGTTAAACCATGGTTTGTCATCAGTGATGTGTTTACGTGTATCAGATTTATACCCCGGTTCCCTTGAATTCGGCTTGTATATATCACAATATGGTCTAAATGCACTTTTTAAAATTTCATTAAAGTTATTGACACTTATGTCTGTGTTATATTGATCAGAAAAATCTGCTTTATTGATAAAATCATTAAGTTCATCAATATGGTGTAATAAGGAATTCGTGTATTCCTGATTATTTTCTTCTTTCCATCTCATGGAGACACGTGGTTTATAAAGATTGCGGTCAATGTCAATGTCACTAGCTGGTTTGTATTGATTGTCCAATCGGGTAGCGATACATGCGTGCACTGGGGCGTGGTCACTGTATTGATTGAAATTTGACACAATGAAGTCGCGTATACATTCAAACATGTCCGGCGTTGTTAAAACGTAATCAATCACACTGTATCCACGCGAGCCGTTGTACGTAAAGTCATTGTCCATCTTTTTGGGATGTCTTCCATTCAATATTCGAATACCAGTTGATTTGCATAATTTTAAAAGCTTCGATCCATATGTATTAGTAATTTTGTCCGGATTGGTGCGACCAGGTAAAGGAATGTCATTAGCATAAGTAAATAAACATGACACGTGTTTGTCGACTGAGTTATGTACCGCATCAGCTGAAATAAAATCATCCAAACTAGCAGTGCGACTATTTAAATCACCAAATACAACAATTTTACCCTTTTCACCATATTTTTCTAACAAATTTTGGAGTTCGTAAAATATGTCACAATCATAATACCTGTAAAAAGAAGATTTATTCGGGGGTAAATAAGCACAAATTATGTAAACATGTTCGTTCAAAATTGAAGTAGAATTGTCAATTTGTAAAACTACAAATGTATCTAACACGTTCTCGCAGATTTTTATAATATTTGTGAAATTGTTTCTAATCATAACAAACATGCCACCACCTTGAATATTTTTAGATCGTTTTAGTGGAAACACGTTACACTGAAATCCTGGAATATCTATATTAAAGTTATTGTCTACCCAGCACTCGGAAAGAAAAACTATATCATATGTACACAAATAATTTAGAAATGCATCATCTTTTAGTTTGTCTTGTAACCCCCCATTAATATTCCATGATAACAACTTTATTTTTGCACATGTATTTAAGGGGGTGATATTCATATCCTCCTCGACATCCTATTTGCTGTTTGTTGTTTCCATGTCCTCACTAAATGATGTTAATGTTGAGAATCTGTTGTTTTGTCCACCACGTCCACCACGTCCACCACGATTTCCCTGTCCTCTGGCTGATCCACCTCGTGTTGATGTGTTGTTTTCTACCATTGACTTCTGTTTGGTTGGCGTTTGATTGTCTCCTGTGTATAGCTGTCCTTCAATGTATAACTTGTCCCTGACCATGAACGCTTTCTTGTTATTTTCCTTTGCCCTTTTCAGCACTTGGACTAATACTTTCCTTCTCTCCTGTATTTCTTTTGGGAACTGCTGACCTATACCATAGCCTGTTTTCTCTAGTTTTTTAGTGTTTTTCCTGACCTCCTCTCTTTGAGTAAATTTGTTAAATTTAACCACAATTGGTCTGGTTTTATCAGGTTTAAACTTGCCCAACCTATGAGCTCTGTCTATCTCAAGTCTATCTTTTGCATTTGTCATTTCTAAAACATTTTCACAGAAATCTAGGACCACATCTGTGCAATTTTCTTCTCTATCCTCTTTTAGACCAAAGAACAGCAGATTGTCCCTCATAGACCTGGCTTGCATGTCTATAATGTCCTCCCTTAACTGTTTATTTTCTATTGTCAGTTTTACTATTTCTTTCTTTATTCCCACCCTTTCAGATACAGCTTCATCTGTTTTAACACTTAGTTCATCAAATGTCTCACTAATGAATTGTGTGCTTTTTTCTAGCTCTTCCACTCTATTTTTGACTGTGTTCACATCCCTATTAACAGAGTCTATCTTATTGTCTAACACTGATAATCTGGAATCTATGTCATCTAGTTTGTTTAATTTAGATGTTAGAAAATCGACTTTTGATATCAAGTCCTGAGCCCAGGCAGGGGCCTGTGTGTTCTGAGGGGGGGATGCCACACCCTGAAAAAACTGACCACTTTGTTGGATGCCATACGGACTGGGTTGGTTGAGCATTTGTTGGTAATTTTGTATGCCTGTTGGTCCAATACAATGGTTAGATGGTAATAACTGTGTGTATGTAGGCTGATGTTGTTGTGAACTTAGTGAATGAATGTCATTGTTTACAGTGTTTACATTTGCACTAGCCGCCATGTTGGGCGTTTGCTTGTCCGGTTGACCACCCTGCTTACTTTTTTTCCTTTGTTTCTTTTTCGGTGGCTTCTCGACTACTTCTTCTTTCATTTGTAGACACTGGACGTTGACTTACTCTATTTTAACTATATAATGTTCATTCACTGTTGTTTTATCACATATATTTTCACCTATTTTGTCTCCGACAAAAATCTGCCCACTGTCCATCATTCATGACGTCAAGGTACGTAAGGTTAGAATTTTGAGACTATTTAATCAAGATACGGCAAGCATGGTACTTTATATAATATATTTGGTAATACCAAGTCTGCAGCTAAATTAGACAGATTAACTCGAAGCTTAAAAGTAGTGAAATAGTAATTTCATTACATAGGATACATATTGTGTCTGCAAACTGGTTTATTTATACGTTGTTAAAAGTTCACAGAGATTGGTTTTTAAAATCACCTGATTTAAACAGTTTTTATTAATGGCGAAATCACATCAGACAGCACACCACGTCATATGAATATAAAAAACTACAGTAGTTTACCGAAAGTGTTTCTTAATAATTTTTTCATGCATACCAAATTGAAAAAAAAAACCTGCACATTTAAAATTAGAAAACTACAGTATTTTGGATTGTATTTGTACACGAATATCAAAGATCTCATTCTCATTTTTGTATTTAAAACAATATAAATTATTACTGGCTATATTTTGGTCTACTGAAAGAAAAATGAAATAAATATATTATTTTAATATTTAATAATTAATATGTTAATATTTTTACACGTAAACATCGAAAGACATAAATGCTAAATTACAATAAGTATATAGTTTTCATATGTACAATGATCTTACATTTATTTGAGACAGGTAGATATAATAATGTTCAAAATAATATGAGAATTTGTCGCATGTGTAACATGAACGTCATTGAAGACGAATACCATTTTCTATTAGTATGCCCAAAATTTAGACGTCTTAGATGTAAATACTTCACCAATTATTATTGTCATTGGCCCAATAAAATTAAATTTTTTCAATTAATGTCTAGTAAAACTAAGCGCACACAGTGTCACGTTTCAAAATATATTTTTTATGCTCTGAAAGAGCGTGAGATTGCTTTGTCTCATTAATAACTGTTCTTCCACTAAAATATAACACATTTGTAATTTGTAGTATATGTATTCCAAGCATATGTATAATAATTTAGTCATGTTGTAATTATTTATCAATTATCTTTTTTTGCTATAAGTATTGTATTGCTTTTTGCAAAATAAAAGTTTGTTGTTGTTGTTGTTGCATTTATCTCCCTTCGTATGCTCTTTGTAACAAATAATTCTTCCTCAGTTCTTATCTGTATTGTGTATTATTGCATGGATCAAAAACAGAATAAAGGAAAATATAAATAAACAATTTTGAACATAATGAGCTTTGTATGGCTTAATCAGTAAAAAGTTTGTTATTCTTTTCTATTATGAACATATCTGTCCGTCCTTTTATCTATCCGTTCACAGAAGTTGCATCTTCATCTCATTCTAAAAGAACTTTTAAATATTTGTTATGAAGGAAGGATGTTTATAACATATTCGGGTTATTCATGTATTAACCGTACATTACCGCGTGTACATTTGTGACAAGAAAATACCGTATTATACCGTATTATCACTGTTCAATGTTAACTGTTAAACATGTTTCAAATGACAATCTTAAGGCCAGTAACGCAGTTAACTTGGTGCCGAAAGAGCTGATATAGAAAGACATATTGCAGCGATATTTGCAGAAAAGGTAGCAGTAATTATAAATGTATACTGACCATACAATGTTAAATTAATTTAATTAAGTGATGTTAAGCTGCTTGAATGGAGTATATATGAATATTAGCCTATTTGTTTTAGCGTGTTGATATACTAGTATATTTTATCAATGTAATACTCACGTGAATAATATATAATATATTAATACAACGGCTTTTTATTTATTAATTTAGAGGAGTTTTCCCATGGTGGATGTAAAAAGTAGTAATCTCAATTACATGTACTTAGTAAAAATGACTTTACTGGGGTAATCTTGAAACTTACTGTTGCTTTTGTTTATGATATTGAATAATAAAATATCTAAAAACTTGAAAACACAGAAAGCGCGCACGCACGTGTGTGTGTGTGTGTGTTGTGTGTGTGTGTGTGTGTGAGAGAGAGAGAGAGAGAGAGAGAGAGAGAGAGAGAGAGAGATGTTTTATATACGGGCAGTTGTACAATAATTTTATTAATTCTTACTCTGTGTAACAATAGGCGTGGAATATGGTTATTCTGATTCAGCATTGGTTGCATTTTGATTCACATCAACGAAAGATGGGATATAAGGTCTAGTTTGGGTCAGTTGCTACGTTTAAGCATTTAAAGTACCAAGGCCTTAAAATTGAATTTAATCAGCTGTCGTTATTGTTTTTTTACGTATGTGTAAGAGATTGCTATTTATAATAAACAATAATGTTATTTTGTAATTTTGGAGGCTGTCACAGCAACATTTTACTTCTGTTTAAAGTACACATATTTGCCCTTTGGTCATATACATACAGGTGTTTAAATATTCATTTCTCATATACACGTTCAATTAAAATTTTACTGAAATCTCAATTTTTCTTCTTCTTCTTCTTTTTTTTTTTTTTTTTTTTTTTAACTTTTTGATATAATACCATAAAATGGTCATACCTATATGTATCATTCTTAAAGTTGACACAGCATTTCTTAACGAGGACTTGATTATTCATTTTGGTTACATATTATGTAATTAAAAACGTTGTTGCGTTGTTGCAATGTACATGTATATTACAGGGTAACATCAAAATCGACTTACTTCCTATAAGCCAATAAAAATTCAAGATTTCCACAAAAGCTGTAATAATGCATGATTAAAGAAACGGGTTGTAAACTATCATTTTTACGTACTGGTATACGAAATAACACCACTAGCTAATACTAGAATCTTTTTCTGACATTTCATATTAACTATTACCTAGAGATAGACCTAAAATGAATTATCTTTAACCATAAAATTATAGATATTTGTTGTTTTTATTTATATAGATATAGTTTTTGATTTAGCGTGTAAATGTGTCAATTTTGATAAGATACTGTTAGTTGGTCTTTGATACCGGAATCGTCAATCATATACACACAACTATTCCATGTATAGACTTTATTGATCATTATAACGATTTTCATTACAAGTATATTTGATATATAGACATGGCTACCATTAAATGTCAAAACGTTATATAAACTCAAGTTGTAAAAATTACACTTTCCATGATTGATATCAATTTATACAGAAAAACGCACTTTAAAAGGATTAAAAATTGTTCAAAGTCTAAATAATCTTGATACAAAGATTGATAAATATTGAATTACATAACGTGTACTTGGAGTAGAGTGGTGCTCATAATAGAGTTGATATTCAAACTTAATTTTTCAATTAAATGGAAGCGGAGTTTGGACTGCCTGAATTGGATCTTTATTTTGGCCTTTATTGGCGCTGCGATGCATAAACTGGCATTTAACAACATGGCAAAGGTTCTAACATATATTAAGCAATGAACGCTACTTGCAGGAGGTTAATTTTGTTGTAAAGCTGTCGTGTCTCATGTAAATTGAATGAAGTCCTAAGGGTTTAATGAAGAATGTGTTACGCAAAATTATTGCGTTTACCTTGTTTGTGGCGGCTTTACAAACACATATAGAAGTTTGTAACAGTAGAGCAACCAGATCAAAGCATATTTACGGCACCTTGTACCTTTTGAATTGTGAACAACTTTATTTTTTTGTTACGTCAAAGGAAAAAATTCTAGCTTTTTTGCAATTGGAAATTGTACCTATTTTCCAAATCTATAGTTTAAATAGGGGATTATACTTGTCATAAACTTTACCGGAAAAAAATTACACGCAAAACATAATATACAAACATTTATTGAAAACCGTTACTTAAAAGATTAATACGATTATATGTAACGAAGAACTGTTTTTGCACCTGTCAATCGCCACTCATGTTAAGCACATCTTCTCATTATCTGATGTCTGTTAAAGTGATGAAATAACAATTACACTGACTCGTAGTGAATATTCTATTCTATACTTAAAACTGCTCAAATAGAGATTACGTATCTAAAATCTAAAAAATATATAAATGAATAAACATTACACAGATTAAAAACCTGGCATAACCTCAAAATTATGTTTGGTATATACATGTTAGTTATTATCTTGTGGTAACATTTGTCTGGATCCATGTTAATAGGTTAATGACTTTTATTGGTGACATGTTGCTGCTCAAAGTTTTTGTTCTGCTTTGAACTGGACTTGAATGGATTGTATACAATATTGAGACTTAGATGCCCATAACTACACTAGCCCAGACTCGTGTATATTAGTCCTAAGAAATGATAACGTCTTAATATCAATGAAAGGCACTTTGAAAAAAGGCCATGAATTTCATAAATGAGCAAATTAAAGCTGATGAAGCGGTAAAAAAAATGTAATTTTAAAACTCTCTTTGAACAACAAGACATAAATAAAATAAAATAAAATAAAATAAAATAATAAAATAAATGAAATGAAATAAAATGAAATAAAATAAAATAAAATAAAATAAAACAAAACAAAACAAAACAAAACAAAACAAAACAAAACAAAATAAATAAAATAAAATAAAATAAAATAATAAAATAAAATAAAATAAAATAAAAAAAAATAAATAAAATAAAATAAAATAAAATAATAAAATAAAATAAAATAAAATAAAATAAAATAAAATAAATAAATAATCAAAACAAAATAAAATAAAATGATTAAAAAAAATAAAATAAAATAAAATAAAATAAAATTATCAAAACAAAATAAAATAAAATGATTAAAATAAAATAAAATAAATGATTAAAATAAAATAAAATAAAATGAATTCATATTTGAAATACTTTTTGTTCCCTTCCAGGAACCAGCTTCTTGTTTTGCATAAACAACCATTTTTAAACGTTGGCGTTTCCCTGTTACCTTGGAAATAATAGTTGCGTCTCCTGTGTAACACTGTGCAGCTCAAATCTAAACATATTCGTGAACTTTTGTAAATATCATTTATTAAGAATTTTCCTGTGCATAGAACATCCCATTTAGGTTTTTGAATTTAATTCCCTATTAATTAAATATTAAATAGAATGCATTATCTCCAGGTGTTGAAACATACGTTTTTGACTCTACATATACCACATTGTTCCCCACTTTCCATATAGAACAGGTGCCAAAATAAATCAATATTTTCCTTATTAGGAAGCGGAGGTAATAACTTATTAATTTTTTATCTTTAAATGTCCTGGGCTTTTGTAGACCAAGTTTGTGATTTTTTCCATTAAAATAATTAAAAAAGTGTAAATTTTAAAACATATACATGTTACAATGTACCTTAAAACTAGTGGCTTTACAAAAACTTTCCCATATTTTTCCGGATTCGTCGGGCAAATACATTTACAGCTGTGAATTTCATATTTGTTAGAAACAGCCATGTTTCAAATAAATAAATTTATATTCGAGTGTTATATAATTAAATTGAAAACTGAACGGATTTTTAAAAATTATTTTTCTTCACATTTGAAAGAGCAGACAGTGTGTCTCTTTTCTTTGTATAACTTCATTATTTTCAAATCAAACACAATACCAGAGACGAGAAATGAATCCGGCATGTTTGATGAATACAACCTAGTTTCTACAGTCAGATGATATTAAATGATATTGTTTGTGAAGTTTGAATTATAGTAAATTTGTCTATCTGGAATCAAAATAAAACATTAATAGAAAACGGAACAGAAATAACAATGTTTGGGTGAGACAGACGACTGTCTTAAAGAATAAGTAATATTTTAGAACAATTTAATAAAGCCAATGCTATTACTGTAATAACTGCTATGTAATATGGGGCTAACAATACATTTACGTTCATGATGGCGTGTATATCCGGTTTACAAACTTTATCATTTAAAACACAAACATGTTGGTCCACGTTTAAATTGCAGTCCAAAACTATAAAAACTGACAAATCAAGTTAAACACGTGATCTTCTACCAGAAAAATAGGGACAGGTGCTTCGGAAGTGTACGCAAAAATCCCTACTGACTATTACATGTACATGTAGCTAAACAAAAAGCTATGACAGACCACAAAACAAGATGATATCGAGACGCAGATCATAAAGTGTAAATAAGGATGGATAGGTACCACCATCAGGGAACCTGCGAACAATATAACAAGACAAGCTCTGAAGTGGAATCCACAAGGAAAGAAAAAAAGGTCGTCCAAGAAACACCTGGAGACGCGACACAGAAATGGAATGGAAACGGAGGGGTTACAACTGGATAGACATTGAAAAAAATGCACAGATTAGAGCTAGTTGGAGGGATTTTGTCAATGGCCTAAGTTCCACCGGGAGTTAAAGGCATACAAAAAAAAAAAAAAAAAAAAAAAAAAAAAAAAAAAAAAAAAAAAAAAAAAAGAAGAAGAAGAAGAAGAAGAAAAAAGTAACAAAGAGTTATTTTATCGTTTATTTCTGTCATATTCTTTGCTTGGGGGTATAAGATTGTGGCAAAGGAAAGGCCTTGAAGCTATATGTACATGTCTGTGATCCAACACCATCTTTCGAATGTCGGAATGTCATACGTTGTCCGTCAGTAGAACGCATTAGTATACATTATACATTTACTTTCACAAATTGTGATGTGACGTTAGACCACGAGTTTTTAGTTTATACCAAACTAAAAAATAAATGCATTGATAGTAAAGTACTCAAATGGCTTTTACATTAAAAAAAATAAATGGGAAGACATTCGTATACATCTGTATATAAACTTTGGAGTTGTACATCACAAAAATAACTACATGTATACACTGGTACAATACATCACATGTTCCAGGCGTAAAAGGTTTTTCTCACGCACACGCCTATACATTAATCATATATAATGGATTTAACGAGGCATAAAGAATTATTACCATATTCGGCTTTTGATGAATGAATAGAACTTATTATTATTTAAAATCGTTATAACAAATATGTCATTTACTTGAAAAAAAATTGTTATCACATAACTATATGATTAATAAATTGTTGTATAATAGACAATTATACCCCTAAGGTCTGCAGATTAACAGAATTATGCATATTAAATCATAGTTGTAACCCAAAACAACAATGTGAAATATTTTATTAATAAACATACAAATTGAGGCAAATTGCCTATAGACGATGTACACGCATTTTTGTGCATGGTGTCTCGAGATAATAAAATATAAAATACCTGAAATAGAATCCTGAAGACGGTACCTTTAACAAGCTTTATTTAAACCAATAAAATTATCATTAAGGTAAATTACTATTAAACTAAATAAATGAGTGGTTTTTTAAAGCCGCATCCGCATTATTACAACAATCTGCGGCTAGAAGGGATGAAAGATACAAATATTATAGAATAAATATATATCACGTAACGTAAAAATAAATATCCCAAATTATGGAAATAAAATAAACTGACAAATATTAATGATACCACAGTTAGATATGAAACACTGGAGTATATATGATAAAACGTTATACTAGTATTTAATTAAACAAGTTTATTTTCTGAATGAAGTGTAAAATTTAGTGCCAATTAACTTGATCTTGCATTGATGATGTTGTGTAAAAAGTATCCTTTATAGTTGCAATTGCGAAGTCAACATGATCATGTGTTACACAGATTGTTTACTGTGACTAATAACATACATATATTTTGGAGGCTGTTTTTAATTTAAATCAAATAAAAGAGTAAAGTAAATGCGACCGATTCGATTCTACAGCGTCAAAAAATAAATTACATGTACTGGGATAAAAGTATTAATCCCAGACAGGGCTAAAATGAATACAGCTTATGTTATTTGGTTATTCAACTTAGAGGAACATTCACAATGATAAATAGTTTAAGAAACAAGGATAAAACAAGAAGTTATATATTTGACACTGTTCCTTTTGCCGCTGAATCGGCTTTTTTCCAAAATGTGTGGGCAATAAAAATAATGACTTTTTCCTTTTTTGAAATTATTATCGATATATAAAATTCCAGAATTTTATGAATCATGACTCCCGAGGCTTATATCGTGCAGTTCTTTGAGGATTCAATATTCCGAATCGGTATCATATGCCATTTTGAAGGTCAAAAAATATTAAGAACGCAATATGTTTATTGAAAAAGGTATAATGAATTCTGGTGTGGTCTAAAGTACTTTTGTCGTGTCTGAAACCGTTCTGATTACAAGAGACGAGATTGATATACTCCCGATAATCATAGATATATGAGTTAGCAATGTATCAAAGTACAATGTACAATATGTTTACGATGTTAATCAAAGACATGTTAACCTCTTTTGTAAAGATTTGTCCTCTTTAACAAAATCATTCGCGACCACATTTGAACAAAACAATCACATTATTGAGATTCCAGATAATGATCTTTTGAGGAGATCTTTTGCTTTTTCTTGTGTGCCCTTTGAGGATCCTCTTTATTTGTAAAAGTCAAAATTTTTAAAGTCGGTGATCAGGTCATTGAATTGGTTCTTTAGAAGAAAGTATGGAAGTCTTAGCGTGGTAATTAATTTCTGGCCTGGTAAGCAAGTAGTTTATGTTTTGGATGGGGGTTAGATTTCAAGCATACCGAGAACTATACTTTTCAAATTTCTTGTCTTAAATACGATTGAAATGTGACTTTACCGTTTAACCATAGGCACCTGTAAAAACGGCATGCTTGAATTGGAGATGAACGATTACAAAAAAGCTTGTAATGGTATGGTATGGTTTAAGCATACATGTAATTTTGTTTTGCATTCAAGTCAACATAATTTTTTTTTACTAATATCAAACGCCCAGAATTTCTAGTGACAAACTTTCTTAAATTAAGCCTACATGAAATAAAATTTCCACTAGAGAGAGGGGTAGTTAAATCTACATGTACAATGCATAAAGTAATGAGGCTGGACATCCGACTGGGAGAAACAACCTTTAACAGAGAATTCCTTTTGAATGTTCTGTTTGGTTATATTAGTACTAATTAATTGAATACTTTATGAACTACATGTATGATATATATCATGAGTCTGGAAGTGAGTCTGGACATCTTGTCCGATTTTTATGGAATTAAAATTTAAAACAAGAAAGACAAATTGTAAAATTATTCACTAAAATACAATATTTAGTTATTAAACTTTTAAATGTTCCTAATTACTGGCCATGTTTGTTTATTTTTCACGAAAAGATTATGCAGGCGAAAATAATACCAGGAACGTATAATCAAATTGTATTGATTGATTTATTGATTGATTGAATGGTGTTTTACGTCCCAGTCAAAAAAATTTTTTACTTATTTCGAAACGTCAGCAGCTGTAGGTGAAAAAGCAGAAGTTTTGTCTATTTGGGGCAATGTTTTAGGTCTCGTGCGAAGGACCCCGTGACTTTCATTTCTAAATGCCGAGTGTTTGGCAAAAGACAAGTCGCTACCTATTTACAAGTTTTGGTTAGATTCTGCCAAGGTTCAAACGCCGACCTCCCACAAATAAAGTACATACTCAAATTAACAAACACAGAAATTCATAATGTTTTAAAAAAAATGAAAAATTTGAAAAGTCCAAATTCAGATGGCTTTACATCTGAATTCTTTAAATTCTTTTATAACGACTTGGTAAGTTTTTTAAGACGTTTATTAAATGAGGGATTTCAAACTAGAAAAATGTCAATTACACAACGTCAAGGTATTATAACTTGTTTACCTAAAGGGGACAAGCCAAGACAGTTTCTAAAATATTGGCGACCAATATCACTGTTGAATGTTGTTTATAAACTAGCATCCGGCTGTATAGCTGAAAGATTGAAAAAAGCTGTTACCATTTATTATTTCGGAAGATCAGACAGGATTTATCAGTGGCAGGTATATAGGTGAAAACACTAGACTAATTTATGACTTAATGCAATATACAGAGGAAAAAAATATACCAGGACTACTTTTAATAATTGACTTTGAAAAGGCCTTTGATTAAGTCTCTTGGGTTTATATTGATAAAGTGCTAGATTTTTTCAATTTTGGCAAATCCTTTATTAAATGGATTAAAATATTTCGACAAGATATTATGTCAGCAGTACTACAAAATGGATTTGTTTCTGAATTTTTCAGTATAACAAGAGGTTGTCGTCAAGGTGACCCTATTTCACCCTACATCTTTTTAATGTGTGAAGAGATTCCTGTCTGTTCTTCTGAAAAATAATAAGAATATCAAAGGTATTAAAATTGGTGATGAAGAATTTAAATTGTCACTCTTTGCAGATGACACAACTGTCATACTAGATGGAACAGAGTCATCATTACAAGAAACTTTAAATGTCCTAGATGACTTTGCATTACTTTCTGGTTTAAAAATTAATAATAATAAAACAAGAGGAGTGTGGATTGGATGTAATAAATACAATGGTGAAACTTTTAACCATCGTTTTAAATTAGATTGGAACCAAGGTCCTTTTACATTGCTTGGAATAAATTTTTCTGTTGATTTAGACAAAATGATAAAAATAAATTATGATAAGAAATTACAAGACACTGAAAAAAGCCTAAAACAATGGTCAAAAAGAATTTTAACTCCTTTAGGTAGAATAACAGTATTAAAAACACTGATAATTCTAAATTAAACTATCTGTTTATTGCTATGTCAAATCCACCACTGGAAATAATAATAAAACTGGATAAGATGTTTTATAACTTTATTTAGCAACATTAAAACGATCGCATAAAAAGAGAATTAATTTCACAAAGCTATCAAACATGAGGCTTAAAAATGATAGACATTAAACATTTTATAGCATCACTCAAAATATCATGGATTAGGCGACTACTTCAAATTGAATCTAAATACAAAAAGTTATTCGAGATTGCATACTCTAAGATTGATAATTTCTTAAAGTATGGAAATGATTATTTTAATAAAATAAAAGGAAATTATAACAATTCCTTTTGGAATAATGTATTCCATGCCTGGAATTCTTTGTCTATGAGACAAAAACCTAGAAACATAAATGATATTAAAGATGTAAGTATCTGGTACAATAAGGATATCTGTATAAATAAAAGTCCAGTATTCTTCAAATCTTGGTCTGACAGTGGCATACTTTTCATAAAAGATTTACTTAATGAAGTTCGAAATTTAATTTCATATAGAGAATTTACTAGAAGGTATGTTTCTGTCGGATCAAACTTTGAATATCCTGGTATAAAGTCCACCATTGAATCATATATTAAAAAATTAAATATTCAGAACCAAAAAGTCAATTTATTACAAGTTAATTTACCATATTTTTTCAGAATAGTTTTTAAAAGTAAAAAAGGAGTAAGGATTTTTATAATGTGTTTAATAATAACAATACCAGTGTCAGAAGTCAAAAAAATGGAAATCTATTCTAGACATAGTTATTGACTGGAAATCACTATATATTACCCGTTCTAAAAGTTGTAAAAATACTAAATTACAATGGTTTCAATACAGGATAAATCAAAGAATAATTTCTACAAATGATTTTTTGTTCAAAATTAAACTAAAAGATAATAATCTCTGTACCTTCTGTAATAATACAGCTGAAAAAATAGAGCATTTGTTTTGGTATTGTGAGATAATTAATAACTTTTGGATAGAAGTAGAGGATTTTATATATCAAAAAAAAAAAAAATAAAAAATAAAAAAAAAAAAAAAATAATAATAATAATAAAAAAAAAAATAAAAATAAAAACGCAACATTAAGATTTATAGGGAAAGTGCTATATTTGGACTTATTAACCAAAAACAGAAATATAAACTTCAAAATTTTCTACTTTTAACTACCAGACATTACATATATAAGTGCAGAATTGAAAAAACTACCAAACTTAAATACATGGAAAATGAGTCTTAAATATCAGCTATTGAAAAGATCATCGCAATAAAAAATAACCTTTATGCCAAATTTCTTGAATCTTGGGACCCATGGTTGAATATCTTTGATTGATTCAGTGTCTTATCTGGTATGACTGTGGTGTTAGTGCTGTATATATTCCATCATCATTTATAATGTACATACTGTTTTATGATGCTTTGAACTGTACTTGTAAGAAAATTTATATATACATTTTGAATTTCACAGGGGTTGACACACACACACACACACACACACACCCACCCACCCACCCACCCACCCACCCACCCACACACACACACACACACACACACACACACACAAAATCCCAGACAAAATTGAAAAGTAATATATAAGTAATAGTTTAAAATAAATATAATAGATAAAAGTTTATATAGCAAAATCCTATAATTAAGAATTCTGGAAACAAGACCCGATATTTACATATTTTTTTCCCAATTTCATGGGATAGTTTCATTACTCTGTTACTTGATAAAGGGAGATAATTTATAAATAGATTAGATATTGTACAATTGTGATATGTATATGTACAATTGCCCTTGTTACCAGGCAAGTAAACCCAGTGGCCCCAAAACTGGCACTTGACCATCCCCTATTCAGTGTCTGGGGAAAAAAAATTAAAAAAAAAGTACTTACTCTTCTTATTAAGCTACCATAGTAATATCTGTAAAATGTATATACATTCTATAAATTACATATCTATTGCAATACTGAACATGTATAAATACAATGTAATAAATATATCCGAATCATTTATTAAGTTGTTGTATTTTTTTCTTTTGTATTCCAATTCCGAAGGCTTGTTTTTAAAGGTCAAAAAGGTAATGGCATCACACATCATTAGGTTTGATTAAAGTGGAAAGTTTCGAAATGTTTGACTTATAAATAAGACGCGATGCTTCAACGAAAAGGCAATTTAAGAATAAACATCTTAAACATTTTAATCAGTTTCCCAAGGAAATAAAAAATGCAAAGCTTTTAAGAAAATTAACAAATCCTGCTATACGTCTCAGGATCATCTAATGCCATTTAATCATCTCGAATCTCACAGTTCATTTTATTTTGCCTTATTATTGATAAAATAAATTACCCTTTAGTGAAAAGTTCATTTATACCATTTTTTATAAATTTCTACTTCTTTGATTAGTCTAGAATACATTCATTTGTTTTCGATACATTTGCGATCCTTAAATATATTACAAAACAGAAAGAAAATTGCAATTCAAAACATGTGCTTTGGAACAGTCAACCCAAACAAGAACATGACACAATAGAAAACAATGATAATACAGCAAAACAAGACAATATAAAGAAAAGAAAAAACACATTTTTGTATTATTGATAATAAAACTATTTACTTTAGGGGACGCTGGAGTAAATGTCCAGTAATGCTTATTGTTCTACTGTAGGACTCTTGTTTGCAGATTTGATAAAGCATTAGCCATTAAACCCAAGGTGTTTCACCACTTTGGATTTAATTTTAGTCGGCCTCAAATGAGCAAAGGTTTTTCTTTGGCTTTAGTGGTTGGATCGGTGCTTGTTCTATGTGATAAGGGGTCTGCTGTGTTTATCAGCGGCAATGTGGTCTGGTGTACTAGTATCTTAAATGTATATAGCTAGCAGGTCAGAAATACACCCCCCCCAAAAAAAAAAAAAAAAAAAAAAAAAAAAAATTAAAAATAATAAAAAACATTTGTTGTCAGAAGTAGATATATAATACATATACCAGTTGAATTTTGATGTGCCAGATGTGCACATTTCGGAAATTTATTCCTCATCAGTGACACTAAGACCGAAAAGTTTGATACATAAAAAATATATATAGCTGAGAAAATTGTTTACTTATGTTACAATCAGTCTTTTTAAAATACGCCATGTTTTTTTTTTTTTTTTTTTTTTTTTAGCAAACATTGAAACATTGAACTTATAATTAAAGCTGCATTAAGTTTTCCAAAGAAAAAATTAAAACGGTGCTAATCTAATATCTGATGTTCCTAATGAACAATGTTACATTTGGTTCAACGATAAAAGCTCGAATAAATACAGAAATTACAGTATTTACCCAGCGAGATGCAGCATTTCGGATCTAATATTAGAACATGGTTACGTCATCAAAACCCGGGTAATTTAAACACAACTTTCAAAATGTTGAAATACGATAAATTAAACACAGGACTTCGTTGAATTTGTCATTTGTGACTTAGTAAGGGATAAATAACACCAGTTCAAATACATCTGGATATTAATTAAGGACAATTAATGCAATCTGTCATGTTTCACTTTCGATTCTAGGCTTTTCCCTACATCCGTGCGCATGCTCCAAGCTCATAAACTCTGACCAACCGGTCAGAGGATTCCGTTTATTTACAACTAAAAGAAATGAAATTTTAGAAAATGAATGTCACGGATCGTGGTTAGAAGATATCTACTTTTAAAACAATATATTTTTAGAAAATCAAAAAAAATTCAGAAAATTGGTAAACTTAATGCAGCTTTAACGAATGTATATTTAATACATTAAAAAATAAAAGGAACATATAACAATTTGTATCATATAAAATGCATTGAGAATATACAACTAAAATTCTTTTTGCGTTAAGCAAGCTAGGTAATTATAAAGAACACTGATATTATAAGTATAACTAATGGATATGGCTTTTCAAAAACCCTGGCTTAGTGAGACATGCTTTTTGTTCACAAAATGATAACATTATTAGCGACGCAGTCATAACATAGTGCTATGTGAAATAGCCTAAGAACAAAATATGTGGCACAGAACCATGTCCATTTCATATAAACAGTCAATCGTAAATTATTTCAAATGTTACCGAATGTGCAAGTATAGAAAATTGAGTTAAATAAAATATAATAACATACAGCTAAACCCAAAATTTAAAGAAATAAAAATAAATAAATAAATAAATATAGCAAAAACCATTTTGATAATTAAATCCAATTTAAAGTCGGGGATTCTACATATCATCATTGTTCTCAATATTTTTTTTGGGAGAGGGGGTCCCGGGTGGGGTGGGGGTGTCTTATTTGCTTTTTTTGTTCTTTTATGGTTTTATTTATTAAAATTATTTTTATTAATTTATTGATTTTTATCATTTCTGTTACAATTTTTGCTTTTGCCAAGTAAATGTAATGTGCTTCAGCTTCAGAATTGTTTTATTTCATTACTATTTACAAAACAATGACATTGAAATATTGAACCAAGTCGATATTTACTTCGGATAATTGTTTTACTGCACGATATAATGAAGCAGTAGACTTTTGTGAAAAAAAGATGAAAAAGTTGACATGTTTTATCTTAATCTAAATGCTTTCTATTATTTTATTTAAAACTATGGTTTTGTAAAGTAAATACAAAGTCATCATAACACAGAACCGTATATATTTCCCTAAGGATACACACAATTTACTTAAGCAAAATGTCTAATTATGCTAGATACGGATTGATTTATGATTTGAATGGCAAAATAATACAATAGGTATGTTTTAACGAAGGAGTTATACAACCTGACAATGCACACACTAAATGCATTTACAAACTCGCAAAGATTTGATCTATAAGCTTTTTCTAATAATTACGTCACGAAGACTATTTATATCTATTTGAAGTATATCAATTTAATTTAAATTCACTCCTGTATTTTACAAATGAGAGAGAGAGAGAGAGAGAGAGAGAGAGAGAGAGAGAGAGAGAGAGAGAGAGAGAGAGAGAGAGAGAGAGAGAGTGTGTGTGTGTGTGTGTGTTACAAATGTGTCACATTGTATTACAGAAAGCAGTTGCCTTTTTTATCGTTGTGACAATTGTGGCTGGTACATTTTTATCCAACATCATTATTTCATTTAAAATGATTATTCGCCTGTATTTGGTATTTCTTAAAGTTATGTGAGCTTAATTTCGTTCTATCTTGCCGAGTACATGTTTTTCCGCAGCATTTTTTCTTCTTCTTTTAAACCTTTATTGTTTCTTGTATTTTTTTTCACTTATTTCGTTTACTGTAGCCAACTGCATTTCTTCCAGATGCAAACTTCTTCCATATCGTCTTCAGTAACTGTTTGAAAAAACAATTACCCAATGCATTGTACAAACTAACCTTTACAGCATCATAAAAACTCACGATAAAAATTAATTAATATAATGGAAATGAAGATCATTTAACAAACCAAATGAGAAATAAAAATACTTTCACTTAGACAACAAAAGCTATTCCAGTTTAAGGCATTGTTTCGCAACCCAAATATTACTTACTAGAATGGCATTATTGTCATCATTCCTGGGCTGATCCTACAACAATATCTGTTGCTAATTAGTTTTTGACCTGGTTCCTTGGACGCTAATCAATGCTGATGGACCATTAGTAATATGTGTTGTTAATCTGTATAAATTACTAGCACATTTCTTCAGTAAATAAATAATAGATTGATCTGGAGATATGTCTCGTAAGTGTTACATTAGTCTTACATTACGTAGGACTTAATATAAGGATTTCTTTCTTCTACGTTTATATCAATCCCGTTTATACAAATGCCGAGGAATGTCTAGTTATAAAGTCCTAGGATTGTAGTTGTATGAGATGAAAAACATTTCGTGGCATGTTGAAAACTTTATTTTAACTGACAAGATAAACATCTCCAAACAAATTGGAGATAATAAGAAATGATCAACACGTCTGTGACACGTGTTGCTGAGATTATTTGAAGTAACTTATTTGTCTTTTATTTTAAAAGGTAGTTCGGTTTCTGATGCGTCTAAATCGCCATCTTGCAGATCACAGTCTCTTGACGCTTAGATTTTAATGAGGCAGACCCTAGTGTGAAATATTTTCGTCAGATCACTTATAAAAGTCATTGGGTATTATTTCATCTACAATATCAGAACTAAGTTACAAAATATTGACTAATTGACTTGGGAATAAAACGCTTCAATACACATTTTTACTCAGTTGTAAAACGTTCTATTGTACATGTAACGTAATACATTAAAACTTTAAAATGTCAAGAATTTGTAGCATAAATAGTTTAAAGATTAGAGAGATAATTTCAAACAAATGAGAGATTAATTATTTGATGTCAATTCTATAAGATCTGAATTTACATAATGTAAATATTCATTTTTCGGTTTATACAATCGATATCATATCAGAAACTATCGGACATTGTGTTGTCATGCCCCTCTACTGAGATCAAATGTTACGTAATGTTCAATTAAAACAGTTCGATTACTCACTTGTAAATTTATTCGTACAAGGGTTAAGTTTTATTTCTACAGCTAAAATTTCTGTCTAGCATCTATCAAGTCTAGAAATAAACCACAGCAGGTTGTAGACAAATTTCCATTTAGGAGACGCTTGTAAAAATATTATTATATGTTGTATTAGATAAAAGGAGTTCCTGCATATTCTGCTGAAAGTCAAAACATAAAATCCTTTAACATTGTCACATGCGACATGTCAGATGGTAACTTTCAACCCTTAATTGAATGCAATGTTCAATCGACTTTTCTATCGACATTCTGCCTATGCGAAATGAAATAGATTACACAGAGTTTATTGCAAATCTCCTGTTTAATTAAGCACGAAACATATTTATGTGCATCTTAATTCAAACAGTTACAGTGCAATCGCAGCACCTGTGAATGCGCGATAGTAAAAGATTAACGTGTTTGAAATAACACATCATTTCCTTATTCTTTAATCGAGAGTAAACGATTTTATTAAACTTTTGTACCGATTCCAGGATATGGTTGAAGCATGTTTCCCTTAAGTTTACTTTGTACTAAATCTAATTTAGTTGATTGCTTTCGGAGTCGTTAGTTCTATATTAAAATTACTGCTTTAATCAAAGTTTATCTAAAAGAGTATGGCGTCGTATTGATTTGCTCCAACCTTCTGATATTACTTTTCAAAATGAACTTTAATTTAAGGGAATTCTATTAGTTTTTTGCGTCGTATACTTTAGTTGTTCTTGAGACATTAAATTAATTCTAAAAATTAAAATCGTACATCAACAGTATGACTTAAAAGGTTTATAGAAATAGTCATCAAGATTAGATAATGAACGTACATATATGACATCAAGCTGCAATACCAACTTAAACTTTATAGCTTCTGATACAGTTTATTATTATCTTTTTTTTTTTATTTGGCTACAATTTTTAAAATTTGCAGATTGTTCTACAAAGTAAAATTGAATTTTGTCTAAAATTATTTGCTAACATGAGGAAGATTTTTGTTTTTAAAACATAATAGATACTAATATATATAGGCAAACAATACCACTCAATTATTTTAACATGCGTTTTCACTGATGAGGAATGAATTTCCGAAATGTGCACATCTGGCACAACAAAATTTAATTGGTATTTGTGTTATTTATTTTCAACTCAATCATTTTCTACTTGTTGGTTCAAAGCAGAGTTATTTTTTTTCCATATGTGCCTTTATTGTTTTTTATGTTGGTAGTGTTCGGTTCAATAAAATTGTGTTTAACGCCAATTCACGATTTTTTAATTCTTATTTGGTCAGTTCTTCACACTATCAACCTTTTGCATTCATCAATAATAGCGAGGACAAACCTATACAGTTACGATATATTATGATTAGATTAAACAAACACTCTAGAACATTCACCTAAAGAGGAACAATTGTACACAAAGACTATTCTCGTTTGCGGTTGGAAGATTACAGTTTACTAAAAACTTGGATTTGAAATTTATTTAAAACTAAGGTTTGTTCCCTCATGCAAAGCATTCCTTAGCCGGATTTGGATTTATATAATTTTGGAACTTTAGATTCATTATTTTCAACTGTTTGGCTTATGTTTTTTATCTACCAAACTTTAAGGTCTTAGTGTCACTGATGAGGAATGAATTTCCGAAATGTGCACATCTTGCACATCAAAATTTAACTGGTATTTGTTATATATACTATTCACTTGAATAACGTCTTACGAACATATACATGTATTTGTGAAGGAAAATTTTTATTTCATTCGGGATTTTCTTCATATGATGTGAGCCACAAGGGCAAGATATGTTTTAATCGATGAAGAAACGTTATAGATTGCAATGGTTGGTATGTGTGCATTTTAAAAGCACTTGCTAATGCTATATTCTGCGACCATAATCAGATTTATAGTGTAATCTACCGTTTCATCGACAGAAAAAACTTTCTAACAATAGCGCGTCTATGTCTTGTTTAAAACCTTTGATTTTGTGTCCGTATGACATTAGCTCTCGGCTAATTACGGCTGAGGACATAGTTTGCCTTCGTGATCTTGTCTGATTTCAGAAAGTTGTTTGTTACGCTTTTTCACATTTTTTAGAAAGACAAAGCCAAAGATAAGAAACAGGAATAAAGACAGAAGTCATAAATATCAAAAATATGTTTATTTGCAATACTACCTCTGTCACCTGACGACAAACAGAGAGATTTGCTATAATATAACTGATCATTAACATATACAAACCAGGAAATAAATACGACATATGTATTTAATTCTTCGTTAAAATTGCACACATAAATTATCACATATATAAACATAATATATACACAAGGTAGTTAATTTTGGAAAAAAATAATAAGTCGTATCCTTCAAGACTCAACTTTTTGTCAGACGTGTTTCAGAGAATTAAGAGAATTCCAAATAATATTTTTCTTTTATCAGAGACCGAGAACAAATCTTAATAACGTAACTGATGTTCAAATCATATCATACTTTTTCAGTCTTCAGATGATCAAAATTTATATAGAAAATAAGGTGAATATTCAATTCGTAAAATGTTGAAAATCCCTTCCGTAATAATTTTTGTATTTTTTGAAATAACATTGCACTTTACAAAGTGTAACCCAAAGCAACGCTTAAAGAAAAAAAAATTAAGTTTATAAAGGTCAGTTTCTTTTGACAGTGCAATAATCACATTAGTTGATAATTTAGTCTTTCTACAATTAGTTCATTGTTTTATATTATTCGCACATTGCAAGTTCAGATAACAATACTGTGAAAAATGAAAAGAATGTTTCATTTGTTTGTATCAATACCTAAATTAATTCAAATGTTACTGTACTTGTATTGATTTAAGGGGATTGGAGAAACTTCTTCATAATAATTGACTTATGACATATTGGAGGAAAGTAGAGTTCCCGGGCAAAACCTACGGCCTTCGGCATATAAACTGACAATCTTAGTTGCGGAGTAGTGATTAATGTCAAAACTAGGATTCAATCATGTAAACTGAATATACCGAGGCCGTTAAGTATATAAGATAAAAAATGTATCTACGAAAGTATATGAAAACTTCTAAGCAGAATTAGATAAAAATTGTTTTACACCCTAAAGATTTTTTTTCAGATTTCGAGTCGTTCGGTTATGTAAATGTAAATTGGAAGAGAAAACTGGAGTGCCTAAAAAAACCAATTGACTTTCGGGATTAAAAAATCTTTGTTGTACTGAAATCTTCCGAAATTAGTTCGAATTAATGAAGGGTGCTTCGATCCTAAGACAGAACTAGGACCGCTAGGCATTCTAGGTTCCCCGATACCTATTAAAATTAAACAATGTATACAAAAAAATGAAACAATAAATAAAATATTTGTTAACTACATTTTACGGTACTATGATGCAAACTGATACAATTAAATAAAACAACACATTTTAATCAATATCAACATCATGTTCACAAATGTTTAATCCTTTTTATTAATGCTTGACTTACATGTATTTGATTATAGAATTTATGGATTTTTTAAAAGTATGGTAACTCTAAGTTGTAGTTTCCATTTAATGATCATCATTCAATTGAATAATGAAAATAATGAGTAACAGGTGGTTAAACTAGAATACTTTCTCTGTCAGTTTGTTTTATCAGTAATAATTTTAAAGCTTATGTAATGCCAGATAAAAAAACGGCAAAAAAAAAACATGTACTGGCCTTTTACAAAATGTGTTATTACATGCACTTATGAGTGTGAAGTGTCTATGGATAAAAAAAGCCAAAATTGAATTTACAAAAGTGTAAGATATTTGTTGTCTTTAAATCTATGCCACGGACGGAACTATTATCGATGATTGAATTAAACCAAACCAAGCATTTGACAAAAATGATTGAAAATGATTCGATTTTATTGATGTTCATTTGCTGAATGTATATTCACGAAATACTTCTTTACACTCAAAGAGGACCCCTCTTAGTAGAAACTGTATAGCGTCGTCCTCGAGAAAGAGGCAGTCTCCGCTATTTCTTGGAACTAATATAAATGGTGCCATTTCTTAACTGTACTTAATAACATCAACTTCTTGCTGTAAACTCTCTAACAAAGACCCAATGTGTTCAATTTATGCCGTGCAAAAAACTAAAGACAACAACTGTAGTTAATATACAGATAGAAACAAAAGCATTCCACGTCTACTTCAATAGACTCTTTCGATCACGTAGCACGTTTTAAGGCATGCTATTAAAAGTTGACCAAGTATAAATCAAGAAATTTGAGTGTAGAGTAACTGTTTCTAAATTTTTGACATATCACCAAAACATATCGTATAAATGAAGATGAAATGAAAATGTTAAATTTCATATTTAAGAAAATTTCTTATGTTATTTCAAAAAGAAATGCGTTAAAAGTGAAGGTATGTTTTAAGTCTCGCGGATATATCGCTGTGTCGTAGCTTAAATGTCTTTATAAGGAGAATTCAATGGCTTAAGAATAATACGAAATCCTAATCGTTCTTATCACTTTTTTTCAATTTGTACTAGATTTTTCTTTTTGTTCTGTTTTTAGAAAATTAGTCAATGGATGAATTTACATTTCAGTATATTAATGCAGTATTATTTGTTCTTATGCCATATTGTTTATTACTGATGCTGTAAACTGATTCTATGCGAACTGAAAATGATCTACATAAAAATATGTTTCAAGCATAGCTCGACGGCACAGCAAGTCCACTTTAACATTTGAACCTGGGAATGGCATAGTTTTCCTAAATTATTGACTTGCTGCAAAACTTTGGTTAAAGAGACACTTTAACACTGACACAACGATTTGTGATAATGACGTATTTACACATCAAAAACATGGAACAGAATTTTGCATGAACACATTATTACAAGAACATGACTCACTATATACAGATGTACATTATACATATTTCTTTTCCAATATACAACTTTTGCATATTATTTGCATACAATACTTAAAATCTACCGTTCCTGAGACCCCTGATATATCAACGTTCTATTTTACCTCACTAATAATTACACCCAGCTACCGTTCATCGATCGTACTTTATGTGTATAAGCATGCATACTTACGACCATGTATTATAGGGCCCCTTAATGAATCAAGTAAAACCCATTGACATTCGTGCTAAAGTAATTTTTTTCATTGGATTTTAAATCCCATAATTTTATTTTTACCTTGAAACGTTTTATGTTGGAGGTATGTGACGAAAACCTCCAAAACAAATGTCCACGAAATTGTCCACGAAATTCACGTGGCAAATCAAATCAAAATCTATCTGATCCTTTCTGGAATTTAAGCTGCAGCTAGTCTTGGCAAAGGGTAAGATAAAACTGGATTATTTTAAACATATAAAATGGCGGCTGCTTGTGTTATATTCTGGAATTGCATATGGATCAGTTGCAATTTGTAAAAAATGCCGAAATCCATAATTACCGTGTGCAGACTGTAACTTTAGGTATATAAAGTTTCTTATATCATAACATTCATCATACTGGTATTCTAACAACTCAATTCACAGACCTGTACTTGGTTTTAAGTAACAGGTCGTTTTTAATCTCAAATACTATTAAATATTAATATGAAAAAAGTTATAATATGCATATGATACCCTGCTTGCATATCAATATCATATTCCATACAAATGTTTTCTTCTGCCTACGTCCTTCCTTTTTTGTTACTATACACTGTGTCTCCAAACAACTGAACTTACACTGCGCGACCTTTGACAACGTTTGATATTGTAGATGTATTGTCTTAACTAGCCCAATTCATAGTTCCGGTCAAATATTTGTATTTTTCCCTATCTTCAACATTTTATTCAGACGGAAATCTCCATTAATGTTGCTGAATTTAAAAGTTGAAATATGAAACGAAACATCACAATCATTTTCAAAGCTGCGTATCATCTTATTTACAAACATATTCATGGTAGAACCCATTGAGAAATTCTAAACTACTCGTTTACTAAACAACCTTCTAGATGAGGCTTACTGCGACATCCGGTTCCGGTGTGGATGTAATAGTCAAATCCAAACGGTGTATATTTTTGTTAATGAATTTTAAACAAAATGCATAATGAAGTCAACAGAACAATGTATAAAATAAAGTTATCTCTGTGTACTGTGTACCCATTTCCATTATCAGAGCTCCTCTTTCCGGAGAGAAAAGTGGGGTTTCCATTTTTAGTTTCTGTTCCTGTCCCTAAATGTAAAATAAAATTATGGTACAAAAATAGTATAATTTGTAGATTTGATTTAAAAATTAATTAAAACGCTGAATTCAAAACAAATTTGTAATATTGTAGACGTGGTGCAAAATTTATTCTCACAGAAATACAAAAAAGGAAACAAGTTTGAAAAAATTGTGTTTGATTAAAAGTTTGATTGAAACTGTTAATCTTGTTGCATACGAATTTTGCAGAGGCATGGTCATGAAACAAAGGATGAGGGTAATGTTATATATATATTAAGTTTTGTTTCTCAACAATAACATACATGTATTCGAGCCTTTAACATCGAACGATTAAAGGTTGTGTCGGTGTCTTTGCCTTCAAAATTGAACGATTAAAGGTTGTGTCATGGTTTTTTTTGCCTTTAACATCAAACGATTAAAGGTTGTGTCATGGTGTCTTTGCCTTCAAAATTGAACGTTGTAAGGTTGTGTCATGGTTTTTTTTGCCTTTAACATCGAACGATTAAAGGTTGTGTCATTTTGTCTTTGCCTTCAAAATTGAACGTTGTAAGGTTGTGCCATGGTTTTTTTGCCCTTTGTCAATAAATGTTTTTTCAGTCAAATTTATTTTCCATTAGAAGTTTTGTACAACAGGATAATATTTGATGTATGTTTCGAAAAATCATGAGGAGTTAACCGAATTCTTAATAAAGTGTGATTACTCTGTAAACGTTAGATACGATAATAATTACAAAATCAGTAGAAGTATACACGTGGATTTATTATTGTACTAAAACACATCCGTAATGCTAAAAATATTTCTGTTTTAGATACATAATTAAGATATTCGCAATCGACCATATATCCGTTATATAACATATTAATTGCATTTTACCAAGATCAAAGAAGGACTGTGTGCCCAAAGTCATGAATCAACGAACTTTTATGTAAAAAACAGATAAAAAATTAGACAATATTTTTACAGTAAAGAATAGATGAAAAAATTACAATGTGCATTTACTTACATCTCTTGGTTTGATTTGATTCAGCTGAAACGAGAAAGAAAATTACATGAAATAAATAATAAATGCAAAAAAATTATATTTCATCATTATATTACTCATTTTGTTTCATATTATGACTGCTTTATCAATAGCCATGTGTGTTTTTCGGGTTTTGAATGCTTTATTGATTTTATGAACGGGTTCATGAAATATGTGACTTGTTCAATTATAGAATTTGTAAAGGAAAAAATAAAAATAAATAAATAAATAAATAATAAATAAATAAATAAATAAATATCTTTTTCAGCACTAATGGTTTCTGCCAAGACAAATTAGATATTTAACTATAATTTTCTTATGTTGTGATTATAATTAGTTTATTATCTTGTTTTGTTCCCACTATTGTGGTGTATTCTTGTTTACTTTGGTTATGCATGTTCATATTAAACAGATGGATGTAAAGGGTATGATAAGGTGCCCCCGACGTCTCAAGCAATATCTGTATTTAGCCCCCTCCCCCTTTTTAATGTTGTAACGCAATGCAAACTGACGATAATTGGTCTCATAAACTGTTTTGAAACACTAAATTCATCATCCATTCTATTGCTTTATCCTAATATCACTTTGTGAATATTCTTTTAACACATCTATCAGAACTAGTACTAAGTTATTTTAAGAACTTTTTTAAATTGAGCAACACATTTGGTTAAGTGTTATAGCCCTAGTCTAGGTATACCAGATACAATGAAAATGATTATCTGAATGACAAATATGTGCAAATGCAGTTTTGCTAAGAAAATGATTAAAATTGGGGGTTACGGGTTAACACGTGTTTAATATTGAAATTAAGATATACATGTAGCTAAAATGTTTAGTTGACTATAATCATACTCGTTACCAATTATCCAATTATTTAAAAAGCCTTACAATCTTCAGTTTTATTGGATGTGTTTATTTAGTCTGATGTTGTACAATCTCCAAGGTGAGAAGTACATAAAGGGCGATTGTTTAGTACCTTAGTCGGACAATCAGTGTTCAATATCGAAAACATAAACAATCATAAACACAAAATAAATCAAATGACATGACTGTGGTTGAACATAAAATGTAATATATATATACTTATCTAGCACAAAAACAAGGTAAGAATTAAAAGTATATTTGCTGTACAATTGATAATTTCATAACGCGTATCGATAACGTTAGCATAGATTGTATTCTTTGACAAGACACGTTATGATAAGCATTGCATTAATTCCTTGGTATCAAATACACTGAACAACACTAGGGAATACACATTGGAGGTATAACATATGACATGCACACTAAATCTATACAAAGTATACAAATAACAAACGTATGGATAATTTGAAAGATTTTTGATAAGTTTGTATCTAAAATACCTGGGGGAAATTATATTACACGATGTTACATGGTCTAGAACATTATAAAAACATAATTATCTTACAAAGTGCATTTTACAGTGTTACTTTTCTGCATTATTTAGAGATATGACTACTTAGATTATACATAATATTTGTTATCTACTCTTCATTTGATAAACTCTGTATGCGTCTTTTCTTACAATTGTTGCCACGTGAAGTTTAAAACAAATAAATTAGCTTTCACATTGACTACAAATAAGAGATTTCATTTTATTTAAAACTAAATGAAACAGCTTTGGGCAAATTGAATTTAGAGAAAACTATTTTTAATCTTTGTTGAATGCGTGTGGTTCGAGAGTATCTGTTATAGTTTGAGTAAAAATGAATAACTAAAACCACTACTATGGTTGATAAAATACATATGAATATTTTATTTACATGTTAAAATAAAAAAAAAGTTGTCATAAAAAATAACTGGAGATAGGCTTTTAGCACAAATACTTGATTTTGAAGTAAAGGAATCTGACTTAAATTTGTTTTAAATATAGACATGACGTAATAGGAGGTTTCAATAATGCATTTGGGCTTTGAACATTTTTGATATTTTATGTTTTTATTCGGAACGTATAGATAATTTTTTTTAATTTAGCTTTCCGTGACATAACATAATTTTTTTCCCCAAAAGATGTATTGTCATTGAATTTTACTTCCGATATATATCCATAGAAAATTTATATATATATATATATATATATATATATATATATATATATATATATATATATATATATATATATATATATATATATCACTACATAATAAATATTTCAAACAAATACGTTACTCTCATGTCAAAAAACATGGAAATGTATGATTATCACCACAAACACCATTTATATTATCTGTATATACAAGGATGCTTTTTTAAAACTGTTAAAAAAATACTGGTTGGTTTACATTTCTGTGTTTTTGTTTGTGTCTTATTCTTTTGCCCGTTCATTTAGTTGCAAAAAAATTTTTTGACCGTGGCCCTGAGGCAATAAATGGGCTAAATTCTATGTTTTGGTCAGATGCATAACTTTAAATTTGGTTTTCAAAAAAATTCAAAATTTTGCACACGATACAAAATAATTTGTTTTAGCCAAATCATCGATGATTTTGTTACATTAATGGCTCAAATTGCATTTCCGGATTTCTCTGTTTTGTTTTAACATTGGAAAGAATACTAGGTTTGATAGAAGTGTGCCTTCATTAACAGATTTTAATGTGGTTTTTAATAATTGCAAAAATACTAAATTTGCTTCTTTTTTTTCTTTTTTTTTTTTTTAACTGTATTTTAAAAATTATTTCTACGTGAACAAATTTGAAAATTGTATGTTTCTAAACTTACCATGCAATCACAACTAAGGTAACAATTGCTTCTTAATTGTGATGTAGCGACTTCAAAAAATTAAAATTTTAAATGAATAAATTAGATGAAAATGTACTTATTTATTAGAATTAATATTGTATGCAATGACGGTCTTTTTTTTTTTGGTCTAATCATATTTCGTACTTTGATACATTAAGTGCCTGCGTACCGAATTATGAAAATCAAACATGTCAAGAATCTATGAATGTTAAAATCATCAGAGCGAAAAAAAACATGAATGTACAAATGTAAAGTGCAAATAAACTGACGAAAAAATTGATGCAAACGCAACAAAAAGATTTCCTTTCGTCTCTCGTCACTTATTTTTCAATGCATTTTTTCTAATTACTTAACTAAAGCAACACAAAGAAAACGTCTGAGAATTACATCACAGAACGAATGGTCTTTTTCATTTATGAAGAATGCCTATAGCAATTTATCAAGACATGCAACAAAAGAAACTCTCATGTAATTTTTGGCAACGGAATCAGCAAATCAATGAAGAATATATTTTTCTTTTCTGACAGAAAGAGAGAACTGTTTAGTGTTGATGTCACCGTGTGTTATAACTATATGGTTCTGGTTTTATTCATTTAGTGTAAATAATTCTTACGAATAAGCATTATGTGCTCTTGTTTTGTTTACATGTGATATCACTTTCTATTACTTAGCGGATTTCTTGTTCGCTGTTTAGTTAAATATGGCCCATTTTAAATTTTTAGGCGTGGTTAAAATCCTACAAAAGTTCAATTCACATCTCTGGATAGTTTTCAATATATCCAGGTTCTATCTAAAACCGGAAATTATAATCTTAATATGTGTTTTTCTTGTTGCTTTTTTCTTATTATTTAATTGATTTCTGTGATGTGTATTTTCATTTAATTTTATTATTTTTGTGCAGTAGTTAATGCCAAGTATGTGTTCAACATCAAGATCTCTATTCCATTAATATCACTCGCATTTTTCTGTTTTTATATACAATAATATTACACATTTTATGATATGGAAATATGATTACCCTAAATTTCAGATCTAACTCATCAAATTAGAATAGATTTTATATGTATTGCAAAATGATGTTTTTGATATTTTGCTATTACATGTCATTTGGTTGAAAATATCAATAAAAACGCACTATGTTGGAAATTAATTAAAATAAATGGGTTTTAAGAAACTTAATCCTTTCAAACAGAGGCTATTAGAAAGCACTATATTGTATATTAATCTATAAAAGGTCAGTTAGTACAAAAATAATATCAAGGAGAGAGAGAGAGAGAGAGAGAGAGAGAGAGAGAGAGAGAGAGAGAGAGAGAGAGATTTGTATTTGAATCCTAATTATCTCTTCATTTTATTGGAAACATATATGTTAGTCGTGACAAAGTTTCCAGTACAGTTATTGCCATTAGGTGTTAAGTAAATTATTACAGCGATTGCAAGAAAAATTTACTAATATAAGAAACGGGTAAAAATAAAATTATATAGACCAAGAGGCCCAAAAGGGCCTGTATCGCTCAACTGGCACTTTATTTGCATGTGAATTTCAGACAGCCATGCCGCTAGCTATTGTCAGTTAAGCTAAAATGTTTCAGAAAAAAATGATATGTATGTGAAATGGCTATATATCTGTCATATACCATTTTTTGAATTTAATCATAAAATACATTCAAAAAATGGTATATGACAATTGTCATATACCATTTTTTGAATGTATTTTATGATTAAATTCAAAAAATGGTATATGACATATCTACTGTCTATATACCAAATTTGAACCAAATTGTATGATATATAACTGTGTATCGGCCATTCATTACTTTTTGCTATTCATAATAACAGCGGCCATTTTGGATGCCACAGTTTGTGCAAACTTTAATCTGCATCACCTAGGAACCTTGCACACCAAATTAGGTTCAAATAGGTCCAGTAGTTTCTCAAAGATTTTCAAAGAATTGGCTTAATATAGCACCTTATTATATTTGAATATTCTGCTAATAGCGACCCAATTAAAAAATGTTTCTGAAAAACCTGTTACATATGTTAAATGGCTATGCATCTACTTTCTACATGCCAAATTTGAACTCAATCGGTTGATAAATAAACGTGTATCAGCCATTTATCACTTTTTGCTATTAATAGTAACGGCGGCCATCTTGCATGCCGCAGGAAGTTGATTTGTGCAAACTTTAATCTGCATCACCTAGAGACCTTACACACCAAATTAGGTTCAAATAGGTCCAGTAGTTTCTGAGGAGAAGATTTTCACAAGTTGTTTTGTTTTTGTTATACTTAACAGAAAGTCTGGGAAAATGGGAAAAAAAATCTTAAAATATTTCCATAAAGTCAAGTGCACATCTTCAATATAGATAGAAAACATTCTGTGAAGTTTCAAGGCTTTTGGTTGAAATCTGTAGATGGAGTTGAGGTCACAAAGTAGGAACCCCCCGTTCAAAAACTTGCTAAAAAGTGACTAAGTTTCAAAGTCTCGAGAAATGGGAAAAAAATCTTGATATATTTCCATAAAGTCAGGTTCATTTTATCAATATATATAAAAACATTCTGTGACGTTTCAAGGATTTTGGGTTTAAAACTGTAGGAGTAATTGAGTTCACACTAAGTGTGTAAGTATGTACCCCAGTTCAAAAACTTGCTAAAAAGTGACTAAGTTTCAAAGTCTGGAGAAATGGGAAAAAAATCTTGAAATATTTCCATAAAGTCAAGTGCACATCTTCAATATAGATAGAAACATTCTGTGAAGTTTCAAGGCTTTTGGTTGAAAACTGTAGATGGAGTTGAGTTCACAAAGTTGGTACCCTATTGCGGTGCAATGAGGGTCAAATGTAATACTAACAAATACACCAAAGGAAAAGAACAATAATAAATAACAATAAAACAAAATAAAATACTTACAATTCAAAACCATTAAATTATGAGATGTGATTTCTAAGTCAGAGCTTCTACAAATATAAGTTCCAGAATCCTGTAGTTCACTATGTCTAATTATCAATTCACTAATCAGCATCTTTGTTTCACTTTGCCTAAATTTAGTAACAAAAATTTCATGGGCTGAATCGCCTTTAATCTTTAATCCGTCTTTAAACCAATCGACGTCTTCTGGAGGATACTCTATTCCCGTGGCGTTACAGGATAATACTATTTCACTACCGAAATCTACAAATTCTGGCCCTGAAATGTGGATGGCTGAAAAAACAAAGAAAATGTAGAGGCTATTTCATTATGATGATTAAACAATCATTGATATGTTTAATTAGAATTTAAAGTTAGTGGTATATCTTTATCAACTAAATTAAAGAAAGTTTAAGATAAGGAAGATACCAAAACAGACTAATGCATCATTTAAAATAAAGTTGTTTACCCGATGATCAAAATAAGATTTCCAAATGACAATAACATATAAAATACAACGAACATCAAAATTTACCACTCCAAGTTTATTAAATAAGTATGCAAATTACGTACATATGGGAACTAGTGGTAAAATTTATGATTATATGTAAAAGGTTATTGGTTGTTTTAGTAATTTGACATAGCAACAACAAGTGTTTTTATTTTTCATTTTCTCAACCGGTCCCAAGTCAGTATTTTTAAACACATAACCAGTTGTAAAAACAGTTTTAAACATATAAATGTTGTATTTATTCATCAATTACCACAACATGTTTTTCTGTTACAAAATGGTTTATAAATTTGTTCTCGCATGTTGACCTTATTTTGCTATTAAAACTGATTTCCATGACAACAAAACAATTATAAAACCATCGTGTATTTTGTCGTGATATGTGTTAGTTTTTGTTGTGGCTTTCACCAAGTACCCATGTTCTTAACCACTCTATGTAAACATGTAAATTGTTTCCTATGAAATACAAATAAAAACTACATTTTAAGTCGTAAGATGACAAATCCAAATTGAAATTGTATTCTCTTTCTATTTGTTACATAGTTCTAGTTGCAATTTTTTTTGGATTTTTTTTTTTTTGTTTCAGATAACAGATATCAGTTAACGGATACAAAATATAAAAATAAATAAAAACGAAACTGGAAATTTCAAGTCAAATGAAAATAGCTGTGCTGTGTAAGAAAATAGTTTTGCATCTCTACGGTACAGATCGCAATAAGCGGGCTTTTTGGGTTACATACGCAACTCACAGGAATGTTCAAAGGACAATTAACTTAAAATGTAATTAAAAGAAACAAAAACATAAAAATAAAAGTTTGGACAGGTATTCATATACATAATGTATTGTCATATGATGCCAAAAAAGCAAAGCTACAATGTCACTACAAAATCACACATAAATGAAAGTAAAATTAGCAAGCAGATTATGGTTGACAAATTAGTAAGATATTGGCAATACACGAACATCGCTACAGATATGCATTACTGCTATTTCAAACTTCATCCATGTGCTTTAAAAATCTAAATTGTGATTTAGTTTCATATGACATTTTTGACATAAGTCATAAAAATCTCATTATTTCTTGATATAGGTATCATATATATTAAATCAATTTTAAAATGATGTTCATTATAATGAATTTTATTTACGTATAAAGTGCATTGTCGAAAGGTATCATATTACAACGTAACTTTATATTATACAAACGGATACAATATTGATATGTATATGATGTGCCATAGGAAGCAATATTTGATTCCAACAGGTGAATTTCGAGACAACTAAAAACAAAAATCATCATCATCATCATCATCATCAAAAACAGTTTAATGACTACATCTTTAAACATTGTACTGTGTGTAAAACTAATATATTTTTAAAATAAAATATTAAGTGATTAATTAATTTTGTTAGATATATACTATACATTGTATACACTTTAGAAAAAAATTTGTGATTGTGAATTGTATACCTGGGTTAAAATATTTTTTCTTTTTTCGATTTTTTCTATGTTTTTTACGATGACCTGAAAGTGTAATTTAATTATGTATTAGATTTTTCTTCAGTCTAACTATAGAAATAAGTAAAGCCAAAAGAAAGTAGAACAAGCAAAACAAACAAACAAATAAACAAATACATTACATAGGGAAAATGTTAAGTTTAGATAGACAGAATAGAAGTTACACGAATCCCTGAGTTTTTATAAACGAAATTTCATTTATAAAAAAAAATTGTACTGTCTGATTCACGTCTGCCGTAGCACTAGTTTTTCAAGGTTTTAGAAGAGATATCAAAAAATTTTGTAGAATGCCACATACCGTTATGACGTATGCATTTTGTCGTAATTAACTGACACCAAACTAAATGCCATCTTAGCTGGAGTATAAAATGCAGAGCTTTTTAAAATCCTTACGGGGATTTAATATGGGAAAACGCACAAACGCTCATTCCGGAAATACATCGCTGAAAAATCATGCGGGTTAAGAAAATAGAATTGCGCATGACCGACTTTCCCATTTTCGCTGGCCAGGTAATATCGTCTGCAACTTGACATCAAAAGGAATATATAACTGTAGGTCTAACAACAGCGATCTAACCTACAGCTGAATGAACTATTCCAGAATTTTTCTACCATAACCCGCATGATTATTACAGCGATGTATTTCCGGAATGAGTGTTTGTGCCTTTTCCCATATTAAATCCCCGTAAGGATTTTAAAAAGCTCTGCATTTTATACTCCAGCTAAGATGGCATTTAGTTTGGTGTCAGTTAATTACGACAAAATGCATACGTCATAACGGTATGTGGCATGTTACAAAATTTTTTGATATCTCTTCTAAAACCTTGAAAAACTAGTGCTACTGGCAGACGTGAATCAGACAGTAAGATTCTTTTTTTAACAAACGTTATTTTTTCACTCAATAAAAATTAGTTCTTGTTACAAGAGCAGCCATTAATAATCAAGTTTAAATCGAAAATGCAGCATTTGAAATATATAAAAAGTAAGATTCCGTACAATTAATCAGAAGTCAGTGAGATGCATATTTAAGTGAGACTTAAAAATGTAGACATTTGGCCCCAAAGAATAATTCCTTTTATGTCATATCGTACCATACTCTGAACTTTTGCACCTACATGTATAACCTGGACAATTTGTATCATAATCTTAGTTTTCAATATATTTTACACATTGTCATGAACATTTTGTGTAATGACAAAAAAACATTAAAATGTCTGTCTCGGCTTCAACTATATATAAAAAAATAAATATTAGTAAATGACTTATTGAAATATATCTTAATATATTTTTGAAAGGGGACGAATTGTCTGTTGGATCGTTTGCATTATATATAATGTCAAACATTTCATTTAATGTACAGTAAATAAATTAATGCCATTACATATGATAAAAGCATGGGACAATGTGTCCAGCGTATGATACGAAATGCCCAGTGGGACAAAATGTCCTGTACCCTACCTGCTTTTGATTTTTTCTTTTGTGGTTTTTGAGAACCTGTAAAAAATGGAATGGATCCAAAATAATACATTTATTGCCAGCGCATGCTTAAATTTATATCTAATAAAATAAAGTATTGAATTCCACTGAAAACTGAATATAGATATTTTACAAAATCGACTATACCCAATACATACATTGAACATTAGATTTGTACCAATAAATGATTAAACATAAAACATTGAATACTATCATACAAAACAGCAATTAAACTATAAAACTGAGCCACGAGGACTGATTTAAATTTTTGATATGAAACAAACACAGCTTTTTATTATCTTTTTTTTTAAAAAATTTATTGCATATGCCGTGTTTTAATGTTGGTGAAATAATATTGATATAATAATATTGTTCTGAATATTATGCAAACGCTTATTATATGTTTTAGACACAATAAAAAGTGGTTTAATATCGATTTTATACAAACGGTGCAGATCGTGATAGTTTTAAAATGGCCATTTAACTTTTACTAGTTCTCATTTGTAACAGTATTATAATGATGTGCTACACTCATAAATTTAGAAGCGATAATGTATCTGAACAAATGATAAGGCTAGGATTTATTGCCAAAATGACACTAAAGTCACTGTACATAACATCATCGTAATATGAGCGGTAAAAAAACTTAAAACATTTGAAGTGATTTGGCATCAATCTATCACAGCCTAATGCATTTAACGTGTAATTCAGTGAATGTTGTCTAGCAGTTCGAGGCAGAAACAACCAATTTAAGATACCCAGAAAGTGCGAGACAATTACGATAAGACTAATAAATATAGCCAAAAGATAAAACAGTATTCTTGTATCTGACAGCACGATTTAAACACATAATCTATTTGAAATTGAAACTGAACATCCCGAACTTGGCAATATACACCCAAGAAACCTTATTCAAACGCACTTTTACAATATATCATATGTTAATCTCTTGTTTGTAAAACTCATGGGTTACCGATATTTAACTTGGCGTTAAATTTAAAAACAAGCCAATCATTACAATTGCACATCACAACAGTGCAAATGAACTTATCAAAAGTCCAGGAAATCACAAAATAATAATAGAACAGGAAAGAAGACGGACAAATGTAAACTTAGTTCTCGTTTAGGGTCTATCTGTCCTAGAACATTATGTTATTATCTGATTGCACATTACAAGGATACTTTAAATTGATTAAAGAAATATAAGAACAGCAAAACCAAATACTAAGGTTTTCAAGAATGCCAGTAGAATAGTATTTCAAGTAGACAAGAAAGGTAAATAAACCGTTACCAGGCGTTATTATATATGCCAATACGCTGTAATTACCTATTTATGCGCGCTTTCGACCTAGCCCTGTTCATTAAAAAATTGTTACTCGCATGTCGTGACCTGTACAAATACACTTCACAAATGCACCAACAAAAACAAAGCATTTCGGAAATGTTAAAGAAAATTAAAACATATTGAGATTACCTGTTTACATCACTCATATTTCAAATAAAAGCGTCATAAAAATTTCTGATAATAAATTCTTTATATGTTTTATTACATCCATGAATATGAATACAACAAAGTGTATCTTAATGAATTCCAAAGATTATCACAAAAAGTAAAAAAAAATCACTGTTGTTGGAAAAAGAAACATGCAAATGAAACTGTAAGTTTAAATTTCACAACAATATCATTTACACCAAAAACTATCAGCAAAAAGTGTGCATTAAGTGATGCATCAACCTAAGAAAAAGTTTTAAAATGGTATTTTAAAAATACTGTATATAAAGTATCTAAATGCTAGAAAAGATAAAAAATATGAATAAACCGGAAATTCTATACCTAACCCTGAATGACGTCCATATATGTTGTCTTAGAAAAATAAATAGTTAAAAATAAGAAACACTAGTCTGATTACATCTAAGAACCCACTGAGGAGTACATCATATAAGTTTTAGTGATTATCGACACAAATTGTAAACGAAAAAACGTTGTTTTTTAAAGAAAAATCCGTCTACAATCTTCTCAAAAATGTTACCATAAACTAAATCTGCTTACACCACCACTGTTTATTTAAAATCAACACTTCTCTTTACAATAGGTATTGCGACTATTAGGTCACAAACCGTTAAAAGCCACAGCAGCACAGAATATGAAATAACTTACGATGGAACAAGAGAGCAGGACAAGATACTGACATCATTAAACATCCAAGCGCAATATGTAGCAAAATATGAAAATTGTTAGTATTACCTACCATAATTTTTTTTACATATTTCATTATCATTTAAAATTAATGATGAACAAAGCAGGTACTTAAACACAAAGTTTATTATTTTGAAAAAATATTTATTTAATAAAAAGTGTAATTTTTCACAAAGGTCTTAAACATGCTATGAACTGGAATAGATCATGTTCGGGAAATGGACATGCCTTTTACCTGGCTTTATTTCTTTTCTTTCATTTCTTTCGCCTGTAGCAAGCCATATTTGAATCAAGTATTAAATCAAATTAATTGAAGTGAGAAAAAAATAAATTTTTAAAATGTTGTTGTGCGTCTAAATACATTTAATTTCACATGTTAAAATTCATAAATTTTGACTGTATTTATTGCAATATGACTTCTATTAAGTACATAAAACATATATTACTTCTAAGGCCGTCATATTTTCTTTGTTGGCATTTTTGGTAACTTTAACCAGCTAAAATTTACGAAAATGTTTTGTTTACAAAATTAGTTCGATATTCACACGTCAAAATCCATCACATTTAACTATTGAACGTTTATCTCAAAGACTGGTTTTACTTCTGAAACCGTCAAGTTTTCTTTGTTGTAACGTCAGTGTAACCAACTTATAAAAGTCATGGTTAATTTGTTTTCTATCAAGGTACTTGTAGCATTTATTGATAGGTAATTTTGTATATGATGAAGTAGGTACTGTATCTTAATGACTTCGGTATGTTATTGTGAATTTTTCTATAGTAAAGTAGTTGTAAATCATTTTTAAAAAAACGGATATTACAGGCAAAAAATTCTGATCACGCGTAAAATTCGTGACTGACAAGGACACAATACCATAAATAATTTCATAATTTCACCTAACATTATGAAATATTAATGTGTCTTCAAAAAATTCAATAACAAAACAATAGATCTTTGCTTGCTTAACATAAATACACTGCGAAAACAATAAATTATAGCGATACTAAAAAATTTTTAACACAGAAATAGAAGCATTCTTAGTTAAAAAAAATATCAAAGTTACTACAGAAGACAACACGAAATTTTATGATAAAATGTTAAATTAATGTTATAAAAAGGAAATTCACCTTGAAGATGTTTGTTCTTCTTCGGTTTGGCATCTGAAATATTAAATAACATAAGCTCATGAGATTATTAAAGACAGGCAACTCGGAAAACAAATACCAATTTTAACATTATAATATATACCTTCTATCATATACATTGGTGTTAATGCAATACAACATGAAAATGTTACATTAAATTCCAAAGATATTAGGACAGGCATGCTACATGTTTTGGAGATTATGACATTTCCCCTCGAGAGTATTTGTTAAAGATATAGAGTATGAGTTATTCTTTTTTAAATCTTTAATATATTTTAAGTAGCATGCACATTTTTCAAAATATGAAAATTGTTTAGCTGTCAAAATATTCCCCATGGGCGAGTGTTTTTTTTAAACACAGACCACTACAAACCATATAAAAGGTTGTTCACGTCCTGATGTTATCTTATACATCGAGTCTATTTCAGAAAAAGATGAGTGTAAATAAAAAAAAAACCGTAAAAGCGTGATTATATACAAATGCTTTTATGTAAATGTTAATTTTTGATGCGGTTTTGGCTAAACCATATTTTTAAAAAACCTGTCTTCATCTAAAGACCTACTTGTTTGCAGACTAATAATTTTTATTCTATCAAAAAGTCACCAATAAACACGAAATCTAGATTTTATTTTTTATTTCAAGTAATACATATATTAGTGTGTGTGTGTGTGTGTGTGTGTGTGTGTGTGTGTGTGTGTGTTTACATACCTAATACAGTTAGTGTTACATTTCTTCTTAAATCTTCTTTGGTACTGATTTGACATTCATATACGCCACTGTGAAATTTTTGTACATTTTTTATCACAAGATTCCATACATTTTTCTCATTCTTTTTCTTTTCGTGTTCTATGCTAAAACTTGAATCAAGAGTATAGACAAAGTCTCCTATTGTTAATGCAAAACTCTGCGTTGTTTTCTTCCAAATTATCTGAAAAAAGGAGTGAAATAAAAAAGTCAGGAAATAACAAGCACAAAAAATCTTAATAACACATCTACTGTTAAAATGAGTAAAAAGACAATGATCTATACCGTTAAGTCATGAAACCTCCTGACCGTCAATTACTGGGAGTTAGGAATAAATAGTCTGATTATACGTCTGTTTGTCTGTGTGTTTTATTTTTAAAGTTTCGTGTTTATGTTTGCATTGCTAAGTGCATGTTCTCGCTAAGAATCATTAGATATTAACTTTATTTAACTGGTATCCTAATGTTCTACTCCGTCATATTGAATGCATAAAGACTTTTGCAATTTTTGCAATTTCTTGATAATGGCAATTGTACATATTGAAAAATTAATCAAATCAATTAAAGGTGAAAAATTTAACATTTCAAAAAACATCTATAAATTTATAGCAGTTTGAAGAAGCTAACTTTGAAATATCAACCATAAATTTCACTATATCAACGATTGGAGATGTGCTAATAACAGATAAACTAGTTATTAACAATAACTAAATTTTGACAACTTAAGACCGATTATGTCGGTGGGCGATGTCGAGATAGAACATGTTGGCAGTATAATACGTACATCTTATTTAAACTGTAACTTTCAGTTTATGATTAAGATGCATTTAATTTAACTTATTTCTGGGTATTACAAAATTAATATGGTATTGGCGTTTTTTATCTATTTATTTTATTAATTTTATTTAATTTTATTTTATCTTATTTTATTTTATTTTATTAATTTTATTCAATTTTATTTATTTTATTTTCTTTTATTAATTTTATTAATTTTATTTATTTTATTTTATCTTATTTTATTTAATTAATTTTATTTAATTTTATTTATTTTATTTTATCTTATTTTATTTTATTTTATTTTATTTAATAATTTTATTAATTTTATTTATTTTATTTTATTTTATTTTTTTTTATTTTATTAATTTTATTTAATTTTATTTATCTTATTTTATTTTATTTTATTTTATTTTATTTTATTTTATTTTATTTTATTTTATTTTATTTTATTTTATGTATTTATTTATTTAATTTTTTTTTATTTTATTTTATTTTATTTTATTTTATTCTATTTATTTTATTTTATTTTATTTTATTTTATTGTATTAATTTTATTTAATTTTATTTATTTTATTTTATTTAATTTTATTTTGTTTTATTTATTTATTTAATTTAATTTAATTTAATTTAATTTAATTAATTTAATTTACTTTAATTTAATTTAATTTAATTTAATTTAATTTAATTTAATTTAATTTAATTTTATCTTATCTTATCTTATTTATTTTATTTTATTTTATTTATTTTATTTTATTTTATTTTATTTTATTTTATTGTATTAATTTTATTTAATTTTATTTATTTTATTTTATTTAATTTTATTTTGTTTTATTTATTTATTTAATTTAATTTAATTTAATTTAATTAATTTAATTTACTTTAATTTAATTTAATTTAATTTAATTTAATTTAATTTAATTTAATTTAATTTAATTTTATCTTATCTTATCTTATTTATTTTATTTTATTTTATTTATTTTATTTTATTTTATTTTATTTTATTTTATTGTATTAATTTTATTTAATTTTATTTATTTTATTTTATTTTATTTTATTTTATTTTATTTTATTTTATTTTATTTTATTCTATTCTATTCTATTCTATTTTATTCTATTTTATTTTTTACTGAAGGCTTAACTTACATCAACGGTTAAATAAGAAAGTTCTAAACTTTAATTTAAGGTCAAAACCTCAATTTGACATCCTGAGTTCAGAATATTTTTGTGACTTCCAATAGTTCAAAACTATCATTTTTACGTAAGAGTCTATAAAAGAGTGTAATTAAGATAGCTAAGACTATATGTTTCATCTCAAAGGGGATGTCTTATTAAATATTGATGCAAAATACATTTTCATGGGCGATAACATTTATAGTTTCTTTATTCTTCACATATGTAACTACCATAATAGTATGATCCCTTTAAAGCTGCATTAAGTTTTCCAAAGAAAAAATTAAAACGGTACTAATCTAACTAATGATGTTCCTAATGAACAATGTTACATTTGGTTCAACGATAAAAGCTCGAATAAATGCAGAAATTACAGTATTTACCGATCGAGATGCCACATTTAGGATCTAATATTAGAACATGGTTACGTCATCAAAAACCCGGGTAATTTAAACACAACTTTCAAAACGGTGAAATACGATAAATTAAACACAGAACTTCGTTGAATTTGTCATTTGTGACTTAGTAAGGGATACAAAACACCATTTCAAATACATCCGGATATAAATGAAGGACAATTAATGTAATCTGTTATGTTTCACTTTCGGTTCTAGGGTTTTTCCGTACATCCGACATGATCCATGCGCATGCTCCAAGCTCATAATTACCATCGTAAAACTCTGACCAACCGGTCAGAGGATTCCGTTTATTTACAGCTAAAAGAAATGAAATTTTAGAAAATGAATGTCACGGATCGTGGTTAGAAGATATCTATTTTTAAAAAAATATATTTTTAGAAAATCAAAAAAAATTCAGAAAATTGATAACCTTAATGCAGCTTTAACTTAAACTCTATAGCGTGTTTATTCCATAATCATTAACCAATTATAGCTTTTTCTTCACTTCGAGATTTCTAGAGGTATCTATGAATTACAAGCAAATAAAGCAGGCTGTTAAATAAAATGATTCGGTTTTAGTTGTTGATCTGCTTTTGCCACTAATTGGATTCAATGAATCAAACATTCATTGGATACTAATTGTACTAAAACCGTACAAGATCAAAGAACATTGAAAGTAAAAATGTAAAAGACAACAGTATTGTTATAGCTGAACAACGTTAATTAGAGCTAATTGTTTCCTGTTCATTGCATCTCAGTCATGACAATATTTTCTAGATTTCCTGGTTGTGGAGTTTGAGTCTGCAGAGTTATTTGGCTTTTCTTTGTTTGATTCTAAAGCCAAAACTAATTGAGTGTTTCTACGAAGCTGCATAATTCCGTTTGTTTGATGTCTAGTTTCATAACGTCGTGCTTTTTATGCTGCATCTCAAAAAGTTTTAGTTTGCAAATAAATTGTTTGTTTCTTGTTTTCCCTTGTGAGAACCTAAAAGCAAAATTCCACTAAATATTCGTTACGGAATTATAAACGGCTTTCATTCGTTGAGGGCGGTTCTAATGAAGTTATTGTTTGTTGTGCAATGTTTTCAAAAGAATCTTTTGTATAACAATGCACAGTATTTGGTTCTAATACGCAATGATGGCAACGATTTCTGATACATTAAGTACTAATATATATTGATGGAGACAGTTTCCTATTTATATAGTGCTAATACTACAGAAAGCATGTCTGATCTGTTACGAACAAAACACGCTCTGTAAATGACCTTACCTTTTCAGTTTTGTCATGAAACGTAACAAGAGCATATTTTCTCAATACCTGTAGTATGAGCAAGCGCTAATGGCGACGTTTTGTTTATCTTTAATTACCATGCAATTCGATGGCGACGTTTTCTGATTTGTAGTACCAATACGATCTGAGTTTGACGGTTTTTAATAAACTTAGTATTAGTGCGCAGAGGTGTGGTAATGTTTATCTCTGGTACCGGTACCAATACACAGTAAGGGGGGTGTTTTATATCTAGTGGGCATCGGTGTCTTGTTTAGTACTAATACACAATGATGGCAATGAGGTTTCTATTGTTTTTTTGCTAATACACGCTGATAGCGATTATTCGTCTACAACAACTGACTGTCGATTTTTCAGATTGGTTAAAGCACGATGAAATATTATTCAACAAGCGACGAGTAATATTAAACTATGATTAGCTATGAAAGCCAGAGACAAATCACTATTTGTTCAGAGTTTTATATTTGGTACTTCCTATATAAGTATTATTTTCTTTTTCTATTATTCTTGTTCTTTAATATTTTTTTTTATTCTGTTACATAACTGGGAGAGACAAATTGCTTCTGTTGTTAGATTAAGATCCAAAATGGCCAAATAATACGAATTTACTTTCAGAGACACAGTAATTATGGAATTAGTTCTAGCAACATAATTGAACTAAGTTTCTTTTTATACTTTTTATAGGATACATATAAAAATTGGCGAATAAGATAGAATTATTTGGTAATCTTTTCAGAAAAGACATTGCCATCATACTGAAATTCTCGTGAAGTAGTTTTATACGCCAAGCCATGTAAGTTACATACACAACATAGGCGTATAGAATCACTTCTGTTATAAATGACTAAACGTAATCATTTTTATTGTTTACATAAGAATTGTTTACGTATATGACATAGTTTCGTTCGCCAATGTCAAATTCGATATTACTTTTATTAGCGATTTCGCAGGTGTTTGGCGAGTCCTTATGATCAAATATTTCCTTTCTCATTTTTGTCGTATGATTTAGCTATTATAAAAATAGGCAACATAGCCAGACATTTTACAAAATATTTGTAGATTTAAATAATCCATATAATCGGGAATACACTTACATATATTTTAGATATACATGTATAAACACACACACACACACACACACACACACACACACACACACACACATATATATAAAACAATGTTTTATTTTCTCTCTAATAATTGTTCTTTACTTAATGTCAATATTGAATCGTTAACGGAGTGATACATGTACATGCTTTTGAAAGTATGACAGTAACGTATTTTTATAAAGTAACTTTTTATAGGATAATATTTTTATGTAATATAATTATATATTCAATTTTTAAATGGTAAATTAGTAGGTTTGTTATCTTGTTATTTATAACGTCACATCAGCAATGTGAAGCTATTTGACTATAACGTCACATCAGCAATGTGAAGCTATTTGACTATAACGTCACATCAACAATGTGAAGCTATTTGACTATAACGTCACATCAGCAATGTGAAGCTTTTTGACTTTAACGTCACATCAGCAATGTAATCTATTTGACTTTAATGTCACATCAAAATGAGAAGTTATTTGACTTTAACGTCACATCAGCAATGTGAAGCTATCTGACTATAACGTCACACCAGCAATGTGAAGCTATTTGACTTTAACGTCACATCAGCTATGTGAATCTGTTTGACTAAAACGTCACATCGGCATTGTGAAGTTATTTGATACAACTGGAAATACATGTTATTACAAAACTTAATAAAATATAGAATATCCGTGACGTGCGAGGTTGTGTGGTTTGAGTTTCTTTCTTTCTTTCTAATTCATGGTAATAGTGAATAATAAATGAACGGACTTGACTTAACACATATCACATGTCCTTATTATTTTTTTAATAATACAATTCAAAATTAGCACATAACAATTAAATGATCTGATTTGTACTAAACCGGGCTGACAATATATTTCAAACAAAACACTTCTTAAGCATTTTAACTGGCTAGACCTAAATTAACAGGTCTTACAAGTAATGGTATAGGATTGAACAAAAAATGTTAAACGGCGCGTGTTTAAACATTCTATCTCATAAACGGCATGTGTTTAAACATTCTATCTCATAAACGGCACGTGTTTAAACATTCTATCTCATAAACGGCACATATTTTTACATTCAATCTCATAAACGGCGTGTGTTTCAACATTCTATCGCATGAACGGCACGTGTTTTAACATTCTATCTCATAAACGGCACGAGTTTCAACATTCTATCTAATAAACGACACGTGTTTCAACACTCTATCTCATAAACGGCACGTGTTTAAACAATCTATCTCATAAACGGCACGTGTTTAAACATTCTATCTCATAAACTGCACGTGTTTTAACATTCTATCTCATAAACGGCACGTGTTTAAACATTCTATCTCATAAACGGCATGTGTTTAAACATTCTATCTTATAAACGGCGTGTGTTTAAACATTCTATCTCATAAACGACACGTGTTTAAACAATCTATCTCATAAACGGCACGTGTTTCAACATTCTATCTCATAAACGGCACGTGTTTAAACATATTATCTCATAAACGGCGTGTGTTTAAACATTCTATCTCATAACGATCAATCACTCCTAGAATCTTTACAACGTGAAATACACGTGAGAACGCCATGTGTAAAATGTCTCAAAACGTTTTATCCCAAATAAATCATTACATCGTAAAGAACAGGTATTAACTAGATATGTTCACCCTTACCTCTTTTGTGCCTAGATGTTTTACTGAACAAGGAAGAATAGCTGTTTCCCCGACAAACCGAGTAATATTACTTTTTGTGTCGATGAACCTGGGAGGTTTATATTTAGATGAAGACCCGTGGATAACTACAATATAAAACAAACATATATATTTACAAAATCATCAATAGAATTATCAGTTTTAAAAGAAAAATAAATGCATTAATCTGACATTGTGAATTTAATAGTATGCGCTGTCAATGAACGTTGTCTAATGTGTGCGCTAAAACTGAGCGAAAAATTTTAAGTTGCATAAGTTTATAAGTGAAAATAAAATAAATACATAATCTGACATTGTGTGTTTTAATACATAGTTCAAGTTAATGTATGATTTAAAACTATGTGTTTTTATATAAATAATTGTATAATCTCAATTAAAGCATCGCTTTTTTCAATTTTTTTTATTTGGCTGACCAGTTTTCACGGTTAAGTCGAAACACCTCTCTCTCTCTCTCTCTCTCTCTCTCTCTCTCTCTCTCTCTCTCTCTCTCTCCGAGAGGTTTGGTTGGTGGTTGTGTTTGTTCTTTACGCTTCAATACCTATCCTTTAAATACAGAAGATTTACTGTTTTTAAGTACTCCTAAAAAAATTATTATATCAAATTCAAAAGTAGCACATGTTATCAAAGTTTTTACTTATGATTACTTTGAAATGTACTATTAATGCTGCAGAATAGTAAACTTTCAATTTAATTGGTAAAAACTCAAATGCTGTTTTCTCTTTAAAATATTTCCCATGATTTTATACCCCTTTAACGTTATATTTATGTTAATAATTTCAATTAAGAATATAAATCATTTCACTACAAGCATCCCATGGTTCGCTAGGACTCAAATTAGAAGTCGGTAAAGTTAGATAACGGTTTACTCTAACGGTAATATGAAGCTTTATTGAATTATATGATCGGAAAATCCATTTATAACAGCAAAATACACGTTATCAATTATTGAAATAATCATATATAGATATAATGGATTTTTGTTATCAAACGTGAAACATTGCCTTATAACGACATATATCATAATAATGACTGATAAAACTCTGGATAAGTATGGTTAAAATGCTTATAATACACTTCCATTAATGTTTTAGATACCACATTAGATAAAATATACTTTTCACACAGTTTGATGAGTCTGGTCCATTAGAGTGATTTATGATAATTCTGTCTGTCCAAATTGAAAACATGGAAACTGAACACCTATTTCAATTTTGTGTAATAACATTACGATATACAGTTATACGATGTACCTGTAGCCTTTGTTGTCAAACGGATATTTTATAACTAAACAATGTTTTGTCAATCACAACATAAAAGATTAATTAATTAATTAATTAATTAATTATTTATTTATTTATTATTATTTATTTATTTATTTATTTATTTATTTACGCAAATTGTGTATTTTCTTCAAGATATATCTTTTTACTTATCCTATCGTTAAGTTTACACCGTTGCGTTCATCAAACATACCTCGATAATTTTAGGTATAAAGCATTTGCTTATGAAATATCACCGTCAGTTTTCTTGCTTAAGTTCGATGAGTTTCTCAGAGTACCCCAGTTTCCTTATTATTGGCAAACTGATCGCCTTAACAAAGTAAATGCTTAAATTAAATCCTTGTTTTAAACGAAATCTCGACATTATTTTAGTTGATACATGTACAATGGCCAAAAAAGGTTTTTAACATGACTAAACAACACTCTATTATTGACAAAACTGTTGCAAGTTTCTTTTGCGTTTTCACAGAACCAATTTTAGAAAAAATGTTTTACAAAAAATAAACATATTAAAAAATGTTTATTTTGCGAAAAACTGCTTTATTGAAACACGTCAAGCTGTTAGAGCAACTACAACTAGTTCAATTGAGTTAAATAATGTATTTAACAAATGGATTGTTTGAAGAATATCTTCTAGAGGTTATGGTGTGAAGGCATTATAAAAATCAAAAGTTTTGGCGTATTGGCAGTTTTGATTTATGACATAATCAATAACAGCATAGGGAAAAGAAAAATCATTAAAAGGTTTGCATTTCTTCGGGAAGTACAATTTTTTTAGTTTATTATCTCATATTAGAGTTTTCTTAAAATAATAATAAAAGTAAAGCATTATAGAATATCAAATTATTACTAATTAAATTGTATCAATTTTTGATTTTTGTTGGTATTATTAAATCCGTTTTTACGGCACAAAGTTTTAAGTCGAGTTAGTTGTGTTTAATTTGTTATCAAAGACAGACTTTCTGTCGCTATACGAATTCAATTTGTCTTGAAGTAGGCCTACAATCATTAAACGCATTTGCATGAAGACGTTGATTTAGCACTCGAATTAATAAATTATTTGAGAATTAATACAGCCTTTGACACTTTAAAATCTAATTAAAACTGTTTAAATGTCTAGTTCAATTTTACATCCTTTTTTTGAAGAATAACACGTAATATAATATTAAATAATAATATATTTCTGTTTGTAATCCCAGCGTTTGTTGATTTATTTTTAAGTACACTTTTTTCAAATCTAGCGTGATTAACACATTTCTACCTTCCTAAGTAAAGTATTTTAATAATTTTTTTATCATTGAAATTATCATCAAAGTGCATTAAATCTGTTTCATATGAGATTACAACATGCAATACAATTACGGCCGTTTTACATGATAAACAAAGGTTTTGTTTGGTACGAGTTCGTGTGTGTAAGAGAGAGAGAAACACAAACGATTTTATGTTATTACAAACAAAATTTTAAAGTTTGTAGCTGAAAACACAAACACTTACAAATATCTATTGTTATAATAATAATAATAATAATAATAATAATAATAATAATAATAATAATAATTAAATAATAATAATAATATACTATAATAATAATAGTTAGCAATAATAATAAGTTAGCAATAATATAATAATATATAGATAATGATTATTAAAAACAACATATCAAATTATTGTTAAGGCTTCTATCCCTTTTTAACTTTCAGTGGAAAAAAAAAACAATCGCCATATGAAGTTATATATATGATATATTAACCTTCTATGTCATTATATTAACGTTCTGGCTATCCTTTGTCTTATATGTTTTTTTTCGGTATACATAAGTTTGCATGTTTTATTTTGTGATTTAAAAAATTTAACCATATCAACATGTATCCCCTCAGTGTTCTTGTTAAAGATAAAAAATAGCTCTGGGGATCTCAAAACTACTTAATAAACCTTGCCTTAGTAAAATTTATTTCTTCATAACAATAAAATGACACAAACAATTAAGCTTATTCTATTGTTTCAAACTTAATTATGTTTCTGACATCTTTAACAATTATCAATTTGGCTTATCCAGAAGGAAAGTAGACAACCTTTGTATCAGCATACCGATCCGTGCTGTTACAAGCACATTGACAAATGAAGACTTTATATCTCGTGGGAATTAAGACAAGAAGAAACTGTTTTAATGTAGTCTACACGACTACTGAATGTCCTTTAGGAGATATTATTGTTTGCTAATTGGGTCCAGTTTAGTCTAATTAAATTACAGTCGGACTATCTTACTAGGGTTTTATTATCAGATCTTGTCGTTTTTATTCTTATAATTCAGTTTTAGTTTGCCCAAAGAAATACAGAGATGTGACTACTCATCTTCATCATATAGACAATTTTATACTTCTTTTATCCACTATTGACCCGGTTAGTGGTAATAGGAGATCATTAGTAAACGGTGTTTGCAGCTACATTAGTCTACGAGTGTGACAGCTTTAGTGTAAAAACAAAAATAAAGAATGGAACTTAACCCTAATATAACTGTAAATAAAATAACGATTATCTAATAACAACGTGCAACAATTTCACATTAAAGTCATATAGAATATACAAAAGTACTAAAAGATTTAATCATTTCTATACATATAAAAAAGGATAAATACAATTTGCTTCCAATTAAGGAATGTATTCACGAAATATCTTTTACTCTAAATCGTTTTGTGTACAAATAAATATTTATTTTACCACCAAACACTGTAAAGATCACACAAAACTAAACCTAATATATAATTAATTTTATTATTTAATTGATTGGACACATTTAATTATTTCAATAAATAATAGATAATATCAATAATGCTTCTGATGTGAGCATGTGTTGACAAGATATCTGTTTTATCCAACGATAGTATTTTGTCTAAACCAAACAAATCACGCAAGAAATAGAAAAATATGTGCAAGAAATTTGTCATAAAAATTTATTAAAATACACAAGCCATCTGATTACATTTTACAAAAAAAAAACTTATAGAGTTATTACGTGAAAGAAGAATATATTATATATATATATATATATATATATATATATATATATATATATATATATATATATATATATATATATATATATATATATATATATAAAAGATTGATGAGTTAAATCAAGACATTTCTGATGTATGGTGATTACTGAGTATGAACCTGAAACGGATACACAAACAAATGTTACACACACACATACACACACACACACACACACACACACACACACACACACACAATTTTGTGTTTTATTCTATTCACTTGTAAAAGGTTTACTTTAACGCCATATTAGATAACAAACCACAGGTGTATTAGTACTGTTTTTTTTTCTAATTGTTGTGCATTGATTTAATCAAGTAGCTGTTTCTATATGCATTTAAATGCAAACTTTGTTTTCACATCAAGATATGAATACTAATATATAGTCAGTCTGTAGCAATGTTACAGTTAGATCCATTGATGAGTTTAAATATGCATTGCATGATCTTCCGTTGTTGTGAGACTATCAAACTCCCAAATCTATTTAATAAAAGCAGCGTATGCAAATTCAAAATGTTGCGTTAGAGTATGATTCATTTTCTTTGACTTAATCTAGCTAAAAAATTTTAATGAAACAAAGTTAATCTCGTAATAAACATTTCGAAATATTTTCCTTTTTTTTTTAAAAAAAAAAAAATCATTTTTACAACATAAAAAGACAAGTAATTGTAACTCAACGACAATAAAAAAAGAATATGTAACTATCCCCACCACAACCGCCTCACCACCACCAATTACTTCTACTACTGCTGCATCTTCTACTACTACCACTACTACTTATGCTACTGCTACTACTACTACTACTATTAGAAGAAGAAGAAGAAGAAGAAGAAGAAGAAGAAGAAGAAGAAGAAAGAAAGAAAGAAAAAGAAAAAAAACTAAATAAAAAACACAAAAAACCCCAAAAACATGGCATTATATAGCAAATGAAGAACTACTTCTTCCACAATCACTAAGAGTATGGTGTAAAAATGATTCGTAATTTCAGTATTGGATATTTTATCGAATGCATTATTCCATATTTTTACTATAAATTTTATAGCATTAATTTGATGTAAAATATATATTGTAGAGGGTTTTGTTCCCCAGAGTAGTTATTTAATGGCCTAACAATCTAAATACATGTAACTTTGTGTTACAATGATTGCAACAACACCTTAATTGTCCTGTATAAACAACAATTACACCATTCCCCTGATTACCCTCGAACCAAGATGCTTTGATCAATAACACATGACCTGATTGTTTTTGCCTAACAAATTAATTTGATTTTCTCGCAATTTCGTTCATTTGTTGCACGTGAACACTTTCTGTTGGAGAACAATAAGCTTCTTCATATCGACAACTTAATTATAAATAATATTACACAGAGAAGGGAAGAAAAAATTCGATATTGTATATTATCGAAATAAATAAAAAGATAAAAAGATAAAAAAAAATAAATAAATAAAACAATCAATGAATAAAAAAAAATCAATAAACAAATAAACAAACAAATAAAAAATAAAGAAAGAAATGAATAATGAATGAATGAATGAATGAATGAATGAATGAATGAATAAATAAATAAATAAATAAATAAATAAATAAATAAATAAATAAAAATAAAGCGATAGTGTTAACATCTTTTGTAAATATAAGTTATACATGTAGTTGGTTTTCTTTCTGCTTTACTAGGATTTAGTATTATTTGAAGATATTCACAATATTTCCAATGTTCATATGTTCATATGCAAAATTTTGATTTTTTTAATAAAACAAATTATTCAAAATATGTGTTGTCATATGTGAAACTTGGAATATTTCATTTAAAAACAAGAGGCCCATGGGCCTTAACGCTCACCTGAAGATATGTCCAATATTGTTTGCAAAGTGCAATAGATAATATATTAAGTACAGAAACTTTAAAAGTTTTCTCAAGTTAAGAACTCCCACAAAACTTAATCAGAAATATATCCACTCACTTTTCATTTATAAGTAGCTTATATAATACGCATGAAGTAACTGTAATGTAATGAATAATTTCAAAATCATTAATCAATTTCAGTATACTTATGCAGCTATGTCCTTGACCTTTGAACATATATGAACTTGAACCATATATGATTGTCATGTCAATACCTACAATATTCTAATATACATGCCTATGCATGAAATTAATAGCTTTCAAGATAATGAATACTTTTAGTATTCCTATGTTGATATGACCTTGACCTTTCAATATATGACCTTGAACCATATACCAAAATGATCAATGTCGCAAAACCTACAATATTCTAATATACATGACTATACAAAAAGTTCATAGTTTTCAAGATAATTAGCAATTTAAGTCTTCTTTTGCAGCTGTGACCTTGACCTTTCAATATATGACCTTGAACCATATATCAAAATGATTGTTATGTCAATACCTACAATATTCTTATATACATGCCTATACAGAAAGTTAATAGTTTTCAAGATAATTAGCAGTTTAAGTCTTCTTCTGCAGCTGTGACCTTGACCTTTCAACATATGACCTTGAACCATATATCAAAGTGATTGACATGTCAATACCTACAATATTCTAATAAACATGCCTATACAAAAAGTTAAGAGTTTTCAAGATAATTAGCAATTTAAGTCTTCTTTTGCAGCTGTGACCTTGACCTTTCAATATATGACCTTGAACTATATATCAAAGTGATTGTCATGTCAAGACCTACAATATTCTAATATACATGACTATACAAAAAGTTCATAGTTTTCAAGATAATTAGCAATTTAAGTCTTCTTCTGCAGCTGTGACCTTGACCTTTCAATATATGACCTTGAACCATATATCAAAATGATCGTTGTTGCAATACCTACAATATTCTAATATACATGACTATACAAAAAGTTAACAGTTTTCAAGATAATTAGCAATTTAAATCTTCTTCTGCAGCTGTGACCTTGACCTTTCAACATATGACCTTGAACCATATATCAAAGTGATTGACATGTCAATACCTACAATATTCTAATAAACATGCCTATACAAAAAGTTAAGAGTTTTCAAGATAATTAGCAATTTAAGTCTTCTTTTGCAGCTGTGACCTTGACCTTTCAATATATGACCTTGAACTATATATCAAAGTGATTGTCATGTCAAGACCTACAATATTCTAATATACATGCCTATACAAAAAGTTCATAGTTTTCAAGATAATTAGCAATTTAAGTCTTCTTTTGCAGCTGTGACCTTGACCTTTCAATATATGACCTTGAACCATATATCAAAATGATCGTTGTTGCAATACCTACAATATTCTAATATACATGACTATACAAAAAGTTAACAGTTTTCAAGATAATTAGCAATTTAAGTCTTCTTTTGCAGCTTTGACCTTGACCTTTCAATATATGACCTTGAACCATATATCAAAGTGATTGACATGTCAATACCTACAATATTCTAATATATATGCCTATACAAAAAGTTAATAGTTTTCAAGATAATTAGCAATTTAAGTCTTCTTCTGCAGCTGTGACCTTGACCTTTCAATATATGACCTTGAACCATATATCAAAATGATCGTCATGTCAATACCTACAATATTCTAATATATATGCCTATACAAAAAGTTAATAGTTTTCAAGATAATTAGCAATTTATGTCTTCTTCTGCAGCTGTGACCTTGACCTTTCAATATATGACCTTGAACCATATATCAAAATGATCGTCATGTCAATACCTACAATATTCTAATATACATGCCTATACAAAAAGTTAATAGTTTTCAAGATAATTAGCAATTTAAGTCTTCTTTTGCAGCTGTGACCCTGACCTATCAACATTTGACCTTGAACCATATATCAAAATGATCGTCATGTCAATACCTGCAATATTCAAATATATATGCCTATACAAAAAGTTGATAGTTTTCAAGATATAGTGATAAATATGTAGTTTTTAGCAATTTCCCCACTCAGTGCCTTATAATTTCCCCATTTTGAGCTCCATCACTACCATTTGTGCAAATCTGAAAATAGATGACCTAAGGATGTTATAAATGAAATAACTAAGGTATATCTCTTGTAGATTCAGAGAAGAAGATTTTTAAAGTTTTTCACTATTTCCCCCCTTGTGGGGCCCCAAGGGGACATAACTCCTTCATTTGTGCAAATCTGAAAGGGCTTCACCCAGGCATGATGGTTACCAAGTTTCATTAAATTTGGCCCGGTGGTTTTGGAGGAGAAGATTAAAATGTAAAAAGTTTACGCACGACGGACGACGGACGACGGACGACGCACGACGCACGACGGACGGAGATGGATAGCAATAGCTCATCTGAGCTTTCACCTCAGGTGAGCTAAAAATAAAATTTTGCACATAACACGTATTTTTCTTCTTGATGAAGTTTTTTTCTCAAATATTATTCAATTCATGGTGGAAAAATGTATTTTCAATACATATTCTGCACTGAAAAAAAGGCAGAGGACAAACTGAAGCTTTCCTTATTTAACCAAAGCGCATCATCTTTATTCTTTTTTTTTCGTTCAACTGACGTGTGATCAGCATAAACTAAATTTGAAGAACATCAGTCGACAGTTCCATTATGAAAACTAGGTACCACATAAAAATCAAACTATACTCAATAGCAACACTTACATATTTATTAAGAAGAGTCAATTGATACAATTTTCGCACCAATCGAGCATTCATATAACTAAAAAGTAATACCTTCTTCAAACTACAACAAAAGTACCCAATCCACATAATTCTATATCTAATTATATAAACAGTGCTCTATAGAAGTTTAGAAATTTTATAATCATTTATCTTACTTTTTTATTTTTTAAAATATTTATTTTTGCACTGTATCAGGCGTGTAACTGATTTACTAGTGTTGAGTATACACCTTTTTAAATAAGCCAAAACGTATTTTTTATTTTAAAGAATAAGTGTTACAAAACTCTCTCTCTCTCTCTCTCTCTCTCTCTCTCTCTCTCTCTCTCTCTCTCCATTTTGGCAACACAAGCTCATATTTGATTGGAAGATTTATTACAACTGGTTTTATTTGAAGTGATGTTAATAGCAAGTGTTGTCTAGAAAATCTTGAACCCTTGTTGACACCATGATTCATATACATCTGCAAATTTGATTACCGATAAAGTGTCTTAATTGTGATGTTATCATATTAGTGTACAAGTCATTATTATGATTGGCGTTGTTTGGTCTTTATTGGTAACATCATTGGATATAACACAGTGGTTAATGATCCGTTCGTTTATATTTTTCGGTTTATTGTCGCTCATACTGACCGATTATAAATCACACTTTTACCCATCATTAACCGTGGATACTAATTGACTGTTTTATTATAAGATATTGTTTGCCGCTGACTCGTGGAGCGTTTTGGATTATGATTATCGGCCACAGATAACTCCAGACGCCTTGCATATATCACAAAAAGTAGCTCTATTACTGTGGAATGCAAATGCAGCTAATTGCAATCACTTCTCTTGTGCGATATAACACTCGGATATGTCAATTTGACATTAGACAAAATTACCAATGTTACTTAGTAAAACCACGACAAAACATGTATTGGTACCTAGCCAAGTGTTAATGGTCCCATTCCTTAAAAGACAATGACGGCATATCAAAAAAAAAAAAAAAAAAAAAAAAAAAAAAAAAAAAAAAAAAAAAAAATCTAGTAAAATTCAGAATTTTGTGAGACTAAAACGACTAAGACATTTATATTGTGCATTTGTAGAGTGGATCATTATAATAGGATACAAAGGCATTGACAATTCTTTGCGCTTTTCTACATGTTGTTGAATAAATGGGGGCTTTTAAATGTTTATAAAAATAAATAAATAAATATACACCTGAGATATTGAGTAAATTGCTTTAGCAATAAATGTAACTAGCACAAAAGCGACCATTTAACTAATCAAAAGCTGCAAGAACCTGTATCTGTTTCCATAATAAACAATTAGCGATCGAATGAAATTTCAATGCACATATGTATGTCTAAAAGATTACATGGCATATAAGATATAGTTAAATTTTCTTTTATATTTGAACAAACAATAAAAACAAAAAAGAAGATAAAGTTTATAGTTTTGTAAACCACATCATAAAGGATATTAAAATGTTATGTAACTTTGATTAAACTTATACGTCAATACCTACTCAATCTTGTCTTTAACGTAAACGAAAAGCATCTAAATTATAATGTTTAGCAATGAAATGAAATATAATCCTTTGATGTTTTAATAAATGAACAATCTTTTTTACTTATGATGTTCTTCTAAATTTGCTGCGTAAGAATTTATATTTTTATTTTATACTTGTATGAAACTTGAGTAGATATCTTGTTTTAATTTAAAATGTGTAATTAGATTTGATGTAATTACGGCGTACAATGTTGCTGTTCATAAAGAATGTTCACTTTCAGCTTAATCTTTTCATGTACCAGTGCATTCTTTGGATTTCTTGTGTAGTTCTCATAAGGGTGTTAAATATATGTTATCCAAATCACAATTATCATCATTCATCATATCAGGTGCTCGTCCAAATTAAGAAGTTAACAAACTTAAGCCTTATTTCTTGCCCTGGTTCGATTGTAGTTTTCTGTTCTCAGTAACAATGCATGTTGTCTGACGCATTTTTACATAGATTCTTTTGTATTTTTTTACGTTAATGTGATCCGTAGCAGCTTAATTCTACATGTATGACTTTTGTTATCAGTTAAAAAGTACCTCTTTCAGTTTTATTTTTCTATCAAACATTCTTCGCGCGATATAATCCACACACGTACATGTATAACATTTTGTCATTTGGACCAGTCCCATGTGCTTGTTTACGGTGCTTTTTTGCTTTCATTTCAATCTCAGATATATTAACATCACTGAATAGACTTTTTCATTAGATCAAGTACTCGTACAATTTGGCGTTTTTTATAACTAGTGTTTGTGGTCACAATATGATATTATTTTGTCTTGTTTTTTTCATTGTATTTTATGACGTTAATAGATATTAATATTGTGAATTACATGTTTTCAGTCTGTAATTACTTTATTTGTTTTCAGTACAGTATTGTTTGTTTTTTTATTATTATAGCTTAAGAATTCAGACTTGGATGTTTAAGGTGGATGTTATTTCACTATGGGGCAGTTTAATTACTACTAATAGAAATAATTTGTTGTTAACTGGTTGTTTGTTTGTTTGTTTTTTTTTAAAGAGAGTGTAGTATTTAAAGAAAGTGATTAGTAACTATAGACATATACTTGACATAAACTAATACGACAACAAAACAATAGAAATTGTAACAAAAACAGATAAACAAACAAGTAAAAATACAACTACAACTATAAACAAATGATGATAAAACCCTCGAACTTTTGTGGTACACCTGATTGTTATACAAAATAAAGTCTAGAGGATTGGGAGTGGTTGTGTTTGGACCTTAAAATTTCCTTTTTATTAAAGCAGTGGCTTATTATTGAGTTAATATATACATGAATTGTAAGAAATTTAAACCACAAACAAATGTATCCTTTTCTATATATATTTCAACACGAATTTACAGAGAGATACAAATGGTTTGTGTCAATAAGTCTTTATCAGATGAGTTCTGACTGATTTTGTTATTCTAACTCTAGCTAAAACAAATGAAATCCTACATGACAGAGACTAATTCCCCAAGTCTACCTAACTCGCATCATATTTTTTCTGATGTAAATTTGATTTTTCCATTCAATAATTGTGTCCGTCGTCAAGTTACATTGTGTATTTTCCAATGCGCGGCAGAAGTTTAAGAACATACCGGAAATGACGCAAACACTTTACTTACTTGTTTGTAGAGAAAAATGAACTAAAAGCATGTGATAAAAGGGAATATTCTAACAATCAGAAGAGGAAGTTGACTATTACATTTTCGTGCTTTTCCCCAAATCGCTGATATTAGGAGAAATTAGTTTCTGTGGTTATGAGGTAAAGAAGAATGCTATCAAACCACATTAACGCAAGATTTGGATCTTTAGGAAATTATTGGAATCAAAACCCCAAAGATCTAATTATATATACAAATACATGTATATTGCTAAAAAGAACCCTGTGTTATATGCAGTAACTGATGATTTGCAATTTTATAATTTATTTCTGTTTTCTCTGCCAAGTTTCATCTTATTTTATCCATATGCCTGGTTATGGACAACAAAATAATGTGATATTGCTAATAAAGTAGTAACGAATGTAGATAATAATGCTACAAAGTTTTAAGTGCTCGCTCCGTAATTGGGAGGTCGTGGGTTCGAACCCTAACCGGGTCTGACCCAAGACTTGAAAGTGGGTAGTGACTGTTCTTTCGCCAAGCACTCGGCATCACGAAATGAAAGTCATGGTTCTTTCGAATTGGAACTTAAAATACACGAGGTCCCGTGTCACTGTATGTATGGCAAGATCATGAAAAAACCCTGCTATATAATTCCATCAGCGCAACGCACAGGCAAAATTTCTTGACTGGGGCGTTAAACACCATAACTCAACTCAACTCAACACTTATTTTATTCATATGTCTGGTTATGGACAACAAAATATTGTGGTTATTGCTAATAAACCAGTAACGAATGGAACAGATAATAATGCTACAATGTTTTAAGTAACACCATCACATGTCCATGTATATCGTTAACCCTTTATGATCTCAATCAAATCCAATCTGATCAAAGTGAAGACACAGACAGTTCACATTCTTAGAAACCGTAATCTGATTTGTTTGAACAAACAGACAGCGATAACATTATTAAATTTCTACAGCTTCCAAACATTTAATCAATAGCTTATTTTGATGATTAACAATATTTCTTATTACTAACTTCTAATTTTTATACGATCTGAATCCATGCGATATTAATCCGTTATGACGATCTGTCATCTTTATCTCATCTATTGAACACTTCACTTGAATAAACCTGTTACAAAACTTTCATTTAAGGAATAACAAACAGTACAGAAGTCTGACAACTCCATCACATGTCTGTCTGCTTCATGATTCAGGGTTGTAAGAAAAGCTTTAGACAATACACCTTATCTCACAAAAGACCGCACAAAAGTCTTTACCGATCCTTTATAAAAACTCTTTAGTCAATAAAGAATGCTTCAGACAACATTATCTAAAATATAAAGTAAACGAATTGAATCCTTTTTTTGTAATTCAGAAAAGGCGTGTTTTAAAACTAAAGTATATTTTACTCGCATAAAGCATTCACTTAGTTGAATTTTCTGTCTTGTACAAATGCAGTCTTTTATGTTGAAAATGTAAATTTGAAATTTAAATAAAAATAAATTTTACCCGAAGTAAAATTTTTAAATAAATAGGCTTTTGCCTATTTGGTAGTTTTATTTTACTAAGCAGTCGCACAAGAACCGTTCAGTTAAGCAACTAAATCAAACAGTAAGTACAATAAAATTTCCACCCCTTATCTTGAAACTAGTAACTTTTTTTCCAAGATAATTCCTCTTCATATCCTTTTAATTTGCAGACAGGTAAAAAAAAATAAGAGAGAGAGAGAGAGAGAGAGAGAGAGAGAGAGAGAGAGAGAGAGAGAGAGAGAGAGAGAGAGAGTGCATGTGTGTGTGAGAGAGAAAGAGAGAGGGAGAGAGAGTGTGTGTGCGCGTATGTGTTAGAGAGAGAGATTTATATAAAATATCAGACATGCTCTCTTGAATTAAATTTTAATTTTGTTTTGTCCCTCCTTTTGTTATCTACATGTTGTTAGTTTTGAATTTCAAATAGCTGTAGTAAAGAATTGAATCATTTTTGTTACTGACAAAGCCAGAATAATTTCCGTGTCGAACATTCGGTGAACTATTTCTGGCATTCGTTATTCTTCAAGGTTTCAGATTGCAACATTAATTTAAAGTTTTTCATCTTATCTTAAAGCTTCATCATTGAAAAAATATCTTCGATTACATTAATTTAAGCGTTTAAAGCAATTTCGATTAAGATTTCGCGATACCGATTTTAAACTTAGACAAGGTCTTGATCGTATCTCAATGCAATATTTAATGAAAAAATACCCAGCACTGAATACGTATCATTTTAATTAATCCTTCTTTGTTTACTTAAGGGACGTAATTATACATGGGTCAGTTAAAAATCAATTTTCTGTTAGTATTACACAAGTTACAAAAATAAAAATGTTAGTTAATTTAAATAGAAAAAAATCGATTTCATTACATTTTTCCTTAACCTTTAATACATTTTATCGATAAAGGTTTAAATCACACGTAATGGCTGTCATCATTTAGACATACACGGATGATATGTTACAGACAGGACTGTGTTTTTATCAATATTTTGCTTAATTGAATTCATTACGCCGTAATTTTGCGTTTTAAAATCATTCACAATATTTTCAATGATTTGAGTTGAGTGATGTTACATTGCTAATCGATATGTCGAGGAATCACGCAGAGTTAACCTCAAACTTTCAGACATCACATCCGCTACTTTTGAATTCTTTAATCAAACGACACATGTTTCACAGACATATGGAATAACATTTTTAAATGAAGTTAAGCAAAAATTAAACTACTGTCCATAAAAGTATTGACTTTCGTGAGATTTTAAACCGACTCTGTTATTCGTTGCCAAAGAAAACAAGAAAGTTAGTGGATTTGTCATGTGCTGATTTTGAATGCATTATCTTATGTGCTGATTTTGAATGCATTATTTTGATAGAAATCAAAATCAGCACATGACAAAGTAATGACGTTTTACGCCCCTGTCAATTTTTTTTCACTTATATCGAGGCGGTCAGTTAATAGATGCTGAAGAAAACAGAGGTACCAGAAAAAACCCTACATTCGGACAGACAAACTGAAAAAAACCTTTCTAGGATCTGCTTGATTGGAAATCGAATCTAGGCTGTAAGAAGTGCTGTTATCCGTATGCATACTTGGCTACAAAGCTTTTGAGAGGACAAGATAAAATCGTCTTTATTTTGACAAATGAACATGGTTTAAATCTGATGGTTTCAAAGGGTACCCCGATTTTTCCACAATCTAAAAGTGAATGAAGCCTGAAGGAAACCATTAATCCACTTCACTATGAAGTTTTCCCAGAAGCTATCAAATATAGAAATCCTTAATATTTAGAAAAGACTGAATTGTTAATTAAAGAATTGAAATCAGGACAGCATCATTTGTCGTCAATAACTTAGCATTTAGTTTTAAAAGAGACACTAATCTTGATAACTAAGATGTCAAAACCGGTTGTTTTCTTAATTAAACTGCCTCTTGGTTGTACAGAATTGTGTCAATTACTCTTATATCAAGAATAATGAATAATCTTTATTTTAAAAAAAAAAATCACCGAAATGCCGCTGATCCTTATTTTCTGACCATAGTATATTTGATTTAGTAAAAATGGTTCAAGACAACAGATAGTTTTCATCTTTTTCAAAGACTTACAAAACTGCTTTTTTGTCTAAAAACCTGTACATACAGAAGATTTATAGATAAAAGAAGAGTATCTAAAATAACATTTCTGTTGCTCCATTGCCATTTTAGTATTCCGAGATTGTAAGTCTTATATAAAAATAGCGGATTATAACGCATTATCGGGATCCGGATCACAGACAACATCGACTAAATGACATTGTCAGTGAAAGAAATACTTTATATAGCACTGATGGTTTAATTTGAATAGCTTCCGAATTTGCCAGTTGGTCACGTACGTCGTACCTAATGTTATGAATAGATAATAGATATATCTTTTATTGAATGATTGAATTAAATTAACTCTAACAATGTCACTGATGTCAATGAACCTTGTTGTTCAGCTTTTTATCTACTTCAAAAACCAAATTCATTTCTTGAACAAAACTTGTAAATTCATTTTCTGAAAAAATTGGACGTCGTCATCTATTTGACGTAACTACTGATAATCTCCCCATATTATGTACTAGCAAAACCAGGAGTTGTATAAGATAGCATTAAATGGTATTAACACTTGAAATTTGTATGTAATGAATCAAATATATATGCGGTTAGTCCGCTAGGTTAACACAAGGAAAAACATTCGATTGGTTGCTGTATGATACATTTCGGTTAAAAGGACATAAGTAAACATATTCTGTAACAAAAATAATATATGTTGTTATAACCAGACCTTTTACCTTGCTCGTGTATTAAACAACAAGAAACAGCGAGTTAAGAAAACTAGACAGAACAAACTAATTTTAAATCTCCCGAATATTAACGGCTACAACACATAATTGGAAATGATGACCATAGGCATTGTAAGAATCGTTTATAAAAGACGGGCCATTTTGTATGTTGTTTTGCAGATGAAAACTATAAATATGCATGTTGCCTTGAAAGGTGTTTTTACGTGTTATATAAACATGTCCACAATTAGTTTTTAGACAACTGTAAAAAATTTATAGATACAATATCAACAAATTCTGAAACTGTAACACTTTTTACGACGGTGAGACTGAAATTTTATACGGGTTCTCGAATATTAGAATAACAAAAAATGTCCGTATTGTTATTTAATCAGAAAAGAAATAATATACAGTTTGTGACTGGCAGACAAAAGATGTCATGACCTAACCTGATATGTGACCGTCGAGTAATGTCTAAACAGAAATTTGTGCCAACAATTTTTGCTTATGTTGACCCTTCTTGTAAATAAGGGTTCATTACTATATATAATACTATTTATATGTTTAGATGAATGTTTTGCAATAGCTTAATGTCTGGCTAAGTAGCAAGTGTTATCAATGTAGAGTTCAAAATTAGTGTACTTAAAACACGCCAAAATATCAAATCGTTATTACAATGTTACAAGCTGCAACGAATAGAGCTTCCTGGCTCATTTAATTGTTTTTTGGTAAATAAAGAATTTAACGAATTAGGCTCTCCATACAAAATTATTACAGCGACTGACCAACGCAGCCACAAGGTGACTAATTATTATGACAGTTATGTTACAAAGCGTTTACAACAAAGAGAGCTCAAGCCTGGATATCATCACTTTAATTCTTTTTTTTTTACCAAGGGATATGACTAATTTTAACACCAAATAAATGCATCTATGATATAGCCATAATTTCAACGTCGATTTTTCGACGCTCATTATCATTATTTAACTACTATTTAAATTGTCACAAAACATGTTTTGCTACTCATTTTGACGGCGTTTTAACAACATTGGTTTTGAAAAAAGCTCCCCTTTGTTAGGAGCTGTATTTGTGCATCATTAAAATACACAGATCTTCCCAGGGAGCTCATGTCATCAGAAGTCCTATATGATGCCATAAACCACTTGTGCAAAAGCGGAGGAAACACTTGAACAAAAATAAGCACCAAATTAATTGTGAAAATAAATTTTCTGGAAATGAATAGTTGAAAAAAGACGTTAAACGTTATTCATTCAATTTTGAAATTTATTTATGAATGGAAGGAACTTTATTCGAATTCATTTAACATATGAAAACTTAAAACAATCTGAACCTTTAATTCTAATATAAAAACCAGAATGGGAAAGAAGTCGGATTGAAACGACAATATTCGCACGGAATGTTAAAAAGGACATGTTTAAAAAAGAATAAAAAATCTACATAAAATCATGTTATATTCACTAGGTAAATAATATTTCCCAGGGCTCTATGTTTCTATGTGATAATTACTTCAATGTTGATAATATCACCGTAACAAATGATAAACCAATCTTTCAATAGACAAATGCTGAATACATATTTAAACCTAAAAGATGGGAAATTAAAGGTCGATATTATAATCAATTTAGTGTCAATACGATTTTAAATTCAAGATCTTATGATTTATATGTCAGAACATTAAAATGCACTTAGTGAATTGGTCTAGAACATAACTTATTGATCAGAATACATGATATTGCTAATCCGTAGTCGGGGAGGGAGGGCTGAAGGATGACAACGGAATACCATTGTATTAAAAAATCCATTCAAGACTAAAACACACTAAAACACAGAAGAGGTACTACTGTATGTCCGATATATTTCTATGCAACTCTGAAAATAGCTTAAAATTTAATTGATTAAACTTAAATAAAATGTGATTCCTTAACAAAGCTTCAAGTCATAATTTTGTGGAAAAAAATTAGCATTTAAAGGTGAAAACGTAATCCCAGTAATTGTGATATAACATTTACAGTTAACAAGTGCTACTGCATCATTGGATTTGTTTCATTATTATATTATATTTCAATGTATTTTAATAAAGCAATATTATTTTCATTATGAGTTTCTTAATAGATATAACAGCATGCATTGTGCTCGCCAAAGCACGACTGTGAAATGGTTTGCTATTATTTCAAATCACAAAAAGCAAAAATGATTCAGAAGTTCGTTTTAGTGGACATATATCTTAAAGCCCTATGCTATGTGACACATAATAGAAATTCCCGTAGAGCCATCGACCAAACAACAATCTTATGTTATTATTGTAAATTTTCATAATAATTGTATCTTTATACACAGGAAAAGAACCGTTACTACAATCATACAAAGATGCCATTGTCTGCACAATCAGCGAAAACGATTAAGTTTTTTTCTGAAATATCTTTTTCTTACACAAGACATTGGAAACCTATGATATCTATGTTGTATAAACAATTCCTTATTTCATACCAGATTTTGTATACAATATATATATAAAACACATCAAGATCAAACGAAGAATATGTTACATGACCCTTATGTATACAAACTCCCGGGAGTGAAAAATATACATAATGAATTTTTCAAATACACAGTGACAAGTGTTTTGATATTTCTTACATTTAAGTGCTATAACTAACGCCAATACAAACACATGTCTACTATCAGAACATATGTCATTTCAATATAGAAGCTTCAAAATCTGTATGATTTAATAGCTATGTAAACTGGATGCTAAGTTTTCTTAGCAATTGTGAAACTTTATATTTTTAATCTCTTTATTCCTTTTTAAGTTTATCATAATTTTCATAACAATACGCAAGTGCTATGAAGTAAAAGCATGCATTATCTACTTTATGTCAAAGACATTGTTTAATTTTCTATAATTAATGCATTTAAATTAAGATTCTTATATATCAGATGTTTCAATTCATGATAAATTAAGCACTACATACTTTTTTCTTGTAAGTGAAAACCATGAATTTTGCAATGGCCAATGAAACCAAGGATAACAAATTAGAAAAAAAACACGACAGGATACACTTATATGTTTATTAAGACTTATAAAAATATGCTGCATCTAAACTACAAAATAATATCAGGTGGTGCGGCTTCATTGTTTTGGTTGACCCTGACAGATTAATAAACAACCAATGGTCTTAAACACATTCATGTAAAAAGTAATACACAATTCTTATTTTACCATCAATAAACATATGAAAAACAAATGACGACAGTCCGACTGGATTGTTTTCTGGGATTTTGGATGAATCCCCTAATAGCAAACGGGAGAAAAACATCGACAAAACAAAGTGACAGTATATTAATGGAATTAGCCTTTTGCATTTACTGTTGAATGTTTGAATTAAATAGAAAAGAACAATGTGTAGCTTAAAAACGTCAGTAATATTTATGGTATTTTAGATGAGAAGTTTGTTAGCCGTAATCACCTTACAGAAGGTATAATTACATAGTGTTGTGTTTCATGAACAGACAGCAAGGAAACTTTAAGACATTAAATGCTGTATTACAAACAGTAAAACTAGGCTGTCGAGATTTTTATCAATATTGTAGTAATATTGTTTGCAGGAAAACCAATATTTTATGAAACCAGTTCAATACATAAAAAGCCTGACATTATCTTTACTCTACAATTTAAATCTCAATCATTTTAATTATAAAGCAAATATGAGAATATTTAAATATCGAGGTTTGAATTAATAAAAACGCCTAAAACAGAGTAGACGCGTATTAAGAATTTATATTTAAATACAAATATATTATGAGGCTTTTATTCTATTTTTCGGCGTTTTGTCTGTTTTTATCTACAAATAATTTTATTGCTTTAAACCTGGGCAAAATGTATTTTAAAAGTGACAAATTTGATCAATAAACTCGATTTATGAATGAACAAAAAGTATATCAAACATAAATATATTTTTAATATCTATTTAAAAGCTATCAGGGATATGTCTATACCACACTCAATGGATATATAGGATTATTAAAGGTATCTACAGTGATATAACTCCAGGATCGACAATATTTATTAAATAGCTAGAAGAATAGAATTTATCACATTATTATTCGCCCATAAGATGATAAAGATTTATTATAGGCACAGTGCTTTACAATAGTATAAATTATGGTCTCATCTCTTTTTTCAATTAAGATTTTAATTTCACTTTTTTCTTTGCAATTGTCAAGTACATCAATTTTCATATTTCATTGTATATACACCGTGTCATGTGCTGATTTTCAATTTCTAATAAAATAATGCATTCGAAATCATCACATGACAACTAAAAGAATGAACTCAAAATCAGCACATGACAACTGTAGAATTATTTACTACATGTATATTATTAAACTAAACTATAATGCGTAATTCAATAAGTGTCCGAAACAAAGTTTTACAACAGATTCTTTAAAATCTATAAAGGGATACGTACTTACAATACAATATACAACACACATACATAAACATTTTTGGTCTTTTTAGCATATTGACAAGCACACAGACTTTTAACACTTTTGGTTATTTTTAAAACATCCGCATGATGCAAATTTCTAGTTGTTAAAATTCCCAAACCAGCACATTCAATGACATTTTTATTATTAAATACGTGTCAGGCAATACTTACGACTTTTTTAAAACAATTTTAATGAATATTTGATGGTGCTTAAAACATCTAAAGACAGGCAATCATAAACAATGATATTTAGCGAAGAACTAATAAGTTGGCAAATTAAGAAAATAGATCTATTGAAATATTCGAAACAGAATTTTAGAAAACTTTATCAACTCACAACCCACCCACCCCCCTCTCTCAAGGAAATATTTCTGATTTTTACTTTTGATATTACTGTGTTTTAAAGATGACTCTTGCTTATGTAACTATGGATGGTGATAATCTGATCTCCGACTGTAGATTTGCAAGCACGACAAATATGATATTATGTCAAAATGGTGCATAATTCATCCTCTCTCTCTCTCTCTCTCTCTCTCTCTCTCTCTCTCTCTCTCTCTCTCTCTCTCTCTCACACACACACACACACAAACACACACACACACACACACGTTAATATCACGGTTCTGAAATATTTTTTTAAGTTATTATATATTCGATTTTCATTCTTGAAAAATTAAAAAAGATAAAATTGAATACAATATTTGTTTAACTTATAAGACAAATGTATTTATGTTGTCGTAAGGTTTACTATTTATGAACATTTTTGTAATGGTTTGTAATGGCATTACTTAAAATAACTTTGTTATCTAAACTTAATATAAGTATTGTAGTCTATAGATCATATTTAAGCATTTACTTTGTAGGTATAAATACAAATAAACATTTCTTAATACACCAAGATTGATTTTCTAGTTCTTCTCATAGTTGGAGACTCTGATATTTCATTGCATAATATGAAACCCCCATGGCGCGCCTTATCTGGGATCTAGAAACCCGGAATTTTAGAAATATTTCTCTAAGGCCTTACCTATTAATTTTTTTGCTATTGTTTAATCATTTTTGAACATTTTTATTATATAAATCTTAATTAATTCGAGACAAAATTACAAATTTCCGTGTTTCTTTGCCAATACAAGAATTATTTTTTCAAGATACAGAATAATGGTTCCACAAAAACAACATCAAAACAAATTCGACTACGAAATTACATTACAGTACAGAGCAGACTGATATAAAACATAATTTGAATCAATGAATTTCATTTTCAGTTTAATATTTTAGATATTTTCTTTTGATTTTTTAAAACATGCAGCATTGCGGTGTTTTATAGAAGACTATAAATGAAACAATGAATCAATTAAATTTCAATTTTATTTATATATTCATTTATTTATTTCATTTTATTATATAATAATAATAATTATTATTATTATTATTGGAACATTAAAGTAATGGTGTTTAACGTCCCAGTCAAGAATATTTCACTTATACTAAGACGTCGCCAGCTATAGGAGAAATTGCATAAATTTTACTGTGCGTTGCGCTGATGGCATTATACAGCAGAGTTCTTTATCGTGCCATGCCTGCCGTGACACAGGATCTCGTTTAATTTAAGTTCCCATCCAAAAGAACCGTGATTTTCATTTCGTAATGGCGAGTACTTGGCGAAAGTCACTACCGACTTTGAAGTCTTGGGTCAGACCCGGCCGGGATCAAACCCACGACCTCCCTTACGGAGCATGCACACTACCAACTGAGCTACCACAGACACAAAAATGCCAATGATAATGATTCAACATTTAACATTAGATGGATACTGGAAATTATATGTGCCTAAACAGTAGTGTCATGCAGACATATGGTTAAACAACACTATTTTTACTGTAAACATTTATTACCGAAATAGAGTTTTTAAACGTTCACAAAATGAGAACCAACTTCAACATGCGAAAATCTGATACATAATTATTATTAACGACCTTACATATATATAACGTAAATTTATGTTAAAAATATAGATGGTTTAATGCAGGGAAAAATAACACCTTTTTAATAATAAATTTATAAGATACCTACAGCGACATTTAACAATACGTGTAAGCTATGACTTACATGGCATAACAGTTGAATTATACTTCTGTATTTCATTTATCATTAGAATCCGTTTAAATAGCTTTTTTATTATATATATCGTCTTTCTCTCTAATAATCCGTTAACTTATATATTTCAATTATTTATTTTGATGGTATTTGATGAATCATTTAACTCTAAAAATCTTATTTCAATTTACACGTTTTACCTGCATTTGCGATATAATCTAAATTCTGTTTATATCTTTAACTGCAATTTACATATTTAAATACTTGCATTAACCATTAAATACCAAACGCTGAACTGTTTTTATTGTTGACTTTACAATGTTAAAAGAGTACAAAATCGAACGATCCAAATCACAGGTGAAAATTCAGTTTTACTAAAGACATGGCCAGGTGATTCGTTGATGAAATTAAAATTCACTATGTTGATAGGTTTTATCATGTATCATGTATTTTCCCGGTAAAAACTGATAGTTTCGGATTTCCGGAGTTAATGTATTGTAATTTAACATTTATTATGTTTCCTAAATTACTTGCCGATTCCGGTAACAGGTAATTTGGATTACGGTTATGATAGTTTTATGCAATACGAGCCAACATTATGTCGAGTTAAATGTGCAATATAATATACGCAATGCATATATAGTGCATTAATCCATGTGGTGAAATAAACATAATTTTTCATTTAAGATTTTTGTAAGCTTTTAAAGTTTTATGGCTCACGTTAAAATATAAGAATTCTGTAGAAAACCAAAAAAAAAAAAAAAAAAATTAAAACATTTTTTTTTTATTTTTATGGTAATAAATCATTTATCAAACGATCGTAGTATTTTTTGCAAGGTAATTATTATCTATGTCAGTTTTCGATTAAAACGCCTACAGATATATATAAAAATGTAAATAGGCCAAATGTTTTATTTTCAACAGAATATCAATATTTTTTCACATCACGAAGATAAAGGTATTGTTTAAATGTGTTGTTTTTTGTCAAATTTTTAACCTAAATTTTAAATTTATTGATAAAAAAAGACTTACCAGATAACATGACTAGAAGTAAAGGCACAAGTAATGACGTCACTGTATATCCATGTGTAATTAATCCATCCATTCTATAGGGATATTATCCGAAGTTTAAATCGATCACATTTTCTTAAATCACTTAGAAAACATCCGTTACATTCTATACGTAAATCGCAATTGGATAACTCAAATATCACACATATTGCTTATATCCTATAATTCCAATGCTTATATCACAACATTATTTTTTTTTACTGTTTTTAACTTGTAAAACTTAGACTAATTCCATTCATCTAATCTACAAAATAGAAAAAAATAGAATTACATAGACAATAAACACAACATTCACAGTCTGTTAATATTCGTGACATCAGACTGTCCAACTTACCATGAGCTGTGATACATATCTTACTTATAATTACTTGTAACTGTTTATCTATGTTCAAGCTTTTTTAAAGTCTCCTCTTTGAAGCTGTATCGAATATTTTAAGTCTTTTTTTCTAATACTAAATATATATATTTAAATAATCCTACAATAAGAATTATCCATCCAAGTGTATATTATACTTATCGGAATTTCTACATATCTGTGGTGTGTACTGAGTAATCACAACTTAAACAAATAATACACTATCAAACACCCCCATTCCTACAATAATATTCAATTTGCAGTTATAACATGACATACACATATATAGTAATATTTTACACGTAAAGTACCTGAGTCGTTTCGTCAACCATGCTTAACTTAAGTTTTTAAGATTGAAATGCAGAGAGGTGAATACCGGTGCTCTTGATTTATAACGAGGCGGTAGTTACATAAAATTGCACGAAAACAGATTATATATATTAGTAATGCAGCTCAGAGGTTTCTGTTTCTTTAATTACCCCGAATCTATTAAGTGTTCTAGATAATTGACTTCCGTTGTGTTGTGAAGAAAAATGCGGATATTTGGATGATATATGTATCACCGTGATTCTTATGGAATGTACTAGTTCCTACATATATCTATAAACTGTCAAATATGCTTCCAAATAGCCTCAATGCCTAAATGAAGATCAGGAACCCCCACAGTTTCCACTAAACATAAACACGAGTTCTAAGGTTCCAAATAACCTCTTAATTGCAGCCTCATAATGAATTACAATCGTAAGTTATTCATTGTAGTTACGGAAACTCCTTCGCTACTTCTGTTATCTACATAACAATATTCTGAAAACATTATTAGTGAAAATGAAATGGTAACCATCGGTTAAAGTTTTCACATAAACTGTTGTTCTGGTTGTGTGATCTTTGAGTGGCTTGTCATAATGTTAGGTATTTTGAATGTTATTACTACTCTAGAAAGTGGGATGATTCTACATGTACAAACAGATAAACCCGAAAATTAAATAAGTAAAGTCTCTCTCTCTCTCTCTCTCTCTCTCTCTCTCTCTCTCTCTCTCTCTCTCTCTCTCTCTCTCTCTCTCTCTCTCTCTCCATGGAGAGATCTAGAACAACCACTACTGAGTGTAATAATTGAAATAATCAACATTTATAGATCTGTCGTGTTATAATGGGAATATATAAGATAAACAAAAAGAATAAATAAATAAATAAAACTTAACGGGAAGAAAAGAATGACAAAAATTGGAAAAATTTATGAAATAGGTCGTTGATCATTAGTTATATATCATTTATTTAAAGATATATATTTATATATATACACACACACACACATAAATAGGACAATTTATTACAAAAAATTTGCTTAATCACAACTCGTTTACATTCTCTTTAACATTACATTTTATCACATATGGTACAACAGTCATTTTATTTTGCGTATAATTGTCGTATGTAAAAACCGTGTAAAGTGTATCACAGATGCAATCAGAAACTTTTATATATATATATAAACACAGGTAAGTATGATTCTTCTGCAGATATAATGCACATAACTTTGTCTCAAGGTATAAATTTTAAATACAATATACAATGTTATAAAATATTCTAAAAATATGAGTTTAATTATAATATATAATTAGTTCAGGTTACACTTGTGCTGGGGTATGGGAACATACATTTACCATTCCCTGATATAACCTAAAGGTACTGAATTGATGTTTATTTTTAAGAAATTTGGGTATCCTATTGTTAATAACAGATTTAATTATGTTTTGAAAACAAACACTTAAATAAACATATAAGATATCATCATTTCTGTCTCCGGGCTTCTTTACACGTCCGTATATAGTCATACCTGTTTAAATTCATCTATAATTAAAATGTATTATATTTTAATTTACTAATTTTAACAGACACATGAAGACTCCGTACCAAGTAGATTCCTGATACATGGTCTCATGAATTTTATTAGGAAAACGTTTTTATTTGGTGTTCTAGTTATCATATTAGAATGTTAGGTAAGATCGCATTTATTTCGAGTTTTCGTCGCAAAAACAAATTAATGCAAAGCAATAAAAAACGTAAAAATGCTATCTAATCTAATCTTGTACAAAAAACTGACTGTAAATGACAAATAAACGTTCATTCAACAAGGTAGAAAGTGTTTCAAAAGGGGTGTGTGTGTGTGTGTGTGTGTGTGTGTGTGTGTGTGTGTGTGAAAAACGGTACACATTACATCAATACATGTAGAAAATACTTCTTGAGTCTAGAACAACTGCATTACTATTATTGCTATCGGCACGTTTTTTTTTTAACAAACAATTTTTAAAAACAAAGCTTTCTGAAAAATTCATGACCTTTCTTGTAATTTCTAAGTTTATACGTTCCAACACTTTACGGAACACGTAGTACTTTTATTTTATGTACATGTTTTTGCCTGTTAAGTTAATCAAACATTTAGACAAATTTAAAGTTAATTTCAAAACCTTCTGTGGATGCTTTAAAACGCATTTTTCAATTATCCTTAAACCTTTGCCAAAATGAAACACAAAAGATAATAGTTCCAGCATACAAAAAAGCCATAAAAACAATCACATTTAAACTCTGTAATACATAAATAAACAGAATTACTATAATTGACAGAAGCACACAGAAACCTCGACAAGGTAATTAATTAAAAATGTAAAATGATACGCAGTATCAAGTGATCAAACAAGGAACGTATTATGTTAATTTACGTACTAAAAACGATAACATTTAGCCGAAATGCAATAAAGATAGCTTATCTTCTTTCATCTAATTGCACTGTAGGAACACACCATTTACAAAATCTGATACAACATTTTGTACTTTCGTAAAATTCTGTTTAAAGCACATCAATCATCTAATGATGGCTGGCTAAGTATTTCACTAAATGTGCAAACGTATTGGTAATTGCACATTCATTTCTTTCTGTTTCGATTTCAATCAAAACACGTGCATTGGTAATATTTTTAGAATGCAGTTAAAACGTGTTTTTAACGTAGATGTCAATAAAAACACATTCCATCATTCTTTATGTGATTCAGCACTCAATACGGTGATAAAACAGTTAGATGATACAGATTTTTTAAAACGTTTGATTGATATAAAACGGTTATGCACCTATTTATCATGTAGAAATTTGGTTAATGTGGTAAGAATCAGAAGAAATAGTTGTCAGGCGGTTTTAAAATCAATGTTTGTTGCAATTTACCTGCATGGTACCTACATTTATTACATTTTTGCAGGTCAATGAATTGTTAAAGAAAACATCATCTGTGTACATCATTTGCTTTTGTTTGTCTAACGGGCAAAGAATAAAAAAAAACCCAGAAATAACACAGAAACAATACTGGATTCAAAACATTGTTTAAGCGCATTTATTCTGTAAATAACATTATTCCGTGCATGTTGTGTGTTATACGTCTTACAAAAAAGCACGTTTATGCAAAAATTGAGCAGTCTATGTAGTATAATAGGTCGGGTTGGTAAGTAGATATTGTTTTACGTTGCATCAGAAAATTTGAAGCTACGCTAAAGCGAATTACATTGGTTTTGAACGTTTCCGTCAGATTCACTCGGTCATTGCTGTCAAAAGTATCAAGAGCAGGGGATTTGGAAGATAATAATTATTAAAACTGACCGAAATTAAAATACCGGTATATTTTCATTTAAAAGTAATGATAAGGTCTTCAAAAAGGGTATTAGTCAGTGTTCCTTGAGAAAAACATATAGTTATATATGCCGAACTAAGAGAAGTAAATGTATATATCTTGTGTTGCAGTAATCAACACCAGTTTAATAACGGTAAATCAATCACTTTTTGGGGAAATTGCTTACCTAGAAACATAATTATATTTAACTTTTTCACATAGCCTTATATATTCTGGTTTTTTTTTTTTTTTTTTTTTTTTTTTCTTTTTATATATAAATTATTGTATATTCTAATTTCTTGTCACTGTTTTAATAAATTAAGATTATATAATTAAAAAGTAACGTGAAAATTTTTAATGATTAAAAAACATCGTTAATTCGCATTATACAAGTGTTTGTTTTTGAAGCCAAGAGCCATCCTCATATTAAAAAGTAAATTTCTGAACAATCAAAACCAGCTTGTCTCTATTCTAGCGGTTTTATTTACATTCATTGTTTTACATTGCACTTCATACATATAAAGAAGTGTTTTTAGACATCAGAAAAATATACACACCAAAGAAAATCAAATATAATCATGGGATAACTGCTTTACACTTAAAAGAGTAAATATAATGCACACAATTAACTAAACTATCTGTAATTACAATGTACACTTGTTTAAACCATGTACTTCTTAGTGTTTCAACTTAACATCTGGAAAATGATTACATTTGAAAAAGGTTCTTCAAAAAGCTTAATATGTTAATTAAATTAAAATGCACAACAATTGAATTACTGTATTTTTTTAAATCAACCATACTAAGTAAACGTGTAGGTTTACACAAATATTTTATATTGTCCGTATTTTTAATGTCCTTCAAACGGCAACTTTGTAACGTCCATATATATAGATTGATTTGCTTCTGATATTCTGTATTGTGAAATTCAAATTTCAGATTAATAATTTTCTTTAAAGTTCTTTTTATCATTACTTATAATGCAATCCGTTCTTAGACATTTAAAACAAAAATAATGTTATTTTTTTTGACCCTCTTTCTTACAAAAGTCGGAATATTAGAGCCCTCCAATAGTGCTATAATCATATAACAATATTAAACCTTGTGTCCGTTCAAAGTAAAGACCAATGAACCCAATGATCTGGTTTTATCGTGTTAGTCGGTTTGTTTTGTATACATCATATACATTCTTGTTTGGTTGTTACAAATTGCTTTCAGCTATTTTTAACTGTTTGCAGAAAATTTAACAGATTATATATACTCTTGTGATGTCTTTTTTGACGATATGCGCTCCTAGAAAATGTTGACTTATTGTCAACGAATTGTTTTTCTGTCAATAAATCATCCATGCCTGTCCCACGATATCGTTGATGTAGCTGTTTCTTTGTCTGAATGTAAAGCTCCAGTGATTTATAGTAACGGATACAGACAATCTTATAATCTATATTACAAAATTTATTGGCATGGGGAGGCAGAATTTTAAAAAAGAATGTTTAAAGAAAGTCAGGAAGCCTTTTTACATTTTATAAACGTTTTGGAGATTACACGATATTTAATTTGTTTATATATAATCTATTACATTGAAAGAACTTACTTCAAAAAGAAAGTGCCAAACCACTGAATAACAGAAGTTAGAAAGCATGTTATTAAAGTTGTAAAACCTAGCAACATGATTCTGATAACGACTGGAATTACCAAGATATTACATTGTAGACCAATCAAAAGACAGATAAGAACAGATGATGGATTATCTTATTAAATTGTGTTTATGCGTTAAGCTTCTAATATGTTTTGTTGTTTATTCTGTATGCTAGAAAAATAATGTGGACGGTCAATGAACAGATGTATAGGCAGAGTCTAGGTTAGATGTTCTTTACATGCAGAAAGAATTTGTATGTAGCATAAATGAATTTGTGTTGAATACGTCATGTTGTCACTGGATACAGAACGCTGGCCACAGAGAGAACACGCGCTTTACAAACCAATAATTAGAAAGTATCGAGTACTTTTGTCCATGCCATCTTTTTTAAGAAACGGGTTACCCTAATACTGTGCATTCAAGAGTAGCCATATATGCAGAATGGAACTGGTGTTCATTTGGTCATGCACTTAATTTTTTTCGCATCTTGTCTTCAAAATATGCCAATATGACTTTCTTGTTGGCTCCTCGGCATTAGTTAAGCTGGTGACATGGATTTTTTGTCTGCAAAGTGCTTTTTCGACATCGCTACAGTGCACGCCGGGGCTTTAAAAAACATTTCAATAAATATTATTAAGCACAAACAATAAAATTATCAAAATTAATGAGTTTTTTTATGAAATCTGGTATATACTCGTGAAAGGGGTAAGTTACCGGGGCAAAGGTTATGAAACACAATAGTAAGCTAAAACAACAGAGGGGGGAATAATATACGCAAAATGGACTTAAGTCTTAAAGCCAGGAAGTCAAGGAGGCTGAAACACACAAAGTTATTCCGAACTTATATAGATTTAATATATTTATTGAACATTTTGAAAAAGCAATTTACATCCCAGTTTGTTTTATACACTCGTACATCATTGTCTCACATCTGCACTCAGAACAGAGTTAATATTAAAAATAAAACAATCTCATATGATCCTAAAACAAACGGAATAATGAACTCTGGCTGAGATTTATTAGATAAAGAACCATATGTTAAACATTCATTTAAAATGTCACTACTGGACGAAATAGATTGGCTCTAAAGGCCAAATATTTACAAATCACTGATCAATGCTTAAAAGTTTGTCAGCTAATTTAATTCGATTTTAGGAACTAAATTTAAGATAAAATCACTTAATTAAATAAATCCTATAATATGTCATACTAAGGAACGAAGGAGATGAACGAAAATATGCAAACCTCAGAGTGTCTTTACTTTATTATTAAACGCCTATTTGTACAAAATATCCCATTCGTAGGAGAGTGTTTGTATTTAGAAAAGTAAATATCAACGACCCATATCTATACGTATATGTATATATACTATATATAAAGAAAAATCGATTTAGCTTCAGTATTTGAAAATTAAACCGCCTAGTATAAAAGGTCTCATGGGTCGGAATCCTGTGATCGTTTAGAAATTTCATGATACAGACAATTTTATTGGGAATTATATTTTAGAATATTATAGCAATTGTTAAAGAGCAATATTGAAAGTCAATAAAATTTATATTAGCTAGAGTAAAGAAAACAAACTTTATTGAAGATGTATATATATAGAGAATGTTTGTAAAGTGTTTCCAAATAACCGTTGAAAATCAGATTTAACGCCCATTATGGAATAGTTACAAAAACATAACAAAACAAAGTATATAAATTGTTAAAATCAATATTTATATTATTAACTTCTGTCTAAAAAGTTAAGTAATTTTGTCTCGTTTTATCCATGTGCAAATAGATTTACAATATCGTTAATGTTGGTTAAGGTACGCTCATAAAACTGTTTTTAGTCTAATCTATTTATGTTTTTTACGCGCGCGCATGTGTGTGTGTGTGTGTGTGTGTGTGTGTGTGTGTGTGTGTGTGACATTTATCGTTAGAGTTAATATTCAAACAAAATTTTGAAGTAACCTGCAAGATTAAATTTCAGTTATCTTTGAGATAGTGCTATCGAAAATCAATTTTTATTTGGTAAACCTAACAATCTTTAAAATTGTGTCTTTATTATATTTATATATATATATAAGCATACAAAACTTAAACAGTAGAGGAAGATCTATTTTATTAAAAATTTCAAATGAAATAAAGCGGATTGGTATAAGCTCGACATTCGGCTTATAAACTGACACGTGCCGTTTTTTTTAAATTCAATAACTGCAAAATGCATTATTTGAAAGAAAAAGCACATAAATAATTAACATATAGGCATTAAAATTCGTTTCTGGGTGTGATTGTATTCTAGACAGTCAAAGGCACTGCAATCCGTAAAACGAGACTTAGGCCATTTGGTCAACAAGACCCTACACAAATTCAAATGTAACTTTCTTTTCTTCAATATAGTAAAATATAGCATTAAACATAGACTATTTAAATAACCATAGTAAGAGATAGTTAGATGTATGAATGCTATATATTGAGATTTCATTCTAAATGAGATCATATGCTCGATATTTTTTTTTAAATTTCACAGTTGGATTAATGTTAAGACAACTTAAAGATACATATATACAAATGAGTGTCCTAATGGATGTCGTCTGCTGTGAATTTTGTGTATTCTTTGTCATAATTGTAGTATTTTAAAAGTGTCAAATATTCCTGCCTAGGAATCTCTAAAATAAACATAATTTTTTGCATTTTTATATATACACTTATTGAAATGATTAAAATCCGTTTTTGAATGCTTATTTTATTTTTATTTCTTTCCTGAAATCGATAAGAGGAGTTTTCTTCCCAGGAAATCATTAAAACATGGTTTCAAACAGAGCAAAATGGAATTAAACCAATCTGTAATACATCTTATTGAGAGCTGAAAAATAAACTTACTACAGTTGTTCTTTTTAACTGAGGTTATATTAATGTATATTTTCTTTTAGTTGTTAAAAGATAATTATTAAGCTGGTAATAAAAGCTTACGACCTTTGAATTTTAAGTAATAAAACTTTATTTCAAACATACTTTGCTTGAACCGCCTACATCTGAAATCTACTAGCGAAGATCTTAGTTTGTTCCCTGTCGAAGGCGTGTGGCTTTTCTCCCAGCAGTCCGGTTTCCAACATCATCTCGAAACTTACCGCTTTATTCTAAATAATCAAAAATCTTTGCGGGACTTGAAACAACTATACTACTCTTAGCCCCCTACAAAACTAGTAGACTTTTTTTTGCATTTACAGTTCTTACAGTGTAAATACGAACTTTATTGTTCTTTTTGAAGTTTGCTATATAATATACATTTATATCGTAAAGTAACATGCTGGATTAGGATTTGGTATTATTTACTTTTTATATGACCTCTGATCGTTTAGCTAAAGCATATGTTGTTTTCTCATCTTATCTCGGTAACTCCCCGTTATAAACTCGTTGTATCTCTTGATGTACATGCTATGTGTGTGTTTTAATTAAATCGGCTTCATGAAGAGAGATATTTGGACTTGTCAGCCGAGATACATCCGATAAGATGTGATAAGAAATAACTGACAACTCGCATCGCAGTTACTGCTGTGATTTCTTAAACTAAATTGTTCTTATTCCTTTTAAAACTGTTGAATATGAATTATAATAAACTGCCGATGTGGTAAAAAATATATGAAGTGACGATAGTGCATTAATAAAAACACTACGAAGGCATTAGATTTCATAATTCCTCAATATTAGTTGTTTTTCTGGACATACTAGCCCACAGAATTTTATGCCAACAAGATAGTATAATAATAATAATAATAATAATAATAATAATAATAATAATAATAATAATAATAATAATAATAATAATATTATTATTATTATTATTATTATTATTATTAACTGTTTCTTTCTTAACATTTTTATAGTTGATGTACATGTATAGTCTAATGCTCTCTCTCTCTCTCTCTCTCTCTCTCTCTCTCTCTCTCTCTCTCTCTCTCTCACACACACACACACACACACACACACACACACACACACACACACACACACATATATCAATAGCACAATGTTTGAAAATATGTCCATGTCTGAAAATCAATTTGGTAAACGTGAAACAACAGTCGTTCTGCTTACACAGAAAACCAACCAAGTTGAACCAACCGACCATTTGGTAACTTAATAACGATCCATCTTAATGATTACTACAGGGAATTATTTCTAGTGAAACTTTGGTATGTGAAAGTATTATATTGCTAATTGCTGCGTTGTGCATAAAGAAGAAGCGATTTGTTATACAGACAATCCCTGCTTCGTAACTGACCCCTGGTATTTCATTCTTCTTTAGCAGGTGTTCTGGAATTGCTTATTAGGCCATGGATTATTGAACGACGTCGATATCAGAAATATGAGATTTCCATCAACCTGGAGATAAGTTGGTCTGTTGTCCATTCAAGCACGTGATCTTCTTAATTAAATCTTAATAAAAAGATATTATTTCTAGCAGGGTCTAATATTTCAAATTTGTAGAAATTAATTCCGGTAATTAAATTTTTGTTTATAATATCAAGAGCAGGGAAAAATAATATTAAACTTACAGCGTTGAATGATACCAACTGTAATCGGATTTAAATGACTTTATCACGTTATTTTCGCGTAAACATTTTTCCACTTACTTCTTCTATTATTGCTGTTCATTAGCATAGACCATTAGCCAAAATTTATATACAAATAATTACAGGCTATAAACAAATATGGCAGATGACCAGCGAAATATTTATGGGTCTCCATTGACCCTTTTTACAAGCGTATGTCTCAACTGACCCCTTTTGTAATTATAAATACCAGAAAATCTATAAATCCTCCTTATTTAATTTTAGATTTATATTAAGATTTAAAATTAATGGCGTGTTTATATCTTTACAGTAAGTCAAGCGAGGTTTTGGAATCTATTTAAATTAATAATTGATTTATCTGTTTAATAAACGATAGATCTAAAAAAATCTACAATATCTAACAATATAAATAAAAATAACTGGAATTTTTGTATATGATATACATGTTTATTATAACAGATAACGAGACTTCATTTTTATATGATTATGATTTAGTTGATATTAAAGGCCAAAGAACATGAAATCTATCTTTCAATACATACATGCGTTGTTAAGTTCGGTTCTACTAACATTGTATGGGTAGACCAATACTAATAAAGCATATCAAATGACAAAAGATGCAAACACGGCAAGTTCAAAGACCACTTCTTATATTATCTACTTACTCCAGGAAAATTAAATGGCAAAAAAATCTCAAACTGACATGTTGGCAAAATCAGATGATAAAGACAGAAAAGAAATTCGCACAGGTTATGGAGAATTATTATTGCAACGACTAAACAAAGACAACCAATGATTTGTTAAAAATAAATGAAATGGATAAAGCCCTCCAACAATATTATAAACACAACATTTATTAGTGCCTGTCACATAGTATAATATTTAATAATCAGTTGTCTCAATCTGTGTTTTTCTTTTTCTTGTCTGATGTCTGATTTGGCTGTTATAATTTACTTGTAATGTGTCGTGTTCTTTGCTGCTTTTGTTGTTGTTAATTTCATGTTTTTTAATTTAAAATTTATTTCTGGTATTGTTTTATGTACCCAATCTCGTATTAAGGCTCTGAAAAAGTTCTGATGGAACAACATCCTATTTCGGAACCATGTCTACAAATCCGAAACTAAACCATTAAGTATACAGCAACACAAACTAAATTGGACCATTAAAGAACGGCTTTCTGTAATCACTACCAATAGAAGAAACCGTATTCTATCAACTTATTTTAACAAGTTTCCCTCACAAATAACACGGAAAGTTATAAACGGACAATGTTACTTATACATTATTTACTGGAGAAAAACGGTATTTTTTAAATGAATGAACTTTTTCTTATAAACGTAACATAATGGGTCTGAAGTTAATGGCAACTCGTTCGGATGAATTGGATATTTGTGATTAGTTCAATAGAGGCGTTAGAAGACATAAATGGATAAACGTCTCATTAAAGTTTGAAAGAGCCTTAAAAACATACTTAAAGCAGCATTAACTTTTTGTGACTCCCAAACAATAAAATGTCAGCTGGTCGCAGGTGAGATAAGAAATGAATTCATTTTAAATACAGTTTTTTAAATTAAAATCTATTTAAATATAAACCAAATAGAAATATTCAGTCAGAATCCATATTCATGAACATTTGCCACGACCAGTGTGTCTTTAGCTCTTATTGCCAGATCAGTGACTTCCGTGTCATATTGAAAACGACATGGACACACAAATCATTACATGAATGAACTATTTACAAAACTACAAAACCTGGTAGTTTTATTATATCAAAGTTGTTCACATGTACGTTTCGCATTTTCAATACGCCATGTTAAATTTTAATACATTTTTTTTAAAATATTTAGAGCGTTTTAGGTTTAATGAATATTTGTTCAGAATGTCATGTCACGATCATTGTTTGTCTCAATCTATATTACATAAGAAAAAAAAAAAACAATTGTTGCTTTCATTTTAGTCAAGGTGTATTCAAACTAATCTGAATATCGAAATGTTGCTTTAATTGTTGAATAAATTAATGATGTCAAATTTTGTAAGAAAACGCGGTTTTCATAGATAAATAAATACAATGTACTGTATACATGTATTTGTGGTTACCAATCTTCTTTTAAATCGATTCTAAAGGTTTAGACATGTCATTTGCAGGTTTGCTAAAACAGAAATATTAAGTACATTTTAAAATATTTCAAAATATTAAAGAAAAAAAAGGTTTTGAAGTTTAATGATTGAAACAGATTCACACAAAATACCAACCCGTACAATGAATTAAGACAACAGTTTCTATGAGGCTGGACACAATTTTTGCAATGTAATATTAGTCGTACAATTAAATAGCAGTCAATGTTTAGGTATTTACGGTTTAGAATTTTCTCTGGTATGATACAATGACACAATGAGAGTTTTTAAATTCCTATGTTATTTATACTTTTCTTTTTTTTTAATAAATGACTAACATTTAACACTAAAAAAGCAAGCAACTAAAGTGTTTAAATAAAACTGTGTTAAAGAGGCATTGCGCTTTAAGTTTGCATGTAGTATAATTGCCGAAGCAACAATATGTTATTATTGCATAATGTATGGTATGGTATAGGTATCTGCAACTTTCGTGACGCGATTCATCATTAAACATCAAAAACATTCTTCCTGAAGTCAACATGAACACTGTAAAAAAGACATAGCAATATATGTTAACAGTTTCGTTCACGCACATAAACTGTTAAGTTAAAGATCAAACTCTTATCTTTGTTTAATATTTAATTTTAATGGTTATTTCTTTAAGTGGGCCGATACAATTTATATACGGTTGAATTTTCTTTAAAAACAAACTTTTATATGCAGGTCTTAAAAGTAGATTAAATGTTCTATTAGGATATATATGACTTTAGTTAAATTGTACTATTGTTAAAAGGAGATGATGAGAGGGCGATGATATGCGTTTCTTTTGATATAAAATTGTTAGGCGGAAGAAGGGATGGTTTCGGTCATTTTTTATAGATTTTTAATGAGCTTTGTCCAGCTATCATTACTTCTCTGATTTATGATTCATCTGTACTAAATACTTTAATTAAGGGGTATTGGTATTTGTAACCAACAGATATTACTATAATTCGCGTGTCTTTATCATTTGTATTTTATCCAGTTCTATCAATTAAAGGGGCACCTACAAGACTAAAAATAGATTATGTTTGTCATACACGTAGTGTTTTGGGTAAAATATAAGCTTGTTAAAAGTATTAAGTAGTAACATACTTCATAATACCCCATTCTAAATTTAAAATCAGATCTAATATATAATAATATATGGCTGAACGACAACGAATTCCAATGGTAAAAACAAGATTTATATTAGCTAAAGCTGATATCCTAAATACCCAAGTACATGTAAATCGAATTCATCATACAACTACTCGAACATTACCTAATACAACGATACCTCATATTTAGTTTGTTTAGTGTAAATTCTACAAATTAAAGTGGTGACTGCGAAAAAAACAACTGCATAGACAATGAACTTTACAATAACATATTGTCACATTAGACACAAGTGTGTAAACATATTTTTAACTTTAAAAAAACATTGTAATTTGTTTTTCTTTTTTTAACTATTGATTGCATAATGACCCTCACAACTATTTTAAAGTTTACAAATTGCAATTACGATGGAAACTACAATTTTGTAGACAATTTCGAATAATTCAATTCAATTATCTTTTGCGACAAAAGTTAAATCAAGATTAAAAACATAACTTTCAAATTTTCTTTTCAAAAATGAACCAATTTGTTTAAAATTACAGCAGCGGGTTAGCTAATTTTAGGTTGAGATGAGTAAATCTTTTTCGCATTATAAATGACATAATTTGGAGACACATTTTATTGTTTGTGTTACTGTGTTTGTGACAGTAGATTATGCAATATTTTCATATAAAATCCAATACAATTAGATTAAAATCGGCCATTTCAATAAAATATTTCTGTTGAAAGGAAACTATTGCTGCTTCGAGGATTTCACATGATGAAAAGAGCAAATGGTTGATTCTTTTGCGCATACAGCGTAGAGTCACCAACAATATCACTTCCGGTGTAAACATCACCGTTTACCCGTAGCAGCATCAGTTTCCTTTCTACATGCGCATAGCGATTTCCTGTAACGACTAGACTCAAGTAAGCGAGAAATATCAAACTTTATTGCATTTTCTATGAAAGTTTAGATAATTCACTGTCACAAACACAATGGCACAGTGGTTAATAACTTAAATACATTTCCATTTTCATGATATAAGGCATGCGTTGTTAACTAAAAAAAAAAAAATAAAAAAATAAGGGAACCGCATGCATGCGCAAAATGTCCAAAGGGTCATCCTTCTAAATATCAGTGGAACCTTGGTGGCCGAGTGGTCTAAACCACGCTTACTGTAGGTTTGAATCCCACTCGGGCAGATGATAGTGTAAGAAACTGAGCTGAACACAAATATTATTATGCATAAGACGAAGGCAACAACAAAACAGGTTTGGGACCTTCGGATAAAACCTTAAAAACTGATGCCCCGTGTCACGGCAGCCTTGGCACGTTAAAGAACGATCCCTGCACATTGCCCAAAGCGCACTGCAAAGGTATTTTCTACCACTTCATCTATAGCTGGTGACGTGTCGATAAAAGTGAAATATTCTTGACTTGGACGTACATCCACATTGATTAAATAAATAAATAAATAAATGAATAAATAAACAATAAAAAAACAGGTACATACAGAGCACCAAATTGAAATCAATAAGAAAAAATCTTGATACTTTGAATATCAAACGCAAAATTAAATTAACACCCTTGTTCTATATCGTGGTACATGTAGGTGTGACTGAAAAGTGAACCCTCAATGCTCATTGTCCATACGCGTATCGCAAAAGGTTTCCTAAATAATTGCGACTTCACATTAATATTTAAAGTTATATTATACATTTGGCGCGTAAAGTTCAACCGTTTTTTCAAAGTCAAATTTTAGAAATATTTTCAAAATGGAATTTATCAACTATTTATTAAAGTTATGTAGATGTACAGATATTGAGTAATCACGTTCTCTTACAAACGTTAAAATAACCATAATACATACGTGCACATATATTTGTCTAAAACTTCTGACAAGATAGTTATTTAAGTTATTTTCATACTGAGCTTTCGGCTGGTATGTTTTGTAGAATTCCAGACATGTTTTAATTATAGATCGTATGTTACCAGTAGATGTTCACAATAGAACACAATCTTATAACAGAAGTTAGTTGGCGTGTTCTTACATAATTACATTATGGTCTAGGGGAAAAAATTTGTTGAAGATGTTACGAAAAAAGAGATGAACTCAGTCAATGTTTTTATCACTTAACTTTGTTTTAAAGGGATATCAAGGAAATTACGAATGATGAATTTTACTAGTTTGAAAAAAAAAAAACTAGATTTATTAATACAGTCGTTGATTTTTCTGTCATTAGCGAGTTGCCCGTTTACTAGACGACAGAAAAAAATTCTTCAGGCCGAAACTTAACTTCAAAGGCAAAATTTGAAGTACAAAAAATTCTGATTCCGAAAAATAGTTTTTGATTTCCAGTCATTTTTTACGTTTCATATTTTTTTTCTATATTTTTTTTCATCTTGTTGCCTAGCGAATACCCAACATGAGAAGAAGATATGACATTAATCAGTCATTATTTATTCATTGATGGTTATAACATGACCGACAATCACCAGGGGTTCGCGATATACTCGAATCTTTTCGCAACGGAAGGAATGACGTAAAGGCATATTGATAATGTAATTGTGCGGATAAAATCTTTAGAGATTTCAAACTTTCGTGATCTTATACAACCGGTTTCTATTGTACAACGCCTATGCCGAAATCTCGACGATTAATCTATGTGGTAAATATGCGTTCATAATTAAATATTGTGCAAGTCAAATCAGTCGTTTTACTGCGTTTAACCTTATCAAACTTTTTATGTAATGTTAGTGTAGATAAGATATGTAATGATATAGTATAAATGTATTATGTGTATCCGGTACTGACTGTAAACCGTAGTCACTCGAATGACACATGTGGTAATAATAGGAGCAATGAAGCATTATATAGACTCTGATTAAAGATTAATCAAACGTTCATAAATAATGATCCGTTATTCCATGTAGGTCTCGAGACATCTGTGTTTCGGAAGGAATGTAAGATGACTTTTATTTTGAGGCATGGTCTTATATATATTCTAGTATGTTTGGTATTTCAAGACTAACGCAAATGGGATTACAAATTTATAAAATGCATGACACTAAACGAACTTTAGTAATCTTTAATCGCTTGACTTTTACGAACTTACTTTATGTGCGATGAGACAATAGACGTTTTGGTAATCCAAGCAGAAACACTACTATTTTAGAAAGTATTGATAAGTCTCTTCTTTAAAAAAAAACATGTTTTATTTTTAAGGGGTTGAACCCTCGGTCAATGACAAATTTCTATACGAAGGGGAGTTCATAGAATAACGCTTAATACTACTACTACTACTACTACTACTACTACTACTACTACTAATAATAATAATAATAATAATAATAATAAATTGTAACAAAACATCAGTTAAATTAATCACAAAGTTCACTTTGTTACTTGATGTGTTTAGGTCAGTAGGTCCTCACAAGATAAACAAAAATATCGTCAAAAGCATGTCCTTTGCTTTTCCGTTTTTATTTCCTGTAGTCAAAGTTTGTTTTATTGTTAACATCTACCAAAACGAGACTCAAATTCAATCTTTGCGCACGTAACAAAAATTTGCCATGACTATGTATAAAAGTTAGCTGTACTGTAGAAAAATAATTCATTGGAACTCATGCATGTATTATCGCAGTGGATATTTAACACATAATTAAAAGACCTTCCATAAGTTATCTAGGGCGACCATTTTGGCTGCCGTAATCGGATTTAATATTTAACCAGGGGCAGAAATAAGATAAATCCACGAGTCAACTTATTGAGCATAAAAGGTAACATGGATAATTCAATTAAAAGTTTAAAAATGACACAACAGGCAGTCCAGACGTTTTATACTGTAGATAATTTGTATAACCTTTGTTCTGTAAAGTGGTAATTCAGACTGTAATGGGATAACAGTGGTAATCCATTCTAACACTTTACAAACAAATTACCATCAATTACTGAAACTGTGTGGTATAAATAAGATTCTCCCCAAGTTATGGGTAAAGTTGAAATAATTGTCTTTAATATTATTGTTATGTTCAATTATGTGACGTAATATTCGTTATGATGGTGTGTTGGGGTGGTGGTGGGGAGGGGGTATTGTTTCTTTTTTACCTTTTACTAGTCTATTCTTTGTCGCTTAGGCTATTGAAAAGTAGATATAATATCCAGCCGCTTATTTCTATTTCTATTGGTATTATAATTAAATATGGTTAAAACAAATAGAATGAAAAAAGACAATTACTAAATAAAAAAAATAGATAAATAAATAGATAAATCAATCAATCAATCGATCAATCAATAAACCAATCCGAAAGCCGTAAAAATCGACGTCATTGTGTCAATATACTTGTATACTGGTCCAATAAATGTCTATAACTGTATCATCTGTTGTAAAATGAATATATTAATGCGCATCCGGATAAAGCTTTTCTAACTGTGCATAATTTTCCTACCTGTAACTCGATTTGGTATTTAAATTAATTTAATTAACATAAAAATAGAGGAAAAATCTAACACTTAAAATTCTGATTTTTAATAAAGGGTGAACATTTTTTGTCGGGTCCATTGACAAATTATCAGGTGTGATTTGCAGTTTTTACGTGACTTAAAGGTACATTGTATAGTTTCTAAACTGTTTTATATGAAAATCTATGTCTCTAAAATTACGAATTCATTACGCAGAGGCATTTGTGTTAATTAGATCAGAAACTATCATAAATCTTGTTTTTATTTAAAAAAGAGGCAGAATTTCTTATAAAAACTCAACTTTAATGAATTAAAATTTAAGCGTAAATATGATACGGCTAAGAATGCAATAAATCTTAACTCTGGTTATAGTTGTATCGTTATGTTATTTAGAAATAAACGGTATAGGACAACCCTACTGAAATAGTACCCATGTTTTATGGACAATAAGATGTATGTTATATTTAACTTTCAAGATAGGTCGAATTTGTTTCTTAGATCATATTTGATTTCCGGACCACCTGGTGGTCCATCTTTCCTACCTTCAAGCTTTTTATCAGAATGAAGTATATTCGGTAAATTTGGATATCAAATAATTCTTTAAATTTGCGCTATATTATATCAAATTCTTTAACTAAGAAAGCATTATAGATTTTATAACTTCTACGCTGTTACGGACTTTATATCTTGTCAAGTTAACAGACTACGTGTTTGATAAGTGGTATTAAATTAAAGATGTAAAAACATTTAAATACAAATTAAAAAATATTCTGTAGTGATTTGTTGGTATCGACTAAAACTTGTTGATTTTGGAGAGATGAGTCATACGTATTATTTCTGAAACTTGGGTTAGATAATCGAGATTCACTGTGCTGAAAAATTGAAGAAATTTTCAATACAGAAATACGCATAAACATATAAAACTCTACCTACAGCTGGCAAAGTCTCGATATAAGTAAAATACTAGAGCATAAAACTCCTGTTTTCATTTATACCATAGATACTAAATATTCATGACTCACAATTTCGGATTTGTTTCATAGCATATCTTCTTTTGATCATTTTCTGAAAGATTTTAAGTTCTTTTTTTTTTTTTTTTTTTTTTTTTTTTTTTTTTTTTTTTTTTTTATAAAAAAAAAACCCGTTTGTGATCATAATTAGCAACCTGTACCATGAGGTGCTTGAAATCATTTATAAATTCACTGTACATAAATCCGATGAGCAAATGTTCATTGTATTCACAGTAAGAATGACACAACAAACTTTCCTTTTTTTTTTAAAAAAAATAATAATATATGCTCATTATGAAAGAGATAAATAATGTAAATCAAATGTATTTGTGGCAATGAATCTTAAAATGTCTCATCTATAGGCAAAATATTTACTTATGGCAACCAAAATTTTATTTATTTTTTAAAAAATAATTTTCCTATATGAAATTTAAAAAAAATTCATCACGATAAATTTTTCATATTCATATACAAAATACAAACACAGGTTGGTTTATTTTTCGAATGTTGTTTTATGTCGCATTAGTATTTTAAGAATTTTTTTACAGGCACGCCATTATGACGATCTTCAGAGTACTAATACTCCCGTCCCAATAGTGGCAGATAAACACTACAGACCATGTTATACTGGTACTTAACGAACGGGAAGAGGTTTAAAAAAGAAATATTCCTATTTCACTAGAGGTTTAAGCACTGGCATTTTACCCGTCATGTTTACGAAACACGTGACAAAAATCAACATGTCAAAAGTAGATAAGTTCTTCACTAATATTTACATATTTATTCAATAAATAGCTTTAAATCTTAAAAAGAAACTTACAAATCAGATTTTCATTTCGTATATTCGCTCAATAAATAATATATATAAAATATAAATATCATTAGGTTATGATATTATTGTAATAAGGAAAGGGGCATTGTCATGTAATAAAATAATACTGAAAATGCCAACAAATGATATTTAATCATACATGTATTTATTTATTATGCTAAACAGAAATCGGGCATTGAGATATAATGTTTATATAAGTAACCACCATTTAAACGATAAAAAAAATTCATATTAAAATTGAATATAAAATCTGAGTTGAGGTATAAAAAATGGTATAGAAATAATTTTAAGAAATTAAAATAAACAGACAATACAAATGAACGATCAATATAAAAAAAAACAGGTATCATTGTTGTGTTTTGACTAAATGCTTAACAAATTCTACGGTCACGACAATTTCGTATACAGAACGCTATTTTTAAACACGAAAATAGCAAATTAAACTTTTTAGCGAATCTTTTCATCCGATCTACTTCGAAGTGCTAGAAGTTAAATAACTTTTCTACTTATTTATCAAAATTTAATTTTAAGTGTAACACTTAGTAAACTACTTAACCATGATCTAAAGTCCTTTTTTCTTCCAAATATTGATTGTATTAATTTCCTCTTTTATTTTTAAAGGGTTTATAAAGAGAATTTATTGTATGATAACAAGAAAATAATAACAAATTGTATTGTAATGGTGCTTATCAAATAATGAAAGGTAGGGCTGTTAGTTTATATTTAAAAATAACAATTCGTGTAAGTGTGAATATTATGAATGAAATTTTGTGTCAATAAAGTTTAAGTAAAGCAGTATCTCCCCTAGAAAAAATTCGTTCTTATCAGTATGACATAATATTGTGAAAATTAAGGCAAATCCTACATATAAATACCACTGTAACTTTCTAAATGTCAAACATGTAATTAAAGCGATTGAATAAATTTGGGATAAAACAGGACTTTTCTGTCTGGCTTTTACGTTATATAAAAAGTAATATAAATGTTATTTAAATCAAGTTAATTTTTTGTAGTTTAATAACTCTCTCTCTCTCTCTCTCTCTCTCTCTCTCTCTCTCTCTCTCTCTCTCTCTCTACTTTGTACATGTTTATAATGAATTCAAATTTCTTACCTCAATTATTACTTCCGTTTCATATACTCGACACAGTTCCAAAGATGTTGACCTCTATTATAATGTTAAAGGTAATAGAAAAAACAACACTTTTTGATCGGAACTTTTACTATGAATGAAATCCCATTCTTCTTGGTTATTTACGAAATACTGATACCAAGTACGGATGTAGTATTACTTGTAACTCGCTGTAATGACTGAAGCGAAGTAACAGTTGTAAGTGATGATTTCAGCGTTTAAAAATTAAGGCAACAGGCATCGGTAAAATTGTATCACATTACAAGAGGTAGAAAATAGCTTCTAAACTTATTTTCCCTCTCGTACCACCAACTTTCAGAGAGATTATACCGTTAACTAAATCTGCAGCAGGCAAAACTCCAAATCTTACTACATAGTTATAACGTTTTTAAAGGTACAGCGTGGTTATGAATGGGGTAACTTCACAATGGCTTAACTACTGACGCGAGGATATATTTATTATTAAAACGATATCCTATACACCCTACAGATGTCTTTAAGTAATCAATCTAACCAATGTTATTTTATATGCACAATATCCTGATCTCTCGCGATATAAAACGAGATTTGAATGATCCGTGATCAATAAATATATTTATCGGATTCAATGTTACATTAATTGTAACCCATACTTAATACACACAACAGAGATTTCTTTTCAAATACCACTCTCCCTAATAGTTTTAAGCATAAAAGAACCTCAGTTATGGTCTATCATTTTATAGAATTATCATCCATTATATGTTACTTTTTAGTTTGATTAGGTATCCATTCAGATTCATTGAATCAATCATAAAATCATAAAGCAAGTTTGGGTTAGATATCATACTGAGCTAATTTTGTCTTTTCTACTGAGCTAATTTTGTCTTTTCTTCTATATATATATAAAACATAATAATGATAATAATAATAATAATAAAATAAATCACCGTAGTATAACATTTAACCTTACATGTGGCTCAAGAAAAATGTTTCACTCAAAAAACGTTAATGGCAATACTATTATTCTGTCTTTTATACTGACTCATTTAATCCTGCTGTCATGTGCTGATTTTGAATTTCTATTAAAATAATGCAATCAAAATCAGAACATGACACTGCCATAATACATTGTGTTTTACTGGAAGAAAGCATTAATGGACTTTGTAAAAAAGTTAAAAACATTTAAATAGCAACAAAGCACAAAACGAAAGGGAAAAAAATAACTAAATATAAAAAAAATCAACATGAATTTAAAGGAAAGAAAATAATAATAAGTTTTAAAGGGCACTAGATCCCGATATTGAAATATAAAGTGGTGAATCTTAATACCGTAAACCGACTTTCGTTGAATTGAAGAAATGACCAAAAGAAGCTATAGAAATAAAAATGCCTGTAATAGCAAAAAGTAATGTGTATGTATGAAAGCGATATTCATAGTTTTTCATAGCTGACTATTCTGTCTACGACGAAAAATTAAAGTAAATAAATAAAATAATAAAAAGAAATTAAAAAATAATCAAATTAGATAAGATAAAATATAACATTTATATACAGCGGTCTCTTTTCCAGTACATAAGCATTTTTTCCACTTACAACCTGATCGAAGCCTAATAACAGCACTAACAGAAATGAGAACTTTAATGAATTGAAATGAAGATGCATCTACGGAATATAAATGTCGATACTTAAAGTCTTCTAATAACGTCAAAAAGGTTCTGGTCATGAATACAGTTACTGAATGTACATGTTATTTAAACGATTCCATCTTAGTTTTAATTTTAATTAACGATTCTGAAAACGACATCATTTGGACTGCTCTACAAAACCATGAGTCACGAGAGAATAAAATGTTTAAAATTCATGTTACTGTTTCTAATAACTCATTTAAATGGCGTCGTAATATAAATTGCTTTACGCTAGCTAATTAGGCATTGCTCAATTTGAATATATTCCTCAATTTTTTGTCTTTCCGATTTCCTTTTCAGATCATCCAATAATTAATAACGAAAATTTAAAAATAAAAATGTAAAATGAAGATATTCATTTTATTATCGTCGATGGAAGCTTAGAAGTAATGTATGTTTTCTTAAATCCTTTGTTTTTAAAGAATCTGATGGACCAGAAATATAACCAATAATCTAAACCAAATAACTTACCAACTCTGAATTTTTCTGGATGTTCATCTAATGGATCAGTATGAAGTTTAAGTGTTGATTCTAAAGCACGAAATAATAACCGCCCAAGCACTGCGTTTCATAGTGACAGACTCACAGATATCTTAAAAGTTAGCTATATTCCATTGTTTTAACATGTATTGTAAGAAGATCTAAGTTATAAACTGTACCAACATGTATTTTCTCACTTAGCTTTAACAACATTACAGCAATGTTTAAGAAACATAACAATTAATGAATCTGTCATTTGCTAGTTAAGAATTTTTAAGAAATAATATATTCAATAACATCATATTACAAATTTCTGGAGTTAAGTGTTCTTTCAAAAACAGTGATGATTATGACAAGATTTGTTTAGAACTATTGTATCATAACCCTTAACCTAAATTGTTGTAGTAAAAATGATTTTATTCAGTACCACAAGAACATACGACCTAAGTGTGATGTGGTAAGCTGCCTAAGCTGTCAAACGTTTAGTATATATTACTCTTTTGAGAGTGTAATGATAATAATTGCCACTCCACAATTGCGAAGTAAGAAAAAGTAGAATTTTGGCCATTTCAATAGGTATTCACTGGATTAAAAATTGAAAAAAAAAGATGCCTTCAAAGACATTATTGTATGTCTAATAATAAGATGCCTCATGTACAGTATTTATTATTTCATTGTGAGTAGTGTGTGTAAAGTGATGCTCACTCCAAAAGCGACAAGATTTTAGTTTCGTCTTAAGACAAAGCAATAAACTGTTGTTAACAGAAGGAAGTTAAATTCTGACTATATATAGTGGTTGATAAGTCCAAAAACACTACATCATATGACAAGCAGGTTTGTTTTCAATATTTCTGATTCTCACAGTTTTCGTTGTTTCTCCACTATGTACAAGCTAATTGTATGAAAGAACTCATATATGTACCTTTCATATAAGGTTTTTTGATGTTACGTGTATGTTGAATAATAAATAGATATGTTGCCAGTATTTCTTATCGTCGTAACAACTGAGACGAGCCTGTCATAAAACAAAATAATCTCTGTTAAATATAATAATAATAATAATAATAATAATAATAATAATAATAATAATAATAATAATACAACATAAAAATTAGTATTAAAAAACTCCTGTAATGGCATTAGCTAATGTAACAAAGAACATACAAAGAAATCGTTTGTCTACACAGACTGCAGAACTCCTGTTAAGTTGTTGCAGCATCACAATGATATTTTTTGTCAAATTTCAGCGACTTTATTGTTATTCCCAGAATGTGATTGTTATACGGTCATGTTAAATTATAAAATTATGATATAAATGGCTGATTAAGCTGTTATACTTTTGCGCATATTTCTTAATTTGAATATTTTTGATCTTAGTATTTTCCAGTTTGAAATTTTAATGTTCAGTGATAAATGATAAAAGCTGAGATAATAAAGGCCAAACCAGTTTATTTACGGATATTGATTCCGCTTTTGATTTATATAATCGTTTAAATGAAATTCGGTAAAAGCTTAAATAAGCTTTAAATCTTATTGGTTACTATATTGTTTGTTTCAAACAGTGCACTATCTTTAATACAAGATCTGAAGCTTTATATTACAGAAAACCCTCGGTTACTCACAACACTGATGTTGTCATTGTATTGCTATGTCTTTGTAGCATCATTGAAGCGGGGCTTACAATATGAATGTTTAAAATTAACCTTTCTGTTGAACACCGTAATCCGCTTTTTATTGAAACAGTCGTATTTTTATCGATTTAACTAAATATCTGAAATTAATGTACTTTATTTCTATGTACCCGCATTTTAAGTAAAGTTGGTGCAGTTTTATCCATGCGCAAATGATTAAAATTTAAAGCGGAAACGGTTCAAATTCACGGATTACAAAAGTGATTGTAACAGAACAGAAAGGCAAGGTCAAGTGTAATAATTTTTATATTGTACCTTGTTATAATTAAAAAAGTGTTTTAAGATACTGTGACTACTGTACATTAAAGTAACCTCTCCAGCAAGGCATTTTTATGTAACAACAGAAGCAATCAAAGAGAAAATAAACACGGGTGTAAAACTGAAGATATTGTTCCCTATAGTGATGTTAATACTTGTTTGATGAAACCCAGCTACGAACTTAGAAACACGAGTCAAGATTTTGTTTTTCTCTGATTCCAACACGTACATAAACACATTCTAAACAATTTAATAGTCCCATGCCTCACATTTTCTTAATACCTGTGACTATCATTTTGATTTCAACTGAAACCATGAGAGACATTTTGGAACAAGAAGAAATTTATTTATGTCATTTCAGTTTTGCTCCATGTGTTTTACTCTTTTTCACCTCGTAAAATGCTTAATTTGTAATGACATTCAATCTTTTAACCGTAGTCTAGTGGATGGACAGATTTGGCACACTTACCGAAAAGCTCAACACGTGTTCATAGAGTTACATATCATTAGGCATTATAAAATGACATTGTAATGATAAGTGGATATCAATTAATGAGAACGTTTTTTCAGCTAATAAATGAATTGTTACAATAGGAACAAAACTGGGATAAAGTTTCTCTCTCTCTCTCTCTCTCTCTCTCTCTCTCTCTCTCTCTCTCTCTCTCTCTCTCTATATATATATATATATATATATAGTTATTTTTAGCAATTACGTAATCAAAAAAGCAGAATAACTTTTACCAAACTTTAACAAAACAAGGAAACGGCAAATCCTAAAAAAGCTGAGTATTCAAATCAAAGAACATCTAAATAAGATATAGCACACCTAAAGAACATCGAAACCGAATAAATGTCGAACCAAGGAAAATAGGAAAGAAAGAAAACAAAAACATATCACAAAACAGCAAAAACGGCAGAATATAAAAATCAAAGAACAACAAAAATATAGTCAAACAAAGGAACAAAGAAAACGTTTGTTACCTTGTTATTACCCGTAATTAAACATTCTAGAGGAGATATAGTAAATTTTCATTCCGAGTTGTTTTTGAATTAATTTAGTTTTATTGGATTTTTCATTTTTATATAACACGAAATGTAAAATCAGTGCTTTTTCTAAAATTATCTTCCATTAAGTGTAGGTTTCATCCTGATTTTTACGATTTTTAATTATACACACATATTTACATAGTGAAAATGTACTCGTGTTTTATCAAAAAACCATGAAGGATATCCAATATTAATGCAACGAATACGACATCACTATGATATTTATTTCTTTAGATGTTGTTTACCTTCTCTTATTCTCATGTTTCATTTGTTTGGTGAAAAATGTTCTTGGTTGAAATCTTTTTTTTTTTCATTATTAGTTAATTTCATTTTAAGCAGCAAAAGTGCAAACAGAAGTAAGAAGTACCTTTATTCATTTTGCTTTGTTTTTGGCTTTTAGCACTTTAGTTGACATTCCTCGACCCTGTCAACTGCAGATGTCTATAGACACAGCTAGTTATTTTGTTCATTAACGTATGTAACTGATATAAAATCATTACTGGATCATTACTGGACACGAGTTCTTTTATCTAAGATCCCATCATATAATTTGTGCTATTATTGCAACTTAGAAATCCCAATGTCATGACCATGAATGTTAGATGTTCTTAGTTTAAGCATATTTACACTATCTGGGGCAATGAATCACGATCAGTTTGTTCCAAAATACAATGAATCGCGAAAGGTTATCGTTATATCCGTTATAAAATCCAAATATGAGCAAGTTATACGACAAACTGAACCATTAGTGTGCAAATTCTCGACATGAAATCTTAGATTAGGTTATCCTTGTGATTTAAGCCAAGATTTCTCCTTTTATTGCTTCTTAGTAATTATAAAAAGTGAGGTTATAGCTAGGTTTGTGTCAAATTGTGTGTTGTACTATTTTTTAACGTGAATACCATGTGATTTATGACATGGTCAATGTATTTATACAGCTAATCAAAGTGGTTACATTCATTGGTTTGCCGATGCATCTTGCACTAACTGTGCATGGTCAAAGATTCCTAGCAATCCATAATCGAGGATTTATGCCTGATTTTACCAATTACATTTGTTAAATTAACTGCGAGAGGATTCAGCTGATTTGGTGCTAAAATATGCATATTGATTCCATTTATGTGTATAGATTTCTTGATCAGATTATCCCGGACATTTATGTTCTGGTCATATCTGTTTGGATATTTATTATAGGATGACAAAGATCCAGTCTTTAAATACAGATATGACCATCAAAAATGTCACCAGTGTATTTTTTTTTAGAGATTTAAAATTGGTTGTAACAAGATTTGACTAAATTGTATAAAAACATCTTCGATTAAACATTAAAGGAAGTTATTTCATAAATTGACTTTATTAATGAAGTTTTTTTAGTATTAACCGAAATGGTTTCGAAAGAAAGAGACTATGGATCCATATAAACTATTTAAAAAACAGCAACAAAACTAGAGTTTACAAAAAATAATAATAATACAAATTAAATTTGAAAAAAAATAAATTAAAAAAACATAGATAGTGTTGTCTTGTTTTTACTTTGAGGAAACTTTGTCAACTCTTCATGAGTACAAGTTAACAGTTACAATATTGCTTCATACATGTACACTGTCGCCTTTTCCCTTACTCTTACAACATGAGTCACATAATCATTAAGTTTGTTGTCGGTAGATGTTAACAAGCTATAAAATACATTTTTTAAAGATTTATCAAATTCAAAAACTGATTAATGTGCTATATTTTAAGTTAAGATAAACAGTCATTGTACTCGGGACGATTGGATGCTCGAAACTGAATACAAAGATTTGTCATTAAGTTTGAAATGATTACATAAATTTTAATCCAAAAAATTAATAATAATAATAATAATAATAAATGAAGGAAACCACAATATGTATTTAAAACTAAGATCTGTTCCTCAATGCAAAACATTTCTTAGCTGGGTTTGGATTTATATTTATTTGTAACTTTGGATTCATTAATTTTCAAACTTTTGGATTATCTTCTTTATCTATCAATTTTTCGGCCCTTATGTCACTGGAGAATAAAAAATTTCTGAAATATGCACATACGGCACATCAAAATTTAACAGGTTGTTTTGCTAAATATATACAGGTACAAAGTAAAATACCATCTAGCATTTTACAAATAAATTCATACTTGAAAAAAGAAAAAAAATAGTAAAACAACTTTTATTTACTTTCCAAAAGTAGTGTCTAAGAAGACTATCCGTATCCATTTTACAAGTGTACAATATCAACGTGTATTTGTTGCTCGATAACACTGCCCGACTCGTTGTCCTAGTGAAATGAACGAACATGTTGTATACCAATTAAAAGAGTGACAGTGATATATCATGACCTGTGGATGTTGATATATCTTTGGTAACAATCTATAACATTTTCATAGATAATCAATATTCGTGCACACATTATTTTAAAGATGATAAATGAAATAAAATTATTGTAATTTTTTTCATCGAGATACCCTATTTACAATTCTTTGTAAGATCGGACATGATAGATTGGACGTCCCTAGGGAGGGCAATTGATGAACCTGTTTTTGATTGTTTTGTGTGATAGAGTCAAAACAACTCTATGGACCTATGAAATCTTTGGTATGTTTGATAATTGCCTAAATACAAATTACTTACTTATAGTTCTGATCCCATGAGGATGGTGAAGACATTCCAATTTTCTCTGGTATTGAAGCATCCAACTTTTAATCATAACACACGGTGGTCATTTATAGTTACTAATCGAATTGTCCGAAGCATTACAGTACTTTTATAGATTAATGGCCTATAGAAATGTTTGCACATACTTAGCTTTGTTAACAAAATGTATGTATGAGAGAGAGAGATGTTTTAAATGGTCTTCTATAAAGATACAAGCAAATACACTACGGATAGTAGAAATGCTATATCCAAACGAAACTGCGAGTTGTGCAATTACTCTTCAAAATATCAGGTGCCCGTCAAATAACAGAGTCCAATGATGTCCAGTGCCAAATGTCCAAAATAAATCGAATTTTTAAAATAAATAAATAAATAATAATAATTATTTTCAATAATAATAATAATAATAATAATAATAAAACTTCAATTATGCTTTGTGTAACCGGACCTAGAAATAGTTGATATATTCAGTGTTATTTTCTTAATTTTTGTCTATTATGTCCTGATGTATTACTACATGTAGCTTCGATTTCCCAAGGAATTCCTAGTTCGAATGAACTACAAACATATTTGAGCTGTACTACATTTGTGAATAATTTGAATATAGGTATGTAAAAACCATGATAAAAGCTTGGTGGCGTATTTTAAACAGGATACGTTTTTTTGTATCAGCAAAATAATCAAAGCTTCGCACATTTGACAACTATCAAACTATCGTTGAAGCTGTAATTCGATGGCAAAGTTCGTGATATAAAATAAGGTTCTTTATGCGTTCATGATAATCAAGTGTGAAATTATTTACTTTATTTTCACTGATAAAATATAACTGAAGGCTTAGTAAATAAACTTTCTAAAAATGTCGGTAAACAGTTGGTAAAAATTAACAAATCTATTTAAAAGTTTGTTTGTATAAACACTTCAGTGTGTATGCTTAATAACTGAAAACGAACGAGTGTTTAAACTTCGTAATGATCTTGAAGACTTGATTTATCGAACGTTTTGACTTCTTTTTAAATCTTAATTCTAGAGAATTCTACAAATACCATAATTGAAATTTGTAACACAAACCTGTTTTTTAATTATGGAACAAAATATGTCAAAAGAACTTATTTGAAAAAACATGCTAAGTATCTGTTTTCAAAAAAAAGTTTTTTTTTGTCAGGGTATTGGCATCGAACATGCCTTATGGGGTTTAGTTTACAGAAAGGTAACCATAGGTACAGTCATTCCATGATAAATGATAATAGTATAAAATATTTTATTTCAAATTTTCATGCAAACAAGGCAAAACAAAATTTAAAAAATAAAACCTTTTAAATAGACTATTATTTACATATATGCATTTGGCAATAGATATAATGTAAGCTAGCATTTGAAGAATGCACATTAGGAGGTTCTCTGTATGTGGTATTAGTTTTTTCATTACTTATTTTACTCTCTCTCTCTCTCTCTCTCTCTCTCTCTCTCTCTCTCTCTCTCTCTCTGTATGTTTCTGATGATTTTAAAACAAAATCTATGTCCAGATTTTCAATAAGGAACAAATTGATACCTGAAGCAGCACTTAAAATGATGTAGTTTGGATAATAAAGTAAATATTCTTCGTCTAATTGATGTAAAACAGATTCTATCTATTTTATCCTCCAAGGAATATGATCGATTTAAAACAATAATGGAGATCCAATTATGTCCATATCAAAATATAAGCTTACTTTTTAAACTATTACCAGCTTAACTATGCTAAACAAACATAAAGTATATCGGATGTTAGGTTACTGATATTTGTTATGATGCATTAACTCTTGTTTGCTGTCACAAGGTTAAAAACTGTGATGGATAAGAAAACCGAACATACCTAAAATAAGCTTATAAAGACACTGAATACACACACACACACACACACACACACACACACACACACACACATATATATAGTAATTGTGGAAACAAAATACGTTATATACGAATATACGAAATCTATTAAGAGATAATTTTTTTGGAAGATGTTCATCTAAACAGTCACGATATCATAGAAAAACTCTTCTATTACAGTTTTATGTATATAATTACAGAAGCATCTTTGGTACATGGGTACCATTAAACTTAAGTTGTAAATTGCCTATATATAGAAAACAGAACAGAACTGTGCTACTAGTATCTATTTTCGTTTTGTTTTATGCTTCTTGATTGTAATATAAATCAATAACTTATTCCTTAAATTTCAACGCAATAAATCTTTACTCTTTGAAATATTTTGAAATATTTCAATGATCTTATCAGAAACTGTGAAGTTAAGTTGAAATAAATTTATTATCATGTAAAATGATTTTTTTATTTTAAACTGACTTATCTATGTTTTTTTTTCGTAGATGTCAAGGTAATATTTACATTATAAGGACAGATCTTAATGCTAAGCTAAAATAAAGGTTGTTTAATCTTTAACAAAAATCAATTTGAGTATGTGTTTATTTAACAATTTTTATATTACCGATTTGGTATTTAATCAGACTGTATCTAAGTAGACTCCTATAAAATATGTGATGTATTTAACAATTGCATTAATGCTAAAGGTGTTTTTGACATAAATATTCGATGATTGTTTGATACGATTGTAAATTCTATTTTTACTGTAAATATAAACTGAAATTTATTCTATTTTCCATTTACAAATCTCTCAAGATTTTTATGCTAGACTGATAATTTTTGAACCAAGCCTGACAACCCGATGTGTGCACACCTTTATCAGTGATCACCAACGTTTTCCTAATTGCAACGTTACTCAATATTTGATCCAACATGGAGGATTATTTTGAATAGATTGAATATAACTTAAAAATAATTCAAAAACGAATTAATAAAACATAACCATTTAACTCACATTGTTACAACCGGAAGTTCTTTTTACAGTTTGCTTGAGTGTTAGAAATATACACATTGCATGTAAATATAAAATTCTCTCCACTAAGGTGAAGGTACATATATTAGAAATACATGAAACATGTCCCAATATTTTTCTATTGGGCGATTTTAACGCTCGAAACAAACAGTTACAAGATTATGTCAATATTGAGAATGATGATGATTTATTTAATCTTTTTTCTTTAAAAACACATTTTTCTGGATATGAATTGCTGGTTGACACAAATGTCCCCCTCTCCAGATCTTCTTGTGACAAGAAACTTCCAAACTCTTTTGGTTATAGATTTATGCAAAAATGTAAACCTTTTTATAATTAATGGAAGGATGGGTAAAGACCGTGGTATAGGTAAGTTGACATCTGGCAATGTAAGTTTAATCTATTATGCTGTATGTTCCCCAAATTTATTTTCCATTATACCAGTTTGAAATATTAGATTTTTGTGATATATGCTCGGATAGACACTGTCCTTTTACAATGACCCTTAAATGTAGTTTAAATAAAAACGTTGTACAAAACGTAGTTAAGAAATTACCTACAAGATGGATAAAAAACAAAAAAGAATGTTTGGAACAAAATATCATGTGTACAAATACTGATCAAATAATGCAAAAATTGTTGAAATGTATGGAATTTAGTAGTATAGAAAAAGAAACGGCCCAGTGTCTTATAGACGAATCTGTGAATGAACTATGTAATATTTTTCACTCTGTTTCTAAACAAAGCTTTGGTACAAAACAAATTAAATTATCTCATAAGAAAAATACTTGGCCTTGGTTTACAAATGAATGCAGACTTAAAAGAAAACAATTTTATCAAGCAAAAAAAAAAAAAAATAATAAATAAAATAAATAAATAAAAAAATAAATAAATAAAAAAGCCTTCAACAAACCTAGGCCTCAAATTCTGCAACAAAATCTGAAAAAAGCTAGTAACATTTATACGAAAACTATCCGAAAAAATTACAGCATGCACAAGAAAAGAATTAAAGATAAACTTAGAAAATCAGAAGTACAAACCCAAGAGATAATTGGATAATTCTCAATAGAAAGCTGTTTGTAAAAAATAATGATAATGAAGACTTTGACCTGGATGTTTTTTATTCCTATTTCAGTGATTTTAATTCTTCTTGTATAAGTGAAAACGAGGCTGACTTTCTAAATTTGTCAGACAATGAGAACGCAGTGAATAACGATATTAATGGTCCTATTACAGAAAGTGAAATTATTCAAGCCGTTACTAATTTGAAAAATAACAAATCTCCGGGTATTGATGGTGTTGTTAATGAATATCTCAAAGCATCTATTTTTGCATTTTTACCAATATATTTGTTGCTATTCAATATTATTTTTGACAACAGTAAATTCCCAACTATATGGTTGGTAGGTCAAATTAGGCCAATTTATAATAACATAGGAAGTAAAAGAAACCCTGATAACTACAAACCAATTACAATTTTGAGTTGTTTTAGCAAATTATTTACATCCATTTTAAATAATAGACTAAGAAATTACGCCGAGAACACAAACTTAATTAACAAATGTCGGACTGGTTTTAGAAAATCTATATTCAACTTTAGATAACTTATTTTCCTTGTATTATTTGATTCAAATTGCATTTGCTTCTAAAAAGGTTATATTGTATTTTGTCGACTTTAGGCAAGCCTTCGATACAGTATGGAGAGAAGGTCTATGATATAAACTAAATTGTAATAAAATAAATAAAAATGATTTAAAATTCTTAAGAATAGGTTGTATTCTATTAAGTCATGGGTAATGAAAGGTTCAGAAGCTTCCAACTACTTCTTCCTGATGAGGAATGAATTTCCGAAATGTGCACATATGGCACATCAAAATTAAACTGGTATTTGTGTTATATATTTACTACTCCTGAGCGGGTGCCGCTGCTGGTGGAGTAAAACTCCCCGAGAGTATCCATAACTCAGTAGGCAGTACTTTGTACTGTCAGAAAATAACCATTTAGCAAAAATTTCAGCTGCCTTAAATTGTAAAATTTGTTTAAAACTAAGGTTTGTTCCCTCATGCAAAGCATTCCTTAGCTGGAGTTGGATTTATATAATTTTGGAACTTAGATTCATTAATTTCCAACTGTTTGGCTTATGTTCTTTATTATCAAACTTTTCGGTCTTAGTGTCACTGATGAGGAATGAATTTCCGAAATGTGCACATCTGACACATCAAAATGCAACTGGTATTTGTGTTATATATTCATTAGTGAAATTGGCGTAAGGCAGAGAGAAAACCTGTCACCCTTCCTTTTTGCTCTATATTTAAAGACCTAAAGACTTTTTATACAGTCATGGTATTACTGGTCTAAATTTTATTTCTGAGTTGATCGCCGATAAATTATTTTTCTTTTTTTAAACTATTAATTATATTGTATGCTGACGACACTGTTTTAATGGCTGAAAATGAAAAGGACATGCAGGTAGTTTTAAACATTTTCCAGCAGTATTGCGACTTTGGAAACTTAAAGTGAATGTTGATAAAACTAAAGTTATGGTGTTCAGCAAGAGAAAACATAAGAATATTCCAACACTGTTATATAGTAAAAAAATTCTTGATTTTTCATATGACTAAAAGTATTTGGGAGTATTGTTTAACTTTAATTGTAGATGTTGTAAAACAAGACAATTATTTTTAGAAAAGGGTAAAAAAAGCCCTATTTGGATTATATAGAAAAATTAACAACTTAGGTTTGTCTGTGGAATGTAAACTTCAACTTATTTATCAAATGATGGTTCCTAAAAAGATTTTAAAAAAAACTCTTCTTAGAAGAAATTTATTTCTTGAAACCAAATATTGCTAAATTTACTAAATTATTCAACACTTCGGATTATACAGTATTGAGAAAACTTTGTCTGTTTATACGAAAAATTCTTAGCTTTCATTAAAAATGATTTTACGAAATCTTTATCTCAACCCTGCAGTTACAAAATGCACCATTTATTTTAACCTCAACCCTTATAATGATGTCAGTGGACGATATATATGGTGGGACCTAGTTGGTGGGGACTGTGACCCAATCACTTGTGTACCCACTCTGTGTATTGTTTAACAAAGCAGTTATCAGTTTGTATCATATCAGTTGCAATCTTTATTTTGTATAATATAATTGTACATGAATTTTGTGTTTAACTGGTAAGTGCAGGAGCTTGTCGGTGGGGAATGTCCCAATCACACGTATTCCTGTACTGTATTTAGTCACATAATAAAGCAGTTGTGTGTATATATGTGTGTGTGAGTTTATATTTATGAATATGTATATAGTTATATGTATATTTGTATCTAATCGGGATAATGCATTTGCGTTTATGTAAGTTAAAATGTATATATGCATACATTGTTGATGTATAGTAATGTGAAAATGTATGCCGCCAATTTTGAAAATTATTGTAAAGTACCTCATGTACCACCTCCGGTAGTTTAGAGAGAATAAAGAATTAAAATTAGAAATTAAGGCAGTGTTACAAATATTGTTAATTAAGAGATGTTAACGCTAAATATAACGAGCTTACACGTACGATATCCGTGGGTGTGAAAGTTGAGAAAACTGTCAATGTAATTATATCAAAATATAATTCATTAAAGTTTTAGGGAAATGTTTCATTTTCATGTTCATGTTTTTATCAAGATTCAGTGACCGAGTTTAGATTTAATTTTAAATCACATTAACATTGATATTTCCCTCTAAAAACATGAGGATTTTTCTTGCTGTCAATTTTATCCTTTTTTGAGGCCATTATTAAACGGATATTTAATAAATGCACATTGCAAGTACATGAAGCTACATGTATCTGATCTTTAACAATCCTTTCATATCATGCAATGGATATAGTATTTATCAAATATACAGATTTTAACTGTGATTAAACAAGGGTTTAGGCAGACATTTATTTTAAATCTAGCATTTTATTGGTATATAATGTGATAAAATGTATTCTTTAAACTTGATTTGCAATATCGTGCGACTTAATTATTGAAGAAAAACTGTTTAAGAAAACTTTATATGTTAAATGTATTTGAAGGTGAAGAATAAGTTCAGAGTTTTGTTATGTGCTTCTTTTGAATTTTGAAAGTAGTTACATGCATTATTTCATAAAAGTAGCACATGACTCTAATGACTTAATAGAAAGAAAAAACTTAGTTTGCTAAGTGATTAAAACTCAAACAACCGACACAAATTAAGTATAGTAATGTTAGTCTCCATTTGTACATGCTAATGTCACGTGATACTAAGCGCCCCTACCGAGAGATAAAAGCAACTAATCCCCAGTTGACGTAATACTATAAAGCATGCACTTCATTTTCAGATAGTATGATTGCAATATCTTCTTAAAATATAAAACAAGTGGCTTGTATTATTTGTTTCCGTTTTAACAACATTTGAGTTAACAGATGTTAATCTTTGATTGAACACTTGCAGTTTCAAGATGTCTGTGATTTAATGCATTTTAATTGTAGTTAAATCAGGTTTTGGTAGAACCATCATGAAATTGCACTTATTGCGAATTATGTGACATGTTCAGGAAATTATGATAACGAAAAGATTGGGTAAGAAATAAAACATTTGTATTGAATGTTTACAGATCATATAATAAATCTAAAGCCAAATCTCAGTATTAAAGTTAAATTGTCACATGCTGTACGAGAAGTTACGGATCTTTTTTACTGTTATAAGTGGGAGTCGATTTTTCTGAACAACAGCTTTGATAAAATGATCCTAGACGAGGCCGATCGAGTTTTAATGAATTTACACAGTGCAAATGTTCACCTTTTCCGTTGTTATTAAGTGCAGCTCACATATTACAGTACTTCGAGAAAGAGACTATTTCCCCAAGAAAAAACGCCATCAAGCAACGCTCATATAAGATAAAACGTATGGTGGCTTATTGCTGACATCGACATAATTTTAGTCGACATAAAATTATCGTAACATGTCGACTTAATAACTTAACAAGTCGAGAAAATATCATGAAAAGTTGTGAGTTATGGTGGCTTATTTCTGACATCGACATATTTTTAGTCGACATAAAATTATCTCGACATGTCGACTTAATATCTTGACAAGTCAAGATATTATCATGGAAAGTTGTGATACCAAAATAAAAAGTTGAGATAAGTAACACGACTTGCCGCGATAAAAAAAAAGTCGAGATATCGAGATAATTATTACGACTGGTCAACATAAGTATCGCGGCATGTCGTGCTACTTATCTCAACTTTTCATTTTGGTATCACAACTTTCCATGATCATATCTCGACTTGCCAAGATAATAAGTCGACATGTCGAGATAATTTTATGTCGACTAAAATTATGTCGATGTCAGAAATAAGCCACCATAGTATCACAACTTTTCGTGATATTATCTTGACTTGTCAAGATATTAATTATAAGTCGACATGTTGAGATAATGTTATGTCGACTAAAATTATGTCGATGTCAGAAATAAGCCAACATAGTATCACAACTTTTCGTGATATTATCTTGACAAGTCAAGATATAAAGTCGACATGTTGAGATAATTTTATGTCGACTAAAATTATGTCGATGTCAGAAATAAGCCACCATAGAACTTTTTATTATGGAATCACTATGGTGGCATATTTCTGACATCGACATAATTTTAGTCGACATAAAATTATCTCAACATGTCGACTTAAGATCTTGACAAGTCGACATAATATCATGGAAAATTGTGATAATATCATGAAAAGTTGTGATACAAAAATAAAAAGTTGAGATAATTAACACGACTTGCCGCGATAAAAATAAGTCGAGATATCGAGATAATTACCACGACTGGTCAACACAAGTATCGCGGCATGTCGTGTTACTTATCTTAACTTTTATTTTGGTATCACAACTTTCCATGATATTATGTCAACTTGTCAAGATATTAAGTCGACATGTTGAGATAATTTTATGTCGACTAAAATTATGTCGATGTCAGAAATAAGCCACCATAGATATTAACTCGACTTGTCAAGGTATTAAGTAGACATGTTGAGATAATTTTATGTCGACTAAAATTATGTCGATGTCAGAAATAAGCCACCATAAAATTGGAAGAGTTTTCGCAATTCTCAAACTTTCGGAAAAGCACGAGCACAAGAAAAAAAGAATTCTATTTCCGGCAGAAAGTACAAAAATAGACAAAACTTCCTTGCCTGATGATGAAAAAAGGATTTACAGACATATTGCTCTTCCCGTTGACCAAAATAAACAAACAAACAAATAAATAAATAAATAAATAAATATAGATGACTTATTTATAAAATATGTTTTTGTATATTTCAAAATTTATTGAACATGCAATGTTTTCAATTAATTAATATCAATGTCAAACAAATCTCAACATTTTCCACATCAGTAAGAATTAAATCCGATAAAATGTTATATTTTTAGCATTATCTGGGAAGTTAATTGAAATTGTGTTTAGTTATGATATAACTGTGTTTATCAATAACTAACGTCGTTATCGTTTACTGTATAAATCAATACATGTCTAATATTAAGACTTTTTATACCATCACAGCACTTAAAGCCAACAAGGAAATCAATGTTAAGAATCCTAGAAGCGACAAAAATCAACAGTTATCTTTATGTGTTATATAACAATTGATCTTCTTCTAAGTGTTGAAGCTGAATAAGATGTTATGTTAATGTAATCCATTTAGTGCGATTTTAGCACCAAACAAATAGTGCTAATTAATGATTGCCGTTGTTTACACCTAATGTAACTTGATATATAAGATGAAACAGTGTTGCAACAATGAACTAATCTAAGGACACCGATTTTCCGCTAAAACTTGTTTTTTCCAGAAGCAGAAAAATTTAAATAATCTATAGAGTGCATCCGAAAAAGTGTTGTATCTAATAAATTAAGGCTTTAATTTATCATCCATGAGAATAACCTGACAAAGTCACATGTGAAACCAAAAATAAAGCTAAAATTAGCTGATTGCTATAGTTATTCTGAGTTTACAAAAATACGATCACTAGTTGTAAAATTGGTAAGGTGGTGATAGACACAAGAAAATGTCTATTTATATATTTATCAATTAGCTTTAGTTGTGATATTACATGGCTATATATCCATTGTAATGATTTTCATTACATTAATTGCATATATGTGTGCATTCCCTAGTCTTTGTACTTGGCTTTTTTAAAAATCATAATTGGCTGCTACTCTGTAGACGCACTGCTTCTCTAACTATCACATTATACATATTGTCTTTTTGTATAAAGAATGCCTTCATTTACATATTTTGATCTGAGCATGACTTTCATAAATTTAAGTATATGTACATAATTTTGACATACATGTTATATGCATTTCTATGGTGATTTTTATAACACCGAATGTACGCCGCGGAACGTAGTTTTATCAGTTTGATAAGGTAACTACTTGATTTTAAGTTATACTAGCGGAAAAAAGTAACTGTGCATAACTGAAATGTCAGATTATAAAATAATTTGAAAATGCAAAGCAATAAATAATTTCGAATTAGTTTATTAGATATTTCTTTACAAATTGATGTCATTGAAAAGGTTACAGATACTGTTAATTCATACGCAGGGGACTAGAAACATACCAGATAGTAAAAGTCAGTTCACAAGATTAGTATCGTGTGTGACCACCATTAGCATTGACACAGGACTGACAGCGACGCCTCATAGAGTTGATTAAATGCCTAAAGAATGCTTGAGGGATGTTGTATCATATCTGGTCTAACGCTTGGGCCAACCCTTGCAATGTAACAGGCTGATTGGGCAGATGATGTAATCGGCGTTCCATTTAATCCCATACGTGTTCAATTGGAGAAAGGTCGGGTGAAACGGCTGGCCACGGTAACACATTGACGTTATGCTTTGCCAGAAAATCCATTGCAACCCGTGCGACGTATGGTCTTGCATATCATGCTGAAAAGTGACGTTACGTTGCTGTCCTTGAATGAATGGGATGACATGGGTCTGTAGGATTCCATCACGGAACCGTACACCGGTCAAATTCCCGTCGATGACTACCAGAGGAGTTCTGTCATTCGCTGTGATGCCACCCCAAACCATTACACTGCCCCAACCGAACGAACGTCGTTCCACCAAACAAAACGCGTCATGGAAACGTTCTCCAATGCGCCGATACACTCTAGAGCGTCCGTCACTGCTGTCCAAGTGAAATCTGGACTCATCGGTGAACATAATTTGTGCTCAGTCTCGTCGATTGAAGCGTAAATGTGTTCTGCAAGACCAGCTGTGCGATGACGTCGTTGTAGAACTGGATGGATTGCCGGACGTCGTGGGCGAATATGTCTTTCCCGTAAACGATTCCGTACTGTTCTGGGGCTGATTGGGCGTAGTCCAGGAATGTTCCGGGCAGTAGTACTAGCAGTTTGGAAACGGTTCCGGAGGTGCACAAGCCAGATATGGTTGTCTTACTGACGTGTCGTTACGCGTGGACGTCCTGAACGAGGGCGGTCTCTAGTGGTGTCAAACTGTTGGTATCGTCTCCATAAAGCGTGTTTCTGTGGACACCCAAATGTCTAGTGACAAAGCTTTGGGTCATACCAGCCTCAAGCATACCAATTGCGCGGAGGTGATCATTTTCATTTAGCCTAGGCTTACACTATGGAAGCTTTCAACCGAATAAACTTGCTTTTCTGGTTTTCTGGTGTCCAAACAAACAAACAACAGTAAATTATTCCTAAAATATTGTCACACTGAAATGCTAGGCCACAATTGCGCGAAAACCGACCCGTGCGCATGAAGCGTAAAAATCACGGGCAATTGATGCAATGACCGAGCGATATGATAGAGGTATATACACTTACCATTGTGCAAATTTTAAGATTTATACATTCAGTAATAATAGCGAAATTATAAATTTTATTGATGTACAGTTACTTTTTTCCGCTAGTATATATGAATGAATTTTTTTTTAAATACTCTATAATTTATCCATGTGTCAAATATTAACAGAAAACACGTTGTAATGAAATTGTGCATGTTGGTTTTCGTTTAACCTATATAGTATTTCGGAGCATATTAAACGAACCAAAACGAAATGCGTCTTCTTAATTTTGGATCACAGCTATTTAAGTATTAAATTGTTCTAGTTATTTTTTTTATTATTTAATTTCTGCTTTTTTTCAGGCGGATTAATAACGATGATATTTTCTAAATTTTTCAAACTTTTCGCAACGAATAAAAAACAAGGGATTTTAAGACTGTTTAAAGCGTTTTTGTGAAAAAAACCCTTGCACTTCATTTAATTTTTATTTTTTACAGATGAGGGAAAACTACGGTTATCCTTTGTATACAAATACGTTTTTGTCATGTATATTATAATTATTTTCCGTCTTTTTGTTAAGAATAAGATATGTATATAAAATTTGTTTTTATAGGTTAAGAATTGGATTTCAAAAGTGGTGGTACATACATAGTTTAACACGAAACTGCATGTTTATCCTATACTACACAAAAACAGAAAACGAAAACGTTCAATTGCCAACTAGCCTGCCGCACAAACGATAGCCTATTAGTCCGCCGTACAGACGATAGCCTACTAGCCAGGGTGCAAAATTACTGCGGGCCCGGTGGCCGGAGGCCACCAGATTTTTGTTTGGGCCAAGGAATATGTAGACTCGTGAGTCCGGTTGGCTTTTGACTTTCCAGGGTGTAGATCACAGACGCTTGTTTCGATATTTAAAAAAATTTAAAAATAAATAAATAAAAAATAAAAACCCTCAACCCTACCATAACACCATAACACAAGGTGTTTTCTAGTTTAGAGACAGTGACGACAGTTCCGATATGCACCATTTTGTAGAGCAATGCATTTAGAATAGAAATTGTTCAATTTTTGGGGCCATCAAGTTTTAATCAGGGCCACCAAGTTTGAAAAGTTGATAGCCCTGGGACCTTCACTTCCATGTATCTTGTTTCATACACTGCTACTAGCCCGCTGCACAGACCATAGCCCTACTTGCCCGCCGCACAGACAATCCTACTAGCTCGCCGCACGCACGATAGCCCTATCAGCCAGCTGCATAGACGATAGAGCTTCTAGCACGCCGCACACGCGATAGTCATTTTTTTTAGTTAAACGAAAAAAGAAACCTGTGTTCAAAAGACATGCATATATTGTCTCATGAGATGGTGATTGACCATGAAAAAAAGATACTTGTAAAATAATATATTTAATAAATTAATTTGAGATATTACCTCAAACAATGGCCGCTTTAGAATGAATAGCAGTCCTACCTGCTCTACGCTTTAATAATAAGTGACCGCTTACAAAATTGCCATTGGTCCTTTCAGCAGCATCAACCTGTTACACTAAACGTGCATACATTATTTTATTTAATACAACAGTTGAAAACATATAACTTGCCTTTTTGTCATCATTGTTTTCAATACTTTCTGTACTAATAATTTTATATTGCACCTGATGATTTTAATAAAAAAGGATTGGTATAGGTATTTGAGTTCAGGCTGAACAATCGGTGTGTGGTCGATTTGACACACGTGCACTTTCAATATCAATCTTTTATATATGCACCAAAGCACTGGTTTATTGGACGTTATCACGAAAATTTTGAACGGTAGCATTACATAATTAACGGACACTCTATATTTTCGACATAAAAATAACTTTTTTCATCAAACTCGCAAAAACGAAAAGGAGATTTGTTATCTCCTATATATTTTATTTCTTTCACTTTTTAAATCAAAATCTTGTAAGATCTATTGTGGTAATCATAAATCATGCAAACTTTACTATAAAGTTACATCATTAGAATAAATGTTATCATTTTATCTACATGGGATTGTTTCTACAGTAATAATTTATATGCAAATTTTGAATTTAAATGAAAATAGAGTAATGGTGACTGAAACAAACTTAGTACTTAGTTATAGAAAACGTAACCAAAAAAAAAAAAAAATAATAAAAAAAAAAAAAATAAAATAAAAAAAAAAAAAAAAAAAAAAGACAACAAAATCAGACAATAACATATCAATTACAAAGAGAGTCAAGCTATGATGTCAAACAACAGTGTTTAAGGTGCGTCAGAATTCACTTAAACAACGGTACCTTCCTGAAATCACTATTATGCACATGCTTGTTTTTGAAACCCATCATTTTTGGACTGCTCTGCGTACTTTCAGTTTACTTAACAAATCCCAAATTAAAATTAGAAAGTGAGTGGTTTCGATAAGTTTTTAATGACGCAAGTTATATTCCTTTTGAGTTTAAAAATTGAACCGTTTTAAAATGATGATCATTGTCAATATAAAAAATGACTTTGCAAGCAAACTCAATAACGCGCGTTACCATCATTTTAAAAAAGAAATTTGTTACATTTTAGTTAAGCTCTCGAGATTGTGTTCTAGTTTAAAAAAAATTGTTACGTTTAAAGAGTGAATAAAAAGAGTTGGAGAGTTTTAAATCATTAATTATAAAAAACATGCTGCTGCTCATTATTCAATAAAAATAACATTCCGTTACTAAAAGGACTTGTACATTGTAAATCTTACTAAAGCAACGGTAAAGTAAAAGCAGTTTTGTAACATATCTCAATTTAAAATGAAATATTTGATTTAATGTGTCACATATTCTCATCCCTATTAATAATAATAAATTTTTGACACCCATTTTTTAATATGACAATATACATTGATTCACAATTCTAAATTAATTTAAATTCTTGTTACTAAGATTAATGCATTCGATTCATAAAAGCAGATAAAAACTACATATTTTTAGATAAATCAAATCAAGAAAATTGATCTATAATTGTCATCATCAAAGATTCAGAATCTAAATGTTCAGTTATACGTCCTTTTTTTCATCATTTTAAATTCCAATAAATCATACTTAGATCGTAATATTAAGGGATTAAAGTGTGAATTTTATGTTTTGTATATTAAAAAGTATTCTTAAATATTGCGATCACTTGCTGTTTAATTTGAATATCTTTCATCTTTTTGGACTAAAATGTGTACATCCGTAAACATACATTGTATAGAACTTTATTTGCAATTGCCGGATGTTTTTTTAAAAAAATCTAAAAACCTTACGGTTTTTCTCGGGGTTTGAGGCCGATGATATATGAACATAGATACATCTTACTGTGTTTGTCTTTGCAAAGTAAAATATGTCACTGACGAACCATACAAGTACAACTGGTAAAGGCAACACTTTTTATGCAAAAGGTTCTAAGAACAAGGTACTCTCTGTTATAAGCAGTTCAAACACTAACTAGAATATTTAGTTTGATTTGTGCATCCAATTAAACTGAAACCGAGAAATTAAATTTTTGGATCGGTGCCGTATCTTGAAAAATTTATCTGTAATCTAGAACTGCAATTTCAGATTTCTCATCCTCAGAAAAATTAGGTTTTGCAAAATCTCTGACAGTTAAAATTAGTCACATAATGAATAATATAACCACCATTTTACACTCTGCTAGCTCATAAAGTATCAGGTGCGCGGACTCAATTATAGCAAGTATGAAAAGGTTAATGAAAAGATTACCTTTTATCGTGGACAATGTTACATTGCTTCTAGCTATATATGTAGGTTAAATTAAGGAAATGAAAGTCGAGCTTAGGATGAAATAAAGGTATGTCTGGCACAGTAATACTCTAATGAAACTCAATTAAAGATATCCATAAGGTAATTGTCACAGTCTGAGAAATAGATTTGATGTAGTGAAATGTAGGTAACGATGAGGATGAAACCAAAAGGGTAATTTAGGTTTGTTTTTATCAGTCGTACATTTGTATATCCTATCAATAACAAAGTGTTACAAAAAGTTTTAATTTGTAGTTTAAAAGTTGAAAACTTTGATCACTAAGAAAAATATTATGTCAATGTCTAGGGAGACAAATCCAAAATGTCACTGCAGTGCATTTCTAAAATGTTACATATATCACCGGTATCGCTGTACTAATGTGATGCAAGTTAAATCATACAAAGAGTTCAGTGGTTGTAAAATAAGCCTCTGAACTTGAATTATGTCTCTGATTATCACCCAGTCACTGTACAGAGTCCATCATAATCTCAGTACACGTTTGTACAAATCAGCGATGTGTTATAATAGTGACATGTTTCCGGTACGTATGATTTCTTTCAAACCATGTTATTTATCTGAATAGTCAAAGGACCGACTCAAAATTATATGTAAGTCACACAGGCTTTCAATATATATAGAAACATCCGTCAAGTTTTCATCAATGCAAACTTAACTACAGTTAACAAGTCCAATAACTACCATTGTTTTATCTAAATTATTCCAATCTGTGAAAGAAGTCCTAATAAAACACCACGGCATCTATCAATATGTATGTGATGAATTAAACGATTACGGTAACATTTGAGCTATTAAAACATAATGCAATATTGTATAATGATGAATAAAGTAACTATGTAATTGATTTCAAATTATAAAAACAATAATAAGTTTGATACTGTGTTGATAACTTGTGATATAAATAATTCTATTGCGTGATCAAATGTAAATTTTTGTAAGATTAAAAATTGGTTAAATCGTTTTCTTTGTAATTCATTTTGACATTTGCACGCTGAAAGAAACCATGCCAATCTTTAAAAAATTTCCATCTCCTCATTTAAACTTGATACTGACACGTTTTTTTTTTTATTATTTATTTATTTATTTATTTATTTATTTTTTTTTGTCTGTATTGAAAGTTAACATATGATATAAAGATGCCGATGAGAAATATTTGGATAATTTGAAATATCAAAATTTGTTGTTGAAAAGCATGTGCTCACGGTAGCCTAAACATACATAATTACAAAAGAGACGGACCACAAATAGAAAATGACAAAAAGATGAAGGATCAACGCTTTTTCAGAGAAAAAAAAAAAAAAAAAAAAAAAAAAAAAAAAAAAAAAAAAAAAACTTTTATAGGGAACACTTTGTTGATTTAATGGTATCCAGTAATATTAGTCCAAGTGCTGACGTCAACTTACGAAAACTAAAACATAAAACAGATACCTGGATGTTTGTTAATTATAGCACTTAACTACATATACATTTACCTGTCGATAAACCATACAATGAAAAAAAAAAAAACGAAAGAGGTGATCACGAAAAATTTTAAAATTATTATCAGTAAAATAAATACACAATTCTTACATTTTAATCAAAGGTGTTAATAATCCTGAGACGATGATTTATCAAAATCTGTCACTTAGGTTAGATATATATATATTATATACACTGTGTGTGTGTACAACCCTTTGTATCAGGTCGGGTTCTGTTTTTAGCAGCCGGTATCACTACGAGTCGCGCTTGCGAAATAAAAAAGAAATTGTGTATTCAGTATGCTACCTGGGGATTCCCGGACGTCATAAAAAAGTAGTCGGTCTAAAAGTGCACCTGTACTTTAGCGCCAGTGTTGTATACTAGATATATCTAGTCTGATGTTAGATAAATAATTGTATCAAGTTATCATATAGCATTTTTAAAAAGTACTGAATAATATAATTTTAAAAATAGTATGTGACAAAGTGATAATACAATGCCCCTTGTTGAAAATTAGTATGTGACAAAGTGATAATACAATGTCCCTTGTTGAAAACTAGTATGTAACAAAGTGATAATACAATGTCCCTTGTTAAAAATTCGTATGTGACAAAATGATAATACAATGTCCCTTGTTAAAAATTAGTATGTGACAAAGTGATAATACAATGTCCCTTGTTAAAAACTAGTATGTGACAAAGTGAAAATACAATGTTCCTTGTTGAAAATTAGTATGTGACAAAGTGATAATACAATGTCCCTTGTTAAAAATTAGTATGTGACAAAGTGATAATACAATGTCCCTTGTTAAAAATTAGTATGTGACAAAGTGATAATACAATGTTCCTTGTTGAAAATTAGTATGTGACAAAGTGATAATACAATGTCCCTTGTTAAAAATTAGTATGTGACAAAGTGATAATACAATGTCCCTTGTTAAAAATAAGTATGTGACAAAGTGATAATACAATGTTCCTTGTTGAAAATTAGTATGTGACAAAGTGATAATACTATGTCCCTTGTTCAAAATTAGTATGTGACAAAGTGATAATACAATGTCCCTTGTTAAAAATTAGTATGTGACAAAGTGATAATACAATGTCCCTTGTTGAAAATGAGTATGTGACAAAGTGATAATACAATGTTCCTTGTTGAAAATTAGTATGTGACAAAGTGATAATACAATGTCCCTTGTTAAAAACTAGTATGTGACAAAGTGAAAATACAATGTTCCTTGTTGAAAATTAGTATGTGACAAAGTGATAATACAATGTCCCTTGTTAAAAATTAGTATGTGACAAAGTGATAATACAATGTTCCTTGTTGAAAATTAGTATGTAACAAAGTGATAATACAATGTCCCTTGTTAAAAACTAGTATGTGACAAAGTGAAAATACAATGTTCCTTGTTGAAAATTAGTATGTGACAAAGTGATAATACAATGTCCCTTGTTAAAAATTAGTATGTGACAAAGTGATAATACAATGTCCCTTGTTAAAAATTAGTATGTGACAAAGTGATAATACAATGTCCTTTGTTAACAATTAGTATGTGACGAAGTGATAATACAATGTCCCTTGTTAAAAGTTAGTATGTGACAAAGTGATAATACAATGTCCCTTGTTCAAATATATGACACACACACACATACACACAGACACACACACACACACACACACACACACACACACACACACACTTTTAAATAAAACATTTAAAAAAACCACACACACACACACACACACACACACACACATTTTTAAATAACACATTTAAAAAAAACACACACACACACACACACACACACTTTTAAATTACATTTAAAAAAAAACCACACACACACACACACACACACACTTTTAAATAACACATTAAAAACCACACATACACACACACACTTTTAAATAACACATTTAAAAAAACCCACACACAAACACACACACACACACACTTTTAAATAACACATTAAAAAGAAAACCACACACACACACACACACACACACACACACATTTTTAAATAACTTATAATATCAATATTTCCAAAAGTTAAACACTTTAAACCCTCATTAACATAACCATACAAATTCATTAAACTTTTTAATGAGTTATAAATCTTGACCATTGAAAAAGTTTTAATTAAAAACTGAATGGATTGATTAAATATCAAGAAGAATCATAAAACGACGTTAAATTCAAAACATTTACAAATTTAAATATTTTATATTTTCATCAAATCGTTCTCAGGCTATTAATTGAATTTTAATTGTTGGCAATATCAATGGGTATTTCAAGTTAAACCAGTATTTTGATCATAAATTTTGAGCTCACGTATCCATGCATAAGAAAATATAATTATATAACTTTTTCCTTTTTCGTGCAAATTGCTTAATGAATAAAATTTTTTTCACGGATGAAACAGGAGATTAATAATCCTATTATGAGTATTTAGATATAGTTTTAAAAAAATAATGCTTTAAGTAATGCTGTAATTTTATGTACATTTAGTAAAAATCTTAACATGAAAAATAGAATTATAATACCCGTATGAAAACAGGAACAAGTATATTGATAAACCAATAAATAAACGTCTGAAAACCAGAACTTGTTTGATTATGTTTATGTTTATCCTGTGGGCGTTTTGCATACGAATATTAATTGGACGTACTGACCATGATATAGGAAGATATGCAATATTTAAACAGAAAATGTTATTTCTATTTATTTATTTATTTGTTTGTTTTTCGTTTGTTAATGTTTTTATTTATCATATTATTTTAATTTTGATGGTGAGACTCGAACCTTGGAAGGAACATACTTGAGATATTTCTTCCCCCCTGGCGATCGACATAAAAGGGGCAGAGTCTCGATTGGTTTATCTTTTACACAGGATAATGTAACTTATAAATGTGTGTGGCATGCTAACTAGTTAAGCTAACACTTTCAAATTAGGCGTCCTGAGTGAGCGCTAGTAGAATGCAGACTTCAATAAATATTCACACAACTAACGCATTCATAACTTCCATTAATTCTTAGTGACAAATAACATTTATCTCGAAGCAAATAGCTGAAAATTTCCGATACGACGTTAAACAGCATTACAACCAACTAACGGTAGTTTTAATTTTTACAGGATAAAGAAATAAAGAAATTTTGAAACAGCATAATGAAAAGAGAGAGAGAAAAAATTGAATATACATTTAATGTTAAGTAAAATTCGATATGCTCTGTTTGTAATCACTATTGTAAATATATGGAATAAGAATAAAGTAAAAAATAAATAAATAAATAAAAATCATAATAAAAACGCCGTATTTTTTTATTTTCACGATTGTATAAGCGTCCGATCCTACACGAATGGATTTCACAAGTTTGAAACCCTTCTAACTTGTACGTTGATAAAGATGGACGACTTATTATTTTGGTGTTAATGTCGTCTTAGTGTGTTCATGCTAGGGATATCAATCATAGAAGTTTATTTATCATATTTATCACTTTTAAGACTTTTTAATTCTTGTTTATTGCACAATAAAACCAACACTGGTGTTCAGCTGTCGTTTTAAATCCGCAATACAAAAACAGTACATTGTCCAGATTGTTATAAGGTAAACAAGACTGTGCTGTTTGTTTGTGCTTAAAATCGTGTTTTCTAAGCTGATAAAGGAAACATATAATAGAATGCATTTAAATAGCATTTCTTTCTTATCTGTTATGTTTTTTAATCATGATTATTTCTACCGTAGAATCACGTTATCTAAAAAGCAGCCATATTATTTTTACCCCCTACCTGTTCAATTATGCGGCGTTTATCACACGGTCAATATTTATATCGACGGAGCGTAAATGATCGATACGAAAATGCGTGATTCAGCGACTGAAAAAAATGTTGAACAGGAAACAGTTGCATCTTAATCAAATTTCTAAATTTGCAGCCCGGAAATGGTGATTGATTAATAATTTACCTGAACAAAACCATGACTCATAATAATTTCGAACACAATGTTTCATAATTGATTTTTGAAATATGATTCATATATTCTTTCTAAATCTGTGTTGTAAGCGCCGCTATTATGCAACGTTTTAAATGAATGCAATAATAATACTTAATACACTTAACATTAAATAAGAATATGCAAGCACGTAAAAACCCTTTTTGCAAAAAAAAGTGCATTATAAAAATAAGAAGAAAATATCAATTCGCTTGTTAACGTTTAGAGTTAAATTAGGGTTAAACTGGCAAGACATCTATGACATGTATGTGAATTTTTATGTTCAAAAACGTCAACATTAAGATGTTAAATATTATATTTGAGTAATGTGCTACATGTATCTAATAAAAATGGTTATCAAAAATATTAAACAATATAAAACTTCGTTTAAATAGATAAATTATAATCACATTCCATGAGATAGCTGTAAATACACGGAATCCTCTAACGGGTTGGTCAATGTTAAACTATGATTATTATGAGCTTGGAGCATGCGCACGGATGTACAAGGACTCCAATGAATCGAAGGTGAAACCTGACAATTGTATTAATTGTCCGTCATTGATTTCATATGTATCCGCATTGGTGTAATGTATCTCTTACTGAGTCACAAATGACAAATTCAACGAAGTTCTGTGTTAATTTATCGTAATTCACCGTTTTGTAAGCTGTGTTTAAATGACCTGTTTTTATGAGGTAACCATGTTCTAAAATTTGAACCCATATGCTACTTTTCGCTGGGAAATTACTGTTGTTTCTGTATTTATTCTAGCTTTTATCATTAAACCAAAGTAACACTGTTCATTATGGACATCATTAATTAGTTCAGCAACGTTTTAATTTTTTTTTCGAGGAAAACTTAATGTAGCATTAAGCAATAAATAAAAATGTTTAATGACTGTGTAATATTCTTCATTTGGTTCAGACCTTTTTTATAGTTTATAACCACATTTCTAGACGTGTTCGTCCAAGTCCGTTATTTTTAAACTTGCCTCTTTTTCTTGTTTATTATTGGCTATTTGGATTATATTGGGTATTGTTCTCAGTTACAGTAGCTGTTGGAATTAAAGTACATAGACATGCCTTTGACATTTAATTTTTCAAAATAGTTGGACTATAATGTACTTTGCTCGAATAACAATTTTAGCGATGTTAATAATAGGGCGCGCGCGCGCGTGTTTATGTGTGAATACATGATTTTTGCTGCATCAAATTCTATATAATGCTCAAACACAGAAATTGATTATATAATGGATATTTTTATTCTCTGTTGGTGCAGACCATAAAGACATATCTACGCCATTGTACATATCGTATTGAGGCAAAATTATATTTTATTTCCATTGTAACTACCACCTTATTGTCAGTGTGCATACAATACACATGGACTTCTTATTACAGTTATTGAATGTTAACTAAAACATCTTGTGATAAACTCGCTGTTTCTTGCCAAACCAATCCAGTTAAACATTGATTCAGACCTATTTTATACGAGACAAATATTTCTCCGATCAATTATATAATATTAGTTTAATAAAGGATAACCTAAATAGTCTACGTAAAAATTTACATCCAGAAATATTAAGTCTGACATGAGGCGATTAGGCAGATCGGGACATTTTGAACTGCATGCCAAACACTTTATATACACATACCAAACTTTATTGACAGTGTTGGAACCGAATTGATACAGCATTGAAGTAGATTAATGAAATTTAAACTGTCTGGTTTACCACGCATCAACCGTATTAACTTTATATCTAGGTTATAAATTAGTGTAACTTTATACATTTTGTCTCCCTATTTGACTAACAAACTCGAAATTAGTATGTCGTACATAAAAAACTGACCTAACCATCTTTTTATACTGGTAGAGCTTCAACGGCCAAGTGGTCTAAAGAGCTAGTTAACAGATCACAGCTACACACATCTCTAGTGCACAGATCACGACTACACACATCTCTAGTTTACAGATCACAACTACACACATCTCTAGTTTACAGATTACAACTACACACATCTCTAGTTTACGGATCACAACTACACACATCTATAGTTTACAGATCACAACTACACACATCTCTAGTTTACAGATTACAACTACACACATCTCTAGTTTACGGATCACAACTACACACATCTATAGTTTACAGATCACAACTACACACATCTCTAGTTTACGGATCACAACTACACACATCTATAGTTTACAGATCACAACTACACACATCTCTAGTTTACAGATCACAACTACACACATCTCTAGTTTACGGATCACAACTACCTACATCTCTAGTTTACAGATCACAATACATACATCTCTAGTTTACAGATCACAACTACACACATCTCTAGTTTACGGATCACAACTACACACATCTTTAGTTTACGGATCACAACTACACACATCTCTAGTTTACAGAACACAACTACACACATGTCTAGTTTACGCATCACAACTACACACATCTCTAGTTTACGGATCACAAATACACACATCTCTAGTTTACGGATCACAACTACACTCATTTCTAGTTTACGGATCACAACTACACACGTATCTAGTTTACGGATCACAACTACATACATTTCTAGTTTACGGGTTCCAACATACATTCATTTTTGGAGAGCCAATTTGTGGATCACAACTACACACATCTCTAGGTAGCCAGTTTAAGGATCGGAACTACGCATATCTCTAGAGAGCCATTTTACGGATCACAACCACAAATATATTTCTTGAGAACCAGTTTATGGATCACAACTACGCATATCTCTCTCGAGAGCCATTTTACGGAATCACAACCACACATATTTCTTGAGAGCCAGTTCATGGATCACAACTGCACAAATCTCTACAGAGCCATTTTACGAATCACATTGACAAACATTTCTAAAAAGGCAGTTTACGGATCACAACATACATTCACTTCTGGAGAGTCAGTATACGGATGACAACTGCACACATTTTCTATTTCTGAGAAAGGGTATGTTATGTAACAAACACTTTGTCTGAACCGTTCGCTTTATGTGAAAAAAAATCATCACTCAGAATTAAAATATAATTACTTCACTCATAATAACCTTATGTTACTTCTTCTATCATCAGTTAATCACATCGTCGTATTGTGACACTAATTGCCTAGTTATTTAAAAATGTATAACCCTTCTTTTCAATTTTGTGGTATTGACAATGGTCTTATGCAAGTGTGTGTGTGTGTGTGTGTGTGTGTGTGTGTGTGTGTGTGTGTGTGTGCGTGCGTGCGTGCGTGCGTGCGTGTGTGTGTGTTTCATGTACACACCTGTATGTGGTGTGATTAAATTCTATATGTTGGGTATTAAATTCGATGCAGTTAAATGTTACCGCTCTTTCTTACATTGACATACAGTTGTTGAGTATAATGCACCAAACACTGATCATTGACTTTACAAACACTGAAATAATCTCAAGTCTTGCAAAGGTATGTCTGTTGGTTTGCATTGTCAGATTTACATTTAATACTCAAGTTGATATCAATTTAATTAACTCGGGGTGTTCAGTTCTAAAACTTTGATATGTTGAGGATACCTGAGTACCAATAGAAATAATACAACATTCAGTAAATTGACACCTTATCGAAATTGGTCATTTTTCACTCAATGGTCTGTCTAAAGTCAGACTCGAAGATTAGAGGAACGGTGTTTTGCAATAGTCAGCCGATGAAACATTTGCATCTAGAGTTGGGAATAATGAAAGCCAATTGGCAGGAGTGCAAGTCCAAAGATTTTCCCAGACAATCTAAATCGGTATTATTGTAATGTTTTCTAAGAAATCACAATTGTAAGTTTTTTAATAATAAAGTTGTTTATTGCCATGGTTAGTTTCTATCCTTATCGAGTTACTTGATGTTTTGTTAGACTTAAGATGAATAAGACTCGACATGCGAACTCAATATCGATAAAACTAGCTATTATGTTTGTGAAAAAAATATTAATTTTATATTGGGTCCATTCATCATTTTAGCGCTTATAAAATATGATATAGTGCTAATAAATGTCATTTCGAATCTCACACTGTGTATCATAAGTGAAAAAGTAATTATCGCAATAAAGCACGAATTTTCCCCATGGATAAAATAAACGAAGCAAGAGGCTAATAAACTGTTCGAATCCAGCAAAAATATATATGATTATCTGCAGATTGAAAATATAAGGATGCAGAGGAATAAACTAAACGCTTAAGAGCATTAAAGCTAGTTAGAGATGTTTGTTGTAAGACAGAAAAGATAATTATTGGAAGTGTTATCCAATTACTATCAACAACAGGATTGGTAATGTTTCAGTTATTGTTTTCTGTCAATTTATAATCAAATATAATAAAGGAAAACTGCTAAATATTTTTATCAATCCAGTAGTACAATAACAAAAGCAAAAAGAAATTTAGTTGTGTGCCAGTAATGCTTAAACCAATTCACTGGACATAACCTCTAGTAGATGCCTACTTAAACCAAACCACTGGACATAACCTCTAGTAGATGTATTACTTAAACCAAGCCACATGACATTAACTTTAGTGCCAGCAGTACTAAGACCAAGCTAATGGACATTAAAACCAGTACTAGTTGTACTTACACCAAGCCACTGAACATTAACTCCAGTGCTAATAGTAGTATAACCAAACTACTGGACATCAACTATAAGCAGATGTTTCGGAATTAAAAATATCCTTCTTTTCTTTAATTCTATGAAAAGTTTTTATGATAATAATGTGGAAAACTACAATGAAATATAAAAAAACCGAAAAACACAAATAAAACACATATAATTAAATTTTTTATGATATAACTTTTCTAAGTGTAATGATTAAAAGCCTCTTGTTGATTACCACATCATTGAATACTATTTAAACCCCTTAAATAAATAAAAGAAAATATATGCTTTTCTTTTCTTGTATTATTTTTATTCGGTTGTCGTGTTGTTGGTAACATTGAAATTTGTTTGAAAGGTTTGTTGGTGGTTGTAATGTTTAACGTCTAATTAGCAATTTTAAGCTATTTGGGACAGGAACAAGGTTATAAATCTCTTAGGAAAAAATCTAAGAAAGAGCTCGTGTATGCTGTGAGATCGCAAATGTATATTTTGGTCTGCCTTGTACTAGCGCGCCAATTAAGGCGAGGTTTTGTAAGGTTCAAGCTCAAAGAGTCAGTATGTGGCAGACAAGCATATCACCCCTCCAGTCAAATAATCCTGGCAACGAATGAAGCAGACGATACTCTATCCTCTTAATGCTGATGTTCAGCTGCGAATTGTTTTCTGATATTAATTTAGATTAACAATTTTACATTACATCCATTAAGCGTTGTAAAAAGTGTTCTATAAATCAACATATGGTTCTTTTTAAATCAACAAATTTGAATACTGTTTCCAGAAAATGAATTTCCTTAATATTCTTATGCTAATTGGAAAATTTTGATAAATCAACTTTATCGAAATTGATGCAGTAATAGGAAATAACAAATTACAGCAAACTGATAACTAGCTTGTTTAGAATTCAAAATTCTTTATTTCGATGTCCCCTGTATCAATAGATTTCATACTTCCTATATAAGATATTCCAAGGACTTTGGTACAGAAAGATACAAATAATAAAATTCATAATAAAAATTGATCAAAAGTATCAAGTACGATTTTTATTACAGGTGCACATAAAATGTCTTCGACGTCAAATGGTTTTTAAACACCGTTTAAAAAATTCAGTTTTTTAAGAAAAAGATCATTATCTAATGAATCCAATAATATATGTTTTATGCGTTGCTTTAAAATGCGTGTTTGAAAATATTAATGGGCATATTTACTTTTATAAGCGTTTATTTTCAAATTATATGGGGTTTTTTATAGTTAATTAATTATTTTAGAAGTCAAATTATTATGTAATAAAAACTTTATTATTTAACAATGCAACAAAGCATTTTGAAATATATCGTCATAAATTAATAATTGTAAATATCTTTAGATGATTAATCTAGCTGAATTACCTACATGTATACTTTTGTAGATACATATCAGATACAAAATGAAATATGAATCGTCCATTGAGACAAAACCGACAAAATACTCAGTATATTTCAGATATTTGATTGAATTTAAATGAATCGTGATTGAGGTAAATCAGAGGCACTTGTGTCATTCTTGGAGGATAAAACTGCTTTAGATACAAATTTTATTTTTTATCATGGTTTTTAAGTTCCTTTATTTCACACACACACACACACACACACACACACACACACACACACACACACACACACACAATCTCAATTTGTTAAATAAAAATAAAATTCTTTCATTTGCTTGTAAACGAGAGTAATGAAACATTGAAATGTTTGTCAACTTCTAACACAAACGCCCTAAATCATTTACTACATGCCAATATAAATATACTTGCATCAGACACTTCAAAGAGAACCGTTCAATTGCTTAGGAATTTGTAAGTAAATCACTGCCATGTCCTAATTTCTTTTCTTTCTTTCTTTCTTTTTTTTTTTTTTCTTTTTTTTTTTTTTTTTTTTGTCTTAAATCTTAAATTCACCTATTTATTTATTTATTTATTTATTTATTTATTTATTTATTTATTTATTTATATTTACTATTGACAGTATGCTTCGTATGGTGAAATATATGGAAAAAAAAAACCACCGGATTTTTTATTGATGCAATTGTCATTTGCTACGTCTGAATGCATTAGTTTCTTTCATGCGCTGCTTTTAAATGCATTATTTCATCAAAATTCAAAAGTTGCACATGGCACAGTTGATTGTAATATTCTGGTAAATATAACAATCAAAGCTAGAAATTATTAACAAAACCAGTGTACAAATTTTAAAACGGAATAATTGACATTCCTAAGAAAATCCCAGAAGTCAATAACGTTATTCTGATAACAATGCAGCGAAATACTCTAAAATCTAAAACAGATCATTGTTGCATGCACGTTTTAAGAATGTTTTCCGTTGGGGATTGATAGTGATAATAAGATGTCAGAGAAACGAGCGAGTTTAAAAGTCTTTAACTGCTAAAAAAATAGAATAAATAGTATCGATAAGATTATGTTTGACTTGCGTTGCCAAGAAAGCTTCACATTAAAAAGACATGGAATAATTGGATTTCAGATTTAGATCTAGAAGTAATATCATGACACCTTGGTCAACTTGGTTGAAAACTTTTTTGGCTGGTTGCTAAGCTCCTGTTTAAATTGATCCGAGGATTAAGAACAGCTCATTTTATGTATGGGCTTGCACATCTGTATAAAGTATTTGAGTTGAGTTCAGATTTATAAGTAAATTTAAACCGACAGACGGTAGGTTAAGTCAAGATCAAAATTTAATATTACAGATCATTTGGACAAATATGATCGATTTCATCTGATGTACTGAGAGCCTGTTTCGACGAGATTATGATTAGGGACGAATATTATACATTCCTCGAGTATAAAAAGGATGAGTTCATGGATAGATATCGGCTATCAAAAGGATACGTTTTACTACTTAATAAAGTTGAAAATCAAATCAATTCAAATTAAATAGTAATTTATTTGCTATTCACAAGTCAACTATTTCAACAATAATTAAGAAAGTAACGTTTTCTATTGGATCTGTGTATAAATAGTTCATTCGTTTCACACACACACACACACACACACACACACACACACACAGAGAGAGAGAGAGAGAGAGAGAGAGAGAGAGAGAGAGAGAGAGAGAGAGAGAGAGAGAGAGAGAGAGAGATTTTCTCAAAATTGCGAAGTTCAAAATAAAAACTGGCACTGACTGGTATGCTTTTATTTGGAGATTAGAGATTAATCTAAAAATAAATGAAATTTACCGACCCCAGCCGATTCGCAGTCGGTGCTCTCCTGATTATGAATCCCATGCTCAATTGCGTCATCGTGGAATGGATTGGTAAGATTATTAATTTTTTGTGGCAGCATCTCGTGTATTATGTTGGTTATTTTATCTTTAGATACGGACGCCCCCACCCCATTTTTTCCCGCTAGATTTTGCTATGGCTTTTAAATTTTTCTCTAAAGAGTTAAATATGACCGTTCTGCAATGCGCTCTGTGTCATGAATTAAATTTTGCGTCTAACGCTAACCAATTAATCTTTTTGCTTTCACCATTGCCATCATTCTGCCTACTGTCTAAATTATTTTTCGTTCTTCAACAAGTTAAAAATATCTTATCAGTATCTTTTAAATTTTATAAATTTGAGTTGAGTTCACGGAATGAAGAGATTTATTATTCGGAGTGCAAATGCTACTCATTGGAGCTAGACTTAACCCTGGTTACTCTATCTACAGATTAATTGTTAATCTAGACTTACGTACATGTAAGTTAACGACGGATCATATATCTTATAAAGGGAAATAAAAGGTTCTGAAATGAGCCGAGCAATATATTACAGAAATATGGATCGAAACATTTATAGATAAAAGATGTTTATCTTATCATTCATGATGATGTATTGAAACAAAGTGCCTTTTACCATAAGCAACAGGACTCCTCTATAACAATGCTGTCCAAGCTATGGTTATCAGTCTTAACACAATAATGCAGGTCATTTTGCAGTGTTTAAATGAACGAAAGTTTTGCAACTTCAGAAAATAATTCCAATTTGACTTTATTAACTTCATCTCATTGAATTCAATTTCTCTAAAGCGGTAAAAAAAGAAACCTTTTGGAAAACGTTTCAATAAGAAAAGGGCTGAATTATTTAGTATGTTGTACCAACTCCTAAAATTTGTTGTTTTTTTTTTTCGTCAAACTTAGTTTTCATGTTATGACGTCATAATATAAATTTCACATTGTTCTGAGTGAAAGATACATTAAAAGGCTAGGTTAAAAAGTAAACAAATTAAATTCATTTCTCATGGGAGTAAAAAAATCAATCTCTTAAATTTATTTTCTAGATTTTTATTAAACTGCATTTTAATTATTTTTTGATTAATTTTTTTAAAAAAATTGTTTTATTTATTTATTGCATCATTCGTCTAAATGGTTATACAGCAACTGTATTTTTGAATTCTACTTTATTTAATTATTATTATCCATATTTCAATATATATTCCTCCCCCGTGTATAATAAGATTCAAGTTGTTTTATGAGTAAAGGATAGTTTGTTTTCCACTAGTGAATTTGCTTACCTTTGTAGACCGTGCTCTATAGAAAGCGCAATATTATTTAATGCACTACAACAGTGATCGATCTTATTCTCAAACATTAACTATTATTACTTCTATATAACACAAAGATTTCACTAACTATTCCTTCTACTTCTGTAAGCAATTCGTCAAAATCAATTATCTAGAAGGTTAAGATGGATATATACGTAAGAGAAATGGAGACTTAAGGATTTACTTAATACAAAAAATAAAGTTCCTTTCCTGCTTTAATGAAATTTAACAAGCTGGACTATATAAATGTTGTTCACTTTACAAAAAATGGCTAATAAAACCGCTTTAAAGGAATACAAATGAGGAGATGAAACGATAAAAAACCAACTAACGAGTAACAACGAATAAATGAAAGTAATAAAAACCACAAAAATAAAAATCAGCAAATGCAAACAGGAAATTTCAAACGTTCTGAGAATGATACTCAGAAGACAAAATTGATATTTTTCTACAGTCTCTTCCTTTGTTTAATGGGAGATACTTTAAGAACATTTGAGAAAAGTGTTGAACGCTGAACTCAAGTGTATTGCTATAACCTACGCAGTTAGATTGAGCCAGAACGTAACTTAATATGTGCACTTGGTCACAGTCAATGTTGTAAAATACAGGACAACACAGATAAAATAAATGAATGAATGAATGAACAACAAATAAATAAATAAATAAATAAAACAAGATGTTGGAAGATTATATTTACAAAACAGCATATTGAGACATGTCAACAGGAACAGGTATGATAAATAAGATCCGGTTGGTTACAAAACAGCATATTGAGACATGTCAACAGGAACAGGTATGATAAATAAGATTCAGTCGTTTGGTTAAAAAATTCTTGACCGTTGATTGACAACTGGTATTTTATAAAATTTTTAAGGTGATTTAAATTCCTGTTTGTACATTGACAACGGAAGTTATGAAAGAATGGTGTCCATTGATGTAGTATTATATCTTGATTGCTAAACGGGAACTGGGCATTATAACGAATAGTTGTGTTTTTGCTTCAATGTAATCTCCAACATACAAAGGTATGTGTTCCTTAATAAAATGCATTCATAAAAACTATATTGTATGTATATTTCGTTAATTAGTTTTAATTAACAAATTCTACTTAAATCAATCAATGTATGACACAACAGAGTTTTTTAAACAAGGAAACGATCATTCTGAAAAGCTGCTGATTGACGAATTCCAGACTTGTTATGTAATATATTAAACAGTTACGCACTTTATTATCAAGACAAAACCCAGAGACATATCTACCTAAAAACTTTTGTTATATATAAAACATATTTTTCTCTTTTTGCTTTTCACCTTTCTTCATACGAACTTCATCTAATAACTCAATATATTTTTAAATGTAATAAAAAGTTCATTTTAATTATGTTTTATGTCCAATGATAAAAATGGTGTAGAAACCGTAAACATCCGTCTAAGACACCCTTACAAGTTTCCCAGCGTTATAGACTATATCTATCTACCAAACTCAACATAACATCATGTCTCTCATACATTTTGATAACTGAGCTGTGACAGATAACTAAACCGGTCGGCTACTGCTAAATAACTGAGCTGTGACAGATAACTTAACCAGTCGGCTGCTGCTAAATAACTTAGCTGTGACAGATAACTTAACCAGTCGGCTACTGCTAAATAACCGAGCTGTGACAGATAACTAAACATGTCAGCTCCTGCTAAATAACTGAGCTGTGACAAATAACTTAACCAGTCGGCTGCGCTAATAACCGAGCTGTGACAGATAACTAAACATGTCAGCTCCTGCTAAATAACTGAGCTGTGACAAATAACTTAACCAGTCGGCTGCTGCTAAATAACTGAGCTGTGACAGATAACTTAACCACCCGGTCACTGTTAAATACTTGAGCAGTGCCAGTCAGCCAATGTTAGATATCTGAACTTTGACAGATAATTTAACCAGTTTGTTATTACTAAATAGCTGAGCTGTGACGGATAACTTAACCAGTCTACCACTACTTAATAGCTGAGCTGTGACAGATAACAAGTATAGAATCACTTATAATAGCTAGACTATTCCTTTAAAGTGTTTAGTCGATTACTATTTATATGTCATACTAAAGGTGGTATAAGAGAAAACGTAAAGAAATTGATTTTTGTGGACTACATCGTAGAACCTGAATCTTTATTGATATGATTGTATAATATATATAGTCCTCTTGTTACACTAGAGTCCTTGGGGAATTTAAATTATTACACAAATAGTAAAACATACACTGAGGATATGAATTTGTACACAGATGTGCCATAATCATGAATTAAATAGAGGTAAATATTCATACTAAATACACTTACTTCCTGGAAATCAGACTTACAGAAAACGCTTGTCGTATCGAAGATATCATCCAATTTATAATGTCGCCCTCGAGTAATAATAACAAAACTGTGTTTTATCTTGATGGTACTCAATCTTTTTTGTTTGATGATATTTAAATTCTGCTAGCATTGTACAAAAATAGTCAACACGTTTAAATTTGCTGTAGGTCAAAAGCAAAGCACTTCTAAGTTGACTTTGATCGTTAAACTTTCGAATATTGTTTTTAGATAATTAGTTGCGTGATTGTTTGGCAATGTTTCAAATAAAAGCAGAAAATTACAAATAATTGTAAGCTGAACAAAACAAAACAAAAGCAAAAGTTTGACATTTCGTTAAACAAATATGTAATCACTACAGGACGTTGTAGGCGATTTTCTATAGCGAACAATATTCTAGTTGATTTCTTTTCCTATTGCTGTACATTCTAACAAGGGATCAAAATACGTGACACGCTCAGCTGTTAAACAATGTTTACCTGAAATGTTTTGAAAAAAAACCGATTTTTTTAAAATTCTGTAATGGCCTTAAACCTTGACCTATGTTCATAAACAATGCTTCAACACGAAAAGGTAATCCCAGCATTGAAATATCTCAGTATTACCTAAAATAATTGCAACATCACAAACATTAAAATTATATAAGGACCATTAGTTTTGCCCTTGATCGAATTTAAATGTCGATAATAAAATCATGAAAATATAAACCCCATGACAAACATAAAAATTAAAATAAAATATTGATTGAAAAACTTAAATAGTGAAGACACAAAATAAGAATACGTCATAACCTTGACCTTTGACCTCGTTTTGATGACCATTTTACAAAAATATTAATACTTAACAATCTACATGTATGTTATCTCTTCAAATATTATCCTTTGGTCATATGTGCTAACTGTAAAATGCTGCAATCCGTTAAAGACACACACACACACAAACACACACACACACACACACACACACACACACACACACACACACACACGGTGGGGGAACCTTGTAAACAATCAGTTATTATATTATATCAAAAGGATTCAATAACGTTATTGTGGTAATTTAATTTGACAACCTGTTGTATATAATGTTCCCAAATACAGTATGGCGTTTGGAACTTTATTTCTTTTACTTTTTAGATTAAAAAACGCTTATGTAAACAATTTGGAAACATGGCATGGGAACAACATTGTTCAAATCATTCTTGGCATATCGCATTTATCTTAATGGACTTTCAAAGCAGTAGGATCTATATCATTTGTCCAACATTATAGATGGTGTATAATTTTGTCGACTGCTTTGTTTATTATGCAAATTTTTTTTCTCCAAAACATAGTAAATTCAAGTAAAACATAATACATTTTTATTACACAGTCATTAATTTCCATTTTTCCCTTTTGTTTTCTCTTTATAAATTATTACATAAGATCGGTTATTCATTCCATATATTTTATTCAAATCCAACTGATTTAATGAAGTAATTCTTCCTGTTGGATAATAATGAAAAACTTTAGATGTTTTCGAATATTTTTCAGAACGGTAAACAAAACGTTTAGACAAATTTAATATTTAGCAAGAATATCATGTTTGAACTGTGTATATTAATTTTATTTATTAACCATGTGATTGAGATAAAACTGAATCAGTCCTAAACACAAAGCTTTTAAAACTAGATTTCTGATTTAGCTAATGTTATCAACGTCACTATTTTGAAATTTAAATATTGGTCATTTAAATGATGCTTTGATAAATTTTGCTTTGATTCTAACATTATCAATAAATTTTATTGTATCAAATCTATTTTGATTCGTTAAAGCACTGACAAATTTCATAAGATAATACTTCAGTGTTCTAGATTATATGTATTTTGAAATTGAAGTTAAGGCATAAAATATAATAACAGTACACAATATGCAAGCTAAGCATCAACTTAGGGTTCGTCACAATGAAAACTGTAAATGGTGAGTGATAGTCACAGATGAGTACTTTGAAGTCCCTGTAATGCTCCTCTACAAATGAATAACAAGGATACATTGTATTTGGAATATTCTTCATGTATGTTTTCTGCTAATTTTATTTTTTTTTTTCAAAGTAAAGTTCGTTATAATTCCACTTAGCAATCTTGCTAACTCCACATTACTTAGATGTCAAATCTTTTTCTTCTGTTTTATGTTTGTAAACTTTCAACTGTTAACTGCCAAACAACCTTTTAACGCCAATAACAATGTTGAACGATTGTAATAAATAGAGATTTAACCGTGCATTTTACACCCTGTTTACTGCCAACCACCCTTAAAGGCCATAACCATGAATAAATGAGTAAAAGAGGTTTTACCGTATATATATTAAAAAAACAGCACTTGACTAGAACCGCTTATTATACTCTCTACTTTTTACTGGCATTTGAAATATTGAAAAATGGCATCCATTGCTATTGTACTTTTATTAGCCTTGTAAACATACCGTTTATATGTCAACCAGATTTCCCTATCGACCACTATCATGGTAACTGATATCTATTTTGTTGAAGATTGTCGATAGAATTTAATCTGCTATTCATTACTAGTTAATAAAATAGAATTAAGTTTGTGACCCGTATTTCAGCATCCATAGCAGGGTTTAGATCTTTTGTCAATATACTAGAAACAAAAACAACGTTATTGTACACAAATAACCCGAAAAAATCAGATGAATTTAATTACAAAAAAACTGCAATTCGTTTATAACAATCAAACCCAACATGTTAATACCAATGCGGATGTATTTGTGAGAGAGAGATCCTTGAATTTAGTAAAATAGCTATCAAAAACAGATTGATTCAATAAAAATAAGTTGTAATTTATATAAATGCATACGTTCTTATTTGTGATACCGTTAGCTATAGAAACTAATTAAAATAATAACCCCTTCTATCTATGCGTACGTAGTTGAATTTAAAACTGCAGTTGGGTTTCCTTCTATTTTATACGACTAGAAAAGGCTTGGGTAATTTAAGAATTTTTTTAAATCAAAAGTTAATACTTTTCAGTTTATAGATTAAAAGAATTAAAAATATAAGCTTTCATTTTATGTACTAGTGTATATTTACTTACTTCATTCTTTATCATATAGGTATAATTTAATATCAAAATGCAGATCCGTTTTCTGCTTTTTATTTTTATCAATGTAAAGACCTAGTGATGTTTTAATGAATTCGATCCTTACATCAAAAGTTGGTACGTTTTAACAGGATGATTTAATTGTTTTTTAAAGTCATTACGCTTTTTAATGAGATCAAACTTAAAACTAATCTTCTATAAAATGGCAACATCAATTCACTTCATTGAACAATGCAATAGTTTATGCTTCCACATGAATTGACAAAACGCTAATACTACTACTATATTAAAAGCTATTAAGTTTTCTTACGCAACAGAAATACTTATGCCTGATCAGAACCGATTTTGATTGAATTGATGAAGACACTAATAAGAAGGAAATACAATATAAAATATAAATGTCGGAGGATAAATATACGTTTCTGTTCGGGAAGTAATTACACAAATTTAGGAATAATTGGAAATATCTCGATATAAGTGAAGAAGTGGAAAATACGACTATGTCTTAAATGTGATCGATGTAAATTAAAGCTGACAATCTATAGACGGTAATAGCTGAATTGATGGAGTAATTTTGTAACAATTTACCTTTGCATTGTGAAGCCTCGATACAAAAAAACAACAAACAAACAAACAATAACCGAATTTTGGGCACATTTTAACTTACAAAATAAACCAAAAGTATTAATACTCAATTGTGGAATATATAGATGTATATATTATATGGGGAATTATAAAACAATTATAATGAGACCTTTATATAAAAATGTTATCAAATTTAAAAAATCCATTCTATCAAAAGTATGTATTCTATATAAAAGATAACATTTGAAAAGTAAACGTACCTGTTTGTTCAGTATTCCGTCTGTTATATAAATCCATGTAACACAGTCCATATTTAACAATAAACTATTACAATGAATCGAAAGTAAGATTTTTAAAGCGACTTATCCTGTGACCAATTGATTGGACAAACATTTAAAATAGGTCAAAGAAAACATGTTCATCTTTATCATCTTTACTTACACAAGGAACGAATTTATGCACACGTGGTAAAAGGATAAGGAAAAATCGAATCAGAATCGATAAAGTAATGCAAATAGCGTGTTTTATTAGCTACGAATACCATAGGATACCTTACTACAAAACGACTCTACCCAGCTTAATATTAGTGACATAAACACGTACCATCAAGAGTCATTTACATTGCAATGTACCAACTCTTCAGATAAGTTAATCAGACACTCTTAAACACTGCAATGTACCCACTTTTTACAGACAATCTATTTTAAGGTTAAATCCTTTCCTTGTCTCTCGAGAGTTATATGTTGTGTTCTCTTTAACTAACTATCTGTGCTGAATGGTAAACATATGAAAAAATAATGTTTTTGTTTTTAGATTTTTTTGGCGTTTGTGCAGGTAGGAAAAATATATTCTATTCTATTCTTTATTAAAGTTACAAAAGTTACAACTCATAGGCAAAACATAATATTTGTATGAAAGTATGAACATTAAATATATATATATATATATATATATATATATATATATATATATATATATATATATATATATATATTTGTTGGGTACGTTACAGTTTGCAATTTTGATAGTTGTATTACCTTTTCCTATAAACAGAATTACTCGCAGTTGGCAACAAATGTAAATTTACCAAAGTTCTTTATTCCTAAAATTTAAAATCGATAGGTTAAGTTGCCGTTAGTTTATGTTCAGTTTCCACTATGGGTGTTATCTTGCATAAGAAGGGTATTTCAGATTGGTTCTTAAAACCGATGCATACCGGTGGCGCATTGCTGTTTGATCTACATCTGTTTAAAAAGCCAATTGTTTGCATTACATTAACTATTACCAACATGTTACATATAGTATAACTTTCTACCTTTTTAAATAAAGATTTAAACAAATTAAAGCTGCATTGTAATAAGTTTTCTTCTTTTAACATCATTCATTTTCTTACGCCACAGGTGATAATTTCCAGCGACTGTCGATTATTATTAATTAACGCCATTTGTTACAACGACAGATGGTTACATTTTTAGTTATCTTTATCGTGGACAGAACCTCTTTTTGTAGTTTTATTATCGATTGAAAAAATTTTTACGCAATGGATGTTGGAATCGTTATTATTATTATTATTATTATTATTATTATTATTATTATTATTATTATTCGTATAATATTTGTTGTAATATGTTTAATAGTATGGGAAACTGGAACATCATGGGAAGTGTAAAATACACGTACTTGAAAACAAGAGTTTCAAAAATTAATCCCTGATTATCTATGATAATTTTGTCAACCTGAGTATTCAGAAAACTTTATTTCACATAAGTTACTTCTTATTCTAATCTTTTTTTTATCACTGCTAACTGATAAAAAAAAACAAAAAACAAAAATGGCAGCTTTACATTATTTTGTACATAGAAAGGGAGACTACTCTATGCAAACGGCGTTTATTCACTTAAACGGACGTCATAAGCCACGCCAATAAATTTTACATGATCATCTTTTTAAAATTAGATTTTACTGTTGATTCAATTTCCGGGAAATCATGACTAAACGATGTGAGATCGAAAATTGTTCTCTGATTCTAAGAAAACAACTGCCTCACACTCCGATCTAAAATTAAGTTCTATTAAAACATAGGCGATATACCGGTCATAACCCTGTACATTTAGCCACTTTGAAGAAATCCCGCTGACAGGGGAAAATATATGATATTGAAATATTCGAGGAATGGTAAGCTAATACCAGTTGTCAATTTACAAGAAAAAAAAGACCGTTCACTTCCTTACTGACAAAAACTCAACGTGCTAATAATGATCCATTTATAGTGAACAATGTATACCCCCTATACGTGTGTAGAGAGATGTTTATTACACATATCAACCATTCCTCACTGTTTATAAAGCGAGTTGATCAGGAAAGTTTCATGAGAACAAAGCTTCAAGAGCACGTTCTATATTAGCTCATTGAGTAAACAACGACAAAAAATCTTTCTTACATGCAAAATATTAAACTGTTTGCACTAATAGAAGGAATGCTTATTAACTACCAAGGGCAGCTTGTTCTATCCTTCCATTCACTTGTTTCCTGAAACTTAAAAAAGGGTGTTAATTGAACTGAATGTTGTAATATTAATATTAAAGTAGAATAAAATATGTACGTGTGACTGCTACTTTGGGAAAAAATTATTTAGAATAATGTTTAAAATCCTGTCCGTAGTTTCCTTAATTCTAATACACAGTGACGTTATTGATATCGATTGACTACTAAAATAAAAAAAAGCCGGGTATACTTTAGTTTATTTCGGATTTGTATCAGGTAATAAAAACCTATTTACCTTAGAAAGCGGAAAAAAGTAAGTTTTTAAAAATGATACTTGAGACCAAAGTCTACAAAAATTTAACATTCACTGACAAAGCAATAGAAATGTAAAAAATGCAAAAATCACACTCTAAATTTATTTCCATACAGTATTTGTTTTTTAAACAAACACTGTAACTAGTCTGAGTGTTGCTTAGGTATATCGGCAAATAATTACAGACCAATACGTATTTTAGCATAGCACCTATAACCAGAACTGTCACAACAACAACAACAACAACAACAAAGACTGAAAATCATACTTACTAATGTATCATTCATAACCTAAGTTGCTTTAGCTATTTCTGTAACATTAAAATAAATAATGTAACTATTGCTATTCCAGTGTAATTAACTTTCTGAATAATTTAAAGCACGGGTCACTTAACAATGGCCAGTGCTTATTACCATAAGATATGTATTGTTTATATGGCCAGATGTCGTACAAAATTTTACTGCCTAATTACCGATCTGTTTGTAATTGGATTGTAATCCCTGTTCTAATCAAGCTGTGTTGCAATTGACTTTTGAAGTAGTTCGTGAACACGTAGAATCATGGCTTTTTAATATTGCTTCATTTTTTCCACGATTAACCACTAAAAGATCGGTCTCATCGGAGAACGACATTGATTAATATTGTTAACATTTAATCACATATAAGTTTTCTCTCTGTATAATTTATTGCTCTTATCTTCACGGGTGGAAGCGGTAACAGATTGTTCGCTAGCCGTAAGTCTGCGTTATCACTGGTTATAGATAACCAAGTTGAATATTCCAACACGTTTATACTTTAGGGTGCAGTTCTTGTAATTAATTAAGTAAAATGTTTATCTATTTGGGGACAAGAAAAATTACAATTGATTATCAACTAATATAACCAGGGACCAATGGCTTGTAAATCGTTATGTGATTTATGATATAAATGGTTTCTAAGCACTAATACACTTATTGTTTAAGTAAATGCAAAAAAGAAATTCTTGAAAAAAATTTGTTTTTAAACTAAAACAATGTTTAAATAATAATAATAATACATATAAAAATAATAATAATAATAATAAACTCAAATATCATAATCATAATGAATTTTAAAAGTAAGGACAGAATCTGCAACATAATTTGAGTACAAGACTTCAATTTGATATATATCTTAAATTTGTTGTTGTTGTTGTTGTTGTTTGTTGAAATATATGTTATAAGATATTTCCTTTTCCGTTTTGCATGTGTATATATAACGTTTTATAAGATGAACTATCATACTTTTTGTATTTTTTTAAAAACCAAACAGCGATATTGTTATTTTTATCATCCTTACTGTTCCAAATAAATATACATTTACAAATAGTTATTACTTTATATAGTACAGGCCCGTCGAAAATTTTACGGTGAGCTAACGAAAAGAAGTCGAAGCCTGTCTGCCGAATTGACAGAATATGAATAAAGAGTAGCAGAAAAGCTCAACGTTTTTCGTCCCCTCGGCATTCAATATTTCAGCAGTTTATCTGACCACCCGGCATTCAAGCTCAACTAGCTAAGAGTAGTAGAACAGTAAAAGAGCTGTTAAAAAGAGTTGAAGTTTTATAATCAAGAGTCCGGGTACTAAGTTGTTGAGAGGACAACATATACTGTTTTAATACTGGTGCACGAACAGCGATTCCCTTATATCAGACTATTGATTTTCTGAACGCTTCATAATAAGCATGTCTTACTACATTAAGGATTCCATTGTAATGCAATAATTTGTTCCATTTTTTTAAAACATTTAACTTTACCAAACATTATTCAACAGTTGTTGCATTTCTCATGTACTGTACATGTAACTTTGCGTTTTTTAACTACGTATTGTTTTAATGATGATGATGATGATGATGATTATTATTATTATTATTATTCTAGTGCTATAATAATAATAATAATAATAATTTTTTTAAAGAAAAAAAACCGTTATATCAGAATATCTGTTTAATATCTTAAATGGAGATTATTGTTGGCGCTAGGCAAGTTTCATGTCGTCTTATTTAAGACATTGAAAATTTTCTAAAAGAACGAAGGAGTAAAAGTGTACTAAGTTCCTTTGGGAATACAATGTTTATTATCCCTGTCAGGATTATTTTCACAGACATGACAAATCGTTTCTTAAAAAGATCAATAATTGCTTTTACAGTTTAAAACATCAATGATCTTAAAAGCTATCAGACGTTAGCTTTTGTTTAATGCACATTAAATTCATAAGATGTTTTAAACTTTCGAAAGAATTTTTTTTTATCATACTGTTAACTTTTTAACCTCTTTTATAGAATAGATTTTACCTCTGGCTACAATTGAGAATATAGAACGATTGTATAATCAGAGACAGAGATCCATAATTTTTAAAGTAAGAAAACAATGGAAGAAAACTATCAACTTGATGCCTAAAATTCAATGATGTTTACAGATTATTTCAATTAAGTCTTACAAACAATAATTTAGCCATTTATTTTTAAATGTACCTTTGATGATTTAGATAACGAAATTAACTTTGAAATTCATTCTATTGGTTATTTATATCAACATGATGTTCATAATTGAAGATTTATTCAGACAAAAGTTAGTTATATACTGCCTGACAATTATATTTCATGTGTTCGTATTTCGTAAAAATTCTGCGAAACGATGTACAAAGAGTAATTTTATAATTTATAGAAAAGTTCAGTACTTTATAGAACAAGGAAAAATGGCAGAATCAGAATATAGATTTTACTTTTGCAACAGCCGAGATTTATGTGCACTTTACCAACAATTCTTTTAAACTGTTTCGTATTTGAAAATGGGTTATCAGTTTTGCTTAAGCCCCCTTCACTTTCACTTGATGGTATATTTCAGCTGTATAGTCGTTGACTTAAATGTAATTGAACAAACTTAATAACTTGAAGTTCACAAACACACTGATTATGATTATGCCAGCTGGTTAATGGGTTTCGAATTGTTATGTCACGCATGAACCAGGATGTTTGAAATATTTTTGGTTTGGGGTTCAAATGGGGAACCTACATTTTAATAACAACAATAACTGAGCACACATAACTTTTGTTTACTCTTGTTATAATTTTTTTTAAATCAAATTTTCAGTAACGCTTTGGCTAAACAAACGAAACTTTAACAATCGGGATCTAGCAAACTAAGCTTTGTGTTAAAAATAGTGAATTATGTTGTCTCTACGTAAAAAAAATATTGTTTTTCAATATAGTTAAAATCTGTTAGCTTTTGTCTGATTTATCCTGACAAGTATGGTTTTTATAACCCATATATTTAACTCAAGTCTGCTTAATTTTAAGTAATATGGTTAAGTGAATCTTTTAAATTTCCCCAATCAACATTCTCTTTTCTTCAAGTGGAGAAGTTGAACGTGCAGAAGTGCCCTTATAAATAATTGTTAAATACAGGAAATTATTTTAAAAACTTTTAAGAGAATATTTCTTTTTATTCATTACAGAGATAAAAATTATTTCTCAAAATTTCTGACAAATCATTGGCAGTAAAATGAATTATTATTTAAAATAAACATTCATTTTAGTTAGTTATTTCAATACACGTTCTTGACAAAAGTTTTTTGATAAGCAGCTTACAGCAAAAAAATCCGTATTTCGACTAAATCTTAAAGGCACGAACATTTATTTCAAATTTCCTCTATTTTAATGATTAACTTTTGCAATTGTTTTCAGGTTAACACTTACCTACTTCACATTTAATGTAAACGTGCAGAAGTAGCCTACAATCTAAACGTAATCAGAAATTTACTCGTAAATTGCAACAAAGCTGCTATAAACGATTCTTAAATTTGTAAATGAAGATCTTACGAGAATGACAACATATAGTTAAAGACCGTACTTAAGCCATACTGTGAAGAACATCTGCAAACATATTTCCATAGGAAGTAATACAAGTCATATGAATTTTGCTTAATTAACCTTCAAATTTAAAAACATGTTTATTAGTTAACTGTTTTAAGGGATAAGGGATAAGAATTGCAATTTTTTTAATACAAGTATAATTAAAATCAATGTTACATAGATTTGATTAAATAAGTTTCGTGTCGCCATTACGTTTCTTTTAATTGCTTTTGTTAAAATTGCGTTTTTTATATTGCGTTTTTTTAAATTGCGTTTTTAAATAAAGATAAAAGTCAGCGGAGATGCATAAAAGCATAGAAACTGGAACACTGTTTGTCCACCAGCACGATAAATGGAAAATCATGAAATGGTTGGTCTTATTTTCTCTTTTATACATACAATTTAACGAGATTTATCGGAGTGTATCGTAGTCCTCTTAATACGCATGTGTTCAGATCAACAAGTATTCGGTAAGCAAGGGCTAAACCAGCAGTTCAGTTGGTATTGAAATAAATAAAATAATAATAATTGACTTTGCTTTGAGGCTAACACGTTTGCGGATACCTGTATGTGTTTTGACGTCGGAGTGTTTGAATTTTAGTACCAACATTTTATTCAATTTACAACCTTGTAAATTGTTTATATAATGAATCTTTTTTATTTACCTTTTACAAGCCCTCTGGCATTTTCATTTGCTTGAATAGTGTTATATAAATATTATTTGTAATAAATATATATTCATTATCTGTTTGGTAACTTACAAACTAAAAATTCAAACATATATAAATAGCACTAATACCTGTTTAATTTTGATGTGCCAGATGTACACATTTCGAAATATCATTCCTCATCTGTGACACTAGATACCGAAAAGATAAAAACCAATAAGCCAAACAGTTTAAGATTAAAGAATCTAAAGTTCCTAAATTATATGAATGCAAATCCAACTAATTAAGCAAATGATTTTATACATGTTTTCACAATCGGCAAAATATATATTTTTGTAAAAGTCTTAAGGTTGTTAATTATATTATGATATTTTAAAAAAAATTAAAAAGAACTTGACAAAGACAAAATTAATTGATAATAAAATATTTTTTAATATTCTATTCAAGTGAAAAAAATTGGAAAAAATAGATTTAAATTGCTTGTTGTAGTTTATTTGTTGGTTGAAGAAATTTATTTGTTTTCAGAAATAGAAATATTGAAAAGTGAAAATGGAACAGTATAGCCCTCAAAATTAACATGTAAAATAAAACATAAACATTTCAATCCGTGTCCAAATCACAATCCCCAAAAACCAAATAAAAACTTTGAAAACTGGCAAATTTAGCTATACACTTGAACCTCCATAAAGGAAATGAGACTAGGTGCTCATTAAATATTTTTATTGCATTACCCCTTTTGAACGATTTTTTCTTACGTTTTTAAATGTAAATACATTTTGGACAAAATCTACATTTAAAAATTGAGAAAAACTCATCTATGTAATTCTTATGAGTCATTATTTAGGTTTCAAATGACTTAAAAAAACTGTTATTGTAATGCTATTACAGTAGTATTTTTTAAAGAGTAAATCTATGAAAAAGCCAGCTACTAATATTAAAGATACAAAGTAATACATAATTACATTTTCTATGATGAAATATTTAATTGAATTAGCAATCTCAAACTGGTTGATGAACTTAAAGCAATCTCTGAAATGAACAACAGCAGTTTTAAAATATGAGAAAAAGACGTTTAATATAAGTATGCGCCTATACTATTGAAACAATATCAAATTGACAAACCAAAGCTTAAACAAATAAATAGTATATTTCTCTTATATATTTTGATTTGTTCCTGATGCATTCTTTATGTGCTTCGTTAAAGTCTAAATTAATTTCGAATGGTTTAAGGAAAGAACATAACTCTTTTAAAATTCCTACGGGAAGCTAATAATTGGTGTCCTTGTCAGGAGTGTTTTGTTATTCAAAGCAAAGTGTTACTGAAAAAGATGAGTAATGACATTTAGAAATAAAAATATTACAAATGATAAAAGTTACTCGTTGTAATAATTCTTGAAGAACAACCTATAAACAATTTCAAAAAAAAAAAAAAAAAAAAGAATTTCTCAGAGCTTTGGATCAGAAGGGCAACCTATATGCCCACTTTAAATTTTTTCATCTGATATTTGATTTCTAATGATGTTTATCTTATCTGTCAATTTTAAATCTTTAAAACATCCAAGAGAATTACACAGCAAAAATCTTAACTTCTCTAAACCTTCTTACTGTATGGAACAACGTTTTATACATAACGCTTAAACTATAAAAAAAAAACGTCAGAATGTTTTCTAATTTAAAAATTAGAGAAGTGTCTGTTAGTTTCCGAATTATTATTTCTTAATATATCAGTGATTAAACGAGATGTTAGTTTATCATTTTTCTTAAAAAACGTAATTGAATTTGATTCCATTGTGGTCAGATGAATCTTTATGGATTATTCACTCATTTGGGAATGTGTTAACTATTAATAACATTTTGACATTTAAAGAATTATTTTCGAATATAAAATAGAAATGGTACATTTATTGGACTGCCCATCATAGACATTGTCAGCACGACTGTCTTATTCCTTATTGCCTAAAAGAAAATGACAACACACCTTTGGGGGTGTTTATTCGTGTTATGATAATAAATCTTTAAGCTATAACTACTTGCTGGTATTACATTTATCAGTGTTTATTGTGTTATTTTCTTTAAACATGGTTGTATGACTGTGTTTGTTTTTCTCAAAGTTGTATAGATTTATTGCTTGGTGTAATTTTATCTTAAGAATATAGAGTGGCATTTGTAGTTGCACAATTACTTGTGCAATCAATGTAAGGACACAAACTAACACTATGTAATTAATAATAAAATAGTTTAACATGAGGAACATATATGAACTATATATGAACTACTTATTATGAAACTCCAGACTTAAGAAGGGTACTGAAGTAAATGTCTAGTGGTATGAAAGTACCTAAGAAGGGCACTCAAGCTATTTCTTTTATTTAACATTACATAAAATCCAAAATCTAAAAAAAATATTTTAAGAATAAACAGACATTTGAAAAAAGAGCTTTCGGAATTTTGGCAATTGTTCTTGGCTTTTGTTTGAAATATCAACAAAACGTTTTTCAAAACCTACGCGGGTATTGTGTTAGTAATGAAACGTCTTTTAAAAATTATATTATAAACTAAGTTGGGATGACTTATCTTTGTTTTTGTGTCTAATGGGCGAAATTATTCAATGACAACAAAAGATATTTTAAAGTTGAAAAGTACATCTATGTTTTGCATCATTATTTTTAAAAATAATAGAAAGAATACTATATTTACAACTACATAAATCGTTGTTAGAGTAGACATCGATGTTGCAAACTTTCTGCTCAGACATTTGTATTTTTAGAAAAAGAACAACTTGGCATTTCGAAATTTTTTTAATCGTAAGTAAGAAAATGTGTTGTCCATATATAAATTATCCAGTTTGTTTCCTTTAAGAGGTTGTTTTGTTCATTATGATTGATTTTTCGTTGTTTTGTTTTTATTTCATTTCTCAATTATATTTATGTTTCTACTAAATAGTCTATTAAAAGCACAAGAGACAGAAAATGACACAGCTTAAAAATTGAAGCAGTATGCATAGTCAAACATTATATTTCTAATTGCGTAATTTGGTCCCAAAAGTAAAATAATTAAATAGTTCAATTCTATTTGCTTTTTTATAGTTACATTTAAGCTGGCATTCTTCTTAGTTATATTTGTATCGATCAGATTATGTAAAGACTTTTAAATGAGATTTTCTTCCATCTTGTGTTGTCTACCATTTTATGACATCATCTTATTAACAATGACAATCCAATTGTGTTTAGACATTGAACTTACGATTTATTTAGACATTAGTTTGATATGGACTTCTGAGACCCGTGTTATATAATATATAAAATAAGTATTTGATAAGATAACGCCCACTGTAAAATTTGTTTCTCATTTTATTCAATATAATGTCTATACAATAATTGAAAACATTGTGTACAGAAACACGCTTAGGGTGGATCTTAATTGTAAGTGGTAAAAAGATAGAGATAAAACATCGACTGACTGTTGTTTAAACGCAGTATGCTACACAAGTCATAAATTCTGATATTGAGAGCATCAATGATAAATTAGTAACTACAGTGACATCGTGTTTGGTATAAATGTACATTTTAAACATTTAATGTTAATAGTTAACAGTAGCTCACAATTAACTGTTGAATTTAATTTGTTCTAAAACACTTGTAGTCTAGTCAATCTACAATTTGACCTCAAACTTATTGCAACAGAACAAATTTTGTTACTAATATACTCTCAAATACATGAAATGTTTCTAGTAAAAAGTCTACCAAAATCCGACAAGGGGAAACAAATTTTTGAAAAGTTTTAATTTCGTATGGGGATTTTCTATAGACATGGGAGATAACTCCTGTAAAACAGGTGGGGTTTTAGTCAAATTATCAAATGTTTTTGCTTTTTTAACAAAAAGTAAAGCAAAGACCCTGGAATTAATCAATCATAATTGATTCCATATGTATATTCAACATTTTTGATTTTATTTAAAGTGAAATCCTTGGCCCATTTTCATTCAGTTGCATTTTATTTTAAGTCTTTCACAATCTAATGTTTCTATAGTTTTGAGGAATTAATAATAGAATACTCAAAGTAATGATGTAGAAGTATAGAAAAATTATGTTTTAAACCTGAGATATACTTGTTTTATCATTTCTGTGTATAACAAAATATATTTGAGGTGAATAAATCTTTTTTCAATTTCATCAACATGCCCTTAATCAGCATTTTGCATAAATTCTTTCAACAAAATTATTTAATGTTTTTACATTCCATTTACATATTACATTCTAAATTGTCTTAAATTATCTATTTTAAATTTATGTATAAATTTCAATCTAATTTCTAAGTTGTTCTTCATATAGTATCAGAGAAAACTTGAAGTTTTTAAAAAATTTTATGTAAAATTTAGGATCACAATACAAAGTTATTTCCATTTTCTATAGAAAATGGTATTGGTAACTTCAATTAGGGAAAAACCCAAATTCCACTGGATTGAAATTGGTAGATTTTTTATGGTGAATAAAATCACAATTCCTAAAAACAATCGCATAAAAATATTTTCTGTTGCAATTACTTTGAGGTTTGACCCTATTTTTTCAAAGATTGACTAGACTATTGCTAAGTTTTACGACCTCAAGTATTCAGAATCTCTTCCCCCTCCGTCCTCCCTCTCGGGGGCCACGGTGGCCGAGTGGTCTAAAGCGCGCGCTTACGGATCACAGTGCCTCTCACCGCCTAGGTTCGAGACCCATGCGGGACAGATCCTAGTGTGAGAAATATTGTCAGTTCGCTTGCCAAAGCTCGGTGGTTTTCTCCGGGCACTCAGCTTTCCTCCACCATCCCAGAACTGACCGCCTCGAAATAAGTGAAAGATTCTTGACTGGGGCGTACAAGACCATTACTCCTCTCTCTCTCTCTCTCTCTCTCTCTCTCTCTCTCTCTCTCTCTCTCTCTCTCTTAAACTCAACGTATTTTATTACTTAATATAGTCGATGCAAAATGTAATTTTACTCTTTTTGGTGTTGTTTATATTTACTAGTATTTATAAATATTGATATATGTTGAATAGATATATAAAATTAAAATAGAAAAAAAATATTAAAGAAACAAGGCATATGCTAATATTCAAATCATTGGAAAGTAGATTTTATATACAGAATACAAAACACGAAACAAGAATATATATCCTAAAAAAAACTATAATGGCAATATATGTTTAACATATAAAGTAGGAACAATGTATAAGCCTTTTCAAAAATTCATAGTATTCTTAGTGCCCTTTTCAAATGCTTGCCATTTAATAAATTTACATATATCTGTACTATATATCTACGATGTTTTCATTAAAAAAAAACAACAAACAAACAAACAGATTATCCAATTATAAATATTTAATATCACCTTTTAAAAATGTAATGTTTTAATTCACGCATTTTTTTTTTCTAAAATTTAACAATCATTGGCATCTAGTTTACCATCTAAAATCAGAATTTTTAGATATATAAACCTGAATACAAAGTAATTACTAGAGGGAAAACACAAACAACTGTAACTTATCATTTTTTGAAGTAAAATATTATGAATGCTAAACAATTTCAAAAGCTTGATGTATATTAGCAGAACACCCTTTGTAATGTAATAATATACCAAATCCAACGCTTACCCACTATGGTCTTATACAAAGTTTATGTTTAAGAAAAACTAACATGTTTATATACACATTACTGGAATCACATGTTTTTAAATATTGCAACTTCATAAATACACTTTTACTCATATTAATAAACAATATAGATATTTTTTCGCACTTAACAAAGCGGATGTCATAACAATTTCCTACGAAAACAAGGCTGCAATTGTGATGTCATTTAGTCATTTTATACGTTTCCCAACAACCTTCAAGCAGAAATTTTGATAATGAAGCCCCTTTTCAGTACACGCTTAAAATCACTTTATTGGATTTTGTACGTTGTAATCTGAATTAATCAAGATAAATCAGTTTAAACGTTAAATGTTTTAGTAATCTCATATACTGGTTATATGAACTACGCGCCGTCTTCCAATGAAATGCAGCAGTGATTATACAAGGAAAGGAAACAATTTATCTAACCAAGGTTTCATTTAAGACCAGATTGTCAATAAGATGGTTTTCAATACGGATGATACAAAAGATTACTTGTATTAAAATGTCAGAATTACGATACAAATGTTTAGAGTAATGTCTGTTTGTTCAGGGTTATTGTCTTGGAATGGTTTTATTATTATATTAACGTTAACACCAGACGTCAGATTATTACATTACATTCTGTTTCAACTCCAAACGCTCCGGCTTTTAATATACATTCTTGTAATCTAGCAGTTGCTGCTACTGGCAAAGTGTTTTAAAGATTTGCTTTTTTTAATCTGATTTTTTTTCTTATTCAAATTTTGTTTGTAGCCGCCTTTGTCTTTTGTACATCCTTATGCTGATTCTAAAAACAGGGTAAGGTAGAATTTATACTATATGAATTAACGTGCAATGATAAGGTCCATGTTGCACTTCGATGCCTATTTTCTTGTTTAAAAATAAGTTTCATATAGTGTCTGATAAACTGAAATGAACCATTTATAATTTGAAAAGATAATCGCTTATCTACGTTGGAAATAGTTAATCACAAAACAAATTTTGATGGTCTACAACGCATCCGTGTGCACATTTCTTCTAAAAAAATGCTGGTTGCAGACGACAGAATTGTGATATTTACACACAATTTACAGCAGACCTGAAGTAAATTGTCTTTATTACCTCTTTAGATATACATTTATACCTTTGGAGAATAGGCCGTTCTTCTAATCTCAATAAAGTCGTCCTGTTTACAGGATATAATACAAGAAAATTATATAATACTGATTCGAAGCTGCAGTTACAGATTAAAGTTGTATTGTAGAGTTTGTATACAAAACATATAATTTCTGTCTTGATTTTTAATTTAGGTGTTTAAAATTATTATTTATTTTTAAAAATCTTGACAACTCTTTCTGAGTAATTATTGGTGTTTAAAATGCTAGTCAAAATCAGAACTAAATATAAAGTCTTTTTAAAAATCTAGCCCTGTTTCTATTAGATCTGACAAGCTTTGTAGTAATTTCATCATTATAAATCAGTTTTATTTCTTTCTGGTGCATTTTAAAAAATTTCAAAATCTAAGCATTAATCGTATTTTTACAGGTACTCTATACTGGCTTTAAAATGCAAACATAAATCAATAGAATGTATGCATATTATAAACTTACTGTCATCAATTTTTTAATTTTTTTTAAGTTAAACATTGCAATATTTTATATTTAGACCCAAATAATTTACAATAGATTAGGCACTCACAACATATACCAAAACAAAAGAGCATAAAATACACATAATGTAATCATCCACGTATAAATATAGTTCCTGTAACTTAATAAAAATCCATCAACATAAAAACTCGAATAAATTTTTTTTATCTTGAACAAAATTAGGTAATGTATTAGTTTATAAATTTCAGTTCATGCATTGTTTTATTTATTATTTACCTACGCAATAAAAATGAGAAAAACCTAAGTTCTAAAATGTCTGCTTTTTTCTGACAAATCATTATCTTAATCCGTGTTAAATTCAAAATGATTTTCAATAAATACGACATAAAAAGATTGTTGTTAAATATTGATTAATGGCACACCAGCAATTTTTCAGCTTTAGCGAATATCAAGGACATAAGTTTAGATATAGATCAAACTAAGTCCAAGTTCATGTTCAAGTGTAATATGCCAATGGGTACTATGACCTGCTGTGTGCCAGCGCGTATTCTAGGCTATTATTTTTTAGAGTGCTAGTTTACCGAGTCAGTATGCCAAAGAAAAGCAAATCATCCCACTTCCATAATTTTTGCAAAGGGCAAACAAGTCGATACTTTATCCACCTAAAGCCAAGCGCCAGGCAAAATAGCAATATTTAAATTTTAAAGATTTATGTATGACCTGGCCGGATTCGAACCCCGAGCACCCTCTATCAGAGAAGACGCTCTACCAATGATACATGGAATCTGTTGCTGCATAAGAAACAAAGAAGTGTTAGATATCTATCAGTAGTTACGTTAGTAGTTACGTTTCCTTTGGTCGTAAAAGCTATAAAAACTTGAGATTTAAATTTGTCCTTTAAATTGAAGACATTCTGTTTTATATTTAACAAATAAATTGTTCGCAATAGTATGAACAATTATACCACTTTTAAACACGGACGAAATGTGTTTTGGTGATGAACACGAAAAATACCCCCAACCTTGAAAAAACATAGCTACAATCAATTGTCAAAACGATAAAATAGACACTAATATTTACTTGCAACATATTTTTTTTAAATATACATTAAAAGTCGTTGCTATTTTCTGAAAGGAAGAGAAATTTAAAACACTTTAGTCTATTGTCACTTAATACATTTGTCAGCAATAAGCATTTTCAGTCTTTTTGAATCAGGAATTTGATAGTACAGTTACAGTTAATTATTATGATAATACAGTTATCAGCAATATCTGCACATAGTATAAAGGTACTTACAGAGAAAAAATCCTCAATCCTATTTGGCATTTTGACTCGCAAACTTACTAATTACGTTGGATGATTCAAATGACGGGTTATTCCTACTGTAATTCAAAAGTGTCTTGGTCTTTGGTAGTCTGCGTATCAGTCTAACTAATTAAATATTTCGAATTTCTCATTGCTTTCCTCTCTGAATCTTTTTTTATTCATTTGTATTATATTTAAAAAAAATAGCAATAGTACCTTTTCTTTAAGTTGATGAATTATTTGTGCTACCGTTGGTTGTTATCATCTACATGTTTTTAAATTGCTGTTACAACTTCCCAAAACAAGGCATTTTTGTACATTAGCAAGTGCTCCTCCTTGATAAGTTTTTTTTAATTTGGAGATATTTGAAAAGGCGCAATTCAATAAACAATCTACGTTCACTCTCAATTCGTTAATGCAGAACCTATTGTATGATATACATACAAATTGTAACAAGTTCGAATTTATTTTTCCTTTTTTTAATTTATCAAGGTAGCCATTTGTCAAATTCATGAAAGTTTGAAACCTTTCATTGGATATTCAGATATAGTTACACTTTATTGTTAACAATCGTTTTTCTTTATTTCGTTTTTCATTATATATGATTTTTTAATGAATATGAAATATTTACCTTGCACGGACTATTTTTTCTTGATCGAGTTGATATCTTTTTACTTTTAATACTAATGAAACTTAAAAACTTAAAATAAGGTTGTCTTATTTTACATTTCTTGTTTTAAATCTCAAACTTCAATTTTTTAAAAAAGACAAATTTTACATCATATTCAACTTTGTATTTAACTAAGCTACAGCTTATCGCCGCATCATTATCCATCCTTAATATGAATGTAATAAACAACTTTATTTTATATATAAGAAAATATTTTTATCATTAGAATAATTTGTGAGTAATATTCTTTGCGATAATTACAAAACCAGACTATTAAAAGAAATTTAATTCTAAAAATAAAATATTAAAATTGCTTTTACATTTCTAAGTAATGGTTAACAGAATGAGTTAATGATAAATATAGGTTTACAGACAGTCTATGCTGGAGATTATTTAAACACTATGAATGATTTTTTGTAATAATGCTTCATCAGTGTGCTTAATATAACAAACTATAAAATAGTAGGTGGTAGTGAATCAAGTTCCTATCTATGATTACGTAAAATAAAATTGAATAAAACAGATAAAGGCAAACGGATATTAAAAGTCGTGGTTATTTAACTACTTACATTTAGCAAGTGTTTTTGTTTATACCAAGTTTTGTTGTTTTAAAAAATGACGACGTCTTATAATGATATAGATGGATCTATATATATCTGCAATTTTTATTCTGGTTTGTACTATCGTTTTTACATTTGGTAACATTTCCCATTAAGAAAAATGGAGATATTTTAAGTGTATGATTGTTTTGTTTACATTTCAACAGAACATATAAGTGAACTACGTATGTTCTTAACAAAACACAAACATACCAGTCCATGTCCAAACCACAATCCAAAACAAAAACACAGTAAAAACCTCGAAATCATGCACTCATTTTCAACTCATTATGACATAACCTAACTTAATGATGACTAAAAACCGATTCTCCAAAATCAAATCTGACCTTTATTACTTTTGATACAAACAAATTGATACCTGGAAAAAACTTTAGGAAAGAAAAACATGTCTTAACTATGTTTCTTTTTATAAATGTAAAGCTAAGGTCAATGATAAAACCTTTACTTACATATAGATTCACGGGAAAACCTTATGTTATTTTGATCTACAAAAAATTTTATTTTCGAACATTTACCACGTGATTCTTTATCGAAAAAAGTCACGGTAACAAACACAGCAAAGAAGCATGATTCCTGACAACAGTGGCAGTGATACGGTAAAAAAGACACAAGTTAATGAAATGTTTAATTTATTTCTCCATGAAGGAATACATTACATTAAGGACTTAGTTTTTCCCAAATTGCTCTTGTATTTTTCTTTGTAGAATCTGCTGTCGTTCTTCTCAGTTTTCTTTCTGTCGAAGTTATTGCTTATTGTTATGATCAACTTCCGCATATGCAACGCAGATTGAAATAACAAACAATCTATATTGACAAAAAATATTTTTTGTTTTTTTTTTTTTAATAATGGGTAAACTTAATGCAGCTTTAACATAATATCATATAGGACTGATATAGAAAAATCTAGACGATGGCGTTACTAAAATAAATGGGAAAAGATATTTAACATCTATAGCGAGTAGATTGAATAATAAAGCATAAGAGTTTGTAACCTTTTTTCTTCTTGTGTTCATAGAATATGCAAAAATATAACTTTTTTCACTACTTGTATGGACTGGATAATATCTTATTCAAACCACTTAAGTTCATTTTTATTTACCTTTTATTGTACATTGTGTCGTTTATTAAAAGTAAAAATGATACTTGTAACTGAAATATGTTATAATAATGTTCCTAGATAACTTTGTTGTCTCCCTTTTCTCCACAGAAATCAAAAACAAAAATTTATTTCTTGTTTTTCAATTTTAACCCCTTTCTCATTTTATCGCCCGTTAACTTACTTCGTAATGCCTTACTTTGGCTTAATATGGTTTCAGTAATTTCAAGTGTAACCTTACCATCATACACAGTATACAGCTAACATTCTAAAATGCCACCACGCAACAGTACAATCCTAAACATTCGCTAAAATGTGTACCTTTTAATTTCATCATAGGAGTATTATTTACTAAAACAACTGAAGATTTATCTCTGAAGCAAAATACTTGCGGTTAAAATTACATTGAAAATCTAAATAATTATATGTAGATTACATAAATTTCAATAAACATTGATTGATTTCGTTTTTCAAAGACGTTTGTTGTAAACAGGTTTCCTCACCTTAAGCTAAAATTTTTTTACCAGCTATACTAAATCAACTTTGAAATGAAGCATGCCGTTGATATATATTTAAAACACATTTGCAACATGTAAGAAAGTTTATTTCATTAATTCAGTATTAACTTTTGGAACCTTTTCTCCTTAATCAAATTGCAATACTCTTATGTATTATAACAAACTTGATAACTCTTTTATTTTGGTGCATTTCAAGTTATTTTGTAAATCTAATTTTTTTAAGAAAAAATTAATTCTAAAAGCATTTCTCAAATTTAAGTAAATTTACTGGAATTTAAATTTATGCATTTGTCTGTATTAACCGAGATAATATAATTTATTTAATGGCACAAAAATCAAAAGTCTCTTTACCTTATCGTATGTTTAATATTAAATTTCCCGAATCTGCTCATGTCTTGTTCTTTATATACTGCTTTCTGCAATAGCAGTTTGCAGAAGTTTAATTGATGTCAGTATCATGTGGGTGGTGGGACGGAGTTGGCTCGCTTGTCTATGCATCTGAGTAGGTGAGCTAGCATTGTAAAACTTAGTCTTCTTGAGTAGAAAGCTTATATAAAATTGCTGTTCTTATCGCGAATAACAATAATTTTGCAGATGCGACGTCAAACAACATAACAAAAAAACGAACCTTTGTTAAGAGAAAGCCAGGTAAGATAAAAAAAAAAGAATAATATGTTAATAAAAGGTTAATGTCAAATACTAGTATATGAAAAATAAAATAAATAGCAAGTATTTGTTCAACTCATATCTGACGCTTTATCTTGAAACCACAAAATACGTACATCTAAATTCGAATTTCTAATGAGAAATGATAGATAAAAAATTAGTCTTCATTTCTTTTTGACGAAAAACACCATCTTGCGAGTGTTGAACGTGTTAATCAATTTAACTTGTTAGAATGTTAAACTTTCAAAAAGCTTGACTTCGTAAATACAAGGAAAAACATTACAAAAAATTTAAAAATGTTGTTTCGATTTTTTAGATTCCTTTATTTACCCGGTCATGTGATATGATATGATATAATATAACATAACATAACATAACATAACATAACATAACATAACATAACATAACATAACATAACATAACATAACATAACATAATATAATATAATATAATATAATATAATATAATGATATATTATATAATATAAAATATAATATGATATATCTAATATTTTTCTAGAATTATTTCATCTTCATAGACAATTATTGCGCTCCTTTATATGTATTGGCAATGGAAACTTTTTTAAGATAAATGATACAGATTACTGTAAACCTAGTTATTGTATTATTTCAAATGCTCAGTGGCGAACTTTTTTCCTTGTCATTTCTGTATTTTACCTTTACCCCGTAAAACAAATATTAAATCATGAACAGTTGATATAACACACATGTAGTTGTAACTAAAATAACATTTTTTTATTTTTTGCACTAAGGTCAATTTTTTTAACATCAACTATAAAGCGACCGACAGGCGGTCGTCTCGCAAAACTATATGCAAAATTCAAACATTAATCAATGAATAAAAGAGAGAAATAAAATTAGCTGTATTGCAAAAATGTTATGCAACATTAACATTTATTAGAAAAAAATGTTGCTACTGGTTGTAGATGTTATGTAATTTTATTTGTCCACATAATCAATATCGAGTTTTTTTTATGCGTCTTATACTTATTATACAGGTTTTGTTTATTTTTTTACAATTGATAAAAATTTTAATCTCGTACATGTTGCGTTATGATTAATATTTTTATCTGCTTTATAAAGAAATCGACCTATGTAGACGACGGTTGTTATCATTGAAATCAAATCAAAACGTCATACAAATAATAAAAAAAACATCAAATTTGTATGGTTCTGTTCAATACACTGCAACGTATAATTCTCATTTTTAAAGAGTTTACATTTTCTATGTTTGAATTCATGAAACATGCTATAGTATAATTGATAAATTTTTTATAAAAATACAAATTGTAAAAGAAAAAATTATTAACAGACAATTGTAATGTGCATATTTTTAAAATTTCATTTTGAAATTATAAAACTTTGCAGAAAAATGGAATTAAAAGTATTGCTAACTGCCGAAGTTGTCAAAGGGAATTAAGAAAACTGCTTACATTCAAATTATAAAGGACAATTTGAAAAAAAAAACAAACTTGCTAGCATGCACATAATATAGAGAAGATGATTAAGAATATTGTGATTAAAGGCTAAAAATAAGAGAGTTTAGATATCAGTTTTGCTAAACAGTACATAATAAAATGCCAATTTAGTACGGTCTCATTTTCTTTGATAACCTTTTATTGGTGACGAATGGAATTGTATAATGCACTTCGGATTTCTAAACATTTATGTATCCACCAAGGATTTTCAATTTATGTTAATGAGTCGGAAAAAAGTTTTGAAAAGATGCTTTAACCAGACAAATACCCAAAATTTGTAATTTGCGATTGGATTGAAGATTTGAATCTAGCACTTTATAAGTGAACTCTGTATTCTAAAATACGCAACAAGATGCCTCTTAATGGTTTTTGAGCAAAAATGAAAAATATTTCTTAAAACTTTAACTAAACTCCTCCGTAATACTCTGCAGACAAGCAGAAACTTTTACAGAATAATAAGCACGATATATCTAGTTACTAAGGACTAAGTTTAGGGTCTATTTCATTGTGGAGTAAGTAGTTTGATTGTGGACTTTTTAAGCAGAAAATGAAACTATGTAAAGTCGTATCAGTCATGGGTATTAAAGTCTGTGTCTTTGCGAGACAAAAGTTTGTTAATTGCAACAAACCCAAGACTGTTTTTTGTAAGGTAATTTCCTCGGAGAGCAGTTGATTTGACGACATTTCCTTGTCTCTAAAACATTGATTTGATAAATAATTTATATATGTGTGTGTGTGTGTGTGTGTGTGTGTGTGTGTGTGAGTGATACTGTTTTTCTTTTTTTAATTTATCTATTATATTTGTTTTGGAAATAAAAATTAACACAGTAAGAATTTAATGAATAAAAAAAAGAAAGATACAGAAAGACCCCGAATAAATTACCATTTACAAATAATGGTAAGTGTACCCACCTATAAATCAAGTAAACTTATAATATATAATATTTTTGAAAGGTTTATTTTATCTTGTAGAATCGTTTTAGTTTCATGCAAATAAGTGCGTTTCAATATATATCATATTGTCCAACAAATTATAAAGGATACTCGTCTCAATTCATTATTATTTTTGGTTCTTTCATTTTAAATTTTTTTATTACGGTATTGAATTTCATGATTTCAGTAGCAAGTGCTCAATTACTTTATCACTGATATATCAGAATACGTATTTCTCAATTATCATTGTGAACATAAAACATAAAAAAACGTTCTTCTCAAAGGTAATTTTTAAAAAGTCATTATTAATGTATTTTAGATTAAACAACATACTAGTAGTACTCAAATATATTCGACATTAAATTAGATGTTAATCAATGAAAGAGCATTTATTTTGCAGAATATCTTTTACTGTTTTTATTATAAGGATTACTCATATATTTGATAAAATAGAGAAATTATTTTCGTAAAGTAAACATGGTATATCATCATAATGATAAGTTTTTTTCACCTACTAGCTCCGTAACATAAATTCGTCTATATTTGTAACTTAATAATGATCTATTGTATGAACTGTGGTGAATAATAATGAAATTTGTACTTTTAACTAAGAACTGACAGGCAATTTCATAGCATCCAATCTGTACCTTATATATATATAATACAAATACATATATAAAGTCTCACGATGACATAATAATGGTTGATACGTGACTTTATCTAAACATGAATCTCAAATGTTGTCACAACTCAGTTTTTAAAACAGATGATTGCATTTGTTCTTATCTGTAAATAAAATGTTAAATCTCTTTTAAACGCTTACTTGGTATTTGTAATTTATACAATTCTACCTTTTAAAATAGTCTGAAGAAAGAGGAAAGAAATTTTCGCTTTTGGTCGGCTTTTAATTTATTGTTAAATTTAAGATCTTTCATTGAACCAAATTTTATAAGATAAATCATAATGAATAATTAAGTTACATAATTAACATGTACATTGACAAACAAAAGACTTGTTGGTATACTATTAAAATGGGGACTTTGATATAAGTGATTAGGCTTTAATTTTAAATTTTTTTAATTAAGTTTTACGTACAATTTTGGTTTTGTTTATAAGGATGAACAGCAACCCTGTTCAAAAAGGAACATTTTTTCTGTTTTAAACAGATGAAGTTTTTCATTTTAATTTCCATCATTAATGTTGGAGTATAGTAGACATTTACACGTTGAATAAAACAAAACAAGATTGGTTTTCAATACAAGGGATCAAATGGGCATATATGTTACTGATTAAGTTGAAGTTTAAGGTACAAGTATTGATAGCCATCAATTATTTATAAGACAATTAAACATGTAAAATTATTTACCTTTTGATGCAGAGAAATAATCAGAATTCTGCTGTAAAGCTATCTTTATAAAGTATCTTCAACAATATAAAATCTATCAGACTGTATAAAGTTTACATGCTTAAGTTTAACAACTTGATTTTGTAAAATTAAAGCTATGTTGTTTAATTTAACTTTTAAGAATTCCTGTTATTACGGGTATTATAATGAAAAAGTTAAGTTAATGGATGGTATGATAAAAATATAGGTTTTAATGTATTGTTTAAAACATATTATATATATGTATTGCACGTATTTCTGTGCGTGTGGTATATTGCAAATTGTAGTTTTTTAGTTTCTCTTCTAAAACAATCTGGTTGGTCTCAGACGTAATGTTTATATAATATGTGCGATCTGGAAATATTTGATAATGTATATGAGAGTTTTGAATGAAATACCGCTTGAATCTCTACTTAGGATAAGACACGAAATGTTTATTGGCAACCAAAGACACAGACCAGAGACAGAACACCACATATTATCTATTAAACATTTATCATTTTGATTTTATAGATTATTTAAACAGGCGGAAGATTCGGTTCATTTTATTTTGTTTATATTTCTACAAAATATATGTTCTTGATAAACGCAACCAGCATCCAAAACGATGTACATGTGTTTACATAACAGGTGGAATATGAAACACAGACTATCAGCTATGATTTATCTTTACTTACAAAAACTGACTACCGTTTGCATCAGAAAAATCTTTAAAAAATTAAAGAAAGAGATATGTTATAAAAAGTATTTTAATACAATGTGGAAAAGTTATAGCTGAAAACATGCACTTGGTGACACCACAAGAAAAAATTCAAGGTCACTAAGAAACAGCAGTGTCATAAAAAAACACACATAAAACAAAACAAACTCAATCGGAAACCAGACGGAATTTTGTATTGGACTTATGTTTGTTTTCAATAACATGATATATTTTTTTGTTATTCGTATCACTTTGATAATAACAAAGTTACATAAATCTTAAGAGGACAAATACAGTCACCAGACATATCCATATCTAAAAGTGTATCTTATATCTGGGGGTGTCTAATTAAACAACATGTTATAAAACTATTACTGAAACTAAGTTTATTCATTGTCATTTTAGGGGTCCATAATGAAACAATATACCCACTACTCCTTAACTGAAGTATCAGTTTTTACTTGCCTGATCTCATCATGTTTTCCTATTGATAATTTTAGGTTTAAAAGGTAAATGATTTCTGAAAATCGCCGTTATTACCGTTAAAACAAACTTAATCTGATGGCGATCTTGTGTTGAAACTTTGTAATTTCAAAGCATAATACTAGTTACCATGTTAGTTTAAGATCTTGTCAAAGATGCATGATTGTTAAAAGAATTCCCTTCAAACAGACTTATAAAGCAAGAGAAAATTTCTTATAACCTATAGCTCCCGATTCTAATCCTTTATCGGTTAATATTTTACAAAAAATTCTTCCCTAACTACATGTAGTATATTTCCTCTGTAGAGATTGGTATTTGACATACTTAACATACTTAATCCTACATGCATGATCTTTGACTCTCTATGTCACAGAATTTATTACCAACTATAGGCTATATGAATGTTTTTGAAAGTGGAGACTTTCAAATGGTGACTTTTATTTTGTCGTGTTTTTCATTTAATGAACATTATTATCAATTTTGTTATTATTATTATTATTATTATTATTACATGAATTATTATTATTTAAACAGTAATGATTCTACAAATAAAATAAGTTCAAATAAATTCAGAATTAAAATGCAATCGATTGTTAATATGCGATTTTTATAAGATATTAACCTCAATTTTACAACAAAACGTTAAAAATTCCAATCAAAACGTTTGATAAGGTCTCTATTATTTTATTTTGATAATAAATGACAATCTTTACTGTAAAAGGTTTTGTTTTGATTATAATTTTTATTTATTATCTACAACTGCTGCAGTGTGTCATTAGGCTCATATTAAGTAAACATTGTAATAGCTACCGAAGAATTATAAACAAAATTGTTTTCTTCGGTCGCAGTTGTGACATTTTGTTACAAAAAGATAAAATATATAATTGATCTTTGTTAATAAACAATCTAGTTCTAAATTGTTCAAAAGTAAATTTTTGTTAACTTTGTGTTTGTTTTATATGTGTAAATTATCAAGTCTATTGTGTAATGTTTATTTTCTGTCTAGCTTGCTTTGTAATGCACCGAAGGTATTTCTGTAAAATAAATATTTTATTCGATTGTGTCGTAATCAGATAACAAATATAAGAAAACCCCCTTAAATTGCCTTGTAAACAATAGGTACATTTTCGCATGCTTTACTACAGGTAAAGTCATGATGATCTTTTCAGTAACAAAAATCACTGATAAAAACTTCATTAGTTATTTTTACTTTTAAATAAATTATAACTTAATTTGATTTTAGTGCTAAACGCAGGTCAAATATACGTTTTTATTTAGGTTGTGTTTAAATGATGAAACTAAAACGGTGGTAGGTACAGCGGGCATGTATGTAATAAATACAAAATGCGGATATTAAGACTTAAAAGGAAAAACTTTTGCGTGAAAAGAATACTTGTAAATAAATATGCAAAACAGCAACAATTAAAATAACTAAAGCAAAATTATGAAAAATAGGATGTGCATGTCAGTAAATCAAACTTTGTTATTATAACTAAAATTGCAAAAAATTAAAAATGAGTTAATAACAGTGACAAAATTGGGTATGTACTGTAGGTAACTGATTACTTCATGAATTAAGAGTGTATGACAAAACTATAAAAATAGGCAAGGATGTAAGTAGTAAAGTAAGAGTGCATAAATTAATCCGGATAAGTATTAAGCATAAAAACAGTGTAATCCAAACAGCAAAATTAAGACACATTAGGTAAGGTAGTCAACTCAAATAAAGAGATGTTAGGTCCATTGATAAAAATGATTGGTTAATTATATTGGTGCTGAAATAAATATCCTGTGGTCACTTAAATTGTACTGCTGACTTGAGTTGAATGTCCCTTACCTTTTCTCATTTCGAAATAATAATTAAACCTTATATTGGTCAAATTTAATAAATGTATTGCAAAAATGCATTGCCTCTTTCTAACTCTATTAAAGGACACCGTTTGTCTCAGTAAAATCAATACACAGAGGGGTGTTCATCCTTTTTAAATACATCATTGTAATCCAAAATAAAATGATTATATATTCAAAACAGAAAATTACAATTTATCATTTTAGCCAAAACCGAAACTGGTCTCAAGTATAAAGGTATAAAGGGAATAGCTAACCGGCATGAAAATATTTTTAAGCAAGTACTCCAAAATGCATCAGCTATACACATTCTTATCTTTAAAAAGTAGAATAAAATAAAAATAATGTATACCGGACTTTAAAACAACCTGAAACAATCGTGTTCTTATATGAAGTTGACAGATGGTCTTAGACCTAAAATATTCAACGTTTAAATCTAAATTTTTGAAATAACGATTAACAAACAACGTCATGGTTTTTACTTTACTTCAAATTATGTTTTCTAGCGATAAACTTCATCTAGTAAAGAGGGAAATATCAGTGAAGAATTATGTAATCTTGTTTACAATCTTCAGTTGAGATAAAATTATAGCCAGTCTGAACTACGAATAACACTAAGTAGTATCCAAATACATTGTTATAAATTAATTAAGCGCAATATCGTTTGAGAAAAAAAGATAATTTTTTAAGATTTAGTAGCACCCCATTACACGAGCAATAAATATGCAATTAGTTCCGGTTGTATTTGAAATTATATCATAAAATAAATATAACTTCCAAATTTTTGGCTTACCTGAGCATCTGTTAAAATTGTGCCATTGGGTTTTTATGTTTAAATATTTTCTTGAAACGATATTCAAACTATATCAAAATCACATTCCGAGTCATAACCATTTTTTCTATCTTTTTAGTTTTAATTTTTGCGGCTCTTTTTTAGCGACGTTATTATGAAGTTAGAGTCATATGTCAGGATCATTACACTTTGAATATAAATTTAAAGAATCTTTGCTAAGTTGTAAACAACTGTAATGAATTTCACTAAAGAACAATCAGAAAAGTGGGAAAAAAGTATAAAGAAGATTTTTTGTTCGTGAATAACATATAATACGTAACACCGTTTAAAATTGCACACATCTTCTATACTATTATTGAATCAATGAGGACAGACTGACCCTTGTTAAAAGAAACCATCAAACACAAAGCCTAGTCCATTTCACGGGTTTTATTGCTTAATATTATGACAGTTAGAATAGTAATAATGAAATACATTCAAATAAGGAATGTATAAACGACAGTCTATATAATATAATATTGTTTCAGTGATTTATCTACAAGAATCGTACCGTCTGGCTTTGTGTCTGGCATTGAAATAAAATAATCTGCCCCTCTATATAACAATTATTATATGAACATAAAATCAAACAAAACGACACAAAAACTGTAGAAAGAGAAAAAGTCCAATATTGACAAATGAATGGTCTTGAAAACTCCGTAACAGAATTTAGACATTACAGAATCCTTGTTTGAAATACAAGCAAACTCTGTATTTCAAGGCAAACACAACTAGATGAAATATACTTTCAACATTTTTTAACTACTTCATATATAGATTGAATTATTTGATATTGCTAGAATATGTATAAGTAAAATGATTTGACATACTTTCATTATCAGATATTAACGATTCCAAGCATATATCTTTTAGGTAAGTTAAACCGGCCTTTATACAACGTGAACAATACCTTTGAACGTTTGCGCGGGAAGGCATTAAGGAGGTAAGTGAAACAAGCTACTATCGTATAATAATATCGTTTTCTGGGAAATAGCCGGAAATTAAACGGAATAAGATTGTTTTTATGGGAAGTAGCCAGCTTTTTTATATGGAATAATTTAGTTTTTCGGCGCAAACCTTTTACGGTTTAACGTGTTAATTTGATTAACCCTATCAAATACAATTGGTATCGAGCAAGTTCTTTCTAATCGCCGTCGCTCCTAACTTTAACTGCGTCTATACGTATAAACGCATTCAAAAGCATATATCTAACAAAACAAGAAATGTAATTAAAACGAATTGAAAAACTAAACAAAGTGACTTGGAATAGCAACATTAATCAATAACACACGTCATAGCATGAAACAAGTAATATAAAAACAAATTGAAAAATCCATTTACATATCGTTTTATCATTCAGTTTACATGCCTTAAAATACATATTCTTAAAACAATATCTATTCGCAATGTAAAATACGACAAGGACGTCTAAAACGTCATTTTTTATAATTCATCACTTTAACTGTTTTAATATATATATATATATAATACAAATACCAGTTAAATTTTGATGTGCCAGATGTGCATATTTCGGAAAATCATTCCTCATCAGTGACACTAAGACCGAAAAGTTTGATACATAAAAACTATTAGCCAAACAGTTGAAAATAACGAATCTAAAGTTTCAAAATGATATAAATCCAAATCCAGCGAAGGAATGCTGTGCATGAGGGAACAAACCTTAGTTTTAGATTAATTTCAAATTTTAGACAGCTGAAAATTTTGCTAAATGGTACATTGTCTGACAGCACAAAGTACTGCCTACTGAGTTATGGATACCCTCGGGGAGTTTTACTCCACCAGCAGCGGTACCCGCTCAGGGGTAGTAAATATATAATACAAATACCAGTTAAATTTTGATGTGCCAGATGTGTACATTTCGGAAAATCATTCCTCATCAGTGACACTAAGACCGAAAAGTTTGATACATAAAAACTATTAGCCAAACAGTTGAAAATAACGAATCTAAAGTTTCAAAATGATATAAATCCAAATCCAGCGAAGGAATGCTGTGCATGAGGGAACAAACCTTAGTTTTAGATTAATTTCAAATTTTAGACAGCTGAAAATTTTGCTAAATGGTACATTGTCTGACAGCACAAAGTACTGACTACTGAGATATGGATACCCTCGGGGAGTTTTACTCCACCAGCAGCGGTACCCGCTCAGGGGTAGTAAATATATAATACAAATACCAGTTAAATTTTGATGTGCCAGATGTGCACATTTCGGAAAATCATTCCTCATCAGTGACACTAAGACCGAAAAGTTTGATACATAAAAACTATTAGCCAAACAGTTGAAAATAACGAATCTAAAGTTTCAAAATGATATAAATCCAAACCCAGCGAAGGAATGCTGTAAACTTAAATTCTGATTGCAAAACGCATCCTTAAAAGTATTGTAACTAACAAGTGTGATGCAAAAAATATAAAAAAGTACACGTTGTTGCAGTATACATATATAAGTTCGCTCCATTTGATTGACCTTATGACCTTAGTGGGTTTTTTTTTTTTTTTTTTTTTTTTTTTTTCTTTTTTTTTTTTTTTTTTTTTTTTTTTTTTTTATTAATTTGAATATCAGATATATTAGGATGTGTGTTTTATTAAAGTTAATAAACGTCAATAGTACTGTCGATTGATATACAACTATAACTTCGCTCCGTTTGCTATATATTCTCTCCAATTATCGTGATATTTTTTTGACACATGTGATATTGAATGGAGCACGTTTAAAAATTTTAAAAGAGACCTTTAGAACTGATATAAACAATATATTAAGTAATTGTTACCAGTGCTGTCTGTTCCTCCGTCTAGAATTGTTATATATATATATATGGACATTTTGATTCTTTTTATATTAGAAGAAAACATGTTTGTCAACTTTACGTTTCACGAAGCCAAGTTGCAACAGCTACAACTTTTTGAAATTTTCATGTTTGCAAATTCGTTGTAACAAAGTGGAAAAAACAAACTATTTTTATCTTATTAGTATTTCTAATTTTTTTTTAAAATAGAAAGCTGAATAATTGGTTGCTGCGCGTGCTATAAATTCAAAATGCACACATTAACTTGTATACGCAATCATTAACTAGGTGATGAACAGATTAGGGATTTTTTTTCTTTTGGTCATAATCACTCAACAATAAGATTATCTTTTCATTAACTGTAGATAAGATTTGGTTTTTAAATGTTATTTTCGTTTTCAGATTCACGTTTCATCATTTAAAATTACTTATGCAAGTTCACGTGTAAAACTAACTAATTTTGCCAGTTTTCAAAGTTTTTACTTTTTTACTTTTTTTTGGGGGGATTATGACAAGGACAAGGACTGGTATGTTAGTTTTATTATTAAAGAGTTTTGATCTCTAGTAAAGTATAATCAAAAGCGTGTGTGTTGCTTACAGAGCGATGACATTAATGATCCATTTGTCTTGATTACAAATAAAAATAACGGTTTGCTATTAAAAATATTTAAATCTTACAGTTATTAACTGACACGCAGATAATTGTGTAATATCAGGAAACTCTTTAAGGGGTATTAAGATAAAAATCAATTTTAAGTAGCGTTATTAAAATAGTAATGCACTTCCTAAACGAGGTTGTAACGTGCATTTTACCGCTTAAATAGCCCAGAGTGTATAGGTTTGGAAAATCAGGTAATGAAGAATTTCTTAATTTATTTACTTTAATGTTTCTGTTTCCGATTGTTCCATACACTTCGTCTTAGAGCAGCATCATAAAACGGTTTGAATTTCTAGTCTTTTTATCCTGTTTCAAATTATTGAAATGCTATTCTGTCGTAAAATTTAATAGCTTAAACGCATAATGATTTGATTAATAATTGTTTTAATAATGTTTCAATTTCGTTAGTTAAATACATCAAAGGCAAAAAGATGTTTTTATTACGAATCCTTGTTACCAGGAAAGTTCAACTGTAAAAAAGACACTAATGAAAACAGATGAACTGTCATTTCAAGTAATTTTATACATTTTTAAGCAAACTGTAAAGTTTAAAGGAATGCAGAACACTAAATTTGTCCTTGAAAATAGCTAAAATAGCATTGTTTCGGTCAATATAAAGAAACGATGTGTAAGAATAAAGGTTACACTAATCAGAATAAAGTAAAATTAATTTTAATAAGATACACCAATGTTAAAAGTACAGCAAAAATCTGTTAGAACATAAGGAAGTCTGAATAAATAGTATCTGTACATCTTACAAGGTGAAATGGTTACTTAACATGTTATGTTGTCATTAGTGATTATAACATCGTGGAACTAGTGAGAAGGTAAAATGAGTCCCAGAAGTATTTATATATAGGTTTGATTATTTTCTTAGTTGCCTCTATAATTACAACAATGGTATTTGTACTAAAATAATTAACCTATATCAATTACTACAAAGTGAGTTGCCAACATCAATAAAATAAAGACCACGTTATATTCGTGTCATAATCTTCAGCGTATTAAAATTGAATGACCAGAGATCATAAAAACAGAACACACAAAATAAAACCATCCTAGTGCTTAATTATTAAGACAAATAGAAAAAAAAACATCAAGTATACTCAAGTGGTACATCGGTTAAAAAGTACGTGTATATTATATGTTTCTGAAATAATTGATTCCTGAGGAAAAGTAATAAAACAGCCATATTGGTGTTGTCCAATATAATGGAATTTCAAACAAAATAGCATTATGAGTTTGTGCCCCGAGATGGAGTAAGATGAAAGACTTAAACATTCCAATAGGTAAATAAAATATATAAGTTTATTGGCGAGCTTCTTAAAATATTGATGACTATCAAACAAAGTTATTTGGTATTGTTCCTAGTTGTTTTTACAATTGTATTGTTTGGACATTTTTCCATCATTTTTTGCATGATCATGACTGACCCAGTTAGATCTGAAAAAAAACTGGACCGAAAATAAAACATCTATTAACACAAACACACAGGGAATTTGTACATCGCAAGAATAATTTATACAATTGAGAGAGAGAGAGAGAGAGAGAAGAGAGAGAGAGAGAGAGAGAGCATAATAACCGTTGTTTGATACACCTGTCCATAAAACTGAGATATCAATATTATACCAACAAATCCATTATTATAAACGAAGATTTTAACTTGCAGTAGAAAAGCCGGTTTAAAGAAATAAATTTAAAGGTTTCTACATTTTGACAGATGCTAGTAATTTTTTGTCAGTTGTTTGTAATTTTGATAAAACATCGTTAAGATAAGAAAGGTAAATATCGCAATACTGTAAATGTGTTAAACTAGCTTTGCTCGTTACATAATTACTATTGATTATTTAATTCAGCCTTTTGTTTCTGCTTTTTAACAATTCAACCAATCTAAAAAATATTTTTCCACAATGGTGCGTTTCAAAGAGTTGTTTGGGGTTTAATTTGGCATTACATTGTAGTATAGGAAACAAACTGAAATACATAAACATTTGGAATGTCTACGTGCCTAAAACATCCACTGAAAGATTAGATACAAATCGTTCTTGTTGAGCAACATATAAAGTATTTATAGTAAATTCATTGGTTTTCACGCGTTATTCAGGTTAGTGAACTTAAATGGTATTGTTTAGTCATCTATGTTATCATTACAGTATGTTCAGTGAACGAGAAATACCGAATTAACAATAAGTAAACTAACCTTAAATGGCGAAAAATTGGCAAGCTTTGTACCTACATAGGTCAGAATATTTAACTTATTTATTAAAAAACACCATACTCTCAATACAACGCCACAAGAAACTATGTTGATATTAATAGATGGAAATGCTTGTCCAGAATAATGTCTTTTACAATTTGTTCGCCTTGTCTGTTTTTCGGTCCGTTCTTTTGTTTCGAATACATGACATCAATGCGTGTCGAGAACATGTACATGTATTACATGTACTTATCAACAACAAATTCATAATTGCACCGCTTGCTATTAAAGTGATATCTATATTCACTGATAATTAATAATTAATTCTATTTCCCTACAAAAAATCAAAACTGGTTTATTTTTTTCTGATTTTTATATTATTATTATTATTATTATTATTATTATTATTATTATTATTATTATTGAAATCAATACATGTACGCTTTTAGTAATAACTGTACTGGTAATTAAGAAATATTATGGTCACATAAAATATAATCGTAATGCGTGTTATGCGTTCTTTACTACAGTGATGTAGATATTAGGTAAATACTGACCAATCCCTTACAGAAAACGTGTATTCAATAGTTTAGAACTTAATGTAAGTACATAAAAGGAATTTGTGTAAATGTATAATGGATCTTAAAAGTTTTCTTGGAATCATAAAAAGCTATTCTCAAAAAGTATATGCACAAAAATGTATTGGGTGAAAACAGAATTTAACATGCAATTCTATACAAAATTATATATCATTAGACTCTGTATGGTATGTTTGATAAACCATCATCCTTGGTGCACAAGAAATAAGTAGTTAATATTGTCATATACCACTTTTTGAATTTAATCATAAAAATACATTCAGAAAGTGGTATATGACAATATGACCATCTTGATAATTCCTACTTACATCAATCATGACTAAAGTAATGATAATGTAGTCTTACACAATCGATTACTGATTTTTAAGGTTTATGTTAAAATTGAAAGACCTGTATTTCACAATAATCAGTAAAACCGAACATAACAACAAACTGTAAAAGACATCGCCTATTATAAAACTCACAGCTTTCATGGATTCTAATCAATTTTTGAACCTTATAAGTGTTATTATTTGCCCTTAGTTGCGAATCTTGCTTAGCGATTTATTTGGAATTTTTTGTCAAAAACGGCGAATAGTTGTAATTTTACGTGTACAACTGCAGCAGAACTCGTACATAAAATGACTGCAACAAAATATATTTCTACTAGCTTGTGGCTAATAAACTCGTCTAAATAATATATTTTTTAAGTCTCAAATGTTTGTTTTTGCACCTTTTCCCTATACACCTCATCATGTAGCGGTTGATGATAGGTCTGTCTGGAAGTATAACCGTTTTCAAGAATGTCAATTGGGTTTATACGTGCTTTGTTTTAATCAAGTAGCTTCAATTCATTAAAAGTAATGTTAGCCAACTGCAATGACAGCAGAACTAATATTCAGAATCTCTATTTTGTCACGAGCTGATATTGTTGCAAAAATAAAACGCCAATTTTGTAAAATGTTTTTGCGGTTAGATATTCAGTTTATTGCTAAATAAAGATATTTAATCGTGTCTTTAAATGAAAAATACATCAATTTAATGAAAATTTTTTATACATTTTGTATTAGTTACAGTATATTTTTATTACGTAATATTTGAAAATCAGAGGGTTAAGTTCAATAGAAATATACTTTTAAAAAAATCAAATAACAGTCGTCGAATGGATTTAATGGTGTCTTGAAGTTCATTCATGATCATTACACTTTTGTTTTTACTTATTTCTATGTGGTCAGTTCTTGAGTTCTAGTGGTTACCCCGAAAAAAACATCGATCATCAACAATTTTAAGGTACTCTAAAGTTTAGTTGGGTGACATAATACTGTATTACACGCCGGTCAACATGTTTTTATTAATACTGCACGGTCAAACTTGGAATAGCAGTGACAGCGGGATAGAAGGAAACCTCTGGAAAAAGATCTGACAAATTTTCTAAAATCTGGACATGTCCGAGAGGATTCGAATCTAATTGGTAGAAAGCGCTTTTGACAATCTAGACACCTAGACCCGCGGGAACTCCGGAATGTTATGTTTTGCAAGATTCCATGGTAGATTTATGGGTATTAAGAAGTGTCTTAATTACAGGTATTAATTAGTAAGTTCTTTAATTACATAGCTAGTAAATTTTAATAGGTTAAACAGAACGCCATTGGCATTAATTTGACTAAAATAAAAACAATTACTGATTGATTGATTAGTTAATAGATAGGTTTTTACATCGAAATCAAGAATGTCTTACTTGTAAAGGGAAGCTTCCGTGGCATAGGAATCATTTAAGACGATATCTTTTGATGAACCATCTTTTCATCTCCAAATGCAGATTGCTTAGCGAAGGTATAACATTACCCGTTTTCAAGTTGCGATCAGACCCAGCAAGGGTGCTAAATTCCAAAATTTCTACAAACAGAGCAAACATTCTAAATAAACTATCGGAAAAGAAAAAAAACTAAATTAATTCAGTATCATCGATTTTACTTGAACGACAGTTAGTTTTCGCTTTGTAAAATGAAAAAACAAATCATTCAGATAAATCATGTTTAATTATTTTCATTTGTTTACAAACGATTGCTAGAGTTGGAAATATAAAGACGTCTGATAGCTTGATAAATAATTATATCATTTTAATTGACCTGCATTATGTAAAAGTTTTCGAATAAAGAACGGAAATAGCTACTTATTTGGTCTACCCTATTAAAATATATTTAAAATCGGTAAAATATCAATTGTCATTCTGTCCGATTGTTACATTCTGTCCAGAAGATAATCAAATTATTGTTATTGCCTAAAGGGGTATAGTGGCCACTTTAAACGAATATTGCATCTAAAAGTGAATGTCACAGAGAATGACAAGAAAAGTTTGTCCTTTATATTATTCACTCCTGAATTTCACTGCAATTTTTACAAACTTACATCGTGGTACCTATTAAAGGCTGTTGCTCATGAACGTTCAAGTATCGAACTTTTAAGTTTTAAGTTGCAAGAGTATGTTTAATATCACCGGTTCTCAGACATATCTTGTTAGATACGGTTCTGGCCAATTAAGTATTTTTTTAATGTTTTATTCGATTATTGAAATATTCAATATTTAGCCATTTAATTGGTTACTATGGAAATCCAAAAATTGAATCTGGGTTCAAATAATGCCATATATTCAAAGTAGTTTCAATTATTACCAGAGGCGACTTGATATATCTTGAAAAAAGATAAAATAAAGGTAGCATAGACTTTAAGGGATTGCAATCTACGTGTGACGTCAATTACTAAATGTTAAAAGGTACTGCAGTGAATTCAAATAGTTATCATGTCATTATTATCAACCAACAATAAAGATCTGGTTTGTGGAGGAACTTAGATCATATACGGTATGTCTACAAAACATGTACTTGTAGTGCAAGAAGTCTGGGTTTCCATACGGCATAAAATGTCAGACATATTATAGACAGGAAAAGTTATATATATTATTTACATAATATAGGTCACTTGTAACAAAACTACAGTGCATATGTAAAATGAAATTGGACGATTCCTATTAAAACACAGACATATCGAAAGCTGAAACAAAAGTTAAAATCTATTGTCAGTTTGAGAAAAAAGTTTTGATGTTCTGCCATAGCCTACAAATAACTGAAAAAGCCTGTTTTTAAAAGAATGTTGGTAATATTTAATAAGAACAAACTAATCGTACAACCTGTTTAAATTTAGGTGTCATTTATGACGTCCATCCGGTTGGTCCCTACAGTAACTTTGAAACATACTATTCGTAATTATTTGCCCTTTAACAACAGTTTTGCTAGCGGTTACACAAATGCAATTTATAAGTTAATTATGATTGTCACATTGTCTTTTCTGATCAATACACATGGTGGTTAAACGTTTATGTTAATAATAATACATGCTTTTACAATAAAAAGGTTTCTTCGAATTATTTTGAAGGTTTAATCCTAGTTGAATCTTTCCTTAAAGTAACATTATAATTATTTTTACTTTTAAGCAGGCCCTTCTACGTGTAACTGTACAACTATTTTTTAATATCCCCTGGAAAACAAATCTTTCAATCATATTTTATTGATTGTAAATCGTATGTTGAACTTTGAATTTAAACAATTTTTTAAAAATCAAGGTTAAGGCTTCCGTTCAAATATTTTTTCTCGTTTTAAAATCTATTAAAAGTGTATATTTATTTCTATTTTATTATTTAACAGATGCCTCCATGATTCATCCCATTATGTAAACCAGTTAATCTAAATGGCGGTAATAACTTCTAATTTAACCATTACTTCATTGGTAAATAGCAAACAATATCATCCGTACTTGACAGCCTTAATTGAACGAGACAAGAAAATCCTTTTATTTTATTATAATGCTTTATGGAATTTACTTAAGATCTATATGAAACAACATTCATTGATGCTTGGGGATGTTACTTATTTCTTCTGAAACAAGATGATGGCGTGATCGACCGTTTTGCAAATATTTATAACTCGTAAACCTTTTTGGTCAATTTATTTACAATTATTTTCTGTGTAGACCGTTTATATAGAATATAGATCGAGTCTTCAACCGAAAGATACTCTTGTCCCCAATATCTTCTTAAATATAAACATACACGTGTAAGTTATTTAATCTCTGTATCACACTTGACAAATGTCCGATATTAAATATATTTTCTTGCATAGACGTAGAAATACAGAAGTCAGCCAAATGGACTTAATATTACAGGTTCAGTTATATATATATATATATATATATATATATATATATATATATATATATATATATATATATATATATATATACATACAGTACAGGCCTGTCGAAAGTTAAACACTTTAGTGCCGAATTAGTGCCGACTCGGCAGCTCGTCTCGGCCCCTCGGCAGTTATGTCTCGGCCAATAGTAATCAACAGCTCGGCACCTTTTCGGCAGCTACTGTCCATCGCTCGGCTGTTTTTCGGCCACCTTTTGACTGCTCGGCACTTTTTCTGCTGCTCGGCACCTTTTCGGCCGCTCGCCTCCTCGGCACTTTTTCGGCCACTCGACCCTAGTATCTAGAAAACATCAGTTCATTAAACATGCATGCAGTTACGCGTATATTGCAATATTTTAGAGAGAAAATTGTGAGATAATCTAACTCCGGAGTAAGTCAAAGAGAGATCAGTAGGAAAATTAGTAGAGAAGATAATATTTTTATATCAACAGTGTCAGTGAACAAGTTTCTGCAGCGTTTTAGACGACTTTTTTTCTAAATCAAAAGTTTGATGACAGGTGTCTGGCCGATCTCGGAGACAATGTGTCTAAATAAAACTCCGTTTGTTCGACATTCTTTTGTCATGGTACTGAGAAGGTTTTTAACTTTTTAACTTCGTGTATTGAAGCCAGGCATTTGATGATGACAGGGGATTAACAGATTAAGGATTATGACACCTGATGTTTACCTGTATAGGTACATTTAATGACTAAATTAAAACTGCGATGGCAGAAGTCCAGTTTTTTGTTTTAAAATCAATCCCGCTCCATAATGGAATATAAAAGATTTATGCAATTCTGGGGAAAAAATCACACATCTACCTTTCCGTCGTCCATATATTTAATGGTATTTATTTATTTATTTATTAAAATTTTTTATTAATTAATTCATTCATTCATTCATTCATTCATTCATTCATTCATTCATTCATTTATTTATTTATTTATTTATTTATTTTTATTATTTCTATTATTATTATTTTTTAATTTATTATTATTATTTTATTTATTTAATTTGCACTTATATTCCTTATCATTAACGACTGATATATTTTATTATTATTATTATTATTATTATTATTATCATTATTATTTATTATTATTATTATTATTATATACAATTAACCTCTCTCAGATGTAAATTGCTGAAAAAATCACATATGTATCTTTTCAACCATCCGTTTATTTAATGGTTTTATTTATTTTATTTTATTTTATTTTATTTTATTTTATTTTATTTTGTTTTGTTTTGTTTTGTTTTATAATAATTTTTTTAAAATTTAGTATTGTTATTTTTTAAAGTCTTTATCATTACCGATTGATTTATTTTATTATTTTTATATATACAGTTAAACATTTATCTCTCAGATGTTAATTGTTAGACCACTCGTTAGCTAGTGGCCGAGACTCGGCTACTGAGAGGCCAAATGAACTGCCGAGTCGTGGACAGTTCAAACTACTGAGGAGCCGATTGAGTTGCCGAGACTCGGCTACCGAGTGGCCGAGCTGTGGACAGTTCCAGTTGCCGAGGGGCCGAGAGTTGACAACTTTTCGGCCACTAGCTGTCCACAGCTCGGCCCCTCGGCAGCCGAGTCTCGGCTCCTTTTCGTCAGCTCAGTGTTAAACTTTCGACAGGCCTGTACTATATATATATATATATATATATATATATATATATATATATATATATATATATATATATATATATATATATATATATAATCCCGAACATGCCTGTATTGTTAAACAATTAATCAAAAAGTAAATCATGTAATTTAAGGCAATTTTTTGTCATAAAATCGATAGCTAAAGTAACCCTTGGAATGGCATGCGACACGTGTTTTTGTAACATTATGGTATTTTAAGTAAACAAAGCCAGAGGCACACATTTTATATACCACGATAAAGCCGTATTTTATCAGTAGTCTGCAGTTATAAAAAATTAAACACCAGTATATAACACTTTCAATTGTCCTAGAATGCGTGAACATATTGTTCAATGAGAATAAAGAACATTTTTGCGACAAGTACAGAATTAGACAACAGAAAACAGACATCTTAAAAAAATTTGAGTCGCTTTCATTTCGTCACCACAGAGATTTACGTCAGATTAAAAATATTTACAGCTGAATGTCCATTGGTATTAAAACTGCTATAAACGAATATTGACATCATTATGAAATTATTATGAACAAACAGCTGCAATCAAGTGTTCATCAATTAAATGAGTTAACGACTTCTTATAATAATAATGGAAAATGGTGTTTTAGCTAAGTCAAAGAGTGGTCTTGATACGTATCATCCCGATTATATTTATTAAAAGTCTTTTGTACCGCACATTTTAACTATACATTGATATCTTAATGGTTCATCTGTCACTAGTTTTACCTTTGTTTGTCGTTTTAATGTAGACAAAATAAAGAACAAAATGAAAGTCACGACCTACCATAACATTGAAACATAGACATTTGGGTATACCATTAGATTATTAAAATGTGTTCTTTGATAGTAAATTGACATCATAACAGAATTAAAAAAATGATTTAAACTATAAATGTCTTTTTCATGACATAATTTTTATTGTCACATAAACATTAAAAATGGAAGAATCAACATTTCAATCAATGCTGAGAATTATAAAGTTTGTTATTTAAAAAAGAAATTATTAAGTAGATACGTACTACTACTGATAGTACTGATTACGTTCATAAAAACACGATGATAAAAAACAATATAATTTCAGAAGTTACGTTTTACTATGTGAGAATCAACCAGGCATTACCTTACTTTGAGGGAGTTTTTCACATTTTGTTCAAAGTGTTTTCTTCTTGAGATCCTAAATCATTTTAGTTATTGACCATTGAATAAACTTCGAAGTAAAAATATGGACATCAAGAGAAAATTACTCAAGTCTCTTAAAGTCAACAATGGCATGGAATGAAAAACTTAATTTTTCTAACGAATATCAATTTAGAAGGAATGTAAAAAGAAAAAAAACATGCTATAAAGTTTTCCAGTACTAACCTTCAGTAATGCAAGAAGTCTTTATTACGTCGAATTGGTATTAATAACAAATGGACAAAGTTTGGCACGTAACCTTTTTCTCTTCGATCTATTCAGCACAATCACGATTACTAGAAAAATCAACTTACAAAGTGCTATTGTTATTATCCTCTGCTGTAGATAGTTTTCTGTTCATTTTCTTTATGATCTTTCTCCATACATTTTTTTTATTTATTACATGTAATTTGATTGTTAAGTTATCTAGACGCGTGTTATTACTCCAAAATTTTGTAAACAACACAGGCAAACATCCAAATATTATCTAATTTATTTACTTCAAAATTGTATTACACACATACTTCAGATAATTTAAGCTTTTACAAGAAATGTTATTAATTACTTTTTGAACAATCCGATTATCTTACTAACTAGAAACTAGTGGAATGAAGAAAATGTAACATAGTTGTTTACCTATTTGCTTGTCTGGCAAAAAGGTAATACTTCAGTGTCTCAAAATAATCATACTGCATTCAATTTAGAAGTCATCGACAAACTTGGTAAATCTCATTGTATCATCGATTATATTAAACATGTTCCTAAACTGCACAATTTTCGCTAACTCAACAAATCGATTTCACATATGAAGGACCTTTTTCAAATATTGAAAAAAGAGTCTTTATATATGAAAAAACAATCAGTGTAATTTTAATCAAACCTGTCAATGATAAAAAACTATTCATACTTTTAATATTTAACAAATACCTGCTGAATTTTGATGTGCCATATGTGCAAATTTCGGAAAATCATTCCTCATCAGTGAAACTAGGGGCCGAAAAAGTTGATAGATAAAAAAACATAAGCCAAAAAGATGAAAAATAATTAATCTAAAGTTCCAAAATTATATGAATCCAAATCCAGCTAAGGAATGCTTTGCATGAGGGAACAGACCTTAGTTTTAAATAAATTTCAAAAACTAAGACGGCTGAAAATTTTGCTAAATGGTATATTTTCTGATGGCACAAAGTACTGTTTACTGAGTTGTTGATAACCTCGGGGATTTTTACTCCACCAGCAGCGGTACCCGCTCAGGAGTAGTAAATATATAACAAAAACCTGCTAAATTTTGATGTGCCATATGTGCACATTTCGGAAAGTCATTCCTCATCAGTGACACTAAGGGCCAGGATTTGATTTGTCAAAGTCTTTTCATGTCCAGTAACAAGTTGTTATTGGTTTCCTTACTCTACGAACCATCATAATACCATTGGCTGTTGAGAGTGACTTAGTTTGTCTTAAATACTGTGTTAATTTTTTGATATTTACTTTTTATACGTTATATAAAGTTAATTATTTTGTCAGTCTTTGAATTAATACCCCACGCATTAAATATGACCATTCAAAACCATTCTATTTTCTTCCGTTATACTATTGCAAAGTTAAATCGAATCCGTTATTCATTAGAGCACTTATGCGCATGACTAGTCAAATTTAAGATCATCTAAGATCTAATTATGAACAACGACAAATATAAAAACAAATTTTGAGACAAAATAAAAAAAAAAAATTAAATAAAGAAATGTGTGGATTGGCTATAGTTTAGGGCTAAAAAGGAGGATTATTCTAACTTATTGTGCGAACAGTGAGCTACAATGTGCCTTGTGCTGTTACGCATTTTTATAGCTTTATATTTTGTGAATATTATTTTTAAAAATTGCAACCATTGCATTTTAATGTTAAAACCATACGTAGAAGATATGGTAATGAATGTATTGATAGAAATAAAAACAGTATAGTACACTTGCTTCAAAATAATCACGAATCACTAGCAGAGATAGCAGCTGTTTCCTCTGATAATTTGGTAATTATTAGCAACTGCATTTTCGTAATTTAAATTTTTTAATCCAATTAAAATCTGACAGGAGATATTATTACAGACCTTGTTTCTACAAATAATCAGAAGTCGACGCAATTAATGACATTCAAATTCAGTTTTTGCTGTAAATGCAAATTCTGCTGCTTACAAAGTGTTGTTTTGTAGATTATAATACGGAAGTACTTAGAATTGCTATATATATTGTTTTTATTACAAAGTATTACTTGTATTTTTATTTGATTTCTCCAACACTACCGCGTGAAAGGCTATGTAACGCCTTTTGGGTTTGAAAGTTTTATAGTTACGTTTAGACAATCAAATTCAGCAAAACTTGTTGATTGTAAGGTATTCAATTTATTTTGCGAAGATAAGTTTAGGTTTAGAACCTTTTTATTTATATTCAAATGGTATGCAATAATTGAAACTTGCAAACAAGTAATCTAAAGCATTATGTGCAAAGAAGTTGGATGACAAGGGTTAAAACAAACCTTATGACACAATCCCTCTGCCCTTTAGGGGGCCTCGGGGACCAAGCGGTCTAAAGTGTGCGCTTAGGGATCACGACGCCTATCACCGCCTAGGTTCGAATCCCACTCGGGACAGATCCTAGTGTAAGAAAGTTTGTCAGTTTGCTTTCCGAAGGTCGGTGGTTTTCTCTGGGCACCCCAGTTTTCTCCATCATCCCTAAAACTGACCGCCTCGAAAAAGTGAAAGAATCTTGACTGGGGCGTTAAACACCATCACTCCACTCTACTCTTTTAAGCATTATTTATGATCTATAACCAAATAATCTGATATCTGATAAGAACTGAGTTATTTAATTTATCTAAAAGAAATTTAATGCAATAACTGGTCAGAAGCAGCGTAACATATCATGCAGTGTCGTCAATTATAAAGCAAAGATTTACCTGTATTAAACTTTTGTTGGCAAACCTATACTGATGTGTATATATTTAAGAGAGCAATGCCTGAGAGTAATAAACGAACACTACACAAGTGCATGAATCGAGTTTAATATAAGAATAAAACAAACATACCAGTCCTTGTCCATATCACAAACCAAAAAAAAAAACAAAGTAAAAACTTTGCAAACTGGCGAAATATTTTATACACGTGAACTTCCATCAAGGAAGTAAGGCCGGATGCTCAGGAAGGGTATGAGTATAATAGATAAGCGCGATACACGAGTAAGCAGGCACGAACATGAAATATGAGCCAGAGGTGCGATCGGATTGCACGAGCGTTAATAGCTGCTGGTTATTTAAAATGCATGTTTATCTACAAAATAGAGCCCTCAGACACTGATTTTATTATAAAACTGACTTTACATGAAACAAATGATAGGGTCGACTAAAGTGATTTTATAACAAACGTTAGTTTTGTTTTACTGAAGTCTTAATCGTCGAGAACAGATGTTTTAAGCGGATATACAATGTACTTCTTCCCTATCACAGTACCAAAATATTTACATATGTCATGAAATGATTAATTGTCCAATGTCTTGATTTTATTACTTTTTCAACACCGCATTCCATTTAATTAAATGGACAACGAAATGAAGTCATAAATTAATGTTTAAATATACGTATGTGGCCACACAGAATATGTAGAAGGAATTATATATATATATATATATATATATATATATATATATATATATATATATATATATATATATATATATATTCACTTGTTTATGCTTTATTGCATGTATACTATGTTTTTCATCGTAAAAAAAGAATAGAACTTTTTATTTTTCCACAAGATTATAGAATAAATTAACAGGAATCTTAAACCTGTAATCAATAATTACTTTTATGTACAGATGATTTTGGTTGGTTAAAGTAATAATAGGCCATAAAAGAATTGTCACGACATAGTATCATTCTTTAGTTTGTATATGAAAGCATTCCAAGGAAACATTTTTAACGTTATAAGATTATCATATAATCACTTTTAAAAACGTTTTTGTTTATTTGCTACATATACTAAAAAACACAATTACCCTTTAATTGGATTCTGGTGAATTGTTTAACTTCTATGACCATTTGACGTTATAGTTATTGCTATATATGAAATGTCGTAAAATATTTTATACAGGTTATAAACCAATAAATTTTCCATGTATTACACAACAAGTCTTGTTTGTTGTTCATTCTATCAAGATTTTTTTAGGATGTAAATTGTCTTGAATAATTCTCTAATAATATTGTTGATGTTAGTTTTTCTTAAGCATGTCAATCGGAAGTAAGTAAGACAAGAGGAAGTTTTTTATGTGTTCCAGATTTAATAGCTTTAGCATTTTATATGTCGTATTGAATCGTTTTGTGATTAAAACTAACATAGCCGTAAGTTTAGTAGCCTAAATACAATAGAAATATATATGTTACATGATCTCTACAGTAAGTAAAATATCAATTATTCTCAATGAGATTTTCAGATGTAAATGTGCAAATACCAAAGCAAGTTTAAAATAGTCACAACTTAACTGTTAAGTAAGAGATATCACAAACCCTAAATTTAAAACATGCATACAATTAAGACAATTCTGTCAAAGACAATTCTCCCCAAACATTGCAAAATGACGAATTTCCTCACTAAGCATTTATTTCAACTTGTTTTAAGAATTTTACTAGACTACTTTTATGTAACCGTACTACTCAGCGCTAAATGAAACACCATTTATTAACATCAAGCACTGTATATTAGATCACGAAGGTAGGTAACTAGCATTAATGGTATTTAATTAGGTTCCTTTCCTGAAGGATTGATAATGCAAGATCGTGGCTGATATTACTTATATTTTCTATCCCTTAAGTACTTTGATAATTATACTTAGACGGCTTGAAATTTGTCATGGCAGCCGATAGATTCAGATATAATTAAGAATGAAAATTTATTCACAACATCTAGAATTTTTACTTCAAAATTGCGTATAATATAATCCTCCGTGACAGGTACACTAACGTCGTGATATAATTTCGTAACTCTAGAAATTAATATATATATATATATATATATATATATATATATATATATATATATATAGATAGATATATAGATATATAGATAGATAGATAGATAGATAGATAGATAGATAGATAGATAGATAGATAGATATATATATATAGATATATTTTTGAATATCAACGATAAATATGTTGTTGTTTGTAGACTATATTTTGGTTGAAAATCAGGTGCACCTGTGTGGCTCCATTTCAATAATGGAAGAACTTGCAAAGAGTAAAAGATTTCTGGCTGTATGTCGGAAGTGAAATTTTTGAATCTGAAACGGAGGATAATTTTCAATGGCAAGCATGTGGGATTCGAATCTGCGCCGGGATTTTTAAGCATAGGATTACCGAGAATTCTTTTTATGGAATGTCGACATTGTTAGGTTGAGATTCACTCTAACATTGTGTGCCCAGCTTTATACTCGGTATCGTTAAAATGTAGACAGCATAAACAGTGAGAAGTATACTTATTTTCTACGCCTGGTGCGGTGCAAATATCTCTCAAAGTTTAAAAAAAGAATGGTTTTTACCATGTATAATAGTTCTGAGGAGTTACTATTGTTTTCCTGGTTAACTGATTTAAAAGCATGTAGCTTATTTCTCAGTTTTTTTTTTTTTTTCAGATCAACAAACACACCATGTGAAACGGACAATTTTCCCTGCATGTGTCATACATGCGTAAATCTAATCCCAATTGAAATTTACATCACTTGAAATTTACATCCGGCGAGACACAAAATTAATTGACAAGTTGTACCATTATACATTGCCTCAAAATAATACGGGATGTAGCAGCTTTGCCAAGGTATGAATAAATTTTTATAAGATCCGATTGTTCAAATTATTTTTGTGGTTTGATGGTTTTGACACACCATTTCTTGTCTGTTCTTTAAACATCATTTGATTTTTTAAACTCCGTCTCTCACAATGTCAATAATACGGTGAATATCAGCAAGGTGCCTATATATGTTATTCAAATTTCATTAAATAAATTTCTTTGATTTTATTTTGTGCATTTAACCCTTGAATCGTTCTTGTAAAATTTCGTAAAAATGCGTTCTTCAAGCTTGTCTCGAATAAAAACTAAAACTGACGTGATAGCCTTGTTTGTTTACCTATGTTATTGTAGTTCCGGATTGTGTTTTGCATTTTTTATGTATTCATACACGGAGTGACAAGTTTTTTGTCGTTCATTGTCAGTCATGAAGGCAACAACTCTCAAGCTTGCAGCTATGCGAATTTCACGAGGAAAATGAAAATATTTTACAATATACAAATAATGTATGATGTCAATTAGCCGAGGGATCCGCCTATAGGAAATATGCCAAGAAACAAGCTCACATCATTGGCTCGAGGCCAAATGCAAATTAAATTTAGTTTACGTACATGTACTTATATAAAACATAACATCACGCAGACATCTTACATGTTACAAAGAAAAATTATATATATGAAAATGTGTTATTGGTCGTTCTCTCACTATTATTACCCGTGATTGTAAATAGAAAAATTCACAATACGTGTTTTTCGCCTGTAAACTATTGCAACGCCTACAATGCAATAATAATAATTCCTTGTTTTACATGCTTTATAATGTTGCTTTGTATACCTTTATCTTGCAAAGAAAACTCTGATAATAGATCAAAACGTTGCTAGATAATACTAATATACGACATGTATTGAAACTAGTTTCAATAATGTGCTCAGATGAGCAGTGTATAATTTTAATTGAGTTATTTGTTGACAAAGCATATACACTACTTTAAATAAAAAAATATTGTAAAAAGAAAATATTACAAAAAATTTTTTAAAATATATATAAAACGGACGACAAATAAGATTCGAACCCAGGACTTGAGGTTATTATTTCCTACGTCTTACCACACAGGCATTGAAGATAAATCGTATGCTAGCTAATATTAAATATGTATATTGTTTGAGGCGATTAAGGGGTAGTGCGTAAATATATTCATCCCCCAACGCATCTCTCTCCATCAAAATTTGCAAAACAGAAGTTAAAATATAGAAGTTTTTGTAGTCAAAATATGTGCATTAATTTTAAAAAACGCGGTTATTTACATCAAAAGTTTCGTATTTTTATGGAAGTATACGGAATGCAGTATTCTGAAATGTATGTTTAAACACCTAATGTAATGTTTTATCAAACTTTGAATATTCAAAACCCTTTCGTTTTTGGTACTTTCTTTGGAATGTTTAAAGTGTAAATATAATTGTTACAAGTTTTAAAAGTTTGAATTTTATAGGCGGGTGCCTCGGTTTATTGAGAATTAACCTTGATATTTTCAATGTTATTCTTGCTTAAACATGTAGATGGCAATACCTTCATAAAAATATAAAAAGGTAAACAAATATATCTAAATTAGTAAGTTTCAATGCAGTCCCTTATAAGTGACGTTCTGTCATGGTTGTTCCATTCATAACCATTTCATTATTAACAATAATACAAAATTTATATAATTTCTGTAAAATATTAAGTAATTGAAATAAAAGATTTTAAATATTAAAAAGGGAAGGTGACAGACAAATCTACAACTGTATCTTTTTTTATTATTGTTAATATTATTCAACTCTTTGAAATAAAATTGCATGACAGACCGTTTAATGGATTGTGTTTACTTACAATGTCCCTCCCCGCTAGATTCTAACAAGTCTGTTTTCAATATTAAAAAAAAAAGATTTTCCCAAAACCATCATGTTTTCTCCACATCCGAAAACTAATCGTCCCAATTGATGTGAAATAAATTTAACTGGGAATACAACATGCTTATTAGCCAACCTAATGCAAATCGCAAAATACAGTGGAGTAATTCAAAGTGACGTTCAAATAATTCATTTTATTGATTCCTCTTTGCAATATATTAGTTACTGTATTTGTGCAATAATGACATTTTATTACATTTTTGTTTTCATCCTGCTGGAGTAATTATTGTTTGAGCTAGTCAATGTAATTTTCTTTTTAAATAAAAGTTCTTCATAGATTTGGTTGTTATTGCAGTTCTAGGTGACCTTTGCAATCGCAGACAATGTATTTCAGATGTCAAATTATAGAAGAAATTAGTTTTCATATTTCTAATATTGTTATAAAAAGTTATTCCATATTTCCACATGGAAAACTAACAATGATTTGTTTCGACTATTTTTATATTTGTTAATAATGACATCAATCATATAGTGTGGTTTATCAGTATGTCAGTTATAATGTCATGTAGAAGAATGTTCTTGTCGATAGCAAATGCAACTAAAGCACGAAATTTTAAAAACAATTTTATCTTAGACTATCTATATCTGGCTGAGTTAGCTTACATGGTGGCGTGGAGTGATTGTGCGCGGCTCCTTAAATATCACCTTTATACGCAGGTCAAAACGCATGTGCTCTAGAACCTATAACAGTACACCAACCACATCACTGAAAGAATGATTCTCAATAAGCCGAGGCATCCGCCTATAGAATTCAAAATTATAAATTTGCTACAATAATATTTACACTTTAAACATCCAAAAGAGAGTACCAAAACGAAACGGTTTTGAATATTCAAAGTTTGATAAACCATTACATTAGGTGTTTAAACATACATTTCAGAATACTGCATTCCGTATACATCCATACAAATTCGAAAATCTTGATGGAAAAAAACCTTGTTTTTGAATTAATACACATATTGCGCATTCCTCTCCATCAAAGATATTTTGACTACCAAAACTTCTATATTTTATCTTCTGTTTTGCACATTGGTTGATGGAGAGGAATGCGCCGAGATTAAAATTTTGGGATTAAGATGAAACATATTATCCCTTAATCGCCCCAAACGAAATACCTACTTGATATTAGCTAGCATACAATTCCCATAACATCTACGCTGGCTGTGTGGTAGGGCGTAGGAAATAATAACCTCAAAGTCTTGAGTTCGAATCTTACATGTCGTCCCTTTATATATATATATATATATATATATATATATATATATATATATATATATATATATATATATATATATATATATATATATTTCATTTTTACAATATCTTTTTCTCATTCGAACGCAGTATATATGTTTCATCAACAAATTACCTAATTAAATTACGCACTGTTCATCTGAACACATTGAAACTAGTTTCAATACATGTTGTATAGGTCTAACAACGCTATATATCATCAGGCCACTGGCCAATACACGTGCGTTTCCTATACAAGTTTAAAGTATACAAAGCAACACTATAAAGCATGTAAAACACGAAACTATTATCATTGCAATGTAGGCGCTGCATTAGTTCACAGGCGAAAATCACGTATTGTGAATTTTGCTCTTCATAATCACGGGTAATGATACTGAGATAACGACTTACGACACATTTTCATATTAGGTTTTTTCCTTGTAACAATTTTGAGGTGTCTATATTACGTTTTATATCTTATGTTTTATATGGGCACATTAGGCTGAAATTAATTTGCATTTAGCCTCGAGTCGATGTTGGATATAGAGGTCTCCCAAAAGTTGTAACCTTGTTTCTTGGCATTTTTCCTATAAGGCGGATCACTCGAATTTTTTAGACTAATTCTTAAACCCTGTTCAAATGAAAAGTCAAAAATTTAATCACCGGTTGTCCCACGATGTTTTTATCCATTCTCGTGTCTGATACAAGTTTCCCAGACTAACATACCGATATGAAAACACTCATATAAGGCACTTTGAGTTATAACATGTTATAGGTTTTAAAAATCAACCAACTCGGAACATCTAGAGTTTTTTTCATTATTTTATTTATTCATTTGATTGTCTTTAGACATTATAAAAAAATTAAATAAATAAATAAATAAATGAAAAACATGCACGATGTGATTTTTTTTATATCCAGTCTCTACCAGAGGTTAAGCGTTCTGTTATCATTGGTGTCATTGTGTGTATAAACTGTATCGTTTTCTGATTTATTAGTTGGCTATATTTTTGGATAACATTATCTTTTTATTGAAAAGTACGTGTGTTTAGTGAAAAAATGTCCATTTATGAAGTATCGGTAGGAAGATATTGTTCACCAGACATAGTAACTCTTAAATATATCACTCAGATTTTAATAACTGCATCATAGAGTGTTCAAAGTAGAACACACTACAATATTTGATATTGGCATAGTTCGGTAATGGATTAGATGTATTCGTGATGGTTTTCTTTAATTACTCGAGAGTATATTTTTACCACAATCAATACAATATGACAATGAGTGACCTCAAAATGTTGCTTGACTTATCAATATTTGTACCATGCAATTGAAACCAACGTTTTTTGGATAACAAAATGAATTGTAAACACGGAACTCCTCTCTTCTAGTTCTCTCTTTATGTAGCAACATACGAAAGGACTAGTTGCCGTTCAGCTAATCATTTACTGTGGTTTTTAATATTTTAAAAATTTATTTTAATAGACTTTTATCATGTTTATTGCTGTTTATAAAACATTTCGAACTCGGAAACAAAGGAATTTAAAAATCAAAAAGAGAAAAACGCAACAGTGTCTGCCAGCGTACAGGCATGAGGATGCCCCATACAACAGTATTGCATACTGTTTTCCGTATGATTTATCTAATCTAAACGTGCAGGGAAAAAAACAAACCAATGGGGTTCAAATTTATTCTTTATAACAAAGTTTACTGATTGTAGTATTTGTTTAATTAAAACACCACAGGGCTTAACATAAAAATGGCAAAATATTCCAGTTAAATATAAAACGCTGATACTGAAATTTCTTGAACAAAATTTGGTTGAAAACCAAGATTAAAATGTAGTGATCATTTACATATGTATTTAATGATTTCAATTTAAAATAAGAAGATGATTTATTGTCAATAATCATTTAATACTTATTTCTTAAGTTTCTCATTTCATAAAAATAGCTTATCAGTTGATTTTTACGAAATGTTTTAGATTGATAAATGAGAGAAAGGATTAACACTACATAATTGAGATTAAAACTATAAACATTCCATATCAGTCTCAGTTTAAAAAAAACTGACGTCGTTTTATTGGTTAAATGCGCTTTATCGTAGTTTATTTGTCAAATATTCGGATGACTATTTCATCGCAGGGTGCTTCTAAGTTAATGCACTGGTATATATTCAAAATATCTTGCTGTATGACGTTTAACCACATACAACACTGTATACACTGTTTATAATTGTAGATTTTATATTATTATTATTATTATTTTGTCACTGTGCAATAGTGATGAACCAGATAAACAGCATTTTGTAAAAGAAAAATTTCAATGAAATGGGTGTTTGCATTCTTGTGTTACTTTTACCTCATCATTGGACTCTAGTTACGGACAAATTAAGAAACTTTATATATTGTCACAATTAAGCCACTGGTTATTTAATATTTACAATTTTGGCTGTTTAAATATTAATTTATCTTGTTTTATTTAGTAAGCTGATAAAATAAAACAAACTATTATATGATTTATAGAAGAATTTAGACAGTTAAAAATCACCTTGTTACAAATAATGTCAGAGTGGTTTGTTACAAATAATGTCAGAGTGGTTTGTCTCCTTATCCGTTATTCTTTGAAAAGCAATCAGTTTAAAAAGGAATGGTGAGTTTGTAAAAGACACTCATAGCTGCCTTAATATATATTATTCTTATCTCTTTGTATATAAAACTGTCTATAGCATTGTCACAGGAGGCAATGTAAACAAAGCAAAATTGATTATTATTGTGGTTGTTTTGGAAAAAACAAATAGAAAAATTATATCATTGTTTATAATTTTGTAAAGTCAAATATTAAAACAGCGACATCCGCTAATGATAAAAAATTTTCATGAATTTATTATATTAGGTAAATAGAAAATAATTTTATGTGGTTCAAAGAAATCAGGACATTCTTTGATGACATGTGACAATCTCTATAAAATAATACGACAGTATATAATACAAACTAACGGTTTGATTTCTGATCAATTGATAACAAAATTTTAATTTTAATTTTAAATTTTTCCCGCCAACTTGTTTTTATTATTTATTATTATTTTTTAATTCTGTTATATTGTTTTGATTGCATTGCTATGGATACATATCTTGCACTCTAAAAGTTTTCTTCCACAATTCTCTAGGAATGAGAAAGAACAAAAGGATAAAATAATACACTTTTTTAAAAACAAAAGCATGTTTCAGTTACAAATTGTTTTCACTAGAAAATCGTTAAGTAAAATAAATCTCGATGTCATTTTTAGAGAGTCATGAAAATGAATTGTGATAACTAACATTATAAATTTCAATATTGATATTATGACATGATTGATTTTAAAATCAGCAAGCAAGTGAGGTTTTGACTTGAGTTCAAAAGAATGTTTCCGGATGATATCTAGACGAAAACACATATGTTTCAATGCGATATTGGATCTGCTTTTATGTCCATAAGCTGTAATTTGTTTTGGTTTTCATGCCTGCAGGTTATTATACGCATTTGTTTAAAAATCTTTAACACAGGTATTATTATTTTTATTTTGCTGTATATCATGTTTTACCTTATATAGCTAAAGGTTGTTCGCTATTTAGGTGTAATGTACATGCAGCTTTGATAATGACCAACTAGACGAACATCTCCAATCAAACTGGATATGATAAGATATTAAGTCTATATCATTAGAAATGTCCTTTTTCCTAATTATTTAGGATCTCTTTTTTTTTCTTTTTTTTTAATAAAAACACCAATACAAATTGTCAGCTTAAAAAACTCATTTTTTGTCGATAATATAGTAATATGGTATAGTCAGTGTAGGCCAATTTCATATATTTTTTTTTATTTATTTATTTATTTATTTATTTATTTATATTCCCTATTTTTTATGTCTGAGCAGAACCGATACAGTTTTAATAGTTGTTTTAACATTAAATGAAGTAATTCAAACTTTCATCTGGATAAAAGTAATTTTTCGTGCTATATTTTGCAAAGCATTTGGCAAAATAATTCTGGTCGGTTTGTTTAAAAAATTAATACACACAAACAGGAAATGTATAAAAAGTTTGTTTTAGCATACAAATGATTGTATTGTTTAGTATCCACACACATTTCAATCATTACCTTCCATATTATCAATTATATAGGAATGTATCGAAAAGATAAAATTGAAAAAGTTGATGAAAGAAATGGTGCTAAAAGGTAAGATTTCATGGTAGGATCTCATGTACGGATAATAAGTGGTGTCTTCTAGGTCTATAAACGATCGGCTGTCTTGAAATCTGCAACGACGATTGATCAAGTTGTCCGACAGATGCCGCCCCGGCTATAACGATGTGTACAAGTACATTGCAGTTTCATGGTTCAAACAATGTGTTTTGTATTTGTCTGAAGATTTTGAGAGATGGTGTTTACTTCCACCTAATGATTAAGTGACATACGTCAATCAGTTAAAAAAACGCATGCATGCTATGAAATAAAATTTGGAATCTCTACGGACAAAAACCTTCATTGAAACAATGACTTATATAAGGCGTTTAATTAAAAACGTCATTTCTAATTTAAAACGGAAAGAACTGATAACTTCCTTGTGTGAAATGATTATAAATTAGATTCGGCTTTGACTAAAAAAAAGAAGTGTTTTATCTGTGTTTGCTAAATTAAATTTCAGTCTCTATAAAAAGATGTTTTATGTTTACTTATGACTGAAAAGAGTCGGTATCTACGTAAAATATAATATCATCATAATACTCCATCATGTAGCATTAACAGTTTATTTCCTACAAATCTCATCAAACTTATTGATTTTCTTTCAAAGATTACACAATTTTTGATATGTTCATCAGTTATTGCAACTTGCTGTAAAATTCATTGCCCAATTTAATTTTTAATATTTTCTAATAAACAAAATACGTCTCGAACTATGACAACAATCAATGATGTATTATAAAAATATAAAAAGATATGTAAACTGCAATGATTATACTTTCTGTAAAACATTTTTGATTAATGACATTTTTACAGAAGAAAGCCTTTTCTGCTGAAAATAGTAACAGCTATCAAGTGCTAAACAAAAAAATTAAAATTTTAAAAAAGAAAATTAAATAAACAAGTTAATAAACAAACAGATAAATAAATAAAATAAAACACTACAAACAGAATGAATGGCTCTACTCAAAGCCTGCAATAAACAAATTGGATTAACAAATGTTTGAAAGTCACTCTAACTTCGTAAACAATTATGTTTTCTGTTAAACGGTACATTTATAATGAATTGATGTAAAACATTGGCTTCATTGTTACCATGTAAAAATCCATCCAATATTTACTACTTCTCTGATAAATGTGTTAAGTCATCGAGTTAATGGACTGTTAGGGAGAATGTGCTGTCAACACCGTTATTGTTCATTTGAACTCATATTGCATCACAAAATAACATAAATCTTTAGAACAGGTTTTTTTTACATTCTGTGGTTCAGAAGTAAGAAATTAAAACATAGTATAATACAAACAACGATTAGTTGGGAATTTAAAAACTTTATTCACCTCTATTGCAGATCATAAAGCCTATGTGTTTTTTTTGGTTCTAGCTTAAAATTAATGGATTGAGTTGGATTTAATCAAATTAATTTTTACATAAAATATAGAACTTTTTCAATGACACAAATTACATGTAAAACAGAAGGTTTGCTAGCAATGAAGAGACAAATCCAAACTGATAATTGTGTTTAAACAAAACGACAAACCGTAGACAGACCTAACAGTTTTGAGTGGAAGCTAATATGTGAAATACCATATTCCTTAATCAATTATATACAATCCCCGCGTGATTATAGGATATAAAAATATTAACCACATCAACTGTAGTCTTACTGTATAATTTACCAGACTTCTTTCTCTTTTAGCCAAATATTTGTAATTCGTAGGATCGCTGAATTTTACACAGATCAACGTTCCATTGACAGACTTAATGAAGTTTTATTGATTTCATTCAAAGAGCTTTTTCCGCAATATTACTTCAGTATATCAATACTAAGATATGATGGATAAGTATATGGTAGGCTACTGCCAAAGCGTGATGTTTTGGCCACTTTTATCAATTCTTCCATTGCTTGGAAGAATGGACATTAATTTCATTTATTGAGAAATATAACATGTCGCTTCAAGTCAAGTAATAACAAAAAAGAAATGGCAATGCTCTTTGTACAGTTATGCAAGTGATTTAAAGCTATTCAAAAAACCCATCTGCTTAAAAGGAATGCTTTTGTATTGTACAATAGCCAAGTGTTTATCTTATTCAATACATCAGGAGTTACAAAAAATATTTGTATATTTTCTTTAAAAAATTCCAAGCCTAGGTTTGGTCACCAAAAAACGATTTACAAAATCTTTAGTCCATTTAGTACATTTATTGAAAAATATGTCACATCCTTTTTGATGGTTTTTCTCTCATTTTAAAGAACATACAGGTTTATATATTTAAGTACTATTTAATTTTGAGATAAGATAAAATACCATGGAACAAACTACAAAGTAATATTCTAAAGTAATGTGGGTTTATTTATTTATTTATTTATTTATTTTACTTCCTTATGAAGCCACTAAAAGCCTTTTCCTCGCTTCCGCAGTTTAAGAATACCGACATTTGAATGAAATTACGGGAAAACGAATAAAAAATTTTCTGTGGTAAAAAAAACTTTTTTAATTTTGTTTGTTACAACTGAAACAAAAGATATCGTAGTAAATGTGTTTGTAAAATATTCGATAATCTTGTACTTTGTTGTCTTATTTATTTTGTGTATTGCTTAATTTGTTTGTTGAATTGGTTGTAAGCATTTGATAACATATAAGATATTTTGAGGCTGATATATACCACATTATCTCGTGATTTAGAAAATGATTTTCAATTATCAAAACTAAATAAATGTTTAAACCACAGCATTGAAACATGTTTAACAAATTCAATTCCGGTCTTAATTTGTAAGTGTAAATCAATGGTCAAACTATGGTTTTATCTTATTTCATTCTTTCATGCTGAACAATACCTGTAAGCAGATTATTTCTCAAGTATAAACGAAATTGTACAATAGAACCAGTAATTCTTATTTAATTTCGCGTCTTGTTCTTACAGATAAATCAATATATAAGAGTTACTTTAGTTCCATAACATGTGGTCAAATTGACCAAATATTACGTCTGTTTGAAACAAATGCAATTGTCTTAAGGATTTAAAACCTAATAATTGAAAGTGCTAGTGCATTAGATGGGCATTTAAAGCACATAATTAGTTTTGTATCTCTGTATTCTGACTAGTAAAATTTGACAGAGAATGTGAAAACTTAGACCAATTGGTTTATTTTTATCTGTCTGGCCTCATGCACTCATCAAATATAACTACATATTATGCCAGTGCTGTCAAGCGTATTATTGAACATTCCTGTGATTGATAAGATCCAAAATGAATCCGGACAGGGCGATACGCTTTGTTCAATACCGCTTGGAAATTGAATGTTATGTTTTTCTCCCATTCAATAGACGATATATCTGTTTAAATAAACTTTAAGATATATATGGTTTGAAGATTATTACTTTACAATATAGAATTCCAAGTATATGATGATAAGAAGTGTATCTAATTTGACATGAATTAATATACTTCTTCGGTTATAATAACAAGTGATATTTGCTAAAACATATATCGTATTATTATTGATCCGGATTTATAGTAAGTCATCTTACCACATTTGATTTGCCAATTACAAGACTTTGGAAGGCGCCATGATTCTTTGTAATTTTGGAAGAAACTGTCAAAAAGAAAACAATTTTTATAAAGAAATTTCAAGAATTGAAAGGACGATGTCATAAAGCACTGTATATCTTCTGTATTTAAAGTGTCCATATTGGCATTTCTCGGACAAAATAAATTTGAAAAATATAAATATATGTTCAATATCAAAACCCGATCATGTCTTAATTTAATAGGATTTGTACATTATCCTTATATCACAAAATATGTCTTGTCCTTTAAACCTGTTTATTTTGTGTTGAACAGGAAATTAACAGTCAAACACAAAACATAAAATTATATTTATAATTGTTAAATTCATTAGGACTCAAACTTATACAAAATATTAAAAATGAAGATTTATTGAACATCATACTGCTTCTATACAAAACACATGCAGACAAATTTTTACTACAAGTATCAAATAAATTTTTCTAAAATATCGCTGAAAATAATGCTATAACCTAAAAATAAACTAAGTAAATAAGTAGGGTGATTAAGCGCATGAACAACTTGATACTACACCATTGAAAAATATCTGAAATAATTGTTATATTCTTTTAAATAAAGATGATCTGAAACTCCAGAAAAAAAAGATTATCTGGAAATAAAACCTTGAAACAAGAAACAAGCCAGTAATTTCTTTGCCTTCAAATTATCAATTTTAAGTTACAACGTTTTGTACACGTGTTTAATTTTTGTGTTGTTAGCTGAGATTACATGTGTGTCAAGTTTTATATATCTTTCAACCTAATACATTATATAAGATACATTAATTTTCAACTGTTTGACGTATTTTTTTATCTATCAATCTTTCGGCCCTTAGTGTCACTGATGAGGAATGATTTTCCGAAATGTGCACATCAGGCACATCAAAATTTAGCATGTATTTGTTATATATATATATAATTGATAACCTAATGCTTAAAGTGGAACAACTCTTATAAATACATTTTAAAACCTACATCTATGTTCGATGAATTTGTTTGTAACTATATTTTATCTCCTTTTTTCAAATATAGTATTGTACTTTTTTGTGCGATTTTACTGTCTGTAGTTCAGTATACAAACTTACAGATATCTTTAAAATATTTTACAAATTTTCTTTCGTTTACAATTCTGTACTAGACCCGAGTATACTTTTAGTTCCTTTTTTGAATTTTAAATTTAAATGCGTTGGCGATTTCATAGTAACCGGCCACATGTGCAGCTAAACCATAGGTACTATATTGTCCCTGTTTTTAAAACATTTGTCAATTTTATGAAAGTAAGGTTTTCTGTTTGATAATACATTATCATGTGCATTAACTTTTGAACAGAAATATGAAAAATGCATAAGGTTGAATTTGCTTACCAACTGGTAAAACTAACAAGGCATTGAACTGGAACTTTGTCCATCTTACATATACAACCTTCATTGATTACTTGTATTGTCAGTCGGATAAATTAAATCCATTTGTAAAAAAAGACCAGGCTGTTGGTAAATTTGAAACGTTTCCTGCTTTTGATATGTAAAATGTACACAAGTGGATATTCCAATTTGTTTCGTATTTTAAAAATGCTAAATTTATGATAAATTAGTTTAACAAATTAAATAACTTGAATTAAATGATATTAAATTACTGCATACTTATTTAATACAAGGGTAAACAGTTGATGACTTTATGGTACATAGTAGTCATCTTTTAGTTTTTATTACTTTATGTAAAGGATTTAGATTCAATATTTTTATCTTGTTTAATGCTAGCTTTTACTGATGTTCATTAAACTTGTAATCTTTAATAGAACAATTTTTTTTTCTGATACTGTGTACTTCAGTGATAATAAAAGAAAAAATAATTAACATGTTACCCATTAAGGCAGTGTAGTCATAATGACTCGGGGACAACGGATTTTTTATATAACTTTAAACATCAACCTCCTAGTTTTACAAGATGATAATATATATATTAAAATATGTTTAGTATGTGTATAGTGCTAAAATAAAGATTTTTTTCTCCCTTATAAAGTTTTAAAGAAATGGTTAAAATTTAAAAAATCATATATGTTGTTAAGACCGTCAGCTGCAAATCACAGACGTTCTCCTTATGAAAGAAAACATACGTAATTATTTGTTAATGTATATTTATTACTTCTGCCCAAACGGCTACAATCATCATGTTATTCAGATGCGATATCAACTTTGGGAATTCAGAGTATCTTCTTGGATGATTGAAACTTTTCAAGGACTTCAACAGCATCACTGGATACATTTAGTGCCTACCTAATGACGGATGTTTTCTTTCCGTCAAATAACATCATGTACATAATTTTTTTTTATTGTATACAAACTGCCAATCCTGCTAATCATAAGGCGTCTATTCACTTAAAATACACTTAGATAAATTTAACATTACTTGAGTTATTATTTTCTAATGGCTGATTTGATGAACATTCCAATCAAACACTGGTAAGCTATGTGGTTTATATAATAGGGATTGATGTTGTTTCATCAAAAAGTTCAGAACCTCTACATATTTCTCTCTCGCTAAAAGGTATCGATTTTGCTGCGTTAGAAAACTCATTTTTTTCATATAAAAATGAATGTATTAAAATTATATTAAAAACGTACAACATAGAGAAAACATTGTTACTACTGCTGGTATATATTCAATATGTACGTATGTATAGACCTTGCTGTCGTTTCATTTTATTTAATATCAAAATAAAGATAAAAGGTACATTACGGAACCTCAAACAAATCGTGCCTCTATAATTACTTGCATATCTTACACCCTCTTCCATATTGCCCTTCTAGGCAAAATGAGTCGTGATTTTTTCAAACATTGCATGGTCTGGTCACCCTTTTCTTTTAAACGTTTTTAGATTTAAGTAAATAGTGCCCACATCAAGATGTGCTTGTTTTATATAATGTCATCATATAATCATTTTAGAGAATTTGCAAAATATATATTAGGCAAAGAAGATGAAACACCAGCTTAGAATAGATGAGTGTTGCTGCACTTGATGGAAAAAACTCCTTGCATTCCTCGTGTGAAGGTTTATCTGAACACTGCATTAACATAACATCCCTGAAAATAAACGGAAAAAAAAACCAGAACAACGTTTTAGCAATAACCAGTTTAAAATCGAGAGGATATTAAATTAAGGCTAGATTGCCCTTTCTGATAATGTATATTAATTTGCCATACGTGCACATTTCAGTAATTAATTCCTCATTAGTTTGACAGATAAAAACATAACCCAAATAGCTGAAAATTACTGAATCTAAAAATTCAGAATGATATGAATCCAAAACCAGCTAAGAAATGCTTTGCATGAGGGAACAAACCTTATTTTTAAATTAATTTAAAAAATTAAGACGTCTGAAAATTTTGCTATATAGTATTTTTCTGACAGCACATAGTACTGCCTACTATGTTATAATATAACTCAGTCAGGTAACACGAAAAGAAAATATTTTCATTAGTAAAATGTGCTATATAAACCCACTAGAATCTTTCTATTGATCGTGAGTCAATATTTACTACAGCAGATTAAGACGTTTATTTCAATTTGTCCTAAATATTTTTCCAAAACAACAAAAAACTGTGATAGCTCTGTACTTATCAGGATTATTCCGTCCAACGCACTTTTAAAGACAGGCTTTAAAAAATTAGCCAGTCCGAAGGGATTAATCCTGAATCAAATATTAAATTAGTTTACTTAACATATAATGACATAATGATATGCACAAAACACTCAAAATATTCATTTATTACACCGACTTCTGCAATTGCGTGATCGTTTTTCAAGTTTCTAATAGAATCAAGTATTTCACTTTCCGTTTTTTTTTGGTAGGTTTTTCTAAATTCCCCGGCTGCGCGACAAACAATTGTCAAAACTTGGAGTGATAAATCTATTATCATTTTCATCAAGAGCATTCAGACATTCAAAAAATGTATTAGTATTTGCTGTGACGGTACATATTGTCGCCCCGACGACAATATGTACCTTCACTGACTGTACATATTGTCGCCTACCTAATATGGTTTATATTATTGGAGTTGATGATGATAATGATGATGATGAAGATGATGATCATGATATTTGAATATTCACAGAAAGACAAATCAAATACAAAAATGGTTTTACTTTTAATAACCCTAACCTTAATACACACTGTAAGATCCTGTAACTTAACTTATATACTGGTTATATCATATGTGCCTGCCTTAATTCCGATGCTCTCAACATTAATCGAATGCTTAATTTCCTGCAAATATTTCTTATTATTGTTGTTGTTGTTTTTATTGTTATGCATTTGTTTCTAAGCCATAGTTTATTATTTGCATTTGTCTTTATATTGCACCGTTTATAACCAAAAGCTGATGCAGCAGATTGTTTTTAAATATTTACAACAATATTTACAATACAATGCCTAACTGTTTCTTTTATATCTACCTAACCCATGTTATCTAAGTATTGCACAATTTGTCAATATCCTTGTTAATAACGGATCTTTTAAATGGATCAGATTTATAAGGTTTTTTCTTGGTTTTACAATTTAGTTCTTAACAGGAGTAGAATTATCTCTGTAAGCTTAATCGGTAAATGGATATCTGATAAAAGTTCACAGATTTCTAAAACGCATAAATTTCTGTATCTCTTTTAATACGTGTTAAGCAAGTCTGTTACAAAATAGTGTCGACATTGTTCATTTTCAAGTATTGTGAGATAGTATTCAAGTACAATTTTATTCATAAGTATATCTGTATACCGCTGACATGTACATGGACTATGTTGCTTTCCAGCTACAAAATATTGTTTACTGTTTTTTTAATACAAGTGTGTTAAGTACATTTGTTTTTAGCTCCAATGTTGCAGCTGTAAGAATGAAAATTAAAAAAATAAAAGTAAATATTGTTTATTACACAAAATATCAATACCTGGTCCTTCATCCAGTTTATTTGTAGCAGGTTCACTTAATGACATCTTAAAACGCATTGGTAAATGATAGATTTATGCATTTTGTTTTATAAGATTTTCTTTATTTACTCAAAATTTGTCAATAACTGATTACACTATTGTATTTTACCGACAAACAGCGAGTCCGTTTTGTTCCGCATTCCGGTTTCGCTTTGTATACTTTAATCACCCCAAGCTTCCGGTTGTTTTGATTGATGTTCACACCACACAACCACTATGTTAAGCTTGGTAGCAATTAAAACACCCGTTAATCTTCTTGATGGTTTATTTGTTTATGCAACGATAATAATTAACGGATTAAAGAAATCAGAAGGTCAGTGTGGTTTAATAATAATGAATGTATTGGTTTTAAATCAACAGTGTCGACAGTCACTAGATTTTTAAAATTAATTAAATCTACCAAAAGCTATTTTCTAAAATTTTTGTTCGAGTTAACGAATGTTATTTTTCTAGGATTTACATTCATGGGGACGAAAAATTTGTTCGACATATCCGGAAATTCGAGATATCCGAGTTCGAGATAACCGGAGTTATTTTAGTTAAATAAAGAACAATTCTGTCCGGACTTTTTCTAAAAGTTCGACTTATCCGAAAGTTCGAGATATCCGTGTTCGAGATAACGAGATTCAACTGTATATCCATAGAATTGGATAACATAAAACATGATTTTTAAATTAACCCTTTTGACGTGACTTTACCAACCCTTTTATCTATTCCAGTTCTACCATTGACGATAAATAACTTTAATTTTTTGCATAGATGAATTAGTTTATATCCAGATTAATTTTAAAAAAAATGCTTTTTCACTGTAGTATCTATGAAAGGAAATTTCAAACTTTTTCAAGGATATTTGGTCCCCATTAAAAAAAATCAGTATCATTATCAAGCTAAATATATGTTGGTACAAAGAGAGGTAACTCAAGTTAACTTATCTTTGACTGCAATAAAACTATCGGTGTATTGTTATTCTGCAGGCGGCAAATACACAGCTCCGATTAGAATATCATTATCATTATATATTCTATTCTTATTTTTTAATAAAAGTATAAATTCACTATTAGGTTTAAATTTTTTTAAATACTCATTTATACTATTTTTTAACAGTGCAATACCTCCAGTTTAAACAGACCCTCTGTTTTAAAGTAAATATCGTAACTAGCTACATCAATTTCATCAAGGTCAGATAATATACATGATAAATCTTGTAAATTCTGGTAGCAAGAATTTGTAATTAAGACTATATGTATTCAAAGCACACATTTTAAGTTCGTTTTCAATAGAGCTATTATTAAATAGGGTTTTTTTTAGTTATTAATTAATAGGGCAGGGGATATTAGAACTTTTCACACTCTATATCAAATGTTGGAGTTCAAGTGCAGGTTTTTGTATCACTATTTACACTATGTTGTAGCCCGATTACTAATAATATTGATATCTGTAAGTTCTATACATTCAAATTTTTGTATCACTATTTACACTTTGTTGTAGCCCGATTACTAATATTATTGATATCTGTAAGTTCTATACATTCAAATTGTTTACAACTATTATATTTAAGTTCATCAATATTTATTTTATCTGCTTAACTGTTCACATCTGATTGCCACTCACGGCTTGGTCTCGTCATTGACCGGTACTTCGTTGCTGTTTCAGGCTACCATTTACTACTGCCGCCGCGTACGATACATGTACTCTTTGTCGTTTAAGAGACCATTTATGTTTACCTTGTTCTCTATCACTATTCCGAACGTTATCCCGTCTCTCCAAGCGATTTATCAGGAATAAATGATATTTTGTCGTTCTCCGTAACGAGATACACACCTTGCTGGTGAGTATAAAACCTAATTATGGAATAATTATGCTTCATAATTAATAGGTTGCTTACTAATTACGTAGTGTTTAAGTTAAAAGAAAATAAATAGAATGTTGTCAAAATATTTGAAGTTATTAGTATTTCTCAGAACATTCTTATTCAAATACATAAAACTAGTCTTACTTTGGATTATCAATACAGCTAGCCTTTATTCCTCTGTTTTCTAAAATTGCGGCAAGGTTCCGTATTGACTGACTACTACATGTTTCTCTAAAAATAAAAAATATATATTTAAATTTCGACATTGGCCTTATTATATTATATGTTTCTTTCTTATGTGAGAACATTTAAAAACAATCGTTTAAAAGGTAGAAATATCAACGTTTTAATGCTTTGCAGTGCATTTTATAATTAGAACTTGTTCATAAGTTGCAAATTTAGTCTTCTGTTATTTATCATACAATGAAGATTAACACATCTGTTTTACTGTACACATTCAAGAAAAATTATTGCTTATCAACTGTAGTCATTGGAAACATTATTTAATGTTGATTTCGAGAATAAAGTCGTTAGCAAATACGGTATGCGATAAAATAGATTCTAGAATTTGCCTACCTGTGAGATATATTAAAACGTACATTTAATTTTTGCAACATTTTTTTTAAAAATTATACTGAATCATTTTATGGTTAAAAAAACCAAAGCAATGAGTGTCAGTAAATTAATTAATTTAAAACTTTTAGATATAGATTTGTCGTCAGACATGTTTAAATATTCATCTGATGAATAAATAGTGTAAAGAGTATCTTATTTATCTTAATTTAGAAAAAAACTTTGTATGTACGAATTATCGTGAACACTGACAATACTGTGCATAAATTATGAAAGGGAAACAAAATTGGTAATTCACGATTTAGCTTTCAGTAACAAATTGATAATTCCATATGCAAATATATTCTGATTATACCCGATTCACATGAACTTTATTCGTTATCTATATAACTTTAAAACAGACTGAAAACTTAAAGAAATTTAATATAGGAGAGATGCAGTTATAAGTACAACTATATAGTTGTTATGTAAACGGGTTGGAACTCACCTCGCTGTCTTGCCAAGCTCATGAACCATTAATATTGAAGCTGTATGAACTTTGGATGCATTAATATTCGGAAGTTCTGCAGTTGCAAAATACCTAAAATCATATATATATATCCTAGGATGGGGTTTAAGCAATCGTTTTCGCCCGTTTTGAGACTTTTCATTTTATAACTTTCATTGTTTACTGTTTCTATGTTACATGTGGATTATGAGGTCATACATTTTCCGTAAGATAGGTAACTGTATGTCTATAATTAAAAAAGAGGTTATAACTGCTAATTGAGTTTAGCCTTAAAAAGATTCGTAAAATAGTTTCCTTTTTTCAATTCTAAACCCCTAATTATCATTTAAACCTTTGTAAAAATGCATTTTATAAAATCTCAATTTTTAAAGTATTTAACGACGTGAAAGACATTTATTTGATCTTTAACACACACACACACACACACACACACACACACACACACACACACGCACACCATATATATATATATATATATATATGCTTTTAATTAATAGATTTACGGTCTTAATTGTTGGTGAATTAAGTAAATGAACACTTATTATAATGCAAAACAAATTAAGATAAATTATTATTATTATTTATCTGAACTTTAACACACACACACACACACACACACACACACACACACACACACATATATATGCTTTTAATTAATAGACTTACGGTCTTAATTGTTGGTGAATTAAGTAAATGAACACTTTATTTTAATGCAAAACAAATTAAGAGAAATTATTATTATTATTATTATTATTATTATTATTATTATTATTATTATGTATATGTACTTTGGATTTGTTATCCTAACTTCCTTACTTTTCAATCTGTAAATACAACAAGTAACTTTTCTTGATGTCACCTTAAAACTAAAATTAATAAGTAAAACCTTTACAAAAACTGTATTTAGAATTACTTACGCATTATTTGAAAACGAAGGTTGCTTTGCTGCATTCATCATTATGTATACCTTTCCACTGGCTTGTTTTGCATACTAAAAGAGAGAATTAGAGCAAAGCAATAAAAATTACTAAAATGTAAAACAATTCAGTTGCTTAATGTATAAAATTTAATACGTAATTAATTAAAAAGCCACCCCAATCAAGGCTAACCGCGTATGATTTTCTCGTCGTTCTGGTTGCATTGTCTTTTGTTAAATACTTTGGATGTTGCTTACCTTTTTATGCGAAAAGCTTCCAATCTTTAATAGATACTCACAAATTCTGATGAAATAGTCCAAAATGCCCTTTCTGCACTTGATTTACAATTTGGTAAAATTTCGTAACCTGGACATTTTTGATAATCCTTTTCAATTCCATCAGCTGCGGTAGTGCTTCCACACCATTTTAAGTTGTCGCCAAGGTATCCTAGATAAAATTGATTTTGATAAGCAAAATCAAATCATGCCACTTTTTGCTTATTACAGATAACAGACGTTTTATTTATGTTAACAACTTGGAAAATAAGATTAGGAACACTAGTCATCATTAAATAATTCAAACTTCAATAAATAATGATTATAACAAAATGTTTTTTTTTTCTCAATTAAGTGGAGTTCAGTAAAGGTGTGTTACAGACAAGATTTTTCACTTACATGGGGTGATGGCTAAGAAAACAGACCCCCCCCCCCCCCAAAAAAAAAAAAAAAAAAAAAAAAAAAAAAAAAAAAAAAAAAAACTTCAGCAATCGAACTGGCAATGTTTTTATACTATGGTTACCTGAACTGGATTCGAACGTACGAAGTGAGGGGCGTAGGCGCTCGACGCATTATACAATTAGGCCATCGAGGCCATCGAAAATAAGACTGATTATGCAGTAAAAAGTTACAAATAACAACAATGAGTTTTATGACTGCAGTTTTTTTTTTAAATTTTCTTTTGTTTATGAATTTTTATACCTGTGATTTTAATAACGATCCTAAGCTTATTTCGTTTTATTTAATCATAGTATGCTGTTTCATGGTGTCTAGCTTTATTTTTTTTTAGCTAAAATCCTATTACTTTTCAATTCCGTCGGCTACAGGAGCATAAGACACGAGGTAAAAACAACTTGATAAATATTCTTTAAAAAAAAGAGAAAACTTTGCATTTGATAATTAAACCAAAATTTTGAGGAATGCTTGTAGATTCAGGTTTTTATTATTCCCGAGGTTTGAATTCTACTCGGAGATAACCTGTCAAAGGGTTCATCAGTTCCATTGCAGAAAGTCAGTAGTTTTCTCCGCTTAAAACCTTGCTCCTAGAATCGACCGCTTATAACATTTGCACTACAGTTGCAAAATTTGTAGATTTTTATATAAATGTGTTTGTTTTGTAAAACTAAATAAATTTAATTCAACCTTATTTTAAGACATTTCTACATCATACCTGTTAAAGTATCAGCAATGCTTATGAGTCGTCTCCCTTGGTTGGTGTAACGCACAACCAATGAATAAACATCTTCCCAGAATATTTGCTATAAAAAGAGAAAATTCTGGGTTTTGAAGGTGAAAATAGATTTTTAAAAAATATTAATAAATAATAAAGTTATTTTTAGACATAAAACTAAGATACAGGTGATATATGGCATGTCAAACGTTGCAATATTCTATCTTTTACATTTGAATTCAATAAATATGAATTTGGATTCATAAAAGTTAGTATTTGAATTAAAAAAAATGCATTTAAATTCAATAAGTTGATATTTAACTTCAAGACATTTACTATTTGAATTCAAAAACATATATTTGGATTAAAAAATATATATATTTGAATTCAAAATATGTACATTTGAATTCAAAAACTTGTATTTGAATTCAAAAATATATATTTGGGTTTAAAAATATGTATTTGAATTCAAGAATGTTTAAAAAGAATATTTAAATTAAAAAATTTAGGTATTTGAATTCAAGATAGAAAATATATTTGAATTTAAAAATTCTTTATTTGGATTCAATAAATGAGTTTTATGTCTGCGAACAATGCATTCTGGGTAGACGCTTGTGACGGCGGTTTTGATTGGTTGCTAAATATATCACGGGGAAATGCTCATAAGAGCGTTATAGTATTGAAGTGTTACACAACCGCGCCATAGTGATAGTAGGCACAGTTTATATATGGTTGGATTTGATTCGTGGTGTTTTACATTCATTTTACATTATTTATTTATTTATTTATTTATTTATTTATTTATTTATTTATTTATTTATTCATTTATTTATTTATTTATTTATTTATTTATTTATTTATTTATTTATTTATTTATTAAAACAGCAAATGCAAAGCAATTTAAAAAAAAGACTTAGGGTTTCAAATTGAAGGGCCAATAGATCACGCATGGCCAATGCTTAGAATATCTTTTTATTATATAATCATTTCATTGTTTATTTTAATTTTAAAGACTTACCTTGTTTGGCGGTATAGAGTGTTGGCTTGCGACTATGAATGGTCTGTAATTCTCTCGATCGACATTACATCGCGACTGATTTATAAACGAGGATTTGAATAAATCCCACAGTTGTGTGCAATTCTTTTCTCTGTAAGAAAAACATTAATAAATTATGAAAATTAAACCTACAGGTATGTTGATTTAGCATATGAATGTTACGTATACAGACATATACAATAAACACCTGTCGAAAGCGTAACACTTTAGTGTCCAATTAGTGCCGTCTCGGCAGCTCGTCTGGGCCCTCAGCAGTTTTGTCTCGGCCAATAGTAATCAACAGCTCGGCACCTTTCCGGCAGGCAGCTTCTGTCAATAACTCGGCTGTTTTTGGCCACTTTTTGACTGCTCGGCACTTTTTGGCTGCTTGGCACCTTTTCGGTCACTTGACCCTTCGATCGTTAATTAGAAAACATCAGTTTAGTAGACATGCTTGCAGTTACGCTAACCACGTACTACGTACCAGCTACTCTTAATTGTCTCGAAGTAGATGCCATGGTTACTTCTGTTAGAATGGCTATCTAACTACGCGACTTTATTTTAAATAAAAACGTTTGGTGACATGTGTGGGAGTCTGGTCGATCTTGGAGACAACGTGTCTAAATAAAACTCCGTTTGTTCGACATTCTTTTGTCTTGGTACCGAGATGTTGAAAGTCGTTTATCTCCTTATCTACCACTGACTTGTATATCCGCTGTTAATACTATAGGTTACAGCCTTAGTGACTGATATACACGCTGCAGCAGAGATGCTGTATAACCTCAGTGACTTATATATACGCTGTCAAAATACATCTTTGAATCCTTAGTGACGTATATATCAGCAAAATGTACCATTGTTACATAAAGGTTCATTGGTCAAAATGGCTAGGGGATCCTCTGCAAACACCAATCCAATTCTGTTTTAGAAATACTAAAGAATGTTCCATGATGTCATGTTCTAAATATGGTGCACCTGTTTATCAATGGGATGGGTTTCTTATTCATCAATTTATAAATAGAAATGGGTTTTTTCAAAACACGTGCTTTACTTATAACTTAAGATTTTAAAAATAAAATGGATGTGAATCAAGTTTTAGATCAAGTTTTGAATTCTGATGATGAAAGTATATCAGATATTAATGAAACAAAGAGTATTGACAGCGACATATCATTTTCTTCTCCAGAAAGTGATAGTTCTTCAGAGGAAGAAAGTGTAGTGGAAAATATAGATGAACAAACCTGGTCACGTAATCTTAGAAAACCAAAGGTTACAGAGTTTTTTGAAGAAGTTGGTGCCACATTTGAGCTTGGGCCGGAAAAAAATGAACTAGATTTCTTTAGTAAATTTTTTCCAACAACTTTAGTTGAAAGATTAGTAACCGAAACCAACAATTATGCTGACAAATTGATAATTCAGAAGCCAGACAAAGGATGGATACCTACATTTTTTCAGGAGATGATGGCTTTTTTAGGAATTCATGTCATCTTTTCCGTAGTGGGTCTACCTTCATATGGAATGGCATGGAAGAAAGAGTGGCCTTTTGAATTTCCGGGCATTTCAGAAATAATGACCAGGACAAGATTTGAAAAACTGTCAAAGTATTTTCATATGAATGATGCTTCAAAGAATCCAGCTAGAGGACAACCTGGGCACGATAAATTATGTCACATTAGACCAGTAATTGAATCTTTATCAAAAACATGTCTGGAAAATTATAAGCCTCATAAGGAACAGTCTGTGGACGAAGGAATGATTGCTTTTAAAGGACGGTTATCCTTTAAGCAATATTTACCAGCAAAACCTACCAAGTTCGGTGTCAAGGTATGGGAGAGGGTTTCCCCACAGAATGGCTATGTGTACGAGTTTCAGGTTTATACTGGCAAAGTGGCTGGAGCAACAGAACAAGGTCTTGGAGCTAGAGTTGTAAAAGACTTAACTCGACAAATTGTTGGAAAGTCGCACGTTATATATATGGATAATTTTTTCTCTAGTCCAGAACTTTTTGAACAATTATATAAAGAAAACATTTACTGCACAGGCACTGTTCGGCTCAACAGACGTGGCATGCCCCAGGCAATTAAAAACGCAAGACTGAAAACAAGAGGTGACAGCGTGACAATGCAAAAAGGAAATCTTGTTTGCACTTCCTGGAAAGATAAAAAGTTGGTGACATATCTTAGTACATACTCTGATCCAACACAAAAACATACAGTTCAAAGACGACAAAAGGATGGAACAAAAAAAGATGTCAGTGCACCTCAGGTGTCAGAGCTCTACAACAAATACATGTTCGGGGTGGATATAGCAGACCAAAAGAGAATGCAGTATTCTACATGTAGAAAAGCAAAAAAGTGGTACAAGTATCTCTTCTGGTTTTGCTTTGATTTGGCAGTAGTAAATAGCCTTGTCTGCATGCAAGAGTCGCCAAACCACAAATTGAGGACAAAAACTAATAAAGAGAGAAAAAGATCCCAAATAGAATTCAGACGGAACTTGGCACAACAGATGATTGCCAGTTTTAGAGGGACGAGAAAAAGAAAGGCACTTTCAGTCACTGATAATTGTGGCATGGCCCACTGGCCTATCCAATTTGACAAACCTGGTCGCTGCAAGAATTGTTCAAAAGAGGGTAAGCGACATGAAGTGGCAATTGGATGCAGGCAGTGCAATATCCGACTTTGTATTAAACTTGACTGTTTTTACAAATACCATCAGGAATTATTAAATTAACTTGTGTAAAGAAAGAATTACATGAAAACAAAATCTGAAAATCAAAGTGAAAGTAGAATTGTATATACATAAACCTGTTTATATTTGTGTTAATAACATTGTAAATAAATATCTATATATGATGTTAGACATTTAAAGATTAGATATTGAACAAAGAAATAACAAAATAGATTAGTGATTTTTTTTTAAACTTTAAATAAAAAACGTATATAAACATCACATTTCTGAAACAACTACACAGTTGTAAATAATCTCTGGGGTTTAACCTATATATTAGCTGCAGTAGTTAACCTACAAACTATGTGTAGTAGATAAGGCCTACATCACCAGTGGTAGATAAGGAGTTATTGAAGCAAGTTATCTGATGATGACAGCTGATTAACAGATTAGAATTATGACACCTGGTGTTTACCTGCATAGGTATATTTAATGACTTAATCAAAACTGCGACGGTAGTAGTCCAGTTTTTGTTTTTTAAATTCCGCTCCATAATGGAATAAAAAAGATTATGGCAGAATACTTTTCAGAATATAATGAGGAAGTGCTTATGTACATTTGTAAGGCATTTCAAATCAAAATGATTCTGCAAGCAATAGTCACTAAATCATTATAATAATTATGCATGTGACTTTTTTATAAATAAGAACTCGAAAGTTTGATAGTTTCAATAAATCATAATAAATATTTTAATCAAACGCTTGCGAGTTTTTGCGATTAAAATATCACAGTCTTACTCCAAGCATTTTTTTCAATGGTTAAGAATATTAATCAAATTTAGTAAAACGTCAGCTTCTGAATTCGTGACATTTTTTTTAAATGGCCAACTGTAAGTCATTAGGCCAAATTAAGGTTAAAAAATCTTATCCAAAATCAGTGAGTTTAGGAGGAATCTGAGATTATATTAGTTTACACAGAATCTCTTCCTCTTAAATCTGGAGAGAAATCTCGCAAAATCACTCAACTTCACGTACAGTTATACAGACGACGTTATATCTCCTAATAATCCAAAATTTTGAGTTTATATGGATGTCATCGGATTCAGGGGCGGAATTATATTGTTTTAAAAAAAGTGGTGGGGTTGAGAATTTTATCATGAGATATAGCGAGCGTCGAAGACTTAAGCAAACAGAGGCAAAGGGGTCTTGGGGCCGCTTACGGTTTTAAATTTGTCCAGGTAGAGGGGGCTCAAGAGGCAAAGCAATATATTTATTTTTGTTATATTTCTGGGGACCTTTTGGCCACATTTTCCTTTCTCCTTCATTTTTTCTGATTTTTTTTCCAATCTGCTTATGTATCCAAGTGAGTGTATAATAAAAGATACGACTTATTCGTGTTCTGCTTCGTATTTGGACTTCTACCTCAATTATGGCATACACGAGAGACTACATTTGAAGCTATTTGACAAACGTGACGAGTTTATTTTATATCAATTCTATGCAGCAATATACCTGTATCTCCTGATGAAAGTGTATTTGTTTATCACTTAGGTATAGTAGAGCTTGTTCCTTCTATAGGTATACCTAAGGTATCTCAGTTAGTAAAAAAGTTCGGAGTTTGAACAATTACCGTGTCTGAATAAGATTTAGAAATAGGTAGTGACTGTTTTTTCGCAAACACTCGGCTTTTGGAAACTTTAGTCACAGGGTCCTCCGAAAGGGACTTGAAAAATAATTATCCCTGACTCTGTAGACGTAGCAAGATAAAGAACCCTCTCTGTACATTTCCCCGAGCTCACGTGAATGACAAAATTACTTTAACTTTACCCTAGCTGGTGACGTCTCGATATAAGTAACATATACTTGACTGAGACGTAAAACATTATTTAAAATAAATACATTTGTATGTTATTTCTACTACGTCGACTTTATCCATCGAAGCAAATATCTTTACAAATATCTTGTTGGCATAGGGATATCACAAGTCATGGCTTATCAAGACCTCAAAAAGGTTTATGTCTGTCTCATAATATTAATAAGTAGATTTCGCTTTCACTTAAACTATCCTGTTCTATGGTATTTTATTTTCAGTTTTGATTGATTATGGCGGTTGGTGCTCACCTTCCGGAGCACACGGTCTCACTGTGGAAGTTCGCGTGCTTTACTTAATTTGAAAGTTTTATTATTCATTAAAGTTTGTTTATTAAAAACATATACTGCTGTCATATTTAAATATGCCTAAAATAAAAGTAACAAGTGTGAATAATATGTTAATTATTAATTTTAATTATTCTATGTCACTTTGTGTTTCACATAAATAAAATGTGATTAATGTTACAAAAGCGAATTGTGTACCTGCATGTATATTCTTGTTGATCAAGATAAAAAAGGTGCAAATATTTTAAGATTGTATATTGCTGCTTCATAAAAATATCGATTGGCAGTGATAATCAATAACCCTGATGCGTCTCTACCGGCAGTAACTCGTTAGCAAGTCAGTAAAATGGAACATAAATTCCTCAGTTAAAAAAATACTAACTTTACAAAGCCCATTTTAGATAACATTACATAACTTTAGTTTGCTTTTTCAAACATTATTTCAAATTTCAAACTAGAGAAAACAAATTTAGAAAACTGATATCGAAAAAATCTTACCCCTGGCAGAAGCTTTCAGGATTGATAACACTTTGAAAATATAGACATTTTCCAATAAAAAGATTCTTAAATGCCTCTGTTGTTCGCTTTTTGTTTATGCATTCCGATGCCTCGTTTAGGGTGAAAATCCCACATATAACAAAACACACAAAATAAGTCTTCATCATTGCCCTTAGTGTTTATACTGCTATTCTGAAGTATTTATACAACTACCTTATATAATCCCGTCTTATCTAGGTCAAAGATACGAATGGAACTTTAAAATTATTTTCGTCAAAAAATTACGCAATTTAATAAATACACCACCCTTTGTTAATAATGCAATATCAAATTTAACGCTGACGTGAATAATTAAAAAAAACAACAATAGCATTTGATTAACGAGGGAATACATTACATCTGCAAAAAGTGCTTTAAAGGTAATTGCTGCATATCTGGTTGTATCTATTGATGTTAATAAACGAAGAAATTGTCTGAAAAAGAAACTGGGACTTAACACTTTGCGCAATAATTGGATTTAAATGTATTTCATAAAGAACAAAAAGTACAAAAAGTAATGATTTTTTTCATAAAGTATATATATTATATTTGAATGTCATTTTTTAGCGTTGTGACACCTTGGTTAGTAATTAAATTCTACTTATATCAGAAACATACGTCGTATTTTTTTAAACTGTAGAGAGAAACAATGTTTACTTTGATTTTTTTTAAAGATTCAAACAAGGCCGTTGCAAAGAAATTAAGACTCAACATTACATAAACACTCAAAAATAGGTAATAAAATGGGTAATATATGTACAATATCAAACGATTTATATCATCATTATCAGAAACATTCGTAGTTACATAAACATGTATAATCTTACAAAGGTTGTTAACCACACTATCGCGAATAAGCATGTTTGAATACGATCAAAATAGCTTTAAATGATAAACGTTTGTTTTCAAAAGATCGCGAAAACCTCAAAATTATCAGCAGTTTGTCTGATACCTGAAGTACGCTATGTATTTAACATTACACCGCCCATCATTAAATAGCCCCCCCCCACTTTTCATACTTAATGCGTGTATGATAAAGGAACATAGTATGATTGTGTAAGGTGTCGGACAGAGTTAACATCAGCTCTGACTGATGTATAACTTTACTGAAACTTCCAGCGAATAGATAAGATCCATGATTTTTCGACAGAAGACAAAAATTTGGAAAAAGTGATGATGCAACATCACTCGAGTCTCAAAGAAGGGTAAACTTAAAAAGACAAATACCATCGATGCTTCTGTAAGTAATATGTCTAATAAATCTCCGACACCGTTTAAACACCACAACATGAACTATAAGAACTTTATACCAGAAAACATAAGTACACCTGTACTAGTAATGCATCAGATGCAAAATATGCAACATAATGCATTTGACCCTTCAGGGGCCCCTAATGTACAAAGTGAACATACAGGTAATCAGTTACATGACACACTCAGGTGAGTTAGTGAGTTGTTCTCCCGTATGGGCAATATGGACTTAAAGTTGGCCGTCTTAAAGTCTATTAGCGGCGGTGTCAACACAAATAAATCCCACATAAAATCTATTAATATTAAAAATAAAAGGTTAGAAAAGAAGATCCAAGGAATTGAAAAAAAAGTACAGAAATAATTAACAGTATGCTAACCAAACGACCAAAAGAAACCAATTGGTGGTATAAATAATTTCTTAAAAAAGACTTCAAAAGGTTAACGACCATGCTTTTAATGTGTATGCGTTTTGACAACACTGACAACGCCCCGTCACAAAAAAATGGTTTGATTGAAAGCGTTTAGATTTCAAACGTTTATTTAATGCTGCAAAAATGAGTATAACAGAATACCAAAAGATGACAAAAGAAGAGATTTATAGGTTCGCGAAATGTTTAATATAATATAATGTAAAATTAAACAAAAAGCAAGGTATAATTTTCTTATAAAGAAAGGATCAGAATTGAAAGAATTTGAAAACTGATCCTCGTTAATTTTGGAATTCTGTTAAATTAAATTCAAAAAGTAAATGTTAATGTGTGGTTGAACAAGGGATTTTTATGAAATGTTAAAAAATGTACTCGGTTTTTACAATGACTAGCGACAGTTCAAATACTACTGAAGGCAGTCAATGTTTTATTGAAGATCTTGACTTTCTATAAACTAAAGAAGAAATTATATCTGACATCAAAAATGAAGCGGGGTAAAAGTCCAGGCATTGATCATCTTACTAGTGAAATGTTTATAATCGTTGCTGAGTTGCTGACACCGATTCTTTGTAAGTTATTTAAATACATGTTTGGTAAGCGTGAATAAGTGTGATAAGTGTGGGCGGATGGTATAATTATTTCTGTTCCAAAAAAGCGACTTAAGTAACCCAAACAACTACAAAAATCACATTTATCAGTGTTTTTTCTAAAAAAAAAATTAACTTAATAATGATACTATCAGGTGCGGAATTCTGTGGAAAACTAAGTGGATTTCGTCACAGTATATCGACGACAGACGCAATTTTTCCTCTGCATGAGCTGATAATACATACTGTGAAAATTAAGATTAACTTTTTTTGCGAATTTGTTGATTTTAAACGCACAATCGACAAAGTGGATAGGCGTTTTCTTTGAATTAAACATTTAAAAATTGGATGCAGCTCCAAAATGATTGTAATTGTGAATGCGGTATACGACAAAGTAAACTTACGTGTAAGGCATAATGGAACGTATTCCGGTTTCTTCCAAAACGTTGTTGGGGTTAAATAATGTGAAGCTTTGTCTCCTTTCCATGTTTTTTGTCATTAACGATTTAGCATCGGTCCTTTTCATGAACAACAGTGACAGTAAATGTGGATGGAAATTTATTACATTTATTGTGGTTCGCTGATGATACTTTAGTTTCGCTAAATCACCAGAAATATTACAAGAATTACTTAAAAACTACAAATTGGAACATTGAAGTAAACACAGATAAAACTAAAAAAAAATGTTTTTCCAAAAAATTTGTTTTTTGGATGGCAAAAATTCAGTAATGAATAGAAATTTGGAAAGAATAATAGACGAAGTTGACTCATACATATATTTAGGAATCCTTTTGCATAAAAACGGAAAGTTTTTAAATACACAATAAAGACTTGCTGAACAAAGGTCCAAAGATTTTTATAATTTGATATCTCTTTTAAAAAAGCCTAAATAATTCTGCTAGCCAAAAATGTGATCTGTTTGATTCAATGATTGCATAATTATTAACTTATTGGTTCGAAGGTTGGGCTAAGCTTGTGTTATATAAAGGGTTAAAAATGTTACTAATATCGATGTTATTTAGATTTACAAAATATAAAATATACAAATATTTAATTGGCAAATTAAAATTAAAAGTCGAAACGGAGAGAAATATAAATGTACCAAGAAAATTAGAGTGTCTTTGTTGTGATAGGAAAACGTTAGAAATGAATTTCATTTTCATTTGGTCTGACCTGCATACCTGCCGTTTTAGCTACTCCATTTGCCAAAATACTATAATCGTTGGCCTACCACGGCCAACGAGTGTTGTTAATCAAAATGTCAAACTATATCTTTGCAGCATGAAAATGCATAATAAACTTAACAAGTAGAAGTTAAAACACATACAGCAATATATACTTGTTATACTTCTATATTACTATACATATATTATACTTACACTCTTAATATAAGCAATCAGTTCACATTTTGATGATAAGCACGGCAACTCCTTGTATTTTGACAAACCATAGATGACTTTCTTTGTTATTTTGCTGATCATTGAAATGTGGGTCGGTTAGTCATAACAGTCAATGATTTTTTTTATCTCTATTCATTTAACTGTCATATATAAATAACAACATTAATTTATATTTATATATATTAATTGTTTTTCTTGTAATTTACATATATTTTTACAATTACTGTTGGTGTTTGATATAACGTCTTCGTTAAGTTTTGTATTCTACCGCCGTCTAATATATTGTAAATATGTTTGGGCTACAAGCTGTATTTTGTTAAATGCTAAAAATGAAACAAACATACCAGTCCTTGTCAATGTCACAATCCAAAAACAAAGATAAAACTTTGAAAACTGGCAAAATTAGTTTTTACGTGAACTTCCATCAAGGAAGTGAGGCCAGGTTCTCCGAAAGGGTAAGCACCTCCTGTTTAGCTAGTTACACCCGTCATGTAAATATCATTATTAAATGATCATTATTAAATATTAAAATTAAAATAATATTAAATAAAAACAATAACTAGAAATGTTTATTATTTTAATTATAGATAAGTGCAAAATATGACACTTGTAACAAACTCCCAAAAAGATTATTAAAGTAAAATATTATTTTATTGCAATGGTCACAGTTCAAGTGAAAGTTTGGACTCCGAACAAGATGAAACTTTTACCTTGCCAAAATTTTCAAAATGCTGCCAAGTAACAGAACATGGGCATGTTCACAACTACGAATACAAATTCACACATCTTTGCACACATGTTTAAAAATGATATTAGAATACGGTGTTTCCACGGAACCGAAAAATAAGTTCTCTGAGAAACATGAAGCTTCGACTGTGTGAAAATTGTCCAAAGGATATTTAGTAACACTACCGACGGAAAAGGCATATTAGTAATATAAGCGATGAGTCGAAACAAAAGCTCCAAAACTCACCAAGGAGCTACATGTCAGAGTGCGTTATTTTCAGAAAACCGGAGATAAAGGTTCCGGGGAATGTGATCTTTTCTGTGCCTAAAATAGTAAACTGTTTTTAATATGACCGTCGAGTAAGGATCCAGAAAAGGGCAAAGTATCCAATGCGTTAATTTTTCGAAGTGCATTTTTGCAATATGGTCTTTGAACATTGTCACTTCTAAGTATGATATCCACAGACCATCGGAACAACGTTTCAAAAGCATTAAAGCAGAAAATTATCAAAATAATGTTTTCAAAAAAATTCGAGGATAAAGACTGCGCCATTTAATGACAAAAGAATAAATTGAAAAGTTGAACAGATTTAAAACTGTATAAAATGTCACACTTATGAGGTTTTAAGGTCAATTGAACCATTATCACATCCTGTGACGAGCTGGGCGCAAAATACTATCATCTCTTAATAAGATAAATACAGCAAGAGTTGCAGAGTCAATAAGTCTCGTTAAGCTTAGAATCCAAAAAATTTGGAAGGTATTCATAATCTTGCCTGATAGATCGCTACGATTTAAATTATCTAAATTATTTACATGCTAGTATACGCGATAAGTGAAAGAAAAATTATGCATTAATATATATTAGTGGACAAACATTACTTATTATGAGCATTCCAAAGAGATTAATAACCTTAGTACGGGACATATGTCCTGAGAATACTTTTATTGTATAGCTAGATACAGTGCGCATTTTAAACGTTTTAATTTAACCCGTCAAACCACGCCATTTTGTTCTTTTGGTACAGCATGATTTAAGGAGTTTTTGTACAAAAGTATATATAAAACATGTAAACAAATACTTCATTCAAGGCTTTTGATAAAACAATTTGAATTAGAATTTTTAGTTGATTTTGTAGCAGTCACGTTCATTTGGAAGTTTTTACCGTGATCGGGAAAACAAAACTCTTTATATCGAATTGTTGTTTTAGTAATGTTGTTAAACGTTTCATGAGCAATTTTTTAACTATTCCCCACGAGAGCAATATAATTGTTCTCTATGGATTACTGTAAAAACAAGGTTCGTGTATACAGCAGGTATACAAGGGTGTATTATGACCTGCCGCGTACTAGTGCGCGCTACGGATAACTTTTTGGTAACATGCTAACTCGCCGACAACAATATGCATCAGACAACCCCTAATCCATTATAATGGCACCGAGTGAGGCAGTCGATACTCCGACTAATACTAATGCAGAGTTCCAGACTAGAAGGCAGAATTTCTAAGTTTTATGTATACCCAAGCATGGATCGAATCCAGACATCCTTCTGTTGAGACGGAGCTCTACCACGAAGTCATCAAGTCGGTGTTCTTCAAATTATACGGAAACCTTCCAATATGTAGTAAATGCAAACCCTTCCGCACATTTTAACCGTCTAAATGTAAAATACAGGTGTAAACATTCTGGAGCAAACGGCTTTACTTTACAGGTGAAAGTTTACGTATTCAACTAAATTTACCCATTTTTATAATTTTAATTTTGCTTTTTAGATTTCGGACGTTTGTGTTTGATTGCAATTTATCTATACATGTATAATTATCTATTTTTTAAATAAAGAACTACATTACTAATCGCAGAACACATCTTAAGTCAGTTAAAGTTTTGAGAATGTCACAGTTTAAGATGGTTTTGAGTTTCAATCCAAAATTGTTATCCTTAATATTAGGTCCAATGATCTATTTAATTCCACAAAATCTCCCGAATGAACAGGGACGATTTAAATGTTTAAAATCATTTGTTTTAAGCAATCAAATTTTTAGAACTTTCGGGATAATGTAATGAACATATTTTTAAACGGATAACTAATTTTTATTTTATAGACAACATCTTGGAAACAAAAGGAACTGTCAGAGCAACAGTTACATAGACAGGAATTCGACCTGACTACGACCAATGCATTATTTCCGCAAATTACAACTTCAATGGTATAAGACCATACTCTTAAAATTTTAACGAGATTGAATCATACGCCTAGGAGAAATTGCGCGAAATAATAATAATAATAATAAAAACACCGAACCGGAAACGAAAGAGAAACTATACGATTTTTAACTAGTAATAAAGAAGACTCAAATAAATAAATAAATAAATAAATAAATAAATAAAATAAAATAATAAAAATAAAAATAACTAACAAATGAAACAATTTGTAAAAAACTTAAAGTCCAAACAACACTTCTAAGAATTTGAGATAAAACAATGGCCGAGTGAGTAAGCCGACTCTAGAGTTGGACAAAATACATATCGCCCAAAGACACCCTAGATACACAATGATGAATTTTTAAATTTAGATTTAAAAAAATCTCAGTTCAGTTAAAGGAAATCTGCATTATAATTAAAAATAATTTATTTACAACTGGTATTTATCAATTGTGTTGCAAAAACTTGAAATGTAACAATATATATATATTTTTGATTTACAAATTTCTTTGTCAATAAAAAGTGAGTTAGTGAGAGGGTCTTTAAGTGAGTTATTGTATAACGTCGCATCAGAATCCTTTGTTTCTGGTTTACAACGGATATCTAGAAGTGCAATAGCATTGACCTTTTTATTATAGAGGTCTTAAGTAGGATGATGTACAACTGTACAAAAACATATGGGGTGTTAGACAGATTAGCATACTGCAAAATATAGTTTACTACGCCTCAAATGCAATGAAGTTTCTTTGGCCTCAACATATAAACAATCAATGGGAGACGTTTCTAAGTTCCTAAACATATTCGTAGATCTTTGTGATGAATTGTATCAAGGTTTTTTTTTGTTTAAATACGATTGGCGAGCAGATCCATAAATAATGGATCCATAAAAAGGTTTGGAATTGATATGCAATCTGTAATAATTAAATAATGTAAGTCGATCACCACCAGATAATTGTATTGGACAAAACGTTTGAAATATCTAATGCTGAAAACTTAGCCTCTTTTAACGATTTTAAAAAGGCTTTTATCAATTTAAAGTATAAAGAATTCCTTCTAAAACATTCTATAAATAGATATGTTACACAAATAGTAACAAAAACTTTTCACAATCGTCATAATATTTGCAAATCCTTCTAGAGCATACTAAGTGTATTGAACTTTATCAATAACAATATTGATTTAAATTGTTTTAAATTATAAAAGACTTGTGTTTTCAGTGTTTTTGATAGTCAGATTTCTCCCGATTCACTGCCCATACTTCCATTATCCATCGAAGTACTTTCTATCGTTGTACTTTCTGTTGATGCATAATCCATTGATGAAAACAATTTCTTGCATTCTTCGTGTGAAGGTGCATCAGCACACTGCATCAACATTATATCCCTGAAAAATATTTGTACTGAAGTTAAACATGCTTTTGTGACTATTACCAGAACACTTGTACCGAAAAGTGATAACGATTCTAAAAACTATTGTAAAACAACAACGATGAACTTCGTGCTAAGGAAGATTGTTAAACAAACCGTCATACTGATACATCAATAAGTAGTCGGGACCAATCATTTAACGCTACAGAGTGAATTCGTCATTGCTAAAAATACAGACTTTTAGACTGAAGATCGTAAAGGTTCCTTTTGACTATTTACTAGGGTTTTACAATCTTACATCCTACAACATTAAAGGTATTGCTAATAACTACTTGTTTCTTGTAAGTCAAACTGAGTATCAAAAACGCGTTATCATACTTACGTTCCAAAATGTACGCGACTGTGTAGTCATTATTTGTCTAACCCTATTGTTTTTATAGTTTTAGCTATATTTTATAAAAATCCAATGTATTTCATATAATATGTGTTACTTAATAATATATAATTTTATAACGAATAAATTATTTTACACATTGCATAGCACTTCATTTCTTTCAAAAATTATTTTAGTACAATTCTACAGAAAAAGGTGTATGTATGTGCATATTCATATTGTATAATCACACGACCGATTAAAACTATACAAATTCGTAATACCAGCGTGGGATAGCACTGTATATTCACGCCTTCTTACGCTTTATTTGATACAACATTTCTAATATAAAAGTTCGCTTGATGTAAGCATTGCCATCAAAATTTGAACGGCTTAGGGGTGTGTGTGTGTGTGTGTGTGTGTGTGTGTGTGTGTGTGTGTGTGTGAGAGAGAGAGAGAGTGTGTGTGTGTGTGTGTGTGTGTGTGTGTGTGTGTGTGTGTGTGTGTTGCCAGGCACTTTTGCGAGTGATAAAGCACTTATTACAAATTAAGGATTGGTAAAGCGCATGAAAAACCAGTGCGCGAGCTGCAAGAGGTTAAAACGTGTCGTTAATAAAGAATTAGATATTATTTTTGTTTTTGTTGTATTTGTGATATATTTTTATATGGATTATAAATATTTCAGAGAAAGTTCCTTTAAGTTGGATTGTCTTTTTATTAATATTCTTATTCCTTATTACTACACAGTTGGAAGCTAAGCTTAATAGATGTATAAAATGGCAAAAATATATCGTGTATAGAAACTGTGCAAACAAGTAAAAAAAATAGAAAATGTTGAGAAGGTTCATTTAAAAAATATTTTCCAATAAAATTCAAGATTCATATTCGTTTTGCTTAACATGTTAATAGAATATCTTTTTCAGCTACCAAAATGATCGTCATGTCAATATCCTAATATACATGCCAATACAAAAAGTTAATAGTTTACATTTGGCTTTTGAATTTGTACTCTTCGTATAGATAAATTATTTAGTATTCCATATTAAAAAGTTCAGCCCTTTTTATTTGTGCCAAAAATAATTGACAAGTGCTTATATTTAACCGTATATCTTTTTATTTATTTCAAATAATTTTTGTAAAAGGTCCCATGTTTTGCTTTCATAGCAAAATTGGAAAAATAAATGTTTTAAAGTTTCAAAGTGGTTACTGCAAAAAAAAAAAAAAAAAAAAAAAAAAAAAAAAAAAAAAAGAAGAAGAAAAAAAAAAGAACGGTTATAACCAGCTTCTAAAAGATACTATGTGATTGATTTGCCATTGTTTTTGTGAGAAAGTCTTTCCCTAAATCAGCCCATTTACACTGGGATGTTTAAGCTAACGTTGTTTGCCCATTTAGAATATTATTTAAAAGCACCAATAAATACATCTTTTGCCACATTACTTAAGTTCTATAGAAAACACCTGTGTGCAAAAAAATGTAGATTGGTTCATGCATGTAAGTACTCCGGTTTCAGTACATTTTAGAATTGATTACATATTATTATTATTGAATTTTTCATTAGACGTTTAATGCAATTACAGAACCTATTTCAATTTACACCGTTTTTTAAAAATACAATAGATTCAAATTATCAAAGCATAACTGATATGCCTGAATGTTTGATTCATCACGCATAATTTAAGTTAAAACTGTTCTCTTTATGATTTTTGAATTTATAAAGCTCTTACCTTGGATTATCAGTGCAGGTAGTACGTATCCCTTTATCTCTCAATATTTTCAGAAGAGTCCGAATCGAATAACTTCTACAAGTTTCTCTACAAGACATAGAAATGTTAAATATTTATTGAAGATCGATTTTTTACCTATCTGGAGTGGAAAAATAAGACAGTACACTGAAAACGTCACCAGTTGAATGTGAAAAACTTACGCTTTTTCTTTATTGTCTGTGCAAATTAAATTGTTTGAACGTCATTAATATTACCGACAGTCTAGCATTTTTTATTCCTAATGCATAAACAACACTAACAGGGGTCGAAAAAGGTACTCTAATGTCGATGTGTTCATATTATAAAAAATAATCAAATAACAGGCGGGAATTTTATAAGTCGGCCTTGAATTTTTAGAATTGAAAATTATATATAAAACTTCATTATCAAAATGATTTACACACACACACACACACACACACTCTCTCTCATATATATATATATATATATATATATATATATATATATATATATATATATATATATATATATATATATATATTTCGTTTTATATTTCCTGTTATTTACAATGTCATCGACAATTTTTCATTCATTCTACGAAACTTGAGCCACAAATCGGCCTGTATTCGTCGTTACCTGTTTGCTAGTTACAATACAATTATAAACGTTATACACTTTCTATCTTAAACAACTTACCGCACTATTTCACCTAATTCATGCACCATCAATACAGAAGCTTGAGTAACTCTAAACGGGTTTATATTTGAAAGCTCTGCAGTCGCAAACGTCCTGAAAAAACAAACGAAAGTGATATTTTTAAAATTATTTTTATATTTTTATTATTTTATTATTATTATATTATTATTATTATTATTATTATTATTGTTAATTTTGTTGTTGCAAAAATTACGGTATTATCGGTTGTTTTGCAAATTATGTGGATAAAAAATCAATCAAACGAGTTTAACAACAATTCTCTCTCTCTCTCTCTCTCTCTCTCTCTCTCTCTCTCTCTCTCTATATCTCTATATATATATATATATATATATAACGCAATGGTATAAAGTTTACTATCCAACTGCGAATATGAGTATTTAACACCAAAACCTACTGTATAATTTAGATACTTGTTAAGTATGATTTGACGAAAATCAATAAAAACTTTACTTCTTAAGTTTCATAAGTTAAAATAATATAAAGCGCAAGACTTACGAATTTTTCGAAAACGATGGTGTTTTTGCTGAGTTCATTATTATATATATTATTCCACTTGCTTGTTGTGCATACTAAAGGTAAAATATAAATAAATGCATAAAATAAAAACCAAAATGTTGTTTACATGACCATTGTTATTTTATGTGCTTGACAATTATAACTTCATAAATATGAATTTTTTTTTAACCAATGGAAATACAAATGCTAATGAAATAACAGTCATAAACAGAATATAGCAAACGTAGTGGATCATTAATTTTTAACACAATCGGAACTCACTCAAACATATTTTTTTGTTATAAAATTATTATCCTTGGTTTGATTAAGTTTTGGTTTCTAAATTTTATTTTAAACAGTTTAACACAGCCGTTGGTTATATTAGTTTTACAATTACCTTTTATCATTTTTATATAGTTATTTCAGAAAATGCTGACTCTAAATTTTGTTATAAATGTCAATAATAACAACTTGTTAGGAGTTACTGAAATACTTTCAATGTTAATCTTTTTACATGGAATAATTTTAACTTTGGACACGTACATATTCCGATGCTAGTGTCCAGAATGCTCTTTCTGCGCTGGATTTACAGGTTGGTGTAATGGCAAATGATGGACAATTTAAATAATCTTCTTCAATTCCATCTAAAGCATTATAATTTCCACACCATTTTAAATTATCTGCCATGTAACCTATTAATATAATTTATATAGAAGATTTGTATGATAAAGATTAAGAACTGATTGAACGAATATTCACAAATTTCTATGAAAAGAAGATGCGTCATTTGCTTGTTTTACAAATACGCTATATACATTGTGAATGATAATCCGATGTAACAGGGAAATATGATTGGGAACATTAAGACTTAAAAGTGAAAAAAAATTACATGAAGCAACTACTATAACATATTAATGATATCAATATATTTAAATATAAGCTGTACTATAGATGTGTCATCTAGTAAATCTATTCATTGTATATAACATAAGGAATTTTGTAATCAATCAATTTAAGTTTGAGTTGATTTATATTTGTTTTAACAAAATCAGCATGTCATATTATTTTATCCCACTCTTTAGTTAGCTTTTGATATTGATGACTTTTTTCAGTAATGAAGGGTTCAAACACCATGTTGTATACAAAGCCACTAGATAATATCATTCTCCGTCCAACGTAAAAGCATTTCGAACTCGGAAATCCTGCATAGGTTATCTTCATATCTTGTCATGTATTTAAGGGAATCTTATATAGTTAAGTCAAAGAGCATAAAATGTATCAAGTAATTCTACATTCTTGTAAAAACAGCCAGATAAAGGATCCTATATGACACGACCTACCACAACAAAAACACGATTTGATTCAAAATAGAGCAAACTTTACTGATGAATTTCGAAACAATGGAATTTTGTTAAAAATCGATAATCTATAGTTTAGTAATAATCAGAAAATCATAACGAAACGTAAAGAATACAATGGTAAAATTTTTACTGTCCAGAATATTTCTATCCGTACCTGGTAATGTATTTACTAGGCTTTTAAATCGTCTTCCTCGACCTGTACCAGTATACCGGGCAACCAATGAGTACGCATTTGACCAGAATATATTCTGTAAGACAAAAACGAATTTAAAATCAAGTATTGAGTTCATACATTTTGTAAATGATTGGGAGTTCATTCAAAGAAATAAAAAAAGATTGTTTTTCCTACTTTTATTTTTAAGACAATTATATTTTAAATCAGTATAAACCGTGCATTGTATTGTAATAACCTATTGTTTCTAGCGTACATGCTAAGCAAGAAAATAGTTCTATGTTTTTACATTTACATGTATGTATTTAAACATAAATATAATGATAAACTTTAAAAAGGTTAAGTTTTTTCAAAAGAAATGATTGATACCGATGAGAGACATTTTTTAAATATTTCTTTTTTAATTTGCGATAAATTTTTAAAATGTTTTCTAATAAGAATGTCTTTATTTAAAATTTCACTAATACTTTTTCATCGTCAATTTAAAACTATTTTTTTCAAAACCAATGACTCGTCAAAGCCTTTCCGACTTCGTTTGATTTTATTTTATAACTTTATGATGGATGAATCTGGATAACGCGAACTTCAAAGTTTTTAAAACACACACACACACACACACACACACACACACACACACACACATAGTTAACTTGCCGTGTTAGGTGGGGAAGGGTCAAAAGAAGCGTCCATGAATGCTCTGTAATTCTCTTTATTGACATCACATCGAGACTGATAAACAAAGGAAACTCTAAATAAATCCCACAATTCTTTGCAGTTCTTTACGCTGGAAAAAAAATAATAAGATTGTTAAGATGGAATAAATGATGTTTATTTTATCAATCATAAAAACCTAAAGGAAAATGCAATTTTTAATTTTTTTTCTCCTCTTGTCTTAAGTGTTCGTTTATTTTTTTCACTTATGAGACACATTGACTATGCTCTCTGTAAATTTTGATATTGTCCTCGTATTTTAAACCGACTCTCGCAACAGAAAATACGGCGAATTAATCAGATCAAGTCAAAAATCAATTTGACCAAATTATTTTCTTTACTTTTTTTATTATATCACTTCACATTGTAAATTTATAACAAATCTTCTCCATTGAAAAATATCTCTTCTTTCCCATTTTTAATTGTCATTTTTATTATTATTTATTCATTTTTTTCATTTATTTATTTATTTATTGCTTTTATTTAATGATACTAAATAAAACTTATGTCAGTCTAAAGCGAACTTTATTAAATTTAAGTAAAAAATGAATATCATTCGACAATTCTGTGATCAATAATACTTTACTTTTTCACTGAAATATGTAAAACCAAGGCAGGCATTTTTTACAATTTTAACATTCAGAATTTATTTCAATTAGAAAGGAATAATAAGAACAAATTCTAAGAACCAAGAATTCTTAGCAATTGGCTTTTACTTACACTTGGCAAGACGACTCTAGCACTGCTGTAACATTATCAAGGATAACCATTTAAAAAGAAACAATACGCGACAACATGGGCTGTACCAGAATTTATTGTAAAACCAAACGGGCTACCATAATATTATTATGTATAATAATAATTATTATTATTTTTATTTATTTTTATAATGAATAATTTTTAAAGAGAAAATAAACTCAACTTAAAAGCTGATGCTAAATACATGTTTTGAAGTTAAAAACTGCATTTTTCCTATTTGTTATATGCAGTTTTTAAGACATACACTTTTACACGCACTGGTTGGTAATTGTAAGCAAAGTAGTTTTTAATCTAAATTATTTAAAGTGTATAAAGTAAACAAAATTATTAAAACACATTAATTGTAAAAATTAAAAGGTCTTTTGTAAGAATCATCATTTTAATGAAATGTTTGGAATAATTCTGAACATGTTTAGTCGGTACGAATAGGATATTGACCGAGATGGAGGTGTGCATGAATTTAAGAAACCTGTCCTCTTGCGAACGTAACACCGACAGCCTGTAGGGCTCGAGATGTTGCAGCACGAGGACAGTTTCTTAAATTCATGCACACCTATCAACAAGGTCAATATCCGACTTACACACCAAGTTATAGCACTCTCACATTTTTAATTGGGATGGTTCACATAATTTCATCTACATAAAAAAAGATATATGTTTTTTAACATTTGGTATTAAAATTGTGAAATAAAATGTTTCATTTTATAAATGTACCCGATTACCCCTTATGAATCACCCCAATATACGGAGTTCTTTGACGGTTTATTCTTAAATTCTCCCGAGTCCAATTTAGCATTAAACGTATACTGATCTTTATTACCATTAGTCTTCCATGTAAACATGTCTTTTAATTTCACTCAAACTGGCTTCTGTAGTTATTTCACGCTCCAAATTAATTATTTTGGAGTCAAAATAATTCTCTAGTTCAGCTTTCTAAATATTAATATGAGATATAACATCTGCCAAGGATAGAGATTCTCTTTCAGTCTGTTTCATAATTAATATATATATATATATATATATATAGTTAGACTTGCAATTTTTCATTTGATTTGGTTTTTTTAATTATGAAACTAAATTGTTACAATTTTAATATTATTGCTAATAATGATTAATAATGATGATGATGATGATGATGATGATGATTATACTATTATTATTATTAATATTGTCAGTGACTGGACATTTATGCATTATATGTACATTTGATTATCATCAGATATAGTATTTATATTTATCAGGTCATAACAAGAAACTTATAAAGTTGATGAGGCTGAATGTCAAGGTCATGAACAGCTTACATTGAAGTTTTCACTAAATTTTTTATGTTGCTATTTTGAAGGTTTTGATAAGTGTTAGACTATGTCCAATTATTTATTACTATAAAAAATTTAAAAGTGTTTAATTCTGTTTTCCAAAATTCCCTAAAATGGATTAACGTAAAAATGCCATTGATTAAATTTTGATTTTTAACGCATAAATTTTGTTTTTAACTTGTTCATTTCTTATACAGGAGGGGAATGTCGGCATATTTCAATCACAAAAGTTTGTAGGAACAAATCCCACTATAATACAAGGAGTGAAACCAGTTGATTTTATACATACAGATCGAATGTCACTCTGTATTATAAAAATTGGTGTAATCCTTATGAAAAAATCTATTTTTATATAAGAAAAATATTCACAGACACAAAATCTGAAATCGGCTTGTTTCGATTACAGTCCGGGTAAAATCGATCATTACTTTAATCATACTTTCGATCACATGCGATAGGCTACATATGTGTATCTATCTTTCTTAAAATATTTTAGTTTTAAAGATTTGAGTTTTAAGGAGACTAGGATAATAAATATAGCTCATTTATGGTTGTAATTATAATGAACTTTTACAACTTTAAGTAATTTCTTGCCTTTCGGGCGCTAGAGGAAGTCCATATCTGACTACCTTTCCGCTCTTTAAAGGTAGGCGGGCGTAATAATGGCGGGTGATATTACGCCCCGCTCCGATCGATCTGAATGGTTTAAATATTAATTTTTTGTTTTCTTTAACAGCCTAATTATTTACAAATAACAGATATCTGTGAATAAATTTTATTGACCTTTAAAAGTCGATTTGTTGAATAGCAGCTTTATTCGTTGGTTAGGACTAGGACCCAGCGAAAGTATTCCACATCTCATTTTGGACATCATTTGCCGTTATAAATGTTCAATGCCTATTCATATTCTCTCTCTCTCTCTCTCTCTCTCTCTCTCTCTCTCTCTCTCTCTCTCTCTCATTTGCCTCCAACATGAACACCCACCTGCCTATGGTTTCGCAGATGTTCATGTTGGATACCAACCTGTCAAAGACAAAGGCTTATGTGTATAATTGATAAATATTGGCCTATACATGTATATCAAGAACACATTTCACTTAACCGTTGTGTACAAACCTACAATTATTTACTTAGATGAAAAATATTTTTTTCAAGAAAAATTACAACGCAGTTTCTTTGTATTTTTATCTACCTGCGAGGAATTTTTGTAAACTGTTTAATATTTGACAATTTCCTTCCACTTAAAACAAACGGTTTAATTTTGCAAATTTATCAGTTGAATATAAATTTCACTACAGATAATACCTAAATTAGGTTTTACAACCACTAGTGTTAAAAATAAAAACAAGAAAAACAACATAATACAACATTTTTAATTGCTTCAATACACACACACACACACACACACACACACACACACACACATGGTTGCAATTGAATTCAATTTTTTAACTACTAAAATTCATTAATGTCTCTCTACATATTTCAGACAAAACAAAAATATTTCAAAGGGAATTAAATATTTTACCTTTTACTTGAACAGACATTTGAAGTGCCCATAACAAATTGAAAGTCCAAGCATCTTCCAATGACCAGGTTCCTGAGTTCTTCGGTCTTCCGTGTTCTGCAGGCAGGAACCACAGTAAAACAGAAAACATCAAATATGATGAAAACGACAAGATAGGTGAAAGTTTTCATATCGGCTAAAATGCAACTTTTGGTAAAAATTTAAATATCCTATCCTATATATATACTCTTTGCAAGACAAATCTATTTTTATGAGATGATTTCCTGCAATAGCGAAGTAAAAACTTTTAATTACGTGCAATTTATAAATGTATTTTATGACATAAAATGTGTATGTCTTGCCATCAATATATTTGTATACGCAATGAAAAATCTTAAGAATTACTCAGCACAATATATAGAAGTATCCTTTTTCCGGATTACAATATATCAAACCTTAACGCTATAATCTCGGAAGTCCCGACCTTCTACTTAAAACATTGTATACACAAATTTAAAACATTTAAATTCAACCTTAACATCCATAGACCTTCAAAAAGAGAACCAAGTTTCAAGTTTCAAGTTTCTTTATTTCTCATATTGCAAAAAATACAAATTGAGAATATATAACATATATATATATATATATATATATATATATATATATATATATATATATATATATATATATAACAAATAATGCATGAGTAACAGCATAACATAACTACATGTATACAACTACATTATGTTAACCCGGAGGACCGGTAGTACCGATTCTTTCATTAATAATTGTTATAAACTGAACTTAATTTGTAAAGATTTTGTATCGTTAAATAACGAATAAAACTGTAAACTATTTGGTTTGACATAATACCATTTTGGAATATACATAATTCTGTCGACGAACAAAGCAGTACAACATAAAATAAATGATATCCATCACCTAAATCGGTTTTACAAAGTTCACATAATCTATTCTCTCTTTGGATATGTTTCCAACGTCCAACTTCAATGGGTAGTTTATGATTACTACTGGTTTTACTACTACTAGTATTACTAGTTAAGGTAGGTTTTATTTCTATCAGAAAGATATGAAGTTAAAAACGATTGTAGCTTAAAATCAAAATGAGTAAATAAATTATAAGAAATTCCTCTTGAAGAGGTACAATTTGTATACCAGTTTTGTAAAAATAGATCATATAATTTTTGTTTAACAGATTTAATTAACCAAGTACGGTTGCCAAAATTATGAAATAACCATCTCTGTTCTCTACAATATTTGACCAGTAACTTATAATTCTGGTTTTGACATCAACATATAATGGTACCCTGCCTAATTCGCCATATACAATAAAACTTGGTATACTCTTTCTAACTTTTAAAATAAGTTTACAAAATTTCAAATTTACTTTTTCTAATATATCTTATTTTTCAAAACCCCATATTTCTGAGCCATACAGCAAAATTGGTAAAACCATTTTATCAAACATATTTATTTGACAGTCAATTGATACATTTTAAGTTCTAGCTTTCTTAATAATTCCATACATAGCTTAAAATAAGTTTACAAAATTTCAAATTTATTTTTTCTAATATATCTAATTTTTCAAAACCCCATATTTCTGAGCCATACAGCAAAATTGGTAAAACCATTTTATCAAACATATCTATTTGACAGTCAATTGATACAATTTAAGTTCTAGCTTTCTTAATAATTCCATACATAGCTTTTTTAGCTCTTTCAGCTGAATACTTTTTTGTACATAAAAATGATCCGTATCTACTAAAAACACACCTAAATATTTCATTTCCTTTACTATTTCTAAGTCTACACCATCAATATGAAAAAACACATTATTTGGTATTTTACCTTTTGAAAAAAAACCCATAATTTTTGTTTTATTGATATTAACCGTTAATTTCCACATTTTACAATAAATAGAAAAAGTTATCTAATTGACACTGTAGGTCAGTTATAGATTCGGACATTAACACAGTATCGTCCGCGTACAAAAGTAAAAACAACTTTAAATAAATATTAAGTTCATTTGCTAATTCTTCGCAAAATTTAACTGGTATTTGTGTTATATTTTATATACTTGATACCTGATATATTACTATCTATAAAAAATTGTTCAAGATCATTCATGTACCATGCAAATAAGAGAGGAGATAAATTTTCTCCTTGTCGTCACCCATGTTACATGAAAAGAACTCAGGAACATTACCACCTACAAATATCCTAGATTTTGTAATTTCTATACATATCAACAGTAACATTAAAACATTTACCAGTAATATTATAACCTAATAATTTTTGCCACAAACCATAACGCCATATGCATACTTTATCAAAAGCAGACTGAAAATCTTTAAAAGCACTATAAAACTTTCTTTTCTTGACTTCTAATAACTCAATTAAGGAATGTAAAATAAAAATATTGTCAACGTTTGATTATTCTTCATAAATCCCGATTGGTTTTTACATAAAATTCCAAACTCTTCAAAGAGTTAGTAAGTCTAATGCTTATAATAAAAGTAAAAAGTTTACCCATACAACTTAGCAAAGTGATAGGTCTATAATTATTCACATCATTAATGCTACCTTTATTTTAAAAAGTGGAATAATATTTCCAACCAGCCATGATTCTGGTATAGAACTTGTATTTAATACAGCATTAAACAATTTAATATATAAAGGGAACATAACGTAAACACTAGGTATAATATATTCGTTAGAAATCCTGTCTATTCCTGGAGATTTATTAGTCTTTAGATTTTTTACACATGACATAATTTCATCACCAGTGATATATTCATTAAGAATTTACCATCATTATTTGAATTAATATAATTCATAAAAACATTATCATCACCTATAGAATCAGTGCTAGTATTAATATTTTTAAAATGTATGTAAAAATCATGAACTGAAAAATGAGTATTCACTTTACGATCAGTATCATTTAGCAACATCAAACATTCTCATCAAGATTTGTACAAAAGAAATTAGGAACAGGTGGTGCGAGCCTCTATTGTTCGTAATCGCGCACTTTTTACTACACGTCCACCAAGACCCATTTCGAAACTTTATTAAACAACATTTATTTAATATTTACGAAAAAAAAATTTACATTTTAAAACATTTTTATAAATATAAAACCTTAATATTCTATAGCCTTTTTAAAAAAAGCAATTAACGGAAACAATAAAATATGCATATTATGTGAAAACTCAATTGAAAATCCATTTTGTTCTCTAAAATCTCATGGGAAATGATTTGCTTAATAACAAAATTGAAAAGCAGTTTTTTTTAATTAATCTTATAGAGCCTAATTAATTTTATAAGAGATTAAAAACTTCGTAAAGAGCGTATGCATTCATTGTTTCGAAAGAAAAAAAAAACAGCCCCGGTAAACTGCGGTGAAATAAGCTTTATTTTTTGAATATGTTAAGCGCGCTAAGCGGAAGTCGGGCCTCTTTCACAATTTTCTATTCTGATTTTGACTAAGTCTTTTATTTAATATCAAACACAAACATGGAAGATCAGTTTATTTTTAATGTAATTATGTTATGCATTTAACATTAAATTTCTTGTAAAACGTACTTCTTTCTTTTACTGAAGCACAACGTCAAATTACGCTACAATGGCATCGTATACACTGTTTCTTATAAAACATGTTCTTGGCAATATTCTACCTAACAAACAATACAAAAAGTGAAATCAGTTTTAAAAAATGGGTTAAACTCTTTGAAAACATTTATTTTAAAACCCCACCACTGAAGTAAATGACTGTTACCTGGTAACGGTGCCAGCAAATGAACTCTAATCAATTCACTAATTGTAAATTAACACTTATTTGAAATTACAATGCACACAGAGAGAGAAATACGCGCCCGCAGGTTTTATATATATATATATATATATATATATATATATATATATATATATATATATATATATATATATATATAGACTAATCAACGTGATAAATAACTCAACAGTTTGACAAATAAAGTACATGACTTCCGCAATTAATTATAAGTTGATAGCACAGGCATGTTTTATAAAAAAAAAACCAACTGCTTTTTAATTTTGTTATGAAGCGAATACTTTCCCATGGGGTTTTTGACAACACAATGGATTTTCAATTGAGTTTTCACATAATATGCATTTTGTATTTTTAAAAGCCTATTTACTCACGGCACTTTTTAATGGAATCAGTATGGTTAGGTACAATGTCGTTATTTTCCGGTTTATCCCAGCAAAACTTCTGAACGTGCAGATATTAAAATAACAAGAAATAATATTTGCTCGTTATTGTGTCAAACATATTCATATTTATAAAAATAGTTGCATTTTTTTCTGGTTTTGAACAAACTTTTTTTAAGACGGTCAAAGACGGTTTGATGAAATTGTTGGTTAAAAATTAATATGTCAAAACTGTCATAAAGCTTTTTTTTTAAATTTATCGTGAAATACATTCAAAAATGCTGTATGGCAAAACTAAAAGCAAGATACTCCTGATTACGGATGCGGTTGTAGATAACACAATAGCTTCTTTTTATGGTTTCAAATCTAATCTCATTTGTCTCTGGATGTACTCAAAATACGCATCATTCAGGGTTAAATTTAGTCCATCTTTCAGATGAGGAATTGTTCTTTCAATACAATGACGAAAACGTGACAAAAAAGGGTTGATTTCTTTCAGTCAAGTGTCTATTGTCTCTATAGGATGTCATTAGCCTTTTACGAAGTGTTAAGCTTACTCTCCGATCAAACACCTGCCATATGATATATCAGTGCCTGCTTCAAAGTTTTTGAATACTTTAGAATTTCGTAGAACACAGGCGACTTGAGTACAACCAAGGTAATCCTAAATAAGCATCATTTACCAACAAACTATCGTCAACAACAAGCTGAAGCTGAACGGAAGGGTAACCTTTCCAGTAATAAATTATGCATCACCCCTAGACAGTGATAGTTGGCAATATGTGTTCCATCTATGGCACATACAATGTTTGGAATGCCATACATATGAACAAATGCATTAGCTACTGCATTTTCTATGTTTTGGCATCTTAATGTACAAATGTGAGCTTTTACAATTCAATTCAACTATATTTCAAGTAAATTTAACAATGTATTTACTGACCCCAAACAAAAGTGAAATTTTTCGCTGACTGGTGGGTAAGTATTTAGCTATCAACCTGTTCCAGTGCTATGTAAATGTTGGATAATAACCCGTCAAAGAACTAGATTAATATATAGAACCAAGGGTCTTTTAGTTTGTTTAAAAATTAGCATCGTAACCTACTTATAGTTTACACCGTAGCCTATCTTTGATTCTAGATTTCTTCCAACCACGTAAGAGAGTTTGTTCACCAACGGATGGTATTTGTTATTACTGTCCATCCTACGTGTATAGACTTCATAACAGAGAGTGTCACATCAACTTCCACATCCGTTACTTTTAAACTTGAATTTTGTACCGCTCATAATTTCGTCTGTATACCAATTTATGGGGGTGCAAAAGGAACTCTGTCCAGTCAAGTGGTTGAAACTCACTAGTGAAGCTTGGATATATTTCAGTCATCTAGAAATTTGAATTTTGAATGACACTGGTATGTTGTACATGCGTAAATTATTTTCGGTAGTATAGTGTCCATACATAGTTACTCCAAGAAGTGCGGTAATTTGTCTCATGTCTTCAAAAGCAATTGCTTGTATTTTTTTTGTTCCCCCTTCTAAAGTGTAACCGATTACTGGTACAATGTGCACATTTGTCAGATCAAAGCTTATAAGATAGTCTGGAATATTATTAGTTTTTACAATTTCAGAAAGCATAGAAACTCTTCCTTTATATAAGAATAATCGTCAGGAACTTTTCGTTCTGCTGTTTTATATAATTATTACGTCTCCAGAATGGTTGGAACCAACTATTGGACAAATCGTTCTTACCAATGTTTTATGTACAAAAAGATCATACAAAGCCGTTTAGAATAAATAACTGAAAGGGTTGATTTTTTAAAGAATCTGTCTCTCTTTATAAACGGAATATGAGAGTTATTTCTCCTTCAATATGTATGTACTAAAACCAAAGAAAAAGAAGTATGGCGGATTGTTAGGATTTATTATTATTGTTATTATTATTATTAATTCAGGTTATAATTTTCTTTCAAATATAAACTACAAATATCGCTATGTAATTAATTATCCGTAATTTCTCAGCAATCAAGTTTTGTCGTCAAGTTAATATTCTATCACTTATGGTGATGCGGTCAGTTTTTGGATAGTGGTTGAACCAGAGTGCACAAACAAAAGCCAACAGACACCAGCATGTTACTGGCAAAATGTTTCACGCTATGATCCGTATAAAGTTGAATTCGAATTTTTTTTTCTTATAGCAAAAAGACCTATAAAAAGGGTCAATAGTAAGCGTTGGAAAAAAACGTCAGCGACATCGATGCTTTATGTTAATTAAGTAATAATTTTTAAAAAATCTGAGCTATAAACGTAAAAAAATAGTTTCATTTCAAAGATTTCTTGTAGCATTTTCGAAGTACGATTTGTAAGCATAATAGAAAAAAATTGACTTTGACTTTTGGAAATTTGTTTTACTAACAATGGCAAATATTTTATTTATAAAAACGATGTCGTCCATATAGTTTTATATGAAATATATACACTACATTATGTAAACTTCATTTACAATATCGGCTGTCTGAGTTGTAATATTATGTATGTGTTGTACGGACGGGACAAAAATGCAAGGAATTAAAACCAGATATTACGGACCTTATTTGTCCAAACTGGCATAACAAGGTAAAGGAAAATGAAAAAAAAATATTCAAGTCATGCAACGAGCAATTTGTCAAGATTTATAGTTCAAATAAAAATTTTAGGACATTTTACTAAATTGTAAGTGTCACGTTTTCCTTTTTCATGATTTAGCAGCATTCATATTAGAAGTGGGTGATGTAAATACGCATTATGACACTAATGAAGTAAAGACTTTAGAAATGAAGATTTATCGTAAATGTTAAATTTGATGATAAATTACATAATTGTATTCATTTAAAATTAATTATACCACTTCGGGTTATATAACCAATCTATAACAACTTCAACCCTTCATGTAATGATAATTGCCGAAATTATTAGTACCATAATAGATAATTATTAAGAATACAAATAACAAACTTGAGAGAAAATCTGAAGAGTTTAATTTGTGTTTTCGTCATATTTGACAACACCACTTACAAATAATTAGTTAGAAGCCCTATAAAATTTTTTAATCTCTGACTTTTTCTTCAAAGCATTCCTTAGCTGGATTTGGATTTATATAAATTTGAAACTTTAGATTCATTAATTTTCAACTGTTTGGCTTTTGTTTTTCGGTCTAAGTGTCACTAATGTTGAATGAATTTCCGAAATGTACACATATGGCACATCAAAATTTAATTGGTATATGTGTTATATATCTTCACTGATAATAAAAAAAATAGTTAAGAACCGTTTGAAACTTAACAATGTTTCCTTGATAGCTTGAAATATTTTAATATAGAAAATACTGAATTGTCTACTAAATATGATGTTATAAAATATATTGGTTGAAATAAATAAGTTTTTTTTATATTATTGTAAGACGTACTTTATAAGGTACTATTATTAAAACTATATTCAGAACAAACAGATGACTTTGACTTTTAATTTTTAATTGTTTCCTTGGTTTGATATATTTCTATTTTTTCTCTAATATTTACGTTTTAAAATAAGAAAATTATATTTCTTACTCTTAGTATTAAAAAGGAAAGAAAGAAAAATAAAATTTCTTGTCCTTCATTCTTTCGCACTGATATTTCAATGATATATATCCTGACAGGTTTTTTGTTATTTCAAACTTCATGTTCATGTTCTGCAATTCCTTAGCATGTTCTCTTGAGGATAAGCAAATTATATTCCAAACAACCCTTTTTACTTGTTAAAAGTACCAAATACATTCGTAGCTATTAATGTTAGTGGTCGATGTATAAACTTTTTTTGAGGATGGAGGTATTCGTTGGGCATCAATTAATCGTTCTTTAGTCCGTACGTCAATAAAAAAGCAATTAACATCCTGTTTTTCATAATCAATATGTTTAAGGAAAAAAGTGTTAGACTTTTTTTAAGAATTAACATTTATTTCATTATACATGTGCGTAAGTTTAGAAACACTGACAAGTTATCCACTTTTTTCAAAACGATTCATAAACCGATTTAAAAACAATTGTTGCTTCCAATTTCAGCTCAGATTATATATAGTGTCTAAACCTTTGCCTACGTATCATACATCTACTTCAGCTAAAGGAAACACAGTGTTGAACAAAACCGTCATATCGCTTTCAATAATAATAACTATTAAAATTTTACTAAAGTGTAGATGTAATATCAGAATTTTAATTCCTTGATATCTTTGAATACATCGAGACTGGCAGCTACAAATCGACAAGATATTATGCTAGGATCTGCCAAAAGTGGCAAACTTTAAACTGAGGTGATTAGTCATGCATTTCTTTGAACAGGCCGAAATCCGTCTTAGATAGTAAGACATCTTTGGCATGTTTGTTTTTTGGTACTTGTAAGTAAACTTAAGCTTGTTAACTCCGTCATTGCAATTTAAATGTTTAATTTAAAATAATTGATGGAAACTGTACAACTATCACAACTTTTTTTCAAGAGTGCGTATTAGCAGCTGAATTAGATTCATGTTACAATCGAAGTTATCATGTTTTATTTAACCGACGGAGAAATATCAATTTTCAAATATTAGACAAAAATCGCTTAAAATGGAGAAAATGATAAAACATCAAATTCGAACAAAAATATTAAGAAGAGGAACAAAAATATACATTAAACTTTTTATATTCTACTGTATATATAAAGAGATTGATTACTGGTCAAAGAATAACTTTGTTACGGTCTTCAGGTTTCAGCCTAACTACTTGATGCCATTTTATAATCATGTTCGGTATCAGTTCCACAACTTCCTTATCGTTTTATTATTAAGTTACCCTATTCAATGTTGAAGTAAATCAAAATATATTTGTTTGCGAATAATATACCATTCTTTCATATTAAATGAAAATCGTAAATACTACTACCTTTTTGATAAAAATGGTGAACATATGGACACTTTTATCAAAGTTGTAGAAAAGACACTTTTCTCGGTAACATTAATTCCCTGCACTACAATATGTTTTTAATACAATTTTACAAACAAAGCAATTGTAAAACACCTTTGATACAGTTCACTTTGAGACGGAATCGTTTGTAACACAGAAATAAATGCGTCTTTCCAAAGTAAAATGCTTCAAAATTTGCTATTAACTTATCACGTGAAATTAAATTATCATTACATCATTGGCAAACCATGTCTAATTTTTATACTTAAAAAACTAGTATCGGTTATAAGCAATCAGCAGTAGGTCTTTAAACGTTTTGGTTCAAACTATAGTTCTAGTTTTAAATTACATAGTAAAACAAACAGGAAAACATTATGACCTCTCTCATTATTGTCCATATCGTATTCTAATGTCATTGATTAAAAATTGATTTCTGTTTTTTAGCGTTTAGTACAAATAGGTTATTCTGACCTCTTTGTTTTGAAACAGGTGCTTTCTTAGCTTAATTTGATTAAAGACTGGTGATGACTATATTAAATGTTATACAGAATTATGATCATAACAATTTTTTTACAAAAGTTGTATCAACTTTATCACTACTCGGTTATATATGGCATTGAATCTGAAAAATACAACATATATGTTAAAAGAGTCACAATAAAACCAAAACAAACCACAATTAACGTTGAAGTTAAAAATATAGATATGCAAAACCTTAGTCTTGTTTGGGATAATGTCCCCATGACAACATAATGGCACTATCTATACAACGTATTACAAAGTGTATATACATGAAATATTAATAACTAACTAACGACAATATTATGATCCGATAATTGTATTGCATTCTCATCCCATTTGCTGAGATATGTTTCTAATAGCCAAATCCCGATATGAAACCATCAAGGGATCGTTTTTTGCAAAACAGCAAATAAATAGATAATCTCCTAATGTCATAATTTAGTAATAATATCTTGTGAAACATAAAACCGCATCCATGTCGTTTTTATCAGCAAAAATTTATATTGTAATTTGCACAGCGTGTATAATACAGCATGATTGGAAGAAGTAATTTTGTCTTTGTTGGGCGTTTTTCCATGAACTTCTCTCTTGATCTGAATTGTGTTGATTGTTGCTAAGTTGTTTTTGATTAATTTTATTTTGTTTTAGTTATTTTGTTATTTTTCGTTACAAATATTATTCTATTCTTTTTAAATAGATAGATCGAAAATATTCGGGATATAGTATTTTTTAAGAATAAATATATACAGTTTTTAAAGTACATGTACTTTGAGAAAAAAGATAAATGGACTAGATCGATACAAAGAACGCTTTGACTACAAAACAGTAATATCTGATCTTATAAAATCAGTTTAATAAGTTTACTTCAAGTTTTAATAATTTTGAAAAAATGTTAGCAGAGCTTTTATGATTATCGAAGCCTCAATGACCAAGTGGTTTAAAATGCCGATTTTTGATGACAAGTAATTTTGATCTTCCTCTGGTGGATCCTAGTAGATATTTCTAACCTTTGGTCAGAGTAGGACTCTAAATCTAATTTGTACTTCAAAGAGGGTCATATCGTTTTTTTTTCTTAACAACATTTCAAGCATATACTTCTACGGACTTTTAATGCAAAAAACATGTCGATAGCCTGGTGAATGGCGAGCCAGTGCGTCAAATTCTGTCACAGAAAGGTTCTATAAAGATAAACATTGATCCCCAAAAATCATATGTATTCATTTAATGCGGTGACATCGAAAACATAAACACGTCAATGTATGCTTATTATTTATCTTCTACATATTGCTATGTAGCTTAACACCTCATTTTAGGAAATACATCAGTAAAATTCTAATCGGATGTTTTTTTTAAATCAAAATTTAACACACTTATCCATGTTCAAATCATATCCAGAAAACAAAGTTAGAGCTTTGGAAACTTGCAAGGAAAGCGAGACCGAGTACTTCGGAAAGGTAAGAAGCTACTATCGCCACGTTAGAAATCAAACTGATAATGAAATTTTTGTTAAATTAAAGTAAAGACAATTGAGAAGCCAATTAAAATTTTATTTAAACCCTAGTCAATCCCTAGTACCTTAAATATTTTCGGAACCTTCTCTAGAAATCTTTGTGATAACTTCTCAAAAGTTTTCTTTGATTGTTTCAATTTCTTTTTAAGTGGTTCCGACTCGTCGTCGCTTTTGTTGGTATTCAAGTTTAATGTATCAGTTATTCAATCTCTTGCATCACCGTTGATGTTTGTAGACGTTTTTGTATCACCCACGCCATAGGCACTGCTTGTTGATGGTTCTTTTTGACTTGTAAATTTTCTATTCTTCTATCAATAAATTTGAAGTTGAAAGAACTGTCAATTTGTTCATTAAATACGATTGAAGATGTCGCACATATCTTAGTTGTATTACATTTGCTCGGGAAATGTTTTTATATCTTTGTCCTCTGTAGAGTCCTCTTGATTAACCAATTTTGACAGTTCTGTTCAAAGGCGATCTTTAAGCTGACGGATACTGGCAGAAGCATACAACTGTGTGGCGGCATCGGATAGATGATGTTTAGTTTCTTGCACAAACTCCAAGTTGTCGTCGTGGACACCTGTTAGAAGATAACTTAAACTTTTCTTACAATGTTGCTTTTACACTGTTTCTCCTGAAGTTCTTTTTAACTCTCTACAACACATCACCATGGCAACTGTCTCTTAAAACTCTGCTCTATGGCGATTCTGAATTCTCCCACGAACTTAATTCTAAAATATTTTCAGCTGTTATTACCATCATCAAATCCAGCAAAGTTTTACTCAATCTTCTTAATTAAATTCCTGCAAGTATATTCCATTTATTTATTTATTTATCAGTCACGTTTATTTTCCCCAATCACTCACACCTTTGTAAATACACTTTTATTAGTTCATGTTATGCGTTAAAATCTAATGTTTGTCATTGTTATTATTTCATGTCATATATTGTTATTTTGTTACTCGGAAGAGACAAAATCTTGAATTAAATAACTCCATACCTTTTGTAAAAATATTTATTGCATTAAAATGTTTAAACTAGAGCCATGACTAGTGAATTTAGAAAGTCTAAACATTTTGTTTAATATCAAGTATACACGGATGTCATTTTAGAGCGTGTAAATGCTTACTAATTAAAAGAATCAAATAGAACATCTGCTTCAATTTTTTACGACTTGCCAGCAGTTTATTTTATGCTCGCACTTTCTAAATATAATAACATACTATTAAATTTTAATTTTGATTTTTTTTTCGAAAAAAAAGAAAATACTAAAAGAATGACGTTTCTTAGTAGTTATACACATTGTAAGTATTAAACTTATAAAAAAGAGCTTAATTATTAAATTGAAATACAGTCCCTAAAATATAGACTGTATAAAAATATGTTTTAAATATGCGTGATCAAACTTGCGTCTCACCAAACAGACAATATTCAAAATATTGAATATATTTGGTTTGTGCCTTGTTATGTAATAATTTAGATATTAACGACCAATCACAGTCAAGAATAATGTAGTGATAATGGGAAATTGTGTGTAACAGAACCATACTTGAAATCATCAAATCTTGTGTATGAGGCCTCAACAATTAGCAAAAGATCGTGTAGGATTAACATTTTTTAATAACCAAACGATAAATTAAAAATATTTCACCACCTTATAAGATTAGGATGAATAACAAAACAGTTAAAATAATTTGAATCAAAACAATATTTAAATAATGGTATAACAATTCTAAACTTGACGGGAAAATTTATTTTCTACGATTATTATTACTGTTCGGTTATTTTGTACCTGTTGATCAGCGTTACTTCCCTTGGTGTTGGCAATTACCTTAAAGATTACCACCAATTACCTGTGAGGTTTTGTTATGTCTGTAGTATATAACGAGATTTGCCAAATAGCGATGTAGGTTTGATTAAGCTACTCGGTTTGTCTGATAGTTTTTTGTGTCTGTATGATTTGAGATATGTATATCACTGGCAATCATACAACCGTCATAGTTTTCTTGTCAAGGTTCAAAACAAAACCACCCGTACAATCATCAACTTACATAGTCTTGTAATTAGTGATAATGATATTATCATATGACATCTATAATCAAATAGACTGGTAAGTATATCGTTATTTTGATATACTAAGACTAATACTTCTAGACAACCATTGAGTAGATGTGTCTTGTATTATTTTATCAGAAAATGACTTATTCTGTCAAATAGACATCTATATTATTAACTATTCGTTATATGACTTTTGGAGATAATTACTAAATAGTTGAACACAATCAACCAGAAAAATGTATTAAACATTTCACACTGCCAAAACTTAAAACAATATGAATCTGACAAGAGGAATTCAATTTGCTTGATTATCAAATCGATGAATGTGATACTGATTGAAATAAATGTATTTGTACATCCGAATTTGTACATCCGATTAATATTTTTAGGTTTTTGGAACGAATATTTCAAGCGCAATATAATAAAAAGATCTGTTTGTGCTTAATGTATTATTTCGTGTTTGTATATATTTGAAATATTTTTTTGAAGAAAAACCAAAAAGAAATTCAGTTATTCCTGTCAAAAAAATAAACATGTTGACATGCCTATTTCGATTAAAATGTCCAAAGTGCACAAATTCAATTTCATCCTGATGCAAATTTTGAAGACCAATGACGGTGATGACCAACAATGCTGGCACAAAATCCACTGTCTCATATTTATTGAACGGACTGCAAACAAAAAGGCTCTGAAAATTTCATCATCAAACGTTAAGCGTTTTTAAGAACAACAAATCAGTTGTATTTTGGGATGAACTTTTCAAACAAACAATCGGTATACCAATTGACAAAAACAGTGTACTATTGCTTGCAGATTTTTTTTCTATGGAGCAAAAACGTTATTAATCTGAAAGAAGACTCTCGCCAAATCGTTCAGCTCTCTAAACAAATATATACATGACTTTCTATCCCTTAATAAACCTGAATTTGGAAAAAATGCGAATATGGGGTCATCTATTCTAGAGTTCTAAAAAAGAAACGACTGGTTTAGATTTTTAACTAGGCAACATTTGTAGCTATGTGACAAAAATAATGACTTTAATTTTTTTTGCCGCCAACCTTCCGTTTCCAATATTCTTGCTTCCTTTGTGTATTGTGTATTTATTAATTCATAAAAGCTTTTTCACACTACGGGAAAAAAACTTACAACAAAGCAAGTTACTTACAAATGAATTTTTGACTCAGGATTATTTTAAGGCTTATCGAGGCCTTCAAAAACTGTATGACCGTCATTACAATAATCAGTATGATTTTAATATTTACAAACTTGTCCCGGATATATTAGGTGTTTTTATAGTTTTTATGTTCTTTGGCGGACTGTAAAAGTAAAATTGGTGGCAAACTTTATGCAATAGAGAATATAGTGATTATTAAGGAATGCTACTAAAAAGAAAACAGCATGTCATTAAATGAAATATCCCAAATAGGAACACCGGAAGTCATGACAACGACTGATAGACCAGACAGTAAGTTACTTATCAATGAGATAAATTATATAATCCTTATAATTAAAAATATCAGTTTTAATGGAAATAAAGTTGAAAAAAGGTTTTTTTCCAGAAGTTTGTTTTTTTTTTGTTTTTTTTTAAATTACATTAATTTATCACGAACTGTTTTTACATATGTCACAATACTTCCATGTGAATGTTTCTTCAGTGATAAAGAAGTTTAGGTTCTGCGTGTTGTAGAACCCTATTCATTTGTCTTTGGATCAGTACATAAGGTGTGTTTTGGAGAGATTCCATTTGTTCAATGAGAGAGGGAATCATTTTAAATAGCTGTTTGCTAAAATTTTAAAATCCTCATTGTAGAGAGTTTGAAGGCGTTTCCGCATATGTCCATTTAAGATGCTATAGAGGGTTAAAACGTCTTTGCATTGTATTTTTCATACGCTTCGATGGATCAAAGTACATATTTTAAAATATAAACCTGGCGACAGTCTTTGCAACAGAAAACATTAAATAATTACAAGTTAATGACATAAACGATGAAAAAAATCGAGCGAGAAAAAGAAAACTATCGAGGCAATGTGACTTGAAAACGTCTGACTAATCAAAAATCGCTGCCAATAATGTCCAGTGATGTGAATTTAGTTCTATTATATTCCATTATTTTTCAATCGTTGTTACTTAACTTCTCGCATTAAAGTTCAAGTTTAATTAGCAATGACTCAACAGCCTCAAAATTGGATGAATAATCCGTAAAATTTTAGGAAATCTATTATTATTATTATAATCATTAATTAAAAAAATTGTTATGACGATATTTTAGTAGGAAGCATTGAAGCTATCGCGGGTCTCTTGTAATAAAAGCCGGTATACGGATTAAAGCGCAACGTCTCACTCGGGCAGATCAAGGTTTGTGAAAATTTGATAGCTGGCTTGCCGGATGTCGATATTGGCATTCTAAGTAGAATCTTATAATTCAAGTTTTTAGGTTGAAAAAAACGTTTCGAATAAGAATTGTTTTTTATTAATAATGACAAAAAAGCTATGTATAAAATCTAGTATCTGCCATAAAATTATTGTGAACAAGTGTTACATTTACGCATTTATCATGCTCTCCATAACCTAAAGGTAGAAAAAAAGTAAATTTTCTTTTTTTTATCTTTGCAATCTCTTAAAGGCACGACAAAAATCGAGCCTATGTCTGTATGACATTTACAATATTTGCATAGCTACAGCTGGCGGCAGGAAAAATCATTCTGTTGGAACAGCATAATTTGACTGACGTGAAGCTCCGCAATCTTAATCAATCATCTTTAATATGACAGACGTAAAGCTCCGCCAACATTCGTTGACACTTCTTTGAAAGAACATAATCCCTTAACTTATCTTAAAAAACATTTATTTATCTTTATATATTGCTATAATTCTTAAATTAATTTTCGCATTTAAACTATAAAAGAACAAGAAGGGACAGTGGAATTTCTAGGCATCGATTAGTAAATTGAAGATAATGAAAAGTCGATCTGCGAATTTACGTTATTATACGCACATACTATGTCATATTTGTAACGTCGCACTTACTACGTTATGTTTCTGACGTCAAACCCTGCCGCGTCGCATTAGTAACTCAATGAAGTTATGGTGATTGATTTGATAAGGTGAATTATATATAAGGAGAAATAATTTGATTGTAAATTTTAGACTTTAAATAGATAATGTGACCATATGTTAAAGACGTAAATCATGGTTACAGTTTGCAATTTAATAAAATCCTATAGAGATTGTTTTAGATCTTTCGAAGAGGACACTGCTATAAATGATATGTTTTTGCAATAAACTGAATTTTGGGACTTGTCTAATATATAAAGATAATTACAGTAATCTTGTAAAGACATTGAGTATAAAATAAATAAAAGACATTTACAACTGTAAGAAGTTTTGTTTAAAAGATGACAATTTTGATATATAATTATATAACTTAGATTTATCAATAGTTTTGACAGTTGAATTGACAAAATAGATGTGTATTCTTTTAAATTTCATTTAATTGTTATTTTATAACTTGAAATTATATGTTCATTACTTTCGTATTTCTTGAATGTATAAATTCAAATATTTATAAATCACTAAATGAACCCAATTGCGGGTCACTACTTCAGCTCAACAGGGAAAAAAAGTTCTGAATATTATTGTTTTTGTTTATCGGTCGGACTATTGTTGTGATATAAACTCGGTCTTCAGTACTCTTACCTTTTGATTACATAAAAATACAGACAACTTACTGTTTGTTTTTCCAGCTTCCAATATATCAAACATATCCTGCAGAAGAAAGGTTTAATGATAAAAAGTTACCAGATAGATGTAGTTAATCAAATGTATTGTAGAAATGTTTGACATAAAATTCTAAATAATTCATAGGAGTATTGGAAATAACCTTGTTTTGATTAATAAGTTGTCTTTTTCTTTCCAAGAAGCCATCATTCAACACACAAATGTGATAAATAAGGCCTTGTCGTCTTACTCCTTATTTTAATTTCCCAAAAAGCTTAAAAAATAACAATCAAATCTAAAACGTAATACATGAAATAATATCTAGTTATAATAGTTATGATTGTAAGGCTTTACATAGTGATATCACTCAGTAAAATATCTGTATCGTTTAGGATGTTTATGAGGCAGGTTCTAACATTGTATATATTTACTATTTATGGTTTAGAATACATTTGTATGTAAACAAAATGTATTCATAATTCTTTGTTCAGAATATATATATATATATATTTCATGTTAACTATCTCTATTAAAAATAAAAAAAATATAAGCTTTGTTAAATATTCTAATAAATTATAAAGTATCTTTATTAAATATATTGTTTTTGGTTGACGTGTTACCAAATCACTGTTTAGAATAATTTGTCAGATGCATTCCTTCAATAGACTTCAAAATAGCAAAGCGTAACTTTTAAGTAATTATAGATATAATAATCACTGTTGTTTACAGTTCCTTTGCAGAGTTAGAAAGATTATCTTAAAGTAGTATATTTAGAACAAATTTGGTTATTCTATCATTAGTGACCATGGTATAATGATAAATACAAACAAGCTAGGAAAAAAAGAAAACAAGCCTAGAGACGATTTTATAACTCTTCAACAATTTACATTTGCACCGCATCTTTCGTGTAAAAGTTCGAAGAACTGCAAAAAGTGTAGAAGAGATTCTTGGAGAAATTATGTCTCCAAGATAAATTCCCGCCCACCCACCCCCCCCCCCCCCGCCCCCTTATTAAATAAAGTTTGGAATATGGTGAGTAAAATTATAGGAAAAGGTTATTCCAAGAATGTTAAACACCTTAAAATAAATGATACAATTTTAACATCTGAAAAAGACATCTCGAACAAAATTGCTGAGACGATATAAAAAATCGTCTTCAGCTAATAACACTTTCAGAATTTCAAAAATATCAAAAGATCCAAGAACAAAAAAAACTGCCCTTCCAATCGGACAATTCTGAGCAATATACTAATATATTTTCATATGAGGAACTTAAAAATGCACTTTCCAAAGCACATGATACGGCAGTTTGCCCAGATGATGTGTATTATCAACTTCTTAAAAATTTGCCTTCTCAATGTCTTTTCACTTTGTTAGATATCTTAAATGATATTTGGCAGAGTGATACTTCCCCATCATCTTGGCATAAAGCAATTGTTATTTCTATTCCTAAGTCTCGTAAAGATCACTCTGATCCATCTAATAATAGGCCTATCGCCTTAACTAGCTGTGTTTGTTAAATCATAGAAAAGATGATTAACAATAGTCTCGTTTATTTTCTTGAGTCTAACATCTTTCTCAATCATATTCAGTGCGGTGTCAGGCGCAACAGGAGTACCTTAGATCATTTAGTTTGCCTGGATTCATTCATTAGGAATGCTTTTATTAATAAACAACATGCTGTTTCAATCTTCTTTGACCTAGAAAAAGCATATGATACGACTTGGAAATATGGCATTCTTAAAGATCTGCATGATATGGGTTTGAGATACGATTCTCCTACTTTTATCAAAAACTTTCTTGAAAATCGAGATTTCCAAGTTCGCTGAGGTTCCACCTTTTCTGATGTTTTCGAGCGGTCCCTTAAGGAAGTATTTTATCAGTTACTCTTTTTAGTATGAAAATTAACAGCTTAGAAAAAGTTTTAAGTAATAATATAGATGGGTCTCTTATCGTTGATGACTTTGGCATCTCCTGTAGAGGAACGCATATGCTTGTATTGAATGGAAATCTCAGTTCTGCCTCAATAAAATACAAAAATGGTCATTGGATAACGGTTTTAAGTTTTCTAAAACAAAAACATTTACAATTATTTTTGTAACAAGCGTAAAATTCATAATGACCCGGAGCTGTATATCAATGACAGCCTGATCAAAGTTGTATTTTAAAAGTTTTACCAATACAAATTGGGGTGGTGATCAACCTTCATTGCTTCATTTGTACAGATCGCGTATTAGATCGAAACTTGATTATAGATTCATTATATATGGATCTGCTTGACGCAATTCATCACCAATGTCTACGTATTTGTTTAGGAGCTTATAGAACGTCTCCAATCGATAGTTTATATGTTGAGGCTAATGAGCCTTCATTACAATTTAGGCGCATTAAACTATCTCTGCAGTATGCTACAAAATTATATGCAAATCTATCTAAACCGGCATTTGATCGTGTTTTAATCCTCCTTATCAAGATCTCTACAATAAATGGTCAAGACTATTGCACTTTTAGGTATTCGTTTAAAACCAAAGTTGGAGGAAGGTGGTTTACACCTAAACCTTATTTAAAAACACAAATTACCAGATGATCCTCCTTGGATTTTGAATCAACCAAAAGTCAATCTGGATCTCACAAAATGTAAAAAGTTGGAAACGAGTGAAGAAGTTCACCAGCAGGAATTCACTCTCATTAAAGATAAATATACACTGCTGATTCCTGCTGTTATTAGATAGAAACTTCGAGAATGGTTTTTGAATATATACTGATGGATCAAAAGATAGTGGTCGGGTAGCCGCTGCTGCTATCTCGGAGACGAAAAATAAATATTCGTCTTCCAAATGAAAGTTCCATATTTACAGCTGAGGCTAAAGCAATTTTACTTGCATTACAATAAATTTAAAAATCGCCTCATACTAATTTTTTAATATGTACTGACTCTTTATCAGTCCTTCGGGCAATGAAGAGCAGAAAATTAGATCACTCTCTAATCGTGAAATCCTGGAACTGCTTACATCTATTACATATGCTGTTTCAGATTTTAATAAAATTATTAAATATTGTTGGTTGCCTAGCCATGTTGGTATAAAAGGCAACAGTAAAGCCGATTCAGCTGCTTAAGCAGCATTATCCAAACAAATAACTACTTGTTTTGTTCCTTATACTGATTTAAAGCCATTGATATTCAGTTAATTAACGATTAATGGCCAAGTCATTAAATAGCCAGGAACACATTAAGCTTCATTCAGTTCAGCCCTGTCTGGGATTTATACCTTTATCCTAGTACAGGAGGCGTGATAGTGTTGTTCTTCGGCGCTGTTAAAGCGGCCATGGTTATTTTACACACTCGTTTATTTTAAAGGGTGAACAACCTCTACAATGTGTTCTTTGCCAACAATCTATTCAGCACATTTTGCTGGATCGTGTTGACTTTACAGATACAAGGGGTACTTTTATTCAGCTATTCAGCATCATCGATGCAAGATCTTTTTAGTAATGTCCATGGGCATGAAATTTCAAACTTCATTTGGGAAATTAACTTATTTGGTAAAATTTAATTGTTTTACTATTATTTTCCAGTGTTTTATATATAAATTTGTCTGTGATATTACTGGTTTTTATTAGTTTGCTTTTCGGTAATTATTTTATTATACAAATAGATTTACATTTATTTAGATTTTTATTGATACCATTGTATCTTTTACATTTTTCTAGCCGCAATAAGCTGCAAAATTGCTGATGCGGCTCAAAACAATAATTTACTCACTCGCAATCTTTATTGACCCTAAGTTTCGTACCTTTTACTTCTCTTATTTTACTGGTTTTTCCTATTTCCTTGTATTTAATCTTGTTATCAAGTTCTAGGTTGTGATGGTAAAAGAGTTCAAATTTGTATAGTAAATGTTTTAGTAATAAATGTTTATTTTCTTTTTACTTAAAATTACTTAGATGTATATTATTTCGGTATTTTTTTTAAAAAAAAAGCTCTTCCCATTGCAAATATCTATGTCTAAATGTCTAAGTATACTTACAGTACAGGCCTGTCGAAAGTTTAACACTGAGCTGAGGAAAAGGAGCCGAGACTCGGCTGCCGAAAGGCCGAGCTGAGGACAGCTAGTGGCCGAAAAGTTGTCAACTCTGGGCCCCTCGGCAACTGGAATTGTCCACAGCTCGGCCACTAGGTAGCCGAGTCTCGGCAACTCATTCGGCTCCTCGGCTCTTTCAGAACTGTCCACGACTCGGCAGTTCATTCGGCCTCTCAGTAGCCGAGTCTCGGCCACTAGCTAAATAGTGTTCTAACAATTAACATCTGAGAGATTAATGTTTAACTGTAATAAAATATATCAATCGGTAATGATAAAGACTTTAAGAAATAACAATAATAAATTTTAAAAAAATAATGATTATTAAATTAAATTAAATTAAATTAAATTAAATTAAATTAAATTAAATTAAATTAAATTAAATTAAATAAAATAAATAATACAATAAAATAGATAAAACCATTAAATAAACGGATGGTGGAAAAGATACTTATGTGATTTTTTTTCAGCAATTTACATCTTAGATAGATTAATTATATATAATAATAATAATAATAATAATAAAATATATCATTCGTAAATGATAAGGAATATAAGTGCAAATTAAATTAATAAAATAATAATAATAATAATAGTAAAATATATCATTCGTTAATGATAAGGAATATAAGTGCAAATAAAATAAATAAAATAATAATAATAATAATAATAAAATATATCATTCGTTAATGATAAGGAATATAAGTGCAAATTAAATAATAAATAATAATAATAATAATGATAAATTTCAAAATAATAATAACAGAAATAATAAATAACTTAATAAATAAATAACAATAATAATACAAAAGTAATAAATAAATAAATACCATTAAATACATGAACGACGGAAAAATAGATATGTGAATTTTTTTCCCAAGAATTGCATAAATCTTTTATATTTCGTTATGGATCGGGATTTTAAAAACAAAAAACTGAACTTCTGCCATCGCAGTTTTAATTCAGTCATTAATGTACCTATACTGGTAAACATCAGGTGTCATAATCCTAATTTGTTAATCCCCGTCATCATCAAATACCTGGCTTCAATAACCGACGTTAAAACCTTCTCAGTACCATGACAAAAGAATGTCGAACAAACGGAGTTTTATTTAAGACACATTGTCTCCGAGATCGGCCAGACTGCAACACCTGTCATCAAACTTTCGATTTAGAAGAAAGTCGTCTAAAACGCTGCAGAAACTTGATCACTGACACTGTTTATATATAAATATTATCTTCTCTACTAATTTTCCTACTGATCTCTCCTTGACTTACTCCAGAGTTAGATAATCTCACAATTTTCTCTCTAAAATATTGCGATATACGCGAAACTGCAGGTATGTTTAATGAACTGATGTTTTCTTGATAACGATCTATGGGTCGAGTGGCCTAAAAATGCCGAGGAGCCGTGCGGCCGAAAGGTGCCGAGCAGTCAAAAAGTGGCCGAAAAACAGCCGAGCGATGGACAGTAGCTGCCGAAAAGGTGCCGAGCTGTTGATTACTATTCGCCGAGACTTAACTGCCGAGGGGCCGAGACGAGCTGCCGAGTCGGCACTAATTCGACACTAAAGTGTTTAACTTTCGACATGCCTGTACTTGTATACTTGTATACATAAATATTTTTAGTATAGAATGAATGAATACATAACTGTTTACCTAAAAAATCAAAAAAAATTGGCAATATTGAAATTTTTTCAAAAGTAGTCAACCATTTAAATGATGCATGTATATTATAATACTTCAATTCAGTTCTATCATACTGCATAACGTAGACTTAAGCGATCGTTTTCAGGTTGAACTCCAATAACCTCCGCATCCATAGCAACGCTAAAACTGAAGAGCGTCGCTTTTCCTCCAGCAAATTTCATTGGTTAAAATTGTTACTTGATGACAAATCCTACGATGAAGATGTTTTAATTAATAAGAGTAAAGAAAAATATTGTTTTATGTTTAAGACTGTGATTAAATTAAAGTAAAAGGAATGACTTTTGTTTTTTATAAGTTAAGTGAGCCATAACCTAAAAACTTGGTTCACATGTTTTTGTAATGCGCTACGCGGTTTTTTATTTTATTTTATTTTTTTGTTTTTTTATATATGTATATATACTGAATAATACATAGTCTAAATTCATTTTGAGATTAATTTAGCCAAAAGCAAAACAACGTTTTGTTTACAAGAGGAAAATCTAACTAATACACACACACACACACACACACACACACACACACTCACCGGGTAAACCAGATGTCTTCCACTGAGCCACCAAGTTTTTAAACAATTTTTTTTATATCTTGAATCTTAATCATCTAAACTGGGTATAGGCACTGATTATTTATATTTTGTAACATTAATACCCGTTTATTTTTGATGAGCAATACAGGCAAGACATTGGAAAGACATTTCTCATCAGTGACACTAGGGGCCGACAAAGATGAAAAAGAATAAAATAAATAAATATTAAAAAAATTAAAAAGCCAAGCAGTTTAAAATTTATAAAACCAAATCGTATTTAAGCTAAAATTCGTGAAACACCTTGTTTTTGTTACATTAATTCTTCAAAATGTATTACTGCAACTATCAAATATTCTGTTGATTCGCTATTTGTATTTTCAGTCAATAAAATATGATCACTTGGTCTTTTATTAACTTTCAGTTAATAAAATTTAAATAAATACTTTGCAGTCACTACAAACCTTAAAACTAATTCAGATTTTCAAAAATAGCTTTTACTCTCCTATTTTTCATTAAATGTGTTGACGGGATATTCTGAAGTATTGAAATATGATAGCGACATGCAAATCGTATTAAACAGCAAAAGTTTGCCAGGTAACGAGCTGCACACTTTACTTAAAGTACTATTGTTTGCAATAATTGACAATATAACAAATGTATCTAAAACTGATATCCATCCTTATATTTTTCTCTTCTGTTACTTAGCAATAATATTAAATCATGTCAGAAGAAAATTTTATTAAGATATGATTTAAGAACGTCAATGAAAAAACAATAGTAATCACATGTGTCAAATTTAATTGGACACGAGTAGTAAAGATGAGGAATTTAATTTATGGATCTAATCATTGTAAATATATCACTTGAATATAAATTCATAACGAATGCGTGACTACAAAACCTAACTCATTTTTGTTGCCAAAATGTATAATTGTAATCGAACCAGAACTTAAAATTAAGTGTATTTATATCAATGTTGACAAAGAAAAACTTATTGTGCCATAGTTTGTTTTGTTATTCTATTATTGGTAAATTACCCGAGTTTAAGAATTGTCTTTAAGCAAAGTTTTTTCTGCGACTTAAAATACGATACATTTATGTTACTTGTTGTGTGAGGTGTCTCGAGAAAACTGGTATACTGTTGATTGTTGTAAATTAAACTTTAAAAATGCACATGTACTCATTATGCTTAACCATTCAATAAAAAAATATAATAAAAAGTGAAAAGATTAACAGCAAATTTGCATTTAGGAGCATTTCAAAATTCTTTGTAATTGAAACAAATATAATGTACAAACCATATGCAAAGAGTTAGAAACATTGAACACTTTCGGGCTTTTTTGTATGAAAGACGTGCAAAAATCATCTTCATTCCTAATGTTTATAATTAAATTTTAGTTTTTTAAATATAACGCATACATAAAACATATATACAACATCATACATGATGGATTCTGAAAAAAGAGTAGGCAGCTTCTATACAAGCCAGTTTCCATGATGCTTATTAATCTAAAGTTTGATGTGGGATTCAAATATAGCTAAAAGGAAATAATACTTATCATGTTTAAACAAAATGAAAAGGAGAAAATGAAAAAAATAATGCAAAAATTCAACAATTTAAATTTATGCTGTTACCATATGAGTTGGTTGTGACATAGGACAACCATAAAATTTCAATAAAGCAATTAAATCATGTGTAATATGTATATCTTATTTTATGGTACTTTATACAAATCGCTTGAATTGTATGATAAAATCCTGAACACAAAAGAATATATCTTTGTTTTGGTCAGCTGTAAGTGTATTTGAGCCGTTAAAAGCAAGTGTTTGTTATCTGGAAAGGAAGTCTGTCAATTGTTGTATTGTCGTATATGAGCCCTAAAGGGGGGCTTTCTAATAGAAAACGATATGCGGTTTCTGATGTTCCACAAATACAGTTAGGCGTTTTAGAAAGATTTCTGTTGGAGAGGACTACATTCAAGACGTACTTGACAGTATAGAATTTCACATTTACGAGATCCATAGTTTAAATAGTTTGGAAGCATGTGTGTATAGTTTGTAAGTCAGAAATGAGAACACGAGAAGCATCAGTGGGATCATCAAAAACTAAATATAGAAACGTATCATCTGCAAATAAACGTATATTGCCATCTACTACGTCATATATATAAATATAATGAATAAAATATACGCTTCTTGAACCTAATTCAAACGATTCTGTACTTTTTTGACAATTACTATTTTTACAGTTTCTATAGAAAAAATAGTTGTCTGGAACTTTTGTGCATAAAATATCAGCTAAGTTTTGGAGCATGATGCCAAAACTTGTATTAGATTTCGTAATATATTTCGATTTCTTCTTATTATTATTATTATAAATATTATTATTATCTTAAGTCTACACGGCTTATAAAAATATTCAAAAGAAGCAAAATCCTTAAAACAATTTGAAAACTCTAATTACATGTAAAGTAATGATAATGGAATTTTATTTATCATATGTTTTTCTTATACCTGTTCACTTTTATGCGCTACGTTTGTACTTAGTCTATATCGAGGCTAAGAAAGGTAAAACACCAAGAAATATGATCATTTTAAATTTTTTATTACTTTTATTACTTTCTTTAAATAGCAGTTTTTCGCATTTTTTAAACGCTTGCAAATATTTAACTGATGTGGATCTGTTACAGGGATTTACCAAAGTTTACTTTTTGTTTTGCTACGCAGATTTTTTACAGTTTTTAACGGACCTTCCATACGACAAAAGTCTATTATTCTAATGTTTTTGGGGTTAACGCACTTTTATCTCAGACATTAATGCGAACTAATAGTGTTTAATATGTGAGAGCGATGGGGTATGAGATCGTGCTCACTAAGTATATTTGATTATTATTATAACTTGTAGTGTTTACTCGTTTGTCCGTCAGTCTTTGGTTTTGGCAATCAATATCTTTACGTAACTTCAAGCATATTTAATGATACCGAATTGCAACACTGATAAACTGCAGGTTAAACAATGCTGTAGATTCTGTCTCTATCATTTAGATTCGCTCCAACTTCATGTGTAGAATACCCAGTGATGCTGAAATTATAAACTGTTGTAATCAAATTGGTTTTAAGCAAGTTTTGTAACAGTATTAACTATGAATATCGTTAACAAGCAGTTTTGATGAGCGTTTTAGTTTCTTAATATGGCTATTAATTTTTTTCCATTATATCTCTGCTAGTACCTACGAATATAGAACTGGTATAACTTCTACAGAACTAATCTGTGAACTAAATAGGCAATTTGTCACATTATAAGGTTCTTTGCTTTAAAATAATGAGCTTATTATAAACTTAAAAAGGTACAATAAAACACTTCTTTTGAAATAATATCAAAGTTAATGTCCTTCTTTTTTCCTTGAACTGTAGAGCTAAATCTAATAACCCTTGTATAACATCTTTAATTATACATGGTTCTATTGAATTATTACAATGCATTTATAAAGAAATTCACTGCCTCAATTATACAGTCCATCATCTGAGTTAAATGAATCATCCGATGATATCTTAGCTTAGGGGGACTGCCACATTACCAATAGAAATTTGTATAGCATGCTGATATTCTTGTCAGATAGAATCAATTATGTTTTTCCTCACGTTTTTTTCTTGTAAATTTTTGAAGCGGAAAATCAATCATGTCAGGGATATTGATATTATATTTCATATTGTTTTTTTTCAAGAAAACATCGGTGTATCGCAAAGAAGGCCAACAATAAATCAGATGGTAAAGTTTTACATTATTTCAAATAGGCATTTATATAAACTCATTGTAAATCATTTATATAAACTCAACAAACAGAAAATTTGTTAAACCCTTAGCATGATTTTTAAATGCGAGATAAAATGGGGAATGGAAATTATCTGTCGTAATGTCATTGACCATAAACCGTGTGCCAATAAAGAGAAACATCAACTAAATTCTACTTATGAAATCACACACAGTTATCATTGGCTTATGTCCAAAATCAGAATTTTAAGAGAGATAAAACTTTAAAACTTTGCTAAACCAATTGTAAAAGTGAACTTTCAACAGGGCAGTAAGTCCGGGGACTCCAGAGGGGTAAACAAGTCCGGGGATTCCAGAGGGGTAAACAACTTTTGAATACATTTGTGGGAATTAAAAACGTCATTTGAAACCTCATGAATACGAGTCAGAAAACTGTTTAGAACACGTCGAAATCAAGATGAAAATTATAGAATAGTAAAACGACAGAAAAAACGTGTAGAAAAACAAGTAGTCGAAATAAAAGTGCCGAAACAAACACTAATCTTGCAAGTTTATTCTGCAGAAAAATAAGTATGCGAAATGGAGAATAAAGATATTATAATTGTACGTCATACATGACATACTGCCAAACTATATCTCCCGCCAGTTATAATTGACAACTATCAAATGTTTTAGATTATTTTAGTTTGAAATGTAAATTTATGTATATATTACATGTACTGTAGAATCATTTATTTTACAAGAGTGAAGATTTTGTGGTTTTAAAAATTCTTTTTGGAGAAATTTCGTTAATTGAGTTTCTTCTTTATATAAAATCCAAGTTCTCTTGATGTCGTTAAAACAAAACACTAACTAACAACCTCATACACAAACAAATGTACGTCTAAACTGATTTAAATGTTAAACAAATATAAGATATAAGCTGTGTCTTGACATAAAAAGCTAAATAATTTTACATATTTTCATAAGATTTAAAGGTTAAAAACTTTATATATACTAGGCATGCCTTGAGCCTTAGAAAGGTACGTTAATTCAAGCAAACCTAAAGAATACATCGTGAATTATTGTATGCATACTTGAATATGATTCCCTGTGTAGTTTCAGGTCAAGGAAAACTATCCTCATTTTGAAGTATTCTTCATTTACTGTTATTTCTTTCATACCATAGTATACTACTAAAGTTTATATTCTGACCCGGCTGGTGATATTCATATGTCGATTATTGTCTGTAACAAAACGCCAGAGAATGTTTGATTGAAATGTCACAACTAGTACAAGGTATATCGAAGTGTCTTAAGCTTTGGTTTTGACAGCTGTATAGGCGTTTTAACGAAATGATATACAAAAGCTAGGATTATCGCTGGTGGAAATATATTCCTGCTGGGCCCTGTTTTTATAATTAAGAATAAAGATGTTGTTCAGTGATAAAGCTAAAAAACTTCTTTTGTTATAACACAAAGGTTTATTTAGCAAAATCTAAAAACATACGTGCTTGAAGTATATAAGGCCATGAAGCAAAAATCAGAACAAAAAATGATAGAAATGGAGCGTTCAGATTTTGTTTAGTGCAGAAAGGACTGATTATCACACCTAAAAATAGATACATTTTAAAACAAAATAAAAAATAAAAAATCCGAACCAACGCATGGATTTGAAAGAAGTTACGATTAATATGAACAAGTCATTTTTGTATCTTTAAGCAGATCTACATGACTGACGTGAAACTGAAAAAAGCGGGTTTAAATATGATTGATCGTTGTTCAATGTTTAGGTCACGACCTCTGTTAATTTCTTTTCGGTACATTGTTTCTTTTCGTTAGACAGATTAAGAAACTTGGTTTATGAATGAGGAAATACAGTATTCTAATCATAAGAATTGATTTTTTTTCAGTCATAGAGTAAAATACTATACTATACAACAAGCATATCCAAAATAAACAGTTCTGCAGTTCATTGAATTTGATTATTTTAGGATCTTGTTATTACTAGATGATCCAGAAGAAATTGACAATCAATTCTTAATTATAATATAATTTTCTGATATTTTGTTTGACAAGCTCTTAGTCCTTTTTTATCAATCTAACTAAAAAAAACCTATTTTTTGTAATAAGTTATTAAATTAAACATTTATAAGTAAATTTATTCTATCATAATGTTGTTATTCGTGCATAGCTATTATCAATGGAGTTATATTTGATATGATTTTTTGAATAAAAGTTTTGTAGTTATCGAATGCTTCAAATCAAGTTGGATTTTGTTATTTTTTTATGTTTGTGACTCGAAAAAAATATTAGAGACCCTTCATTCTAAATTTTTTAAAAGCTGTTAAACTATATGTGACAGGTCTTAAAAATATATAGAATACCGTGATTCTTAGTTGAAAATCTGAAACTTTCGCGGTTTTTTTTTTTTTTTTTTTTTTTTTTTTTTTTTTTTTTTGAAGAATCGTTATTTCAAGATATACGCGAACTTTTAATTTTGCTTTGTTGGATGATGGTTGGTGCAAATGCAAGTAATTTACATAAATATAAATATTTCTATAAGTTTAATTTTCCAATCTAGTAGCTTTAGAGAGTTAATTAAATATATATATATATATATATATATATATATATATATATATATATATATATATATATATATATATACGGAAAAACTAAAAACTAAGCTAAGTCTGAAATTTTTGATAAACAGAATTATTTATTTGGGAAATACTAAAAGCAGCCATAAAAGGATAGAAAAAGAAAAAGTTAAAACAATAGAGAAGACACTGACATAATAAAACATATATTATTAAAATTTATTATAAATTTTTTATTGCACTTTAAATATGGAAAATTTTTTAGGTATTTCAATACTATTTTATTTGCTTAGATGTATATATTTTACTGTAAGCATATAAATATTTTACATATCGTGTGTCATATGTCTATGTAGGCAGGATACTTCATAATGTATTAAATAGAATCACTGTATATAATGTGTATATTATATGTATATTTAAAATGTGAGACGTTAATACACTATTCTACTACTACTTCTATATTTGAATACAAAATACTTTGAGCAAAATAAAATCAATTTCATTTGAAATATGAATTTTGTAGTTTGCGAGCAATGTTGGGTGTCAATCTTACTTTTCAATTATGAAAATATTTCATATTTAATAAGCCCACTCAAATAAATTAAACACAGTTTAGTATTCTGAGATAAGTTATTATAGAGATTTAAATTACAACTGTTACATTCACCTTACATACGTTTTTAGTGTTTCGTCATCGAAAGAACTGTTTAATTTCAGCTGTAATGTTTAAAAGGAGTTTAAAAAAAGATTGCGTGTCCAGCTTTAATGTAACCTGACATATCTATTTTGAAAAGTTCTATTATCCTGCAAGAGATAAAAATGTTAAAAAATACGACAAAAATAACTTATTACATCGTTTGAAAAAACAAGTGATGTCATGAGACATAAGAAATATTTGTAAAGAAAGAAATGCTATTGAAATCAGACAGAAAAATCAATACAATAAAAGAGGAAGACTGTCATTCTCAAACAATGAATGCGGACTCTTTAATGAGAGCAAACACAACGTCGGCATGAGTAATTGGATTTTTACTGTCATAGATGTACATATTTGGAACAAACATGTATGGCAAACTATGGAAGGCATGATTAATATCTAGTGGGTTTTTTTTATATTTAGCCAAGCACCATTTGATTTGAAAGCATATTATGCCTTAGCTAAATTTAATATGTAACATTTAAAACAGTACACCAACGATTTGAACTGCTGAATTTATAATTGCCACATATCTTAGTTGAAGTGTACACACGGTGTTACCGTTGATATGCAAAAATTTGATATATTGTGTTTTAATTGGCACAAACTCAACATGCTTACAATCGGCTTGTAAATAGCTTCATATTATAAGGAAAGTTTAATAGGTTGGCTCAATGAATGTTGACATAGAAAGGAAAGTTCACGCCCTTTTCATATTGTCAATTTTGATAAATATATTTTAGAGAAAATTAAAAATATATATCATTATTTTTGTTTTACTTTACTCGATGTTTGATTGCAATTAAAAAGATTAAATGATTTCACTGATTTATTTTAACTATTTGTTAAATTTTATTAAGATCACGAAATACCTTCGACTCGAGTCAGTAGAAAATACTCTATTCGTGAGCTGAACAATACACAAAACATTCTGGTGTAATTGTTGAAGTTTTTATGGAAAGCCTCATTAAAAATAAAATAGATTTAGTTAAAGTTTGTGCATAAATCGTATGACCTAATTTCGGGAACAAAACGTTTTCATTTTTCATAATATTTTATAATCAAAAGTGGAAGCATTAACAAACATTTTTCTTACCTGAACAACTCAATAACAAGTCGTCACATTTTCGGGTTAACCTATTCAATTAATTTATTATTTATTTATTTATTTCTCATAATTGTAATACAATACAGAGAGTATATTAATAGTATATACCAATACAAATTATGACATAGACATAACACAGACAAATAAGCAACGGAATAAACAACTAACAAGTAACTGATAACTACCTGGAGGACTGACTTTCTCAAATATAAGTTTTATAAGTTTGCACAAGTTATTCAATACTATTGCATTTGAGGACTTTAACAGCTCTTTGTATTTGACAGTATTTGGATTTTTGTAAGATAGTGAAGAATGATAATCTAGCCTTAGAAAAAACATTGCAAATACCTAATAATAAATGATGCGTATTATTTGTATTTCTGGTTTTTAAAAAAGTAGGATTGTCAACCACTCTTGAAAAAATATATAAGTTCATCTTTGAAAATTTACTCCCCTTTAGTTTGGAAAACTAATAATTAGTGTGTAAATGCATGGGTTTGTTTAAAAAATGTATTTTAGTTGAAATGGTTTTATCGTATCATTAATTTGTATTATTTCGTGTTCTTGGTTGCATTATATGTAGCTACGTATTTAATACCGAAAAAGTCTAGGAAAAGTCTTATCAATCCCTGTGATATTAACAACATTCACAAAACAAAAGCTGCATTTGAGATCAAGTAATGATCAACTTTAGTTTATATAACACAAGTATCTGTTAAATTGTGATGTGTTATTTTGATTTTCCGACAATCGTTCCTCATCAGTGACACTAGGGGCTAAGAAGTTTTATAGATAAAATCGTAAGCCAAACAGTCGAAAATTAAAGAATGAAAAAAATTATCGAATTTCTATTTCGTTACTAAAATTAAGTACATGCTATATCACTGTAAACATAAATCATAGAAAGTAAATTTAAAGTTATTTGGCTTTAATATACAACGTCAATGTTGAATGTCTTCATAACAATTGAAACAATTGAATCGCCTTTTATCAATTAAAAAAGAGCTTATATCTATAACGGCTATGTTAAGGTATCTCTATTTTCTGTCCGATGAACTATGTATCTCCTCATATTAGAACTGTAACACTTATTTCAATTTATAACTGCATTTCAAACACGCGTGTCCTTTCACTTGAAAAAAATGTAATAATTTTTTTAATTTCATTGATACAAAGCTACATAGCAGTCAAATTTTATTTGTTTGTTTTACTGCTTTTCTGCTGTGTCTGTTATGTACCTAATCTAGGCGTGTTTTTAAATATACAAACATGTATATCCTCGTTTGGATTCAAGCGTTTGCTTATCTCGTTTTTTGCAAGCTTAGCTTTTTAGTACGTACATGTTTTAAAGCCCTTAATGTTTCGCACATACATACACTTGCTCGTTGCTTTATATTCAATAGAAAACCAAGCTCATATATTTAATAAATTTGTACCAAACGAAAATACCTTAAATACAACTGAAAAAAGTCTTAACACTGCATTTAGAGACCGAGTCGGTATCAAAACTTTGCTGTTAATTGCAAGGTATTTCCGACGAAACAGTTTAGGAACCTGTTAATATATATATATATATATATATATATATATATATATATATATATATATATATATATATATATATATATATATATATATATAATGTTTTGTATTCAAACGCATCTTATACACGAACAAAAAAATCAAATATCTAACCAAATACCTTTTAAAAGAACTATACATATTATTTCAAAAGCTGATTAAATATCTGAAAGAAACATTCGCTCCTGGGCCAATTTTTATTGTTACCTGAGTGAACATGATTGATACGAAGCAGTCTTCATTCAGATATATGTTATCATCAAAGAAAGATGCGGCTGATACATCATAGTATAATAAAGAATGACCAATTTATCTGTTCCTTGCAGCACAAGATAAATCATAATTGAATGTCCGGCCTGGACATAACACATTTGATATAAATCTTGGTGTGTATATTTCTATTTATTGTTACAGTTAGTTTGTATCTACATAGCTCTGTATAAGTCTGATATGTCATACATATTGAATACTACAGTATAAATTCCTATCAGGTTTTCTAGAATAAACCTTAGTTTTGATAAACAAATAAGATATCTAAGTATAGTTATGAACTTACTAACTTAAGATATCGCTTGATACTATTAATTGTTTACACAAATCTTTTATTTTTTATGAGACAATTATAGTTTAACATCCGTATTTTTACGACTTGTTTGCATGTCAAACCCTGGCACAAATTCTATCTTCCGTTAGGTCAAATGATACAGCATTTCCCATTAGCTTTTATGAGATGTTTTTATGACTTTTGCAATGCTTTATTATCTTTATTATTGTCTTATTAGGTTAGCAAAACATTGCACTTTGGTACTTATCAATATTTATAAGATGCACATCTGCTTTATTAAAGTAGGTAATTTAGCAGTAACTGAAGTTCAAAACAGTATATGAAATTTATATAAATGTTATCTGTGGATCTATCAGAAAACGTCTGTTATGTACATGTACATGTAACGTTAAGATTAATACGTAATCCAACTGTTATATTAAATACATGTAAACACAGGTGGGTGAAGTTTTGAATTACAGTTACTTTTAAGTTGGAAATTTTATTTTTATTGGAGTCAATCAACAAAACAAAAGCAAAACAAGACAAACAAACAAATCAAACCCTCCTACAAAGTCCAGAAAATTTTGAAAAAGGTGCAAAATCCTACATTTTGGTGCAATCTTAGCTTCATTAAAGAGAAAAATATCTTTCATCCAGATTATCGAATTATTGGTATACAAAAAACACACAATGCCTTATCCGCGATATTATCTCTACATTCGCAAACTAACGTGTAAGTTGTAGGTGTGGATGCAGGATACTTATCGATAAGGATAAATCGTCATGTCACAGACACATAAATATATATACATGAATATGGACACCTCCCTAAAGAGGTGTCCATATATATATATAATAGATTTATTTAAATCTTAGCGGAACTTTTTCATTGTGAGCCGCTAACTTTTATGTACATTCACACAGTGTAAACCGCCTTTGCTGGTTCAATAATAATCTTTTACAACTAGTCTTCCTTATTCACACAAGTATCGCATCATTCAAGTCGACCTAAGTTTTCGGGATTGTATCGAAATATATTACTCGTATCCAGTAGAAGTAATAGTTCATATGCGGATTCACAAGTTTAAAGAGTATTTAAAGCAAGGATAATGCATGAATGCATTACACACTTGTTTAGCAAGAAAGATGAAAAATCAGTATTAAATAAACTAAACTTTAAACGACTAAGAAAAACACTGATAAAGTAATATATGTGTTGAACTAAAGCAAGAAACTTCCAATGATCGTCTGATAAGTATTTCGTGCTCTATGTCTGTTAGAAGTACTGTTGAAAGAAGAGAATGTATGTTATTTCAAAACAATAAACGTTGGCTACTAACTAATGAAGCCTGAAATATCCTGACATATATAATACAGTTCTGCCAAACAAACTTGTTAATTTGTCAATAATGAGATAATAAGCCTTCTGACGGCGTCTATCAGCTGAAACTAATCAGAAAATACCATGAATTGCCACACATGATAAATTTACAAAAGGAATTTCTTTTTTTTTCTTAATCCATCAGATTTTTTTGTCTCGGTGCTTCAGGTAAAAAGCTCAAAGATATTTTTCGTTTCCTTAACAACACTTTATCACGTTATCAATCATTGTATTTCTATTTATTTTTCTTGATAGAAAACCGATCCAAAGCAAGATTTATTTTTCGTGTATTGAAAATCTTACTTAATCTCGTTCTTGTTTTCCGAAGTTTCGTAATTGTAAACAGCTGTGATAATTTAATTATCACATGTTATATATTATGTCGTAAAAAGTAAAATAATTGAATTCCAATAATTAATTTCTTGTTATTTATATCAGCATGCCATGTCGAAATTAAACAGCTAACGGTAAAGAAGTTAATTTATTGCTTATAAAATCATTACCAGTAATTGTTTTATTAGGATATTCTAAATGTCATTTTAGCGTATCGTATAAAGAGTGCATTTCTGAATATATTTTTTCCATCGTTCGTAATGTGAACTTTTTGTCTTGTAATCAGTTATTTAAAAGTACTCATGCATTTAGTTATAATACTTGTAGTATACCTTTTGTACTTTCGTGTTTCCGATCCTTTTTACATTTTTGACTTAAAATACATGGCAATTTAATTATGTTACATTGCTTTAACTCTGACATTTGTAATACGCAATGAGCACGTTGCAGTTGAACAGAGAAACAGCAAATCTCATTTACATCAAAGAAGGTATTTTGTAAATTCGTTGCAATGATATGGTGCTTTCTCAGTAGTAACGTGACTTATTTATATGTTGCAAAGGCTTAACCGTTAAATGCAAAACAAAAAACCCCAAAGCCTATACCGGCATAGACGTAGGTAAAATTGTAAGTGATAGAGTGCAATTGTTAAATATAGTCGTAAAAATTCTAGTCATTGAGAATAACTGGTTTTCTATCAACTAATAATTTTAAAATCTTATTTAATTTACTTCTGTTCCATATTTACATATTTTAATTTTTAATATTTTCTAGCCGCGACTAGCTGCAATAATTCTGATGCAGAAACTCACTCACTCACTAGTCACTGACAGCTCAAAGAATTCAATGACTATGACAAGTTTTTTGACTTCTTTTTCTTTGGATAAAATCGAATGTTTTTAGAATAAATCGAACGTTTACCCTAGAATATGCAATTTCACCTTACTTTAAATTGATGTATATTTACATGTATTCCATTAACAAAGCGTAACAGGTGTTGAGAATTTAATCGGTAATCGATATCAGGATTGTTTATGATACCGCTGGAGATGCATGAATCATTTTAAGATAGGTCTGTTCCATGAAAAGTGTTTCTTTATTAATGAACACATTCTTTTCATGATTTCCTGTTTAAAGCATGTCATTTAGATTGATAAGTGTAAGATAAAAAATAAATGATGAACAAAAAGTACAAATACTAGAATATATATATATATATATATATATATATATATAACCGTTATATGTTGTCAAAGGCAAAATCTGTTTCGATGTCCTTTTTGGAAAATTTGATGTGCTATATATGTATATGTCAGTACTGCAGTTAATGACCAGCAAGTATTCATCTAAGACCATTCTCTGACATTTCTCACTATATGGTTTTTCTTATTGATACTATATTTTTGAAACATTAACATTTATATTCAGATCAAAATTTAGACTTACAAAAACCCGTTTGGCAATATCTTCAAAAGATTGGAAGAAAACTGAATCTTATTAGTTTATTTTATTTATCAATGAGAAGTATTGATCTTGTACAACATTACAAAAGGCAAATTTGGCTATCATGATTAGTTATTAAATGATTATGTTGCCTTTACTGAAAACATAAAATATTTGCTAGATTTAAAAAAAACATAAACGCTGAAAAAATTCTTAATAGTCGGGTTGTTCAAAAATCATCTTCCCTACTTATTACCAGTTTTGTTAACCAAATTTAAAACAATAACAGTACGAAGTCAATGCTACTTTTAAAGAAAAATGTTTTATTGTTAATGATTAATAAAAAATACGGTTACCTTAGAATTAAACCTTCGAACAAAAATGTTATATTAAGTATTAATTTCTTGCTTCATCAACTGCATTAGCAATTAGTGTAAAACATGTTTAAATTACCAACACTATACCATTATAAAATTCGAGGGGAGGGGGGGGTTGAATAAAATACAATTTGTTGATCTGAAGTAGACATTTTACATAGGAAAAAATAAAACATAGCAGTCAGCTTTCGTTTATGTAGCGTGAATATCGACGTTATGTTTTAGAGTTCAATGTGCAATCTGACAAAAATTAATTTGCTTCATCTTTGGTCACTTATTAAAATAAATATATTGACAAATGACATACATAATAGCTACAACCTTTTACTTCATTATCACTTTTACATGTACTTTTTATTAAGAATTGCATTGGTTTTATTTTACGTAGCCACAGTTCTTTCTTCGTCCTCCAGAGGTGGCTATTGCAAGTCTATATTTAAAATTAGCACTTGTAATTGTAGTTTGTTTTCTTTGATTTGTTTCTGAATTTTAAATTTAATCTTCAGGTATGTTCTTTAATAACCATTGATGTCAATGTTCACATTTTTACTTTTTTTATCAATCAAAATGTTTGCCACATTTACTTTACTTTTTTAACAGACGTGACTTTCTTATAGCTGTGTAATCAATGTGAAATTTAACAAACGTAAACGGAAGTTATAATTTTTAACCAAAAAATTGTGGTAATACTAAATTATGTCTGCCACTATTCAGTCTTGACCCTTTTTTGTCTTCGGGGTATGTTTGAACGAGTGTTCTTATGTACATGTACTGGTCTTTGGATCATTGTTTGTGTAATGTATAGCTTTGAATACCATTCTGGCTACTTCTTATTTATCAGTATTCTTGCCGAAAATGAAAAAATTCTTCTACTTTCTCCAAATCAGACGGCTTCATTTAAGTGTTTTTTTTCCTTAAAATATTGTTAAAAATACCATTCATCAGTTAAATATCATTCGTGGTGTAAAATGTCACCATAATTTTCGAACAAGTCTTGAACTCTATGTAAAATAAATTGTATTGATACTTGCTACTTAAAAAAGATCTTGATAGACAGTATAAATGCGCTGTTATAGATTTTAAAACTCTTTCGAGAAATGTTTTAATGTTAATGTTGTCAATACATAAAATAATTGCTGTTCAATCGGGATTATCTTAAATGTCAAGTACTCGACGAATATGCTTATTGACTAAGCCTACGCATATGCACATGTATTAAATATATAACTGAAAGAGGAATGATCGACTGAGTAAAAATATCTCAATTTCACAGAAATCAGTTTTTTTTTTTACTTTATTAAGAATATTCACATGTACAGTATGTCTAGTAAAACGCAATTTATTGTCTTAAACGATAAAAACACGTTCTTGTCAAAATCACAATCCCCCCCCCCCAAAAAAAAAGTAAAAACTTTGAAAGCTGGCAAATTAAGATATACAACTGAACTTCCATCAAGGAAGTGAGGCCAGGTGTTCCGGAAGGGTAAGCACCTCCTGTCTAGCTAGCAACACCCGTCACGTGCAAAGTCAAATTTGAGAATAAAGCGAACAAGGAACTGTAGTAAGTCAAATATATGTAAGAAATAAAGTAAATAAATTATTGCATTAATTTTCCTCAAATGAATAAACATTCAAAACGAACGTATGCGTAATCGTAAAATTGCCTGAATATTAACAAATATAAAAACGTTCATGTTTAATGTCAGATCTTTCAAAAAATTATCTAAACACAATAAAAATTAATTAAAAATGTATTTATTACAAAGTTTAAGTGTTTTAGACAAAAACATTAAGTCAAATATTCTTTTGTTATACGATTACTTTCCGCATTAACTCAAAACAAATTTAAATTATTTCTAGATTTGTCAGGAATTATGATGGTGCTCCCATGACATTGTTATTGAAAACAAATTATTTTTATACTTTTCATTGATTGTAAATTGCTCAGTTTTGGCAAAAAGAATTCCAAATTCTGTATTAAATTTTAAGATTTCTTTTAACTATCATCTTTTTTCTAATTAAAAAATACATTGTAAAGTTCTAAAGTTTCAATATATGAGGAAAAATATTTGTTAAAAGTATAAAAATAAAAAATTAGGGCATACACATGTAACACAATCTACCTGAACTTGAAAAAAAAAGTTTTATCAATGTAAATGTAATTAAATTTATTCCCTTGTATCAGCCTTGATTACGCGAACCACACAGGAAGAGTTTAGGTTTTATGTTCTCCATATTGCGTTTTAATCAAAGAGAAACTTGAATCGAAAGTGTTCTTACTGAATTCACATCTGGGAATGTGGTTGGATACCAATGTCTATTTGGCACGTGTTAAAACAATGTCTAGTTATAGAACCCTTTATTGATCTTTATCACTCATTATATTTAATGACTTTGTTGTTAAAGTTAAGACTTCAGCCGTACTATCCTTGTTTTGCTTTAAAATTACTGGAGGAAAGAACTTGTTTTCTTTTTATTTTGTGTAAGTTGTATTGATGCAAACAGTTCTTAAATAGTAATGAAAACATGAAATACGTAGAAAAATCAACTGAACTTTAGTAAATAAAGCAAACCTAATTCCATAAAATATCTGCTAAGGTAGTGGCCATTAAATATCGCCAACGCAACACTGTGTTTCTCAAAGCCTAGGCTTCAACCCCTCTATGTGTAGATTCTAGTGTGAAAAAAATTGTTAGTTTGTTTTTCAAAAGTCAACTGTTTTCTGAGGGATCTCGGTAATTTGCGTTTATCAAGATCTAACTTTTACGATCTAAATTAATAATAATAACTTGACACTACTAAGTTCTACTCAGCCATAGCTGATTTACCTGTATCTTAATTACCCTCTTTAAGGCAACTTGATATATTACATACAACCTCGCAGTTTCACTAGGTTTTTTTTGTTTTTGTTTTTTTTCAACGGCAAATAAATCAAAGTACCTATAAAATTTTGATGTGCCATGTGTGCACATTTCGGAGAATCATTCCTCATTAGTAGCATTTTGGGCCGAAAAAGTTGATAGATAAAAACATAAGCCAAACAGGTGCATAATATTAAATCTATAATCCAAAATTATGTGAATCCAATAATATACATTGTGTATTCAAAATATCTGTCAATCCTTCATTAATGTTCAAAACTGTAAAAATTTTAAGATTTAGTTAATAAAACAGTTAAAATGTAGTCATAATTGATTTGTAAAGAAAAACAAACTCTGAAGGCCAAAGCAATTGCATTGATGCGTTGAGGGATAATTTTCTACATTCAAGCGATTGAATGAATTAAAGGAGTTTATATTAGAGCTTATTAACATTTCATAGTTCGTTTAAAATTGCTGTTTTGAAATGAACACAAAAATCTGTCAGTATCCGATCATTTTATGACAATACCCTACAAAATCAAATATGCTTTTGCACATGGGTTTTTATTATATAACATGTATAGATTGCTCAATTTTTTCAAATTGCAATATCGTTTAATTTTGATGGGAGTTCTTTTATTCAAAATTTGCAGAATTTTAACGAGGTTTGATACGCTTGTCAGCGTAAGTCGTATCATTTATAGAGAAATCAAGGCAATTATTACTTTTATTAAAAAAGCTTGAATCATGCATATGCTTCAGTTTTTATTTTTTTACTTATTTTTTTAAATCTAGTTCACACTGTCTACATTCTTTTTTTTTCCATTTTAACCATTTTAAACCATTTTTCTTTCTATAAGTATTGTTTAATTACAGAGATTTCATACAAAATGATTGAAAATCGATAAAAGTGTTATTACTTTCTAGCTTATATATCGTGTTTTAATTCATTTATTGGTCTAGAAAATATCAATAGAAATGAGGGATTACCAAACGCATTAAAAAAAGGAATATTATAAAATAAACATAACAAACAATAAGAAGAAAGTTTGTGACTTGAAAAAGCTCTAATTTATTATTATCATTATTATTATTTATTAATTTTTTGGATACATTTCAGGTTTAAAGTGACCTTTGTTTGCATTTTGATCTATAAGCGTATCAATAAAAGCATGTAATATTTGATTAAATGGTGCATAAAATAATAAAATCTAAGCATCAAAAATACCACAAAAAATTTTACCTATAATATAAACAAGTATGTATGTCTGCGCCAAGACTGCTTTCTGTTGTAATAGAAAAGAAAACAAAATATCTTTGATAACGAATTATATAAATTCGCTATTAGCGAATAAACTAACCTAGGGTAAACAATAGACAACATGGATTTTAAAATTGAGATCAACATAAAAACCTATTGGCATACCCTAATTGCAATAACATTATTTATGAAAGACACTTAATTATAATTGCTTAACATTAATCCTTTTTTCTGTATGTATAAGGTGTGATTAGCAAATTAATTAACGACGTACATTTTTTAAAAATGCACCGGACAACCAATATAAAAAGTTTCTTAAACTTTTTCTACCTAAGCATAGTGATATATATATATATATATATATATAGAGAGAGAGAGAGAGAGAGAGAGAGAGAGAGAGAGAGAGAGAGAGAGAGAGAGAGAGAGAGCTGGGATTTAGGGATGCAATTGATAATTGATATTGTGTGGACAAAAGATACATACAACTGGTGTGTTTATCAAAATGCTTACTTACACCGGAATAATTAAAAAACGTTTTTAGTAAATTTACATGAAATCTTTGAACGGTAAACACAAATCAATGTCAAGCTAAAGATTTACAAAATGTAAAAAATAAAAAATTTTATTTATAACTAGAAACAGCAAACGGAACACAAATGTATACAAAAGTAATGAAAAAAATCGAAACAAGAAAATAAACACACATTGAGACAACTGGCTTTTTAGTTCTCCACTCGGGCGGGCATTGGTGTAAATGTCAAGAGATGATGATATAACCCTGTTGTATGTTTCTAAAAGCATTCGATAATCAACCGAGAACAAATCAGCCATGCATTGTTAACTAGGCACTCTTGTTTCCATTTAAGTACTATTGAATTAAAATATTAGTTCAAAGATTGCATAATTAATTGAATTCCCTGTTGACAATTAGAATCAGCCTTAGTTTGTTATTGAATTATTTCAGACGATAATGGTAACAGAAAGATGATTAAATTCGATCAGCGCTTAGTAATGATTTCTATACTTTTAACCGAAGAGTTTTTTATTAAAATGTTTTACTCTCGCATGATTATCTTTTCATTCGAGAATAAATATTTTTATTATTACTACAAAACAAGTTTCTGCAAAAGTATTACAACATGATTTCAGTGTGTCGTTTAGGTGCTTTCAGATTATTATGACTATAAAAGAGCTTAAACCTAATAGCATTACTTATAAATAAGCTTTATCTGGAAAGAAGCCAGCAATATCTCATCAAAACTAGCCTGACAAAGAAAAAAGCGCACTACTGCTTAATTCATATAGGTAGAATAAAGTTCACCACTACTAGCATTCAGGATTGATTGAAACTAATCTCCACATACGTATAAAATAATGAAACGTGAACGTTTTTTATTGTGATTCAGTCTTAAGACGTTCCGAGCCATGTTTGTTAATATTGCGTAATAGAAACTCTTTTCATATACATGCAAAACTTACTTAATGTATTAATAAAGTAGTCTAGAAGCTAACTGTGGCTATGAAAAATGTATGAAGAACAACTGGATAAACTGATAATGACATATAGGTATACTAGTATTTCAAAAAAACCGATGATGACGATAGTGCGACGTTAACTGATCAATTGAACTTCTCTTTTTACAATGTATTACACAAATGCAAGCTCTTTATAAAAAGTTATGATTATATTTTAAACTATTTGTGTCATGACCCAGGCAAATGAGGCCAGTATTTTTTTCCTTATCATAGCTTTTTCAGTGACGCCAATATTTATCGTAAAGCTAGTGGCGTTATTATGTTTACCCTTTGTTTGTGATTGTTATGAGTTTGCATTATTTAGGATTATAAAATGTCTGTTACATTTTGCTGTGCCATTTATGCGCATTTCGGAAATTTATTCAACAGTGACACTAAGTACTTAAAAAATTGATAGATAAAAAAGATAAGCCAGCGATTTAAAAGTTAACGAATTCAAAGTTCCATATTTGTATGAATCAAAAGTCAGCTATGAAATGCTATGCATAAGGGAACAAACTTAAGTTTTAAATAAATTTCAAAAATGAAGACGGCTAAAAATTTTACAACAAGGTATATTTTCTGAAAGCACCATCTACTGCCTTCTGAGTTATGAATGCCCTCGAGGAGTTTAACTCCCCCAGCAGTAAATGTTTAACAAGAATACTTGTTTAATTTTGCTTTGCCATATGTTTACATTTCGGAAATTCATTTCTCGTCTGTACGGGGCCGAAAAATTTGATAGATAAAAATACAATTTAAATAAAGCTAAAAATATCTTCTTATTTCCTTTTGTGTTGTTAAACTCTAGATTCTAGACGCAGACCCGTATGCACATATCTTCCGCATACTCTCATGATCAATTTTAATGGTTTGTCGCTACAACGCGTAAAATATTTTACAAAAGCAATTTTAAGACAGTAAGAATAAAAATGTCAAGAATAATAAGCCGACCTAGAAAATATAATATATTTTATTGATGAATAACAACTATTCTGTTATAATCATATGGAAATCTAAAAAATATTAAATACCATTCGCCATTTACATTTACGCTTGTTTTATCGAAGATTGTAATGTTTGTTTGTTTTTTTAGGTTTTAAATGACATATATTTTTAAGATGTATATGCTCGTTACAGAAACTGTTATGGATTGTCTTAGACTATTGTTTGTATGACACATCCTGGCAAAAAAAAAAAAAAGAAAAAAAACAAAAAACAAAAACAAAAAGGTGCTGTTAATACTAATATAAAAAAGTATAGTTTGTGATATAGGTTTCAATCATTGTGTGTTTTGTCCTTTTTCTTATATATATAATACATACTTCATTACTTGAATTACATTGCATTAATTAGGGTATCTTCATTACTTGAATTACATTGCATTAATTAGGGTATTTGTGACTTTATCTTTAAGATAAGTGTTAACTTTATTTTCCTTTGACTGTCCTATTAAATCAATGCTTATCACAGTGTATACTTCCAATTCATTATCAAAGACATGTTAATTACTATACTAGTAAATAAAATACTTCCTTCGAACTGAAATATTAGTCAATACTGATACTTATATTATCGTTATTTCTAAAATTAAAGAGAACTTTTAATATACACAAAATATGCAAATAAACAAATACATAGACTGTAACATACGTGTGAAAGAAAACTCTACTAATGAATATATGTCGTTTATTGCTTTCAATGATAAGAGGAGTCGTATGATATAAATGTAAAAGTAAAGTTATACATAATTAAAAAAGAATACAAAATGTAACATATATGATTGAATATAAGATTTCAACACATTATATTCTGATCAACCATAGCTCTATTGAATGAGTCAGTAAATGTGTGTATATATAACAAACTTAAATATCGAATGTACATGCGTGATAAATATAATCGTAACTAACTTATGACGTGTTCTTGTTTCCTCTGGTCATGTAATTCAGTAATATTTTAGGAGCCTAAACGCTTGCGAACGCATTACGGTACCTCTTAGTGCTTAGATATCCACCACACTTAAAGTAGATTCTAGCGTGAAAATGTTTGTTAGTATGTTTGCCGAAAATTTTTTGTTATCTTCAGGATCTGTATCATTTTTGAACTATCCCCTTCAATATAAATGGAATTATATTTTCTTGACACTCAATGACATTTGTTATCTTCATCTTCTTTACCTGTAACTGAAAAAAAAATCCTTGAAAGTAAAGCAAAATACTATAAACATTTAGGCTGTCCGATTTTTTTACAAGTAAAATTGTGTACTCTATGCTTTTCATGAATTTTTTTAATGTTTGACTGTGACAAGGTTGTTGCAGTCTGTCGGCGGATCGATATACCAAAAGTTAACTTCTATCGACATACATTATCAAATATTCCCGAAGCTAATCAAATAATAAAATGTATTACGGCTTACAGATACAAGTAAATTTAGTCCTTTTTTAAATTCGTCTATTTATTAATTTTTTTGGGGGGGATGGGGGTATTTAAAGAGTAGGAAAAGTTTTCCAAATAAATAAATGTCGATATTCCTTACGTTGTTTTGGTAATGTTTATTCAAATATGCTAAAAATCATTAAAATACAATTGAATGCACTTCAAGTAAATATCATTGACGCTTTGACGGATGCTACATACAAGCTATATAAGAGTTTATATAAGAGCCTAAAAACTTTATATATCAAATTCTTGTTTTAAAATCAATATAAAATGTGTTACAACACAAAAAATATGATTTGGCATATAAATGTTTAATATTCTATTTATATATACTTTGTTCAGTTCTTACAACTGCAATATATTTTTTTTTCTAAAATGAATAGAACTCTTTAATTTCAGATCCAAGAGTAATTAAACAAGCTTTGGCAGAATTTTGTTTCAAACACACATAATGGAGCGTTAATTGGTATCATTTATAGAGAAATCGAGGCAAATTTAAAAATTAATGGAAACAGTCACTGCGAGATTTGATGTCAGTTATGTTTCAATATAATTTTGTATTGGTTGAATCTGGGCTACGCTTTTACGCGTTCTTTTCTTTTTTAACTTTTGTTTTAACACTCTAAGTACTTTTTGATTACAATATTTATATGCAGTAATTGTAAAAACGATAAAATGTTATTACTTTCTGGATTATATTGTGTTTAAATTGATTTAATGATGTAGTAAATATCAATATATAGAAGATAATCAAACTCATTTCATACGGTTCATACGGTATATTATAACATAACAAAAATTAAACAAAACAAGTAGAAAATTTGAAACTTATCAACGCAGTGTTTTTGTAATATTTTGTGTTTGTTATTTGAAATATAAGCATATCAATAAAAGATTGTATAAATTAATTATACATTGATCAAAATACATTCTAAATATTATATATACAAGAGTCATGTTCGACAATATAAAACAGAAGCAAATGTATCCTCAACGTTTGTAGCTCTTCGTTCCAATATGCAAATAAACATTATTCTGTCATAAAATGAAATGTAAACTGGTGAAAAAACTCATTTCTAATGAAAAAAACCATGTCCCCATTATAGAAAAAAATTTTTAGAATACACCAATGAAACGATGTTAGAAAACACCTGGTATATAGACCACACACACACACACGTGTGTGTGTGCGTGTGTGGGTGTTGCAAGTAAATAGAAATTTTTATGTCAGTAAACAAGAAATAAATTTTGCTTTAGTTACATATTTAATGCAATCAAAAAATGAGTGAAATACTTTGTTTGATAACACAAAAAAAAATATACGATGGCTGGATACAAAAATTTGTAAGGAAATAGTTTGTTGACCAAAGGAAGTTTATATGAAAAATGATATATTAAAATTGGTATATTTTTATCAAACAATTGGATATATAAAATTTTTAAATTATGATAGACAAAAAGGTGGTAAATAACATGTTTTGCTAGCAGTGTTTAACACTAGGTAAACGACGTACATATTTAAAAACAAAACATGCATCGAATTATCACAAAACATCAAACAAAATGCTTTTGTTGTAGTTTAAAGGATTTATTTTATATATGATGGACCAGAAACAAAAAGTGCTTTAGGTTACTTAGTAACGTATCTTTATATATTAGCATAGTGCCTTTTAGGGGTAAGAATATACATTCCAAATCAATATCCAGCTATAAAGATTTTTCAAAGGATAGAAAATAAGGAAATTTTATTTGTAACTAAAAGCATTTACTTTGCAACAGCAAACGTAATCGGAAACCGAGAACAATGCTATTTAACAGATAAAGCAAGTAGATAAACGGACAATCTGATAACTATTTATAGATATATCGGCTTTGACGGTCGGTGTAGTAAATGTCTAGGCGAGTAGATATAATGGTCCTAGTGGTCCTTAAAGCATTAAACAATGACTTGAAAACAATACAGATATGAAAAATATATCATAAAGTGAAAGGGACAAAACAAATATATCACATGTATTGTTAAAAGAAAACGTAATATATATGGTATTTAATGGATTAATTTAAGCACCGATTAACTCAGCATTGTTTTCATAAGCAATTAACTAGTAATGAATTAAAATGTTAGTTTATAGATTTCATTATTAATTTAATTCCCTGTTGACAAATGGGATCAGCTTCAGTTTGTGATCGAATTGTTAAGACGTCAGTGATTACACAAAGATGATTAAATTTGATCAGCGCTTAATAATGTTCTTTTTCATTTTAAGCGTAGAGATTTCTTTTTAAATGTTTTACTTTGGCATGATTATGCAACCATCTTACGAGAGATAATATTTTTGTCAATATTACAAAACAACTCCCTAATCGGTATTACAGCATGATTACAACGTGCCGTTTAGAAGCTTTCAGATCATTTTATAACAATAAAACAGCTTAAACATAATAGCATTTCTAATAAATAGACTACGTCTAAAAAAGCAGGTCAGATTTGAATTTTTTCAATAGACACGTATACTTTTCAGAAACTGTCCTGTCATATTATCCAAAATCGGTAGAATTTAGTTATCACTCGCTAGATTGTAACTTGAAACTTTAAAACTTGTATTGGTAATACATGATTACGTAAATTTATCTTTTCATGCTGATTCAATATAAAGACTACTGAACTACTGATGTTGAAGATAAAATTATTGAGTGTTAAAAACACTATTTTGTGACATACTTTAATACAGTTTATCAATATGTAACGTTAAGAGAATCAGTAGCTACTCTAGCTACGGGAGTCTTTTATGAACAAATTTACTAAATATTGTAGGACGTTTTTATTATTTTTCAATTACTGTTGCTTATAAGTAACGACATCGGCAAAACAATAGATCAAGGAAACTTGAAAAAGGCAGTCTATTGTCATGGGTTTCTGTATAAATTAAAATCAATAGGTGTGGGGGCAAGTTACTTTAATGGTTTAAAAGTTGTCTAGAAAATAGATTTCAAAAAGTTGTAATAAATAACGGTATTTCATCTCCAGTTGAAGAACTTAAAGCAGGTGTCACACAAGGTTCTATTTTTGAGCCTCTATTGTTTACAACTTTTATTAATTACGTTGTCTTTTCTATACAAAGTAATTTGTCTGTTTGCTGATGACACGTCCTTATATATTACAGTTGATAATCTTGAGCAGCGAAGATAACAACACAGATTAATATATAAAATGTATCATGTTTTTACTCCTGACTATCTTAAAAATTAAATAACTTATAGAATCGACGAATTATATTCATATTCTACCAGAAGTAGTCAAAATCTTAACACTATTTTATGTAGGACAAATTTCTATTTTACAATATTTTTACCGCAAACTATTAGAGACTGTTGAAATAAAGAATGCTTCTATTTTTTGGAAATATATTTAAAGGTCTGCCAATATCCCCTGTTATTTTTTCTCTGGCCTGCAGTTGAGTTAAATTTATCGCACAAGGTTAAGAATTAAATGCAGTTTGCTTAAACAAGATCTGTACAACTACAAATTTAGTAACTGGTTCAAACTGTTATTGTGGAAATGTAAAAAAAACAACAAAAATGTTTTTTTGTTAGAATGCAAAAAATTTTATCGCATTAGATCAATTACAATTTTTAAATTTTAAAGTTTAAACGTATGATAGACACTAAGCTTTTACTTTATGGAGATTCAAACTTACCGGATGTTTTAAATATTGAGTTTTTAAAACAGTTCAAATCTTTATTACTCTATCTAAGCGATTTTCAAACTAAAACAATATTTCGTCAACTTATTATGTAATTAAGACGTCTACCAGTTATGTATATCTGATATCTAACCTGCTTAGTTAATTATTTATGTACATTTGCTTTTGTATATATTCACATTTTAATGCAAGGTCATACCTGGCTTCACCAAAATAGTTTCCCTATAGCTTGGCCATTCAGTTTTGAATTTCACAGTTCCTATGAAAACGAGTTAATATAACCCTTTTCGGCTTGTTTCTGGATCCATTTCTATATGTTTGCATGTTGGTTTTTATGTTGTATATTGCTTTTTTAGGAACAAAATGTTGTTTAAACTGATTTTTTTTTTTAATTTAATGTGTTTACGGTTCTGATCAAACAGTTTGAACATTAAATTTTTACCTTCTTTAAGTTATATATGCAGGTTTGTATTCAAAAGCCCCTTATAGATGTGTGTAAATGAAACATTAACTAAGACGAAATTTTCTTCTTTCCTTTCTTGTAAGCTTAATTACACTTTTGCAAGTTTTTTTATTATGCTATCCTCTTGCCTTGGCCTAGGTAGGTGACGCCAGTATTTATTTTTTTATAATGGCCAACGCTATTGGCGCAAGTATGTTGTTTTTCATCATGGCTAATGCCAGTATGTTTAATGCCTATACTATTTATTTATTTATTTACTTCAGTTGTTATGAGGTACATTATTGCAAAGTATAAGATAATTGTCTTATTATCCCATTTGGCGTTTGAGATATATAACAAAACACACTTATCTTTCACATGTTTAATGTTGAGTGTACACAATAATTTGCAAACTCGTTCAATCGTTCAATTCTTAAGTTTATTGGTAATTTTTAGAAATATTCAAGGCATTGCGAATACAAATTTTACTGTATCATAACTCGATCTTGAAAATAATTTAAATAGTCAAAGTTTATTGATTAGGAATAACTGGTCTGATATAACAATATGGAACTCTTCAGATAAACCAAATGCCATACCCTGGGGGAATATTATCGAATTTACATTCACGTTATAGAAATTATTTCAATTTTTATTTGATACACTTTAGGATTTATGAGACCTATATTTGCCTGTGTGGGGTCGTGTTCATAAATTGTTATGGATTTTCATAGATAACCCACTTTGTATGACATATCTTGGCATACAAAACAGAAACATTCTCACAACTGTTGTGTTCGATCTAGAAAAACTAGCTTGTCACAAAAATACTAATATTCGTAAAATCTACTCTTGTCTCGTGCTTCGTAGTCTTGGAAACGTAAGTTTTGCTAATCTAATGCCTTTTACTCACAAATTCTTTTTTTATTTAAAAGTCTATAAAACATCTGCCCTTACAATATCTTTTTGTAGTATAACTTTGATTTTATTCATTTGAAAGTATGGTACGGTATTTGAAATTAATTTTTTTTTCTTTCTGCATTGGCAGCACACTTACGTTGTTATAAATTCATACGGTCATTTTCATTCCGTTAGGTGATAACTAGTAATTAAGTAACCAGGTAATTAATATATTGCTTTTGCAACACGCAAAAACAGCAACACAGAATGTTTTTACAGTATATATTTCATTACTTTAATAACATAGCTTTAATTAGGTTTTGTGATTTTATCCTTAAGATATCAGTTTACTTTATTTTCCTTTATATCTATCACTGAATATGCTTACAACTCATTATCAAAGACATGTTAATTGTTATATTAGTAAATTAAATATTCCCTTTGAACTTACATATGAGTCAATAATGATATTTATACTATCTTCATTTTAATCAAAGTTTCATTGAACTGTAAATGTTTGCAAAATATGCAAATTGTAAATAAACAAATACATAGACTGCAACATATGTGTGAAAGAAAACATTACTTATGACTATATGTCGCTATTTTCTTAAATAATTTCTTGAGTTTATATGATTTATATATCAGATAAAACATATACATCATAAAAAGAGAATACAAAAACTATAACATAAACCATTAAGTGACGGTTATGGACCATATAACGTTAATTATTATATTACTTCACAACCTATAATAATGTAGTAGTACGTTACTGCTTTGAAATTTACAACTAAATTATCCATAGCACTATTGGACATAAGTCAATCAGAATTCGTATATAAGCCATTCTCTATTAAAACCACAGTCCAAAAGGCAGAGTGAAAACTATAAAAAGGAATATGAAAAGGAAATAAAGGAAATCTAAGTTAAAACGTGATTTCCAACAAAGAAATAGAGACCGGGTGATCCGGAAGAATAAGCATTTTTGTCTAGATTTTTGACAAACTTTTATACAGGGAGTATTATATATATACATATATATATATATATATATATATATATATATATATATATATATATATAAATATATATATATATATATATATATATATATATATATATATATATATATATATATATATATATATATATGCAATAAAACATATCGCACTGATGAATAAAAGTAACTTAAACATTCTCAGACTTTTCCTCTTTACTTACATTTGTCAGTTCGCTTGCCGAAGGTCGTTGGTTTTCTCCGGGCATTCTGGTTTCCCCCTACCATCCCAGGACTGACCGCCTCTAAATAAGTGAAGGATTCTTGACTTTGGCGTAACACATCATTATTCCACTCCACTCCACTCTTTACTACAAACTTGTTACTACGGTGGAGAAAACCATTAAGAAACCTACAAAACATAATATGGAGTTCGATAACTTTTTATTACTTAAATATTTATTGGTAAGACAATGCTCATTATTGGAATTCTTAATGTAGTTCAGTTTTACGTAAAATAATTTATGGAATTATAAAAGATGGTGATAAATTAATATAAAATTTTCTATGATTTAATTTTCTGTAATAAAAGTAATATATATTTCGATTACCGGGCTTTTCATTAATTGTTAAATACGCGTATTTATGAACCAATTGATATAAAATAAGTGAAGTTGCCCCTGAAAGTATAACAACTACATCTATGGGCATTTATTACAATGCCCACATAGCATCGACAATTATTAAATCTAATGAGTATTAACATTTCTTGCCTTGTCTTGTTGGAATATTTATCGTTAACCTTTATCGTTCTATGTTCCTGGTTACTTAAGAAGTTGATAAGTACATGTTTATGAGTTACACATGTCTTTCTACTTTTATAAATTCGTTGTTTTTAATCAACGTTTTGCAATGAACTGTAAATGTACACGAAATATGCACATTTGTAAATAAACAACTATTAAGACTGCGAAGTGCGTGAAAAGATATTAAAAAAAAAAATTTCAATTTTCAAACACACTTTTTTCTCTGCTTATTCATGTTTACTTCTGAAATGAATGTATTCCGGTGCATTTATAATCTAACAAAGTATAAATTACTGATTAAGCTTCCGTTAGAACCAATACGGAACAGAGAGAGCTTGAATCAATAAGTCAATACTTGAATTCATCATTTAGTTTTAAACTAAACCATTGCAAACTTTTTGAGACTATAAGATAAGGTTTATAACATGTAGAGAATAAGACTGACAAAAAACCACAATAAATAAGGAATTAATTATATGAAGCCTTACATTTAAGTTATGCTATATGACTTTTTACTGTTTAAAAAACTTGTGATGATCTATACTGCATTATTCTTTTCGTGGTTTCAAATTGTTCAAATTTGCGAATTTTAAAAATTTATTATTATAAAATTATCATTTTCATACTGTTATTTAAATTTATAACTTATCAATACAAAAGTTTTCTTACCCCCATCTTCGTGTCCCCACAATGAGTCAATGGACTTAATGTATGTGATGTAATCTATTGTGCCTTTCAATATTACTAAGTATAAGCGTCAAGTAATTTCTTCAATGTATTTTATAATATAGGGATTCAGCGTATTACATCATCTTCAATAGTGTTTATCTACCATGACGTTTAAAAACAAACTGCATTATCTAGTAAATCCATGTTAAAAAGCATTAATTAAACTAGCATTGTACCAAACGAACTATAAAAAATCGGCATTCCAGTCAATCTTCTTGTGGCTACACACTTTTCACCAAGAAACAAAGTACCCCCGTGAATTTAATAAGTAGTATATTTACAATTAACAGACATCTCAGCTTTTGTAATAAGGAAGATAAAATTAAGAATAGATTGGGGGTCAATAAGTGTTAAATAATTATAATATATAGAATAAATGCATAATGTATATTGTTATTAGTGAATAATTTCTATTTTTTGCAATTACACTCATGTTTTTTTTTTTTTTTTTTTTTTTTTTTTTTTTTTTTTTTTTTTTTTTTTTTGCACACTTGACTGATGTAGATTAGATTTAGGAAGATAATTAATACCTGTCAGTTTTTATTTCCATATCAATCTTTGGAAATTCCACAGAGTAAACAGAATGACGAATTTCATGTTCAAAATTGATTAGGGAATAGGTTTAAGGAAACATTGCATGATAGAAAGATTGTTACTGAAGTTGATGACCTGATCTGACAAACAAACAGGATGATTTGTCTCTTTTTATAGAATTAGTTATGTAGAATTTGCGTGTACCTAAATGTAGAAATAGTTCTTGTATTTTCCAAAGTCAGAGTTAAAAGTTCGATTTGAGTTAATTGAGAACATCTGTAGTTTTAAGAGGTAATAAATCATGAATTATGTTTTACGGATTAGTCATATTACAGTTGAAGGATATTTAAAATTTTTATAGAATAAAGTTTGATTATTCGTACAAAATAAATTAAAACAAACATACCAGTCCTTGTCCAAATCACAATCCCGAAACACAAACATACCAGTCCTTGTCTAAATCACAATCCCAAAACACAAACATACCAGTCTATGTCCAAATAACAACCCCCCCAAAAAAAACAAACAAAGTAAGAATTTTGAAAGCTGGCATAATTACACGTAAACTTCCATCAAGGAAGTGAGGCCGGGTGTTCCCGGAAGGGTAAGCACCTCCTGTTTAGCTAGCTACACCCGTCACGTGCAAGTCAATTTTGAGAATGAAAAGAACAAAGATTGATAAATTAATTAATACATTTTTTTCATTTATCTATGTAATGAATATTGTCGAGCTAAGTGCATGACGGAATCATTTACTTCTGTCTTACATACGAACCGCTACCTAAAGTGATCTATTGACGACTCGACAAAAAGCTGTTGGTGGATCAACTGCTCGACCATGTTAGCTTTTTGACTCCTGGTTTAAGTAAATGAAATGAAGGATGCATCATTAATACATTAAGACCCAAAAAAGAAAAAAAAACGTTATTTCCTTGTTTTGGTTTTGATGGACACTTATGAAATTACTTTCTATTTCAGTTATAAATTGTTAATAATAATTTTTCAATTATCGACAATCATTTATTATTTTAATATGTTTTGATATAAAGCCAACAACAATTTATTACTTAACCTCCTGAATATCATGAGGTCTTAGTATGCTCCATTAACCTGTTGTAACATACTATATTAAAAACTTCAGTGTCAAATTGATATCCACTTGCACGGAAACCTATAGGCTGATAATCATGCTGAAATCACACCAGGTTCGTGTTTTGTATGTTCATTTATGTCATTAATTAAACTTAAAATCAGATAAGATGACTGTGGAATTAATCTTTCATGTCTTTTGCCATCAGCAATCATTAAATTATAGTTTAATGGGCAAGCTTAAGTAGGAATTTAAATTACAAAATTGAAAAATATTAAACCACAACGTGTGAATAAATATTCAATTTGCTTTACTAGTAAGAGATTATCACGATTTATGTAAAATCGCCCTGATAATTACACAAGTAATATTCCATTTGATTAAACATATTTTCTAAATGAGTTTAAATGTTCATTCAAACTAATGATTCATTGTTATATCAGCAAAATGCATTAAACAACCTGTGTTGAAATAGGATGGTAGAACACTTTATATACCAATTAGATGAAGAGTATTTCAATATAAAAAGTTAATATTTTGTTTAATGTCATTTCCCAGTTTATTTCTTTAAATTGAAATGTTGCTTCTGCAATCTAATAATAAAATAAAATATTTATGAGTTTTTAAAAAGCATTTTACAAATTATTTATGCATATTTGATACAGAGCAATGATCAATTTCATTTTAAGGATATAATTTAGATAAAACTGTAATCCATTTACAACTTTTCCTGTTGAATATAATTTCGTTATTAATATGCCCTTTTAATACGATAACGTGAGCAATAAGTGGTCTCATTGTAATTTGTTTCAATTTGTTTTGTTCATTTTTTATTTTATGTTTTTTCTCTAACCTCCATTTGGTATTACATGATTGTCAGTTAAGAATCAATCATATACTATTTCAATGACAATTTTAACCTTGCAAACAAGTTAAAACCACTGCGTTTCAGATTTAAACCACAAAAATATTAATTATTTTCAGACACGTTCCCAACTTACAATAAACAATTCTTTCATTGAATGTTTACTTTACAAAAAAAGCTTTGTCTTTCAACTCGTCAATAAATTAGAACTCATATTTTGTCTTTTTCCGACTGAATTGAATAAAAAGACGGTTTATTCAAATTTGCAAACTGTAAGTGTTGTAATGAAGGAAAGTCATGTCTTCTATACGATTCATTGTCAGTATGGAGAATATGGTACATAATGACGTCATTAGTCATTCAGCAGAAACATTCTTTACATTTAAATTGATAATAATAAGAAACAAGTAATGTAAAAAAAAAAATAGATGCATTTTTTATTCAGTGAAGTTGTAGAGAAAGACCTGCAGTGAAGTCAATGCACTGAATTAAACAAATACTGTCACTTGGGGACCATAAATATGGTACATACTGACGTCAGGACCATTTCAACCAACCATTTTTTTAAACTTTAAAACTTTAGGTTTCAACTTTTTTTTCGGTTTTTACAACACAGATACTCAACGGTATTTAAAATTCCGTTTACTAAATTTGCAGTTATGTGGTTTAGGGAAATCAATTTAAATAAATTAGAAAAAAGTCTACTTCTTTAGATTTAACTTGTTTCTCTATTTTTTATATCTTGAAGAATTTAATTATTTCGATTTAACGAGATTAGATCAAGATCGTGCCTTCGTTTCAGACGGAATTTTGTAAAGCAAATTTCTTTAAAAATGTTCCCTTTAAAACGAAAGCTTTCGTTCGTTACTTAGGATTGTGACAAAGTAAAAGTCATTTAAATCCAATTGATTTTATCATAAAATCGCTTTTCATATCAAATTGTTTGCGTTTGTTTTTGATTTATGTTTAAACACAAAAACAAAATTTCTTTTGTGTAAATGTTCCTGTACATTTCAATGTTCACTTTAACATCGGTACACTACTTTAACGTCCACCACCCGCACTCTGCCCGCTAACATTCGATAATCAAGTAACTAGCGATTTTTTTTATTATTATTTTTTATCTATTTTCATTTATGTATTTTTTTTCGAAAAGTTTAAAACATATTATAAACAAAATAGTAAAAAAAAAAAACTCCAGATAACCACCAGACATAATTACACGTGGTGATCGGTGGTGTGGTTATGGTATTTTAATCGAAACCTTACAGTCAATTTTTGTTTTCTTTACCATGATCTTTGTATAACAAATATCTTAAAACTAAGAACATTAACTTGAACATCCACAATGCCCTTGAAAATTATAAATAAAACATTAATGGATGGATTTGTTTTAACTTCAACAACACTTCTGTAACAACAGAATCAATTTGATATTCTAGAAAAGTACAATTTAAAATTATTATGAATCACCATTTTGCAATCGAAAAGGACTATTTATCTGATTTAAACGAAAGCAATCGTTTAAGAATGACAGTGTCATATGGAAGGAAGCTATTTACAAACCATTCTTCTGTGACATTTCACGCTATATAAGGATTAACTTGGTACTGGTTTCATACCCCTAATTAATCTTGCGGAGAAGGTAATAAGTGTAATTAACATTTCAAAATCGAGCATCGAATAAAACCACACAACGATATTATTCCGAAATCAATCAAAGTGGTCAGCTATGTTACTCTATAGTAAAATTAAGAAAAACGTCACTATATAGATGTAAACAAACCTGAAATAACTTACAGTTCTAAGTTCTTTAAACCTTACCGGAAGTAGAAACATTTTCGAGTTCAAAGGATATGATGTAGACAAATATCGTTATACTGTTCTCTTAGAAGAAAAGCACCGTTTTTTTAATAATGTTGACCAAGTTGGGTCATTGTTTCTGGTTGTGGTGTGACCAAATTTGAACAAATTGCGTCATAGATTTTTTGTGTGACCAAATTTGATCAAATTGCGTCATTAATTCTTGGTTTGATCAAATTGCTTGATTGATTCTTGGTGTGGCCAAATTTAACCAAATTGCGTCATTGATTCTTGGTGTGACCAAATTTGACCAAATTGCGTCATTGATTCTTGGTGTGACCAAATTGTGTCATTGGTTCTTGGTATGACCAAATTTGGAATGTTATGTCTGGTCCAATATGGCGAGTTAGGAACTTTTTCCACGCTGTTTTTTTTTCAAATACTTGTCAATTCACGATGTTTGCAAGTGTTTCATCTACATTTTCCCAGCTTTTTCAATTAGGAATAAAAAAAAATTAATGCGTCTTAACAGTCTTCTGATTGTTATTTTTCTCCGACATCACTTTGTTATCAAAGGAGTTTTTTCTATAGATGTCCCAATGCTATTAAAGTCAAAATTAGGGGACACATGAGACACTGATCACCTTCTGTACACTGCCATAAAAATCATGACCAACATAGAATTGCATTTTGTAAGGAAGTTGATACATTAGCTAATCACTAAAGGTTTTGGGTTTTTTTTTTCGTTTTCGTAACTTTTTTTTTTCTTTTTCTTTTTCTTTTTTTTAAATTTTTTTTGTTCATTAATGTAGTAAAGAATGATACTATAGATTTTCCAATGCAATATCTCGACATCTATTTCATTGCTACGTCATTTATGCTGTGTATAGTAACTTACTTCAATAATAAAATGTGTACATTTAGATATATTTCCAACTTTTCTTTTCGTTTTCGTAATGTAGTAGTTTAATAAGACAAATTCCATTTCGGTAATTTTTGTTTGGGTCTGTCATTGTCGCATTGATAAGATAAAACAGATAAGCTATGCTATATACGTAGGATTATTCGAATTTATCGTGCAGTATGAGCTCATCAAGCTCGATATAGCTCACTTTGTTTGGTTCTATGCTTATACACACACACAGACACACACACACACATACATATATATATATATATATATATATATATATATATATATATATATATATATATATATATATATATATATATATAAAGAGAGAGAGAGAGAGAGAGAGAGAGAGAGAGAGAGAGAGAGAGAGAGAGAGAGAGTATCTGAACAATTGAAACTAGACTTAGGGGTATAAGAAAAGGCAGTCATATAAGAAGTTTATCAACCCTTTTCTAAATTCAATAGCTTTATTTTTTTTTCTATTTTTAATTTTAAATACGACCCCCAAAAAAGTCCCTTTTTAATATTAACCCCTTAATGAAATCTTTTTAGAATCTTTGATATCCAAATATTAATTTTCTGAAAACTTAAAAAGGAAGTTCGAATTTCGAACAAAACGAATTTTCACTCAATTTATACTTCTGAATAAAATTATCGTTCGAGCGATTAGGGGTATTCGAGTTAACAAAATTCTAGCCATCGAGGTTAATTTACATTGTATATTCACTATATTGTTGGAAATTGGTCGGGACCGACATATGACATTTTCGAGGCATCGACGTTCGAAATTAATATATTTTGATTTTTTATAAATAAGATATTGCTTTAATAAGGGTCTCGAAAATATACTTTTCTATCACATTGGGCAATACTTCAATGATAACTAGGTCGTTACTTTTTTGTGATATCGGGCTATACTTTAATGCTTTCTTAGTCGTTATTTTTATGACATTGGGCAATACTTCAATGTTAACTAGGTCGTTACTTTTTTGTGACATCGGGCTATACTTTTATGCTTTCTTAGTCGTTATTTTATGACATTGGGCAATACTTCAATGTTAACTAGGTCGTTACTTTTTTGTGACATCGGGCTATACTTTTATGCTTTCTTAGTCGTTATTTTATGACATTGGGCAATACTTCAATGTTAACTAGGTCGTTACTTTTTTGTGACATCTGGCTATACTTTTATGCTTTCTTAGTCGTTATTTTATGACATTGGGCAATACTTCAATGTTAACTAGGTCGTTACTTTTTTGTGACATCGGGCTATACTTTAATACCTTCTTAGTCGTTATTTTTATGACATTGGGCAATACTTCAATGTTAACTAGGTCGTTACTTTTTTGTGACATCTGGCTTTACTTTTATGCTTTTTAGTCGTTATTTTTATGACATTGGGCAATACTTCAATGTTAACTAGGTCGTTACTTTTTTGTGACATCTGGCTATACTGTTATGCTTTCTTAGTCGTTATTTTTATGACATTGGGCAATACTTCTATGGTTTTTAGATCGTTACTTTATTATAAACATTGGGAAATATTTCTATGTTTTTTATGTTTTATGTCATTGCCATTCTATAAATATCGGAAATACTTATTTGCTTTCTAGATTGTAACTATGTTGTGACACCGGGCAATACTTCTATATGTTTTAGGTTATTTCTATTTAATGTTTTAATGCATTATTTCTCTGGTTTCTAGATCGTTACTTTTTTTGTAAAATCGGGCAATATTGTGTTTTGGGTCATTGTCATTCTATGATATCAGACATCTGACATTTGTTTCTAGCTATAGGGCGATACTTTATTAACATTGTAATGAAATTTTAATTTTGTAATGTCGTTAATTTAAGATATCGCCCAATACTCTGATGTTTTACTTTTTTATGACACAGTGCCAACAACTTTAACGTCGTAAGGTTGTTATACGAGATTCATGACATTTTGTACTACAGTGTTCTTGTGCTGTACTCTGCTGTTGGTTGTAATCAGTTCATGACATGGTGTGTTCTCTGGGTTATTTTACTTTTATACACGACAATTCTCGATATTTTGTACCACACGAGTTGCTTTTACTCTTCATTCTTACAATCAAATTCTTATGCAAGATATTATAGTTATAAAGAAGCAATATAATAGAAGAGAACCTTACGAATTGCGTCTTGATTAATGAAAAGTCATTATCATGACGATCATAAACATGTTTGGAATTTTGTTAATTTTCTTAATACTTATTACTCATAATCTTTAATTCCAACCGCATTTTCTGATTTCTTTAACTATTATTCTAAATCAAGTGAATGTTATATTACTTGAAATGTCTTTTTCATTCATACGAAAACAATAAATTTATTTGAATTAAAATCGTTTATGATTTAAACCTATAAAATACAGTTTTACCACTAGGCCGCCGCAATGTCAATACTCACAACTTATAAAACAACATTGAATTTGTGTTTTGAAGTGTAAGCTAATTAAACATCAAATAAAATACAAGAAAAAGCGACAATATTCTCAGTCGACTTTTATTGTGTGCTATGACGAGCATATTTCGTGATTACGGTAAATAATAACATATTCTTAAACCAGCAAGGAATACTAATTTAGGCGTTGTGTTGTATTTGATCTAGTAGTTATTAAAAATTTCATACAGTTATTGTATTTATTTATAATATTTGGAAATTCACTTGAAACTAAAATGTTTTAATGTATTGAAAGCCACGTGTATAGAATACGATCATTACACTCTTATTAATGATAGACGCCGTTTTATAATATACTTCCTTGATGATGAATAAAAATATTTTTTTGCTAATTAATGGTGCAATTAGAAAATTGAAGAAAATTTTTATATGTATAGTGCGTAATTTTCATTCCCAAGTATGCTATATTTATTCGATGTTATACTATATGAAAATTTTATTATCAACAACTGCCTTAACGTTCTTGTGGCTTAAATAGTAACAGGTTATTTGAACATTAAATTTTTTTAAAGTTTTTTTTATGTTGTAAGACTTATCTTTGCAGGTCAATATCTATGCTCTCGTTTGAGAAAATAAGTTTGTACTTTCTATGGTAATGATTTTCCTTTTTTCTCCCCGGAGGACCAACTTTAAAGTTGCTGATGCGCTTTAAAATATAATTATCTACAGAGAGACCAGTAGGAAATTTAAGAGAAATAAAAAGTGACCACTGAACATGGAAATCGTTGCATTTAGTCCAATGTTATGAATTCCGCTGCATCTCAAATACTTGGCGACGCGTCGATAAGGCTATCGTTATCATGATTTGGTTTCTAAACGTTTAAGTGTTTGAGTGAATGTAACTGATAATGCATGTATTCCTTCTCTGCAATAGAATATATCATGTTGACGAACCTAACTATAAAACATCGTCTATATTAAAGATGACAGATGCCACTAAAAGCATACTTATCATTAGAGCGAATATGTTTAATGTAGAAATCCATTCATCAAAACAATGCTAGTTTATGTTGTCTGCCACACAAAAATGCTGTCAAAACATTCAGTTGTAAACAGTAAATCAAAGCAGTATGATTGACTTTTATAGTATTTTGATTTTATATCCTTATCATTTATCTTTATCTCTCATTTTCTTCCTCTTTGTTTTGTTTTATTATGAAATTCAACTGCATTAAGATCATTGTTGATAACTATTTTATCTTTCAAGTTTTGTTCCTTTATTTTCTATCTATTATTTTTATCATGTAGTTGTCTATATTTGTGATTATATACGATTTGTTCTATATGATAAACTTCGTGGTAGTTTGTTAAAAAAGCCAATCATTATCACCAAGAGGGCATATTTTGGAACATTTATTGTTTTATTTAATAGAAATAATTGATAAATTTAGAATGGAGTATAATTTTTTTTTCTCAATAAATGTCATTTCAAATTTGCTTTATCATAGAATATATTACAACATTTGTGGTTTTTCGTGGATTTATACTTCATCTTGAGATCAGAAAAGTTATTCCCATGTAGGCTATTTGGACATTTTCCCATCTTCAAGTCAGCTTTTAAAGAATAAACTCGCCATATAAGGCATCAGTGACCACATTGCTGGGTCTTACACATTCAGCAGTAAAGAAATACAACTTCGATTCTTTGTGATAACACGGATATGTTTGTTTTATAATTGAGGATTCGAAATATTTGAGTGTTTTTATAAGTGATATAAGTGGTGTCTGTTAAGATTTAGATTTAAAAATAAAATCAACAATTTAGGAGATAGTTATGAAGTAACTATTTATTTTAAATTCAAGAAAAAAAGCAAATGCAAACAAATTACGTTTTCTTTAAGCTTTTTGTCAGCTCAAACCAAAGATATTATTTTTGCCTTTAAGATGTGCTATCAGTGATGAAAATTCAATAAAATAAATATGAGCATAAGTAAAGGAAATTACTATTTGATGGTATTTTTTATAGATGAACGTAAATAAAATTGGTGATGTTTTTTCTCAAAAATATTTGTAATTATGTAAATCAATCGATCAATAATTAATTATAATTTTTTCTGATGTTGAATAAACATTTTGACAAGTTAATATATATTCGTATCATGTACATCATATCACAAGCAAATTGTATGGTTGTAGTCCTTTTGAGAGTAGCAAAATAGTACGTAGTATCAACACAACGCAATTAGATAGGATACTAATATTCCCGGTAGCTTGTGTGTAAATGTGATTTGTCGAGCTGATATTAAAATCATGCAATGTAGTATGAGAGGTTGCATGTTGGTAAAGATAAATGAAAACGTCTACACACAAGGCGTACTGTTTGAATAATTGACTGGAAATAACAGGCTGTGTCAGCTGTACTGTGTCGCTCAATATCTGTTTTTCTGTTTTCTTTAATATTAAGATGAATTCAGTAACAGGTGTTTTTCTGTGTGTAGTGTTGCCCATTGTGCATAAATAATTACTATAAAAACCATACAGATTGTTGGAAACGAGATATAAAATTTTCCAATATATCTCGAAATCAGCAACTAATTTGCTTTGTATAAAGTATGTATATAAGCCGTTTGTTTAAGTGAATACAAGTTAAATTATAAGTAAGGATATGTGCACGTATTCTTAGAGCAAACATTCCAAAACTTGCGTTATGAAAATTAATATGAATTTGAACGGATTATTGAAGTAACAAAATACATGTAAATGTTTTTATTAAAATCCAGGAAAGTTATATTTTTTATGGTATTTTCTCCAGTTTTGGAAGAGTTATTAAATTATAGCTGTTAAGAAATGTGTCTCTGTGATCAGCAAGGATATATTTACTGCTACTATCAATACAAAAAACTTTGAATAAACATTGATTTTGTTAATCAATGAACTTGAAATGTGGAAGCGTCATTTCTAAACAATGATTTTGGGGTTTCAGATGAGGAATGTGAATCAATGTTGGACACGTTTTGTCGGATATATTTCTTGTGTTGCTGTTGTCGTTATCTCCATTGCATGTGGTGAGTAAACAAAATTTATAATATGAAAATTTCTGGTCATGATAGTAAAAAGGGCAATGATTCAGTAAAATAACGCATTACACTGAATACAGGGTATTCCTCATATCTAGATACATATCCAGGTACTTCAAAAATCACGAAAATTCTATTCCCTTCAAAAAGTAATTATGCTCTTAAAATTTTAAGAAATACATAACTTTTAATTTCTTAAAGTATGAATAATTTACTATTAAATGGTATTGGTAGATTATGCTGGTTTATTACACATCTTAATACATTGTTTGTGAAGTTCAGAATTAGTGATATAAAAAACTATATGATATACTATGTACTAAATTATTAATATTATATTTACAACAATGTTTAAAAAAAGATAATTAAAACATGTTCAATAATATTCTGCAATATATATTCAAGGTTTTTAAAGATTGGCTTCTTATATTCAAAAGTGCGTGTGTTGGGGAAATACATGTATGTAAAAAGTTTGTCCACATGTGACGATATCCAACTGGTACCAAGTATGTAAAAAATAATCTTTTAATTCCGTGTAATTCCTCAATTTCTGTTATATCCTGAGTTTTAAGAACATATTATTGGCGTTGTCAATAACGGAATATATATATATTCAACCAAAATAAATGTAATATAAAATTATTTATTTATTTATTCCAGTGACATTTAAAATGTTTTAGGTCGCTGTTTTTTCAATTAAAGAATAGTTTTCGGGTTAAAACAAAATCGTGTTTTTTGAGAATTAATAACCTTATCTACACACATTTTTAAAGAAGCTTTATAAATATTTTGTAAATGGTCGTTGTGTATTTGACAAATAATCCAAACACAAATTTAACATTACAAATGATTGGAGAAAGAACAAAAGAACATACACATGTATAACAAGTTAGGACCATTTATAACGCATCAATCTATTTTGAACGGGAAATGGATTCAATACCGACATAGCATCTAAATTGTTTGGTTTTGGTTACTTAGGACGGCCGTCCTACTTTTCAACTTCTTACGAACACGCAAATTTAAAAAGTATATATTCAAACCAAAGCTTATCGATGTATTCGGCATATAAACATTTTTGATTGTTTACAAAATGCACTATCGCTTATGTTTTTAAGAAGGTCGAGTTTTCTATTATTTTTATTTATTTATTTATTTATTTATTTATTTATTTGATTGTATGCTATAATGCGTATTTCACCATTAGTACCGAGATAATAATGTATGTAAACAATTTTTTGTTCTGTTAACTGTGTATTGTGACAATACATGTAATATTTTCAGTGGAAAATTTTAATTTTTTCACAGAAAAAGTAATTGTATTATCTAATAATAATTGTAATAGACGATTTATGAGCTTAACAGATTATGCTATTAAAATTTTATAAAGTGACGGTATAAAATAACACCGACAATAAAGCGTAATTTCTATTATGGCAAGATCTTCATCTATATTATAGCATTTAGGTAAATTTCAAGTAAAAGTGTATTATCTATAGCAAAAATCAAGGAACACAGGCTGTGAATGACACGATAAATAGTCAGAAAACATATACTGATTAATTGGAGCTGTGAATTATCGGCGATTAAACCAAGCGATTTTATTGATTGCGCGTTTTAATACATATAAAATGATGATCAGCAGGTTATTTGTTCTATTTTTATCAAGTAATTGACATAGCAATGCACCCTAAAGCATATAGCTCATTATTAGGTGTCACTTTGATTTTACACTTGAAACATCGTGAAATACTAAAACTGGCAAGCGAAAAGATAATATAAGTGAAGATGCTAAATAGTTTCTTCAGCAAAATAAAGTTTGTCCTAAACATGGAATAACTGCTTTGACTAGAAAATAACTTGATTTGGAGTATTTTTCTTAAATTCTGAACCGAAAAACATGTTTGCTAATTTAATGACCCTCTTAACACATTGCCATTCATTATTTTCTAAAGTTAAAACCCAATCGCAAAAGGAAAAAAATCTTGCGGTAGAAAGCGTTACCAACAATTTTTTTCTTCTTGCCCGAATCGTAGTTATTGTTTTAAAACGCAACAATCTGATCATAACCGTTTCGATAGATACACGAGTGGTAGAAACTTTATTTTAAGTTAAAAAAAAAACATTGTTAAACTCCACTAGTTCCCAGGGTGTCCTATTTTACGGAACCCCTTAATCTCAGTTTCGTTTTAATAACTTCACCTATTCTCTTCTACCCGTTTTAAGATATCATCCTTAATTCTGATTGAACTAATACTAAGTGCTTTGCAAAGGAATTGTCAACGCCGATTTCCAAGTCTCTGGTGTACTGCAAATCAAACCCCGTCGTAGTTGTGCTGAAATGCTTATATGTCGAAATATCTTACAAATAACCTATAGATCAAGTGACTTTATTTTGCAAAATATATTATCAATTGGTGTATTTAATGTAGATCCCTCGTGATGATGATTGAAAAAGGTTGTCACATCATCACGATTTTTTATTTCTTCAATAAAAAGACCATTCGAAATCTTATAAATGTGATACAAGTTTAAGGGAAAAATGTCGGGTTGTTCATCAATACACGGTTCATATACAATTTTAGTGTTGGAATTATTAAGACATGTTAAATATAGAGGTAATGTTTTTAAAGCCTATTTAACCTCCCCATTAATTTATATTTACAAACTTCAACCACACCACTATATACGTATAAGCTATGTTTGTGTTATTACATGTAAAGTAGTGTAGAGAAATCTCATTGTAAAATTATCGGAGTGGTTAAAACTTCCAAAGGTTCTTATTTCACATCAACACCATTGCTTTTTTGTAATTATATTCAGGGCTTGTCGAAACAAGTAAAAGTATAATCATTAATCTAAACATTTTTTGTTTTGTCTTTTTTCACGTCTTTGTTAAACCGTCTTCATTATTGCATTATCGGGCCAATGCAAAGAAGGTTCTTGGCAATTTTTCTGTTTCGTTTTATGTCGTATATGATAGGGTGTGCCTGTTACTTCTATAGCTTTCAACATATTTCTATTATCCTCATCTTCAATTTTAGATTCAATTCAGAAATAACCATTGATATTATTAACATCGAGTTAGTTATTGATTAGCGTTTTCAGGAAGAGCACTTGACTTACCTACACGTTTCATTTCAATCAACTACAAAGCCTTTCCCTTTGTGGAATGATTTTTCGTCGACTTTGTAAATAATATATGCATATCATAACAAAGGGAGTTTTTTATTATTTGTTTTGTGCATAAGCAACCTATCTAAACATGCTTGGGTTTACTTACTCTACGCATGAGGTAATGTAATAAATAAGCAGATATTCCCACAAGTATACTCAAGTTGATTAAACATTCCTAAATAATTCCACATCACAATAGATTGATTCAGTATTCATCAAATTAGCAGAATGACAGATATTCGAATGTTGTTGGTCATCGAGTCTGATGTTCGTAAAAGCCATAGATAGTTCTTTTGTAAGTTGTTCATAACGATTCAAATCTTATGCAATGTTTCATGTCAAATAAATGGCCTTTACTTTCCAACATTTACCGTACTAGTAGTCGTTATGGAATCAATCCAAACAGTCGCCGACTTAATAGAAACGAAATGGCTTCCGAGGGGCAGATTATCGTATTGAAACTACCATTTTCTGTCGTTTATCTATGTCTAGACAAAGACTGTAATGCCGGTACAAACATGATTCCTGCATTTTACAATGATAATATATCGTCGCCCTTATAGAAGTTTGATTTTAACAAGTAATTATTGCCAAATTGAGACGATATAAACGGATTATATGAATAATTACTATTGCAACAGTTGCAAACTTAATAAACCTGTATCATGAGGTTAGAACATGTAATTATTTTACTCTGTAAAAATCTTACACTTCGTGACATGAGATTAGAACATGTTATTATTCTCCTCTATGTAGAACCCAAGAGTTGAAAGTGGGTAGTGACTGTTCTTTCACCAGGCACTCGGCATTACAAAATGAAACTCATTCGGATGGGAACTTAAAATAATCAGGTCCCGTGTCACGAGGTGGCATGATAAAGAACCCTGCCATCAGCGCAACGCACAGGCAAAATTTCCGTATTTTCGCCTTTAGCTGGCGACGTCTCGATATAAGTGAAATATTCTTGACTGGGACGTTAAGCACAATTACTAAATTCAACTCCTCTATGTGCAACCTTACATTTGTTTACATACGTATACCAAGTAAATTTTAAACTTTAAATGTATCTTTTGCTTTGCCTCTGTGTGCAGTGCTTTGAAGCGCGATTACAGACCACTGTGTCTGTGATTTGAGTCCTACTCAGGTAGGTGAGTTTGTCAACTTACATGTCTAACAATAACAGATGAATAACAGGTATCTAATGTTTTTTTTTTAAATATTACATAAGGGAAATTAGACGTATTTTTAGGGTATATCAATACATGATGATCATGAATTATTTTATTCTCAAGTCCTACTTGAGAATGATCAGTTATATGATGTAGTGGGGGAAACAGAAAGCCGGCAGAAAACTATAAACCTTCGGTAGCAAATTAAAAGCTTTCTAACGCTATAGTAATCTCTAAATAGTAAGAGATATTATAATCCATAAGCCAGTGTTTGTACAATTTATCCATCAGTGAATATGTACATAACAAAATAAAGTGATAATAGCAGAAACAATCAAAAAAGGAATAATGCTTTTACATAATGATTAAATGCCACACAGTAAAAATACAAGATTTAATTTACACATATTGAGAGCAGAGGTTACAAAAAATCCTGATTTTTTACAACATTGAATATAAATGAAATAAAAATTATATAGTTATAGAGTATAATAGGGTCCAAACCATTCCAATTCTCTATAACTACTCTTCTAACATTGGTACATCAGACTTATTTGAAAACATATACAAACATAAGTATGATGTATTAGCACTTCAGTTATGCATTGATTATTTAACGATGGTTTTTATTTTCTTTTTTTCCGTATATCTGTGCATTAGAATAAAATGAAATTGTTAAAAAAAAGACTACAAAGAGAAAATTTATTAGTATTGAAGTTTTGCACTGTTAATCATGATTTAAGATTGACTTTCTCTTTCTTTCTTTACGACTCACTTACAAGATTTTTGAAACACGTAATTTGTAGCAATACATTTGATGTTGGCAGATATGATACTGATCAAACGAGATAGATCTATAACATCATAAAGTTATAGTATGTTTGAAGTTTCACTCTACATTTAAGTCAGCTGTTACTCTTTTTAAATTCTAATTAATATTCACTTTTTTCAGCCTATATACATTAAAGGTAAACAATTAATTTTTATTTGTTATTTAATATTCATTGGTAACAAAACAAGTGTGTCAATATACTAAAGACTGTAAAACTAGTGAATAAAGAAATAAAGCCTAGTCTTTCTTTCGTATTTTTGCAGTAAGTGTGAACTTTGAAAGAGGTTTGAATTTGACTGTCATAATAATAAGAAACAGATATTTGTACTTAAATCATGTACTTGGCATTAAGAGGAAAAGCAAAAAAAAAATAATAATAAATAAATAAATAAAAAAAAAAAAAAAAAAAAAAAAAAAATATGTTCTTGTAGTCTTATATATAGACAATTCGCTGTAAAATTTCTGAATATAGTAATGACGATATGATATACAGTCGTGTGGTATAAGTTATTCTGTAGCCGTCTATATCCCGTAATAATTACACATAGATTTAAATATATATGTACAACTTTTATTCAATTTCCTTCTCACTAATTTTAACCGGTAGTATTTTCCAAATGCTGATTCCAAACTTGGTCTCCTCGCTGTCAAATAAGAACGATATCATTATGAAAAATTAATTTTCAGCAGTATAATTCCCTGGTTGAACTATGTTACGTGAACATAATAGAAATTTCTTTAATAAATGTCATTTCTCATAAATCAATTTATAAAAATCTAAAATCAGCGTATTTGATATTGTTACAACTTTAATGAGTTAAAAATTGACATCGCTACATGCACGACTTAGGAATCAAGTATTTGAAAGTGTCGTCAACATGACATGAATTATACAAAAAATCATGGAAAAACTTGAACAATTAAAATGCTTGAAACGAATCGGAATTTAATCATCAGTTTATTGAATACTTGAAAATCTGTAACGTATTTGATAAAGAACTAGTTATCGAGGTGTTAAGTGGTATTCTTCTGTTGAAAGTTATTTTCACTGTCACATTATGTTTTGTATTAACATCATTGTTTGATCATTGCGTTAATCTGTTTAACCGAACAAGTCAAAATTTATACATGGCTTGATTAAAATATGTGGTTAATATATAACACATATACCTGTTTAATTTTGATGTGCTGTATGTGCACATTTCAGATTATTTCTCATCAGGAACACTAGAGGACGAAAAATTTGGTAGATAAAAACATAAGCCAAACAGTTGAAAATTAATGAAACTATACATGTAGTTCCAAAATTATATAAATTCAAATCCAAATGCTTTGCATGAGGGAACAAACTTAGTTTTGATTTATTACTTAAAACACAAAATGGTAATAGAATATTGTAGACACGGTTATATTTTTCTTTTTTCTGTAAACAGAGATTAAGAGCACCCATCAAGGTTAATATAACAAATGCGCAGTAAAGTAAGAATTTAAATCCTTTTAAATTTACAATAAATTTCCCTACGCTCTTTATTGCTAACACACTTTACACACGCTTTAAATTGTCAATAATAGTGAAAGTCCGGTGATTGATTACAAATTTTCGCTGCATTTTAAAACCTTAATGGAAATTTGGCGTTGGAAAATGATGCATTTGTTTTGTATTGATACCATTACTCCAAGCCTCCGTTCTTCTTTTATTGTATGTGAGACAATGATTTATAAAACATCAACAGTTGATCATCGGGTATTATCTTTCACTAGATTTTCATTTATAAATTTAGTTGATTACACAAGTGATGGTTATATGGAATGTTTGATAAGTTATTGATCAATTATCTCTGACTAAAATTAAAATACACGAAGCGCGTTAAAAACAACAACACAAATCTATAACTGCTTTGTTAAAATTCTGTCCGTAAATAATATATCCGTGTTAAGAAATCACTAGTCAATACAAAAAGTAACACCGGTTCAGTTTAATTCTGTTTTGTGGCCGCCTATATCTAGAGGGTTTGATGCGTTTTTTTTCTTTTATTTCACATTTTCTATATGATCAATTGTTTTGTTATGCTGATGGTTCTATTTTAGGAATATATATATATCAGCTTTATCTTCGTTTTTTCATACATTAAAATTAATCTGGGTAACTGTTATTAATTGTTTTAATCAATCTTTACAATCCCTGGTTTTACTTGCGATATTTACTCAGTCAATCACTAAACATTTGCTGATTAATCTTTTCGTTTTCTGAATCACGTATTATTAAATTCTCTAGAACTGTACATTTGTAATTTACTACGGCAATTACGTCTGTGATGTTTTGGATCATCGAAACTCAAATTTCTGCATGTTTGTCGTAACGTTCAAAAGCAAAGTTAAAGGACACGATAAAAAACAAAAATTACACTAGAACTTCATGGAAATTAATTTATACCAATTTAGTTACTGGTAATTACTTTAAATTAAAAATAAAATTGCATACATAGTGTCCAGTACAATATATAAATATTGTTTTAAAAAAAAATTCGATGGATGGCATATTTGCAAATCAATAATCAATCTAACAGAGTGAATGGGGAAGTTTAAAAGAACAAAACATGTACATGTATTTAGAAACTGTAAACACTTCAACATGTAACAGAGAATTACAGAACATAAAACAAATCTGATAATAATGTTTGAAAGTTATTGTTATCAATAAAATACCAGAAATATGTTTTCATCTTTTTGGCTATTACGCTGATACAGAATTGTGCGTCATACAGGTATGTTTGATGCACAGTGCCATATGACATAGTTAGAAAGAGTGTATGGGTATAGTTAGATCAAACGGATACGTAAGACAACAAGGCAAATCAATACAAACACATAAGAGACAACTGACTTGGGCGGGCACAGGAGTAAATGTCCAGATAGAGATATTTGGTTATAATACTAATTAGTCATCAATTATTATATTTATTTCTTATCAATAATCCACAAGTTATATACACACCTAAAATATAAAGTTATTGCTTTTAACCTGACAATCAGTGAACAATCTTTACATGTATTTAGTGCATGTCATGACATTTAAAAGAGATATATTATTTGAAATCATATCTGTTATAGGGGGCGTTATACATGTATAAAGTACTGTAACCAGGCTCGTTTGCATTAGGTATCAACTTTCTAATCAGTAGAATTCTTCAGCTACCTGTAACTGCGAAAAATCTTTTGTCAACTTTCTTCTTTAACGTATTTTTCGTCTATATCAAATTGCGATTAAAAAAAGAATGCAATCACCATTCACAACGATGAAGTAAAATTATTTAGGTTCTTAAATGAGGGAAATATTAAGTTAATATTGACAGCGCAATATTTTTCTATGTAACTGTATTCTTAAAAAGCAAGTTTCATATTATCCACGATTATTAATTTCTTACCAAACTAGATTTACGGATTTTTTTGCGCAGAATCGAAGAAATATGATTCAAGTTAATAAGCAAGCAACAAAAAAAATAAATATACATTCCATAAAAATAGAATTATCACACGTTTTTTATTGAAAGATAATACATTAAGATTTTTTATGAAAATATACCTTTCCTTTTGCAATGATTAAAAAGGAAATGATAAAAATAATCATCAAATGTACGAGATCTCCAGACACATTATATAAATTACGTACAATCGTTATATTTTAGTTGATGAGCTGTGTAACCTAAGGGATTCCAGTGCATCGGTACATAAGACCTGCTCCTGTAAATAGTGGCATTGATATTAATATCGTGACAAGACGAGAATATTTCTCAACGTTTTTCAGTGTTGCTAATCAAACAATTTTAACTAAAAGAAGAAACTGATAAAAGAAGTTTTAAATAGTCTTCCAATTAAAGTTGTAAGATTCTGTAATAATTGGTGTCTGAAGTACTCCTATTTTTGTAAATGCAAAAAAGTAAAAAAGATAAATGTTAATTTTCGACATTTTACCATGCTGGTAATCACAGTTGTAAAATTCTAATACAATAATTGGTGTCTGAAGTACTCTTTTGCAAAACCAGGAGAACAACTTTAAGTATTTTCATAGTACTATACATCATTTTAAATACTGTTTATACACACTGTCCAAAGATGAAAGTATTTCTCTCTAATATTTTCACTTGTTTATTGAAAAATGAACACTAGAAGACTTTCGAAGTGAAATAAATGATTTCAACAAGTTTTGAACTCATTTTAAAACTAATATTTAAGTGATTCTCTTACACACTCATTAAAACATCTAGGTGTGTAAATAAAACTTGATATCAGTTGCAATATCTGACGTTTACTTGTTCCATTGCATCAAGGCCAAATTCAGAGATGCTGACAAAACAGTCATTTGATTAATTTTCCATGAAGTGTTTTTATGTATTTGATGTCAGTTCGTAATTTAACATATCTTCAAACCAACCGATTATTATCACAGGCCATGATAAAAAATAATCGTTTGTGTTTTTAAACAAGGTATTTGAGAATCGAATGGCTTGTAAAAAAGTGCACATTTGACCCTTTATAAAATTATGTAACTATGCAATATCAATACGACACTATGTGCTAAGTAAACTTTTATCAGCTGAAAATATCAAAAAACGGTCAGTAACGGTACTTTACCAGACGTTTAGGATCTTTTAGGGTACTAAACAATATTGTTGAGTCATTGAATTTAAACGTAACTGGATGCACTGTACATGGTGGTAAACATCAAAGTAATGCTAAATCTATTAGTGTATGTATATGTATATATATAACACAAAAACCAGTTGAATTAAGAAGTGCCAGATGTGCACAATTCGGAAATTCATTCCTCATCAGTGACACTTAGACCGAAAAGTTTGATAATAAAAAACATGAGGCAAACAGTTGAAAATTAATGAATCTAAAGTTCCAAAATTTAATAAATCCAAATCCGGCTAAGGAATGCTTTGCATGAGGGAACAAACCTTAGTTTTAAACTAATTTTAGAATTTAAGGAAGCTGAAAATTTTGTTAAATGGTACATTTTCTGACAGCACAAAGTACTGTCTATTGAGTTATGCATACCCTCGGGGAGTTTAACTCCACCAGCAGCGGTACCCGCTCAGGTGTAGTAAATTTATAACACAAAAACCAGTTGAATTTAGATGTGCCAGATGTGCACATTTCGGATATTCATTCCTCATATCGAATGCCTAGTCTATCATAAACATACACGTAATATCTTTTCTTTGAATGCTCACAAATTTGATATTATAATTTATGAGTGTTCTTTTATTAGTAATGCCCAGTCTATTATTGTACTCATACAAGGACCAGTTTGTGACTGTATACATGTACAAATATGTAATGCCAAGTCTATCATTGTTATCATAATGTGCGGCCTATTTTGAGTTGGTATATATATGTACTCAGATGTATTGACCAGTCTATTATTGTAATCATATATGTAAGGGTCCGTTTGTGGTTGAACACATGTACACATATGCAAGCCCAGTCCATTATTGAAATCATACATGTAAGGGTCCGTTTCTGGTTGTACACATGTACACATATGCAATGCCAAGTCTATTATTGAATTCATACATGTTAGGGTCCGTTTCTGGTTGTACACATGTGTAAATATGCAGTGCCTAGTCTTTTATTGAATTCATACATGTTAGGGTCCGTTTCTGGTTGTACACATGTACACATATGCAATGCCCAGTCTATTATTGAAATCATACATGTAAGGGTCCGATTGTGGTTGTTCACATGTGCACATATACAGTGCCTAGTCTTTTATTGCAATCATACATGTCAGGATCCGTTTGTTGTTGTACACATGTGTAAATATGCAATGCCAAGTCTATAAATATAAATGTACACATACGTGTATTTTTCAGTCTATCATTGCACATAGACGTGTTATCTTCGTCTTTGGAGTCTCTGTATTTTAAACACGCCGTTTTAGTAGTGTGTGTGTGATGTTGAGCTGACGAAAGTATAAAAATGTCATGTTGACTTCGTAAAGATGTACACAATAACCACATTCAGTACGTGAAGACATACATACTTGGCCTTTTAATTCTTTCGAGATCTATACACTTGACATGCTGAGTGCTTGAAAGTAAACACACTAATGTTGAGTATTTTATGACAGAATCAAATGTCAAATTAAGGTTTAAACGGTTTCGTTAAGTATTTTTGGGGTGCATTACCTGGTAATTTTAGTCTGCAAGAAAGATCAAACGTTTGAACGTTTCAAGATTAACACATAATTGTGTATTTTTGACACAACAAAAGTATTCATGTCCAGTCCTTTAGGTTATAAACATGTATATATTATATTGTGTTCTTAAAATATACAATCCGTTTTTAGAGTAAAAAATACGTACACAATTCCATGCTGAGTTGTTTAAATGGAAGATATAAAGTCATTTTACAGAAACTTTCTTGCGATTTAATTTCTAGTTTGTTGTTTGTAAATTGACAGTTAAACATAAGGAAGTGCATTTATAATGTAAAATATTGACATTTACAAAATGTTTAAAACAGGTGTTATAAAAATTGTTTTACACTGACATATAATATAGAGATAGTGGAATACAACAAACTCACGTTGTCAATAAGGAAATATTTCCATATCAAATTTCTTATATAAGTTAGGATGTAGTTGAAATTATGATTGTGGTTGAGTAATTAGTTACAATAAAAATCCCTAATTAGCCTTGTATCAACATAAAGTACGTCGACTAACTGAATGATATTTTTTCTATGATTTCTATACAGCATGCGTGTAACTTGTAAGCAATATCACCAGATGGTACATCAATTATTGCATGGAATCATACGAATGTTTCAGATTAATTAAATTAGTCATAATTTAAGAAACAATGCATTTCGTTATTTTATTTATACTTCAGTAACCTCTCATTCTCAAATACGATGAGGTTTGAGTTTCAGACATATTAAATTACGAACAAGTTAAAAAATGTTTCCAGGATATGTGACGCTTAAGACCTGAAGTCACGCTTCAAACAAAACCTTTGGGCACTTAATTTGCCTTCAATGTCAAATTAAATACAAATAAGTAATGACTTAAGCGAGAAAAAGATAAAATTTTTACTTGTCTTAGATCTCATGGGATTATTATCATAAGCCATATATTCATACTAAGAAATTGTATTACATGTATGTGACGTGTATACATATAGAACATGATAATGCTGTACAGATTAATTCCAACAGTGTAGCGTAAGTTTTATTCCTGTCTTTATTTGTTAATATCGAAACGATCAAAACGCTCAGAATAATTTGAAATTTTTCTACTGAGATCTACAAAATGGTTAAATACACGTTAAAATATTTCTATTGAAATGGACAAACCTGTTAAAATCTTCATACAACGACAATATTTTTAGACATATTTTTTTATATTAAGATGTTATTATCAAAATACACATGTATAAAATTCTATTTTATTTTATTTCATTTATTTATTTATTTAATTAATTAATTATTTATTTTGGTTAATGCAATTAAGAGACAGAGTCATGTTATATCAAATGGTTAAGAAATATTAGAAAGTGATTTCAATCTAAAAATGTGAGGTTATTATTTTATTTTTATTAACATAGTGACCAGTAGGGTGAACCGTCCGAATTAGCTGAAGATGCAAGGTATCTTGTTTATATAATGGGCTATGGTCCTGATCCATCAAACCGGAGATTGTTAACTATTTTACCATAAATCGGTTTATTAAACATTTTATGGGACATTCTTCTGAAATAATACTAACTAATCTTGCAACTTTTTCTTACAGACCAGCCCGCTAAAGCTTGGTAGATCGATATTCAGTGTTTCTCAATATATTTCTTTCAGTTGTATCGGGGATATTTTTTTACTCTGGTTACTGAAAACAACATAATTCAAATTCTGAAAATGTTTAATATTCATTTCATTTGACATGCTACACATGCCATGTTTGCTTGATTAACTCCGACATTCGGAAAGTTTGAAGAATAGTTTTTTGTGTTGTTTATGTTAAATCTTCAAACAGTTATTGTATATTGTTCCCTTGGCAATTTATGTTCGTAAAACTATATAATCTCATAGTCAACTACATATTTACATATTTACACGAATAAGAATATAAATAAGAATTTGAAATTGAACCAAACTTTTCCCCAGTCCTCCTGTTTGAGAGTAATTTGTTTTAATATTTGCCCTCCATATTCTTCTTCCGCCACATTTTAGTAACTTTAGAAACGTAGTAGCTTTAATAAATAATTATGAAACATTTTACGTTAACATCTTCGTCACTGTCTTGGCTGACGTCATGTAGACGGGTTATATTCTTTATTGAAATCGTATCGTTTTTATTGGTTAATTTCAGTTAAAATGAATTAAACCTTGTTGGAATTTTTTTTCATATATGCATGTACTGCAGTAAATTTCAAAATTTAATTACTAAGGTCCCCGATTGGATTGTGTTATTTAAATTTGAAAAACTCAAAATGAAACCTAAATTACGATTATAATTCACATAATTAATTAACAACATGTGTAATTGATACAATATGTAAAAATCTGCCTCACCGATTACTTCACAAAAGTGGCCAATATGAGATAAACTTGGCCAATATGAAAAAAACTAAGCCAATATGGGCGCGTGCAAGTATTATGACGTCATTTCATTATAAAAAAAAAAGTAAAATGGCTGACCACATGGCGCTTCACATAATCTAAAAGGGGTAAGTGGCAATTGAACATTTTTTTATTATAAAATATGTTGATTTATGTTGAAAAGTTGCTTTTGTTTTAACAAATTATTATGAAATTCAATTTTTATATATATTATTTATATCCAATATTCTAAAAAATTCATTATGTAAATGAAAAATCGAGAAAATACCATCAAAATACCTGATAACACTATAATTTTTCAAACCAAAACTCCCCGTTGTTACCCCAAATTAAAAATATTGCGGATTCACGATGTGTCGTTCTCGGTCTTAAATTCAGCTGCTGCGTCTACTGGACTCCCCCGATGTGCATGTGTTATAGAAGGGATTTTTTTTCTTAAAATAAATGAATAATTTAAAAAAAAAAAAAAAAAAAAAAAAAAAAAAAAAAAAAAAAAAAAAAAAAAAGATTAAACGAAAATTTAACAATTGAACGCTAACGCGCGTTATTCCGTTTGCTTGCAAATTTGTTTCCTTCATACTGACAATGAACACCATTTTAAAACAGTTCAATTGTTAGGTAAAAACATTTTGATTTGTAATTTAATTTATTTTTATCAATTTTCTGCGAAATACAAAAAATAAAAGAAGTTCCTTACTTTGACTAGTTTAACTGAAAAGCATGCAAAATCCCATACACGCGGGAAAGTTAATGACAATTGATTTTAAGCCCATGACGTTAGGGAACGTAATGTTCACAGACATCTGTTACGATGTATTCGTATCAAAAGATAACATCTAGTATTGATCAACATGGAATTTGTTCCAATTTTATCAGCAATTTATTCTAATATACCGAAATTATAACAGCATTGAAATAAACAACGATTTTTAAACATAGCTAGTATTGAATTGACTAGGAAAGTCAGAAAAATACTGTTCATAAGCTTAATGCTCTAAGAATGGTCTATTCTCAAAATTTAAACTCATTGCTACCTAATAATTAATTCTGGTCATTTTTACAATGAAGTTCTCCATCTGTGACTCTGTGAAATCATGTACTTAGTTATTTAAAAATTTAATTCAAACAAGCTGTTTTATTTTCCCTTTGTATTTATTTATGTATTCATTAACCTGAGAATTGTTATTATAACTGAGTCAGAATGAACATGTGTCCAGCATTTTTGAATGGTTTGACTGTTGTTTTGTATGTCTTTTCAATTCGTTTACTTTTCAAATAGTTACTTAAAGATGTATTGTTCTTTTATGTGTTTCACTTTGTTTTGTTTTTTTTTTTCTTTTTGTCCTGATAAATCGACACCTCCATATTTTTCCCGATGATTTTTAATTTATAGCTTTGTTAATCGTCATAACGTGTATAATTGGCAAAGTAATCTCTGATATTATTTAAAGCGCCCTTTTTACCCTAACTTCACCACTGTATATCTGCTCAGTGCCAATTTGTATTTCATTTCTTGACCCGTTTGGTTGTTTGTTAGATTGCATTTTACCATGTTTTTATTTTTTCTATTGTTCTAGCCACGAACAGTTGAAAAATAATTTGCTTACACATCGTTTTCATTAGGTTGTTAGTTTTCCATTATGTGTTTTATCAGATTTAAATTCTTTCTTACAAAAACTATTACTATATTCCATATCATTTGAGAATAACTTTGATTTGAACCGGTATGGTATATCTAATGTTTTAAACAGAAAAATTTTCAAATCATCAAATTATTTTAAGTATTGTTAAGTATACATTTAATGTTTTGGAGTTGCAGTTTGTAAACTTTGCTTTTTCGTTGAAGCTGTAGAGAGCAAGACAGGTCAATTTGTACGATGTCTTTTGTTAAAAAAAAGAAGACAATCCACACTTTTAAAGAAATGGATGTGTAAACTATACTTTATTATAGATAATGAAGGTATCAGACAGTAGTCTACTTAAAACATAAATCCATTAGTACTGTAAAACGTATCCGACAGTCTTGTTTATATCGTTTCATCAAACTTGCCCTGTTTTATTGAATTTTTAACATGAATAGTTGTTTGTCAAGTACGATGGCTGCTTCTTAAAAAGTAAACATTTGAGGCTAACATCTTCAATTTTGAAATTTATTTAAAACTAAGGTTTGTCCCCTCACGCAAAGCATTCCATAGATGGATTTGGATTCATATAATTTTGGAACTTAAGATTCATTAATTTAAACTGTTTGGCTTATGTTGTTTATTTATCAAACTTTTCGGTCTTAGTGTCACTGATGAGGAATGAATGTCCAAAATGTACACATCTGGCACAGCAAAATTTAACTGGTATTTGTGTATATATATATACAATATGGTAACCCGAAAAACACTGACAAGTAGAAAAAACAAATGATAGTTTACTTTTTTGTAAAATAATTCTTCATCTTTTCTGATATGGCGCATGACTTTTTGTGTTTGTCGTTATGTTTTTTGCAATCTTTAAGGATATAAAGTACATCTATATTAGCTGTTTCTAGTAAAGTTCAACGTACGATTGCTACTTTATTTTTGTTTAAATTAATCACCAACCTTGATTGAACATGTGATGTTGCATAACAAATGCGTGTTGTTGGAAAATTTGTAATTAAAACGGATATAATGTGCATGTATAGATAGATATTTTCCCCAGTAAAAAACAATACGGTGTGAAAATGGTATTTTCAATATTGATACTGTTTTAATTTATCATTATATTAACAACTTACTTTACTTTTGTCAGGGTGACATTCTTTTAGACGAGATATGTTTTTCAGCTACTTTAGTTTGTATTGTAATTAGATTCTCATCCCTGACTAATAAGAAACAGCACGTGGTATACTTCAAACAAGTAACAATTACTTTACTCCTGTCAAACGTTTACAATGCATGGATATAAATAGAAATTGTTGAAGGTAATCAAGGATATTACACTGATTATCTAGGGTCGTGTTTGTTCTTCTTATGGAAAATAAATTAGATTAAACGGATAATGTAAATTACAAAATTCCATGTTATTCATTATATGTATTATCTGGACTTACAAAAGAAAGAAGATAAAAAAGGAACAAGAAGAAAAGGTATACTTTGAACGTCATAAGTAGAGACTCCCTAATATTGAATTATGTCTTTCATCCTTGATTAGAATATTTTTTCCTTCCGGTAAGTAAATAAAAATGGAAAGAATTTTTTTCTTTTATAAATTAGTCCTGAGTGTTAGGAAAGGTTTTGTGTTATGATAAAGAAATAAATTACTAAAAGAATATCTGTAAAAAAAAAACAAGTGAAAGTTTAAAGACATTTGGATCTTTATCGCAAAAGCTTTTCGTTCTCGGATTTTAATTAACCCAATCCATCGAATATTGAAACCATAAAATAATGTTACAATATTGCAAGTTTCTTTTAAACCGTTACAAATAGGATGGTAATCTTTATGTTAAACAACAAAAATAACAATTAGGAACATATATGACAGAAATATTAGTTTGTCAAACTTTGAAATTCGAAAAGCTGTGTCTTTTAGAACCGATATGTCATATTATATTCATTGATATAGTACTTATTATTGTTTTTCAGATGGAACTTGATTACTTTTTTATCAAAATTCCTTTGCATTGTAGTTTATCCATTGATCTGTTCCTTGGTATTGTTTTACAGTCAGAATTATATGTAGGTGCAAGCTTTTTTTGCTTATAACAGGGATTTTTATTTCTGTAATAAAACAAACATACCAGTCCTTGTCCATATCACAATCCTAAAAACAAAGTAAAAACTTTGCAAACTGGCAAAATATGTTATACACGTGAACTTTCATCACGGAAGTGAGGCTGGGTGCTCCGGAAGGGTAAGCACCTCCTGTAACATATGTATTTACAGGATTATTGCATTGCAGTTATCGCCGAATATAATGACTTGCTTTTGATGTTTTTGTGCATGACGTATCTCGTCGCTTTGTATCTTCTCTGTCTGGCAAATCTTATGTTTGTTCTAGTTCTGTTTTATGTTACTTTTTTTCTCTATGTTCTTCCATTGATTTGGCAGTTTTTCAATAACAATTACAACAATTTCACATCGACTGAAAATGTCGGTAAATTTGATCAAATATGAATCATATCATGTACGTAGAATACAAATTATTTTTCAATCCTCAAATTACTTTAACCCGTTGCTTTTTAAATATACGTTTATTATGTATAAATACAATTCGTAAATCGTATTCGGTGTTCAATCAGGGACGCTTAAGATCTGATATCAATAAAGAAAATTGATGCAACTTTGGTTATGGATTCAAAACGGAATGTTGCTTTGTATTTAAAGGATATTATACTCAATCGTACTAAAATACACAGTTATTACATATATATATTACAACTTCGTCTTGAAATGCTGTTGTAGAGAACATGTTATCAGAATGTTGTCTACTTTAAATTATTTAGATCGATTCTGTTAAAACAGTTTTCAATAGTTACTTTATCTCTTCTTCTAACATCTGCAATGTTTCACTCAATACTTAATCTAAATATTAGTTCATTTGGTACATTTATTAGAAAGTAATCTTTTTTACATGTGTTTTCAATGTATTTAGTTACAATAAGCAAGAAATAAAATCATCCATTATTTCCATTTTTTATCTTGTTAAATAAAGGACTGAATGTCAGTAGAAAAATATTTCACTAAAATATAAAATTATTATCCACATTTTGTCCTCTCTCTCTCTCTCTCTCTCTCTCTCTCTCTCTCTCTCTCTCTCTCTCACATCTAAAATTATTATCGACATTTAATTCTCTCTCTCTCTCTCTCTCTCTCTCTCTCTCTCTCTCTCTCTCTCTCTCTCACACACATCTAAAATTGTTATCGACATTTAATTCTCTCTCTCTCTCTCTCTCTCTCTCTCTCTCTCTCTCTCTCTGTGTTGTGTGGGGTCGGGGTTGTGTGTGAATAAATGTTGCACTATATTAATATGGTTTATTATATGCCATAAAAACATCAAATGTAAACCTAACACTTAAAATTATTGAATACCAAATTCTCAAACAGTACAAACATTCCAGTAAAAGAAGTCTCTTTTATACCAGATATAACAAGAGGATAATCAGATGATTATGGTAGACGGTTGTTTGTGTTCTTAATTATTGAACACATCATGCATTAGCATATTCTGGTGTGTACCCAAATATATGAAAAATGCCATTCATTAAATGTCTCGTTTAGATTCCTGTAACTGATATAAAGGGAATCTGAAAACAGATGGATACACTTTGTCACCGACTTTGATGCTTAAGATACATCCCAGGGCTATCCTAAAAAAAATACCTGAAACACATTCAAGATGATTTTAAAGGTTAAACAGATAACCGATGAAAGGTGCGGGAAATAGAAAAAATGTTTTAAATAACTTTTAATTCTATTTCTTACATCGAATTTTTCTATTCGTAGGTAATCAATATCCCACGTTACCCCTTCAATACATTTAAAATTACATTGTAATTACTGTACAACGGAAGCCGCGAAAAGCTGCAAAATACTGATGCGGATTAATATCAACTCCTTACTCTTTCTTATTATATAGGAAATAAAAAAATATATTTGTTTTATGTATTAATCCTCTGGTTATCATTATTTTAATGAATGTCTTTCCAATTTTTGAAATTTTTTATGATATCAGAAATTATTTTAAACTAATAAATACAAGTATGTAAATTTACACACGCGCGCGACGTAATTGTTGTTCATTTTTTAAAACGATATAGTTTACACACTACGGTTTGGTTTCGGGGATTTCTATATGTCCAATGTGTCAACATAATTTGATACTTAAAAATTTTAAATAGAAGTTACTAGACGCCTCTAGACTCTATTTGGTATAAAAAAATTTCATCACTTTAATTCAATTAATTTAAACAGAGACAGGGTAACACTAAAGACACGTGTAATCATATAATGGATCATCATTAACAAATTAAGCAGGGGAAATCAAATTAAGCACTCCGAAAACATATTTCTTTACTCAATGTGATTAAATATCAGCAATAAAATCACAACGCTAAGAACGATCTAATAATGCATTTCCTTATTGTCTTTATATAATTCTTACTTACAATTGCCCAATATAGTTATTTAGCTTGCCAAGTCAATGGTTGATGTTTAAAACAGACTCATGCTTTCTGTAAATGTTTAATGTTATAAATGAATTATCTTTGGTTAATGGATTAAAGGAAGAATACTACTTATTCATACCATGGTTAATTGCTCAATAGCAGATTTATTTCTTTCATGATCACTTCAGTATACAAACGTCGGTTAGTCAGGTTTTTAAGTTGTCAAGTTAGTGAATTACACATTTGTATGTTTTCAATTTAAGCGGAATTTCCGATAAATGTCATTTATCCGAGAAGCCATTAATTATTGCTTTGAGAAATTACTTTTTAGTTTAATTATGTCTTATCGTTAAAGCTGACATTTAATTGGATAATGGTATATGCTTTATGTATGTTTTCTTTCAACACAAAAGTCTGGTTAAGTTACATAAGATACATAAAAATGATAAACCAATATAATAAATTATTTAATACACAGCTGTTGAGGTTAGATGTGGGTGTCAATTAAACGGGTTTTTTTTTACGTTCGTGTATTTTTTCGTATTATTGGATTTTTTGGCTATAAGCCAAGAGCATGTTTTTCAGTTACAAATTTCTTCATTTTATTTACTATGTAAATGAGATTTTAAGGATCGCGCAAATTATTTTACCGTTAAACACCTACAAGTCTGTGTTAAAGTGGAAATTTTTGAGTTATTATTATAAATTTTGATAAGCTCGTGCTGAACAGTACTTTGCAACAAGGAACTCAAATTTATCATATTGCATGGAAGGTGATTAGAAATTTTAATCTAAACAAAAGCATCTATTATTTCTATCTTAATCAAGAACATTATAAAGAAGTTTATTATGTTTGATCAAAACTACAGTAGACCATTAAAAATGTAAACATTGTATCAAACATACCAGATGAACATCTCCAATAATAAGAGGGTTTATACGCGCCTAAATTTATAATTCATAAAGCCTTGTGAATATTTTGTAATCGTTGTTTTTCAAGAAATAAAACACGAAGCTCTTTAAGCCAGTCTTCAATATGGATAAATTATGTTTTTGGTTGATATGTTTTGAAGAAAAACAACTGTTGTTTTCACAATTGGAATATATAATTGATTTGTGTCGCTATTGCTTATACGTATATATTGGTTGTATTCAGTACATCAGTGATATATATGTAATTATGTTCTGAGATGACCGATGCTATTATCTATCTATCTATCTATCTATCTATCTATCTATCTATCTATCTCTATCTGTCTGTCTGTCTGTCTGTCTGTCTATCTCTTTGTTTTAAGATGTTTGAGGCTATGCGATGTGCAACCTAAGAAACAACTTATTGACTAATTTTCAGTTGTTATGATATTTATAGAGAAAAGTTCTGGGAATAATACTAAACCAAAGTACTGTCGAATTGTCCTTGTTACAGAAAAAAAGCCTCACTAAAGAAAGCTTGTCAAGTTGAAAACAGGATTGCAACGACTGTGTAATGATCATTTAAATAATCTTTAAATATAGAATAGAAATAAAAATACGATTTTCTCAATTTTTCAAGATAATCTAAAAACTATGATTAACCAAAGATGATAATAATAATGATAATAATAAAACACTTCTTATCAAACACTAACATATGAATCAAATAAAAATCATAATAACAAAACTGCCAAAATTGGTTCAGCTATCTAAAAAAATTATTTTATGTAATACAATCTTTTCATCTTCCAAAAACATAAATTTACAACAATTAACAAATTATAACACATATATTTATGCTCATCCGTTAAAGTCGGTATTGTATAGTATGGTTATTTTCTTTTCTTTCTTTTTTTTCGAAAGTGTTAATTTTTTGTCTGTCGTATTGTTCCTGTTCATGATTTAAATTGTAGAACATTCTTAGTAGTACATTCTAGTTTCTAATTTTTGTTTTCTTTATGATCAAAGCTAAATTGTCTATTACATTGCTTCCGTTCAAAGGTTCATTTGAAGCAATTTTAGCGAAAACCGAATGTTAAAAAGAAACAGGTTTTTATTTATTCCATTTTGAATCATTCTAAATTTGTTAAACTAACGCATCGCTGAACATCCGGATCCTGTTTGAATAGAGACAACAATATGTATTACTTAATACATAATGATATATAAAAATACCGAATATTAGAAAAGGGTTATTGTATTTTTAAGCCTCTTTTTTTTAAGTCAGAAATTTTCACCCTTATTTGAAATGTTTCGATTGTCCGCGTATTGCAGCCTTTAATTTATCCATTTATTGCCAATATTGGACATTTTGTGAATTAGCTGTTTACATTTATGCTCTGATAGAATTGTAATAATATTGACCCCAAACTAGTCATACAATCTACGATAAAAAGAACAATTTCAGGAAATTACTGAGAAATAGTATTCCTTAAAACGAATAAATGGAATGTCAAATTAAGTAATTTCATTTCGACTTACATTGAATCGACTGCCTGCTTTATATGTCCTCATATTGGAGACAGTAGGATGAGGAAATGTAAATTATCTTGACCCAACTGGTTAAAAATGAGAGAAAATTACATACTGAGAAAAACTGAAGACAATATTATAATTCCGTATATAAGTCCACTGTTTCATTAACGTTCAGCATATAGAAAATTGAAGTAATATGGCCCTTAATGCCCTGCCATCCATTATTAGAATTATTTAAATACATGTAATATCTAGAAAAAGACACAATGGGAATTATATCGTCGTTGCAAACGTTTTACAAATTTTGTAAATTTTAACTAGCACCTGCGGCAGTTTTCAACACAGAAAAAGAAAAAATGATTTACTAATTTTTTTTTCTTCAAAATATTGTCACTTGTCTATCTGTATTGCATCTTATAAACAGATTCATTATCAATATTATTTCACATCTACCATTACAGTTTTTCTTGCTTCAGGCTATCTCTTGTGTTTCGTTAATGGACCAACCAATATTGTTTCAGAATTTGCAAGATATTGCTCATAAAAAGTCAAGTGCAAAATAATATATCTACACGGGATAATACATTTTAATTGTCTTTTTTCCGTGAAAATAAGTATATCATAACGGTTAATGAACACAAAAACGGTTCATATTTTTAACGTATGCTGCTTTTGTTAAGATGATTCTTAATGATAGTTGGATTTAGATTATTGCAAAATGTGTAATGTACGATTGCTTGTTGAGCAAGTTGAGCGACTACCTGCATTATTATATCCAATGAATAAACGAAAACCGTTTGGCCTTATTTGACTCTTCTCCGATTCTTCTCAATAGTACGTATTGATAATGTTCTGAGGTGTCTCAGGACTGTCGTAAAAAGATTTTCTTATTTTACCTGATTTCCTACGTTTAAAATGTAGTATATTAACTGGATTTTAATACTTTCTATTTACAAAAGCAAAATCATATAAAAATATTCAACAATAAAGGAAACAAAAGTACACATTCAATGATTTTATCTAAACTCAAATCTTTTTTTCTATATCCTGTTTTGATTACGTGAGGTGTTAAAATATAATGAAGTATTTGTGTTACAATTATTCTGGTGTTGGAACCTTTACAGAATCTGGTTACTTGTGGTGATACATGGTTACTTGTGGTGGTACATGGTTACCTGTGGTGGTACATGGTTACCTGTGGTGATACATGGTTACTTGTGGTGGTACATGGTTACCTGTGGTGGTACATGGTTACTTGTGGTGGTACATGGTTACCTGTGGTGATACATGGTTACTTGTGGTGGTACATGGTTACCTGTGGTGATACATGGTTACTTGTGGTGATACATGGTTACTTGTGGCGGTACATGGTTACCTGTGGTGGTACATGGTTACCTGTGGTGGTACATGGTTACCTGTGGTGATACATGGTTACTTGTGGTGGTACATGGTAATCTGTGGTGGTACATGGTTACCTGTGGTGAAACATGGTTACCTGTGGTGATACATGGTTACTTGTGGTGGTACATGGTTACCTGTGGTGATACATGGTTACTTGTGGTGGTACATGGTTACCTGTGGTGATACATGGTTACTTGTGGTGGTACATGGTTACCTGTGGTGATACATGGTTACTTGTGATGGTACATGGTTACCTGTGGTGATACATGGTTACTTGTGGTGGTACATGGTTACCTGTGGTGGTACATGGTTACTTGTGGTGGTACATGGTTACCTGTGGTGGTACATGCTACATTGTTTTATCTTGCCATGTATATTGGATTACAATTCTTTTACTGTTTTAATCCAGTTCAATAGCAACTTCCGGTGTATTAAAATGCCTAAGGAATTCTTACAATTTACATATATGAATTAACAATTATAATAATAGGAAGAAGAAGAAAAAGAATTAAAACAAAAGAGAAAATAATAAAAATAAATATAAAAAATACAGTCAATAAAACTAAAGTTTTGATTGCAATTTTCATCAATTTATATTTTCTTTATTTTAATTTGCAGTCAAAATCCCTAAAGTGTTTTTGACATTCTTTTCACTAATATCATTTTAATCATTAATCAAACCATCAGTAAAGAGATATTAGTAGTTGTTATGTATCTTGTCAGCTTAAAAAAAATCATTTTTATCAACTAGGAAAACAATTTATCTGCCTAATGGAACTTAAGTTATCTCAATTTCTTTGCACATTTTTAGTACATCTTGTCAAGTTTATGTCCTACTTAAAACATCTGATAATGAAAGCTGATTTCTTAAAATAAATCTTAAATCGGTATCGAGTCTTTAAATTGTCAGAATGTCGACATTCTGGTGAATACAAATTATAGCTTGATGCCTTGTATAATATCTTATTTCATAAAACAATTAACTTTCACAGAAAAGATAATATGACAACTTTAATATAATGATCTAGATTTGTGTGTAGTATAATAGATAATTAAACAACATATTAGTCATATCGTACGAAAATTATAAAACAAAATTAGACTGTTCAAGCGATTTAACAGAAGTATATTGAATTCCGTCTCCAGGATAATTTAAGCACTGGACACTTCAAATTTTTCGAATTTACTTAACTTTGGTCTCGTTTTGTAATAAGTTATTTATGTACAATTTTTATGACATTAGAATAAGCAAAAACTTTGAGTTTCAGTTAATCGATATAATTTTTTTTACAGGTTACTCACTATAATTATATTTTTTGATATATGTGCAATTTGTTCAAATAAGTATCTGATATATTTTATGTTTGGTTATTTTCATTTTTTATATATCTTTTTATTTATTTTTAAGTTTTTTAGCTCACCTGAGCGTCGTGCTTAAACTTTACATTTTAATCATCTCCCCAAAAACTACTATGCCAAATTTGATAAAACTTGATGATTATCATGCCTAGGTAACAGTCTTTCAGAAATTTGTTCGGGGTTTGGCCACGCCCAACAAGATGGCCGCCGTTACTAAAAATAGCCAAAACACAAAACAATCTTCTTCTCAGAAACCAAAGAATGCAGGCAAATTTCGATTGGATATATAGATTTAGCATACCTGGGAACATAAAATTGTGTTTTTCATGAAGATTATATGGAAATTAGGTTACGCGTTTTTTGCAGTAAATTTCGTAATTTTTAAAATGAGACATTTGTAGTTATAACTCGACAACGGCTGAAGATAATTGTATGGAATTTTCACTGTTGACCCTGTTCTTTCTATTTTCTTCGAAATGATGTCAAGGTCAAAGGTCAAGGTCATGTCCTAGTTTTTTTAATCTTTGATAAATATGCTATTTTTTAATATTTCAGGTGATGATGGCATGGGATTTTCAGTTAATTGTACGTATTGACATGACGATCATTTTGAAACATAGATCAAGGTCATGGGTTTTTTAGGTAAAAATTTCTGATTAAGTATTGTGGCAGTTGTAAACTTCCGAAAATTTTAAAAGTTTCTGTAATTTATACATTGTATATTGCACTTTGCAAACAATTTCGGACATATCCTCAGGTGAGCGTTAAGGCCCATGAGCCTCTTGTTTTATTTAACCTACTGATTAAAGCCTGTAGTAAAAAAAATTACTAATTTCAATAGAAATAGAAAAAAGTATGAAAATTTTAGCTTCCATATTTTATGTTGGATACATACTGTATATTTTTATCAAGAAGACTTCGGATTCTCCAAGTTACATAGGGAATATGTAGCCGTGGGATATCAAAAAAGCCTATGGTATAGATTCGAATTACTCATAAAATTCAGCTTTCAGGAAATCATTATGTTAGTTCACACTGAGATATGGTGACTTAAGCGTTGTAAATAGTGCATCTATATTAATGCGCAATAATTATGTTTAATATATAAATCTTAAAAATAAACAATTTTGCATTAATAATATAAGTTTATTATAACAATGGTAAAAAAAACACAGAAAAGTTCATTCATTGGTACGTTGTGGCTTCAAAAATTTCAAAGAAACTATCCATATATCGACTTTACTTATGTATTAATGTATTACTAATGTATTAATCCAATTTTTTCTTACTCAATTTTATTACACCGAAACAAACCAGTAAGTGACTTTTATAATATGTTTTACATGAATATACTCAAAATGTATCTTAAAATGTATCTAATGGTTTATTGGAATGTATTTATTTTATCAAATCATAAAATATCATGCACTTGAAAATAGCCAATACAACCAATATTACAAAATTAAAACCGAAAAGATACTCTGATCGTTGATTAAATAAGTTACAAATGGGGTATTTACGTTGCTTGGCCTTACAAAAGTACATGTACCGGTTTAGTATTTTTTTTGTTTTTTTCGTAATAACAGTGTATTACGTGGAGACAATAACTACTTTTGGCAATTACTAATTAGATAGCACCATGTTCCTAGATATTTGAACAATGTAGGTGTTGGTTTTTTTTTCTAGTCATGTCTCAGAAACAAAGATTTAACTTTTGTTGTTCTTATATAGACAGTCATAAGGAGATTAAAGTGTGTCTGACTAAACATTAATTAACAAGCAATATGTTAACGGATCCAGATTTCTTTATTTAAGTTTCCAAACACTTCATTGGTTTTGTTGATAGATATTGATAAACAATCGAAAATTACATCACAAACAGTATATAAGTGGCCTTCTTAATTAAGTGTTTAATCGTATACTGTACTGTAAACACTATTTGTTATAATGGAGTAGCAGATATCAAGACTGTATCGTACCGATGCTGTATGAAAAGTAACAGTTAAGGAGAATATATTGTACATGCTTATAATACACGTATCCTTTTATCAATCTGAAACGAGTTTATCCACGGTTACTTATACACATGTACAAGAAGTTAGTGCCGGTAAATATTTACATGTATATGTTAACATTTGAGGTGTATTTAATGATTTATCAAAACAATGATATATCATATGTCTTTTTTATAAACAGTAAAAAAGAAGGATAGAGCTGAAACTCTCAGCCTTTTTAAACAATACTTTTGTAGCACTTGGCATATCACCAGCTGGTGTCTGTAACAGTTCATTGTATTTACGATAGGGAAGACCACCAAAAAAGATAGAAACTATTGGGGTATTTGAACTATACACCTGATGTATAAGTCCATGCTTTAAATAGTCTGTTTGTCATTCTTTTCACATTTACATATCAAAACTAAAAGTCATTCAGTTTTATACTTTACTTTTAGGTTATATTGATAAATATTGATAAATTTTTTTCATTGCTAACAGATAAACAGGTCGTTTCTAATCATCAGTTTATAGGCATTATTTTAAGTAACACCTCAGGTGTACCTAAATGACCATTTAGAAACTTAGATCTATCCCTTGTTGCTTCTTTGTATCAACAATGCCAACTAAAAGACTATAAACTGTCTCTGAATATATCAAGCTTTATTCTGGCCTGTGTAATTGTTTTAGCAATTGTATTTTGCGACAAATATGACCAATATACATGTATGTGGATATGTGCTTATATCCGACATAAATAGTGTACTATAATTTTTTTTACTTACTACTCTTTATAATTTTATGCTTGGTGTGGATGATTTTGATGGTTTTGCTTCTGCCAAGTATGCCAATTAATGAAAGCATTTTCCTGTTCTGATAAAAAAATAATTATTATGTTTTATCTCGTGAACAGAAAAAAACGCGTTGTTTTTCGTAATTAGTTGATATCAGTTAATGGGTGTGTAAACACTTCAATGGTATCGTAGTAATGTATCAGGAACTATAATCTCATTGTATGGCTGTTACATCAGAAGAAGGGCAACCTGTCTCTGATTTAATCATAAGTGGTCTTTTATCTTACATGTTGCTTTAAATTGCGTACCATCCCTCTTCAGTTTCCATACAGACTGCAATTATAGAGTATTTATCTTTAATTTATTTTAAACACATACTAAACCTTTGCCAACATTACATAAAATTTCCTGTTTTTATTTAGCATCAATGGATTAACATTTAATTGGTAGTAATTTTTCTGTCTATATATTTTTTTAACTTTTAACATCATTGAAAGTTTTCATATTAGCTGTATTGATAAAATATTTTAATGCTGTTTATTTAGAATTGTGGCAGTTTTGAAGCGTAGAACGTTGTAGGTGAATATCAAAATAGTAGGAATGTCAGGTACATTTGTACCGCAAGAAATAAATAAAAAAGGGTCTAGAATCTTTGATTGGTCTTACCTATATAACTAGTTATATTATACTGAACATCTTAATTATAGATAGTTTGATGAGATGTTTCAAAATATGAAATCTTACAAAATGATTTGATTGAAACAAAAGCACATCCTTACCCTCGTGTAGCTTGTTTCATTATAAAATCTACCTATCATTTCCCGTTGTTTAGTACGAAGAAAATAACACATACAGAGAGAGAGAGAGAGAGAGAGAGAGAGAGAGAGAGAGAGAGAGAGAGAGAGAGAGAGAAGTGCAAAATATAAACACACACACATATACACACACACACACACACACACACACACAAACACACACAGTGAGTTAATATATATTGTTTTAAGAAAAGTTACATACATGTTTATATAAAAGTGCATGTTAAAAAACAAAAACAAAATTAGATTTACCATTTACACATAAATTCACATTTTTAAAATTTAGGTTAAGGAAAACCCATGCTAATGTGGAAGCTCTAAATGAATGACTTCCAAGACATGTAAAAGTGCAGGAGTATGCCTTATAATTTGAGAGAAAATTCCTTACTTTCTTCCGTTGGCCTTGATATGTCAAAAATGCTTAAGAGTGACATATAAATCTTTAATTGGTTGATTTGAAATGAAAAGCTCAACATCGATTCAGACTCGGGGAAACAATAACATGCTTGTAGCTTAGAATGATGGCTCCGACAATATTTTAAAATCGTTATCATTATCAAAAGATGTATTCTTGAGATAAAGCAGCAATCGAACTTTTAACAGTATTGGTGTGAAAAATACAACGTTTTGAACAAAGATTTACGGCTTACGATTATAAATGTAGAAATGTAAATTGTTGACGGCTGCGACATACAATATATTGCGCTCTGATATGAGTGATTCTTGTTAAATTTTGTATTGTAATTTTAATAATTTTGATTAATCAAATGGTTTATTAAAGAAAAAAGTGTTGAAAACAAAAACTGGATATCAATTATTTATTATTCCCTGTGCCCGTCAAAATTTGAAAACTGAACCATCCTAATTAATGAAATGCTAATATTCCAAAGAAAAAAACTTGATATCATTTTGTTTCTATTTTATTCTGTGTCCAAATTTAAATGTTATAATCAGTTGTTTAATACTTGTTTTATCAGTCGCAAAATGCAATTCCATTTACATTGTGGTTCATTCTATCAACTTGTAGTCTAGAAAGTTAAAGTTAACTAATAGATTTGATATCATAAAACTTGTTATGAAATATGCATATATGTCTCTATACCCTTGCCTTTAAACCACCTAAAGATATTCCCACCTGATAAAATTGCATTTGGTATCGATTTAGCATTTACACTATTTAAATATCAAAGTTAATAAGAATTGCGTGGGAGAAATAACAAATTCTGGAATAAAGTTCATTATTGATAAGATTGAAATTTGCAATAGGAAAACCAAACGTCTTGGTTATTTGTAAAATTATTATTATTCAATTTGTAGGATAGACTGTACATGGTTAATAGCAATATATTATCATTATTGAAACACTAAGTAATCAAACAGCGTTCCCTGAGGATAAACCAAATTTATTTGTATTTCAGATGTAATACTTAGTAAACAATTTACTTGAATAACATATTCTTGATTAAAAATAAACTAAGTAACGTTTGATTTTTGCTGGATCCTACATTAATTGGTATATCATTTGTGTAATAGGGATAGTGTAGGGTAGAAATTGTACAATGAGCAATAGTGTAGTTCTCTACTTAACCATGTTATCCTTCAGTAAGTACGAAACCGTCAAAAACAGGATGGTCACTTAAACGCACAAAGAGTTCTATCTAATAACCACAAGGCCCCTAAGATAAACTGCATTAGCATTACTTTTGGTAGATACACGATTACAATGATGATTAGGAACAGCTTGTAACGTCTCGATATGAGTGAAAGATTTTGAATACTTTATCTCAAAACCAAGACGCCACTTATCAATCAGTCTGTAAAGACACTGGAATCAAACTGAACTAAGAATTTCAGTTTTTCTGTTTGAGAAGATATTTATGAGTCATAAGAACAGAACGTGATATTAGCTGACATTTATATAGCAACACACATTGGTCCTTAGTTAATAATCAGGTTTTAAACTAATTTAAAACCTTTGTTTTTTTGCATATATGATCTGACATTTTACAAGATTTTTTAAAAGGAGAAATCAACTAATGATATAAAGGAAGATCTAGAATAGTATTTTTTACAACTTTACTTTGTTTTACAGCAAGTTTGACCACTGGCATTGACAAAATGTTATTTATTATTCATAACGTAATATATACGAGAAAAGATATACTAATTAAGTAATATTGTTGCGTTTTTATCTCGTATCATGATCCAGAGAATTAGTTCCTTTGGTAATAAAACCGTATTATCTAGGGAACAATTCTTTAGGAAAACTAGAACAATCGATACAAAAAGAGCTACAACAAACTTGTAATTCGTGTATCTGGCAGAAAAATCTCTTTTCATGGTCAAATTAGTGAGCCTTAGGTCAAAAGATCATACGATAATATAAATCAACCATATCATATGACTGCCGTGTTCCTTTGGTTACTTTTTCTAGATCTACAGATCTAGAAACAAATTTTTCTATCGAAGAGAGAAGCAAGAAACCTGTTGATAAAAGAACGAGCACGATTCACTTGATTGTTTTGAATTGTAAAAACACGGTGTCACGAACATATTCGATTACGAGGCCTATTTACGAATATTTACAGTGGACATCACCGAATTATTGATTGAAGTTGAATTTACGTACAGTGTATATGAATAAAGGAAATCGACACTCCTTGAAATTATCAAGATATTAACCAAAATGTAATTTGGCGGATATTATAGATGTAACCAAGTTTTTGAAGGTGACTCACTTCTCCTTTCTGAATGAAATAAGACTATTATCGGTCCCCAATATGTTCATATAGTTTTGCGCTCGACTTTTGGGTTTTCTCATTTTGCACCTAAAACGACTAATGTTCAATTAATCCATTTTTGTAACAAAAAAAAAAAAAAAAAAAAAAACCTGTGCCACGTAAGTTATATGAATTCACAACTGCCAAGTTTTTAAGCTTTTCAACTTTAAGGTAGAACAAAATCATGTATTCTGAAATGAAGTAAGAAATGGTTTGTTTTTTACAAACAATTAAGGCATTAAACTAAGTAGTGCAGTACAAATATTTGAAAATAATTCACATCAAAGTAATCTTCAACAAAAATAATATCATCAGAACCTACCTTATTACAGATGTGTTCCTCATCATTAAATGTGATAAGCGATATGAAACTCTCAATTTTTACAAGAAATCTGTAAATCTAATCATAAGAAGACGAAATTAACTGATATAGCTCGTATTTTAACCTCATTATCACTGATTAATTAGAATTATTGGCGTTAGTCAGGTGGTGTTTTGGTGTTTATTTATTTTCTGGCATTACTAAAAGGTTGTATGATTGCCAGTGTCTGACAGACAGGGCCACTAACTGATGGTTTCATCATTTATACAATAACAGATTTTATTGGCATATATTTATTCAAAATGTCTGTAAACTTTGAGCTCAATTTATAAACATTTGTAAGCCTTTACATATAATTGAATGTTTATATAGAATTAATATACCATCTTTGTCTCTCTGCGATATAAAAAAGGTGTACTAAAATTTCTTAGATAAGTAAACTTTAACGGTTTAAATTTGGTTTAATTGAAATGCCATGGAGCAGATTATTTGTGCACTATGAAATGTTTAATGTTATCACAGAAAATCCAATATTTTTTTTAAAGTTTTGTATTATATCCAAACCGGATTCTAGTCGTAAGATACAGCTTTATATGAGCTTACTCGTTTCAAATTGCAGCTAATTAGACCTTCTACGAAACTAAACAAGGAAACAATTTGAGAAACTGCTTCCTCGCCCGGTGTTTGATATAAAGCGGACAGACTATATAATTGTGCCCTAGCATATTAATATCGAGCCACTAGTTCAATAGACTATTATACACACTCGTACCCTTCACATCACAGTCCTGACCATAATACACACACGCACATCTCAAATCACGGTCCTGTCCATATTACACACTTGCAAATCTCACATCAGAGTCCCGCCATAATCCACATTCGCACATTCCACATCACAGCCCCAGCCATTATACACACTCGTACATCCCACATCACAGTCTTGACCACAATACACACTCGTACATCCCACATCACAGTCTTGACCACAATACACACTCGTACATCTCACATCACAGTCTTGACCGCAATACACACTCGCACATCTCTCATCACAGCCCCAGCCATTATACACACTCGTACATCCCACATCACAGCGCCGGGCATAATCCACACTCGTACATCCCACATCACAGTCTTGACCACAATACACACTCGCACATCTCTCATCACAGCCCCAGCCATTATACACACTCGCACATCTCTCATCACAGTCTTGACCACAATACACACTCGCACATCTCTCATCACAGCCCCAGCCATTATACACACTCGCACATCTCTCATCACAGTCTTGACCACAATACACACTCGCACATCTCTCATCACAGCCCCAGTCATTATACACACTCGCACATCTCTCATCACAGTCTTGACCACAACACACACTCGCACATCTCTCACCACAGCCCCAGCCATTATACACACTCGCACATCTCTCATCACAGTCTTGACCACAACACACACTCGCACATCTCTCATCACAGCCCCAGCCATTATACACACTCGCACATCTCTCATCACAGTCTTGACCACAACACACACTCGCACATCTCTCATCACAGCCCCAGCCATTATACACACTCGTACATCCCACATCACAGCGCCGGGCATAATCCACACTCGCACATTTCACATCACAGTCTTGACCACAATACACACTCGCACATCTCACATCACAGTCCTAACCATAATCCACAATCGCACAACTCACATCACAGTCCTAACCTTAATACACACGCGTACATCCCACATCACAGCGCCGGGCATAATCCACACTCGCACATTTCACATCACAGTCTTGACCACAATACACACTCGCACAACTCACATCACAGCCCTAACCATAATCCACAATCGCACAACTCACATCACAGTCCTAACCTTAATACACACTCGCACATCTCACATCATTGTCCTGACCATAATCCACACTCGCACATCTCACATCACAGTCCCGGCCATAATGCGAACTCGCATATCCCACATTACAATCCCGGCCATAATACACATCCGCACATCTCACATCCGAGTCCCTGACTATCATACACATCTGCACATCTCACATTACAGTCCTCTATCGTACACACTCGTACATATCACACCACCTTACCATAATACACATTTGCACATCTCTTATCACAGTCTTGTTGTTAGACTACAATTGGAGATAAATAACTTTGCTGTTTTCGCGAATAGCTTAAAATTACTGATTTGACGATAAACAACATATCAACAGAGAGTAAATATTTTACGTGTTTATCTAAACTTAAAGATTTCAAAATGTGCTCGTTTTGCTTCTTTTCTTATTTTGTTATTTTTTTCTGAAGCAAGATTCTATCGCTATTATATATATTTTACTCAACATCACACTACAACCTTTTTGTAATAAATAAACAATATTTTTTTCTCCTTCAAAATATTATTTCATATTACTATATTTTGAATAAACGTTATAACAATAAAGGTAGTTTATTGCACTTAAATGTAAATTCTAGTTGTTATAACATGCATTAGAATCAATAAATTCAACACTTATGTTATAGTTAGTTGTAGACGCCAGAGTTCTATCTGGTAATTGTTTATTTAAGAATTGAAATGAACCAGTATTTAGGAAATCTTAAATTTTATGGATTTACAATTATTCCAAATATTTTAACAAGGAACCTTTGTTTGTTTCTATCGATGTTCTTTGTAAAACACAATTTTTCAACAACGGGCTTGCTGTTTAGTTTTGTAAAAACAAAATATCTTGTATCTTTTTCAACTTGTTTCTTATATCAAAAGCGTTGCAATGCTGTTGTTTTTTAATTTGTTGCCTATATCTAATTAATTGCATATCTGATTATTATACGTTGAAGAACTCGAGTCAAACGTGAAAGACGTAAACTTATTTTTAAATTAATAAAATTGATTTCAATAATATAGTCGTATTCAAAGATTTTTTCATGGGGTTTAAGCGGTTTGATGTATTCATGAATTAACCTTCAAAATGAGGTCAAGGTCAAATTTGAAATCACGACCAATGCAAGCTTTTGACAGTTTTACTTTTGTTACCATTTTGTTTTTTTAAAGTTTCAATATTGACATTATGTCTTAATTATTGAACCAAAATTTTTCTGTAAAAACCAAGGCAAAAGTCTGCTCTATGATTTTGTTTATGAAAAAAAAGCATGCAGTTAGAAATTTATATGCCAGATTATGCCGGGTTCCATTGTTATCAGTTTCATATGTTAAAATTGATTTTAAATGTTTTTATTATTTTGTGGTGCAAGAAATAGAATCTATCACTACTTGTGGTGCCAGATAGGAAATTTCAACCAGAGATCTAATATATTTGGTCCAGAACTCTGATTGAGATTTCCCTATCTGGCACCACAAGTAGTGATAGATTCCATTTCTTGCACCACAAAATATTCATTTAAAATCAATTTTCACATATGAAGCTGATAACAATGGAATTGGTGTATGAATCTGAAATTTAAAAAAAAAATTGTCTGTTTTTAAGCGATTTCCCGTTAATGACGCCCCTGTTTTTGGTCAGCTTCTTAGGCTTAAAACTTATTGATTTCTTGGGTTTCAAATAAATGAACGTCTGAGTTAATTTTAGAGATTGTTATCTTTTTTGAATTCCTGATCAATAAGATGTTTTTGTGCATTAGTATTTTTCTAGAATTTTTGTTTCAATAGAAAGATCCTGATATATCAGATATTTCCGAACTGTTTCAATATATTTGTTCTGGTCTTGCAATCATTTATAGAAAAAAATCGTATTTTCACACTTCTTCAATAAGAAGTTCTTTTGTACTATAAGACTGGTTGCTAATGTTTAACGTCGCATCAGTAATATTTTAGTTATTCGCAATGAGATCAAGTTTAACAAGTTTGTAATTAACCATTGAACAGCATAGCTATGGCGGTTATTGGATTATTCAGTTTGCCTGGCAAAGCTATGTCATTTATAATTCAATAACCGACATAGCTATGCTGTTCAATGGTTATATTTACATTATATTAATTATTAATTAATTTTTTTGTTTTTTTTTTGTCAAATCAATTTGAATTTTCCCGCCTTCAACGAGAAGCGGGGTCAATTATTGGAACAGCGTCACAATGTAAACAAAATATAGTACAACATGAAAAAACACGGAACTCGCAAAAATTATGAAATATTTTATTAACCATCACATTGTTTTGCACATTTTATATAAAACATCAATTTAGTCACTTTCATAGCAATTTTACGAAATTATTAAAAAAAAAAAAAAACGAATTCACAGTCCTAAGGCGGATGTCGAACAAGTGAGCAGTCTCGAAGATTGACACGAAAATGATGTCTCACTCTCACTGTCATTTTTGGAAATTTAAAAGTGCAGTGCGAGAAATTGGAATCTACGAAGAAACCAGGAGTGAATTCATTGGATGACGGAAATGTAATCTGCTTTGGAAAGTCATAGTATCTGTCATTATTATTCGTAGAACTTGTGGAACTGACCACATGATGCGACCAAGATTGTGACCCATTTAGGCGCGGTACAACAGCTGATTCAGTGTTTAAATTTTTTGCAGGGTGGGTTAATTCTGACAATGAGTTACTATGACGTTTTTTCTGTCGTGTTGAGACAGTTCTGTTGTAGGATTGGGAGAAGCTTCTCATTTATGGTTTGACATTAACAAATTTGTGCCGAGCTTCGTACCCCAGGTCATTGAGATGCAGAATGGCCGTCACCCACAAACAGCGACGAGTGTATTAAGTTTCAACTTTTGCAGCATGGCATATGTCGGATAAAAACGGGCAAATGTGCGTTTTAAAAGTGGTTTGAACGTGAACCATATATCAGACTCTTCAGGACCAGCCATGGCTTTTTATTATACATTTTTACAGGACAGTCGACCGTCTCAGTTGCATATGTACTCTTTTTTAACATCTGCTATTTTCGTCTGTATGAGATATCTTGGTTGTATTCATATTTTTAAGTTACATTTTGTCCAGACTCGTCAATGTGAACCTCAATTATGACCGTGGTTTTAACTGGTGGTGAAATTCCATAGCTCGGGAATTAAAATTTATAACAGATGGTACCATACACACTTTTTCAGTATTATGGGAGAAATTAGGGTACTTTTTAGTTGATTGGAAATTTTCCGTTGTGTATTTAATTCAATGTATATTTTAAAATTAATAATTTTTTTTTTCTCAGGCTGTGTTGTTGTTTTGTTACGAAACTTCTTAAAAAATAGTCCAGAGAGTAAAATATTCATACGCATAGTGTAATGATCATGTGATCAATGTCAGTTATTGTACCGTATTTGCCACACGTCTCAAACATGTTTATATAGTAAAGTTTCAAAGCAAATGTAAATATTGTGTGATATGTGTAGCGTATAGTTTAGTTTGCTTTGAGAAATAATGATTATAAAAAGCAAGTCAGTTCTGTATTATCAGCGCCAGACAAAGAAGTGGTATCTTAAATTTGAATGTCTTATTCATGAATATGACCCTGATGTTGATCAAACCCACGACCTCACGTTCAAGAGGCGGACATTTCTACCTTTGAGCAATCAAATAGGTCAAACTATTCCCCATTCCAAAAAAAAATTGTTCTTTTTTATTTTACAATACTTGCAAGTATTTGTTTTTACGTATACGCATGACGTCATTTATTGTCTGTTTCTACAACTAAACAATAATGTCATAAGCTGCAGAGTTTAAAATTTATAAAATTAAAAAATACCAATCTAAAATTTTTAAAAATGTAAATTGAACTGTCTAAATATTGCACATAAAGTGTATTCATTTCGATCATCTTTCGGTGGTCTCGCTTGCCGAGTGATCTGGAGAAGCGCTTGCGAATCACAGTGCCTCTCAACGCTTAGGGTATAAATCATACTCGGACAGATTCTTGTGTGAGAAAGATTGTCAGTTTGTTTGCCGAAAGTTGGTAGTTATTTTTTTTTTTTTAAATTTATTTTTTTTATTTATTTGTTTTTTTTTTTTTTTTTTTTTACATTTAACTTCTCTATATCTTAACAAACAAGATCAACGGCGGTCAATTTTGATCATTTAGGTTTTCAATTCGACTCTAGATCGTTTGTAAAAATGGCATTATCCTTGAAGTGTATCAACAAATGGCATAAATGATGGTCGATGGTTATCGTTTATCCACAGAAGTATAAAAACGCTTTTATAAATATTAAATGAAGATGAGAAAAACAAAGAATCTCTGGGGAAAAGAAACGGTTATTAAAATATAAATTTAATCGTAATGTCATATCATTGGGATTTCTGTTCCCTATTAAAGTTGCAGAGCAATAGTAGATGAAGTAGAAATTGATTTTTGTTGTATTTAACCATCTTAACCAAATGTCTAATTTTAGTAACATCAAAATGATAGAATGATTTTTCCCACACTTATTAAGAAGATAGTTATTAAATTTGGTTTGTTTTTTAACTAGTCAACACTTGTTTTCATGTATTACTATCTAAATACCATAAACTTTCTGAAAAAAAAAATAATTTGATGACTTTAGACATATTTGTCACTAAAAACCTCTATTGTAACATGACAATGTAATCAAATACACAATACAACAAATAAATACAAAATTTTTGATCAAAAATAATTAAAAAAAGATGATGGACCTGAGCCATGTATGTCGATGAAAAAGCATATCATATCGAGTTTAATATTAGAATTTCTTTGCCGAACATAATATAATATTCTTACGATACTTTGGACCGCATGTACCTACAAACTACGAAGGCATCTTAACGATATGGCTTCGACCCCAGTCGACCGCAAATTAAAAAAAGTTTTACGTCAGAAGTCACTGATACGAGTATAACGGACTGTTAGGTCAGCAAGGTTTATTTGCGGCATTACTGATGATTTTACTAGCGCACTTAAAATTTATTAAAAGTGTGCATAAGTGTAATAGAAATCAAAGGCACTTGCACACTCACGCACCACATATACATGTACTTTTGTTAAGATTATTATTCGAGATAAAATAAAAAAAAACCAAGTTATCTTGCAAAGGCTGAAAAACTGCTAATGGGATTTAAAACAATATAAAACTAACCAACTAATCAGTACGCGACTGGCGTTACAGAGCAATAAATTGCTTCTTCCATCCCGACATGTTTTAGTGTATTGTTAGCGAATATATTAAGATATTTAGATGTATCTTGTTTTTTCTGAGGATTTTCCTAGGACTAACTCTAGTCATAACGAATAGAAGGAATCTAAAACTCCGGATCGGTACCTAATATATTTTCAAAAAGGTACCCATTTGTAGGATTAATTTGCGTTTGGCCTACTGTCACTCGGTTGTTTATTTCTATCAGGTCGTATTTCCTGTTTGTCACTTTCAAGATTTTGTTTTTAAATAAGCAAGACACATATAACACAATACGATATTTCCTGGTTATTGCGTGACTTTATATTAGCTTTGACGTTAAAGAAAAAGTTAATCACGTGACGAGATTTATGATTTTAAACCATATCCGTGCTTTCCGGACGAACTGGGAAAAGCAGTATTAAATTGGTTACTTATAATTCAACTAAAAATACCATTACATTGAAACAAACTTATTAGTAAAATGTGGTTTATATAATTAAAATGATGCTGTTTCTGTGATAAAATATGTTTGCTTGGTCTCATACACTGCATGAAACAAACGAAAGTAAAAGCTTTAAGGCTGTAAGACGAGATAACCTATTTTTTTTCTATTTTCCGGTTTTTAGTACTAATATTCATAGAATATTTGTTCCACAGTTAATACGGTATTGTAGTGCTTGTTCCCACTAGGGGAGATTCTACAACCAAGCAAGCTGCTCAAAATAAATTGTTGATTCAGGGATATTGCTAGCTTAGGCTTATTAAGGTCCTTAGAATGTTTTATGTCCGTAATCACAATATTGTTGATAAGTATAAAATCACTGTTTCCAAATTTCAACGTGATATCTTTTGAGATTGTGATTTGGCATTGACCGGTTTGTTTATGTTGGATTAAAAGTATGAATTCATGCATAACCTAAAAAGGTGATAAAGATTATTTAAGTAATTTTTGGACATATTACTCTCATTTGGACCACATCCTTATAGAATACTGCAGATGACAGTTATCAAAACGAATACATTTCTTCTTAAGTAAACAATATGGTGTAGCTGCTTACGCCTAGTCATTCTAGCAGACATAAAATTAGTTTATTTTCATAATGTTAAGAGAGTTTTACATTGCAATAGTAATAGTAGACTTGCCACTTTTGCAAAGCCATCCATTTTGATAAGTAGATTTAAAGGTGTCATGTGCTGATTTTGAATTTCTATTAAAGTAATGCATTCAAAATCAGCACATGCTAATTTTGAATACATTATTTTAATAGAAATTCAAAATCAGCACATGACAGAGGGTTAATTTTCGGAACGTCTAATTGGAACGCACCTGCCTTTACCAAACTTTTCCGTTTAATTAACAGAAGTGGGTATCTGTAATTCCCCAAAAAGCAAATCTTGGATATAAGTTTCTGTAATTGTAATTCTTTTTATCTATTTTAAAATCTGAAATAAAAAGGTCGCTATAACATATTATTTGCAATATGAACTAATTGAATACAACAGAGAACAAATTTGTGTTATCATGACGAATATTTTTATTTATTTAATCTACATTTAATAATTATATACATAATAACATGCCCCAGTAAAATCATTAAGCTTATTTACACTTGATTAATTCCAGCAAACAATAAAATAAATTTATTTTCATTATAATAAATATTTCCATGTCAAAATCCCTTTACTGTGCTCATAATTTTGAAATTGTAATATCTTATTTGGCAAGCCATTTTGATAAGTAGATACGTGTGTATTTAGAGGTTAATCTTCGGAATTTCTCACTAAATGATACTTCTCTTTACCAATCTTGTTCTACCTTATTTATGGATGTAAATGTCTCTTTCATTAAGCTCATTGTAGATACAGACACTTTCTTAATGTTCATGGGGTCGTTGTAGTGTTTAACGGTTTTGTAACATTTTATCTGAAAGGTTTTTTAGTGTATTTATATGTGTGTTACATGTATTATATGATATTAATTCAGTTCGACTAATTTTCGATGACTGTTGACATGGCCCTAACATTATCTTCATTGAAGAAATTCTTCACACGATTAACGGCATTACAGTCTATATTGTGATTCAGAAGAACATGTCTTCCTTCGACTTTAAAATTACTTAAGCATGAAAAGAACGTTAGGTTACAGAAACACAGGGGAAAAACCATAATCTGTTGATGGATTACAGACAACGTTTAAAATGCCTGGTGTAAACTAATCACAGACGTCTATTTGACCATGTGACCAGTTACTAACGAAATGGCATTGAAGACTTCCAATAAGTTGATCATATGATGTTTCATAAGGGTTAATCTATTACTCAAGAGGGACAAAGATTACAACGAAAGACTTTTCTAGAATATTCCACCACTTAAAGTTAATGACAAAATACAAATATTCATATTAGGAGACAACGACCGGACAATATGTATAGAGAGATCTTCACTACCTTGTATTTTTACAAGACAATGTGAGGGGAAGTACAACCCACCATCATGCATACATGTACACCAAATCGTTTGGTTCATAAGCTCTTTCAGAAAAATAAATATTTATATTAGCATTTTATTTCGTGCTAGCATATATTTTAATGAAATAATCATTGCAGACAGAATGATGTTTAGAGTCTGTGGGAAAGCAAAAATAAAAGAAGACCATTTGAAGAATTAATCACGGAAAAGAATCATTTGCGTTTTTTATAATTCTCAGACAAACTGCCTACAAGAAATTAAAGACAAACAATTCTGGAGAACTTTTCTGATCTATAGTGTTCGCAATCACGTAAGCTTGCAAAAGCCGGTTTTAGTCTTTGGTATAATTTCCCAGTGATGAGACAGGTCTCTGTAAAATCTATTACAGGCCACTGGTGAATATTAATAGATTTAAATCACTTTATCATGCAAGAAACTATCAATTTGTATTTATTTCCAAACTCTATAAATGTTTATTGATGATAGCATTATCTGGAGTCAAGCAGATATTTGCTTCAGATTATGTAATAGGTTTTAGAAAGTTTACAACTTTGCTTACTTTTTATTACAATGCAAGATCGAACTTTGACTTTTTAATGCAACGATTGTCATTATTGTGGTTTTCTGCTTATTCAAAAATATAATGGATTCATTCCAAGTTTTGTAACATAGATATTTTTCTGAAAATCGATTCACCTGTTATGATTATAGGGTTAGGGAGCTATTTTATGCAAATAAAAAGGAATTGAATTCTTTAAGAGTGTAAAATATCAGGAGGTTATGTTTTGTATGTAAACAACTTAATGCAATAAAATCAACAATATCGTCACTGTATTGAACGCAGCAAATAACTGAATATACTTGTATAAGCCAAATATACACAAGGGAAACGTCTGAATAAAATAATACAAATATTAGTATGGCTGAAATCAAGAGGAAAATTTCCTAGATACACTCCATTACCTACCAGGGCTTTCTAATTTATCTGGTTTCATTATCAAAAGAGTTTTTGTCAATAAAGTGTATCGTTATAGTGCAGTATAATGAAGATCAAAATAATACACATAGATATGTCGAAGTTGTGTTTTTAAAGATAAAATAGATTATAATGTACCAAGCTTCATCTTATATCGAGAAGTTACAAACAACATACTAAGTAAACAACAACTCTTTAAAACAATAACATTTAACTCAAAAGCAAACAGGTATACTACGATACTACGACTACGACCACATATTGGATAAAAGTAATTAGAAGCAGTCACGCATACTTAAATCATGTTATTAAACATCGGAATATGAACTTTCAATTTACGTCTATACACTTTTCGTTGTAAATCTTTAAAAAAAAAAACAAAAAAACCTCTTAGTGTTAGAGAGTACAATTAACAAAAAAATTCTCATAATGATCTGATTCGAAATTCACTGGGTTTTTTTAATTTTATAGAAAGTGTGGGATATGCCGTGTGTTCATAGGATAGTTATATACAACAATGGGCCAGTTGCAAATTACGGCTGGGTACATCAATTATTTTTAGTTTGTATTCAAATCTGTTTATTTATTTATTTATTTAATTCTTTATTCATTTTTTATTGTTATTATTATTATGTAACTTACAAGTTCATGGTTACATTGTTTATCATAATGTAGAGACTACGGCCCGAAGACCGATGTTATGGGCTTTTTAATTTACCTGATTTCATTATTGGAAAGGTTTGACACTTTTGACCGAGTTCAAAACGCAAGACGATTTTGAAAGACATTTATCATGTAGTAAACTGATGTTAATCCTGTTAATTCTGTATATTCTGGATATCATAAACAGAATTACCATGAGGTCATTTGAAAAATTCTTAACAATATTGTTTTTAACAAACTTTCTTTTCCTTTATGAGAATCGTATTTTATATGTATATTATTGCGTTTAAAACATCATCATATCTATAATTACAACATTTTTTATCATACAAAGTTCAAATTTTATTTTATTAAATCATAAATAAACAAGCAATCTCCTTGTTCTAGAGCTATATTTGACTTCAAGAAAACTAGATAACCTGTTCGTTTAACACATTTTAAATCAGAAATATAGTCATAAAGATGTACTGTCTTGATAAATAAATGCTTTCATTTTCATTTCTTTCCAAATGTCTGGGTCATCTTTTGGCACCACTATCATTCATCATTTAAAATCGAAACATAATTTTGGCTAGCATCAAATGTGATAAAACAAGCGTCATTGTTGGTTATTTGTTCGTATATTTTGACCTTTTGTGTTCAATATTAGAAACTATATTAGATGTTAATGATTGATGTTGTCTGTCCCTTGACTCTTCTGTCAAGTGATTATAATCATATCTATTTTATGTTTACAATTGTAATATAAAAACTGTGTACATATTAACCTTCGCTGAAAAACGCAATAAATATAAATATATCTTATAATATTTTGACAAGCTTTATAAAGATTGTGTGTATTTAAAGACTAATAAAATACAAAACCCTACCTAACAACCAAAGGCTCCCACCAAAATACTTGCAGGACATAATAGCTCTAGAGGAGTATCTGAATCATGAAGCTTCTGAAAGCTTTGCCAAAGTTATAGCATAAAATACTTATTGGCGGCCCTATTTTAAACATCACACAACTGCTTAAAGACCCGACCAGGTATTAACACCATTCAACTGCTCAATGGCCTTACCAAAGTACTAACGTCACGCAACTGCTGTAGAATCCTGAAGAAGTACTTTTTTCATGCAACTAGTGAAGGATCCTACCAAATCAAACATACAAACCGGTCCAGGTTCACATCACACTTCCAAGAGCAAAAAAAAAAAAAAAAAAATAGGAAAACTGACAAATTAAGTTAAAAACTTGACGTTCCAGCTAAGACGTGAGACCGGGTCCTCCGGAATGTTAGCACATCTTGTCTCGCAAAGTACTTGTATAACATACCCGTGGAAGGTCCTGCAAAAGAAAGTGCATCACAAAACTAAAAGAGGCCTCTGTAATACTGCGTTTACAAATCAAAGCGCTCTTACTGCCCAGGTTGGTTTAAATGCACTTGTTTAAATGCTTATTTAATAAGGAATTTCGTCTGTTTGCTTTCCAAAGATAAGTAGTGTTCTGAGGATTTTTTCCACCTTTTAAGTATTAACCGTATCAAAATAAGTAAAGAATTTTCACTGAATCATTCGGTAAAAGATTTTTATAAATAGGGTTTCACACAATACTTAATAATTTAATTACTAAATGTAGCTGTATTGGATAAAACTATTGCTCCGAGTATTCAGTCCAATGCACAATTTGGTGCCTGTTGGTGAAGTAATTGTAAATAAAAATATAAATCATTTCTAAACCTAACCAGTCCTATCAGATAAAGTAAATGAAGAATAGAATTCTTATGAGATTTATTCTTTATCGAAATACACTTAATGTATACTTGTTAAATCATATACACATATACCAAAGGGCGTATGTTTATATCTTTAAACAATTTAAATAAGAAACTTGAAGAATGGATGGTACAGAATATATAAACACGTTAACCGATATCGCAGCTTCGATTGATAAAATAAAAAAAAAAAAACCAGTAAAATAACAACTGAAGGAAATAATTACAAGCTTGCCATGGTACAAATGCAAATTCACTTCCATCCATTATTAAAATAAAACTAAAAAAATTGTTAATTCAGTAGATTATCAATAAAGAATTTAATTTCACTCCCAACTTCATAATATTCGACAGCATAAGATCTAATAAAGCGATATTTCATCACTAAGTACCTAGATGATTAGAAACTATCTATGAACGATATAAAAATACATGCTCTGTTAAATATGTCAGAAAATTTGAAATTTATTTAAAACTAAGGTTTGTTCCCTCATGCAAAGCATTCCTTAGCTGGATTTGGATTTATATTATTTTGGAACTTTAGATTCATTATTTTCAACTATTTGGCTTATGTTTTTATCTATCAAACTTTTTGGTCTTAGTGTCACTGATGAGGAATGAATTTTCGAAATGTGCACATCTGGGGCATCAAAATTTAACTGGTATTTGTGCTATATATTTTATAATCGTACAGAATGAACACGTGGTTGTATATTCGAAGTTATGTACCTGCTTTTACAACATAAATTATTTCTTATTGTACGACAAGCTTTTTTATTTATTTTTTTCAATTTTCCATCCCTGCAATTAAAGATATTACCAAATTAAAAATGATGTAATGAAAGTGATAGTTGCCTAAAATATTTGGTCTAAAATATCTGTAAGATTTTTAATAAAAACATAAAGTGGAATTATATAAAATCAAACCTAACATTTAAAAAAATATCCGTTATGAAAAATGTAATCAAAGTTATAAGTTATTATGATGTCAGCGGTGTATCAGAATTATCTTATGAAAAAATTATTAATCATCAAAAAGCATTTTTATTGATCAACTTGAAAGTTCTTTAACGTTCTTAGCCGCTTGAGGTTGTATTTGAGCTTTATATATATAAATATTGTAAAATAGGCTATGATTGAACTCTCGTAAGTACTTATACTACAGCATTATTTTTATGCTATTGTCCGGTCAATTTGATGCAAAGATTGTACGTCATTTGTGGCAGTATGTGTTTTATCACGTTTAAAAAAGAATTATATTAACCCCTACTTTAGCTTTAGCTTGATGCGTGTACAGGATTGTTTGCAAAAGCTACAATTGTATAATCTGTGCGTTTTGTTACTTTTTGCTGTCTAGTGAGGCCATCATGCTTTTCAGAAAAAAAAGGAAAAAAAATTATTATTTTTCCTTTAATCTAGTTTTGTTGATTTAACAACGTATCAATGTAATGAATATTAGTTTAATTGTTTTAAAGAAGCAATGTAATAAACTGTGTCCGTCTTATATCTAATTAAGATTTTATATTACCCGCATGTATCTAAAATGCGAACATAATCTTATAATCGTGGCTATAACCTGACTGTTATGTAATCCATGAGGATTTTTATTCAGATTTGTAAACAATTTATGTATTTGACACTTCTAGATTCTACACAACCAAGCTAGTAATTATATTACTGGATAATTCAAAATATGTTGTTTTAAAGAGTTTTACTGTGTTTACAGTGTATTGCTTACAATTATAATCCTATAAATTTGCTTATTTTGAGCATTTTACAAAATAGAAATTGATTTCCTTTTATTTTTATTGAGAAAACCTTGAACATTTTATAACTGTGGCTTAATAATAAAACTATATTAGTTTTAAACTGTCTCAGTTGCTTTATTTTATAGTGATTCTTATAATAGCGTCTCAACTAATTTACCGGCTTTGATTTCATTTAAAATTGATTGCCAATCTTGCAAAGTTTTCATATAAAATAAGGAGGTTTCTGTTCAAGGACCCATACCAAAAACTAATAAAATCACCAATTATTTTAAACGCACAAGTATTTATTTTTACTATGATGTTTACAATGCAAGTTATAGCAGTTCTGCCATATTATAAATTTTTCAATTTTCTGAATGAATTATTAAAAAATTTATAATATGACAACTTATAAATTTTTAAATCATCTGAGAAAATTCAAAAATTTATAATATGACAGTTCGCCTTACACGTCGAGGGTACCTCACACACACACACACACACACACACACACACACACACACACACGGTAAAATAAAGGTGTTTCAATTTGTTGTTTTTAAGCATTATTATTACCGTTTTGTTAATCATGGTTAACACAAATCGCCCATCGCATGATGACACCGACTTTCTGGTGAAATTCTATCAAATCTGAATTGACTGGTTTTTTTTAAACATAACAGACACAGTCACTATACATCACACTCTTTTTTATATGTTACGTCCTATGACTGACCAAGCTAACTTCCTTGATCATAGATCAAGCTTACTTTCCAACAATCAATATTCTTTTTATAAAGCCAACAATCTGTTTTACTCTAAATAAGATTGTATACACACCATGTGTTGTATTTAATCAACTTATAAGTTTAAGTTACTGTTAAAAGGAAAGCTGTTCTTTATTCTCGCTAATATTTATTGTTTAAATTAGTGGTGTATTCAAAAACAAAAATGTGTGCGTGTGCTTATAATCGGTTAATAAAAGTCTCTGAATTAAAGAAAATTTAGTGGAATTATAGTGTTTTACATCCCAGCATTCGCATATTTTAAGGTCATTATTTTGCGTGGTTAGACACGAGAAAGAAGTATGGTTAAAACGTGTTATTTAAAGCTTAAAATCCAAGATTCCATTGAGATGAACCAGTGCTAGGATTGCAAGGGAGAAACCTGAGTATGTATTCGAAATTTTGACAGCAAAATCACAAATCCTTAAAGAATAGTGCTAGACTGGTCTTAACAAATGTTACATGCTATAGATACTATTTGTCGTTTTGTTATTTTAACCCAAACCCCGGAAACCAACTATGTATCCAAATTAAATTACAACATATCACAATCGATTCTCTTACTGTGGTCATTAAATCAAATTATAAATAGTGAACATAGATGATTCATTGACAGACAAATAAATTAGATAAAAAAAGTTCACACCACGAACACAAAGTCATATAAAAAGATCAGTTAACAAAACAAGTATATTACAATATTTTTTATGATTTACTGATTTACCCCATTTGATTGTAAATTATCTGGACCATACTTAATTTTTTAAAAGCGGTATCAAATAATTAATTATATCATTAACTTCCCACCCCAAAAATTCTTAATATTGAAGAGTAAAATAAACAAAGGTCTCTTTATAATGATCTGATTTTAAATCCACTACTTTTTTAAAATTTTGTTGAAATATGTCTTGCGTTCTTAGGTTACTATTATACAAAAATGAAGCAATTGCAAATTACAGTTCGAATGCATCAATTCATTTTAGTTTGTATTTATTTATTTATTTATTTATCTATCTATCTATCTATCTATTTATTTATTATTTTACCAGTCGTTATCCAAAAACGTTGCATACATTTTTTTATTTCTAAAAAGTAAAGTATTAACCAAGAATTATTTTTAAAGTTTTACCTTGTATTGCTCTCATTGATTCCACGCAAGTATTGCCTATTTTCCTTCAAGTTGATACAAAGTGAAATTCGAGCCCTAGCTTTAGACTTTATAAAGATTTACTAGATAGGAAATTCCATTAAAACGAGAATTGACCATTAGAATTGTTAATCCATAACCATCTTAGCTTTTGTCTCTATATAAACATAAACTAATAATTTTCCAAAAGACTTTAGTAGTTTATTTGGTTTTCCTATATGATGTATTGAAATATAAAAAGTATTTGTTTTGCTGTCGGACATAAAAGCATTACGATAAATAAAGTTGTAATATCTTATCTGAGTAGTTTATGTCAGTGTAGACGAAATAATAATTATAGTGATAACGTGTATCAGCTGATGTTATTATAACGACACAAGACAACTAAAGAGCGTGTTTGTTTCCACACGGAATTCGATATCATACCAAATAAAAACTTAAATATTACATAACATTGTCTGATAATTTATAATTTGTATTTTGATATTCAAACATTAAATCAGTCTAATATTATGTTATGTCTGCAAATGTAGACATATGCAATTAAAAACAATCCGAATATTGCAATTTTAAGTAGTTTTCTATAGGTTGTCATAGTAAAAACGTTACTTTATGATTGACTTATGATTGCTTTAACAAGTTGTATATGACATGTAGTGTCAATTCCAATTCCTACATTTAAGATATCCCATATTCATCAGAATCCAAGAAATCTCTTTATGCTTATTTTCCGAATTTGTTAAAATGTTTATCCGTGACCTTTGACACGTCTCTGCAGTATCTATCACAAATACAATTAAAGCCAAAACAAAGTTATTTGAAATAACATTGTAGTTTCGATAAATTTATCACTTTTTTTGACACAATATTGATTCCAAAAAATTTGAAGCCAATGTAATATAGATGAAGTGCTCTATTCTTGATTTCTATTTATTATTTTGAAAATTATTTATTTATTTATTTATCTATTTATTTATTTATTTATTTAATACATGAAAGGTCATTCAAATAGGCGCTAAATAGAATGTTGTATAGAATGAAAAAAAACGCTACAAATAAAATGTAAGCATTTTCAACCCTGACAAAAAGATAAACATCTACGTCTCGGTTATGTATATATCAACAAGGTCATAATTTTTCTGGTCTCTTTATGATGAAAATGATTTTATCTAATAGTTTTATTATATCACAATCAGTTAATGTATACCCAGTAGATTTCACTGTAAATTTATTTACGAGTAAATCTGGAGACGATTTCGTAAAATTACAAATCATCCATTTTACTCTCAGAATATGATTCTGCCAAAAGCTATATTTACAGCCGAACAGACTATCACTTATCGCAGTGTAATGGCATTTATACATTAAGCCAGTTGATAATCATTGTCAAAAAGTTTCCTTCCAAAAATGTACGACTTTTCAAAATTTTATTAGCATATCGTTAATGAATGTGTGATTTTAGCTGAATTACAAGTCTGTTTACAGAAACTCCCGTGTGGGTGATTTTAGAATGATAATTTTCTACTTAAGCAAATCAGTTTATTTTTCTTTGTCCAGACTGTTGAGAATGCTGGCCAGTAATACATAAAACGTAATATCCATTTAATGTAAAACTGACACTATCCGTTTTCCCCAAGAAAAGATATGTTTATTCGCTTGCTGTTAAAAATAGACATTTATTAATAATAATGTAGTAGTTATGCTAATATGATTCTGATCAGTCGGCGATTAGGCATATAGGAAGATTTATCAACTTAAACCTTTAAGATACATGTAACTCGCCGTGACCTTTTATGTAAATAGGTGGAAAAGGCATTAAGAACATTTCTTTAAAAAATATCATTTTTAATAAACTTATTATTAATAAATAAGATATCAAGTAATATAAACAGAGGTAATATTATTTTGCATCCTTTGTCAAAAAAAAAAACTTTAAGACATATAGGTCAGGCATTGCGTCAATTACCGAGACGCGAAGGGATTTGTCCGTTTTGCAACCTCATTTTAAGTAACCCTATCTAAGACTGGTGTGTGTGCGGTGCTTTCCCCATTTCCGGTTATGTCAGAAGAGTACAACAGTAATTATAAAATAAAGACTGTAAGTTTCTTACTTGTACAATTAAATGGTTAAAGTTGGAAGTTTATTTTTTTCGAAAAGAAATGCCCTGTATTTCTGTCCCCACCCTAACTCTAATTCGTAAAACAAAACGTATTTTACTGGTTTTTTTTCTCTACACATACATTATAAAGGTATAGTGAACTTGTGATTTACAAATCAAACTATCCTGTACAGGATTAGAGTTTTAATGTGCAGGGAAATTAAAATATGCTTTTATAAAATAATATGGATGTTAAGAACCTTCTGAAAGTAATATTTCCAAGCAACTTATGATACATCCGTTTATCAGAATAACCCTCCTAGATTATTCTTGAATTATTTTATTATGATTAATGAAGGAATAAATTTAATACTTTGGATATTTATAGCTTGCATCACAACCTGTCATATTTTATTGAATTGCAGCATTTAGTAGATAAACTTTGAAAATGTACAGAACACCCCTAGCGAATAAAACACAGATAAAATAATTGTAGAAAAATAACACTGTTGAAATAATTCAGAAAGATTTGACATCTGGGAATTTTCTTCGTATGATGTATGCCAAATTAATCAATCTTACATCGTTGTGTTTTAAGTAATTTTCTTTATTTCGGTACGTTGCTTCTAAACTTCCAGTATATATCCACGGAGAATACTAAATTCTTAGAATTTCTTCATTGTATTGAAAGAGATCAAACCAGTATAAAAGTTTCATGGAAATTGTTAAATTGGCGGAAACAAAATGAAATTAGATTTTACGTTAGGATTATTCTTGAAATAGCAAAATATAATTTAAGAAAATTAGATTTATTGCCTTTTAATTGTCTTTTCATGTTACTATAAGTATTTTCTTTGCTTTTTTTTCTGATGAAATGCATTGATCATGCAAGAGTTTATTTGAAAATCCGTTTATCGTTACTAGAGTGGAAAGTGAAACGGTAAACATACCAAACATGTTTATTTCAAAGGACTTAAATTAGTTAAAACCAATTTATTTTCGTTGACAAAACAATACCGGGGATTTTTATATTAAAAATGAAGATTTTTAAAGTGAGAGAGAAATAGTTGATTTATATAAATGAACTAAGCCTGCAGTATAAATATTAGATGAACATCAGACATCGGACGTTATTTTTTAAGGTACTTGATAAAGTATTGATAATATCAAAATTCATGATATTGACTATAACTCCAATATTTGCTGGGATTTTTTTTTAATTAAGTTCTATTGACATATTTGCCTATTTTGTCACTGATTTGCATTGTTTTGTGTTTTAGACTGCGTTGGTTTTTGAACCAACTTCTTGTTTTTTCAGTTGTATATTACTCCGTATTTTTCAGTTGTTTATTACTCCGTATTTTTCAGTTGTATATTACTCTGTATTTTTTTCAGTTGTATATTACTCCGTATTTTTTCAAGAATATTACCCCGTATTTTTCAGTTGTATATAACTCCGTATTCTTTCAGTTGTATATTACTCCGTATTTTTTTCACATATATTTGTTGCCATATCAAAGCAAAGTACTTAATTAACTTACTTTTATCTGTTCTTTTTAAACAAAATGTGTCATGATTATGATTTTTAATTTTTACTATGTATATAATTAGAAAGATATATGAATTGTCAACTAAGACTTCGAATAATTTTCTTTGTTATGTTTTCAACTACCATAACTGTTCAACGATTAAAGTCTTTTAAAATTATTTCTTACGATATCATGATTATATATTATGTAGGATGTTCGTTCGAGAGCTTTAAATCAATTTTTCTAAAACACGTAAGTGTTGTCCTTTTTCTTTTTTTATTTGTCTAGTTGAGTTAGGATTGTTTAGTAGTTGTCGTTGTATTGACTATTGCAAAACACAAGTTGTTCGGCTTCAACCTTTCCATTTAACATAAAATGGTAAGAAGATAGTAAAGAGGGCATTGTATTACCGTTCTTTTATATACCAAGAAAGAGTTTATTTATTTTTCTTTTATCGTTTATTGAGTTTTACCTATAAACTTTATAAACAGATCCAAGTTTGGCAACTGAGCAAGTTTAAACTATTTTTGAGTCTTAATGTTTTGCGCTTTTTGTGATTATAGTTTTTTGGGTGCGAAAAAATGAGTTATCTAGACGTAAAAATGAAAAGTAATTAACTTGGAAGAGCGACAACCTCCCTCTGATAAGGTCTTAAAAATATTGATGCGAGAGAAATTAAATCGAGAGAAAGCACTTGATGATGTAAAACTTCAAAGATATATGGTATAAATGAGAAGATAAAACGTTGCTTGAAGTCCCAAAAGAAAAACTCATATTTATTGTTGGCTGTGTGTATGTTTATTATATATTCTGACAGCATACAAAATCCTCTTGTATTGTTTTCAAAAAAACATTGAGTATTGATCGAATTGGCTGATTATGATAGGTCTATCACATTGATACCTATGTAGTTCTAACTATTTTATGCGAAGACTATGTATTTTTAACTATAATATTATTATGGAATTCACATCGGTACACATCATAGAGTTTCTTCTCATTGAATATTTGTATTATGATATTGTCTCGGGGAATTTGTGTGAAGTTTGTCAGTTAATTAGTCTGGCTGATGATTGTAACAAAACAACATGTTCGTGCATATAAGCATATTGTGGCGTTCAATAAGCGGCTATTACGGAATCAACAATCCTGCTTAAGGTATGTTTTGGGAGGAGGTTCTAAATCCTCAGCATATGGCTCATAAAACGCAATCTGAATGGGTTTAAATTCAACTCGCAACAAAAACTGTCGGTTTCTTTGTCGAAGTCTGAAGCTTTGACTACTAGTTCAGTAAAAGATATTTTTTAAGATATAAAATTCTAAGTTATGCTCATTTTGAAATATAGCTATTTCTAAACAAAAAACCTATTAGGGCCTGTATCGCTCACCTGGAACACCTTTAATTTTGTTTTTTGCTTTTTCTTTGTAAAATATATTCAATTATCAAAACGTAGACAAACTCACTAGCGATATCCTTTTTTCTTATATTTTAAGAAATAATTATCAAACATTTACTTTTAATTGGTCAAGTACAAAATTGGTACATAAATGAACTTGTATTAGTCATTTATAAGTTTTTCTATTAATAGTAACGACAGTCATCTTGGATTTCGAACGGGCATGTCGGATACAGTTCTAATCTGTACGATCCATGAACCTCTCCATTCCAAATTTCATCGGAATTGGCCGATTAGTTTCAGAGAAGAAAATTAACTATTGTTGTATGATATTAATAAGCTACAAACAATGAGTTCACACTTTTCATATACAAAACTCTAAATGAATAAAATAGCTATTTACTTTAAATCTTATTCAACACGGTGTGAAAAGATGCATTGGTTCGTCTTAATGACAATTGTTTCCATGGAAAAATATTACTTAGGTGAAAAAAAATATGATCTTTTAGGGCAACAGCTAAAAACGTAAAAGCTGATCATTATTTGACGGAAATATTCAGTGAGTTGGTCACTTTGATATATTAAAAAAAGAAATAGTCTTTCATGATAAGCAATGCTCTATAATTGTTTTTATAACCATTGAATACGCTTCATGAAGCTCTTACATTATGTTAGTGAACAAAAAGAAAGAACAGAAATTAAAAAAAAAAAGAAATAAAAAATAAAAAAAAAAACTCTTAAAGAAGTAAATGGGATAAGTAATACTGCATTATTTTATACAATGAATCACCGTAGATGTCGGAAAAATCATTGTTTATGAAAGAAGATTCACTGTTGGTAAAGAAGTATCACTGTCGATGGCAGATAATTTATTGTCGATTACAAATGTATCACTGTCAATGACAGATAATTTATTGTCGATTACAGATGTATCATTGTCGATGAAAGATAATTATTGTCGATTACAGATGTATCATTGTCGATGACAGATAATTTATTGTCGGATACAGATGTATCACTGTCGGTGACAGATAATTTATTGTCGATTACAGATGTATCATTGTCGGTGACAGATAATTTATTGTCGATTACAGATGTATCATTGTTGGTGACAAAATTGAATGGTGATGTAAAGCTATATGAACAACTAGTATCATATATTATTTCGTCTTTCATGTACATTTAGAAATAATTTATGGGATTTTGGAAGGAAAATAAAGAATAAGGACAATGAAAACAATTAAATAGATTAGAATTATATATCCGCGGAAAACTTGAACCACCGTGTCAAGAAAAAATATAATTGTATACAATGTACACTACACAACAAAATACGGTATTGAAAACAAGTTAACCCATTGCTTTCTGTTAGGTTAAGATATCACAGGGGACAATGTAACTTGCGATGTGTATGTGCTAACTGAAGTTATTTCGGTTACTTCTAACATATTGAATCTTTCACATAAAATTTTCAGATGTTTGTTAAAATAGTTCGAGAAGTTCTATTTAACGTTGGAAATAATATCATATTCTAGTTACCTGACTATGTATTACTTTTTCCGATTTTTCACTTGTAAAGTTTCTGTTAATGGCAATGTCTACGTCTGACTTGACAAGTCCTTCAATTTTCGTTTTAACAGGTGAAAATTCTCGTTAGTCATAGACAAAAATTCATATTCTTTTCTAATGCTTTCCAGACAAAATTGACCCGTGGTATGAAAAAAAGTTTCTTTAAAATACTAAAATGTATACTTATGCATTAGTGACGTCATTGATTTGTGTTATATTTTTATGAATATGGTTTGTCAGAAAAAATCTATTAAAATATATTTAACAATTTTCCTTATTATCAAAGTTGTTATGTCACTATTAGTAGCTGCTTTTATATTTAAAAAACTGACAGGGATGAGTTCAGTTGAGTTGAGTAATGGTGTTTAACGTCCCAGTCAAGAATATTTCACTTATATCGAGACGTCGCCGGCTACAGGCGAAATTGCAAAAATATTGTTTGTGCGTTGCGCTGATGGCATTATACAGCAGGGTTCTTTATCGTGCCATGCCTGCCATGACACGGGGCTTCGTTTATTTTAAGTTCCCATCCGAAAGAACCGTGACTTTCATTTCGTAATGCCGAGTGTTTGGCGAAAGAACAGTCACTACCCACTTTCAAGTCTTGGCTCAGACCCGGCCTGGGCTCGAACCCACGACCTTTTACTTACGGAGCGAGCACTCTACCAACTGAGCTACCGCAGTGTTACTGACAGTGATGAGTTTCATATCTGATGGCAAAGCATGAATCTGTCGAAAACCTACCAAATCATTTAATGAGATAAGAACTCACTGCTAAGGTCTTAGCTACCGTCAAAAACGTTTACACGTATATTTTTGTCTGTACTATTACAATATGAAAAAAGAAAAAGGTTTGATTTATGGGTTTACTTGTCTGGTTTGGTACTATAATAGTCGTCGTTTGAAAATAACGATACTAAAAATTTAAAATATAATAAATTAAATTTAACCCAGTCTGCAGTGTTTTTAAATTGAGCAAGAGATTATTACATATAAGAATCATGTTTGAATAAATATTGGCTCCTAACTAATTTTAAGCAAGAAAATGAATTATACGCTTTTATCACTTGATGTTATACACATAACTTACAATAAACTTAGTTAAAGTTCAGGTAGCTTAAACAGAGGAAATATCATATTAAAAAAATAAGCTGAAATTAAATTATTTAGCTGATTTTGTGAACAATCTATCTATTAATCAAATATTTGTATACGACCAGGTTTTCTCTACACGATTCAGTTGCGAGTAAACAATAGACGAAAAATTTCTAAAAAGGCGGTACTGGAAGACTGCTGTATATATCTTTATATATATGTTATTTATTTATTTACCGCCTTACTTGTTTCTTACTTCTATCTGCGTTAGTAAACTCCATACATGGCAACTTATTTTGAAGTAATAAAAGTCCTGTTGTAAAAAATTTACGATAGAACAAAAATATATATTGAAGGTGTGTGTGTGTGTGTGTGTGTGTGTGTGTGTGTGTGTGTGTGTGTGTGTGTGATTGTTTTTAAGGTAAAAACAAACAATGAATTTTAGCAATTTTTATGAGAAATATTTAAATAGGTTCACCGTAAAAAACAGTTGATCTTTCCATCAGACATACATATATATCTTGTAACCTTACAAACTTGAAACGACTTACAATAGTTGGTGTTTTTTGCATCTGTTACACCGCCTTTTATTATCAGCTGGAATTTTTGACTGAAGCATCTGAAGTTGATTTATTTCTACTTAACAGTAACTACTCAGTCATGTAATCATTCCTTATTACCCATTTCTAAACCATTTGTAAAGTAATATTATAATCAGTTAATTGTTTACAAGTAATACATTAAACATGGGAGTCTTTAGCTCTGTAAAAGTATTTGCTAGATCAATAGATTATAGGCAAATTGTAACTTTTTTCAATATTTACGTCATTTTTTCCATTCATTGTCTTTAAACTAATTGATGTTGAGAATATTAATTAATTTAAACTATGAAACAAGATTCATGGAAGAATATTTATTTATTATTATTATTATTTTTATTTTTATTTATTTATTTTATTTATTTATTTATTTATTTATTTTTTGAAATTTCATTTATTTATTTATTTATTTATTTATTTATTTATTTATTTATTTATTTATTTTATCCTATTTATTTCCAGCCTTAGACGATCCTACATTTGAAGACCCAGAAAGTACCGCTATACCGCGTTTCAACCCAAGACCAAAGAACGTGTCATTTCCAGAGGGCTCTGACGCAATATTACTATGTTCTGTGTCTAACCTTGGGGCAAAATACGTAAGTATTGATCATGTTGTCGAAATATAACTATAACATATGTGCAAATTTGAATCTAACTGACCCTTGCACAACACTACATTGTTTTCAGTGGAACCTGGAATATTAATGCTTGTGTTAAAATGTCACTACAATACAGTAAAAGTGTTAAATTCAGTTTGTTGTAAAGCATGACTACATCATTTTGTGTCTATTCTTGGTGCAAGAAAGGTAAAAAATTACCATTATGTTAAAATGTCACCGAGTATACATTTTACGTTTTTATATGTAGTTGGTTCTGACGCTTTACTTAAGCGTTCATTGTCTAACCTGGGCATAAGAAAATTTAACATTATTCATTACGTCAAATAGAAATGTAACTTCAATACAAGTAACGCATAACTACATTGTTGTGTGAGGCATTACTACATTGTTGTGTGAGGCATTACTACATTGTTCTTTGACGCATTACTACATTGTTGTGTGACGCATTACTACATTGTTGTGTAACGCATTACTACATTGTTGTGTAAGGCATTACTACATTGTTGAGTGAGGCATTACTACATTGTTGTGTAAGGCATTACTACATTGTTGAGTGAGGCATTACTACATTGTTGTGTGAGGCATTACTACATTGTTGTGTGAGGCATTACTACATTGTTCTTTGACGCATTACTACATTGTTGTGTGAGGCATTACTACATTGTTGTGTGAGGCATTACTACATTGTTGTGTGAGGCATTACTACATTGTTCTTTGACACATTGCTACATTGTTGTGTGAGGCATTACTACATTGTTGTGTGAGGCATTACTACATTGTTTTGTGAGGCATTACTACATTGTTGTGTAAGGCATTACTACATTGTTGAGTGAGGCATTACTACATTGTTGTGTAAGGCATTACTACATTGTTGTGTGAGGCATTACTACATTGTTGTGTGACGCATTACTACATTGTTGTGTGAAGCATTACTACATTGTTCTTTGACGCATTACTACATTGTTGTGTGAGGCATTACTACATTGTTGTGTGACGCATTACTGCATTGTTGTGTGAGGCATTACTACATTGTTGTGTGACGCATTACTACATTGTTGTGTGAGGCATTACTACATTGTTTTGTGACGTATTACTACATTGTTGTGTGAGGCATTACTACATTGTTCTTTGACGTATTACTACATTGTTGTGTGACGCATTACTACATTGTTGTGTGACACATTACTACATTTTTGTGTGATGCATTACTACATTGTTGTGTGACGCATTACTACATTGTTTTGTGTCTAACCTGTGTACAAGAAAGGCAAACGTTAATGGGCATATCGAAATATCAAAAGTAGACGGTTGGTGTGTGATATTCAGTTTGTTGTAGCATTTAACTACATCGTTCTTTATCTTAGTTTTCAATTTTAGAATGTACTGCTTTTAAAAAGACAAGACAAATATCTCAAAAGTCACTTAGAACTAGTAAGAGAATTGGAAACAAAATATGCTTAACTAAACATGGTTGAAGGCCTGTAGTTGCCAAAAGAAGCATACGCACAAAGAATGTTCTTTATTGCATATTCTTCTCATGTGATGATATAGCCATACTAATTCCGGTACCAAATGGCAAAAGTGTTACAGTCGGTAAAACCGAGATTTTTACCGTGATGTCGGTATTACCGAAAAAAAGCTCAAGAAATATTATTTGAAAAGACGCCCTGTGTCAGAATTTAGGAATGTTCTTCTACTATATGATAATGTTCCATCACATCTGAGGTTGTGAAGTAATTTTTTGAAGTCAGAGAAGGTTCCCGTCTTTCCATTCCCACCATATTCTCCAGATCTAGCCCCATTCGACTTTTCCTATTTCTAAACCTTAAAAAGATTTTATCTGGTCGTCGTTACAAGTCCGACAAGCTCTTGGCTCAGCCATCAATCAGTGTCTCAAACGTCTCCTAATTCAGCGTACCGTCACGTATTTTAGAAAAAGATTCAGAGATTGAAATTGTGGATTTTAAACCGCGGGGATATACTTTGAAAAGATGTTATGTTTGTTTCAATATTTGTGTCGAATGCTCTTAAGATATCGTACAATCCACATCACATTTCTCGTACATGAAATCGTGATATAATTGACTATGGACAACATTCCATTTTCTATCTCTTGTGAAGAAACAATATTCTATGTTGTTTGACTTACAGACACGACACTTATTATTAAAGAAAATTTTTTATCAATATTTAAAAAAATACTTGTTAAACTTTGCTGTGCCAAATGTGCACATTTTGGAAATTCATTTCTCATCATTAATGGTAACACTATGGACCAAAAAGATTTATTATTAAAAAACGATAATTTAACTTTTTTTGAAAACATCTTATTCAGCTATAAATGTGAGAAGAAAATTGTATATCATAAAAAAAACAGTTCCAAGGCCCTGATGGATCAATGACAAACAACCTAATTAAAACGCATCTGAATGAAAATGATTTTATAAATACAAAATAGCAGAACTATTCTAATAAAGAAAGTTACTATTAACCTCTTTGAAAGTGGAATCCGAACTTGAATATTTTACTGCTTCGTTATTTATTACTTTTCCAATAAAATTATGATGCAGACCATTAATCCACTACAATCGTACGGCTTTGAATAAAGTTTTCTGTTACATAATCATCCAAGACTTAGATTTTGAAAGAATTGGATATATTAAATCTCAAAATAAACAGGGACTGTCTACATTCATCAAACGTAGCGTAAAATAAAACTTCGCGTCAGTGCTTTATATGTTTATTATACTTCTCTACATCATATTTCATCGACTCGGTTACATATGAGAAAAGCGAGAAAGGAAATGAATACACATACAGCAGAAGACATTATTTAGAAATCTGTTAAGAAGCCTATTCCAATAAGTGAAAATGCTTTAAGTTTTTTTTTCTATTTTGATTCAATTTCCTTTTTTCTGATACTAACATCTTTAACTGAAACATAGTCGTATGAAAATGTTAGTTCAGGCTTAGTAGCAGACGATAATTACATTAAATGGTTTAAACCTCTCAATTTCAGCTTCGTTTGATCTGTCTATTTTCTTTGAAATCTTTTCAAGACTTATATACCTCAGGGATGCAGACATACTTTACTAAATGAAGTTAAGCCAAACTTATAAATTAAGTTCATAAAACTATTAAATCAATCAAAGGAAGTACATTAAGGGTTTTGAGGTTGATTTACGTTCAGGATTTCTCATTGATTTTGTTGTTTTTTCTTCTCTATTTGTATATATGTTTTATGTGTTATAGTAAACAGTTTTGATATAACAACAAAGCGTTAAGGCAAATCACATTTTCAATCTGTTTTAGATTAACAGATGGGGTTTCCAATTTCAGGAATAACTTAGCAGTTTGGCTGATGTTATTTAATATATTTGATTTACAACTTTCCTAATTAGACCACAGGCTAATGGCCATGTTGCTCACCTGGCATTTGCTGTATGACCATTTATAAACATTACTTTTTAAGTATATACTCTTTGTATCAGTTTGGCTGATGCATGTTTATTTTTGATTTATAACTTAATTGACAACAGGTCCATTGGCTATGTTGCTCACTTGGATTTCTGCTATACGACGATTAATTTACACGAATGTTTTGAATATATGCATAATGTATAATTTAATATATATATATATATATATATATATATATATATATATATATATATATATATATATATATATATATATATATATATATGTATGTATTAACAATTTTTTCATATAAGAACACAGGTCCATTTGCCATGTTGCTCACCGGGATTTTTGCAATATGACCAGTAATTTACCTTACCATTTTGAATACATGTATTATTTATTCGTATTCGTTTAATTGCCGTTTTTTATCTTTGACTTGCAACTCATTTGACGACAGGTCCAATAGTTATTTCATTTACCTGGAATTTTACTACATGTATATGACCATTAACTTTGCATTACATGTTTAAATATATGCAGTATGTATAGTTTAAGCTGATGTATTTCTATTCTTTTAGTCTAAGGGAACAGGGCCTCGATTTAACAAATAATAAATATTATTATAGGTTGTTTTATGAATTGGTCATGTTGGTCATTTGGTCAGAATAAACCATGACTTGTTAAAATTACGTGCATCTATGAGGAACACTAGCTGTATGATTTAATTCGTAAAAAGGGGAACTTGTTTGGCATATTTTATAACAAAATGACAGTTTATTTATTTATTAATTCTTTTAAAACCGGTTGAACTTTTTACCCATATGATATGTACCTTGACACATATAAAAAATTATAAACGCTGTTTGAAATTATTATTATTATTATTTTATTTTTTTATTTTATTATTTTTTTATTATTATTTTTTTTTTTTTATATTTTTTTTGGCAGGTAACGTGGAGGAAAACAGAAGACCCAAATCCTATAAGTATTGGGGATTTTATATTTAGCCCGGATAAAAGATTTTCAATTGTTAAAGTTGAAGAAAAAGACGAATGGAATCTTAGAATTAAGAAAATAACAATGGATGACGCTGGGATGTATAAATGTGAAGTTAGTTCCCGGATTAAAAAATTGTTTGGGCTCGTGCTTTTACGAATAACAAGTAAGTAATAGTTCTGAACTTATACTATTATAACTAAAAAGACTCTCATTTTTTATAAGCAAAAAAATTCAAAACTTTAGATAGGATATTTCGTTTAAGAAAAATGAAACATCACTACATGATATTTTGTTTCAATAGCAAGCATCTCTACTAAGGAGATGAAAGTAAATGTGATAAGAAAGAAAAAAATAAATGAATTTTATTGTACAAAATTATATTTAGCTTCAGCCATTGTATTAAGTTGAGTGAGTTGAGTTGAGTAATGGTGTTTAACGTCCAAGTCAAGAATATTTAACTTATATCGAGACGTCGCCAGCTGCACGCAAAGGTGCAGAAATGTTGCCCGTGCGTTGCGCTGATAACATTATACAGCAGGGTTCTTTATCGTGACACGCCTACCGTGACACGGGACCTCGTTTATTTTAAGTTCCCATCCGAAAAAACTGTGACTTTTATTTCCAAATGCCGAGTGCTTGGCGAAAGAACAGTCACTACTGACTTTCAAGTCTTGAGTCGGGATTCGAACCCACGCCCTTTCACTTACGGAGCGAGCACTCTACCAACTGAGCTACTGCAGTGGTAGCTCCTGTATTGTATTTTATATATTATCCTCTATTTATAATGTAAACTGTTTTTATCTTTACAAGTTTCTATAACAAAAAAAAAAAACAGTGTAGTAATAAAACACGTTTGTGAATTTATATACGGAAATGTAAACCGACATCTTCACTCTGTGATGGCAAATATCAAAGGTCATGTCGATAATAATTTCTTATTTTTACTGATACAAGATGGGTTAAAAGAGCTTATGATTGTTTACCTTTTTTTTAAAAAAAAAAATATAAACTGAAATAGTAAAATGATGTCTATTTCATCCTCAACACTCTTCATCTCTTTGTTGAGATACGGCTAAATTTCTATATCTTTAATGTCTATGTTTGCTGTTTGCAATGAATTGGAATGACATAAACCGTTTAAAAGATTATTTTATTTGCGATGCAACCGAAGTTTTCGTATTAAATGATTAAACACAGTCTCTGAATAAAGGAGATCAAGTTCTTAATGCACACGGAGTGGTTAATAGCTGCAGGTTTAATTGTAGGTAAACGCAAGAGGGGGGGCGAAGATTTATTTCTTCAACTTAGTATACATATTTCAAACATAGGGTGATGGCTAAAGAGGTACTCTACTATGTTGGATAGACTATATTGAAACTTTGAACAATCTAATTTTAGTCTAACACGTGTATCTCTTTCTACTTCCAACTTTCTTTCAAACATTCTAAAATTATGACTAATGCTAGTGTAGACAAGAAATTTTATTTTTTCAAGATTTGGAAATTATATATTTCAGGAAATAATAATAAGGAATCTCCATACCAAGGTAACTTTTGGAACACACATTATTGTTGTTAATTGTTTTAGTACTACAAATTCGCTTTTAATACATCAATCAATGTTGTGTTTTTGTCTCGTCTGGGACTGTAGTTGTCATAAGCAGTGACCGAGTTTATACTTTCAATTTGATGTTTAAAAAGAAAACTGCACGGCAAAATGTGTAAGAACTTTGTAAAAGTCACTCAAAAATGTATGATAACTATAAGAACTAGCTGGGCGAGGTATCTTATTCTGTAAAATTTTATGTCGTGAAGCAGCAACTTAGAATACTTTATTTTATTAAGTTTCACATATTTTAAATTGATTCAATATTTTTGTGAACGGTTATCTTTTCATACTCTTCACAAGCATACCACAGGAAACAGAGCGATTGTTAACAAATTTAACGTCATATATAACCTGACGTAAATCATTTTAAGAAAACTTAATATTATTTCATTGAATATCGCATTTGACACATTTTTTGTGTACACGTTTTTGAATATCACGTGTATGTTGTTAAACCATATATAAGACGATGCACAAAAATGCAATAAAATCATTTAATCCTGAATTTTTACAATATATCAAAAATTATTTTATAAGTTGAAACTAAATAAAAGTAGTTCTAAATCGTTTTTAGGTATTAACTTAGTATTCACATATTTTGATACTATTATGAGGTATTTTAATTGAAGAAAGTTTTATTCGAGCATCTATTCGGTAATTGTTTAAAGTCAAAACAGCTTTGGGCATATTTTGATTACAGGTTGTCTGACCCACTTTAATAACAAGTTACTTCTGTGGTTTTCGTTTGTGTAAAGATTGTAATAAAAAGTTATCAATAAACATGACTATGAAGGGTATCTTGCACAACACTACCAAGATCATATAAAAAAAAAATCTGGGCTTAGATATGGGGACCTTTAATATAGACAGTGAATTCGGTTCTTTTGTTTAAAGACTGAACAACTAATGAACGCATATTTTTGTAAATTTTAGGCTTTTGTATATATATAAATATAAATATATATATAATTTCATATTAACTACCCATCAAAATATCAACGAAACTATCTTTCATTGTAAAAACGACAGTGCTCAGATTTTATTTAAGGCTATGATGATTTAAGACATTAAATGATTTCTTTTTTTTTCTGTAAAACAAATTTTGACAATTTTTTATTTATCAAATTTATTTGTATTTCAACCAAAACCTGTTTTTATTAGACAGTCAAAGGAAAACGGAATTTTTTATATTGCACCAAATTAAAAGTTTCTTCAGATTTTAATGTACATAAAATATCAGTGTATATGACTATACCTTGATTTAAGTGAATTTTCTCGAAAATACAAATATATTTTCTAATATATTTTATAACCATCGCTCATGATTTACCGTTTAAGCAATGCTTATCTTGTTTGTTTTCCAGGACCTTAAAAATAATCTAAAACATTGACTCGATCTTGTAAAATTCTATATGTATTGTTATTCTTATCAAAGTATTTATTCCATATTAACATTAAAAATCAAAGGGTCTACTTATAAATTTGTAAAAATGTGAAATCAATTTACTATGTAAAATCAAGAAATTTTAATCTTGAGAAAACATGTTTCCAGTTAAATATATTTATGTTATTTCATTTCTGTAATGTTTATGTTTATGCATGTTTGCTTGTTTAGATATCACTTTTACATTGAAAAAGTTCTGCTCTAAAAGTGTTTAAGTTTCCATTTGTTGTCATCATTTTGTCATGTCCACACAGTGTCCTTATTACGTTATGCAAATGTTCACAATTTTTCCTGTCTAGAATTATGTTTATAATAAATGTTGTTTTACTTACAGAAGCGCCTGTACCAACGGATAACCCAAGTAGGTATACATATATAAATATATATTTTAGACATTTTATTATAATATCTACTGTCATTTATCCTTAATTTTACCCAATGGTTTAGGTGACTGTCCATTTTATATCATTCAAAACAGGAAATCACCGATAGTTAATTGTATCGTAATCTAACTTGCAACAATTTTTGCTATTACATGTGTCGCTCTCTACGGAATTGCTGAAAGCAAAGGTCTACCACGTAAGTGAAGAATATTGTCAAATATCGCCAAGGGCAAAAACGCAAAACCAAATTAACTGAAAAAGTGTAGGCCATTGTATAATAAAAAGTGCTAGTCTTTATGGCCATTTCCTGCGAGTGACAAATACTTTTTTGTTATTTATACTGGTTGACATTTTTAGATATAAGAAGACGTTTTGATTTGTGTTTCAGTGTTCCCTTGATATTCGAATTGCGTTTTAGTATTATAAATACCACTATCCTTAAATGGTAAAGAAGCCGTGCCTTTGATATTTAAGATCTGTACGAGATCCTTTGGTAAAATGGACCATTCCTATTCTATTTTAGTTTTTGATTGAACGATTCACCATTGCAAGTAAAATCAGTATTCTTGATTGTAGTTTCTGCTTCTAAAAATGACTGGATAGAGTAAATGAGATTTTAAATAAATCAGTCGAAGCAGACCAAAAAACCATCCACACGATGTCAGAGTTCGAAATAATATTTGGTTATACGTCATGTTTAATATACACTGAATAGGACTTACGAGTCTGTCCTTATTACTCTCCAATATTTGAGATGAGTAAAACTTTTGTAATGAGTAGTATTGCTGTTATTTTTAGTATCCCAATGCTTAGTTCATTTTAAACAAAAAAAAGTGTGCATGTCAAAATTAATTAAATTAGAAAATTTGCATTTTGTCTACTAGATTTAGATCAATTTTTGTTCGAAGTCATGGTGCTTTCATTTGTATGTTTCATCTCGCTTATTCTTAAATTGATAATTATCTATTTCATCATCATTTTCTTTATTTTTCTTCACTTTGAATTGTTGTACAAACCTTCAGCATAATAAGGCCGCTTTAAACAAACAAGAATGCCATTTTTACAAAAATATGTAGAAATCCTACTCAAGAAAATAGTTACATCTTAAAAACCTTAAATTCTAAATTATAAGTTTAGCCTTTATTTCATTATGAAATCTTTAAACATATGCGTTGAGATGTTTTTCACTGTTATAATAGAAGATATTTAGTAGAAATTGTATAAAGAAATTTGAACATAAGCATACAAGTTAATGTCCAAATCACAAATTTTTTAAAAGTCAGAATGGTCACACTTTTCTTTTGTTTACTACACAAACAACACCAGTATTGAATGTTCAATTGTTGAGTGTTTTCTGTCCTTTAATTGACACGAAAATTGATTATATTGAAAACCACTGTACCTATTTTTGAAGTAAACTATTTTGCAATAGTTCTTCATCACATCGCCAGAAATGCAATGAACTGAATTTGGTGTTTTTCGTATATAACAACATCTCTAAGAAATCTCTAAGCGTTTTTAAAAAGAAATTCTGCCTACTTAATGCCTGTCTTTAAGTCAATTTATGATTTTTAAAAAAAAAAAATTATCTTATTTTCACCGATGATGCAATTTTTCATTTTATCGTTTTCTTAGCTATCAAACTTTATTATCTTTAATGTCCTACTTTGGCTATTTCTTCTGCAATATGTTTATTGTTTTTTCTGTTATTTTTCCTTTTCGGTGAAACTAACTTATTTTGAAATCCAACAAAACTTAACTTTTAAAACCTTAAAAACTTTGCTATATTTATTAGTATCATCTTAATATTTTACATTTTCATTTTTACGAATGTTTAAATTTAGGAAAATTCTTTTTTATTATGTTGGTACAGAATTAGAGTTAACTGGGACAGCATTCGTTAGTAAAGGAGAACCTATTGTTCTAACGTGTAACTCTACTAGTAATTCGATAGCACCCGAGGCCTTAGATTGGTTTAAACATGGAAATAAAGTGGTGTCGACAAATAATGACAATATTAAAATAGAAAATTCTATACACAAACGGACGTTAATAAGTACGTTAACAATAAAACGTAGTACAATGGACGACGCAGCAATGTTTATATGTAGAGCCAGCCAATTGGATGTAGCACATTTTCAAGTTCATGTCTTGGACGGTGAGTCATTAAGTCTTTATTGTCTTTAGGATTTTTTTGTCATATTATTTAAGTCAATCATGAGTGAAGATGAGTATACAACCAAGCACCATGACTAATTAACTTTGAATGAATTTTAAAATATATGATGTAATTTGCCATGATGTAGAAGCATTTAAATAACATGTCTTGTTGTTAAGTTTGGCTGCACTTAATCAATGTTTTAGGAATGGTGCTACTTGTATATTTATCATGAATTTGCAATTTCATATTTTTTTGTAAAATTATATTTAAAGTTTCAAATATGTTAATTGTGATGTTTTTGATTAATCTCATTTATACATTTAAACATTTTGTAAAAAAAAAAGTCTATGTAAGTTTGAAACAAAGAATATGATTGGTTAATATCAGTAACACACGGTAAGTAAGGTGCTACTCCTAGCATATTTTAAAACACATTTTCTAACCAAATGTTTTAAACAAACAAAAATCGAGACCTATATTTGAAAATAACATAATACTTTCGATTTCCTGTAGATAGCAAGATCGTTGCACCAATGTCTCGCGGAATCGCTTCAGTAAGAAATTACAAAGAAAGTTCTCTTTTGTCTGCATTGATTTTGCTGTTTCTTTGGTGATGCGTTAAAAACTATCAAAAGTAGACTACATGTCGATCAATACATGGCGTCGTTAGAAATACCATCTTACAGTCACATTCAGCCAATACAAAATACACCAAAATTGTAAGTGAATAATTCTACGTCTACTTTTTTATAACCAATCTTGAGTTATCTAATGGTGTCAGATTCTTTTCTTCCGTTTTCAATTTTGCATTTGCTTTTCTGTGTCATTCTTGGCATGATGTATTTTCCGGATTTCAATTCTAAGATATTCCTTGTCAAAGTTGTCTGCATGCTTTGCAGCAACATTTACTTTTTTCTATCTGATAAGTGATGATTGGATATGGTGGTTTGCTATGTACTTATCGATTTCTGATATATACTGATGCAAACTTAATTAATTAGGATTTTTGGTTATTCAGAAGCTGAAGTTTTGATTAACCATACCGATATAACTTTTATATTACTCTTTTATGAAAAAAGAACATTATGGTGTTAGAAGTTGTATAGGTTAGAACCAGTCTATTGGCGATATACTAGTAGTAAAAAATTATGTGAAAGACCGATCCTCAAAAGCAATGGATAAAAACATACATATCATACATATCAATTTAATAACAAGACGTTGCTAGTTGTCATGCCTACAATATACGCACATCAACAAAAAACGTGGTTTATTACTAAAAAATTAAATATCGTGTTTGTTATAAAAATGAGACAAGATATAATAAAACATTTAGACCTGCAAATACCAGCTGCATTAACGAGATACATTGTTGTGCATGCGTTATACTCCAAACGATCCTAATTCATCGAAAAAAAGCAACAAAAATTGTATCATTAAAAACCTTGGCTTCTTCGGTGCTAAATTACAAAAAATATATTTTCAGCTAAACTTACACGAGCAATCAAATCCACGTTAACCTGCGGCTTATGGTTGTAAAGAAGTTGGTTTTTATTGAAAAAAGTACAATGATATTTTATCAGCTTAAATATCAAATGCTTCTAGATCTCTATAATATTTTTGATTATACGGTCACGATTTACAGTACATTACTTGATGTTTATCACCTACTTTTTATTGCTGATCGATACAAGATAGACACAGTAATGCATTGTGCAGAAGTCATTTTATTAAGATAAAAAGATGAAAGTTTTCACAAAAATATGAATGTATACTGCTTAAATATTAATTATTTCAATCAAATGGCTCGATTGACGCATACTATACAAATGTTTATCGAAGATTTTGTCTTTTATCATGTTGGTTTGCTAAAAATAAAATCGCGATATACATATAGTAGAATAACAAAAGACAATGCCAGTTTGTAGTTTGCAATGAAATAGTTTTAAAATAAGTTGTGAATTTGTCATCGCTATTGTTTATCACTGCAAGAATAATATTATATGAAGAATGACTTCACGAAATTCGCACATATTGCAAATCAGAATAATACAGTTATTTTTGTTAGATATTTACTACAACTGATGGTGGAGTAAAAATCCCTGACGGTATCCTTAACTTAGTAGTGAGTACTTTATACTGACAGAAACGTACCATAGCAAATTTGTCAGCCGTCTTAATTTCTTAATTTCTGAAATGTTTAAAACAAAAGAATGAGTATCAAAAAGCCGAGCGATCCGCCTATAGGAAAAATGCCAAGAAACAAGGGAACACCTGTGGCAGACCTCTATCTCCAACATCGACTTGAGGCCAAATGCAAATTAATTTTAGCCTAACGTATCTATATAACATAACGTAGTAAAGGCATCTCAAAATTTTTACTCTGACAAAAATGAAAATGTGTCTTTAGTAATTTTCTCACTATTATTACCCGTTATTCTGAAGAGCAAAATTTAGAATAAATGATTTTCGCCTGTGAACTAATGCGGCGCCTATATTGCAATGATAATACACGTAGTTCCGTGTTACATGCTTTATTATGTTGCTTTGTATACCTTAAACTTGTATAAAAAACGCACGTGTATTGGCCAGTTGCCTGATGATTGATCATAACGTTGTTAGATATATGCGACATGTTTTGAAACTATTTTAAAAATATGCTCAAATGAGCAGTGTATAATTTAATTGGCTTATTTCTTGATGAAGCACTTACATTGCGTTTTAATGAGAAAAAATATTGTAAAAATGAAAAATAAAATACTATAAAATATATAAAAACCAAATTAAAAAACAGACGACATATAAGACTCGATCCCAAGAGGTTATCATTCCCTACGTTATACCACACAGCTAGCGTAGATGATGTGGAAATGGTTTGCTAGCTAATATCAAGTATGTTTTTGTTTGGGGCGATTAAGGGGTAATGTGTTTTACCTTTATCTCCAAATTTTAATGTCAACGCATCCCTCTCAAGCAACCAAACTTTGCAAAACAGAAGATAAAATATAGAAGTTTTAGTAGTCAAAATATCTTTGATGGAGAGGAATGCACTCTATGCGTATATATTGAAAAACACGGTAATTTCTATCAAATTTTTCGTATTTGTATGGAGGTGTACAGAATGCAGTATTCTGTAATGTATGTTTAAACACATAATGTTATGTTTTATCAAACTTTTAATATTCAAAACCGTTTCGGTTTGGTACTCTCTTTTTGATGTTTACAGTGAAAATATTATTGTGACAAATTTTAAATTATGAATTCTATAGGCGGATGCCTCGGCTTATTGAGAATCATCCTTTGTTGCCTCATGTGAATATATATTCCTTTTTTGAGCCCTTAGTTTCATTAATGAAGAATAACCTTCCCAAATGTACACATATGTCATATCAGTATTAAACAGGTGTTTTTGTTAGATATATGTGCGATGTATTTTAAAAGTTGCGAAAAAAAGTTAACCCTTTTTATTTTATTCGATAATTTTTTAAGATTTTTTTTTATCATTTGAATTGAAAATACACATGTATTTTATTCCTAATTTCTTTGCAAAACATTCCTATTATTGTCATAAAATGGAATATAAAAGGAAAACTAGAACTAGGTCGAGCTTAATTAACAAATGGAATAGCCGCATTGATCTTAAAACTAAAAATCTCAGAAGACTTGACTTTTTATACAAAGTATAATATATATGATATAAAGAATAATATATCTACGTTATATATGCTGTTTCTTGGCAATTAGTATTAGCTTGGGTTTTTTAAATTCAAAACTGTAGATTGGAGAGAGAGAGAGAGAGAGAGAGAGAGAGAGAGAGAGAGAGAGGTGGAAAGTTGTTCTTCTGTCAAAATTTCTTTTTTCACTGATATTGAGGCCGTCGGATCTTGAAAGAAAAGACAATCATGATGTCTAGTGAAAACCATCGATAGTTAGCAAGCAAACTGACAAATATTTTTACAATTGGATCGCCCGGATGAATGTAGATAAAGGCTGTTATCCAGCCAATCAATCAGTAATTTGTGAAAACGCTCAAGATAGTATAATAACACTTTATCAAATATGATATAAAAAGACTTCCGAAATTTTGCTATTTTTATGATAGATAACTTGATATTTTATCACTTGTCTTTTATCATCGAAGTAATGTTTTATTCAGCTGTTGTTTTTATGAAAAAAGGAAGATGAAAGCTTTTCCCAAATTATAACTTATATTGGTTTTTTAATGTAATAACTTATGTCTAGTTCCTAATTCTTGGTAACTCTATCATAAAATGAAGTCATTATAAAATTCCAAATTACTTCGCCGAAAAATTAAATGATTTTTTTTAAAAATATATCTCAGTTTGTAATGTCTAATCCTGGTCAGTTTAATATTTATGAAGACATGGTCTTGATAATAACGGTTCTTTGTTTATTGACTTCTTTGTGTCAATGCACTTAAACAATCAAGTTTCAAATAGTATAACCATTTTTAAAGGTCATAAATTTAATCAAAGCCATCAATAAAGACAGGTACCATAATTATTAAATATTGTTAAAGGAAAATTAAATACCTAACAATTTCAGGCAGAAAAAAATTAAAAGGTAAGAAAAAAGTAAATAATTTAAAAGAAATACTAAAAATTATTTAATTTCGACTTCCAAAACCTGCAAAAAACTTTCATATCAAAACTAATTTTGTTCACAAATGTGTAATTAGAGCAAAATAATGAAATTACCTTGATCTGCCGATATTATCTATGATAGAAATTGATGTGGTATATTAAGCCTAATATATATATATATATATATAACACAAATACCTGCTTAAGTTTGATATGCCATTTGTGCACATTTCGGAAAAATCATTCCTCATCAGTGATACTAGGGGCCAAATAGTTTGATATATAAAAACATCAGCCAAACAGTTGAAAAATAAAGAATCTAAAGTTCCAAAATACAAACCAAGCTTAGCAATACTTTGCATGAGGGAACAAATAAAATAAACATACCAGTCCTTGTCCAAACCACAATTCAAAAAACAAAGTAAAAACTTTGAAAGCTGGCAAAATTAGTTTTACACGTGAACTTCCATCAAGGAAGTGAGGCCGGGTGCTCCGAAAGGGTAAGCATCTCCTGTCTAGCTAGCTACACCCGTCACGTGCAAGTCAATTTTGAGAATGAAGGAACAAAGAACTATGGTTAAGTCAAATATATCCAGTATAAGTTTGGATACAGGTTAGGTTTTTAATAATTTTCAAAGATGAAGACGGCTGAAAATTTTGCTAAGCAAAAAGAAATGTCCACTTAGTATTGGATACCCTCGGGGAGTTTTAGTCCACCAACAGCGGTAAATAAATAACACAAATACCTGCTAAATTATTATGTGCCATACGTGCATATTATTTGAATAAATAGATTTGTGCGCATTTGTTTGAGAATTTTAAATGTTCTATTATTTAAAGTCCAAAAATGATTTCAAAAACTTGATTTATGGTCTTTGAAAAAAGTTTTACTTGATTTTGCACGGTAAATTTTTTCTCTAAATAGCTCTTTATTTGGTTTCATTTAAAATCAAAGCCCGTTGGCGATCATATCTTATTTTATATTTGACATACATGTAGTTATTTTAAAAATGTCAAAAAGAAGAAAGATTATTATTGACAGAAAATGATGACTACAAATATATAACACAAATACCAGTTGAATTTTGATGTGCCAGATGTGCACATTTCGGAAATTCATTCCTCATCAGTGACACTAAGACCAAAAAGTTTGATAATAAGATAAAACATAAGCCAAACAGTTGAAAATTAATGAATCTAAAGTTCCATAATTATATGTATCCAAATCCAGCTAAGGAATGCTTTGCATTTTGCACAAAATAACACAAAACCACAAAAAGTACAAGTTATATCTTATATATCTAAATCTATAGGGGTGTCGTCGGACACCTTGGTATTGCTATTGTAATTACATACCTTGGTTTCCATTTCTTGGAATTAATAAGAAGACTATTTATTGTATGCTATTTTGTCTTTAAAGTGATTATGGTATTTTAAATGGCCTATTTTGTCAAATATCAAGTCTTAGAGAGATATCAGTTGAACACTTTTGACGGTCAAATTTCCAAAAATATTTTTATTAACTTTGCAAATAATTCAAAGCATTAAAACCTAATGATCTCCAATATTAAATATTGAGCCAATTTGAAGAACCAAATCCGTACATGCTTCGTCTAATGTAATGTAGCATTAACTTCGATTTTTCGGAACCATATGAAGCATTCATCACTCATCCGTTGAATATAACCAAGACTAATAGTGGCTACAAGGAGATAAAGAAATTTAAATAATCAATTAATCACACTGTTAATTAAGAAAAAAAAACATTTATATCAATTTTCTGAAACTAGAAATAATAGCTTTAAGAATAACATTAAAAATATATATGTTTGCAGACAAAATATATCATTGCATTATAAGAAGTTAATTGATTGGGTTACAGAGTATGAAAGGAAATCGTTTGTCTTTCTGTTTATATGTGTTCATGGATATTGTTGTAACATAATAAGGATATGGTCAATAAAAGAAAACAATGGCAAAGCTATGAATTCAAAGAAAAACAATAATAGCTTCAAAATAGCGTTGCCAAACGTATAACGATATTAATTTATACCGCTTTCAATCCAATTTGATTAAATATATTCATTTTGTCAGTCGTGATAACAATTTAAATGTGACATAATGTGATCTTCACCAATAATGGCTAGATTTACCCTATCATTGCATTTTAAATGGTGTTTAAAAAGACGAAATCAAACAAAATTAAGAGCAACATCATAAAATAAACTGAACCACAAATAATGCATTGAAGAATTATCAGTACAAATATTTTATCGAATAATTATACCATGTCTTGAGAATTACTCCCTTTTCTCTTAAACTCTAGGGAGCACAAAAACAAAATTGTAAAAGAACTTAAAAGAACAAATTAGGTATTTGTACTATCAATAATTGATTATTGCCCTTTGAGACCTTAACGGACAAAATAGTTATGACCCTATCCTTTTACTTGATACCACAGTTCCCCAGTGTTTTTTTTTTCAAATAATTGCATATTACTAATTGACCACTAATTAAAGATGTTCTTTGCAGTCTCTTATCAATAATATAGAAATTTTATGAATTATAATTAAGTCATTATTTGTTGTCGATAGATTTTATTTTTGTACCGAATATTAAAATGAATTCATAGAATTGATTTAATGTTTTCGTAATATTATTCGAAGAAGTGACCGATGCATCTTTTGTTTGTAATCGTTTATAATTAAATAATTTTAGCTATTTTTCATATTTGATTTATCACATATAACTGCATTTATCTTGTTTCGTTGCTAACATCAGATTATAAATTCCAAATCTCGAGGTTTAATGCTGTTTATTCAATCATGTAAAGAGAAAATAAAGTTTGCGTTAACTTAGTTTAGTCGAAGAATGGCATGATAACAAAATATGATTAAGTCATTAGTCGTAAAGTGTCTATATTATCAATAATAGTCTACAAAACGTTAAACATACAATTACAGAATTAAGTTTATAATGCAGAATTTACAAAATAGTCTAATGTCATAATTAAAAGACGATTAAACGAATTATTAAGTCAAATTTAGAAAGACGTAAACGAAACATTAGCAAAGTTGTTTTCTTTTCTTGTTAGATTATGGTTGACATCTTTAACTTTTTTAAGTTATTACGCCAAGTTTCTGTTATTTTTTAAAGAAAAGTTACAGTACAATCAAACACAGACATACCGGTTCCTGTTAAAGTCAAATTTTTTACACTTACAAATTCACACCAGAAAGAATTATCTTTTATAATCAAACCTGTTTTCTGATATTTATATTTACTTCGTTTAAAAATAGGTAATTTTGACATTTTAAATTCATTAATATGAGCCTTCTTTAACTTTTGGCATGCACAATATCCTCTATTTATCTATTGCAACATTTTTGTTGTAAACATAAGTAGGTGTGTGCATCTGTTGCATACTTTATAGTCTAATTGTTGTAAAATATCAATTTTAAAATAAACTGTTGACGTAAGCGATTTTGCCTTTTTTCCAACTAAATTACCGACATTTATCTATTTGTCATTGACTTCTATCATATTATATTTGTGGTTGCTTTGGCTTTCACTGCTGACTATTTATACTATTGTTCATTATTATTTGCTTTGAATGGAACGAATATGTTTGGTGGGGACATTTTGATAATACGCATTGTTGACTTTGTGTGTGATATGTTGTTCACAACATATTTCTTATCACAAACAGAACGTACGATTTCTGAGAGAGATATTGCTAAGATTACTAATTTCGTTATTATGGACAGCATCACTGATAAAATTTAAAAAATGGTAAGAAACGATACTTTTCTTTTTAGAGTTCCCCTAAATTCTTATCTTTCAATATTTCTAAAAAGTAGGATTACTCATTAATATGCGACGAAGGTGATAACAACTTTCAAGTAATTCTTGTTACAATGTATTTTCTTAAGACATTGCTTTGTAAAATCCTGTTGCTGAAATACTGACTTACGAAAAGATTTTTTGAACTGAAATTAAACTGATTTTAAATTAAATATTTAATTGTAAAAATGTTATAACATTATAATTTAATAAAAAAGTTACTTTTATTTTTTTCTTTTGATTTGTTTTCAGAAGTTCCCAAGCGGCCAGAAAAGAGAGGTAAGTATTTATGTTTTTTCTTAAAGACTGTTTATACTAAATGATTGTTTTAAATTGCATTTTTGATTAATTTGAAAATGCTTATATTCGAAAGAAATATGTTTCAACCGACGAGCGTTAATTTGCGATTACTTGATAAGACAAAAAGCGTTAAATTGTGACGTGATATTAGTTACCTCAACTTCTAAAATCTGATATCCAATTAAGGGTTGGGAAGGCAATTGTGGAAAGGGATACAAATTCAAACTTCTCAGCCATATTAAATTAAAACACTGTGTTTAATTCATCAAAAAAAGGTACGTTTTAAAAAACAAAAATAATGAAATTTGAAGTTTGTTGACAATAATCAATAAAAAAAAGATTAAAAAAATATTAGACTTGAACTGGCACAAAATACACAAATGTTTATTTTCTTATGTTAAATTGGCCTTCGGTGTAGAATAAACATTACGTTTCCATTAATTATCATTTAAGATGTGAAAAAAAACATTTACGCTTAGATCATTTTTTTCTTATAGTGTTTTCTGCATTTTCACATATTAATTTTTAATTTGAAAATCTATATAATATTAAACAGTTACGACTCACATTCGGTTCCTCCTTCCAACCACAATGCCTCTTTTGGATCTGTTCTGCTTGAGTTGAGCTTGTTTCATGAGACATGTTTACATGTCTGTATAATATAGAGCAATGCATTGAACCTCTCCATAATGGCAGTAGTGTTGATAAATCTAAATGTGAAATAATCTGTTCAGAGTATACAACATTATTCTTGTTTGATCCTAAGCATTTATTTAAGCTAGTAATAAGTTTAAGATTATTTTTAACTCTACAAGCGAATAAAATGTTTTAACAAATGTATTGCTAGTTAGAATTTGACTCCTTTCTTAATAGACCGAACTATTAGTAATATGGCACGGATATTTATAATTTCTGGTTGAATAGTCAATGATATATATATATATATATATATATATATATATATATATATATATATATATATATATATATATATATATATATATATAACTTGTAGAAAAGCAAAGGCAAGAATAAAAATAATCAGTAAACTCTGTCAAGTTTGTTGTATCTATGTCTGTTCATTACTTGTATTGCGTTGTTTTTTCTTGATCCGTTGGCTTTTGCCATGTCGATTTCAAATTTACACACTGAACGTATCCTTCCAAAGATATTTAAATGCCATTTGGTTTTTTAACCTCCTTTATAGCATGCATATTCGGTCATTTTTAACATTCGTTTTATTTAAATTAATTTGTTCATTTATCCATTTTTCATGCAAGCAGAGGAACTCTTCAAAAAATTACCGGGTGAGGGGATTTACTTTAATTGTTTCATGAATGAATTATATCAAATAACAGGATATAAACGTATAAAAGATTCCGTCAATATAAGAACCTGAACATATGTCAACATTATTTAGACCATTTAGCAATAAATGCCCTTCATTTCAGACGATAGTCAATATAAGCCGACAAAAGTATGCAAAACATTAAAATTTGTCCCTCAAAAAATTTGTACTAGAGGCAAATTTATTTATAAAAAAGTAAAATTTGCCTCTTTAAAAAATTGTTCCTGCGACAATTTTTTTATGAAAAAGTAAAATTTGTTCCTTAGATTTGTTTTCAAAATGTCAGGAATGTTTGTTCACGTAAAGGCTATAAGGTAAAGATTAATTCGATAATATAATGTTTTACAACGTCAATAGTTTTAAACATAATTTCAATTGGCAAATAGTACAAATTGCACAACATTTGATAACTTGTCACTCGCTGTTAGACACTTGTTGATGTGATAGATTTTTTTTTATTTCATGATTATCAATATTAAATTGGTTTCAGTTGTCGAATGAATAAAGAAAGAGATGCATTTAATTCGCATATTTCTTATTACTTTTTATGAAAACTTTTTAAATATATGTTAAGTATATGTAAGAATTTTATCCTGGTGATTAACGCCACAGTCAACATTTTTTACTCTTATCGAGGCAGTCAATTCAGGGGTGTTTGCGGCAACTACCCACCTTAGACAAGCGCACTGATAAATGTTTTTACACTATGGTCTGTCCCGAGTGGAATTCGAACCAGCTGGACGAAAGGCACTGTGATACGTTAGCGCACGCTTAACACCACCCTGTCACCGAGGACTAATAAATATATGTAATGTTGTAATTGAGTTTACGTCGCATAAGCTATTGAGATATTCCAGACGGGATTAGTGTTTATATTCACGAAGGCTGTGATATAATATGGGCTTATCAAATGCAATAACTTATTAGCCTTTTATAGTGACCTTTACAATAAAAAACATTTCTTAAAATTTTGGAAAAATTCTAGGACGAATTATTAGGGAGTTTTATTTTTCATATACAAATTTGTCTCAGTTAGATTCATTTATTTTCAAATGTTTGGCGTATGTTTTTCATCTGTCAAACTTTTCGGCCCCTAAGTGTCACTGATGAGGAATGATTTTTCGAAATGTGCACATCTTGCACATCAAAATTTTGGCATCAGGTATTTGTTATATATTTACAATTTTTTGTGTAGGCAAATTTTACTTTTTATATACAAATTAGTACCAGAGGCAAATTTTACTTTAATATACAAATTTGTCCCCTGTACAAAAATTTGGAGTGACAAATTTTCCATTTTTGGATAATTTTTTTGTCGGCTCATATCAGTCATCGTACATTTCACGTTACAAAATAAATCATTTTTTTTATTCATTCAGAAGTCATTGAAACTTATCAAAGTTGATATCATCCGAAAATGATTAAAATATCTAATTCTATTTCATGATATTCTATTCTGTTCTTTTTTATTCTATTGAAGTAATGTTTTAATCATAATTATTTTTTAAATTTAACAAGCATTAACTTACTGTTATATCCTTTGTTTTCAATGTCAGTCAGATATTTTAACAAAGGCATTTACAAATAATAAGAAAATATGGCATTGTAATATTTAATTTACGGTAAAGTCTTTTTGCAGTCTTTTCAGAAATATGAAAAAGATAGAATTTTATTTTCAATACAAAACTTATTTAACATTTCAACTCAAAAGTATTAAATGTTCAATTGATCTATTACCTAGATGTAAGAATTTGGAGATACTACATTTTATCATCTTGCTCTAGGATACTAATATTTTATTTGTTGAATACACTGTATTGATGCATGTAGTTGAATAATGCCTAGGGAATGAATATAAAGTTATGTGATTAGATTATAAACAAATTTTTTAAAAAGGAAATGACAGCAAAACCTCTAACAATACGTAAAAAATGTTGATGTGTCTAACTTTTTTCCTTTTGAATGTAAATTAATGTTTGTGAATTTGTTTTTTCAGGAACTCTTAAAGATGACGTAGCCGGTGTATTCAGCAATTTGCAGTGTCTTATTCTAATACTTTTTAGTAATTTAACATGCTTCGTAGTTAATTGTCTTATAATGTATCCGACATGACTTCAGGAGCTTGAAAAAATCAGGCAGAGAAATAATAATTTCTTTGAAAGTATTGCGTCAAAAAGCAGGCAGGAACAAACAAAAAGGTTAAAAGTCAGAAGTATGCAACTGCCAAAATGCATACAACACTTTAACTGTTTTATGATAGAGATGGAACTGATTGATACACTTGTTAATTTTACTGCTAGGAATCAAGGAATTTTTTTAAAAAAACATTTGTACATATGGCCATTTTTGTATCTGACATAACTTTTTTTATATGTAGTTATTTCTAATTTAGCTATTTATCTTATTTCGTTTGTTTATAATGTAAATAAGAAACATTTATATCACTCTTCCTTTAATTTCATACTGTGTCATTTTTAAGTTTAGCACAAAAACGGCTTTTAGTGGTATTTTCAAATGCACAAACAATAATTAACAATTTAGGAGTTACTTTATTTATTTTATTTGACATTTTTATGAAAGAGACTACATAATGCCTAATCCAATACATGAACATTTAATTTATTATTCATATTAAGGACTTAATCTTTATCGCCTGCTGACAATAGATGGTGTTTTAAAAATAATCAGTAGAGTTATAATAATTTTAACCAGCTTGCTCGCTTTATGACTAGCATTAGTGGTTTCTTCAGGTTTCTTTCCCAAAACGGGTATGATATAACAAATATTTCATGGTGTTGCGGGCTATATCTCAGTTTATGGACAGGGCAGGCACCCCGAAAATATGATATGGTCCGAAGCGAAACTGAGGTCAATATCGTATTTAAGGTATGCCTGCACGGTCCATAAACTGAGATATAGCCCGCAACTACCATGAAATATTTGTTATATTATACCGAATGGTTACCATCTCAAAAAAGATACCAGCATTTTTCTGAAATTAATTACTGGTAATTCCTTTAAGACGACGATTGTTTACACATTAAAGTGCCGTTCCTGACTGTAACTTTGTATTTGCTGTAATCCACTGATCAAACTATTCAAGTTAACATGTTCTTTTTGTTAGTGTAATGTTACGTCATCAAGGATAACCGTGTGACGTAAGCAAGCATCTGGTATGTATTGCAAAATATCGCCCGGAGTAAAATCAATGCATTTATTAGAAAAACAAAAAATTATGAGGTATAATATTGTTCTTTAAATAGACCCATGAATGTTATTTTACTATTCCTTTACACCCTAACTCATATATGTGTACCTTTTAATTTATCAATATCAAAATGTTTAACCGTTTAATCTGAAGAGATAACATACATTCACGAAATGTATTCAAACAACAATTGACAAATTGATATTTAAATTCAGTCAAGTCAATTAACAAAAAATGACACTACATGGAAATGCAAGTAGTAATTCAAATATAGTAGCGACAGATAATAATGATACAATACTTTTGACAACCTTGTTGTTTTTATATTGGAAGCAATTTAGGCATAAGTCTATTCTTTGCTACCGGTGTGATCTACAAATGTTAAAAGATTCTACAGAGGAATTTCACGAATTATTTCATCATTATAATTATATATATATATATATATATATATATATATATATATATATATATATATATATATATATATATATATATATATATATATATATATAATAAAGATACAGTTTAACCGTTTGAATATTTATAAATACACTATGAGGTCTTTGTTTCACGGATTCTTAGTGTACACGTAATTAATGTCACAAATTAATTTCAAATAGCCATTAAAGCTGGAAAAAGAAAAGATTAATTAACCAAACCCATCTATTTATATATGGCCTAAAATACATACATTTCAATACAACAACCAGCGTGTGATTATATTAACAATTAATTGGCTGTGACCTGTTTTTATCCAAGCGTTATTTACAATTATTACTCACAAAATATTTCTAATTCTTTTATCGATTTGAACTTTTGAAATAAATTAATAACTGATAACGTCAGTTTTGAAATATGGCAAAAGGTTATCATAAATTTTCCTGTGTAAGTTTGACTAGAAACTTTTAACAAGCTTTCTTTTACATCTTCTATGTTTTGTAGATATAATGAACAAATATTTATATTTTTAATGAAGACTATCTAACGTGTATAAAATCTTTGATATGCAATTCCAAAAATGGAGATAACGTAAATAATGTATTAATTGTATATACAATGTTGTTTATTATTCTCTTTGCATACGTGTTTGTTGTGTCTCTTTTTTAAATGCATTAGTTAAAACATAGTGGACGTATCATGTTCTCGCATTGTCTTTCTTCCAGAGACACTATTCCAAACACTACAGACCTTGATTATTATTTGTCAATTTTTACTTTTCTGTGTAACCAAACAATTATGTTTTGCAAAAGTTTGAATTTTTGACATGGATGATTCCTTACAGCGGTTTTTCTTCTGATTCAATAGATGGTTAGATACAAAAACAATCAATTTTAATATTTAACACTCTAGGATCTAAAGCATTTGGAATGCCATTTTCGTTTAATTTTATCTTTAAAAAGTATACTTTTTTAATTCTAACATATATTGTTTTTATTACAATTAGTATCTGGTAAATCTTAACCTACTTATTTTTATTCCAAATGCTATACGACAAACGTGATGACTTCAATTTTTCTATTGTCAACTTTCCGTTTCTTTGCAGTAATATCCCTGCTTCTCCTGCGTATGGTGTATATGTTTCACAGTTAATACGGTGCGGTAGAGCTTGTTCCACTATGGGGATTTTCTGCAACGAAGCAAATTACTTACAATTAAATTGTTGACACAAGGAAATTGCAAGCCTAGGCTAATCAGGGCCCTTAAAAAGTTTATGGCCGTCATCACAATATTGTTGATAAGTATGTAGTCACTGTATCCCAACTTATACTGGATATATTTGACTTACCATAGTTCTTTGTTCCTTTCATTCTCAAAATTGACGTGCACGTGACGGGTGTAGCTAGCTAGACAGGAGCACCCGGACTCACTTCCTTGATGGAAGTCCACGTGTATAACATATTTTGCCAGTTTGCAAAGTTTTTACTCTGTTTTTGGGATTGTGATGTGGACACGGACTGGTGTGTTTGTTTTATTTTAATAGTTATAAGATAACTTTTTCAATTTTTTGTTGAAAAAACATACAATCAATTTCATATACATGTATCAGTAAGTTCATGTTTAGTTTTGCAAGTTTTATAAAAGATGACAGAAATTGCCGATAATGATTCTATTTGCTATCTGAATTTTAAATGGTGTTGCGGGCGGGTGGGCGTATTTTGTATACTAATAGTTTTTCTGTTTCATGTTTGAATCCTTGTTGTTTCAATGTGTACGTGTTTTATTTTTAGGGGCCTAGGCTGTTTATAAATAATAAAACTATGGATACGAATAAGCTGTATATGTGACGGTCAAGCATCCGATATTCGTCAGATATATTTAAGTTACTGTTATTTTTTGTTTCAACAATCATACTGGAAATATCTTCCGTTTGATTTTAATTGCGAATGTAGTATGTTGGCTTCAATTAAATAGTTTGACAAAATTTCAAAAATCATTTTATCTCGCTGTGTAAGCGATTCAAGAACTACATTATTAATTATTTAGGTTTAACAATTGCATGTTCAAGAATGAATCGCCAGACAAGTGCACTATGGCCTTCACGATATTTTTTAACTTTCTATAACTACTTTATTTCGATTCTTTTTAGCATACTTTTTAGAGAATCTTTTTTATATCTAAAATAAGGCTTATTAAAACAAATCTTAATATACAGAATAATTAAAATTTTAGAAGACTGGTCGAATACATTTTTTATTTAAGTCCTTTTACTTATCAAATATATAACACAAATACCAGTTGAATTTAGATGTGCCAGATGTGCACATTTCGGAAATTTATTCCTCATCAGTGACAACTTAGACCGAAAAGTTTTATAATGAAAAACATGAGCCAAACAGTTGAAAATTAACGAATCTAAAGTTTCAAAATTTTATAAATCCAACTCCGGCTAAGGAATGCTTTGCATGAGGGAACAAACCTTAGTTTTAAACTAATTTAAGAATTTTAGGCAGCTGAAAATTTTGTTAAATGGTACATTTTCTGACAGCACAAAGTACTGCCTACTGAGTTATGGATACCCTCGGGGAGTTTAACTCCACCAGCAGCGATACCCGCTCAGGGGTAGTAAATATATAACACAAATACCAGTTGAATTTAGATGTGCCAGATACGCACATTTCGAAAATTTATTCCTCATCAGTAACACTTAGACCGAAAAGTTCGATAATGAAAAACATTTGCCAAACAGTTGAAAATTAACGAATCTAAAGTTTCAAAATTTTATACTATTTATGTGATTCGTCTTGGTGTTACTGACTTTAAATGTTATTTTTAATCTGCTTTTACAACAAAGAAACGTTAAATAAGTAATCTTTTATTTGTTTTTAAACTTAACTAGTTAAAATGGTTAGCCGTTAACTTCTAAATAATTTTTCTGGGTTGTAATTGAAATGTAAATGGCAGAAATATTATGAAAACAAAGGCAAAAGTACTGGCAAACTTACAAATCTGTTCTGTAAAAAAAAAAATTTATGTCTGATAAAATAAACTTCCTAAACTACTTTGCCTCAGTAGTAGATTTTAATTAAACCAACAAGAAGAAATCTAGTAAGGGTAAAAAAGTAAGATAAAATAGTCAACTGAAATATATCCCGAGGGTATCCATAACTCAGTAGGCAGTACTTCGTGCTGTCAGAAAATGTACCATTTAGCAAAATTTTCAGTCGTCTAAAACTTGAAATTAATTTTAAACTAAGGTTTTTTCCCTCATGCACAGCATTCCTTAGCTGGATTTGGATTGATATAATTTTGAAACTTTAGATTCATTATTTTCAACTGTTTGGCTTATATTTTTTATGTATCAAACTTTTCGGTCGTAGTGTCATGGATGAGGAATAAACTTCCGAAATGTGCACATCTAGCACATCAAAATTTAACTGGTATTTGTATTATATATTCACATTAAATGATACTGCAGTAATAGTAAAATTTTCTTTAAGTCTGAATTCAAAGTGTTGATATTTACTTTTATTGTTTCTTTGGTAATGGTTCTATTGTACGTTTTCTGTTTTTATTGAGTTTTGTTAAGTTAGAAGTTTTAGTGATACATTTTAGCGCATTACTTTATCTAAGACATGAAATATATTACATTAATTAATGAAGTTAAATTAGATGCCGATTCAAAATTCGGACTCTAACTACTATATTTGCAACTTCACAATTTTAATTTATATTTCCTGGAGCATAAATACGACCGTTATGGTAAATGTTTTTGATACACATGTAATTCGTTAAAAAACATTCATTTTCCAACACTGGTCCTAAATTTTGTTTTTATATTAAATCAGAATTGAAATGTGTTGGCATTTCCTTGTATCCATTGATATCATTTCACAATGTATTATTCTTGTTAATGTTAAATAAATGCAAAATCTGATGTATAAATTCTACTTGACGTATAAATTTATGTTTTCCTATGAGATTTGTTATACTGCATCTTTACCATAAAACTATTTATTTATATATTTGTCTTGTTTTATTTATATGGTACACTCGACATAATCTTGTGTTAGACCTTTACTCATCCAATTTCGTTGGCGTTAGATATATTATTGGATACAGACATGTTACAAGTAAGGCGCTTTGAAACGTAATGATTTTTTTTATTTATTTTTTTTTTTATATTTATTTTTTATTATTTTTTTTTAAAAGAAATCAAGGCCTCATTTTTGACAACTTAACAGTTTTTGCGAAATGTCATGTTCCTTGTCCATATCACAATTCATTATTATATTTTTAGAAATCTGTAAAGGTGGAATTTGAAAATATCATAGTACCGTTATTTAAGTTGACTCATATAAATCAAGTTATTGCCAAACAACAAGAACGCAAATGTAATGTTTTATGCAAAACAGCATAGTGCTAATTAAACGAAACAACAAGCAGAAATGTTCTAGGCATAATAACCTATTTCTGAATGTTTTGATAATTATTTCGACAGTGAATTAAAAGTTGGTGTTCACTGTTGTTTGAGTGCTAGTTGAAAAAGAGAAACGAATTACTTTTCAGAGAATAATCCTCATACCTAAGGTAGTAGATTTAACTTCTGAAAACTGGACAAAACCGTTTCTTATCAAATAAAAAATACACTCCTTTTATATCTAATTACGCATTGTACGTTTCTTTATTTTACACCAATTTGTCTGTTATTGTGAGAACCCGAAATTTTTGCAAAAGTATAACGCTAGTTTCCAGACAACACTTTCATTAGATCGTTGATTTTTTTATATTTTAAATAGGATAAATACCACATATTTCATTAACATTTGCGTTGCAAAAACTTTAAGATGTTTTTTCACCGACGTACTTTTGTTTAAATACATACATAAAACCATGTTGCCACTTGGGTTAACAAAAAGTGGACACCACAAAACTCTGAATGACATTATATTTCTAAATACCTGATACCGTATCGTGATATAGAAACAACTGTACAAAAAGTGGGAGCCAGAATGTTTTAAAACAAACTGTTTTACATTTCTCGATAGCCACGAAAAATCTTAAAATATCACAAAAATTAAATAGGAATTTCCTTTTTTCAATTATTTTAGTAGTGTTAAAAATAACTCATAACTAGCAAACTACTTATCACTAGTTATCTAAAGTTTTATATCAGATGGTCTCAATTGATGATTTTCTTTTCTCTTTTACATTTAATTGTTTTTCCTAAATAACTCGCACTGTGTCACTTTGGGATCAAAAGACTATTTTAACAAGATTGTTTATTTACATTTTTACTGATCGTTCTTTAGATATTTCAGCAGCATTTGTATCATTGTTTAAGTTTTGTTTGAGATATAGGCCAGTGATTTTAAGGTTAGCTTTTATTTATAGTCCATTTGGTATCAGTCAGATTTATTATGCAATGTGTATCATTTCGTGTCATTTCAGAAAAAAGTTCTATACAATCCTTATCAATTGATATGACAGGTCTATTAACACATGTCAAAATAACGTGTAAAAAGAATTTTTTAGTGAAGTCTAAATCACATCTGTCACAATGCAATTCCGAAGGCCATGTAAAGTTAATATTTTATCGTCAAAAACCATAAAAAAATTTCAGTTAAAAAAGAAATACATAGACTTTTCAAAACGTATTTACACAACATACCCGATCAATTCTTATAATTTTAATTGTTATAATCAATCTTTATTCCGAACAAACTTTACACTTATTGTTTGTTTGTGAGTTAGATACACGTTGAACAATTATATACTATATAGTTTTTGTTATATAGGGCGCAAAAACACGAAAGTGTTTTAGAACCACATGTTTTGAAAGAGACATAATTTTGATTTACTTCTGATTTTCTTTTCACAGTTCTAATGTTTTTATTGTTCCTAAAATGATTTTAAATAACAAAGCAGATTGAAAACATCTGTGATTTTGATAATTGTTTATCACAAAGGCATAGGTTATCCATAGTATTAATATTTTAATTCTGCTTAAACATTTGTTAGCTGTTGCCTATGATCCAGTCGTAGAAGGTGTATTTGCCACTAAAATGATCAATAATAAATAGTTTATATTGTACCACATTTTAAATTATCGCATTGGATTGGCCAAAAAACTACTTATGCAATATATTTACAATTCACATTGGATCAGATCAGTCTAAGTTAATGAAAGATGTTGGTATAGAAGAAGCTTTATATCCTGATAAAATTGCTAATCTTTAACACTTTACCACGTTAATCTTTTGAGGAAAAACATATTTAATTATTAAAATATATATTTTTGAAATATGCCATGAACATAAAAGGGAAATTTTTCTGTAGATTAAAAAAATAGACAATCAAAGTTTATGGCCAACGCCTTAAGGTATAATTTTCATAGCTAAAAAAATGCGGTTAGTTAGGTTTAAACACACTTTTAGGTATAAAGTATTGTCAATGTCAAAACATATGGTTTGATATTCTTAATATAAGTATTTAACAAAAACACCTCTTAAATGTTGATGTGCCATTCGTGCACATTTCGTAAATTGATTCCTCACCATCGACTCTAATGCCGTAAATGTTAATCAATAAAAATTGTTAATCCAAACATTTAAAAATTTAAAAATCCGAAGTTCAAAAATTATATAAAACCAAATCAATTTCAGGAATGCTTTGCATTAGGGGACAATCTTTAGTTTTAAATGAATTTCAAAAAATCAAAGGGCTGAAATTTGCTAGATTGTACATTTACTGACAGCACAAAGTAATGCCAATTAAGTTGAGGATACCCGCGGGCAGATTTACTTAACAGGTAGCGATACCGGAAAAGAAAGGAGTGTTGTCGACCAAAACTGAATTTAAACAGCTAAAGATATTTGGAACACAAAAAAAAAACAAATAAAAATAAAAATAATGAGCAAACAAAGATAAATGAACCAATGAGTACAAATGTGTACTTTAATCAGATGTTAATTTCAATCGGAAATCTTGTTTAATAATCTTGTTGTAGTACTATGAAAAAAGAAGGATTTTGACACCTTCTTCATACAGTGTAACACTAATTTCGAAACGGTTATTTAATAAAACATGCTTATGTGAGACCTATTGATGTTAACTGTTCGGGTAAAAATAACTAATGATAATATAAATGTTTAATACAAAATTTTTATAAATATAAAACCTTCAGTTCTAATTCCAACCTATATAAAGCATACATTGATGTTTCTTAATAATTTTTGTTGATATTTACATTCTAACAATGTTAAAAATAGAACAGAAGTAGTTTTGTACATGTTTTTGTTATTAACTAGGTAAAAGTCATGACCGGAGGTTTGTTTCCATTGACTTACATTTTATACAAGGTGTTTATATTGTACCATTTTATTCTTTAAAAAACATCAAAGTCCAATTTAACAATAATATTTAAAGACTAAACAGTCAAATCAAATAAAATTAAAAATAATAGAGACTTCATATTTTTCATAAAAGATGCTTTTTGTAAAATAAATACACCAATAAATTTTTTTAATCAGATACATATCGTCAATAAACGTTTTCAGACTGCAATTATTTGGGACATTGATGTTTTTTTAAATAACTAAATACACAAAGTAATATCCTATCAGATAGTCATTAAAAATAAAGCTGGATAACTTTTCTAGATTTTTATCAAAGTAATTACCCGTTTATTTGGTCTTTGACTTTTGATCTGTAATGTTTTGTTTCAAATCCTAATGGGGAATTAATAAAGATTCGTCAGTTTGTTTTTCGTAAAATATTCTGAATTAAAACTAACTGAAATTCCCCAAAATTGTTTGTTAAGGAACAAATATTCTTTTTAAAAATTAATAGGCTGACGCATAGCTAATTAAGTTATTTAAACAATCAATCGGCGTGTAAGTGTTTGATGGAAACATCTAAGGTCTTATTTGAAGTTTGAAATTTATATCTAAAATAATGTTTTGGACATCTGCAATAAAGTTAAGACATCAACATACTATTCCATGTCTAAAATCAAACTTTTAAGCAAAGTAAACACTTTAAAACCTGGCTAATTAGCTAAGTGTATTTAACAAAATAAATGTGGATTCTTGTCACGTCAAACATTGTAAAATTATTGTTTATTGGTTCCATCCTGTCTGACCAAAATTTGATAAACGGTTCAATAATTTGCCTTATGTCTTTATCTTTGCTGTTACGTTAATAGTTCGCCATTTTCCGGGAAAATGTTTTTGTTTATGACAATTTGTAAAAGGAAATCGAAGGTTCATAAACCATATATTTCTTTAGAAATTAGGAACCAAACATAAGAAGAAATTAATTACAAACTTATGAATTCGCTACTAGATGTATTTGAACATTTGGTATAAATAATAAAAATGAGGTATATAACTCTCTCAACTTTCGATATCAGAATTTGAGACTAGTAAATTGTTTAACAATGTACGAACATTAACAAATGAAAATGAACATGACTGTAAATAGCACAATTTTAACAAAGAATTCTGACTTTTAAAAGACTTCGATGAATACACATCATCTTTTTTTAGGTTACACGTCTTTATTTTATACCTTGTCTAAATGTAGGCAGTGTCTAGACTATTTTGATATATCATTATATGAATCTTTTGTTACATTGTTTAGACATTATTATTTTAATTCTACGAAGCAATGTCCTAGTATCTCAATTTGTATTCAACAATTTTCTTTGTTCCAAATTTGGGCAACGCAATAGATCAATTTAAAGTCTACTTTATTTTACTTTTTACTTTGCTTCTCGCAAATATGGAAGCTTAAGTGACAGTTGGACGATGTTTAAAGTTTGGGATGCGATGCAACTTTCTGTCAAAGAAATAGACGCTAATTAGGGCGCTATTGAAAAGCTGTGTTTGCATCGTTAAGACAAAAATAGAAAATTTATTGGCACTGACCTTAGGTACTTATTTTCTTTTTTAATTTAAAAAACACCCACATGATGCATTCTTTGGGAATTGAAGCAAGACTTTTAAGTATAACATGATAGTATATATTTATTTATAATTTTAAGTGTTTTTTTTTATAATTTTATACATATGTTTAAAAGAAGGTGCAAAATATGATAGTGATATTCACATATAATTAACGTTTTTCTTGACATGTTTAAAAAGATGGTGGCAACAATGCCTTTACCTTAAGTCATATTTGCCTTAAAAGGTTAATCTTAAATAGCTTGACAACAGTTTAGAAGTTAAAACAGATAACAAGAAACCAATATCAGGTAGCATCATGCTTTCAAAGAAGTAGTATTTCTGATGAAAGTTAGGTATGTGTTTGCTAATATCAAAAACAAAATATATTTTTATTTTTTTTTAAAAATTGACATCCATATCTGTGTTATTAATGGTCAAAGTGTAAGTTCGTTCGACAGAAAATTCTGAAAACGATAATAGGGGTATTTTTCCTGGTGGAAGAGTCAGAATGCTCTAAGTATCAAAACTGTTATAAACCAAAAACTCTTAAGTCTAAACGTATAGAAGTTAGGAGTTCTAGAAAGTTTTGATTTCTAATTTTTTTGTAATTATAGATTCGATTCTCAACTCTACAAAAAAACACAAAAATCGATGTTGCAAAATATTTTAGTCCTATTCGTTGACACATTTGTTTACATTTTTGTTTTATCTGGTTAGAAAAATGATAAGACGAAAAAAATTTATCATTATTTGAAATCGTTTAAAAAACGTTAATTGCCAAAGATTATGTAATTTCTCTGATCTGACATGAATACATATATATATAAAGAATTTAAAATTACTTTGTTCAAATAAACCAAATCGAAAATTCTCATAAAACTTTTCGAACAATGAACATTTAGTTTACAAATTTCAATATAACAAACAATAAATCAACATGTTTATATATATATATATATATATGTGAATAATCAATGAGTTATTATATATATATATATATATATATATATATATATATATATATATATATATATATATATATATATATATATATATATATATATATAACTCATTGATTATTCAAACACGTCTTTAGTTTTTATTCCTTTCAATTCTATTGCAGAAAGCAAACACAACTCTCCGCAGTTGACAGCGAATAAATGAGTTGTATGTCAGATATACAAATTTAGGATTTTACGGATAAACATGTATGTTTTATACGACCATAAGGGTATGATTTATCTTACATAATGACAGAATTTAAAACTCTTTGTTAAACTTTTTGAAAGGAAAATCACTTATAAACATTTCCTTTTCTTTGCTTTCAACACATATTCTTTTTTATCACATACAAATGATTAAATGGTAAATAAAGTCTCAAAAATTGATGTTAGAATTATATTTAATTAAGATATTGTAAAGACAAATTTTAAAATGTGTCAGCAAAAGGCAAATGATAAACATTAGGGTATTATCTATGGAGATGATTATTGTTAATTAGCAAATCTTGATCTTTAAAAGTAGGACACTATAAACAGGTAAAATATTAAAGTGACTTATAGCAGGGTTAGACAAAAAGTAGATGCTATTTCCGAATATAAGCAAATTTTCCATCATTTACAGTAAAAGTACTTATGGTGTGTGCAGCTTATAATAAACTAAGCCTTTCGCGAATTAATGTCATTTAAAGACTAAACTTATAATTTTAACTTTGAAGGTTAAACCTATTTTGTCATATGTTCAGTAATGAAACATTTATTGTTTTTGTCCTTGAAGAATCATGATTTGCATTTTTACAACACAACTGTCATCTTCGGCCATGTCAAAGCTTAATGTTGTAATTTTAAAAACCTATTCAAAACTGCACTTTCTGTAGATACATTTATACTATTACCACCATGTATTATATATTGTCATAGGTTATGGAATAGTTAGTTAATCATTTGTATAGATTAAAGTACATGTGTTATGTATGTTAAAAGTGAAGAAACTAAAAATGCATAAAATGTTATTATTATAGTCGAAAGAGAAATAAAAAAATGCACTTTGCTTCTCAATTACAAATTTTGTTTTATCGCCCGTCATGCACAAAACGACATTAAACAATAGCCATGTTCTCAGATTCGTAAAATAAATATATCAGAATCTAGAAAAAGTTAGCATCCATTATTTTGGCATTAAAAAAGAGTAAGTGAAATTAATGACGTCGTTGCTTTTTCCTTTCAAAATCTGGAAAAGGGGTTTTCAGGTTAATTCCGATTGATGACGATTTTTCATCACTCAGATTTATTTCCAATTTGTATTATTTCGTGTCATTTTGTCGACAATAGTTAGAACAATCTTATTATTTGTACTTTACTACAACCCTCATCAATAGGCTTGACAAGTGTATTAACTTATTTCAGAATAACGTGCAAAACGAAATTTCTCTTCAAAGCTATTTCATAACTGTCGAAATTTGATTCACAAGGTCATATAAGGTTAATCTTGTATCGATCTTAAGACCGTTGAACATGTACAGTGCAAACAGAAATAGATAAACTTTTCACACTAGTATTTACACAACTACAATTCATCCATCCAAATTCTTATTCTTCTCTTTTATAACTAGGATCAATCTATACTACATAAAATCATAACAGTAAGAACTTTATAACACTTAGTTCTTACGTCAAATTTATCATGTATTTATCAAATATTTCTGCAACTATGTTTATCAGATATCAAATGATTTAGGAGTTTTATACAGAAGGTTTGGAAAACTAATCAAATTCTTTAGTTTCAACGAAAAACATTCATAACTACCTAGTGCATTTTAGTATCGGTCATTTGTATTATAATTATTATTTTATTACTATTATTATTACTAAAAACAACATTATATGTACATTTCGTTTATTTAGAGATTACTTAAGCCCCAGTCACACTGTCACGTTTCGAGCATCCCGCTTTGCTACGTTTTCAAAAATCAACGAAACGTAGCGATGCGGAAATATACGTAACGAACCGTAGCGACACGTAATAGAAACGGCTTCATATACGTAGCAAAACCTGGAGCATCCCGTTTGTATTGGTCTGCACAACACAAACGTGGCCAAAAATCGATGCGTAGTACATACGTATCGAAACGTAGTTGAAACGTAGTGATGCGTAGTAATCGTAGCAGATACGTATTGAAACGTAGAATAAACGTGTGAATACGTTCTTCTACGTATGTGCTAGGTCTCGTTACGTTTTAGTACGTTCTATTAGGTTTTATGTTACAGTTTACTACGGTTCGTCACGGTGTACTAGGTACAACTACGTATCGCTACGTATTTCTACGCACTGCTACGTATTGCTACGTTTAAAAGAAGCATGCACGCTGTATCCCAACAATCTAGTAAAACATTCAACATGTGGCAGTCCTACGTTCCCCCTGCCGTTAAATTGGAATGAGGCATGTCATAAAGTCGCATTTATTAGAACGAGGCTTAATGCGGCATAAAATTTAGTTATTAGTTTCGGCACTTTAGTTTTTGCGGACGGACGTACGGATGTCTTTCCAGCTGCGACCTCAATGATTCTATCCAAGTCCGTAAACTCTTTCAATCATCTATCCCAAGTTCAGTTGCCTTTGCTTGCCACTTTGCATTCTTAAGCACAGAATCTTTGTACTGGTAATGACCTATAAATGACATAATTCAAATCAAATATAATCTATTCAACCAAAGAGATTTGACTATCAAACTACAGTTAAATCTTATCCCATCTCATATATGTTATTAGACAAAAATATATACATAAATATTTTAAAGAGTATACACTATTTAAAATATTTCAAAATGCAAGATTCGAAATTACCAGTTCATTGCATACAGGCTAATAATTGATTAGGCGATGTTTCTTTGCTTTTACATGAGTTATTAAAAGAATCTATCACTACTTGTGGTATCAGATAGGGTATTCTCAACCCTCGTTCTAATATATCTGGTTCAGAACAATGCAAGCCTCGTTCTGGACCAGATATATAAGAAAGAGGGTTGAGATTTCCCTATCTGATACCATAAGTAGTGATTGATTCTATTTCTTGCACCACAAAAAATACAAGTTCTACTTTAAAATAAAAATTTAACATATGATGGCAGTGGCGTGTGAATACAAAAGACAGGAACAAGCGTGACGTCATAATTCATAAAAATTACAAACTTAACGTTGTTACACGATTTAGAGCAATTTCATTGGTCGTTTTCTTGTCAAATGGCGTTGTTATTTTCCAATAACAACGTTTTCTACCGGAACTACTTTTGACCAGTTTCGGGGATTACCCATTTTTAAGTTCTATTAATTGAAGTTTTTTTCAAATTGTAAACAAATGGGAATGTCTTCGAGATCGGCAAATATTCCACCTAAAAACATTAAAATCAATTCTTTTAGATGAAAATTTTGCAAAAAGTTATTCAACTTGACATGTTCTGATATTTTTTTTACGAAAATATTCAAGACTATTTAATGTTTATATTTATTTATGAAATATTTTTATCTCTTTGTAATCCTGTCGCAGAGAATCCCTTTTGTGCACCCCTTAAAAATCCAAAGTCAAATAAATTTTATAACACATCTCAACCAATTTCTAAACGTCTGTTTTCCGAATTTATGCAAAAAATATCAAAAAATTATAATTGAAGTCGAGAATACACTGCACATCTCCCGAGAGCCCCAGCCATTTCTATGCTGAGTGATGCTGAATTTCAGTTACGCATCATCATGCGTATGTCAGGCCACAGAAACGAGGCCTCAGTTTACAGCTATAGTAGGGACTGTTCGGTTCACAGAAGAAAATGTAAAATATCAGTGATACCCTCTCAGGTAACGTCAAGTCTAATGCACCCCCTACCGCTTCTTTAACCTCCACGTCTATGATCAGCCATTAAAGCTACAACCGGTGTCATCATTAAACGAAATCCCTTCGTCTCGCTCCCTGCCCATAGTTGTCAAAAAATCGCTTTCAACCAAGAAAACACTAATTCCATTTCATTATTTGGTTCCACGTTTTTTAAACATTGTTCATTCAGTTTTCTTTTGTTATGGGAAACGTTAACATGTAAGTTGACACGCGTGTCCTACAAACGTATAATAGTAGTACGTTGTTGTTGGTAAATGTGTTGTCACGAGACATAATATAGTACCTTTTTTATCAAAGGATTAAATTGCAATATCATTTATATGTTGACTGAAATTAACAAGAAAATGAATAAAAAGATAACAATTTAAAACCTTTTTCTTTTTTACACGACATTTTATCGTCTTTTAAAGGTAACATTTAATGTATTATTACGCCGCGACGTTGTAATGTTCATCGATTTTCGGAAAATCAGCTTATCAGTTCAGAAATGTAGTTCAGCTTAAATAACTGTTTAATTTCGGGTTTGTAATTATAAGAAGTGAATTTCACTTTTTACGTTGTTATCGGGATGTAACAACGTGAAAATTATTACAAATTGTGTAAAACTGCGAAACGTATATTACGTCATATAAACATTAATGTAATATGAAATAAATTTGTTATGGATTTAGAAAAAAAGTTTTTTAAAATTACATTTTAAATTTAAACTGCCGTATTACCTGTTCCGTTTATTTGTTTATGCGAAGGTATGCCAGAATCTTGGCTTTAAAGCGGTTCTTAAAGTATCGATGCACCTCTGATTTCATTGATAAATCTTCGCGGGAAAAAGAGCGTGTAAGCTATCTTGTACAGGGGAATTGAAATATCTTGCACCGCTCTTTATATGGAAATTTCCTTCTGGGGTGCAAGAAACTTGAATCATACACACTTTTGTTAATATAGCAACTCATTTTCTCTGTACCATTCAACAACGTCTGATGTTGGGGAACTTACTTTTCGACCCCTCCCCCGCCCTCCACGGCCCCGTCTCTGCTCCCTGCCTCTTGTTCTAGTGCTCATGATACAGATTCTGGAAATCAATACCTCAAATACCTGATACGTTGTGATACGTAGTCGACCGTACTAAAACGTACTGAAACGTACTATATACGTAGTGGAACGTTGTTGAAACGTAGCAAAACCTAGCAATACCTACTAAAACGTAGTATATACGTGGCGAAACGTAGTGAAACCTGGATATTAAAAATCTAATGACACGTAGCGAAACCGCGTGAAACGTAGGGGAACGTAATAAACCGTAGCACAAACCTAGTAGAACGTAGGGACCGAAAAAAAGAAGAAAAAATGATATGAAACGTGGCACTTTGAAACGTAGCGAAACGGGATGTTCGAAACGTGACAGTCTGACTCAGGCTTTAAATCATGTCTTAATTTATCGTTCAGAAATTGTAAAATTTGAAATTGCATGATATATATAATTTTGTTGCACCGTTGAATTTAACCGAGCTTGACTTTAAATGTTTTTATTACTTCGTTTTATGACTTAAATTTCGTATTTCATATTAGCTTGGTTAATTTTTGCGACTGCGATTTTCCAAATGTACTATTTTCAATTCGTAGAGTTTAATGTAACTTATTTTAGTTAAAATTTATTTGTTTGATTTGAAATACTAGTATCCAAGCATGCAATGAAATCAATCTTTAGATTGTTGTTTTTTTAAAACAACACTTTTGGCATCAAAGTCAAATTCGAGTGAAATCTAACTGTGAAACTAGCTCAAATAGTTTTAATCTATCTGAATAATGCATGCGGTCGGTTTAAAACAAAAGTCAACAGATAATTGATTTCAATGAAGCATTATGATATTTAGGTTTTCTATCCAAATACAACAATCATCAACAAATTGGATTGTAGGTTAACCATTTGGTTTATGTTATGATCAAGATAACAATTTTAAATGCAAACCTTTATAGATGAAGCTGATAGGATATTTACAAATGATACCAACCGATTTTACATGCAACATTTAAACTTTATTACCATTTGTTTTAAATTAATATTCCATTTCTTTTTTATTTTACTTGCACATTTCAATAAAAAGATAAAACTCCAGAATTTCTATTTAGATTCAGCAGACAATTCATATGCTTATAAAAAATCCAATGTTTTGAAGATATTTTATAAAACACTTTCATTATAACTCTGGATTGTAACTGAACACCATAACAATCCAATTGATACAGGCTATAACGTCTACCAGTCTTAAAGCATTCTTTAAATTTTGTAAAGACGTTTTTGAACATGACATTTATTCGATATCAGAAAAACATGCATATTTGTTTGTGTTCTGTTCAATTTCGGATATCAATCTGTCATATAAGGTATCATTTTTTATCAAGTAAAAAATAATGCTAGTAGTTGTATTATCCAATTTCCATTTGCATTGTTTTATCTCTTACGTATCCTAAATAAGTCTTTTATTTTACAAATCGTATCTGTTTCATTTTTGTTGTTTTTTAAAATTCATTGAATCATACTTCAAGGATCGTCAATTCCCAGTTACATAAAAACCTATATAGGAAACACCAATGTAATTACAGATACTAATGTGCTATTTTTACAAAATTATATATTTGTTATGTATTAGCTTGTAAAAAGGTCATATCATAGACATGTTTCCTGCTTTTCCTTTAGAAATACCTGTTTTCAAAGCCATTACATTTAAACATTCTATATAACCACTTTTACCCAATGCTCTGTTGTTGACCTCAAAAATTTTGTTAATTTACATTTGCAATGGTTTTATAAGATATTCTAAAAGTGATAATGTTTGACATTTTAATTTTCCATGAAAACTACCAAGATATGTAAAACCAAACTTCCAATAGAACTATTTTCAATATATTATAGTCAGGGATTCACAAATTGCATTCGAAACTGATTAATCTAAAAAAATCAAATGACGCATCTTAACACATCAGAGAATATAAAAGTATGAAGGGAAAACCAAATAACACTAAACCTGCATCAATAATCTCAATGCATTACATTTTATTATTCAATAAGAGATCTACGATGAATTTCACTTAAGGAAATGTAAATAAATATTTAACCAAAAAAAACTTGTTTAATTTTGATGAGCACGTTTCGGAAATCTATTCCTCATCAGTGACATAAGGGGCCGATAGATAAACAAATCAAACATTTGCAACATGCATCTTTAACATTTAAGACTAAATTGTGTAGAGGATATTTTATCTTAGTAATTAATACTTTGTACTGACAGAATATATATATAAAAAAACAGCAATTTTTTATTCGTCATAATTTTAAACATGTTTAACAAAAGATGTGTTTCCTTATGCAAACATTTTTTCAATCTATTAACTTCTTGTCACTAATGCGGAATGACTTTCCAAAAAATGCCTGTACGGTACAACAAAATTGAACGTGTATTTTTGAATAATGAATTTCCGACTTCTGCATATGTGGCACATCGAGGTTAACATAGGTATTTTTGTTAAGTTCTTAGATATTTCATATAAGTTCTACCACTTGTAAGCTAATACAATTGAAGAATCTGCAGAAACATACAGCTTTCAGAGTAAACATATAGCTTGTGTTGAAAGCAGCGTATTACAACTCCTACGTGTTGAAATTCAACAAAACAGTTTGGCATCGAAGTTAACCTTTTTGGCAGAGTAAAAATGGTTATTGCTTATAATAATATTCTCTTGTGAAAAGTGTTAAACAGGTTGTTCTTAAAAATGGTCTTTGTCGTCAATCAAACATTTAAAAAATATCCGTATTAATATTTAATTATTTATCTTACATTCACACAGTGATTTGCAAACTGCTATTTTAATATTAAATTCAATTTCGCTATGCAAATCCATTAGTCTGAAAACTCGTAAGAATCATTCTTAGTTCGGTGGAATTTGTTACTATCGGTCCCCGGTAGGGTTTCATTAATTTTAAGTAACTGCCATGTTAATGAAATTTGTCTATCTTTATAAAAAAAAAAAAAAAGAAAATATTTATCTAGGGTACTTTAAAGTTTTTATTTTCTTATTTTGCACAATCAATAGTAAAATTTTCAAACAAAAACGTTATTTTGATCAGTACAAACGCTAATGTTTTAAAAGGAGGTCCTGCTAATGTTTCACCAACCAATCATGTCATTTCTCAGGTTGTTTACACTTAATACTTAAGACCAATAGTTTTAATCATTCTCCTTAAAAACAAAAACCTTGTTCTGAAGAATAAATCTATGAATTTTACAAGAATTCAACAAGAGCATGTATGGTTTTGTACTATGACATTGATAGTTAGGACTCCCGCGTCATTTTTTAGAATCTCAAATATAAATTCTAATTTATATCGACTTTTGAAATAATTAATGTAAATTCCAATAGAATGATTAATGAACTATTCCAAAACTGACGATAACAATAAAATTGTGACCGCACATTATGCATAGACTAATGAAAAGAACACTTTAAAATATGTTAATTAAAGAGAAGAAATTCAAATCAACTTACACATGGTTTGATTAAAGCTGCATAAAGTTTTTCTATGCATAATATAAAAAATGGCAGATTTTTCTTAAAACTGTCTCTCATGAAAAAAGAATACTTAGTTTCATGATGGTACCTTTACGTCAAAATTTGCTGGGAAACCTACTGCTAGTTTGATCTACCAATGGTCTTTTGCAGAACTTTTATCACGTGATTCTTTACCGAAAATGAAGCAATGTCACCAAACTGATCTCTAACAATGAAAGCAGTGATACGTTAAACACACAAGTTGATTAAATATATAATCTATGACTACTTACATGTAAGACTTTCGCGCATGCTTCATGCTGATAATTAACATATTACTGAGTTGTCCCAAGATTTTAGAATTTCTATTTCCATTTATTATATGAATACTCTTAGATTATCAATGACTATTGTGTGCATACATGTACATCTGCATGTAAAGAGTCTCAGTTAATCTACCCAACTTGTTGTTATTGCTGTTTTATTTACAACATTTATTTAGTTGATATTTAGGTTAGTTTAAAATAATGGCCTATTTTATATCCGTCAAATTTAGTTGTAATTTGTTATATTTTGTGTCATTTCATCAACAATATTTAGAGCAAGTTTATCATTGGGTGTTTAAAACAACTCTCATCAATCGACATGACAGGTCTATTAACTCAGTTCAGAATAACATGCAAAAAGGATATTTTCTGCAAGTTTATTTCATAACTGTGGAAATTCAATTCACAAGGTTACGAAAGGTTAATCTAGTATCGATCCCAGACTCACTCTGTTTTAACGGTGCAAAGATAAATATACAGCCGTTTCACACACACTTATGTTTACTCACAAAAATGTATCTAATTTTAACAGTTGTTAAAGATGTAACGATGAATAAAACTCTGCCTAACTCTCAAACTTAAAAGATATTATTGAAAATCATCAATGTTGTATATTTGATCATTTATATATTTTGATACATATCATATTTATAAGTATTTATGTTTGTTTCATTTTACTATGAACTGAAAATTTATTGTTCCAAATGACAAATAGAACTAAATAAAAGATTAGCAAATTTCAGAAGCATATGTCCATTGTTCTGAAGTTTTTTTTATCATGCTACCTTCAACTAAAAACAAAAACATTTGATTAACTATTTCTTTTTCTAAAGGTTGCTTATCAACCCCTATAACATAAATTGAAATTAAGAAAGTAAGGAGTCTTTATAAGTGAATTCAGTTGATATTGAATTCTGTCACATTTATGTTTCGTCAATTGGATTTACCCGAGTAAAAGAGACGAAAACATGGACGAATACTTTCTTCATTGTTTATTTATCAATATATGTGCGTTTATCCAACAAAAATCCAACGAATAGTTAATTACCTATTGCAAACACAAATGGATTAAAATTAAACTTTTGTTAAACGGTTAAAATCCTTAAAAACATAAACATTGTATAAGGTCGTCTGAAAATGGAAATGAACAAAAACAGAATTAAATAATTTGATTTGATATTTATACAAATATAAAACCATATTCAGTTTATGTTTTTATCAATGTTTCACTGATGAGGAATAATTTTCCGAAATATGCACATCTAATACATCAAAATTTAACAGGTATTTGTATTTTATATATATCTGTGTGTGTGTGTGTGTGTGTGTGTGTGTGTGTGTGTGTGTGTGTGTGTTAAATAACAATGGTTGCCGCAGAGAGTGTATTTCTGTATCATTGGCACATAACTAAACATCTTATTTAATTTAATTTTCTCTATATAATCTAATTTTTCATCTGTATTGTATCAAATATATTCAATAAGAAAAAAATTTATTGTGACTCGAAAGCTTGTCAAACTAAAAAGTAATTCTTTTAAGAATATCAGACTAATAAATAGTAAATGCTCTAACCTGCATTCATCATACAATCAGTTTAAGAAATAATTTTTATCGTTACAAATTGATCTTTCAATATCAGACAGACAGTTGTGCTGTCATCTTATAATATTTGTGATATAGTTACATATTAACTTTAAATAAAGAGCATAATATGTTACAATGTATTTCTTTATAGCTTCTTTTCTCCAAAGTGTCCCAAATTACTCAAACACTTTTGAAGACGTGTTGAAATTCATTGTCACATATATATACTCGTGTTTAGGTAGCATGTATCAGATATAGCCATTAAATGTTATGGCATTCTGTTACAATATCTATTGTATATTTGAGTGTTCAAAATGCTTAATCATTACTCATGTTTTACATTAGGTATAAGTACATTTAAAACTATTTCTGCTATATCTCAACTTAAGAACCTAACCATTTTAGCTCACCTGACCGAAAGGTCATGTGAACTTATGGCATGGCGCGGCGTGCGTGCGTGCGTGTGTCGTTAACCTTTTTTTCGACTTCTTCCCCAAAACTGTTGGACAGATTTCAATGATACTTGGTCAGAAGTATATATGACAAATCAAGGTCATTACCTAATTTGTGATTTATGCAGTTTTAGGCAATGTTTTTAAAATATTAAGAGATATATGAATTCAAAACATTGTTAAAATGATCCCCATCACAAAATTTAAAAAAGGACAGAGTTTCATAACTATATGATAATCAATGTAGGAGTTGTTGCCCCTGAAATGTTTTTTTTTTTTTTTGCTTATAAGTAATAAATTGTGCATTATCTTGAAAACTATAAGCTTTTTGTATAGGTATGTATATTAGAATATTGTAGGTATTGATATGACAATCATTTTGATATAGGTTCAAGGTCATATGTTTAAAAGGTGAAAGTCATAGCTGCATACTTGTACTGAAATTGTGAATTATCTTTAAAACTGTAAACTTTGGGTATATGCATGTATATTAAAATATTGTAAATATTGATATAATGATCATTTTGATATATGGTTCAAGGTCATATGTTCAAAGGTCAAGGTCATAGCTGCATAAGTGAACTGAAATTGTTAATTATCTTGAAAACTATTATATTTTTATCAGCTTGTATATAAGAATATTGTAGGTATTGATATGACAATCATTTTGATATATGCATATGGGTCAAGGTCATATGTTGAAAATTCAGGGTCTAATAAATAAAACAAACATACCAGTCCTTGTCCATATCACAATCCCAAAAACAAAGTAAAAACTTTGCAAACTGGCAAAATATGTGAAACACGTGAATTTCCATCAAGGAAGTGAGGCCGGGTTCCGGAAGGGTAAGCACCTCCTGTTTAGCTAGCTACACCCGTAATCTGTAAAAGAAGACTGAAGTTGTTAATTATCTTGAAAACCATCAACTTTTTGTATAGGCATATATATTAGAATATTGTAAGTATTGATATGGCGGTCATTTTGATATATGGTTCAAGGTCATATGTTCAAAGGTCTAGGTAATAGCTGTAGAAGAAGACTGAAATTGTAAATTATCTTGAAAACCATTAACTTTTTTTTAAAAGCATGTATATTAGAATATTGTAGGTATTGATATTACGAGCATTTTGATATAAGGTTCAAGTTCATATATTCAAAGATCAAAATCATTATTTGGAAATTATTTATTGTACTAATTATATCATGCATATAAGCTATTTATAGATGAAATGTTACTAAATATTTCTGATTAATTACTGCCGGATTTCCAAACTTGAGGAATTTTGAAAAGATTTCCTCAGGTGAGCGTTAAGGCCCATGAGCCTCTTGTTAAGTTCTTATTTCACTGCCAACTACAGAATCATTATGAAAATTATATGGCCTGAAAATATTATGAAATATTGCTAAACGAAATAGCTTGACTTCATAGAAATAATACGAAGATAGTGGAAATACACCGTCTATATTTTAGAATATCGCTGCAACATAGCAAGTAATTACATGTATACAACAACATAAAGAAAACGCTAAAAGTCTACTAAAACGCAACATGGAGAACAATCCGTTTTGTAACAAGTTTCTAGATTATCTTTTCCTGCTCGTGATGTATGACAGAGGGTTATAACATCTTCTTCTCCTATAAAAAGCAGCATCGATAAGACAATTTTCAGTTAAAGTGATCAATCAAAATAAAGTTAAATATTTTGTATCGTTAGATTTTGAAGGCTTTTATAACGGTTTTAGTTGAAAAACCATGAACTGATTTTGAGCTTGAGATATAAATGATAAAAGTTTTAATCAAGAAAGAGTCAAGACTGCTAACATAACGAATGAAACCTGTTAATCTTACCTTTTGTCAATGTTTGTCTTAAATCTGTCGATAACCACAACCAAACAAAAGTACCTGGCATTACTCACGGTAACTAAGAACAAGAAACAATTCAGGTTAATGATAATACCGTCATGCATAACAAAAAATATTCGAAACACAAATACGTATGAGATTTAAAGGATTCAATATATGTGTTTCTTTCCTTACATATGGAGTGGAATGTAAGAAACATACATTAATGAATTTATCTTATAAATGTTGGAGGAAACAACAATTGTCAAAAAAGGCATTGAACGAATGACCATTTGTAATTAAATTATTCATATAACGCTTTCAATTGGTGTTTTTATCAATTTCCGTTATTTAGTACTTGCTTGCTTCCTGTCATTTAGCTTTTGATTTGACAAACCTGTACATTTGATAAAGTTCCATTTTTTATCTTTATTTTTCATTGTCTAAAAATATATTCAACAAATTTTGCTCAAAATGAAACAATGCAACCTTATCATCTAGATTTTATCATCTTTCTTAACTTTTTAAATCTATCATTGTAATAATACCGAACGTCCTTTGAGGTCATTTATGTATTTGTCATGCATGCAATTACTTTTTAATTGATATATAAAACACACTTCCTCACACTAAAAATGCATGTTTTGTCAATTCTATGGAACATCAGGACACAAATATAAATAAAATATATACTATAGTTGGGTCCTACGGCTTGTTTTCAAAATATTAAAATTTAATTAAAAATTTTCAATTATCAAACCTTTTGGCCCCTAGTGTCACTGATGAGGAGTATTTTTACGAAATGTACACATATGGACGAAATTTAGCAGGTATTTTGATATATATTTCAAATTTATTCAAGCAAAAACTTATCACATATATATAAATGTTCTATAGTTGATAAAGCAAAAATATCAAATATTTTACGGACAATAAAAATTCAAATGTTTTAATCCTGAATAGTTTTATTCTTTGAGTTCTAAACAAACAAAAAAATAAATGCTGTTTAATACAATCATGGATTTTTAACATAATAATTCATAAAAACTCATCCATTAAGGTTTATTATCTAATACAAGCTTGTGGAAAATATCATTTAGATTTAAATACATAACATTAGGTTTAATCATATTAGTTTCTCAATTGAAAACTTGAATTTTGAACAAGTGGACTGACAAACTTTTTGTGTCGCCTGACTAGGAGACATATAGGGATTACTTTCGTCGGCGGCGTCGTCGTCTGCGGCGTCCGGATTTCCTTGTCCGGAGCATAACATTGGTGATGTACGTTCAAATGACTCCAAACTTGGTGTGCATGTTTCTGGCAATGACTCGAAGTGCAATGCACAAGAACCGCAATTCTATCTTTTTCCGTTTTTTGAACTATTTCCCTTTGATTGATTTTTATAGAGCATTTCTTGTCCGGAGCATAACTTTGGTGTAGTATGTTCAAATGACTCCAAACTTGGTGTACATGTTTCTGGCAATGACTCGAAGTGCAGTGCACAAGAACCACAACTCTATCTTGTTCCGTTTTTGAATTAATTCCCTTTGATTGATTTTTATGCAGTGTCAGGCGACACATCTATTTCAAAGAAACATATCTAGTTTACCATAGGATCTGTCCAAGTAAAATTCGAAACTAGGAGTTGAGAGAGATCGTGATCCGTCGGTAGTGTGTGCGCTTATGGCCGCTCGAGCATTGAAGCCCGAGAAAGAGAGAGAGAGAGAGAGAGAGAGAGAGAGAGAGAGAGAGAGAGAGAGAGATTTACTTAATTTATCGCATATTCTCATTAAATCTCATTCTGTCAGCATGGAATAATGAAATTTATGTTTAAGTGGATGCCATTGTAGGTTTTGTAAGAATATGCTCGCTTGAAGTCATATATTTTATTTAAAAAATTATCTTAATGTGTTTTACTTTCCTTGTCTTGTTCAATTTCTGTTCTTTGATTTTTTGTTGCGTGCTATTAGTCCTAGTTGGGTTGGTAATTTTTTGGTTTCATTTTATTTACCTTTTTCAAATTTAAACATTGAATTGATTTTTATTGCTACTTTTCGAGATAACATTTTAATCAAATCATAAATCATAAGGCAATGATAAAATATTATTAACTAACAACATTTAAGACATTTTAGCTTTTAGTTTAATCAAAAGTGTGTACAAAATGGCAGATTTCTAAAGAAAAATGTTTTTCAATGAAAAACTGCAGTGTAAAGAAACATGTTGAATGAATTATCTGAGCAGAGTATAATATTAATATTGAACAGAAAATGTATTTAATGTTTAAATCACATTCAATGACAAAGGTCCCAGGTTTTTATCACGCAATCTTAGAAACAAATTATACACATTCATTGCACAATGATTTCAAAAAATTAATTATGCTGGAAAATATTCAATATAAGCCTATCTTTCATCCACTTTTTTACGTTTTAAAAGAAATTCAATCATTCATTTTTATTGTTACGTTGTTTATATTTCAAAAAATAACAGAAAAAGTTATCAAGACGTTTTTAAAAGTCAGAATCGTGTTTTAAAGTTTATACCAAATAGGATGTTATATACAAACATTGAAATAAGGTTTCCAATTATTAGTTATGATTAAAATTAAAAAAAAAAAATCCTCAGAACCCTAATTTTATAATATGCTTCTAAATGCTAACTATTATTTCAGGAGAGTAGCAACAGTAGTTTCAACTGTGTATGTTCTTTTCCTATTTGAATGCTACTTTTGCAAACTGTTCTTCCTCTTAATTTTTCATAAACGCCACAGGACAGTCCTAAAAACTCGTGTTCTAAGTATATCCAAAGAACAGCTGTAAAATATTGATAATCACACACACACACATATATATATATACACACACATATATATATACACACATATATATATATATATATATATATTAAAAAAAACCCCACAAGTTTGTGTCCATATCACAACCCCCCCCCCCCCCCCCCCCCCCCCCCCCGCAAAACAAACAAAATACAAGAGTTTGAAAACTCGCCAATTCAGTTATATACATAAACTGCCAAGGAAGTGATATCAGGTGCTCCGGAAAGTTAAGCATCTCCTGTCTATCTAGCTATACCCGTATTTTTAGTCTATATGTTGTTTTACAACAAAACCAGAATCCCTGTTGAACTCTAGATGTTTATATCTTGGATTACCGTTTCATAGAAGAATGACAAGTGAATGATTTGTTTAAGAACTTTTTAAATTCAAAATATGAGATACTGGTGTAAAGTGTAAAGGATTAGAAACAATATGTTCAAGAAGCTTTTTTTTTAATCTGTGCGGATCCACATTTTGTTTCTGTCAGATGTAAATACAAACATTAATACATGTACAATTAAATACATATAAATTATTATCAATTTCTCAACAACGTTGTTCACACGTTTACGGGAAGTAGCTCGTGAATCTGAAGGCAAGGGCAATTAACTCTGAACGACTACTCTGAAAACCGAATCCCTGTCGTAACCGAATTTTTTATTCAGGTCCGGGAGGCAATCGGTATTTACAGGTTTCATTGTATATATGTTTTTCTGAATAAGTCTGAAGTTTGATTTCCCATTATACTAAAACTTTGAAACTAAAGTATGAGTATAGACGAGTTCACACGTCATTGATATAAGCGACTACGTCCTCCAGGTCAAAGGGCATAGGGGAAAAGTCGCTAACGTCACAGAAAAAAAGTAATAGTTACGATACCGCGAAAATGACAGCTTCTTTAGAAAACCACATTTTTACGGGTATTTTATTTTATGATGAATTTCATAGTTGTTGTTACACATGCTACATCGATGTTACCGGTAAGGTTAATTCAATTTTCCAAAGAAATCTATACTTTCACTTTGTATTTACATTTTACAGCGAACAGGTGAACCTTTGGCGTTTAATAACTTTAAATTTTAATATAAAACAGAACACAATACTTGTAAGTTCTCACTGCCCTGGCCTGTGTTTAGAAATATTTCGTGTTCTACAACTTAATTATGAAAATAAAATATATAACATATTTTAAAAAATGCTTTAACACTCTGGAATCAATGGCCACTTCAGCGACAATCTGTCCTGGGTTTGAAATGAACTCCAGTCAATTCAAATGAAAGACTTAAAATTTTTAGTTCCTTTATTTAGTAGATAGAGGCCTGCTGGCTGGTTTTCCAATTTATTTACAAATTATAGTAACAAATGTGATGTATATGCACGATTCTCCTATAATAATTTTGCCATCACCAGGAATCGAACCCTTGGTACTACAGTCCACCATGTACTCTATCAACAGAGCTAAAGGAGATCTCCACTCCACTAGCACAGAAAATGGAGTGTGATATGAACCTATTACAATTTTAATACCTTACAACAACTACATTAGGAAGTGATCTGCAACATACATGTGTGTGTGTGTGTGTGTGTGTGTGTGTGTGTGGAGAACACAATTTTTTTTCAAAATAATTGTACCAATCTGGGGACTGACCCCACGACCCCTAGAAGTAGTCCACCGCTCTACCAACTGAGCTAATTGAGATCGTCATTAAAATGGTTAGTGTATGGTGTGTACTGTTTTGTACAACTACAACTGCCAGGGAAGCGTTCCCACTACCTATATAACACTCGAACATGATTCAAAATTAAGAATAAAGGTAAATAATAATAAGAATGAAGGTGGAAGCTTTTAATAGTTTTATTGTTTACATTTTCTGTTCAGTAAATGAGTAATAAATTAAAATTGTACATCACTGGGTTTTCAACATAATGACCTACCAATAAACATCTGTAATATTATTACACATATAATTTTATATATAAGCTTATAAATATTAAATGAACTGCTGCATTTTATAGCATTTGCTAATGAGTACGAAAGGAAAAGTGCTGTGTTCTTACTTCTAATAATAATTCCAACTTATACAATACTGAAAGTTGCAACTAATGGAGATAATAAACACCAAGATGTGCACATTTGCAATATTATACAACAGAAAAAATAATTAAAATGTTAAATAAATTGTCTCTTTCTTTCATATAAGATACAAAACAATTTTTACATCTAATTTACCCAATACTATATAGTAAGACTGGTTTCTTCAATAAAATATGCACATTTTTTCTCTTACAGTAAGAGCTTGATCTTTTTTTCCTATCACCCATCTGATAAAATGCATGGTAAAATACAACATACATTATGTGTTTATTTTTAAAGGTACTTTTATCTTTTGTTTAAATTTTGAAAATTGTTTGGTTTATTGTGTTGATGTTTACTTGAAGTTATTGATCATGAATTCTATTTTTAAAAAGTATGTTGTGTTTGACCATTCTTTTTTAGCCTTATAAATGAAATATAAAACTGTAACTAATAACTAGAATTAAAAAAAAATAACAATAATATTTAACTATTATACACACATATTCATACACCATTAACTTTGTCACTTGCAACCTGTCTTGTAAATATTAATTTAAAAAGATTTGTTAATTATTCAATTTCAGATACTCAGTATATTGGTATGAATCAGTTGGTTTAATTCAATTTCACTGTTCTAAACATGTTTACTTAGTTTCATTTATTCATTATGTCGAAAAAAATATCACGTAGAAGCTGTGCAGTGTTATCTTGTAACAATAGCTGGTACACCTTAGAACAATGGAGTAAAAACATTTGTGAAAAACATAATTGTAATTTAGGTCAAGGGTCATGTGACTGTTTACCTCCATTTAGACTTTTTCCTTTTCCTACTGAACGCAAAGATCCAGCTGGTAGATTACAATGGACCAGTTTAGTAAATAGGAAAAATGGATCAAGGAACTGGATTCCAAATTCGGAATCAAGAATTTGCTCTAAACATTTTGTAGATGGGGAGCCTAGTGCTAGATTCCCATATCCAACACTAGAGCTAGGATATTCTCCTTATGCTGAAACAAAATCTGTAAGACCAGCTCCACGGGCCAGACCTTACATTGAACAAATTATTACTCCCAAGAAGTCCAAAATTGGAGATAGCATAAACACAGAAAATAATGTTCCACATACTGATGTAACAGGTTTAGTTGATCACTCTCATGCAGAAAATATTGATAATTATTACATGTCTGTTCAATTTGACCACTCTCATATAAATGCAGATCATGATTATGTGTCTCAGTGTGACTCGTGCACCCACAAATCAGAAGAAATAAAAAAATTACATAAAAAGATTAAAGAATTAACAGAGAAAGTTAATTTTTACAAGCATAAGTATCAAATTGAAACAAAAAAAGAAATTGTAGTAGGTTCAGTGCTGAAAAGTGATACAAAGTGCAAGTTCTACACTGGTATACCTACTGTAGAGTCATTTCATAAGGTTTTTCATGTTGTTAATAACAAAGCACGTAAACTAAAGTACTGGAAAGGTCCTAAAATGACATGCAATCCACTGAAAAATAAGAATAAATTCTGTAAGAAAAATGAAAGGTTTCTTACCAGACAAGAAGAATTTATTCTTACTCTGATGAAATTAAGATTAGGATTAAACTTGCAGGATATAGCTGATCGCTTTTGTATTTCTGTGTCTCTTGCTTCTTCAGTCTTTACAACTTGGGTAAAATTGTTAGCAAAAACAATTGGTTCAATGGTTTTCAACCCACCAAAAGAAATTGTAAGATCAAATTTACCACCATCTTTTATGAATAAAAAATACAGTAATGTGAGACATATTATAGACTGTTCTGAGGTATTCATAGAAACACCAAATAATCCAAACTTGGCATATAAAACTTGGAGTGATTACAAACATCATCACACAGCTAAATTTTTAATTAGTATTAATCCATCTGGTCTAATTAATTTTGTGTCTGATTGCTATGGTGGTAGGAATAGTGACAAGTTTATCACTCAGAATTGTGGTTTCTTGGATTTGGTTGAACCATATGACACTATCATGGCAGACAAAGGGTTTCCCATCAGAGAAGACTTGGCCTTAATAGGAGCTGAGCTTTACATACCACCTGGGCGTAGAGGTGTTTCGCAAATGTCTACCTCAGATGTTAGGTTGACCAAAGAAATTGCCAATCGAAGGATTCATATTGAGCAAGCTATTAAGCGTGTAAAGGGTTTTCGGTTTTTGAAATTTGAGACACCACTTTCTCTTTTACCTTTGTTAGATGACAGTATCAAAACAGTCTGTGGCATTTGCAACCTCTATCCTCCAATTCCAAGATACTAGAATATATTTCTGATAACCAACCACCACCAATCAATATAATGTTAAAATACAAACATCATGCATAAATTAATTGGTGTTTTTATCTGTACATTTTGGACAAATCCAATTTACAATGTTGGATATTTTACTTTTATTCATTTTAACACACTTAAAATGGTACCACAAATTGCAAACATGACACATTGTACTTTGGTCACTAAACTTTTTAACATTTTCTACCTCTTTTACAACATTGTTACACATAGGACAAAAATATGTAGTTTCAAAATCCATGCTTTCAGATTCAACTAGTGTTTCTGATGCCATCTGCAAGTTTTTGTCATGTACCTGTGTCATCTTAATTTTTCTACTGATAAGTTCAGGCGCAATAAAATTTTCAAAGAAATGTGTCAAATTTTTTAACATTTTTGAAAAGTAAAATTTGTCAGAATTTATTCTTTGTATGAAATGACCATTACATGTATATATAAAAAAGTCACAATAATGTCTATTTGTAATAGCGAGTTGTCCTTGTATTTGTGCAAAGTAAGCATGGTTTTGTTTTAATACAATTGCATTATCTATATTCTGTAAACAGGCTGGTAAGTTGCACATACAAAAGCTAGTACAAGTTTGACATTTTTGAATAAGAGGACATTTAATTTCTACCACGCCATCACCACAACATGTACACGAAACTAGTAAATCTGGACTACTGCCCAAATATGGAAAACTTTGGTGAATAAATAAACCACATTCGGACACACTAACATTCATATGCTCAGAGGCTTTTAACACACTTATGTAAACTTCCTTTGCCTCTGGCTCAGTTTCCCTTCCATGCTTCAAAGCTCTGATGTAAGGGTTTGGAGTACTGTAACCTAAAACATTACTAATCAAAGAATCACAACTTACATTTTCTTTAGACAATACATTATTAACTTTAGTGTAGATGGCATAAAATTTTGAAGAAGTTATTCTGTCTTTTCTCAAATTGTGCCATAACTTATTTGTCCCCTGACCAAGAGTTAAACATGAAATTTTGTTGATTTCATCTTCTGTATACACAGGCATTTTCGATATCAGCTCCGCAACATTTTGACTTCCTTCTGTAATATGGGCCATCGTGTACTTGGATATCTCTTCAACACTAGTAGACTCCTCTGAGTATGGTACACTTGCACCCTTATTTACTGTATGTTCAACTCCTAGAGTAAAAAAAATATTTAGGCTAAAACCAAGTACAAAATTTAGTTTGCCATGGACTATGTGTATGTATGTACAGAAGTAACTAAATAGCAAATCCTAAGGATGGTTGGTTAAGACAAGTGAATAGTGTTTATGTGTTGGATCTGCAGTATCTATAGCATAGTATCTCAATGACAATGGTTTGTACATGAGTACACATGGTAAAAAGGTACATTAAGTTTTTGTGAAAGGCCTGATGGGTAAATAAGCAGATGTTATACATACTTGTCAAGAATTAAGGTTTTATTTTTTGTTTAACTAGTGCGAAATGCTTCTGTCATGAATATTTCACTTATATAGATTACAGAGGTGGTCATTTCAGATCTGGTGGTGAAAACTGGAAAATGCCATTGACATTTAGCAAGTGAGTTCACAAACTGTATCCCTTTAACTGTTCAGGTTTGGAGATGAACCTAAACATGCCATTATTCACCTCAAGAACTAATTCTAGAAAGAACTAACAAGTGTTAAACACATGTTTCTTACCTTTAAACAAACAGGCATTTGGAAGGACATCTTTTAATGCGGAAGCAAATTCATTTAATATCTCTGTCCTGTCAATATTTTCATGTGGCTGAAAGTTCTTCTTTGATTCATGCATCAAATGTCTTTTAGCTGTCAAAAAGAAAACTCTATGTTTTATTCTTAGAACTTTGCAAAGATTAAAAAAATCCTGGGTCATTGAGCAGTTTTTATCTGCTAATCAAATGATATTAGTGAAGAAGATACTAATATAGCAGTGCAAGGTTTAAAAATAACAAAAATATCTAGTAGCAAAATAGTAAAAAAAAAAAATAAATAAATAAAAAAGAAAAGAAAAGAAAGAAAGAAAAAAGAAAATATACTACAGTACCATTAAATGTACATGTATTTATTATTATTTTTTTTTAAATGAAAATTAGGTTTCTTTTTTTAAAATATTTCCTAGAAATTAAAAACATTTTGGCAACCAAATCAGTATTCAAAACTAAGGCATTTTAATTTTTACTTTTATTTTATTTTATTTTTTTTTTTTTTTATTTTCCATCCATCTTGTGTACCATAGTTTAACTTTTAATTGTGTCTGATAAGCTATGATGTAGAGGTAGAACAAAATGCATGTGATTTTAATTAAGTCACATATGAAGTTTGAATGACATTGATGTATTTGACAATTTTCTGTTTTAAACAGATTGCATTTCACTGTAGTCTAATTTTAACTTTAATCCTTGAATTACCCCAAATTTCTGTATTTTTAAAGTATCAAAAGTTTCAGTATTAACAAATATATATGTGCATGTAATTTGTTTGTTATTGTTTAACATCGCTTTAACAATTTTTCAATTATATTGTGATGTGCATGGTGGGTGATTGCATGTGTCTTCTGCTTGACCAGTGCGGACTGATGCCGTCTTTATAGTGCTGGTACACTGATACACAGTATGGCAGATACATACTATATACCATACAGTCACATTATACTGACACCGAGCCAACTAGTAAAGGCCAACGACAGGTGAAAAAACACCTTCTCACATATGGGCCAAGGCAATGGGTGAACCCACATGGACGCTGAATCCACTGAGCCACTGCGGCCCCCTATGTGCATGTAAAATGTTTATTCTATTTGTGTACTTCCCAACATGTATAACCCTGTAATTATTTTATTAATTGACAGTTTTCATTGCATTAACCCAAGAAAAGAGGAATCATTTAAATAGAGCAAATTAAAAATTTTAAACTATATGGTTAACTAAATAGGAAACATTTGCCACGAAACAATATCGGGTCCTGGATTGTGAAGTAATCATGGCACAACAATGGCAACAAGGTTATCATTAGAATGTCGATACATGGTTTGGTGTGAAAGACCAGCTTTTTTTTGTATGAAGACATTATATTTCCATGAAAAGTGATCGCTCCAGTCCTGGCATTGTTTAGCAGAAAATGTTTCCCATTTTACCTATTTTTCCATGTCTTGATTTCTTTATTTCAACATCAACCAGTCTTTCTGAAAAGATATCTAAATCCTTTGAGATTGATGGTACATTCCAACCACATGGTAATGAAGTGCATGCAGTGCGTCCCAATTTGTTGGCACATTCAACACGAAATAGCAGTCCAGCAACGTGATTACATGTGCTGCCTAACCTACAAAATAATAAATTTGAATAGAATATTGACAGGTTTAGTTAAGATTTCTGACACACAAGAACACATGCACACTGGTTACCAGTATTATTAATTTTGTTCATATGTCTTCATTTCATATATATTTATTATTTTACACTACTTTTTGTACTATTAAAACAACTTAAAGTTAAATCAAGTGTTGTGTAATATTTGTAATAATAAATCTTATAACAAAAATTATAACATACCCAGCCGTACAGGAGCAATATGCTGACTTAACCTCTCCTGTCACTTTATCACAAACAACCCATACTTTGTGAGGTTCATCTTTAACTTTCAGAGATGGAACACATGTGGATTTCAAAAAACACAGATTGCTTCTGCCTGGAACATCATGGTAGTATACTTCTTTTAGATATCCAGCGTTGAAATACTCGTAAGCTTTTCCTATCTTGTAATCGTTCAATCTGCCCTGAATATTCTCCTTGCAATCCGTATTAACCATGAAATTTATAATATCGGAGATGTACAGTGGAGGCCATCGTCTGATACCAGATTTCTCATCAAGCCAGTTATCAAATATAGAAAGTGGGTCGGGAATTATAATACCATCAACTCGAAGTAAATTACTATAGTCACGTTTGTTTTTTTCCAAAACCTCACTAAACGAAGGAATTAATGGCAAATTCATAGAATGTGCAGCAAAACACAGAGCCGCCAACTCTTGTTTACTTCCGTCTTTAGACAGCCCCCTATCAGTAAGAAAATGTCGTAAAGCCTCCGATTTCCACATCAAAAATTCATCAAGTGTTAGATTGCGGTCACCAGGATCCATTGTAAGACAATATGATATATATGTATATAAAAAGATATATGTATATAAAGAAAGGTAAATGTCATCAAACGCTGTAGTCGATCCTTGTTTACATTAGACACGACGATATCCGGTTTTGTATTCTCCGCTTTTTTTCCCCTATGACCTTTGACCCGATGAAGAGGGCAAAGAAGAAGGTAGAAAAACGCACGACGTGTGAACTTGTCTATAAAGAAAAGATAAAGCATTATTTTCAAATAACTTTATTTTCCAAGTAACTATAAAACGTAAATACAGTATATGGTGGGTGATGCCAAGCCCGATATTTTCCCAATGGGGTAAACAATTTTTTGGTTGTACATATACTGCAATTAGTACTTTGTTTATGGGAATTCATTGACCATCCAAAATCACGAGATATCTTAATTTTTTCTTTCTTTTTTCCTCTCTCTATCAGTTCTTCTTACATGCTACTTTCTCTTTGTGTGTGTTTATGTACTTGTATGTGTGAAAAAGGTATGGCAGTTATGTTCATAATGCTATATCCAACATGAACAATATCAGTATCTTATCCCTTAATTGTAGAGGGTTAGGTGACTTAACTAAAAGGAGGGATGTTCTAAATTTTCTGAAAAATAAAAACTTCAGTATTTGTTGTTTGCAAGACACTCATTTTACAGAAAAGGAATACAATTACATTAGGACAATATGGGGATATGAAATACATATTAGCTGTGGATCATCAAACGCTAGGGGAGTTGCCATCTTATTTAATAATAATTTTGAATTTGAAATTTTAAATGAAATAAAGGATAAAAGGGGGAATTTTCTCGCATTAGAATTGTCTCTTGAAAAGAAATATAATGTTATCCTAATAACAGTCTATGGACCAAATAATGATGCTCCAGACTTTTTTTAACATATGAAATCAGTAATAGAAAAATATAATGATGATTTTTGCATTATTGCTGGGGATTTTAATCTTGTTCAAGACACTGAACTTGATTATTATAACTACAAACATATAAATAATCCCAAATCAAGACAACAACTTTTATATATAAAAAATGAATTGAACTTAGTTGACCCCTGGAGAATATTACATAAAGATCTCATAAAATACACTTGGTTTGCAAAAAATCCCATTAAAAGAGCCCGGTTAGACTTTTTCCTTATAAATGAAGAGCTTTTATCACTAGTAGAAAATGTAAAAATTTCAACTGGTTATAGGACTGACCATTTAGTTATAGAATTAAAACTGAGGATAAATAAATTCGAAAAAGGAAGAGGTTTTCTGGAAATTTAACAATAATTTACTTTCAGATGCAATTTTTGTTAATAAAGTAAAGGATATTATTTCTGATGTTAAATTATTATATCTTAATGATATTCAAAAAACAAATTTAAATAATATCAAAGATGAAGATTTATGTTTTAAAATAAATGCACATCAGCTTCTCAATCAAATACTTCTTCAAATTAGAGGCTATGCAATTTCCTATTCTTCATATAAGAAAAAAGAAAAAAAAACTAATGAAATTGAAAATAGAATTAAGGAACTTGAATCATCTTTAATTTATAGCAATGACATAGAAAATGAGATAAACGCATTACAAAAGCAACTAGAAAATGAACGCAAAGATTCGTTAAAGGGTATTATGTTAAGGGCTCATGCGAAGTGGATTGAAGATGGTGAAAAGAACTCAAAATATTTTTGTAGTCTTGAGAAAAGAAAATACATAAATAAAACTGTCACAAAATTAGTCACTGATATAGGAGAGGAAATTACTGATCAAAAAAACATTCTAAATGAAATTGAAAAATTCTATTTTACATTATATTCAAATAAAGACCATGAATTGGATGATGTTCATTTAGATCAATTATTACCACATTATGATATAAATAAACTAAATGGTAAAATGAAAGAATCACTAGAAGGACCTATCACCTATCAAGAAACACTGTTTGCACTAAAAAACTTGAAAAATGACTAATCCCCAGGCCCAGACGGTTTCACAGTAGAATTCTTTAAATTTTTCTGGAACAATCTTTCTTGTTTTATGATAAACTCTCATAGATACAGTTTTGAAAGTCAGTCATTATTATATACACAAAAAACGAGGAATAATATCCATTTTACCTAAAGGGAATAAAAACAGAGAACTTTTAAAGAATTGGAGGCCCATTTCACTACTTAACGTGTCGTATAAAATCCTTTCAAGTGTCATAGCAAATAGAATAAAATCTGTTTTAGATTTTTGTTAAATGAGAATCAGAAAGGTTTTTTATCTGGTCGTTTCATTGGCGAAAATACACGTATCATATATGACACACTGCAATATACAAATGAAAAACGGATACCAGAAGTACTTTTATTAGTTGATTTTGAAAAAGCTTTCGACTCAGTATCTTGGAAATTTATAGAGAAAACATTAAAATATTTCAACTTTGGAGATGAAATTATCAAATGGGTAAACATTTTATATAATGATGCACAACTCTGTGTGATACAAAACGGTTATTTCTCAAAAATTTTTAAAATAGGACGGGGTTGTCGTCAAGGAGACCCAATATCACCTTATCTTTTCATTTTATGTGCAGAAATAATGGGAAATATGTCCAGAAAAATAAAACATAAAGGGAATAAAAATAGGAAAATTAGAAATATGTTTATTACAATATGCTGATGATACATGCGTCTTCTTAGATGGATCTGCTAAAAGCTTCAAAAGTACACTGGATCTTCTGTTCCAGTTTGGAAAGTACTCTGGCTTGAAACCCAATATTAATAAAACAAAAGCTATCTGGATAGGCTCAAAAATTAATTGTGGTAAAACATTATGTAGTTACCAAACCATTGAATGGAGCTCATGCCCATTCACCATTCTAGGAATTACCTATTCAGTAAATCTATCTGAAATTCAAAAATTGAACTTTGACACAAAATACTTAGAAATAAAAAAGGATATAACAACATGTTCCAAACAACAATTAACCCCCCTTGGAAAAATAACAGTTATTAAAACTCTACTTCTCCCAAAATTAACACATTTATTTTTAAGTTTACCTAACCCCCCAGAATCATATATAAAACAATTAGAATCCCTGTTCTATAATTTCATCTGGAATGGAAAATGTGACAGAGTAAGCAGAAATCAAATGGTACAAGAATACAAATTAGGAGGATGTAAAATGGTGCATCTAAGATTTTTCATTAAGTCACTTAAACTTTCATGGATGAGGAAAATAAACAAAACAAAGTCTCTGATAAGTAAAATATTTTTTTGAACTAATGGAAACAACTTACTCTAACTTTCTTACATTTGGACAGGATTTTATAAATGTATTAAAAAATAAAACCAAAAACTCCTTTTGGAATGATCTGCTGTCCTCATTAAAAGAATTTAGGAATGTTATTTATTGCAAGACAAAAAATGAAAATAGCAATGTGTTAAGATTTCCTATATGGTACAATTCAGAAATAAAAATTAATAATAAATCAATTTTTTATGACAGCTGGCTCAAAAAAGGAAGTATTTATATCCAAGATTTGTTTAAGGATAATGGGATTTTTTTAACATATTCTGAATTTTGTATAAAATATAACTTAAACACTCCATTTACAATTTATGAGGGACTAAAAAATTGCTTGTTGTCGAAAAATCCTGTTCTGAAAAACATAAAACAAAAGACCCAAAATGTAGACATACCAAACTTTATATATTTTATTTATAAAAGTTCTAAAGGTATTAAAGATATGTACAATATTTTCATACGTACACTTTATAAAAAACCAAATAGTGAGTTGAAATGGGAAAATGAACTTAATTTTCATGACAATTTTAATTGGAACCTAATAAATAAAAGAATCTTCTCCTCCACAAAAGATACAAAACTTATTTGGTTAAACTATAGAATTATTCATAGAATAGTAGCAACAAACAAATTGTTATTTAAATTGAAACTCAGTGAAAATGAAAGCTGTGCTTTTTGTAAGAAATACAAAGATAATATTTGCCACTTATTTTTTGATTGTGATTTTGTAAGAAAGTTTTGGGATGATATTGAAAAATGGATTTCAGAAAAAAACTAATTTAAATTTCAATATAACAGTAAAAGACATTATTTTTGGACAAGAAAACTTCCACAAAATACTATATTTTATTATCTCAATGGGTAAATCTTATATTTATAGCAAAAAATACAAAAATTCCAAAATCCATACTCCTGAATTTAAACAAATATTAAAGGAATACTTCAATACAGAAAAATATAGATATTATGTTAAAGGAGAAACTGAAAATTTTAAAAACAGATGGAATACTTGGATTAATCTTTTTTCTGATTAAAATGCCTATACATTTATATTATTTTTCAGTTGGAACTCTAGATTTGTTTTGTCTTTTACATGCATATATTTATACCACCAAACATTAAAGGTCACTTTATTATAATGGCTAGCTATATGTAAAAGTCAATAAAATTCTATCTGTCATGTGCTACTTTTGAATTTCTATGAAATGATACATTCAAAAGTTTGACATGTGCTACTTTTGAATGTGTTATTTCATGGAAATTTCAAAAGTGGTGCATGACGTATCTAAATCCTAGATATAAATTGTCTTATACTATGAAACATATTTAATATCTCTGTCATCATGTATGTACAGTAAAACCTGTCTTAAAGATCACTACTCTATAAAGACCAGCTAGTTTTAAAGCCAGTAAAATTTTTTATCCAAATTCTAGATTTGTTCTGTTTTTGTTTCTGTTCACTATAGAAACTGAGATATTATTTGTGTAATATGTCGGTCACCATGTCTATACAGTTAATCCTGTCTTAAATAACACCTTTTTATCAGGCCGGCATTTTGTAGAGGTCCAACGGAATTTTAGCAAAATTTCAAATAAGTATGTAATTTGAACCAGTAGATGTGATCTTTACAGACAGATTTGACAAAATATTCAAATATTTAGATGTAATTGCGACATCATGTTTACAATACTTTAATTTTTAATGTTAGTGTGTACAAAAAAGATCACACTTTTAATGGACATGACATGCACATGTGCAAATATGTGTTTACACTATTTTAAAGTACTTAAAAAAATATATGCATGGAATAATCTAGTTATTTAAAAAACAAATGTGGTGATAAATTGTAATATAGAAAGGTATATTTTTATTATATTCTGCCATACCAGAGTGTATGTGTGAGTTTGTGTGAGTATATGAATGTGCAAATGGTGTAATTTGTTATTTATTTGTAAAATCATAAAAAATTAAATAATAATAAAAAAAAATTATTTTCAAATTTTTAAATTTCGGCTCGTACGAAAATCTACCTCGGTAAAAAGGGAGCAAATTTAAAATTCAGAAAAAAATTATACTTGATTCTATAAGTCATAGCAAAAAAGGCCAGGATATATTTTTGACAAAATACAAATAACTGAATATAACACAAATACATACTTATCATACTCGGTGTTTTTGAAAAAGACGACTAGAAAACACATCTGAAATCTGTCCTACTCTTTTTCAAAATAAAGTGAGCCCAAGGATAAAAAACGGGGTTCGTAACACCATAACACGCCACAAAGTGTATACATGAAAACTTTTGGACCATTGATTGTAAAAATAAATTAATAAAAGAACTTGCACAATGCCACTGGAAATTTACTAAAAAATTATTTATCAAGTGACCTCCAATTTGGTAGATTTATAATTATTGGTTTCAAATTAAATTTCATTTATAGTCTGGCTTTACTAATTGTATTGTTTTGTTCGTATAAAAATGTGTAACGTTGATAGATCTAATTGCAATTAAGTAAAGATTATTATTTTACTAAACGCTGTCAATATTTGTTTATTTTTATCTATTTTCTTTTTGTTAGCATCATTTTTGTAAAGATGCTTTCTTAGGGGTATAGGAAATGTTTTAACTTATTTGAGTTAATCTACACCCGTACGCGTGTTGATAGATAGATAGATATAGACATATAAAAATAATGTTCTTTTCTAATAATGAATAACTTTTATTTTCAATTTTTTTTTGAATGAACACTCTCGGTATGGTGTAATTATATTATATATACACTCATAAGTTGTTAAACTTTCAGTGAAATAAGAAGTATATATAATATAAATAGGAACATGGCCATAACCCTTCTATGTGTGCGTGGAATGTCAGCTTTAACAAAATAATAATTCTGAAGTGTCGTAGCTCTGAGGCTATAATTTTGAAGAACCAACTTTCTGTTTCTTAAACCACTTTTACCTATCATGGTTTACATAATTTATTGTAAATAAAAATAGTTTTTGGTTTTTTTTTAAATCGTGAAGTAAATTTTTTTTATAATCTTTCCCCGACTATCCTTTCAATTACCCCGCAATACGGAAATCTTTGACATACTGAACTGCGTGTTCAACCTTAAGAAACAGGTTAAATCCGTGAATATACATTCAAGGAACTTTGTTCCGTTTTCATTCCATAGATGGAAGTCGAGGACGTGTTCTCTGGCTCAGAGCACATCCAACCATACAGAGGATTATCATGAAATTCACACAGGTATTTTTATAACTACTTCTATGCATATTTTTAAACGCCAGAATTATAGGTTAAAATGTGAACGAAATTCCACACACTCATAGGCACACCATATTTATGATTTGCTAACAAGAATGGATGCCATTTGGTTAGATTTACTATGGCTTTAGCCGAAGGAGCATAAATTGAGTCGTGGGTTGCATGGAGTAGCATTCCAACGTGTTATATCGATAAATCATCAGTTTGAAAGCGTTATCTCCAATTTCTTCAAAATGTGTAGCGTGGCGTGATCAATAATATTGGTTCCTCCAAGTATTTTAATTTGTAACGTATTTATTGCATTTGTAACTCAACTATTCTTACAATTTTTATTAAGAATCATCCAATTCTTTTTGTGAGTGTTCACTGATCCTTTTCTTCCGAAAACATAACTGGAACAACGTTACCATGACATTATTTCCTGATTACTTGGTAGTTATAGATCAACACTGAGATACACATGTAAGAACGAAACATGGATTCTTAAAAATATTCCATTTTACCATGCAAAATTTTGAATTTTTACAAAAAGAAATATTCAAAATTTGGTCATGTGCAAAATTTTGAATATTGCTTTTTGTAAAAATTTTAGAAAATGTTAGAAGTGTCATATACCATTTTTGAATTTAATCATAAAATACATTCAAAATGGTATATGGTTTTTGATTGTATTTTATAATTAAATTCAAAAATGGTATATGACAAAAGTATATAGTTTAACGTCAACACAGTGGTTTGATTATCACGGCCAAGAATTCGGGTACTGGTGTCATATGTGCTACTTTGAATTTTCACGAAATAATGCATCCAAAAGTAGCACGTGCCTATTACTACTTTTAAATGTATTATTTCATAACATTCAAAAGTAGCATCTGACAATGATATTGGATTTTAATGTGGATTAATGGTCTAGAATATAGGTAAGGATAGTGAGGATGAATACTATCTGGTTTTTGGTGGGAAAAAACTCCGATTTTACTGCTTCTGTTTCGCAACAAACTGAAATATATCTAAAATGGACACGGAAATTACGGAAATGTAAATTGTAACAGAGTATGTATTTTCAAGCAAATACAGGCAAACTAATCTTACGGGTTTAACTTGAACGTCGTGTATAAAATCATTTCATATACAGATACGAGAATTCGAGTTTTTACCACTGGTACCCGAGTTTTATTGTCAATAGCAACCGTCATTGGGAAATAAAAATACTGATCGACACTGTACTGTAGATTTTATTCATTTTATTAATTATTCACTTTTTTATTTTCAAACCTAAAATTTTTCACGGGGAATCTGCCAGATCTGGACCTCATTGACTACTGACGGAATATACGTAATATTTGTCTGCTAAATATGTTTAAAACGAAGTATGGTTGATTTCAGGAATGTGAAACAAGTGGCAATTAACATACATGACATTTCAATAAAAAACAGATTTTAAAAAATCGTAGATTTTAATGATGAAGTACGGACATTCGAACGTGAACAGACTTGCAGGCTGCGTGCAAGTACATGGACTATAGACTATGAACCCCTCTATTATTTAAGGGATGACAAGATCAGTGTTCAGACGATTTTTGCCATTTCGCGGAACATTAAGCAAGATAACTTTCGGTCAAATCTTTTCTTTGATTTATGTCGATTGCTTCATTAGTTAATGAAATTAATTTAGCCTTATGTTTAAAGACTGGAACTTAAACCATTCTGCGTCCCCCATTCAAAACAATAGATTAGTCCATTTTGTCAATAGTCCGTTAGTCACGCGAGAATAACCAGCCAATCAAATTTTAATTCATTGCCTTTAAGAATGTTCACGAAATTTTACCGCCACAACTCACAACTGAACTGACAGGTATGTATGTATTTTTTCCCTTTTGTTTTCTTGTTTCAATTTTTCTCAAAGTTGTATATTTTTCTTGATCAAAGTTTTATATTGCTTTTTTAATTGAAGTAGAAATTAAGTTTTCCGATCGAAAACCAAACAAATCCAGAGTATAAGTGTGTACATTTTCTTTGTCGGAGATTCTACATATTTATGACTTGGAACACTTGTAATAAAACTATATATTCAGAAATGGTTTCTGAATTTATCGTCATTGCTGTACCATTAATTGGACGCATTTATTGTCAGTTTTACTTCAGAAGTAAAATTTAAAAAAATAAAGAATAATTCAAAAAAAACTTGGGTAGGATTGTAATCTGTTCCTTTACAACATTTTAATTTCAAATGATAACATTTAAATTGACGGAATAAAAGTTATTTGATCATTTCTGTAGCTTTTTTTCAAAGATTTTGCATAGAATTGAACAAAACATTGCCCTGTCAGAAAAATGTTTATGCTCATTTTGGCGCCATTTTTTCTTGGTTATTCACGCCATTTTATTTTAGGAAACTTGGTAATTTATTTTAGAACTAATCATAAGTTGGTATAGTTGATTTAGTACATTTTAAATTGTTTCTTGTGTGGAGTTGCAGTATATATTTTTTTTAAATTACTGCAATTTTATTTCACAAATGCATTGTACCAATTTTTGCAGTTTTGTGACCTCATTTCTCTTATTTTATTCCACTGATTTCACATTTTGCATCGGAAATTATCTGTGAAGAAATATTTGAACTATAACATTTTCTGTTTCTGTTGCTGCAAAAAACCATAACTTTCGTCTGTTTATTTTGGAAACAAGAATTCCACGGATTTAAGTGTCTCCTGGTTAGTATTTGGTCGAGTAGAATACACTAGTTTAACATAAAATTTCACTTTTTGAACTGTTGCCACCACCACCACCTATGAGAAAACACCTACGTCTGGCCTTATGGTAATGCCAGGCTTGACAAAAATGTCTTTTCAGTCTTGATTAAATATCTTCTTCATTGTGTGGTATATTGAATTAATTGCTTTTTAGTGGTCTATATTTGATAAAAGCACTAAATATTAATCAGAATATAAGAAATTAAATAACACTTTATGTAGATAATTAGCTTCAGTTTTAATAATTACAATTTTTTCCATTCCTAGAATTTTTTCACATAATGAGTTAATGATTTTGCTTTTATTGCTTCCAATGTTAATGATCAATGTTGAATGTTTGTAAACATTCTTTTGGCAATTTTAAGAGACTGATTATTTTGTAGATAGGGTAACTAATGGAACCCTTAGCTTCCAGATAATAAAGTTTTTATGACTTTTTTATATACAAAAAGTAACCTACTGATTAATAATTAAACAGTATTGTCTTGCAATTTTTTTTAATGTAATTAACAATAGAATTTTAAAAAATGTTTTTGACAGTATTAATAATGTATTAACCATAAAAAATTAATTTTTAAGGTGTTCTGAATGAATTGCTACAAAAAGTAAAACTATGTTTTTGTTGTTATTTTCTTTTTAAAATACAAACTTTCATTGTCTCATATGAGCTTAAGACAGGTGCTTGCTCATACTTGATGGTATTCTGTAAACCAACAAGTAAATCTAACATCTATGTACAAGTTTTTACCTCCATGGCTGTGTTACATGTTAAAGATGTATAAGGTGTATTTTAAGACTTAACAAATGTACTAAAAGAGATACTGTATTTATGATGAATAATACTCCCTTAAACACAACATGCAAAACTTGCTGAAAGCAATCTTGAGAGCATAGAAATTCTATGAAATAAAATTTTAAAAAATGTAACCTGAAACATCTTTGAAGCATAGAGATAATTAAAAATCTATATATTGAAATCAAAGTAACATAACTTGAAACATTTAACATCAGTTTTTATCTGGAAAAAAGGTTTGATGTAAATACAAACTCTGTGTCAAATTGGTCAAAAATGTTATTTTTTCATTTTGCATTTTTTATTTAAAAATAAATGGTATCTATGTAAAAAAGTTCCATGTATTGGAATACAATAAGTTCAATAAGAAAAACTAAGTCCACTTTTTCACAAATGTTTTCATATCTTAGGTTTATCTACTTTCAGTCTGCTAATTTTAAGTCTCTCTCTCTCTCTCTCTCTCTCTCTCTTCTCTCTCTCTCTCTCTCTCTCTCTCTCTCTCTCTCTCTCTCATATATATATATGATTTGGTGAAATTCTCTCAATATTTTTTCACTAAAGCCGAAAAATGACCATTTATATCAAAGCCTGAAATTGTTGAAGACCAGAACCATAAAATTAAATCCAGTAACTTATCTCTGGTTTAATTGAAAATGTTCATCTATTTGGTAACAATAACATCTTGACTAAACCCTCCAATCTTTTTCTGTTTAGTTTTAGAAAAAGACTTCCTTTCCTCCACTGAAGTTTTAATTTCAACTAAAAAGGCCCAAAAAATAATGAAATCATGCCATTTTGAACATTTATGTTAAAAACATTTTAAATTTTATATTGAATTTAATGGGTGGGTGGTTCAAAAGAATTCTTGCTTAGTATTGTTCTTGAGAAGTATAGGTTATTTTTTGGAATGAGAAACAAATCCACTGAAATTAGAGATTTTGTTTTCAGTTCAGGTTATATGAGTATAAATACTATTATTATTGTAATGGGGGAGAGGAGATACATGTTATATCCCAGAGTAGGTTGACATCAAGAAAAACCATAGATTTAAATGGAGATTTTAAGCAACAACTCGGCTCTTGTAGGCAAATGTTTTTTCATGGTCCTATTTGAAATCCATGAAGTATTTCCATTATCACATTAAGACACACATACTGAGTAGCCTATATCATACTGGAAACATTCAACATGAAATGTTTTGGTTAAATTGATCTTGTATATGTAAGAAATATATTGCAAACAATGATTTGTACTTCTGTTTTTTGTTGTTTTTAGATAGAATGCAGAGTTGAAATGTAAAGCATAGCTGTCTTTGAGAGATGTGATGAATCTGCTATGTTCAAAGCTGTGTGGGGTAAGAAAGATCATGTATATTGACTTTTAATCTTGATCTGCCAGGCTCATGCCCTGAATTTGACAGGCTAAGACAGATTCTGATTACCTGTAATGTTACATGAAACATAATTTCGTGACAGACAGATGATTTGACCATCCTGTAAGTTTAAGGACATCATAGATGACCTGATCAGCCTATGAGTTCAGGGCAAATGTTGATGATCTTATGAACTTGTAAGCTTAGGCCTCAAGTTTCACAATCATTCCTTAACTAAGATTTGACATTTAATTTTTTTTTCTCTTTTTTGCAATCTTTATGTAAAAAAAAAAATGTTTTTTTCTGATTAAGAATATAGGTATATTAAGCTGCGAATGGTCTTAAAAATGACACCTTGAATTATTTAGATATACAAATCTGTCAGATTTTAGTTTAGATGTAATTGTGACACTCAGACCCTGACAGACAAATGACCTAATGAACCTGTAAATACAGCACAGACTTTGATAGTGATGTATCCTTGTGTGTCCATTTATAATCAGTGACACATATGGTATCAAACATTTGCTAGAGTCAAATTACAGTTCTTTTGAATTTTGCAAGATGAAATCATTTATTTCATGTTTTTATTTGAAATGTGGTAGTAGTGATAAATGGATGGAAAACGTTATTTATCCAATTTAAAGTGCTTTTTTTCTGGATTTGATGTAAGATTTGTAAGGTTTTAAACTCATTTCTTATATGAACAACACTAATTCAGTAAAATTGATGACTTTATTTTACATTGGAAAATCTTTTAGAGATTTAAATTTTAAACACTGAATAAAAAAGAATTATTCAAATCAATTTTGATTTTTTGATTTATGACATTTCTTACAAGTTCATAATTTTCTCATGACCATCTCTTCCTGTATCATCTGTAATTTAATTTAAATGCATGTAGAATTCAGAAATTTTTTTTATTTTTTATTTTTTTAGTCAAATGTTAAATTACAATGTATTCTTTACATTTATATAAATTTCACCCATTTTATGCATAGTCAATGATATATTTATATCAGGGGTCCAGAAACATTCATATTTGCCGGACATGTCCGATGAAAAATATTTTTGTCGGATGTGAAAAATCACTTGTCAGACATTTTTAGTTAATAATAGAATTCAGTTAATCGGACATATAAATAATTATGTTTGTCGGTCATTATTTTACTCGAGTATTGTTTGCTATCACCTGTCAACCATTTTCAATAAATACTACAGATATAATAATTAGGCTTTTGTTTATTAATCAGTTGGAATCCATGGTCTCAATCCGTTCCTTTTGTTTCATCATCTGAACCCTCATTAATTTTGTTGTTAAGTTGTTAAGTAATCACATCGCTTGACAGACAGAAGCCATAAACAGCTGATTACAAGGTTGATCCTTGAAGGTCATGGTCGTCGGACTATTATCAAAGAGGTTTAACGCGGGATGTCAAATAAGACTACAACGCGCATCATATGGTCTTTGCAAACTGTTTAGTTATAAATGAATAATTTTAAAAAGTCTAAATACAATCAAAGAGGTCTCGAAATGAGGTTCAGTAAAGTTTGTGTAACTTCAGAAAAACGAAAATGCACGATTGTCAATAAACAAAGAGAGCCATCAAACCTTGTGTCGTCAGTGCTGACAGTACAAAAATTGACACCATGTGGACACATGAGCCTGACCACATGTATCTAAATAACCTCTATGTAGTAGGTAAATCTTTTTTAAAATCTATTTGATATTAAAAATTAAAATCTTTTTAAAAAACATAAATAACGACATCGGTGGTACGTTTTTTTGTTTTGTTTTGTTTTTTTTTGTTTTTTTGTTTTTTTTTTTCTTTTATTGAAAAATATGTCTACACCCCAGTCAAAGTTTTCTGGAGCCCTGAATATATATATATTTGAAATAAAAAAATATTCATGCACACTTGAATTAAGTATGCGACTCAAAATTTGATCACTCCATTAGTTGGCTATGCATGTATATTGCATTGACAAATTAATCCTTCTCAAGACTAAAGGCCCATTAGATCAGTCCTTGTCTTGTATTTTAGTGTGAGGAAGTGACTGGGAAAAAAGTAGTACCTGTTAACTATAATCCCCATCTTAACAACTTTAACAGGAAATGTCATAAATTTTGTTCATTACCTGTCAACCAGATAAGTGTTTAATATGAACTGAATCTTTAGGGAAGGTAGCTGAATTCTCTGCTTGTTATGCTGTGTAACTTGTAACAGTTTTCTGTTATATAGATACAGCTAGACTTTATCTAATTACAATGATTAAATATGTAATGTATTTTACAGATGGCACTGACACATCTTAAGTTGTAACAGCAGTTGCATGAACAAGCTAGCGACAGTAAAATAGATGCTAGAAGATTCAAAGCAGAGATGATGATTCCCTCAGGTAAAGATTGCCTTAGCCTTACCTTTTTATTCAGTATCTCTGGTAATGAAAGCTGTATTATCTAGTAGCTCCTAAGATCAAAGCCACAGTCTCCGAATAATAGCTCTGTTATTGAGTCTAATTCTTTTTCAAGAAACCATAATAATAATAGCCTTGGTCTTTGTCCAGTAGCTTGGGTAACGCTGTGTCTATTGATTCATTCAGTCATAAAACAATATTTGTTACACTTTCTAGCTCACCTCACTAAAAGGTCATGTCACTTATGGCTTTTTTGTGTACGTGCAGATTTCATTAAAACTTGGTTATAATTAGATATGGTCTGGTCCAGATCAGATTTGTTTTTGGTATTGCTGTTGCTACCAGAACTAAGTCAAGGTGGCCTAATGGTGCAAACTTCTCCAAAACTGATAACGGGAAAATATTATGGGTTTTCTTTGTATGTTTATTTTGGGAAATGTGGTTGAAAAATAATTAACATATTTTAAAGACCGAAGCTTTGAATATGGGTAGTGACTGTTCTTTTGACAAGCACTCTGCATTATGAAATGAAAGTCACTGTTCTTTCAGATAGGAACTTAAAATAAATGAGGTCCTTTGTCATAGTAGGCCTAGCACACTAAAGAACCCTGCTGCATAATGCCATCAGCACAACACAGGCAAAACTTCTGCACTTTTTTCCTATAGCTGGCAATGTCTCGATATAAGAGAAATATTCATGACTGGGACATTAAACACCATTAATCAACTCAACATTTTAAAGGCACAAACTGTGGTTATATACAGATATAATGACATGGGGTCTTCAGATTTAATGGCATAGAATATACCAAACAATTTAGTAACCTATAATTTCAGATGAGCATATCAGTCCCATTTTAAGTGTTAGTAAAAAGAAGTTGCAAATCTAAACTGATTCCAATACATGTACTCTTGCTAGTTAGAGATGTCAATTTAAATAATTTCGTACTATATTGGGTTGAAATTTGAAACTAATTATAAACTAATAATTGAAAACAATAGGTACTTGTCTTTTTTTGACAAGCATAATCACACTTGCTTATCCAGCACCAAAATGGACTGGTACTGGGCATATCTTATTGACAATCCTTGCTTGGTCAGCAAATTATAAAACAGTTATTTTGATCCTTAAAAAATCACTAAGGAATAAATCTGGTTACTATAAAGAGCTACCTCTATCTCAAATATATAAATATACCGGTATATATATAAATCTATATATATATATATATATATATATATATATATATATATATATATATATATATATAATCTATTACAAATTTGAGGTCAAGGTAGGGAAATTCCAATGGAGTGGTCAGAGTGGTCCCCTTTCAAATGAGATACCTAGTAGGCTACATTTTCACATGCGGGATGTGATATGGAAAACATATTCTACCACCAATTCAATGAGGCAAATCTATTGCATATGTGAGATATATATATATATGTAATTTTGATTGAAAATTACTTTTTCACAGAATCTCAGCAGTTAACCTATCTTTATATTAAATTTGTAGATATGTTGAAGCAGAGTGTGTTGTGTTAATGATCCGGAGTAAGAGTCAACCTACATATATCCGTGTTGCTGCAGCAGACAAGTTAAGTTGTTCAGATTTTATACATTTTGGCTTTATCACATGTGCACCCTCTTGGAATTTCCATCTCTGATGTTGTTAGTTCTTTACTGTTTGTATATGTCCTTTCTGATTCAACCTGATTTACTGTGGTTTTAGATTCTTCTAAAAGTTTGATTCCAAACTCTGTGATGCAAAATAGGATGAAGAAATTATGATGCACTGTTTTGACAATAATGCAGGGTCATTGCTGTATGGCATCAAGTTGGTTATTAATGATCAAATAATGGCAGACTTACCAACCCATTACTTATATTCACTGCAAATAAATACACTAAAATGTCCACTTCTAACATGCTGTCATCTTCTTAATAAATCACTTTTTCTAAAAAAAAAAAAAAAAAGTTTAACAATCATGTCATTATTTGTAAAGGGGTATATTGGTCCCATTCAATAAACATGTTCAATAAACATAATTTTTTTTTTCTGTTTAGCAAAAAATGGAAGTATTTGGCATCAACATTTATTATCAATGATCAAATAATGGCAAACTTACAAACCCATTACTTACATTCACTGCAAATTAATACACTCAAATGTCCACTTCTAACATGCTGTCATCTTCTTTATAAATCACTTTCTCAAGTTGTTTAACATTACTGTCATTATTTGTAAAGGAGTATTTTGGCCTCATTCAGTAAACATATTTTTTTCTCATCAAATACGCCAATGTACCTGTGTTATGTAAAAAGACATTATATCTAGGATTTCTTATCCAGGAGTAAGGATCAAATTTTTGAACGAAATTAAATTTACTGGAATCAATCCACAAGATTAAGATTAATAAGGATTTATTATTTCAAAAAAGAAAAAAATAAAACCAAAAAAAAAAAAAAAAAAAAAAAAAAACCATTAGAGTAGGAAAAGACTTGATGGTGGATACAATGAGATCAGGCCAATTGGTAATCTCTGTACAGAAACTGACACTTATATCCAAGCCACAATAATCTAGACAAAATTCGTTCTGTTGACATGGTAACTGCTAGTATATTCCATTCATTTTACATGGCAACTGCTGGTCAATGGAAAAAAAGCCTCAGATATTACAACATGAAACAGCTAGAATATGGAAAAACAAGGTAACATACTGTTTTAACTATACATTACTTGTATCAAAACCTTATTTATTCAGTTTCAACACAAGAATGTAATACACTGTACTTCTGCCATGTGCTGCTTTTGAATTATATATATATAGTGCTTCAGATTGTCGGTGTGCCCACGTTAATCCTGCATAATTTTTAAAAATGACGTATGGAAATTGTACCCGGTGCCCCCATAAGGGCACACTAAAATATGAAAATATGAACGATATTAGATCTTAAAACACATTCTTCTGATCATCCTAAAAAAATCAGACGGCGGAAACAGGAAGTGTCTGTAAAAGTTATTGTCAATCAAAATACCTCTGATTTTACGGTAGTCTTAAAATGAAAATGAAAGGGAAGAAGCATTCTCTTGTTATTGCCCATAAAGACCCGAAATGAAGAAGCGGTAAAATGAATCGTCATATAATTCATGACATAGCAAAACACCCAACTAAAGCCACTGTTTATTGTAAACATTTGTTACAGTTGTTACATGGTCGCTCAGCTTCAGACATGTTCATGTCGTCTGCTTAATGAAACGTTACATTAAATTGATGATAAAATTTTGTTTAAACGGAAATATAGTTTGTTTTCAGTTCTTCGTTAATTAATAATAATTCAAAATGTGGAGTTCACTGAAACTTGAAAGACCCGATTGATCATAGTCATATGAATACTTAGATAAATACCCACGCATGTAATATCAAGTCTATTCATAGACTGAAGGAAAACATCTAATATGACATCAAAATTAAATTCTGAAATTTTTGGTAAAGAAAAAAATTATTGGCCCCTTACTTTAAAAAAGGGCCCCTCATTTCTGCACAGAATGGGCCCCTGGTTTGTCAAAACAATCTGAAGCACTTTACATATATATATATATATATACATATTCCAAAGTTTATAATGAAGATAGTTTTTCAAAAAAGGTTTTCATTTGGTAAACTATGATTTCTTGACCATGTAATTTTGACAGTGTGTTTTACCGACAGAAAAGTTGGCATTGTAGTTTGTCACTCATTGCTCTGTCAATATGAAAAAACACGAACAAGATGTTGACGGTGACAAATATTTCAGTTACAATTTGAAGTTCATTCCCTATTATTTGCATAGGACTACCAGGTATTTGCTGTATACATTTTAAAACTCAAATGATTTTTTAGAACAAAACAAAATTGTGTCAGTAATGTTATTTAATTCATTTGTGTTTTCTATTTAAGAAAATGAAATAAAAATGGAAAGCGATTGTGAAAACATGGAGCTCCTACACTACTGGCAAATTGAAGTGTAAATATCACATGTTAAATGAAAGACTTATGGACATTATGAAGCTTTAGGAGTATTAAGATTTGTGAATTACTAAATGTGAAAACTCTATAAAATTTTGACACTTGGAATCCCATTTTAATGGTAAACATATTTCCTGAAAGAAACCTTATCAACATTTTCATCAGCACATTTTTCTAAGGTAAGGTTTAATGTTAAATGAATTTGCTTATCTTAACATATTGAGTATGTGATTATTTTAATGTATTAAATTGCATTGGTCACTCCTAACCAAATAGTTTTTAAGTTGAAATTGTGAAAACCTGCTTACAATTTTGTTAAATTTATAAGTTTGGATCCATTGTTGATATGTCCTCAATAATCTTTTATTTATTCATTTATTATTATTTTTATTTATTTATTTATTTTTATTTATTTATTTATTTATAATAAAATTATTTATGAAGCAAGGAATACAGTGTTAAAATTAAAATCATTAAAAAGTTTCTCTTCAAGATATATTGTATTATTTTCTGTTAAAAATGCATTAATTTTTTTCAATTACTTTAATACCTAAATTTCAATGGAATACATGCCTACACATACTTTGATTATCACAAATTTCAATCTTCCAAACTTTAAAATTTGATAATATATTCAAAACTAAGATAATGAGTTTACATCCAAGGTTTTACAAGAAATAGCTAAACTTTTATCATTTTACAATAATTGTGTGTGTGTGTGTGTGTGTGTGTGTGTGTGTGTGTGTGTGTGTTTTCTCTTTTTTTCTAGTAAAGTTGAAGCAGTGTAAAAGTCAGAACATTCGGGGAAAAATTTTTGAATTTTTTAAGTCAAAACTACATGTTGATAATAAACTTGATTTTTTATATTACTTAGTCATTTTACCTACAAAAAAAAAAAATTCTGCTGACCTTAAAACCGCTATTTCCTTTTATGATTAATCAGCATCCTTTTTGTAAATAACAATATTTTAATCTTTATAAATGTAATTTTCATATATCATGAAATTTCAGACCTAGAACATTATTAACTGTCCCATTTGAGGCAAGTTAATGCAATCATAAAATTTGCAGTCCATAGATCAGTTGTAAAACCACACACACACACACACACACACACACACACACACCAGATATGTGCTATATAGCAAATATATTTTATTCATTTTATTTATCTTAATTCATATTCATCTCCTGTATGCATTTTAATTATCCTTATCCATATTTATTCTGAATAGGTTTATAATTCTTCAATCATAATATTCAAAACCTTGGTCTGTTAGAATGGAACTCAAAATTTTTTTTAAATTGAGTCATTTCTATTGACCATTATAATTTTTTTTATGTTCTAGACCTGGAATAATATATACAAATAATACTTAACTGTCTTTTTTAAGACAAGTTAATCAAATTCAAACAAATTGCGTATTGCAATTCCCGCGGGTTAATCATGCGCAGTAATAACTGGTCCGTTCCTGAAGTCAGTTGAAGATTTGGCATAACTGTGTGTCAGTAGGGACCAGCAGGGTGATTTTTATCATTCCAGATCTGGATGTTGTAATCTAGATTTGGAACATACCTAACTGTCTCTCTTGAGACATGTTAACTAAATTGAAACGCGTTTCCTTACATGGTTAACCATACACAGCAGACACCATTTTGTAAATTTATGACAATTTGTTAATGCTTTTTAAAAATAAGGTTTTAAAGAGTAAAAATTTGAGTGAAAATTGATGAATTTCCAGACCTAGAAATTTTATAAACTGTCATTTGAGGCAAGTTAATAAAATTGTAACTGCATTTTTTTTTGCAGTTCATAGATCATTTGTAAAAAAAAAAAAAAAAAAACATACACATGTACACACTCATGCATTCACAAATTACATGCACACACACACACTTCATATACAAAAATGTGCTCTATAGCATAAATATTTTATCCACTTTTTTTAGCCCAGTTCATATTCATCTCCTGTATGTATTTTAATTATCTTCTGAATAGGTTTATTTTTCTTCAATTATAATATTCAAAACCTTGGTCTGTTAGAATGGAACTCAAAAATTTTTTAAAATTGAGTCATTTCTATTGACCATTATAATTTTTTTTTATGTTCTAGACCTGGAATAATATATACAAATAATACTTAACTGTCTTTTTTTAAGACAAGTTAATCAAATTCAAACAAATTGCGTATTGCAATTCCCGCGGGTTAATCATGCGCAGTAATAACTGGTCCGTTCCTGAAGTCAGTTGAAGATTTGGCATAACTGTGTGTCAGTAGGGACCAGCAGGGTGATTTTTATCGTTCCAGGTCTGGATGTTGTAATCTAGATTTGGAACATACCTAACTGTCTCTCTTGAGACATGTTAACTAAATTGAAAACGTGTTTCCTTACATGGTTAACCATACACAGCAAACACCATTTTGTAAATTTATGACAATTTGTTAATGCTTTTTAAAAATAATTTAAAAGAGTAAAAATTTGAGTGAAAATTGATGAATTTCCAGACCTAGAAATTTTATAAACTGTCATTTGAGGCAAGTTAATAAAATTGTAACTGCATTTTTTTTTGCAGTTCATAGATCATTTGTAAAAAAAAAAAAAAAAAAAACATACACATGTACACACTCATGCATTCACAAATTACATGCACACACACACACTTCATATACAAAAATGTGCTCTATAGCATAAATATTTTATCCACTTTTTTTAGCCCAGTTCATATTCATCTCCTGTATGTATTTTAATTATCTTCTGAATAGGTTTATTTTTCTTCAATTATAATATTCAAAACCTTGGTCTGTTAGAATGGAACTCAAAAATTTTTTAAAATTGAGTCATTTCTATTGACCATTATAATTTTTTTTTATGTTCTAGACCTGGAATAATATATACAAATAATACTTAACTGTCTTTTTTTAAGACAAGTTAATCAAATTCAAACAAATTGCGTATTGCAATTCCCGCGGGTTAATCATGCGCAGTAATAACTGGTCCGTTCCTGAAGTCAGTTGAAGATTTGGCATAACTGTGTGTCAGTAGGGACCAGCAGGGTGATTTTTATCGTTCCAGGTCTGGATGTTGTAATCTAGATTTGGAACATACCTAACTGTCTCTCTTGAGACATGTTAACTAAATTGAAAACGTGTTTCCTTACATGGTTAACCATACACAGCAAACACCATTTTGTAAATTTATGACAATTTGTTAATGCTTTTTAAAAATAATTTAAAAGAGTAAAAATTTGAGTGAAAGTTGATGAATTTCCAGACCTAGAATGTTATTAACTGTCATTTGAGGCAAGTTAATAAAATTGTAACTGCATTTTTTTTGCAGTTCATAGATTATTTGTAAAATAGAAAAACAAACACATGTATACACCCTACATACACACAATACATTCAAACACTACTTATACAAATATGTGCTGTATAGCAAATATATTTTGTTTTCCAGTTTACCTATTATAAATTGTAATAAAGATTGAGAAAAAAAATTGAACCATTTTTGTTGACCATTATATACTCTCTCTCTCTCTCTCTCTCTCTCTCTCTCTCTCTCTCTCTCTCTCTCTCTCTCTCTCTCTCCATGTTCTAGGCCTGGAATAAAATATACAATAAATTGCCAACATTCTTTTTTTCAAAACAAGTTCATCAAATTTAAATTAAATCATTCAAAAATTATTTACTGTTCCAATAATTTTGTATTTTTATGGTAGATATTTACTATTCTTTCTCAATATTGGAAAAGGATAATGATTAAATAGTCCAATTTTGCACACAATTTTTCCCTCCATGTTCTAGACCTGGAATAAATTATGCAATAAATTACAAACTGTCTTTTTTAGGACAAGTTTATCAATTTAAATTTTAAATTTTTCAGTGCCAATATTTGTTTTAATTTTTATGTTAGCCACTTAATTTTGTCTCAGTTGGAACAAGATAATGAAATAGACCAATTCTGCATGCACACACACACACACACACACACACGCATGCACACACACATGTACACACATGCGTACGCACACACACACACATTATTGCAAAATGATATATTGTTTGCTATATTTTGTAATCCTTTTTTTCTTTTTTTCTTCCTTTTAAAAACTTTGAAATCGAAGTATGTGCAATGCAAATGTGTTCTTATTTCAGATAATGAAAATAAAGTTCCTTGATCTGCTGGAAATTATGTTTTCCATAAATTATATTTCAAAATTTGGATTTAAGTGGACATTGTTAAAAATATTCCAGGTGGTCCTCTACATGCAAACAAATTACAAGACGTAACAAAAATAAAGTCTTATTTAGTTGTGTTTGTTTTTTCTTTCAGGTGTATTTATTTATTTATTTATTTGTTTGTTTTTATCTATTTATTTGTTTGTTTTTATTTATTTATTTGTTTGTTTGTTTTTATTTGTTTATTTGTTTTCATTTATTTATTTATTTATTTATTTAATAATTGTAGACAATGAGGTCATTATAAGAGTTTGTGAAATGCTAAAAATGTTAGGCAAATTAAGTCACCTGAAACAAAGGCTATAGAATTTTCACTTATATATCCGCGATGATCTTTGTAACAATGAACAATCAGAATTTTAAAAGTAATTTTGGATTTTGATAATATCATCAATTTTTTTTTATTTGCCTTAAATTATTAGAAGCAGTCTCCCTGGATGAATATTTCCTAGATTAACCTCTAAAATCCACCAAATAGTAAATGATTCGGAGCAATATGATAACAAAATTTAACTAAGTTTACAAATACTGTCCTGACTCACAAAAATTTCAAACATTAAATAAAATACTGCTATTGCTATTTGCAAGCATGTTTAAATATATTTTACTGAGTAAGAGCTTCAATATTCTTAATTTTTAAATGAGCAAAACTTTAAATGCAAAAAAGTGGTATTTATAAACAAAACTAAAAATTGCTATAAAAGACATTTTTAGAGCCATCTTTACTTAATTAAGTTTTTTGCTAATACAAATTTAAGATACATGTATTATATACTGCTAGAGTATTATTTGTTATACATACAATTTATTTTAATGCTCAAACACAGTGTTGGATCTTGCTGAGGTTGGTTTTTTGTTTCGGTGTTTTGAGAAAACATTCAACTACATTCTACTTCACACGATGTTTTGAAATGTATCTTAATGGAAGTCAACATCATCTTTAGATAAGAATAATATTCCGGGTTTGGCAATTTGATATTTTAGAAAATTTTGCCCATAATTTATAGGGTAAAGGACTTTTTTCACAAAGCACTAAGAAGGGTTAATGTTTATAAACTAAGACAAATTGTAGTGTCTTGTTGGAACCAGTTTCTGTCAACAATTTTGATATAGAAGATACAGGATACAATGTTTCATTTACCTTTGGTATATTATATAACAAAATAGCATAGGCTTTTTATAGTTTTTATGTCAACTTTTATGATTATAGCTATATTCAATATAAATTAATAAATTACAAAATAAGAATGAATAATAAATAATTTAACTTTGGCACAAAAAGAATAAATTAAGTTTTTTCATTGTTATAATCTAGAGTCCAATTTTTCTGTTAACAGTACTATGTGCTATTTGTAAGCAAGGGATTTGTTTTTTTTTTATCATTGGAATTTCAGTTTTGTTTAAAAGTAAGAAACTAGAAGTGTGGTTAATTTCAACCCATTCTTTTGAGATAATTTTGAAACTTCACTCAGTCATTTTAGACCACAAATGACTGTGTAAGTGAAATAAAAATAAGACCAAAACAATGCACTTTATTGTTATTTCTATAAAATGTTGTTTTTTCCTTATGTCAATAATTTGGAGGGTTTTTTCCTACCTGATAAATGAGATGTTTCTGTTGACCATATATTTATTGATGCAGTATCCAGTTTGGTATGTATCATAAAAATTAAACCAAAAAAAAAAAAGAAAGATAAAAAAAGAAAAAGAAAAGACAAAAATTGTAGCTAAATGTACTGGTGGCCAAAAGCCAAAGCAACCAAAACACATCACGAAATAAGATCCAGCTTTTCACATTTGGACCATTGATTGGCATTTCTGGTTTACATGTGATATCCTATTCCTCATCCCCATTAGATAAATTCATTTCAGAATTTTGATCACATTGTTGTTTTAAAACATTACAGTTTAAGGGGGTTGGGAAGTTGCTACTACTACTGCCATTTATAAATTGAATATCTTGACTCTAACATAGGAGTTTGCGAGTGTGGTGACACAATTAACCTCGGAGATGTGACGGTAGTTCCGGGTTGAGATATGTCTTTTTGGGAAGAATATCTCTTCTTTGTTTAGGGACGGACTCCCTGGAATTGGCTTGCCTGATAGGGACGTTGTTCCCGTGAAGCACTGCAGTTCTTGCGGTGTCCGATATACTTCTGTGGACCTATGAAAATCTGAGGAAGACAATGGGACTTTTTATGCCGGGGCAATATTCAGATGTCATAAGGCAGTCGGAACATGTCTGAGGCATGAGAGTTTGGTCCTTTTGGGCCATATGCGGTGACGCAAACGAACTTGGAGAAGTCGGCAGAAGTTTCGGAAAGAGATATTTGTGGTGAATATTCTCTTCTTTGTCAGGGACGGACTCACTGGGCTTGCCTAGATAGGGAAGTTGTTCCCGTAAAGCACTGGGGTCATGCAGTGTCCATTGAACTTCCGTGGACCTTTGAAAGTCTGGGGATTCATGCTACTTTATGCTTGGGCCAGTATTCAGTTATTTATGGTAGAAGTAGTAGGAATTTATTAAAAACATTACATTTTTAGGGGGACAACAATAATGAACAAATAGCTGTTATGAATTTAACTGATGGGGTTGTTGGATGTGACATCATAGGATCCCTTACTCCTTTAAATGTCTTTTTTTAAGTCACTTGGTTAAGCTTTTGATTACGGTTGGCCAAGACTTTAAAGGTAAGATTATAAATTTTTTCTTTTAGCGTACATAGATTTAAGTTACATCACCATAATAATATCATTATCAAATTCGGCACCATCATTGAGTAAGGGCACATTGTACAGAATTGACCTCTATCAAAAATCCTGATCCATCAATTTATATCATCGTGTTGATCATTTTGTTTAAAAAGAATTTTTAAGGGGGTGGCCAAGTTCTTACCACAACAAGCATTGATAAAGTGTGAATACCTTGACCCTAGCATAAAAATTGTTCCAAGTGCGGAGACGCAAATGAACTCGGAGACGTGGCGGGAGTTACGGGTTGAGATATGTCTTTTTGGGAAGAATATCTCTTCTTTGTTTAGGGACGGACACCCTGGAATTGGCTTGCCTGATAGGGATGTTGTTCCCGTGAAGCACTGCAGTTCTTGCGGTGTCCGATATACTTCTGTGGACCTATGAAAATCTAAGGAAGACAATGTGACTTTTATGCTGGGGCAATATTCAGATGTCATAAGGCAGTCGGAACATGTCTGAGGCATGAGAGTTTGGTCCTTTTGGGCCATATGCGGTGACGCAAACGAACTTGGAGAAGTCGGCAGAAGTTTCGGAAAGAGATATTTGTGGTGAATATTCTCTTCTTTGTCAGGGACGGACTCACTGGGCTTGCCTAGATAGGGAAGTTGTTCCCGTAAAGCACTGATTAACTCTTGTTACCTTGAAAACCTGAGGGATACATACAATTTTTGTGCTGGAGTGGTATTCTGATACCATCAGGGCACTTTATTAATGAAGGTTGTAATAGGACTTACTTCAAAACCATTTTTAGAGAGGGGATAATAATTGATGATATGTTATTATTAATTGATCTTTTGGGGTTTGAAGAGTTCAACAAGAGTCAACTTATTTTTCACTTAGTATCAAATAACATTATGTAAAATTCTTTATTTCTTATATATTTGGTCTTCTGTAACATTTAAATTTCAGGGTGTGGTTTAGAGATTGTTGGTTTATTCAGTTGATTAAGATTGGTTGTTTGGTTTGATAGATTGTTGGTTTACTCAGGGTTTGGTTTAGATAGGTTGCTGCTTTATGGATTAGGGTGGTGTAGGGTTTGGTTTAGATAGGTTGCTGCTTTATGGATTGGGGTGGTGTTGGGATCAAGTTGTCAGGGTTTAGTTTTAACATATTTTCAGTTTACCTGGTTTAGACAGGTGTTTCGGTATACAGTGTGCTGGTGGGTGGCTAAAGTTCATTGGTTCAAATGGTCTAATTTTTATTAAAAGGTTTGAAAAAAGATCAAAAGGTCCGCCTGATGCTTATTTCAAATCTTTAAAAAATTAAACATAATTGTAAATTTTCACATGTTGTAAATTGGAATTCATAAACAAGTTATGTACAAACTTATCAAATATTATGATTCGAAGCATTTACATTTTCGACCAAAATAAGTCTCGACTTGCAAGTGGTATAGGTACCTTAAATGCAGTAAAATTAGACTCTGTTTCGCATTAAAAAATCTGCCCGACTTTAAACTGGCACATGAGATAACGACAAAAAACTTATTTAATCCTTCCTTCAGAAAATTTTCGATTTTTTTTAGAAATAAGAAACGATCTAAAAAGAAGAGAGAGACTATGAGACTAAATAATTTAAAAATACTTTTATACAATCATTTTCTGGTCATAATTTACATTTAAATAACAATATATTAAATTAACAACAAAGACTGTTATATAAATATATATTACACAAACACTACAGAGCATGTCTTGTTAAATCTTCACCTTTCTTGGAAATGTGATAGAAGTGCTTTACTGCTCAAATTTAATAATAGGTGCTAGATGGAAATTTTGAGTTAGGTCCCAAATTAGAGCTCATTTTTTAGTTTTCAAAAATAATTCATAAGGAAAGTTTCAAGAAATCGGCCTTACAAGTATAAAAGCACTGATTGTTAGTTGGTTTTGTTGTCATTGATATGCAATAGCCTCAATAACCAATTGTAGCATCTTTTTAAGCAGAAAAAAAGATTACCAACAAATTCAGAGATTTAGATTTGGAATATATCATGCAATCAAGTTAATTTTTCATGTTTAGAAATCAAAATAACAACTTTTCTGCATTTATAAATGCCAGTTTATCCCAACTTTAAATGTTTTGAAGCATTTATCAAGGGCATTCAATTATAATTTGTAAAACATGATCTCAAAAACTCCTCCCCTCTTACTGCACATTTTAAAATGGAAGGCAAATTAATAACTTTTTCGCATGTTAGGAGTGACTTATGTTTTTTATTATAAAATTGAATTGTACAAGTATGCAACATTTGTTATTTATTTTTTTACATTGTGTTTTATTTTCCGTTTTGTTAATGCATGATTATGTTACTTATGTAAATTTAATTACTGGAATGTTCATATATTTATTGTTTACTGATGTTAATGTAATTGTAATAATTCTCTCTCTCTCTCTCTCTCTCTCTCTCTCTCTCTCTCTCTCTCTGCCTCTCTCTCTGTCTGTCTGTGCCTCTCTCTCTCTGTCTCTCTCTCTCTCACACACACACACACACACACACACTTGTCTACATCCAAGAATTATAATAGACTAGAATAAAATTACTTAATTTATTCATTAACATAATAGACTTATCCAAGAATTATTTTTAATTTTGTTAAATTTTCATTTTCTTTATTAAAGAGAGAAAAAAAAAACCATTTTAATTGTATGCAGGATCAAAAATCTATTGGGCATTTAAAATTTTAAATATATATATTTATTGTTAGGTTGGGTCTAGTGCCTGTCCAGAGTTTGTAGTTATAACTCAATCTTATCTTTGTAATTGTTTACTGTTTGTCTTTTTCCCCTTTTAATGTTTTGGTTTGTGAAGACTCTTGATTTAGGCCTATTGGCATTTCAAATTCATTGTCCGAATTTTGTCCTTTCAGCATTTTCATTTTGGCATACTAATGAGGAACAAGATTTAAAAATCTATGTATGGTGTCCTAAAATTAATGTGGGTTAATTGATATATAGCAAAATTCAGATATTTGGCCTTTATTAAGCTGTTATCATAGATCAAATATTGGCAATTATTCCTTTACTTACAAGCAGGCACTGCACTAATACAATAACATGTCCAAACGCTAATCTGGTAATCTAACCATATTTCTTTCTCTTTGCACTACTCTTATATCCCATATATAACATTTGTGTCATTTTTTGTAAAGAGGTATTTTTATCCTCATCGATAAACATGACCAAATTGATTTTGGTTTGTTATAAAATACATCAATTTACTCAACTTTAATTGATAAGATACCATAGATAGGTTTGTGAATCTAGTTCCAAGTTAGAAGTGTTGAGGTCAAACTGTTCAAGGGACATACAAACCAACAAAAATGAAAAGTTTTTTCAATAATCTGATGCAACAAACTATTTTTCCCTTTTAATCTTTAGCTTGTGAAGTCTCTTGATTTAGGCCTATTGACATTTTGACTTCAATGTTGGAAATTTGTCCTTTCAGCATTTTCATTCTGGCACACTAATGAGGAACTAGATTCAAAACCTAAGTATGGTGTCATACATTTAATGTGGGTTAATTGATGTATAGCAAAATTCAGATATTTGGCCTTTATTTAGCTGTTATCGAAGATCAAATATTGGCAATTATTCCTTTACTTACAAGCAGGCACTGCACTAATACAATAACGTGTCCAAACGCTAATCTGGTAATCTAACCATATTTCTTTCTCTTTGCACTACTCTTATATCCTATATATAATATTTGTGTCATTCACATGATGAAAAGGCATCTTTAAGGATCCTTAAAGCCTCCTTAAAGCTGCCTTAAATGTCCCTTTAAGGATCTTTAAGGGGGCTTTAAGGATCCTTAAATATGCCTTTAAGGAGTCTTTAAGGACTCCTTAAAGATCCTTAATGGAACTGAAATTTTAAGGATCTTTAAGGAGGCTTTAAGGATCTTTAAGGAAAATTTTATATTTTTCCTTTTTTTTTTTTTTAAAAAAAGCAATGAAATGTTATTTTTATCATTATCTTTTTTAAAATATTATTTTAAAAAAACTATTGCATTATTAATTTTGAAAAAATAAAGTGATAGTAAATTAATTTTCTTTATATTATTTTTTATCTAAAGTTTTTAAATTTATTTCTTCAATTTTAATTTTTTTATATTACATTCTATAGTGTGAGCGAATTTTAATTAATTTAATAGAAATTACAAGAAATTTTATCATTAAAATTTTCATCTGTTATCCGCTCTCGCTGGGATTCGAACACTGGTCCCTCAAGTTAGGAGTCCATCACCTTACCTATGTGGCTATGGAAGAGATGATCCTAATGCTGATAATTATAAAATATGTCTCTAACAATATGCAAATGAGATCACGTGACTGAAAGAAAGCAAGTGGACATTTATTGTGAAATTTTTTTTATATTTCTTTTAAAATATCTCTTACAAAAAAGGCTCAAATTAATTTTATTGATCTATTTTTATAAAAATTTCATATATAATTTGCTGCAGTCATCATTTTTATCTATATATAGAATTTTAATTGCATTAGATAAAATATGTGTTGATAGGAATGCATTCCAAAATTTACCTGTAATATACTAGTATATCTAACATCAATCAGCAAGATGGTGTTTGATGATCAAGTGTATTAATCACTTAATTAATTAATGTTGATGACATCTGTTCTTTCAAACTCCTTTTACTTGAAAATTATTATTATTTATATGTAATAATTAGAGATGTTATTGATACAGAAGAAACAGTATGTTAACTGTACAAACAGCTTTTAAATTAAATAATTGGCCATAATGTCCAAAATAAATAAATAGATAGATAGATAGATAGATAGATAAATAAATAAATAAATAAATAAATAAATAAATAAATAAATAAATAAATAAATAAATAAATATGGTCTTTCCGAGTCTATTTTTCAACCAAAAAAAAATTAACAGTAATTTTTTTTTCTGGAATCTGCAGTACACATAATATACTAAGGTACTAGTAATACCATTCAGAAATTCCCGGTGTGTGTGTGTGTGTGTGTGTGTGTGTGTGTGGAGGGATTACCTATTTTTCACCGTCAAGTTGCGAATTAAATACAGAAAGAGATAATAGTCAAAAATATAATATATAGAAAGGGAGAGCTGTTTTTTTTTTAAATTTATTTACGGGCAAGTCAAGAATTCAATGTACGAGAGAGAGAGAGAGAGAGAGAGAGAGAGAGAGAGAGAGAGAGAGAGAGAGATGATTACATTGAGGGAGAGACAGATAAGGGGCATCAGCGGAAACTAAATATTTTACAGAACGAGATATAAGAAACTGAATATGCTGAGAGAGAGAAGGGGGTAGCGGAAACTGAATATTTTAGAGAGGGAAAGAGAGAGTATCCACTTGTGTTTCAGAAAGAGAGAGAGAGCAGACTGAATATGCTTAGAGAGAGAGGGGGGGGTTCAGTGCAAACTAATTTAGAGAGACAACAAGATCGGGAAATGAATACAGAGAGAGAGAGAGAGAGAGAGAGAGAGAGAGAGAGAGAGAGAGAGAGAGAGAGAGAGAGAGGGGGGGTTATCGACGTTATTCCACTGCACTCCATCTTGACTGCAGAAATTCACATCCAACTGGGTAAAGTTTGTCAGTAAATGGTTATCTTCTGTGACTGGTTTCTTACTTCAATATGTTCACTTCATAACTTGTTCATAATTAAAAAGAATAACCTTTTCCCTAATGTTCTTATTTTGTTCTAAATATTTACTTTACCAACTCTTTTTCATTAGGAATTGAAATTATTCGAAATCCGATATCATCATATGTCAGTAATGAGTTCCATATATGTCAATTCAAAGACACTAAAATGTGCCCGCTCTCTCTTTCTCTCTCTCTCTCTCTCTCTCTCTCTCTCTCTCTCTCTCATGCTTTATATGCATATATGCAAAACACTAAAAAATAAAATAAAATAAAATAAAATAAAATAAAATAAAATAAAATAAAATATAAGACATGCTTAGATTATTTTGCGATTACTTTTATTTCTTTAATTAATGTATGTTTTAATATTTTAATATTAAAATTGTCTCTTAAAATCACTTCCAAAAAACACCTTTATTTTCAACACCCAGAGTTCAGGGTTAGGTAATCATTTTAACATGTTATTTGACTTCATAGTGATCTCCTACCTAGATAAGAAACTGCACATCAAAGTCAAAAGCCGCGCGTGAAATCACCTGGGATCGATAATCAAACAAGTACCGCTGTATACAATTAACAAATACCGTTAATTACTTATGCTTACTGCCGATCTGATTAGATGTTCATCTAAACTGTGAAAACTGCACATTTTTATCTAATTCAGTTATGAATTAAGAAACAGGTATTTTTAGGATAAGACATACGGCTCCTCTACAAAAACTTAATGTAGAAACCAGAATTCAGACAAGCATTATCTATGTCTCCTATGTTGTAAAAACTATAAAAATTCAAAATATACTAAAAACAAATCATACTTTTTAACTGAATGAATATAATAGCCATCGTTATATTAATAATTAAAAAAAAAATTTGAGTTTTTCATGATGAGACATCTTTAAGGATCCTTAAAGCCTCCTTAAAGATCCTTAAAATTTCAGTTCCATTAAGGATCTTTAAGGATCCTTAAAGATCCTTAAATATGTCCTTAAAGAGTCCTTTAAGGTCCCTTAAAGATCCTTAAAGATGGAATGGCTTTAAGGAGGCTTTAAGGCCTCTTTAAGGATCTTTAAGGACATATTTAAGGATCTTTAAGGATCCTTAAAGATCCTTAAAGGAGGAGGTTGGTCTTGTGATTATTTGTAAAGATTGTTTTTATCCTCATCGATAAACATGACCAAATTGATTTTAGCTTGTTATAAAATACATCAATTTACTCAACTTTAATTGATAAGATACCATAGATATGTTTGTGAATCTAGTTCCAAGTTAGAAGTGTTGAGGTCAAGCTGTTCAAAGGACATACAAACCAACAAAAATGTAAAGTTTTTCAGTATTTTTGATGTAACTAGGTAAAGCATTGAAAGAGATAGGAATAAGCCAAACAGAAGACTAGTTTACTGATCAGGTTGTGTGATAAACTCCAGATTTTGGAAAAGAATACTAGACACACCCTAATCTCTAAATTTACAATAATTTTAAACAAAAATACAATTATTTTGTTTTTGTTTTCTTCTAAATGTTTTTGGTTTTGTTAATGCTATGATTTTTCTTTTTTCCCAATTAAAAGGGAATTTTTTTCAAATAATACTGCCTTCTGACATCAACTTTGAATATATTGTTACATTTTAAGGCATATTCAGTAGTTCACATAAGCTTCCAGTTCTCTCTGATTAAAATTGTTTGTTGATTAATTATTTGGATGAAGTCCACATCCTGCACTTAGAAAGGCACTGAATTGCTATTGGACACAGGTTTACAGAGTTTCCCACAGGGTATCTCTGAAGTTTCCTGGGCGTCGCGTTCTTTCGGAAAGTGTATTTGATTTACATTATATGTACTTATTAATTAATTGTTAAATGCGGCAGAATTTGTTAAATGATTTACATATGTATCTGTAAGTACTATGTTAACTTTTCAAAATGACTATACGTAATGTAAAAGAAAATAAATGATCGCTTTGTATTAAATGTATATCTTGTATTTTTATCAAGTTTAGTGAAGTAGACTGTAGTAACAGCATATAGGATTAGGACCTGTTTGTCTCAGTAAAAATGCAGAATAGTCCCATTCAGGTCAATAGAAGGTCATGCGTTTGAACTCCGACTGGGTCTGATCCAAAACTGAGTGGCGTTATGAAATGAAGTCAAGATTCTCTCGGATGGAAATGGAGATCCCGTGTCACGGTGGGTTTGGCGCGATAGAGCCCTGTTGTTTGATTCATCAGCCCAGGGGTCAGCCAAAATTTCTGCACTTTTGCCTATAGCTGGTGACGTATCGATATAAGTGAAATATTCTTGACTGGGAGGTTAAACACCATGAGTCAACTCCATGTAGGCCAATTGATCCTATATCTTAAGATTACAAAATCAGGCTTAGCACATGATGAGACCTTAAGGTGCCTTTTATATCACCCGAATTGTAGTCATTTCGTACCATTTCAATTTCTTACCCAATTTTACCTTTTCCTACCCAAATTTGTACCATGTCATGACTATTTGGTAGAGTAGAATGTACCTTCATTCTTCCACAATGTCTGGTAATGGATGTGTTATGTGCTGATTTTGAAGGCATTATTTTAATTGAGATTAAAAATCAGCACATGACAGATATATTGTGTAGTAGGATAAGAGGGTGCATATAAAACTCATACTAAACGTTAGCAGTATACGAAGATGGTACGAAATGGTTTTAGATATGGCATGAAATGAGATTAGATTATTATTGTGTAATCATTAACAAGAATAAGAAAAAATTTATTGTTGGTTTTACCTACAGCCTTCATTTAAATATAAAAATGGAGAAAAAGCATGGAATATATATACAGTACAACCTGCCTACAAAGGCCACTTGAGGGACTGGCTTAAAGTGGCCTTTGTTGACAGGTGACCTTTGCAGACGGTCGATATTCTAAAGACCAGTTATGTCCCTTGATTTGCATTCGACATAACTTTTCCAATTTAGTTATAAAATGAATGCAGAAAACACCAATATTAATGTATGTTATTAAAATGGATAATTGTTTCTATTTTTGATATTTTAGGGACTCTTGAAATGCACTTATTGAATATATAATTTTCTATGCATCCATATATCTTTTTCAAAATATTTCTGACAAAACCAGTTTATCAGGTGAGCTTCAAAAGCTCTGCATTTGGCATTTGTACCATTCTTACGCTACCTAAACCCCTTGGCTAATAATCTGCATCTCCCATTTCTAGAAGTTGTCCTGACAACTTTCAGTTTTAGAAGGGTTGTCAATAAAGGACATTTTTTGTTTATAAAAATAAAAAAAAATCTGGACAAGTTTCACTTCAAAAATAATTATGACTGACAAGAAAAATACTTGTATTTAAGAAAGAAGAGGACTTACAAAAAAAAAAAAAGTTTTTACCAGTAATACATGCCCAGGTAACCTTACCCTTTGTGAGCCCCACTGGGAGTTGATAAAAAAAATCAATACTTCACCTTGAATAGCTTTGACAGTGTTTAATCTTTACCTGTAACAGGTACTGTTAATATAGGGCTATGTGGATAATTCATAAACAATCTTTCAGTCTTTCAGAGGATTTTATTATATGTTTCTAATTAATGGATTAATTATTGTCAAGTGTTTATTTTATAAATTTGAGAAGAAATCAGCAAAATGACTAAAATTTCGTAAAATGGCTTTAAATTGTTATAACTTGACTATTTGAACAGATAATGACATAAGGTTTTCAGTTTTGACTTTTTCTTGAAATGACCTTTAAATAAGGGTCAAGGTCACAATTCAAGGTCATGACCTAATTTGTGATTTATGCAGTTTTAGGCAATTTTCTTGCAAATATTAAGAGATATATGAAATCAAAACATTGTTAAAATGTTCAGCATGACAAAATTTAAAAAAGTACCAATTTTTGTAACTATATGATAATCCATGTAGGAGTTGTTGATATGTCATTCAAGATCCTATGTTCAAAGGTCAAGGTCACAGCTGCAAAAGAAGACAATTTGCTAATTATCTTGAAAACTGTTAACTTTTTGTATAGGCATATATATTAGAATATTGTAGGTATTGCAGCAGCGATCATTTTGATATATGGCTCAAGGTCATGTGTTCAAAGGTCAAGGGCACAGCTGCAAAAGAAGACTTAATTTGCTTATTATTATTTTGAAAAATAACTTTTCGTATAGGCTTGTATATTAGAATATTGTAGGTATTGACATGGCGATCATATATGGTTCAAGGTCACATATGTTCGAAGGTCAAGGACATAGCTGCATAAGTATACTAAAATTTGTAAATGATTTGGAAATTATTCATTGCATTACAGTTACTTCATGCATATTATATAAATTATTAATGAAATGTGACTGGATATATTTCTGATTAAGTTTTGTGGCAGTTCTTAATTTGAGAAAACTTTTAAAGTTTCTGTACCTAATATATTGTCTTTTGCGCTTTGCAAACAATTTTGGACATATCTTCAGGAGAGCGTCAAGGCCTGTGGGCTTCTTGTTGGATTTTATGGCTGTTTTCTCCAAAAAATGTTCCCGAGAATGGGATTAGTGACCCTTGTACACAGGTAATTTTCCTGATTTGGCGGCCGTTAGGGTGACTGCTGACCACGTCAGACAAGTGATTGATCTTCAGAGGTTTATTTTATAGTAAAAACATTAGGGACGGTTTCAGACTGACCGTTACTGACAGGTGACTGCTACCACAGGTTTTACTGTATACTGTAAATCAAGAAATTAATGCGAGCAAGAAATTAATGCAAAAAATGCGAGGCCATTTTAATGGCATTAATTTTTTGTCTTATTTATTTTCTGATGTCTGTATTCTGTATATTTATTGTAAATAGAGTTACCACCCTTAAGCGGAAGTTGTTATCTTAACTGATTAATTAGAGCACATTCTCATTTAGCGCTAATTTTTTGCTGTTTCTTTCCTACTGGAAATTTGCTACGGGTGGAATCGTGACTGATACATCATTTTGAACCTTGACTGGAACATCAAATTGAAAGTACTGTGTTTTAAGTAATCTTACATTCTAAACTCGCGAGTTGAAGAACATCAATTATACACATGCCAACATGGATGTCTTAATTTTGAATGCTTTATTTTAATAAAAACTCTAAGCGTTATATTTGAGTGTGGTTGTTTATTTAAAAAAAACATGCGTTTCTTAGGTCTGATAATCCTTTAACACCCTGGTTAATTTAATATAATGGGTCATCGGCGCTTAAGAATTTACCCTTGGCACACCTCACTGTTAATTTTAATATTGTCTACCGAAACTTTGTTTATTATGTGTTTTTAAATTAAGGAAGACATAATATAATGATTTCTGAGTCCATCAATTATTGATATAATGGCATAAATTAAAAAATAATTTAATTTCTCTAACATTTTATACCACATTATTGGGTCCAAAAATTCACCCAACCAACAACCTACTGTAAAATGAGTTTTGTATACATATAATATAACTTTTCTGTAATCTGGAATTTCTCGCCAACCGATCGTCCAATCAGCACACAGAAGAAGTTTGCCGGAACCAGCAAACATGGCTGCCCCCATACAGTCACCTCAGAGAACAAGATCAAATGACATAATGATGCTGTGTATGTATTTTTAGCTCACCTGAGCACAAAGTGCTCATGTGAGCTATTGGTATTAATAGAGACAGACCCTCGGTTGTCCTCTGTCCTTCCGTCTGTCAACACTTGCTTCAAACGACTTTTCTCAGAAACTTCTGGTCACATTTTGTTTCAACTTGGTCAAAAGCATCTATAGAACGTTGCCTTTCAGATTTGTGTTTTTGGTTGCCATAGCTACCAAATGTGGGTCACAATGACCTACATAGTAAAAAACCTAAAAAAATCTTCTCCAAAACCACTTTACTGAAATAAAATCTGATGTGATATTTGGCATCTACGGCATCTTATATACTAAGTTTGTGAATTTCAATAATTTTTGTGAAAAATTAGGTTACGCGTTTTTGCATTTATTTTTTGTATATTGTAAATAGTACCTTTTTTCCAAAATTACAATATTAATAAATTTAGCTGAATTCTTTTTCCAAACATCATTTTTGTGTCGCCTGACCAAATGACATAAAGGGATTACTGACGCCGGCGGCGTCCGGAGCATAACATTGGTGTTGTACGTTCAAATGACTCCAACCTTGGTGTGCATGTTTCTGGCAATGACTCAAAGTGCAGTGCACAAGAACCGCAACTAATTCTTTTTCCGTTTTTGAATTATTTCCCTTTGATTGATTTTTACAAGACATTTATTAATCACTTCTATATTAAAAACACCTTAACACACTTGGATTCCTGAGTAAATGTAAGGTGTGATTTGATACAATGGCTGCTTACAACAATATGTGAGACAATACCTCTCACCATCAAGTCCCAAATCAGTTGATTATTGGCTTTTGGGACCTGCAAATTTGTTTGCAAAATCGAATACTTCTCAAAATAGGACCTCTAAAAATTGAGACTTTTTTAATATAGAGTTAAGAACAAATATTGTTGGGACCTGAAAAATACCTATCAAAATTGAGTACCACTCAAAACTGAATCCCTCGAAATCGGGACCCGACTGTACTATGCAGTGTCAGGTGACACATCTGTTTCAAAGAAACATATCTAGTCTTATGTGAAGAAACATATGTTTAACACTTTTTCAATTCTAGCAACCCAAGGGTCAAGGGTTCAAATCCCTTTTTAGCTGAAAGCTCAGATGAGCTATTGCTATCTAACGTCGTCCGTCGTGCATTGTGCATTGTCCATCGTCTGTTGTGCGTCATGCGTAAACTTTTTATACGCCCGTCAAAGACGGGGCGTATTATGGGATCACCCTTGGTGGGCGGGCGGATGGGCGGGGGGCGTACTGGCGGCGGGTTAACTCATAACTCTGACATCTATGGTCAGAATGACTTGAAACTTGGTATGCTTACTTACCACGATGATGCGAAGTGCAGTGCTCAGGAACCGTAACTCTAGCTTCCTTAATTTTTGAGTTATTCCCCTTTGAATGCTGTTAGCATGTTTGTACGGATCATAACTTTGACATCTATGGTCAGAATGACTTGAAACTTGGTATGCTTACTAACCACGATGATGCCAAGTGCAGTGCACAGGAACCGTAACTCTAGCTTCCTTAATTTTTGAGTTATTCCCCTTTGTGTGCTGCCGGAGTACGCGGCGGGTTTGTCTGGCCCATAACTCTGACATCTATGGTCAGAATGACTTGAAACTTGGTATGCTTACTTACCACGATGATCCGAAGTGCAGTGCTCAGGAACCGTAACTCTAGCTTCCTTAATTTATTCTACCAGGGAGCAGATACACATAGAGTTGTAGGCTGAAGAACTTGCTGTCTTTCAAACAACCCAGTATACTAGAGATTACCTCAATTTTGTGATGAAGGTTACAAGAACATGATGGTAAAATTATATAAATGGTGTGGCTGGTTGTAAGTCTATTTTGTTACTGAAAATAATACCAAAATCTCAATAATTACTATTGTTTATTATTGTACTTGTTGACTTGTGCACTGCATTTTGTATCATTGTGATGAATAATTGAATTGACTTATTGATTATGAACAGCTCATATGAACTGTATAAGTCCCTTTACAGTTCATAATAAACAAAATATCCACATAAATGACTTGCAGATTTGACGGGCGTATCATGCTCTGCCATGCGGAACTCTTGTTACATTTTAATCTTCTCCTCCAAAACCACTAAGCCAAATTCAATGAAACTTGGTAGCTATCATGCCTTGGTGAAGCCCTTTCAGATTGCACAAATGAAGGAGTTATGTCCCCTTGGGGCCCCATAAGGGGGGAAATAGTGAAATACTTTTAAAATCTTCTGTGAATCTACAAGAGATATACCTTAGTAATTTCATTTATAACATCCTTAGGTCATTTATTTTCAGATTTGCACAAATGGTAGCCATGAGGCTCAAAATGGGGATATTGTAAGGCACTGAGTGGGGAAATTGCTAAAAATTTATATTTGTCACTATATCTTGAAAACTATTAACTTTTTGTATAGGCATGTATATTAGAATATTGATGGTATTGACATGACAATCATTTTGCTATATGTCATATGTTCAAAGGTCAAGGTCACAGCTGCAAAAGAAGACTTAAATTGCTAATGATCTTAAAAACTATTAACTTTTTGTATAGGCATGTATATTAGAATATTGTAGGTATTGCCACAACGATCATTTTGATATATGGTATAAGGTCGTATGTTGAAAGGTCAAGGTCACAGCTGCAAAAGAAGACTTAAATTGCGAATTATCTTGAAAACTATTAACTTTTTATATAGGCATGTATATCAGAATATTTTAGGTATTGACATGACGATCGTTTTGATACATGGGTCAAGGTCATGTTTAAAAGTCAAGGTCACAGCAGCAAAAGATTACTTAAATTGCTAATTATCTTGAAAACTATTAACTTTATGTATAGGCATGTATATTAGAGTAATTTAGGTATTGACATGACAACCATAAATGGTTCAAGGTCATATATGTTCAAAGGTCCAGAACATAGCTGCATTAGTATATTGAAATTGATTAATGATTTGGAAATTATTCATTGCACTATAGTTACTTCATGCATATTATATAAGCAACTTACAAATGAAATGTGAGTGGATATATTTCTGATTAAGTTATGATGGAGTTCTTAATTTGAGAAATCTTTTCAAGTTTCTGTATTTAATATATTGTCTATTGCACTTTGCAAACAATATTGGACATATCTTCATGTGAGCGTTAAGTCCCATGGGCCTCTTGTTATTTTTTTATTTTCTATCTTTTTTTAATTTCTGATTAGTTTTACAAAATCATTGTTATGTAACATTATTTAAATTAATTGAACAATCTTTTAAAAATAATTTGCAGTTAAATTTTATTTTTTTTAGCTCACATGACCTTTTGGTCATGTGAGCTTATGGCATGGCGCGGCGTCTGTATGTGCGTGCGTTGTTAACACCTATTTTCGACTTCTCCAAAACTGCTGGACAGATTTCAATGATACTTGGTCAGAAGCGTATATGGGCCGGTGCAATTCAGATTTGTTCATGGCGTTGCCATGGCTACCGAAACTAGGTCAAGGTGACCTAGGAGTCCAAAAATCTTAAAAAATCTTCTTCTCCGAAACCGATGATGGGAGAAAAAAATCTGTTGTGATATTTGGCTTCTCTAGGGTCTTAAGTCTATAGTTTTTTCATTTCGTGAAATTTGGACGAAAAATGGGTTACGCGTTTTTGCGTTTAATTTTAAAAATTTCGTAAAATGGCTTCAAATTGTTATAACTTGACTATTTGAACAGATAATGACATGAGGTTTTCAGTTTTGACTTTTTCTTGAAATGACCTTTAAAAAAGGGTCAAGGTCACAAATGAAGGTTATGACCTAATTTGTGATTAATGCAGTTTTAGGCAATTTTCTTGCAAATATTAAGAGATATATGAAATCAAAACATTGTTAAAATGTTCAGTATGACAAAATTTAAAAAGGTACGAAGTTTAGTACCTATATGATCATTCATGTAAGAGTTGTTGCCCCTGAAATGTTATTTTTGGCTTATAAATACTAAAATTGTGCATTTGCTTGAAATCTTTAATCTTTTTGTATAGGCTTGTATATTAGAATATTGTAGGTATTGTGACAACAATTATTTGGATATATGGTTCAAGGTCATATGTTCAAAGGTAAAGGTCACAGCTGCAAAAGAAAACTTAAATTGCTAGTTATCTTGGAAACTTAACTTTTTGTATAGGCATATATATTAGAATATTGAAGGTATTGCAGCAACGATCATTTTGATATATGGTTCAAGGTCATATGTTCAAAGGTCAAGGCCACAGCTGCAAAAGAAGACTCAAATTGTTAATTATCTTGAAAACTATTAACTTTTTGTATAGGCATGTATTTTAGAATATTGTAGGTATTGCCACAACGATCATTTTGATATATGGTTTTAGGTCGTATGTTGAAAGGTCAAGGTCACAGCTGCAAAAGAAGACATAAATTGCTTGTTATCTTGAAAACTTTAACTTTTTGTATAGGAGTGGAGTGAAGTAATGGTGTTTTTATGCCCCAGTCAAGAATCTTTCACTTTTTTCGAGACGGTCAGTTCTGGGATGGTGGAGGAAACCGGAGAAAACCACCGTCCTTCGGCAAGCCAACTGATAAAATTTCTCACACTAGGATCTGTCCCGAGTGGGATTCAAACCCAGGCGGTAAGAGGCACTGTGATCCGTAAGCGCACTTTAGACCTCTCTGCCATCGAGGCCCCTTTTGGCTCAAGTAAGCTTTTCTGATCAAAATTTGTCTGTCGTTGTCATCAATGTTGTTGTTGTCGTCGTCGTCCGCGGCGTAAACTTTTACATTTTTGACTTCTTTTCTGAAAGTACAGGGTGGATTTCAATGAAACTTGGTCAGATGCATATATGGGCCAGTGCAATTCAGATTTGTTCGTGACATTGTCCTGGCTCCCAAAACTAGGTCAAGGTGACCTATGGTTCCAAAAAACTTAAAAAATCTTCTTCTCCGAAAGTGTAGATGGAAGAAAAAATCTGATCTGATATTTGGCTTCTCTAGGTTCTTAAGCTTATAAATGATCATTTCGTGAATTTTGGTGAAAAATTAGGTTACACGTTTTTGCGTTTAATTTTAAAAATTTCGTAAAATGGCTTCAAATTGTTATAACTTGACTATATGAATAGATATTGACATGGGGTTTTCAGTTTTGACTTTTTCTTGAAATAACCTTCAAAATGGGGTCAAAGTTCAAGGTCATGACCTAGTTTGTAATTTGTGCAGTTTTAGGCTATTTTCTTCAAAATTTTAAGAGATATATAATATCAAAACATTGTTAAAATATTCAGCATGACAAAATGTAAAAAGGTACAAAGTTTCGTATGATAATACATGTAGGAGTTGTTGCCACTGAAATGTTATTTTTCTGCCAATGAAAACTAAAATTGTGCATTTGCTTGAAAACTATAAACTTTTTGTATAGACATGTATATTAGAATATTGTAGGTATTGACATGACAAACAGTTTGATATATGGCTCAAGGTCATATGTTCAAAGGTCAAGGTCATAGGTGCATAAAAAGACTGATATTGTTTATTATCTTGGAAACTATTAACTTTTTGTATTTTCATGTATATTAGAATATTGTAGGAATTGATATGGTAATCATTCTGATATGAGATTCAAGGTCTTACATTTAAAGATCAAGGTCATAGATGCATAAAAAGACTGGAATTGTTAATTATCTTGAAAACCATTAACTTTTTGCATAGGCATATATATTAGAATATTGTAGGTATTGATATGACGATCCTTTTGATATGTGGCTCAAGGTCATACGTTCAAAGGTCAATGTCATGGGTGCATAAAAAGACTGATATTGTTTATTATCTTGGAAACTATTAACTTTTTGTAGTTTCATGTATATTAGAATATTGTTGGAATTAATATGGCGATTATTCTGATATAAGATTCAAGGTCTTACGTTTTAAGGTCAAGGTCATAGATGCATAAAAAGACTCAAATTGTTAATTATCTTGAAAACTATTAATTTTTTTATAGGCATGTATATTAGAATATTTTATGTATTTTTGCAAATGATTTTGGATATATCCTCAGGTTGGCCATATCCTCAGGTGAGCGTTAAGGCCCATGGGCCTCTTGTTTGTATAGGCATATACATTAGACTATTGTAGTTATTGACATGGTGATCATATATGATTCAAGGTCATATATGTTCAAAGGTCAAGGACATAGTTGCATAAGTATACTGAAATTTGTTAATGATTTGGAAATTATTCATTGCATGACAATTACTTCATGCATATTATATAAGCTACTTGTAAGTGAAATGTGACTGAATATATTTCTGATTAAGTTTTGTGGCAGTTCTTAACTTGAGAAAATTTGTAAAGTTTCTGTACCTAATATATTGTCTTTTGCGCTTTGCAAACAATTTTTTGACATATACTCAGGTGAGCGTAAAGGCCCATGGGCCTTTTGTTTTAAAATATTTTAATTAATGTGTCAAATCTGTAAAGTCTTAAATCTTGATCTGAAAATTGCTCATGTGAACTTTTGTTATGGATAGGCACTCTGCCATCCATCCATCCATCCATCAAAAGACTAATTTTCTCAGACACTTCTGGTCACATTTCATTCATATTAGTCAATAGCATCTAAAGACCATTGCTATTCACATTTGTGTTTCTGGTTGCTATGGCTACCAAAAGTAGGTCACAGTGACCTACATAGCTAAAAACCAAAACAATAAAAGTAATGATCCCTAAAACCACTTCTATTGAGGCAACATATTATGACTTACCAGGAACAGTATAACCTGCTGTAGAGTCCACCTCTATATGTATATAAAGTCCACCTGTCTATAGCAACCTGTCTGAAGTATCCCCAATAGATTTTTCTATATAATGAACCTCTATATAAAGTCCATCTGTCTAATGTGAATAAAGTCCACCCTTTCCAGTCCCAAATGACTCCAGAACCTGTCTATAAAATCCACTTTAATATAATTTTTTATTAAATTTTATAATACCCTCATCAACATGTTTAGTTACACTTCATACACCTTTTTTATCCACCCTGTAATATTTTATTTGTAGATGGTAGCTTTGCTTCCTGGCAGCAGCGTTTTCTTGCCAATTCAGGTAAAGACCATCACATTTAACGGTGCTGGAAGCAGAACTGATCTTGCTGCCAAAACGAAGTTTCTACACGAAGGAAGAAATGAAAAAAGCACGATTTTTATCAGATTTAAAAGATGGTCGGGTGATAATTGAAGCCATTATTGGTAAGATGATTTCTTAAATCCTAGCTTGAATTTCCATATATGTTATGTTGTAAATAAATCAATTAAACCAACTTTTTAAAGATGGAATATTAATCTAAACCCTCCCACAGCAAATAATGCATTGCAAGTAAATCCTGTTTGGAAGAACTTGATCTTCTTAATCCGAGATTCTCCTTCCCAAAGCAGTTGACACAAATGAGAAGGAACCAGTTGGTGTAATCGCTTCCAGAAATTTAGCTGTATTATGCTGATTATAGTTTGAATATGCCTGCTGTCAAGTTAAGAGTTGCTTTGGTCGTTCTATAAATACTTCTGTACAGTCAGTGATGCAAACGACATGTGGAAAGGATTCTATTTCAGACCTCTAAACAGGGTCATAAGGACAAATAACTAAGTTTTTTTAAATGTTTTAATAATTATGATACCTGAATAACTACATACAACTTGAAAAAGAGATGGCTATGATAGCTAAAAATGTTTGCATTTGTTTTTGACACTTGAATAAGGGAACAAATTTTAAGTTTAGGCATATAAAAATACAAGTGTATTTAGTTGGCAACCTGTGTAAGTCTACTCGTATCTATTCAGAATTCAATATTCTTTTTTAAGATATTTCATTCACACTAATATGCCAATGAGGGATATGGTCAAATTCATGTTGTTAATTTTATTTGTATTTAAGCTTGTTGTCTGCGCCTGAAATCAAAATTGCTGAAGGAATCAACTTCGCAAAAAATCAAGAAGGCTCTTTTTAATGCCATGGATTATGACAAAAGGTATATATACATATACATGTACCAATATCAATTTTAATTTCATATCCAGTACTGATGGAAACTACTCAACAGAAAGTCAAAAAAGTGCAATGTTAATGCTATGTTCTATGTCATAATACAAAGCCCTTTTGTTTTTTTGTTTTTTTTTTCTTCTTTTGACTAAAAAGTCTACATAAAATTGTTGTGAAGTCATTATCTCATTCCAGTTGACCAAGCAATTTTTTCCTTTGTAATGATTACATTCATGTTTTGTCTTGTTTGTTTGTTTGTTAAATTATGCATTGGAATTTTGAATGACTAACCTTAGTTATATTTCAAGGATAAGATGCTTTTTAGGAAAACTAGGATTAGTTACCCTAAAACTTATGTGGAACTCTAAAATAAACACTTTTACATTTATTTGAATAAATGTTTACTTTCAGGGAACATAGCATAAAAATGAAAAGAAAAGAAAGAAAAGAGAAAAGAAAAGAACAAGAAAGAACAGATAAAGGAAAATATCTGGACAATTGACTGATCAGACCATTTTCATTTTTTAAATTTCGTAGTTTGTAAAATTAGACATTTATTGTTTATAATAATTCAACAATGGCTGAAGATAATTATGTGGACTTTTCTGTTGATTCTGTCTTGTCTTGGACATGATCTTCGAATTGATGTCGAAGATCATAATGATGTCGAAGATCATGTCCAAGTTTTAAACTTTGATAAAATTTGCTATTTTTTTTAAACATTTCAGCTGATAATAGCATGGGATTTTCAGTTTATTGTAGGTATTGACATGACAATTATTTTGATACATAGATCAAGGTCATTGGTTCAAATGTCAAAGTCAGATGCAAAAGTATACTGAAATGGTTAATTATCTGCAAAACTATTAATTTTTTGTGTAAGCATGTACTAATATTAGAATATTGTAGGTATTGACATGATGGTCATTGTGATTTATACTTCAAGTCGTGGGTTCATAGGTCAAGGTCATAGATGCACTAGCATACCAAAATGGTTCAGTATCTGAAAAACTATAAACTTTTTATATAGGCATGTCTATTAGAATTTTGTAAATTGTGATATGTGCATTTTAATATACTGTAGAACTCAAGGTCATATGTTGAAAGGTCAAGTTCATAGCTGCATAAAACAGCTTAAATTGGTAATTATCTTGAAACCTTTTTTTTCGGCCTTTTTCATTTTCAATTCTTGCGACCCAAGGGTCAAGGGTTCAAATCCCAGTGGGGCCACTTTTTAGCTCACCTGAGCCAAAGGCTCAGATGAGCTATTGCAATCTATCACCGTCCGTCGTGCGTCATCCGTAGTGTGTAAACTTTACATTTTAATCTTCTCCTCCAAAACTACTGCGCCAAATTTGATGAAACTTGGTGATTATCATGCCTGGGTAACAGCCTTTTAAAAATTGTGTTCCGGGTTTGGCCACGCTCAACAAGATGGCCGCTGTTTCTAAAAATAGCAAAAAGACAAAAAAATCTTCTTCTCTGAAACCAAAAGGTGCAGGCAAATTTTGATTGGATATTTGGATTCAGCATACCTGGGAACATTAAAATTTTGTTTTTCATGAAAATTGAGCGAAAAATAGGTCACACGTTTTTTGCGTAAAATTATGTAAGTTTGAAAATGAGACATTTGTTGTTATAACTCAATAACGGCTGAAGATAATTGTATGGAGTTTTCACTGTTGATCTTGTTTTGCTATTTTCTTCCAAAAGATGTCAAGGTCGAAGGTCAAGGTCATGTCCCTGCTTTTGACCTTTGATAAAAAATTCTATTTTTTAAACATTTCAGGTGATAATGGCATGGGATTTTCAGTTAATTGTACGTAGTGACATGACGATCATTTTGATATATAGATCAAGGTCATGGGTTCAAAGGTCAAGGTCAAAGATGCACAACTATTACCGTCATAGTTGATTATCTGCAAAACTATTAACTTTTTATATAGGCATGTTTATTAGAATATTGTAGGTATTGACATGCCAATCATTTTGATATATGGTTCAAGGTCATATGTTCAAAGGTCAAGGCCACAGCTGCAAAAGAAAACTTAAATTGCAAATTATCTTGAAAACTAATAATGTTTTGTATAGGCATGTATATTAGAATATTTTAGGTATTGACATGCCAAACATTTTGATATATGGTTCAAGGTCATATGTTCAAATGTCAAGGTCACAGCTGCAAAAGAAGACTTAAATTGCAAATTATCTTGAAAACTATTAACTTTTTGTATAGGCATGTATATTAGAATATTGTAGGTATTGACATGACGGTCATTTTGATATATGGTTCAAGGTCATATGTTCAAAGGTCAAGGCCACAGCTGCAAAAGAAAACTTAAATTGTAAATTATCTTGAAAACTATTAACTTTTTGTATAGGCATGTATATTAGAATACTGTAGGTATTGACATGACAATCATTTTGATATATGGTTCAAGTTCAAGGTCCCAGCTGCAAAAGAAGACTTAAATTGCTGATTATCTTCAAAAATATTACCTTTTTGTATTGGCATATATATTAGAATATTGTAGGTATTGACATGACAAACATTTTGATATATGGTTCAAGGTCATACGTTCAAATGTCAAGGTCACAGCTGCAAAAGAAGACTTAAATTGCTAATTATCTTGAAAAATAATACCTTTTTGTATAGGCATGTTGTTAGAATATTGTAGGTATTGAAATGCCAAGCATTTTGATATATGGTTGAAGGTCATACGTTCAAATGTCAAGGTCACAGCTGCAAAAGAAGACTTAAATTGCCTATTATCTTGAAAACTTTTAACTTTTTGTATAGGCATGTATATTAGAATTAATATTGTAGGTATTGACATGACGGTCATTTTGATATATGGTTCAAGGTCATATATTGAAAGTTCAAAGTCACAGATGCAAAAAAAAACTTGAAATGCTAATTATCTTGAAAACTATTAACTTTTTGTATAGGCATGTATATTAAATATTGTAGGTTTTGACATGACGGTCATTTTTATATATGGTTTAAGTTCATATGTTGAAAGGTTAAGGTCACAGCTGCAAAAGAAAACTTGAATTGCTAATTATCTTGAAAACTATTAACTATTTGTACAGGCATTTATATTAGAATATTGTAGGTATTTACATGACAGTTAATTTGATATATGGTTCAAGGTTATATGTTCAAAGGTCAAGGTCATATCAACATAGGAATACAAAAATTATTAATTATCTTGAAAGCTATTAATTTCATGCATAGGCATGTATATAAGAAAATTATATTGTAGGTATTGACATGACAATCATATGTGGTTCGAGGTCATATATGTTCAAAGGTCAAGGACATAGCTGCATAATTATACTAAAATTCATTATTGATTTGGAAATTAGTCATTGCACTACAGTTACTTCATGCATATTATATAAGCTACTTATAAATGAAAAGTGAGTGGATATATTTCTGATTAAGTTTTGTGGGAATTCTTAAATTGGGAAAACTTTTAAAGTTTCTGTACTTAATATATTGTCTATTGCAAACAATATTGGACATATTTAGGTGAGCGTTAAGGCCCATGGGCCTCTTGTTTTAATTTTTTTAAAAAAATTTTAAAATTCCTTTTTTTTTCTTAATTTTTTTTTACTTACAATGGTGCATGAAAGAGATTTTATGAATTTTTACTTTTTAGTGTAATTAATTTTTTTTTTTTAAATACATGTGATACTGCAACCCAAGGTCAAGGGTTCAAATCCCAGTGGAGCCACTTTTTTTTTTTTTGGCATGTATATTAGTATATTTTTGTTTAGGCATGTATATTAGTATAATAGAATATTGCAGCTATTGATATGATGATCATTTTGATATAATGATTCAAGGTCAGAGGTTCAAAGCTCAAGGTCATAGGTGAATAATTGTTAATTATCTTGAAAACTATAAACTTTTTATACAGGCATGTATATTAGAATATTGTAGGTATCCATATGATGATCATTTTAAAATATGGTTGAATTTTACAGGTTGAAAGGTCAAGAAATAGCTTCATAACCATACTGAAATGGTTAATGATTTGGACATAATTCATTGTACTATAGTTCTTGTACATGCATATTAATTTATAGATAGCTGTGACTCAATATTTTTGATTAAGTATTGTGGCTGTTCTAACCTTGAGAAAATTTTGAAATTTTCTGTAATTTATACATTGTATTTTTCAACAATTTTGGACATGTCCTCAGGTAAGCTTTAAGGCCCATTGGCCTCTTGTTTATTCTTAACTTTGTCAGGATTTTGTTCTGTTCAAGTGTATTAAAAAGAATAGGCAATCTTGACGAGTTTTTTTTTATATACACCCGTCTATGACGGGACGTATTATGGTATGGCACAGTCCGTCCGTCCGTATGTCCACACGTCGTACACTAACTCAAGAATGCTTTGAGCAATTTTAATGAAACTTTTGTGAAATGTTTGTATCTAAGGCAGAAAGCTCCCTTTCGTTTTTGAGATTTGTATGTTTTCTCGTTGCAGAGTTATTGGCCTTTAATTGTCAAATTTTAGGCATTTTTTTTGCATGCTGTACAATAACTCAAAAATGCTTTGAACAATTTGAATGAAACTTTTGTGTTATATTGGTATCCATGGCAGAGAGCTCCCTTTTATTTTTGAGATTCCTTTTTTTTGACACTGCGAGTTATGGGACTTTAATTGCATATTTAAGGCATTTTTTTGCATGTTGTATAATAACTAAAAAATGCTTTGAACAATTTGTATGAAACTTTTGTGTTATATTTGGTATCCATGGCAGAGAGCTCCCTTTTATTTTTGGAAACATCACTTCCATTTCACATTAAAGACAAGATTTTACAAAACTTTTCACCATAATGAAGTCGTGACTTTTCAAACTGTCTTGGTAGCATAATAGTTGCAGTATCCACTTCAAATACAGGAGGTTGTGAGTTTGATCACTAGCCACGTCATATTCAAGGCGTTATTGCTTCCTGAAGGGCCCTACGTGTAATTTATATTGATAAATGTAAACGATCTGGGGCTTGATTCAGATACAAAGTACTTTAATTATATTAAACGTTAAATGATCAATGACCACATGTCTAAATTAATTGGTGAAGTTTCACATTCTTTACCATACCATCATGGTCTTTCATGGTTGTACATGCTCTTAAATTAACTGGGAAAAAGATATTGTCCGAGGCAGTAACTAACCAAAGAAAAAGAAAAAAAATTGACGGAGGCGGCAGCTGATGTCAATATTTGTTTTGCTAGATAATATCATTGCGTAAAAGGAAAACCATGAACAAAGACACGTACTTATGCTTCATCGATTTCAATAAGGCTTTTGATTCGGTGAAGCGTACTCTCTTGTTTAACAATTTCATATGTTCAGGGATTTGACGGTACATATCGCCGCCGGCGTTGAGGGCATCGTTGATGTGATCACAGCGCCTCCTTTGCGTACCGTTGGATGATGGTTTTCTCCGCGCTCTTCATTTTCCCCATCAAAGACCAAAAAAAAACTTGACTTGGATGTAAAACACCATTATCCACTCCACCCTCTCCTGAGAATCTTGATTTTAGTTCAGAGTATTTTTAATTAAAAGCTCGCCTACAAAAACAGTGCCTCTCATCGCCTAGGCTCGAATCTAACTTGGACAGACCCTGTGCGAGAAAGTATGTCGGTTCGGTTGTCCGAGGGTAAATGGTTTTCTCCGGACACTCCGGTTTCCACCACCATCCCAGAACCAACCTCTCAGTAAATGAGAAACACTCTACTAGGGCGTAAAACATTATTACTGAACTTAACTACTGTCGTGTGGATTTGGGGCATCAGGCTTGGAGGGGTAGTAGTCAGTTATGTTATACATAAAAATATGTTTTCCCAACCACCTTCAATTCGAGTTCATCATCGCTGTACTGTCACTGCTGCTTTGTGCTGCAGGTGAATACATTGAACATACCGGTAATCATATTGAGACATGACGTAGTAGCTTTCCGATGTGCAATAGGAACACCCAAATATATGAATAAATAAAATCTTAATTTACATCGAATTTTTATCTGACTTTTCAAAAAGAATTTCCCTTAAAATGTTAACTCCATAAAGATCCACTGATAATATGTCCATCTAGAGTTTACACGGTATATTTAACTATCCGAACATTTTTACCTTTGCAGCATGAATTCTGTATTCGCAAATGTTTTATTATCAGCTTTTACCAGCTGTTAATCATTTATGTAACATCAAATGATATCTTGGTAAAAAAAAGCCAAGCCAAGTTTTTAGTAATTGCTGTTTATTGGAGGTATAGTGATGATTTTGGGTACAAAAAGTCTTGATATGTTTCTGATTGTACATGCAATCATCATCATCATCATATTAAGCATTGTAAACAATATCATATCGTTGGGCGACAATATGTACTGTCTATGACCATTACATATTGTCACCCCTGTACATATTGTCTCCGACGACAATATGTACCTTCAATGACTGTACATATTGTCGTCGGTGACAAAATGAACCGAGTTCAGCCGTTTATTTTTCCTGCAGAATGGGCGACAGAACAACACCTTTCGACACATTATGAGGCGGTGACAATATGCGTCATGAATTTTTGTACCTTTTTTACCATAAGTAAAGTTCGATTGATGTTTAACTTGCAAAGGAGAAGAAAAATTGAACAAACGTTTAAAAAAGCTACTTAACTATTAATTTGAACGTTTAAATGAAAAGGGGGGGGGGGTTAATGACCTTATTTAATCATGATCACTGTCAAACATTTTAATTACTGCAGTATTTTAATACCATCTTAAAATGTCTTTAAATTTGAAGGTTTTAAAAAAAATGATATTTCAATAAAAATTGACAGAATGAAAACTTTTCCAGGCCCGCCTACATGACATACATTATTTAAAAAACCAATCGGTCATTGAATAATTAACATTTACTTATTCAATGTTGAACAAAAACTATGATAAATACGCAAGTTCTTTAGGTATTGGTACAGCTGTACTTTTTCTCCTTATTAATATTTGGAACTGTAGATAGAATGGAAGTTTTTGGTTTTGCGAAAGACCTCTCTCGCAGCCCAGTTTCGCATTTTACTGTAATAGAGTATGTTGGGAGAAAGTTTGCCAGCTAGCTTGTCGGAGGTGGGTGGTTTTCTCCTGGCACGTTGGTTTCCTCAACTAGAGAGTGAAATAATCTTTACCTGGGTGTAAAAGCAAATCTCACAAATTAGATCGTCTTAGTATAAAAAAAGGAATATATCGCTGCAAGTCAAAAATCCTGAATCGGACCGATGATCTTTTCTAGAATACACCCTTGCAGTGTTCCGACCAGGTCCTCTATGTTTTGCAGGATAATATATTGAATATAGTAATTTTGACAATTTACATTACAAAGCGCAAGGGCTATTTCGTAAAAAGCACTAAATATTTGCATGAGTTTAGGCATTTGAATAAAGTTGAGAGAAAAAGAGAGAGAGGAGGCATCGTGATTAAGGGAAGCACATATTACATAATCAGTACATAAGTTAAGGTACAGTATCTTACAGCATGTATTATGGTAAGAGTTATTGAAAGTAAAACCATTATTATATTCGATTTGTCTTTTTGTGAATATTGAATCATCATCATCAATATAAACCATAACGGGGAGGTACAGTCAGTGAAAATACATATCGTCGTTGGGGCGGCAATGTGTACCGTCACAAAGGATATATGTAAATACATGTACAAAGCGTTATTCTTTTGGAAATGATATTAACAGTCTTTTTTACTCTGACAACATTGAGGTTATCTCTGAAACACCGAAGGCTTGCAGAATCAACTTAATGCTCTGGATGAGTGGACACGACAAGGAAATTAAACGTAAATATCGATAAGACGAAGGTGATGCAAATACGAAAAGCAACAAAGACACCAACATTTTATGATTTCAGAATAGATGAACATTCTATTGAAAAGGTGTCCAAGTAACGCTTTTTTGGATTTACAATATCGAAGACTATGGATTTCGCCGTTGGTGTTAACAAACTACACTCAGCTAGCAGTAGGGCTCAAGGATCGTTTATATACAGATACTTTCAAATGGATTGTATGGATTATGGATCCTATACAAAGATCTGTGATATGACCGTTTGTCAGGTAATGGCATATGCATCAAGTGTTTAAAGGCCGGAGGAGGACTATAAATAGCAGCCAATCCAAGAAATGGTGGTGAATTTAAATTTTCTTGCACCTTTCATACTTGGGAAGGTTTTTCATAATTATCTCTTTACAGTAATTTTTTTAAACATAGAAAATTGGCATGGATATAATTTACTCATTGGTGAATAAAATGTATCATTTTAAGTGTGTAAATATGTCTAATTACCTTAAAATTTCAGTTTTAAAACCTGAAGCAGATGAATATTTCACTAATATCGTGCTTTGATTGACAGATTGAAGCAAAACAAACTCCAGTTTCTGTGTTTACATTCAGTAAATATAGGTCAGCGGGTCCCTAAATCATGCTGCCATGCTCACAAAGTAATGTACTTACTTCAGTTTAGAAATTTCCAAACTTTTATAATTGTAATCCAAGAATTTTCATCTTTTAATAAGTATAATGTTTTTTTTTAATTGTTTCATGTGAATTATTTAAATTTATTTATGGTAACACTGGTTATATCATGAATATAGTATCCTTAGAAAATACATTGTATGATGTATGTAACATAAAGAATCATTCCCACAAATGCCCCATATATGGCACCCCATGTAAATTGGGATACCAGGACCTCACTAGTGCAAGAACACATTTTGGCATAATGTCCCTTCTGTGCCACTCATATGACGTCCGGCGACCATCTAGTCTCATTGCGTCTGATTTGGCTGCTAGATATCGTTCATCGCTCCACGCGCCTCGGTGTAATAATATTGTCCAAAATCTTTTAAATTTGTCCTTTCTGAAAAATCTATTTCTAGAGTGAGGTGGGACTGATGTTGTTTCCCACCACATTTGTCTGTTTCTCTCATCTGTTATGCACGGTCTGCACAAACAATATCTACATTCTTCCTCTTCTTCAATTTGTTCAACAAAAAAGACATTGTTTTCGGTTACTTCACGCGATTCATCTTGTAAAGTCTGATCGTCTGTTTGTACACCTTTTGTTTCAGTCACTTTTCCCACATTTTGTAAGTTCCCGCCAAAATTTTGATCAAGTTGATCATCAAAATCCCAGTTATAAAATCCAAATAAATTCCTTATGGTTTCTATTTGAACTTCACTTAGATTTAAAACAATTTTCTGATGTATTTTAGATTCTTCCATGTTTGTTTTAAAATACACAATGAACAAAAAATTAGAAAATATATTATGATATTCTGAGAGTCAGTGAACTCTGCTTCTGATAAGAGAAGTATGTCCCAGATATGCAGGGATACTGAAGCTGACCTCAGCTGTTTTTGTCATTAGAGAGGGAATAATCAAGGGTGTAAATTTAATTCTAACAAACATATTATAATAAAGATTTTAAATGACAAAAGTTCACGAAAACAATAAAAAGTTAATTAAATATTTTTAAGAGGCTGCAAATAATAAATAAAAAGTTTAAAAGTACAAGTAAAAAATAAGTTACACCTTTACATTGCCTTCTGTTCTTATCTGTAAAATATCATATAAGACAATACATACAATAGGAAAACAGAATATATCACATGAACTACAATGTACTACAAGATAAAATTCATTGATGACAAATATGGAAGGCTCGACACAAAAAAGACCAGTAAATTTTAGAATTGAAATTCCTGGTGATGGGGAATTCAAACAAAAAATTCAAAACCAGTTTCAACGTGTAAAGAATTACATAACTGCAAATTTGAACAAGAAGCGAATTGACAATGGTGTTGTAATGGAACAGTTATTAGAATTCTGGCTAAAGAACAAAATGAGCCAATTAAATGAAAGCGAACCTCCTGAAGTGTTTCCATGCCTTTACAAGCAAGTGAGAAGGGACCAAGTTAATGAACCAATATTTATGACAGTTGGATCTTCATTGTCTACGTTTGGTGAACTTTGTACAGCCCATGTAAGAACATGCAAAGGAACATTAAAAATTCAGAAAACAACAGAGAAAGGTCATGTTGTAGCATTGCGCCTAGAATGTGAACATGAGAGATCCCACTCCCATTTGTGGTCATCATCACCATACCTACCTAATAATGAGTACCTTATTAACTATAGGGTAAATCACGGCTTTCTTTGTAGTGGAATGCTACCAGTTCATTATCAAAGATTATGCAATGGTGCAGGACTTCGCTTTATAAGTAAAGAAAGAAGGAAAAAAATTTTTAATTTATACAAGGGAATGGTAGAAATTGAATTTACCGAGTCTGTGAGTGATGCTCTCCATGAGGAAATTGCATCTTACGAGGAGTTAGATGGAATTAATATAATGACAGATGCACGACATGGGTGGCGTAAAAATGCCAAGGATACTTCAGTTGTAGCCTTAGGAGAAAATATGCACAAAGTAATTCAGTGTGTTCATGTAGCAAAATCTGAAGAAAGAGTTTCTCAAAAACATGAATACACTGGAACACTGCACATTTACAACTATTTAAATGAAAAGGATGTTGACATTAATATACATATTCATGATAGAAACTTGTACATCAATAAGTTCATTAAGGACACCAGATTTACTCAAAATCAAAATGATCTATGGCATGCAGTGAAGCAAGTGAAGAAAGCTTTGACCAAAATATCAAGTGGTGCTAAAATATATGAAAGTGCAAAATGGAGCTCACAAATAGTTGATAAAATAGAACCGATAGCTACACATATCTACTGGGCAGTACATAACTGTGAAGAAAAACCAGAGAAATTGCGTTTCTACCTGGACAACATCACTGAACACTATAAAAATAATCATTCTCAGTGCCATGAGTCATCCAGGTGTAAACAGGATTCAAATTATGAACCATCTAGGGAACTTATTGGTGCCAAAGCTGAGAAATTGCTCAAATCAGTTATAGAAAAATCAACAATATATAAATATCCCCAGGATTATGTACTAGGAAAAAACACAGCATATGTAGAAAGTTTTAACAATGTCATGAACATATTTCAAGACAAGCGTGTTGCTTTTGGTGATGAACAATATCGTTTTCGGGAGCAATTAGCTTGCTGTCACTGGAATGAAAATGTAGATAGGAAATACACCTCGGTCTGGATTCCAAACAATCCTAATGCACCCAGAAATCAAAAGGGCAAAAAAGTATATGCTAAATGCACATATGAATACAGACTGAATGTTTGGAACCATTTAGTGGATAGGTTATACTGACATTTAGCAGTATTTTGATGTATATCAAGTTACCCCTAGTTAGAAATCACTGGCATAGAATAATAGTTTTACATTTTAATAAATAAATCTCTTGGATTTTTTTAATCAGTTGTTAAATAGGTATGATTCAGTTACAGAAACATGGATACACAACAGTCTACACAGCGTGTATATAACACATGCTTTGGTGACCTATGTAACATGTGCTGTTGCTATATATAAAATAAGAGGAGGAGCTTATCTTTTGTTTACCGGTGGGTAAAAAAATAGGTCAAACCCCGGCCTTTCACTGAAAACTATGACATAATGGATAGACTACATCATCGAGATTTACGTACGTTTCTTGGAGTGGGCAAGTCTTCCTTTTCTCGGTTTTAATTTTAGCGCAGCTGATATTACTAGTAACTGGTTTTCTGGAAATCAATGTATTATGAAGATTTATCAACCAATAACGTGACAGTGAATAAACTAATCATTAAATTTAGATACATAAACTATATAATAAACTGTATTAAAAGCATTATAAAATCCTGCAATTTCCAAATTTTCACGTATTACAATCCCAAATCATTTAATTGGTTTTTATTTCTCTTTTAACATCCCTGCTCTTCCTTTTCCCACTTAAAGAGATAAAAAAAATTCATGTAGATTGTAAAGAGCAGTAACATAAGTGTGTAAACGAATGTAAGATTAAGTAACTCAAGACTTCCATTCATTTCAACTTGATAATGAAGTCTCTACCACCACCGCTAGCTTATTCCCAAACAACAGCATATCGAGGGGTGGATGCCAAAAGGTCGTAAGTGCTGTTTTTTAATATTTAATTTTTTTAGATTGAAAAGGTTAAGGATGTCATAATCGACTTCCCCTATAAATTTAAAGCTGGTTTCTCTTTTAGAAAAAAAGTTATTACACAATGACCATATGTCGTAAGTAATTAAAGCATATATGTCGTTATGCCAAAATGTTGCATGTTCGTTTAAGATATACTGGCAAAACTAAATTCAGTTGTAAAATGAAGTCTAATTTGTCGTAAGTTCACTTAAGATTAATCACGTCCCTAGTTATATATGTTGACTGTTGGGAACACATGGTGTAAATGATCTTATTCTGTTGTGGCAGAATCTATTTGACATGTTAGATAAAGAAACAATATATCGTATGTACTCTTAAGACCAAAAGCCATCGGTGTTACATTGTCAGTGAAACACAATATCACTGATAAGATGAAGTATGTGCCTTTAAGACTTTTAATCTTTAGTGATGGTTACAACATGTGAAAATATCAATACCTCTTAAATAAAATATACTATGTTTTGTTTATGTAATGAAATATCTTTTGCAAATAATTATTACTCTACATTTCTAAAATCATCACTTTAACATTAGGGTGTCTTAAATTTAAAGAAATAACATGATTTTTTGGCATAAAATGAGGTAAGTTAGGATAAAGTTCAAATCAAGATTGTTTAGAGTTAGGTTTAATTAATGAATTGTTGTATCATATTGTGTAAAACTTGTTCAATTTCAAGTATGATTTTAATTTAAATTAGAAAAAATATAGTAATACATTACAAAAGTATTTGTGAACCAAAGATTAATATTGAAAAATGTTAAATTTTCAAGTAAGATTTAAATTAAATAAGAAAAAATATAGTAATACATAAAAAATTTTTAGTGAACCAAAGACTAAAATATTATAGATATTTACCATTGCTGCTTAAGACTTTAGAAAATTTTAATATTACAATTTTGTAGTGAAATGGAAGATTGGGAGGTAATTGGGCATATCATGTCCCAGTCTTTTGAAGAAGGTGCTGACAATAAAGTAATATCTGAAAAGAAGAAAGAAGAAATTTCACAGAAAGAGATAAATGAACTTGAAAGTAATGAAAAAAAAATTAGTTGAAAATAAAGATGAAAGTGAAACTATTACAGAGTCAGAAAAAGTGATTCTAACTGACAGAAAGGATATAACGGAAACACCCAGAAAAGAAAAATTAAATGAAATCTTAAATAAACAAGCTTGTATAGAAAAAGATAATGACAGTACAAAAGGTACCGGTAATTGTGATGTAAAATACTAGAAAGTGAAATACAACAAACAAACACTGGAAAAGCTTTGACCAACACGCAACAAACAAAATACATAAATCAAAATGTATCAACTGATGAAAGTTCTGACGATGAAATTTTGTCGAAAATTCAAGCTAAAATTCAAATGGAAAGCCTTCAGGAACCAATTGCCTTGCGAAAGAAAAAACGAAATGTTAAACGAAAGAAATTTTCATCATCAGAAATCAGAAGATGAACATAATTTCTCTTCTGATAACTCTGTGAAGGATCCTCAATTTAAGCTGCAAAAAAAGATGTATTATCTTCTGAATCAGAATCAGACACCAACAGCAACCATTAAAAACAACAACAAACAAAACAAGCAAAGGGATTAAAGAAATTTGCTTCAGTATCAATGAAAACCATCAATCAGAATTTTACAAGGAATGTTGGTTGGAAGAAAAAGCCAACAACACTTGGTAAGAAAAAGAAAACAACTCCAGGAAGGCCCCATTTACCAACTAAGTGTACAAACAAAATGCAAGTAAAAAAGAAACTATTTGTCTCTCCAAACAAAAGATTAATGGAAAGTCCAGGACACCATTCTATAACAGAAGCAAAACAAAGAAGTCTTATAACGTTTCGTGCACGACAATTGCTATACAAAATTCACACTAGAAATTTAGACGCCCTCTTGTTTAGTAATGGGCTAAAAAGGCATGAAATAGAAGGTGATGGAAATTGTTTTTTTGCTGCAGTAAACAAAGGCCTTTCTAATGATGGAAATCATGTCATGCTAACAAGAGTTATCTGTGACCATCTTCAAAACCACCCAGAAGAATACATACATTTTCTAACCAATGACAGTCAGCCAACTGAAGACCAGGCATTGCAAATGTACCAGGAACAAGTTGCTTATTTAAGAGAAGATGGAAAATGGTCCACTAATTTGGGCAACTTTTGATTTACAAGCAGTTCTTCACACTCCATGTTCAAATGTCAGCCAGGTATATTACAAACGGAAATTAAACTGCTACAATTCCTCATTTTATTCATTAGGGAATGGAAAAGCAACATGTTTTGTGTAGAGTGAGACAGAGGCAAAACGAGGGTCAAATGAAATTGGAACTTGTATAGTTTCATATATTAGATCTCTACCACTTACAACCACCCAAGTATGTATTTATTCGGACAACTGCCCTGGACAAAACAGGAATCGATTTATCCCAGCAGCACTACTACATGCACTTCTAACCACAGAGAACGTTTATAGTGAATTTTCTCATATTTGTATTTTATGCACTTACGACCTTTTGGCACCCAACCCTCGATATATATCCTGGCTGGGCCATAGATAAATGTAGTTCAGGTTATAAGTTCCCGGCCTGGGGTTACAAATTACACGATGCCGTGTATGACAACGTGGAGATGGGATAGACTTATCTGAATCAAAAGTATAGCAACTGAGCTACCGAGGCAGTTTAGATCTCAAATTATATTTTCTAGATTGCATTATTAGGTCCATGGCCCAAAAATTCATGATATAAACAGCATTATTATGTAATTTAATATATCTATAGCATTAGTGGGTGCATGGCCCAATAATTTATTATTATATATAATGCATTATTGGGTCAGACCTAACTGCATATGTGTATAAGAAATGAAAAATTTGAAAGTATTAGATAATGTAGCATTAGACAGATGCTACTCAGAAACGGACGCAAGAAGTTTTAAAGTACACAAAAGACAAAACCAAAATCTGTTACAGCCTAGGACCCAATTTCATTTTTGTATATAACATAATTGGGTCCATGACCCAATAACATATTTCAGGTATGTATAACATTATTGGGTCCATGACCCTATAATATATAGAGAGCATTATTGGTCAGACCCAATAAAAAAGTAGGTTTCAGAATCATTGTTGATAACTACAAAGTCTACTTATTTTTTTTCGGCTATATATACATACAATAAATGGGTGTTTATATATATATATATATATATATATATATATATATAACATAGGGTTAGTTAAAATTAATTTATTAGTAGTTATCTTATTTAGTAATAAATTAATTAATTAAGTTTGTCTTTGTTTTTACTGTGTCGTCTACTGTGACTAGTAACATGTACTAAGTGGGTGTGTGAGTGACTTCCGAGTATGGTATTGTCCAGCATGTGTGTGTATGTTGTTATCCAGGATGAAGGATTTTCCTTACTTTGCGCGAGTTACACTGTATGCAGGTCCAACGCACTTACTCCTCTATATAAATAAATTTTTTACTTTTCCTTAGTCCACAAATGGCGCCTCATGGTAAATGAAACACATACATAATTTTATATGGGAACATCTGGTAAGAATAATTTTTTACGTGTATTGAATTTCTAATATTGAGTTTTCTGAAAATTTCGGTCGCTTTTGTCATTTCGAAATTATTCTTCAAATCTTCATCTTGTTAGTATTGTATATTTGTACATGTATTTGTTTTAGACTTCGTCCTTCGTCTCAATAAAATAGATATATACGAAACCACGATGTGTTACATGTTTTACAAGCCCTGGTTAAATTTGGCGCCCAACGTGAAATATGAAGTCAGATGTTTCCCTGCCTCCAGTTTCCAAAAACAGAAGGTAATTGATATGACTACATATAATTAATTTTTGCCATGGAAGAATTGTACGATTGCATGGACGTCCAGTACAGTTGTTGATTTCATGTGGGTTGAAAAACCAGAACGCATTGAGTAAACCGTTCAGTTTGGAAAACAAAGATTGGTAGAAAATGGTTTAATATTCCAGATTCGCAAATTTGAAATTGGTGTTTAAAAATTCAAAATGTTGTGTTGATATTCAAAATTCTCAAAATTTTGTTTGCTGTTCGTTACAGACAATATGAAAAAAACTCGTGCAAAAAGTGCTACCGCATGTTTCGTCGGACATAGACTTTGTATATATGCGAGAGTGTGTTTAGCATTTATGTTTATTTGTTTCATGTTTTTTATGTTTCTGTGTTATATGTATATAAAGGTGAGTATCGTAGTTAAGTATAGTTAAGTGTAATTAAAGTGTAGTTAAGGCATACTAGTTTAATTCAATAACACTGAAATCATCATGTCGTTGTCAGAACATGATATGATTCAGTCGTTAGAGGCTACAGGAAAATACAACATTACTCCCAAGAAGTCCGATCCAAAATTAGAAATAGGGGCACAATATAAGGATACTCCTCGTTCTTTAATTGGAAATTTGTTAAAAGCATCATATCCCACTAGTAGTAGTACGCCTAGCACTGGTACTATTCCAAAAGGCATGAAATATACTGCACATTTAAATTTGGGAAAAGATAATAAACTTAATGAAACGCATGACTGTGTCACAGAGGATCAAAATGATTCTTATATTTTCAAAACTGCTCCAAGTGTTCCCAAAATACCCCAGTTTTCTGGAGATGACCCACCACAAAAAGGTGACGTCACTTACACTGAATGGCGAATTGAAATTAAATGTTTGGAGGGGGATCCTGATTTATCACCAAATTTACTATTACAGTCAATTAGGAGGTCTTTGCGTGGCACTGATAGGAAAATGTTAATTCCGTTGGGAGAGAAAGCGTCACTTGTAGATATTTTAACAAAATTAGATTCTTTGTTTGGTGAAATATCTACTAATGGCATGATATTACAAGAATTTTTTAATTCATATCAGATGCAAAATGAATCTGTAACGGCCTTTGGTTGTAGACTTGAATCAATGTTACAATCTGCTGTAGAATGTGGTTATTTAGATCGCAACTGCAAAAATGGTTATTTAAAAGAGAAATTTTGGACGTGTTTAAGATCTGAAAGTCTTAAAGCACAGACTAGGCACAAATTTGAAACAATTGAACGATATGAGGATCTATTGAAAGAAGTAAGGAAGGTAGAGAGGGAATTAAATATTTCAAATTTCCCGCCTCAGGTTAAAACGCCTGTAAATACTATTACTTCTCAAAACAAAAAGATTTCTCATCAAGCTGTTATTAATTCTGATAGGTTTAATGATCTAGAATTAAAGTTTGATAAAAAGTTGCAGCAATTAGAAAAACGACTAGATGATAAACTTAATCAGAAATTTGATCTGATTTTACAAAAACTAGATCAAAGAAATTCTTCTATAAATAATCAACAGCAAAGTTTCAATAATAACAGTCGAGGTAGAGGTTATCAAGGTCGTTTCTCTGGGTCAACTTCATCTGGAAGAGGAAGGGGAAATACTTGTAATTCAAACCACCCAAACTAGTGATGGCTTCTGGTGAGGGCCAGCCGGAAGCCGCTTGTAAATTAAGTGGCCTATCACTTTTGAATAGGATGGTTGGAGTTTCAAATATGACAGAGGTATATTTGCAAGGTGAAATTCATCGGGCTTTGATCGACAGTGGGTCAATGGTGACCACTATGTCAAAATCATGTTACGATAATTTAACTCGTAAGCCGTCATTGTTTGCCTTAGACAAGTTAGGATTGCAAGTTTCATTAGCAGATGGTTCAAATCTTGAGTATTTAGGCTATGTAGAGTGTAGTATTTCGGTTCCATTCTTAAATGATGTTGAATTTCATGTTCCGGTTTTAGTTGTACCAGATTCAAAGTTAAATGAAATGTGTGATATAATTATAGGTACTAATGTAATTAGGTTATGTACAAATCAGGTAAATGAGTCTGACAAGAATATTCCTAATGCATGGCGTTTAGCTATGGACAGTATTAAGTGTAAAGTTCATTGTGTAAGATCTGCATATAAAAATTGTTTGGAGATTGGTCCTTACCAGTCTGCAGTAATTAATGGTATTGTAAGAGGTTTAGATCAGGATGTAAAAGAAATTGTGACTAAAAATTTAGAAAATCAGTACAATTATATAGTATGCCCTAGAGTTTTAAAAGTCAACAACACCTCTATTGCAAAGATTCAGGTTAAAATCTGCAATATTTCTGTAAAGGCAATTAGTATAAAACCAAGGTCAGAATTATGTCAAGTTAACGAGGTCAAGGTTATTGATGACTTGGCACAAAACAATTCAAATATTACAGAGTCCTACAAGGTCACTGAGAGTACTACTGATAATATTGTGAATGAATTAGGCGTTGATGTGAATGTATCTGTTTTAGATTCTTCACAGATGGGTAAAGTTAACAAACTTCTAAGCAAATGGAAGCACATTTTTTCTACAAGTCCCCTTGACCTAGGGAAAACTGACATAGTTAAACACAAAATAGAACTTGAAAACTCCAAGCCTTTTAAACAACCTTATAGAAAAATCCCTCCAGCAATGTATGAGGAAGTTCGCCAGCACATCAAGGAGATGCTTGATTCAGGGGTCATAAGGGAATCAAATAGCCCTTTTTCTTCCAATTTAGTCTTGGTAAGGAAGCGTGATGGGACTCTGCGCATATGCCTAGATTTTAGGATGTTGAACTCTCGCACTCGCAAAGATGCTTACATGCTTCCTAGGTTTGATGACATAATCGACACTGTCAGTGAGTCCAAATATTTTTCAAAGTTGGACTTAAGATCTAGTTACTGGCAGGTCGAAATAGAGGAAGAAGATAAAAAGAAAACGGCTTTCTCTGTAGGAAACTTAGGTTTCTATGAATGTAGCCGTATGGGCATGGGTTTAACTTATGCTCTAAGTACTTTCCAACGCCTAATGGAAAAATGTATGGGCAAAATGTTGCTCAAAGAAGTGCTTATATTTCTTGACGATATTCTCATTTTTGCGAATACATTTGAGCAACTCGAACGGTTAGAGTCTGTGTTTGCCAGGTTGGCTCAGCACAATTTAAAACTTAAACCTTCCAAATGCGAGCTGTTTAAAACGTCAATTACATACTTGGGTCATGTAATATCGGAGAAAGGTATATCTACAGATCCCGAAAAAACTTTAGCTGTCGACAACTGGCCACCCCCACAAAATGTAAAAGAATTGCGTCAGTTTTTTGGATTTGTTGGGTATTACACACGCTTTGTTAAGAACTATTCAAAGATAGTACAGCCTCTTAATGCTTTATTAATAGGTCATTCAACCAACAAATCTGCTAAGCAATCTAAAGTTAAGAAAAAACCTACCAGTTGGATATGGGGTGAATCTCAGCAGAGAGCTTTTAACACTATAAAACAAAAGTTAATTGAGCCTCCTATTTTAGCATATGCTGATTACTCTCTACCATTTATCCTCCACACTGATGCTAGTAATGTTGGACTAGGTGCTGTTTTATATCAGAAACAAAATGGTGTTGAGAGGGTGATAGCATACGCTAGTCGTGGTTTAAGACCAAGTGAGCGTAATTACCCAGCTCACAAGCTGGAATTTCTAGCTTTAAAATGGGCTATCTGTGACAAATTTCATGATTACCTGTATGGTGACAGTTTTGATGCAGTCACTGATTATAATCCGCTCACATATATCTTGACCAAGGCCAAGCTTGATGCCACTAGTCATCGTTGGGTTGCCTCCCTTGCAACGTATAATTTTACTCTGTCTTATAGACCAGGGAAGATTAATTCTGATGGGGATGGTCTTTCCCGTAAACCCCAGGTCTTTTAAAGCCATATGCGAGTCTGTTTTAGTTTCTATTCCCCTCGCATTATGTGTATCACAAGAATGTATTTCTCATACGGCCACTAAGGAAGCATTAACTGGTGAGCACTTTAACAGTATAAACTGGCAAACTGAGCAGAGTAAAGATAGAACATTACGGAGAGTTGTTGACTTGGTAAGAAGCGGTTTTCGCCCAAGGGAAAAAGGTCTAGCAAGGGAATCGCTAAGTGTCCAAAAGTATCTCAGGGAATGGAATCGTCTTCAATTACACGGAGATATTTTGTACCGTACCGCTTCTTTAGATGGTCACCAAGTCAAGCAACTAGTGCTGCCCGACTCATATCATCAATTAGCTTTAAAGATGATTCATGATGATACAGGTCATCAAGGTAAAGAAAAGACTTTGTGGCTAGCAAAGCAAAGATTTTATTGGCCTGGTTTAGAAAATGATATTAATAACAAAGTGGAAAATTGTGGCAGATGCATAAGGCGTAAGCAGCCAGTTAGACCAGCTGCCGAACTTGTGCCTATTAACACCACCAGGCCCATGGAACTAGTTTGCATAGACTTTCTCTCCCGTGAAAAATCTAAAGGTGAATATGAACATATCCTGGTTATAACTGATCATTTTACCAGATACTCTCAGGCTATACCTTGCCGTAATCAATTGGCTCATACAACAGCCAAGGCATTATTTGAAAATTTCATTTTATTTTATAGTTTTCCTGAGAAACTCCATAGTGATCAGGGTCGCAACTTTGAGAGTAAAGTAATCAAAGAATTATGTAAGTTGGCAAATGTTCAGAAAAGTAGAACTACCCCTTACCACCCCATGGGCAATGGCTCGGCTGAACGCTTTAATCAGACTCTTCTTAAAATGCTAGGTACTCTTGAGGAGGATGAAAAGGACGATTGGAAATCTTATGTTGCGCCTTGAGTGCAAGCGTATAATGCCACTAAAAACGAGGCAACTGGCTATTCTCCCCATTATCTCATGTTTGGCTGGTATCCTCGCCTGTCAGTTGATGCATATTTAGGACTTGATCCTGATAATGATGAGAAAGTTAGTCACGAGACTTACGTAGAAAAGTTGAGAGATCGAATGCGGTATGCGTACGAGTCTACAGCTAAAGAAGCCACTAAGCTTGCTGCTCGTAACAAGTTAAGATATGATAGTAAAGTACGAGATTCTGTTATTGAAGTCGGTGATCGTGTCCTTGTTCGTAAAGTGGGACTTATAGGTAAACAAAAACTGGCTGATAAATGGGATCAACAACCCTATTTGGTTATTCACAAACCAAGTGGTGATATACCCGTTTATAAAGTGCGACCAGAGCTTGGGAAGGGGCCCTCCCGCACTCTCCATCGCAATATGTTATTGCCATTTAATATTATTCCATCAGAGGAAGTGAATTTTACAATTCAATCTAGACATGGCAAGCCAGTTAAAACCCAATCTGTTGTGAATTTAACAGAAGTCTCGGAATCTGAAAGCACAGAATCAGACGAAAAAAGGTCTCAGATTCCCGTTATATCAGACCCCAACGAAGGAAAAATTTTAATTTCACGTCATCGCCAGGCTTAGCAAAAACGAATGATACTGTCAATATATCAGAATCATTAATATCTAACAATTTAGTTGATTTAGATAATACAAGAACTAATATTACTAGTATTGAAATACCTCAAAATAACCGATTAATCAAAGATGAATCTGTTGAGATCAGTACTATTAGAAATGAATATAAAAATGAAATAGAAACTGAAAATAGTGATTATGATTTACGCAGGTCACAACGACCTAGAAAACCACCTGATCGATTTGGTGAGTGGGTAAATCATCATTTGATGTATTTATTATAAATGTAGATTAATCCTTCAAAGTTGAAGCTATGAAAACTTAGTATTATTAGCAGGAAGACTAGTCTCAGACTATGCCAATAATATTCTTTCATTAAAATAAGTTGTTTCATAAATTATAAAAGTTATGAAAAATAAATAACTGAAAATATAGGTGTAATTATGGTACATAAAGGAAACCGAAATTTCGGGAAACATTTCCTTACGAGGGGGAAAATGTAACATAGGGTTAGTTAAGATTAATTTATTAGTAGTTATCTTATTTAGTAATAAATTAATTAATTAAGTTTGTCTTTGTTTTTACTGTGTCGTCTACTGTGACTAGTAACATGTACTAAGTGGGTGTTACGTGTACTTTTATGGGTGAGTGACTTCCGAGTATGGTATTGTCCAGTGTGTGTGTGTATGTTGTTATCCAGGATGAAGGATTTTCCTTACTTTGCACGAGTTACACTGTATGCAGGACCAACGCACTTACTCCTCTATATAAATAATTTTTTTACTTTTCCTTAGTCCACAACTGGCGCCTCATGGTAAATGAAACACATACATAATTTTATATGGGAACATCTGGTAAGAATAATTTTATACATCTGTAAACGTGTAGTTTACATGCAATTTAAATTAAAATTATAAAATAAGGATTTGAAACGTGAATTTACAATCTTAACACTTTATTTCATAGTTGGTCGTGCGACCTGGTCAGTTCCAAGGCCACATCCAAACTGCCAATACTAAAATGTTAAAAGCGCTATGACATCAGAATGTAGATAATGCGTAATTAATCAAAAGTAGCTTAATTGCAGTTAATGTCCGTTTGGCTAATCATTATCAACACTTTTGAGTCTGTGACACATCTGGCTTGTTTACACATTTCCTGTGATAATCCATGGATAAAGATTAAGGTGTGATTAGTCCATTTACGTCTTGTTTAATTAGTGACTTTTTAAAGCTGAATGAAATAATTCCGAAAGAAAGAAAAGATAGAAAGATAGATTACAAGTACTGAACATAAAAATTACATAATTGATATTATTGTAGATGAAAGTCTGACTTGAATTGTTCTCCGTTTATCAAACATTAAAATCTAAAAATCAAAAATATAATATATTATAGAATTTGTTCTAAACATGGTACTTTGTTATCACTTTTAAAAAATAGCAATTTTTGCGCTGTTACAAGTACCTTCCGTCCTGAAAAAACTCTGTCCCCAGAACTTACACAATTATGCATACCAACACATTATAATATTGAAAATTCCAAATTAATTGCGATGTAGTTGTTGAAATGGAAACGAAGTTGGTAGTATTCCGTGTTGTGTCCTAGATAAATTCCAGTTTGATTTATTTCTTCTTCCTCGTGATGATGTTGTACGTGGATCATGTACATTATTCCGAAATTCGAATTCCTTAGCTTTGAATTGACCATTATGTTTGCTTTTAGGTTTGCTTTCTTCTAAATTTGTTTTTCTTTCTAGTTCAGCAATAAGTGTAGCTTGTTTTTCGGACTTTTCCTTAAAAACAGACAGTGAATCCCGGAGTTCCCTAATGGTGTTTTGGTTCCGGAAACCAGTCGATATACATTTGCCGATTTCATTGTTTAGTCCTATTATATGCCTTTTTGCTGACCGCAGTTTCTCTTCTAGTTTATGAACCGGGTTTAATGGAACTACATCCAATACTCCAACAAATGCATCGTCACACAGAGATGAAAATGGCAATTCGACGACACATCTCTTTTGATTTATAAAGTTCGAATATCTTATGCGGTCTCGTTCCTTCTGCTTTTGTGACTTTCGCTTTTTACGTTGTAATTTGTGTCCATATGATCGTATCCGTGGTGGTTTCTATGTGCTACAGGGCTGAGCATTTCTGCAACATCTGGAATAATGCCCGAGAAGTCCACAAGAAAAACAATACGATGTTCTTGTTCTACATTGTAGGAAGTGTTCCGGAAAGCAACATATTCCACATCTATAGCATATTCTTTGGTTGTGAAAATAGTCCAAGCGAGTTCCAAAATGTCTATTCATACTTTTAGTCATTTTGTAGAAAAATAATACAGGTTATTTTTGAGTTTGTAGATAGAGCGTACGCAGGATTTAACCCGATTTATCTCCACCAGATGTAAACGTGTAGTTTACATGCAATTTAAATTAAAATTATAAAATAAGAATTTGAAACGTGAATTTACTATCTTAACGCTTTATTTCATAGTTGGTCGTGCGACCTGGTCAGTTCGAAGGCCACATCCAAACTGCCAATACAAAAATGTTAAAAGCGCTATGACATCAGAATGTAGATAATGCGTAATTAAACAAAAGTAGCTTAATTGCAGTTAATGTCCGTTTGGCTAATCATTGTCAACACTTTTGAGTCTGTGACACATCTGGCTTGTTTACACATTTCCTGTGATAATCCATGGATAAAGATTAAGGTGTGATTAGTCCATTTACGTCTTGTTTAATTAGTGACTTTTTAAAGCTGAATGAAATAATTCCGAAAGAAAGAAAAGATAGAAAGATAGATTACAAGTACTGAACATAAAAATTACATAATTGATATTATTGTAGATGAAAGTCTGACTTGAATTGTTCTCCGTTTATCAAAAATTAAAAAACTAAAAATAATAAATATAATATATTATAGAATTTGTTCTAAACATGGTACTTTGTTATCACTTTTAAAAAATAGCAATTTTTGCGCTTTTACACATGTATTGAATTTCTAATATTGAGTTTTCTGAAAATTTCGGTCGCTTTTGTCATTTCGAAATTATTCTTTATATCTTCATCTTGTTAGTATTGTATATTTGTATTTGTATTTGTTTTAGACTTCGTCCTTCGTCTCAATAAAATAGATATATACGAAACCACGATGTGTTACATGTTTTACAAGCCCTGGTTAAATATATATATATATATATATATAGTGCTTTTTTTGTCGGGTAAAGAAAATAAAGAAAGGGAAAAAGGAAAATTTGTGGGGAAATGGAGGCAACTTACGTTTCACTAAATAAAATTAATTGTTTTTGGGTGTTAGTCATCGCAATTAAACAATTTTAGTTTAATTTAATTTTTCTTAAAAATCTGCATTATCCTTAGTAATCTGCAAGTTTGTCAACACTTGAGAAACATTCCACAGTGCACTTTTTTTTAATAATATTTAACGATTTCAAATTAGTTAAAGTTTAATATTTCAGTTAAGTGTTTACTTTGTGCTGTCATAAAATATGCCATTCTGCAGAATTTTCAGAAGTCCTAATTTCGGAAATTTATTTTACCTTTATTTAAAACTAAGGTCTATTCCCTCATGCAAAGCATTCCTTAGCTGGATTTTGATTCATATCATTTTGAAACTTTGGATTTAATAATTTTCAAATGTTTGGAATATCTTTTTTATCTATCAAACTTTCCGGCCCCTATTGTCGCTGATGAGGAATGGTTTTCCGAAATGTGCACATTACGGACATCAAATATTAAACGGGTATTTGTATTAAACATTTACTTCAAAACTTATACATTATATTATAATTTATTATAATGATAATTTTTACTCTTTAAATACTTAAACCTATATTTTAATTTTAACACTAATAAAATGTTTAATCTTTATGCCCTTTGAACTGAAATCAGACAACATACATGTATATGACTAATTACTCAGCAAACGTAATCCACTGTTTAATTTTGTGTTATCATACAAAAGGAGGGAATGTTGATTTAGCGACTCTTAAAATAAGCGTTTTGTGAAATTGTATGATTAATGAATTATACCTAACTGTTTTTTGGGTGCAGAAGAACCCAATTCAATTTTTAGGACAGAATCAAATTGATGCGACGTAACGATCTTAAATGTATGAACTAGATAGAAATAAATTGAAAAAATGATAAATTGTAGTTTGACAGATATTATCTAAGTTAAAAAAAGAAATTAAACAAATTCATATATATTACTATATTTATTACCAAGAGTAAGTATTTACTGTTAAAATTATTTTAGATAAATAGGAAATCAATTGTTTTGATTAATGTTTGTCGTATGTTGTAAGCAAAAAGTGATAAGCCTTATATAAATTAGACGACTCGGGGAATGCATAAAATAGAATAAAAATAAGAAGGTACTGCTTACAACATTTGAAAAGTTGATTTATTCTTGATTTGTATGAGATTTAAAGTTAAATTAGAAATGAAAGTATCATGCGGACAATATTAACGGAGCAACAATACAAAATCAAACACACCGATCCAAAATCAAAGTAAAAAAAATAAGAATTAGCTGCTTCAGTTAAACAGGTGAAATGCCACCAGGAAAGGAACCAGCTTAGGAACGGTAGCATCCTGTCTAACTAACTACATCAGTCATATGCGATATAAAATTTTGAAATGAAAGAAAACTTAGCTCTGGTACGTCAAATGTTTCCAGGATAGGTTGGATACAGCAACGTAATACTTATCAACAATTATAATTTTAATAACCATTAAGAAGATTTAAATAACTTATTATAATCAATGGTCTGTTTAAAAGTCCTATGAATATGAAGGTGAAAATATGTGTCTGAAATGTTTATAGTGTTACCTGTCTAAAACTCTAGGTAACTTTGCCATCGCTATGTGGTTTAATCTTACATTTCTAAATATATATATATATATATATATATATATATATATATATATATATATATATATATATATATATATATATATATGTTATATACGTTTACATGTGGTCTTTATACAGAAGTTTGTTTCAATAAATTTTAAATACGTGCACCGGAACAATAGTCTTTATAGACAGCTGTTCTATATATATATACGTTAACATGTGTTTATTTTGAAAATAAGATGTTGCTAAATATTTTCAATATAAAATATAAAAAATGCATAGAAAAGTTTTGAACAAACGGTAAAAGGTCAATCAAATACAAAAAAACCAGCCAATGTCCATATTACAATCCTAAAAGTCGAATAAAAACTTTAAAAGCTCGATTATTCAGTTAAAAACGTGAACATCCACCAGGAAGTGAGGCAAGGTGTTCCCTGAGTGTTGCATCTCCTGCCTAGCTAGCTCCACTAGCCACTTGCAAAATCAAATTTAAGAATGAAATAAACACGGAACTATGGAGCGTCGAATATATTCAGAATGGGTTTAGATACAGCGATAATGCAATATAGATTAGTTTATTAAGACAGATTGTTCACGGAAAAAAGGCAAAAACACTGAGAGAAAATTGCGTAATCAAAAACTATTATCATTATCTAAATATATTTCAAAAAAAATTAGTGAATTTGCAAGTACATGTTTTCAATTAGTACGACCAGAACATTTTTTGGTTAGTGGCAACCTGCTTAAAACTATTATAAAGGTCCAGTCAAGAAATGCTAGTCAATAGGAACTGTTTCCCGTTAAACGTACTTGAATACTTGTTTACAATTATAAAAATTCAGTTAATGAAACCTTTAATCGAACTGGCACATGGTCTTTTAGAAACAAAAACTATTATTTAGTGAAGGTCTAAGAATAATTATATAATAATCTATTCCCAAGACAGTCAAATGTTAATATATATGTATAAGTAATTTGACCTTTTTATCTATTGTCAAAGTATACATTAGCGTATATTCGGTGACAACTAAATCAAATGTACATCGTTAGTAAATCAATTTACGTAATTCTAAAAGCAATTTCTTGTTATTTTAAAACTTTCCTAAGCTCCCGTGTCTTTACTAATGTAAGATGTAGACTTACATGGTCTAGTATTTAGGCTTCTCCAGACGCCAAAACAATAACTTTTGATATATTATGTTGACATTTGAAATCCAAATATATGAGGTCCAAATAATTCTTAAAGAGTTTTGAGATATAGTCTTACATTGTATAGTATTCAGGCTTCCCAAGACGCCAAAATAATAGCATTTGATATACTAACTTGACATTTGAAATCCAAATGTATGCCATCCAAACAATTCTTAATAAATTGTAAAATTTAGACTTAGAGGGTATCGTTTTCAGTTTTCCCCAGGCGCCAGAACAATAGATTTTGACATACAAACTTGATATTTAAAAGTTAAAAGTATGCATTTTAAATATCATTCTTAATAAATTGTTTTCTTACATAAAGGATTAAGATCAGCCAATTCTGAGTAATTAGCATAATTTAATTCTCTTTGTTTTTTACATGAACTGACAATCCGAGCCAAAACTTGTTTTACAACAAGGAATAATGGGTTTTTTTTTAAATTAGGTGTCCTTCACAAAAAAATTAGCGGAAATAGCTGAAAAAAATGCTGTTGTTACTTTGAACATCAACTCATCCCTTCATGAGAACACCAGCTCTTGAATAACGTCTTTTCAACCTACATGTATTTTGCTATATTATGATCGGTAGTTCATAGTCATGATTTAATACTTAGTATTTCCTATGTGTGTTTTAATTGTTCTGACATGTGGTGATCCTATGCTTTATGCGTTTTGGAAAAGGCTGAACAATTCTCAATGGAATTCAGCTCTATAAATGTGTCGAAAACTTAACAATTTAGTCCTTATATATAACTAATGAACAAAATAAAGGTGTCAAAGTTTCTATTTGACTTAACAGTGTTGTCTGTGATACATTGAAGTGTATAAACGCTAGCCAAATGTAATTAGAAGGAGTCGCACCAGTTTTAATGGTTTAGACGTTACACCATTACTTCTACACCTAGACGACTCTACAGAGAATTTAAATACTGTGATTATAATTCAAACGTCATACGAGGTGCCATCGACGGTTGAGTTTTATAGATCTATGCAGAACTGGAATTTATCTTTAAGAGATTAGTTAAATTCAGTGGTATGAATCTAAATAAACTTTCACCGTCTTAAGTGTTAATTGGCGTCTCTTATATTGAAGAAATGTTTTATTTACCTTTCAAGTATGAGTTAAGTTTAAATTTGAATTACCCTAGTACCCTGCCAATTTTATCAACAATTGGGTTACTTTTTATCAGCCGCATTGACCTAGTCTTGTTTCAGCACTAAGGAAATGTATGGTTTTGGTTGTAATCGGTTATCATTATGATTTGGTTTTTATCACATACATATACCTAATTTAAAGTTTTGTGCGCATCAGAATAAGAAGTTAAACGTTTAATTAAACATTTGCTTTGAATTGTCAAAATAACATTCTTTATTGTTTGCATTTATCTCGGCCTTATCCTTGGAAATTTAATACCTCCAACGTTACGTGATGTCTATTACATCTTAAACTTTACCACATGGGGTTTTGATTTCTGCAATTTTCTTACAAACTATTAAATATATAGAGATATACCAACGCTTGCGTTAATATTTGTCAAATCGTATACTAGACGCATAGCACTTAACAAATTATTTCGAGGAACAAACATGAGGGAAAAACAAGTAAACTATAGTACTTTATCTATTCTCTTAATAAGATTTAGTCATGGTATATGAGTAAAACAGGTATATACAATTAACATCATGTTAACAATATACTAACATTTTTCTTGCATCAAATTTACTGATAAATGTCATGGCATAAAAGCGATATCGGTGAAGCATACTGGATTAAAAAACACTAAAGGGATATGATAGAATACAGATAAACTTTCCTGGTCAAATTAAATACGTTTATCGCACATATTCCATATATATATATATATGGAAAAGTCTCGTCTAGACTTGTAATATAATATTCAAAGACATATTTGCCAAATCTTGTAGAAAACGTTGTCCTGGATAATGTTTCGTTTTGATTTCCTATGGGTTTCTTCTTATTTGGTGTAATACAATGTACGTAATAAGTCAACATTGAGGTTTAAATACTAGAAGGTAGTTATCCAAAATTGATATCAGTTTGTTTTCATTTAGATTTAAGAAGCAAGTAACAAATTAATATCACTTAATTTTTTTTTAATTATTAATTGTATCTCCTATTTGGAGAATATGTTAACGTCATCGATTCTTAGAAATAACAGATACTACTGATTTTTTTTTCATTTTCTATGCAGCAATATACCTGTTGTCTCTGTGTGTATATAGTGCAATTTTCACGATCGAAGCGATATGGTAGAGTTTCCTTCCACTATAGGAGCTTTATAAAACGAAACAAACTGAAAACAAATAAATAATTGTTTCAATTTATACTCTACATGTTGCGGATTCCGCTAGCTAAATAGGAGGTGCTCACTCTTTTCGAAGCCCCCGTCTGCCAAGTGGAAGATGACTTGTTTCACTTAACTTGCCGTTTTATTGGTTTAAATAAATTGTAATTTGAACCTTGGTCGGTGTGATAGATTACTGTATTAAGACAGTATATATATTGGTTTTTATTTCCTTACATTTGTCCATTAAATAACATTTATTTTGTGTTTGGTTTGATTTTGCAAACATAGAATAAAATGAAATGAGATAAATGCGATTGGCACAGATTATGAAAACTTTAACGTTTGAATTTTATTACGTTAACCATTTGCATTTTGATAATCCTTTCCAAATGGATATCACCTGCGTATGAATGGTCATCATTTCTTGTTAGCTGCATTCTTCAGATTCCTTAATGTGCATTTAACAAAGTCAACCTCCATTATATTTTCTGAGCTATATTTATAAATCTATGCTTTGTTTTATATATTACACGGTTTTCAAGTGGTCGTCGAAGGCTGTTTTAATAAATATACGGTTACTTACATTAAACAGTTTGCGAGATTTTAAAGGGGTAATATTGTCATGGTTGACCTAGGTAATTTACGCAGGTTGCTGTCTACATTTGGAAATCAGTTGGTCTATTAGTTTTTTCCATTTTGATTTGCTTTTTATCATATGTTGTATCGTTCCATATTCCTGGTTGTGTTGGTTGTTGTTAAATGCAGCTGCAATTTATTTTTACTGTAAAAATGTTGCCTAATCAACATTCACCCACTCCATGACGATATGTAAATCAATTCCGTAATTATTAATAATAGTAAAAACTTTTTTAACATTCTTTCATTCCTTTTTGTTGGAGGCTATTCTTCCATAGCTAATCAATCAATATGAATTTCATTTCCTTCGAACTCTGTTTATAAAGCTTCTAGCTATTTTCCTCTTTTCGAAAAAAAACTTTGTAGGAATAAAGGAAAAACGATTTCCTTGATAATTCATCATCCTGACTGTGATCAAGTAAGTTGACAGTTAAAAACAAAACAGTTTGATTAAAATAATCTTTAAAAATGTAGATGGATAGCTTAAATTTTATAATGCCGGTATTAAATTTTACAAAACTAGCCACATGTATTTGATTGACACTGCAATCAAATTCAAGAAATACCTGAAGAGTTATGAAAAACGGTCAAAGTACCCTCTGGATGAAGAAAACAAAAACTTATCACATGCGAGTTAATACCCTGATTTTTGTTTTATTCTTTTGATAACGTACCCTCTGGATGAAGAAAACAAAAACTTATCACATGCCAGTTAATACCGATTTTTGTTTTATTCTTTTTATAACGTACCCTCTGGATGAAGAGAACAAAAACTTATCACATGCCAGTTAATACCGATTTTTGTTTTATTCTTTTTATAACGTACCCTCTAGATGAAGAGAACAAAAACTTATCACATGCCAGTTAATACCGATTTTTGTTTTATTCTTTTTATAACGTACCCTCTGGATGAAGAAAACAAAAACTTATCACATGCGAGTTAATACCGATTTTTGTTTTAATTTTTTTATAACGTACCCTCTGGATGAAGAGAACAAAAACTTATCACATGCCAGTTAATACCGATTTTTGTTTTATTCTTTTTACAATAATTATATTTGTTTTGTTTTTAACGTGCATTTGAAGACATAATTTGGATCTGTGGCTTATTCTAAAATTGTAACCGTTACCTTTGATCTGATTAGTTTACCAAATTTATGTTTTTCAGCCATTTAGCACTTGATACAGCATGACATCTTGTTTATATTCTACAAATTGCTTTATTAGCCTGAGATAAAACGATTGTCTAAAAGGTGTAAAGATGAAATTGATATTCCGACATAATGTGTGCAATTCTATTAGTACCAGACGTTTTCAACACAATGGTGAAAAATGAATCAATTTTGTCTACAAAGTTGAGCATTACATCACGACAGTTTGTAAGTCAAAATAAATAACATGCAAACAATACTTAAAAATACTATACAAGTGTAATAGAAATGACTGCTCTTATAATTCTAATGACAAAGAAGTGTTATGTTATTTAGAACCTTATTTCTTGCATTGCGAGAGAGAGAGTTTGAGAGAGTAAATTTGTGAACGTCTGATTTTGTAACATTCCTAAATAACAATAACAATATATCAATGGGATACATTGAAAAAAAAGAATATATATATATATATATATATATATATATATATATATATATATATATATATATATATATATATATATATATATATATATATATTACATTGAAATTTAATATTAATTAAATGTGTTTTCTTTTTATTGTTTCTTCAATAATGTTTATAGATTTTTATATAAGTTCATGGTTTTGTATTGACTGTTGCTTGATTAAAGAAAGTCAAGTTTTTTTTTTCTTTTATAGATGTATTCTTGCTTTGATTTAATATAAGTTATGTTTTTTATCTAATACACATCTACTAATATCATAATTAACTGGTTTTATTTAAACAACATTGTACCTTCAGTGTAATTTGCATAACCTGAATACATAACACTGGTAATTTTAAAATGGGATAAGTGTTTAAATCGGCCAAATATATTTCTAAATAAATACAAGATTGTTCTTGCTCTACATTTACTTTCATTGATTTATGAACATCTGGTTGTTCTGATCTGCGGTGTCAATCTTTTAAATTTGTCAAAATAGTTTTGTACCTTTGGCCTAGTATAACCCTAGTATGGTTTATGTCCATAAGCAAGTCCTAATGTTAGTGGAATTTTTTATTTGTTCAAAGAGAAATAACTCTAAAAGTTTAGTACATGTATTTACAAATGTTCTGCAAGTTTTGGGCATATTCTTTGGTCAAAAACACCCAGATCAATTTCATTAAGTGTTTTAATGAAACATTATTAACCTGAAATCCTGTATAAACTTAAGTAGTGTTCTTAGCCAACTTACGTTTTACCTGCATTTCATTATTGCTATGAACGTAGTGTATAGATGAAACTCTGGTAGTGTCTACATGAACATTATTCAACACATGTAAATGTAGACAGCTCCTTTTATATATATCTAGGGTTCTTTAAGGCGTTTTAGTTTATATATATTACATAGTGCTCATATTGAATTTCTATTATATCAACCAAGATGTCATATTTGTGTCAAAGCCAAATGTCATAAAAAAACGTTTAGCTATAATTTTGTTAAATAACATTAGTACAAACAGAACTATTTATTTAAAACAAAGTGCTACACATGTACTTAATGCTGTAAACTGGAATATCTGTTGTTCAATATGTACATGTATATTGATATTGGGATTTGATTCAAACCAAGATTGATTTATTTGTATTTAGATGGCACCATGCAGAGGACATTGGTTTCTATTATTGGGTATAATCTAAGACCCCCTTGTAGTCATCAACAGCAGTCAGGAATCTACGCATTACTCAAAAATCTTTTTAAGCAGAAAGGACTTGTTACACATTCATAATATCATTATTGTTAAACATAATACCTTAACAGTCAAACCTTTGCTAAATGTAATTTTTAACAGGTAACTTGTAACTAAAACACAGTGAAAAAGTAATCTATTATTTTAATTTGAATAAAAGAACACCTTTATGCAGACTTATTGTTACACTATGTCTTTTAAATGATGCTTATACAAGCTTGTACTTTTATAAAACTAGGCTAAAAATCAATGTTTCATTTTTAAATTTTTTTTGAAAGCCGATCCTCATGATTGTTTCCTTAAGTACAAAATATTAATACATGTAGTTCTGTAATATTTTTCAATGAACTTCAACTCGAATCAAAAACTGATTAAATCTATGATATAGCAAAATATATTCTAGGATAGTGCAACTCAAATGTAAGCATACACTATATAGTTAATGTCAATCCTTGCGTCACATGATATTTACATCCTATCACACGTATTAAAACACAATTTGAATTTGATCTATGAATGCACTGTCATGGTCTGCCAAACATATTTTCAAGATATTTCACCCATCCTAAAATGTTCCTTTGACCAACAGGAGGCTAAAACAGAAAGAAAAAAATTAATTAAAAATTATGAGAAAATGATTATGTATGTAAGTTACCTATTATTAATATGAAATACATTTTGGAAGATTTCTGATTTTTTTAAAAAAATTGTAAAGCACAATCAAAATTAAGCACAATGTTAATTCTATATTTAAACTACACACTGGCACACAGTCATGAGTTGGTGCATTTCTATTATTGAAGCTATATCCAAAAGTTTTATGAAAGTGAATATAATGTCTGATCACACTTTTGACTTTTAAAAAAAACTTTTTATTTATTATGAAGTCTGTTGATTTGATGGTCTGTTATTGGTGGTATTCTTAATTAACTCAATTGTTCCTTGCTTCAACTCTCATGATAGACTATAAATCAAGTAAATGCTGCAAGCAAAATCCATAAATTAAGATTCCCCATCAGGAGACATTTTTTGTGATTTCATCAATAAAATATGCCTATCCTATCATTGTTGATATATTCCAACAAGCTTTTTTATACTTCTAAAAAACGCTTGGAGAGTTACTCCTGACAAGAATTCCTCAATGGAAATTTCAAAGGTTCATAACTCTAAGAAAAGCAAGCAAACCAATATGGTCAATAGTATGTGCATTTCTTATCACTGTTGAAGCTTTACATGAATTTTTTCAAAAATCTAAACAAAAATTTTGGAGAATTATTCAGGACAAGTCATAATAGACTGGTTATATGTCGATTGATGGTCAATCTTCTGAATGTAATAAAACTGTTTTGCATGCAAGTATGGAATTACAACAAGCAAATTTTATAAAGTGTAAATAATAATAATAGTAATAGGTTATTTTAACACCCAACATGGAATCTCTTTGATAAAGATCAACAGCCTTAACCTAAATGATTAGCTGGTCATTGCTTCCTTCTGGTAAATGATGGGATTTTTTTTAAATAAACAACTGATGTATGGAACCATGAAACAAATGGAGTACACATGTCTACTGGTATTTAATTATTAATGATAATCTACTATCAGTCCATAATTGTTTGTCATATGCATATTTCGAGAACAAAACTCCATATTTAAACAAAATCATTTAAAAATATAAAAAACCCATGAAAATTTACTGACCTAACTGGGAAAAATAACCAGACTTATTGATAAAGTTCCTTTAATTCTGTGCATATAATAATTTTTTAATGTTTTCAACAAGATAACAAATTAAGTTTGTCCAAAAAATCTCTTATGCACCTTCCGAGTCTACCATACAAGATATGTTGTCATGATTTGAATATTCATGTTGATCACCCCTTGAAATATCCGAACAACAATGAACACCCAATCAATAACTTATGGCTCTTTCCTACATTTTTCTAATTGAAAAAAAAACTATTTAAACTATATCAATTTTTTTCTCATATTTCCTTTAAATCAAACACTTTGTAGTAAAGAAACGTGATTTGCATGTTAATTCATTTGACCTTTATTAACCTTAAAATACTGGGTAACCTGATGTAATCTTGCGTGAGGCCCAGTTGGATTATTGAAGTCACAAAATTTCGGCTTTTTTCCAAAATCTGCTCTAAGAACAGAAAAAATCAGAGAAGATTTTTTAATTCAAAAATAGAATTTGGTTAGGTCAATGTTTTTTTAATTCAATCTTACTGTTATTTTTATGAGGAAAGTTTTAAATAAAAGAAATATTTACAAAAAAACGTGTTACAAACAATTATGGACTAATAGCAATTATAAATCTTTATTACTGCACACAATCACTGACAGTTGTATACAGATGGATAGCAATACTTAGGTATTGACAAACTTCACAATAAATCCAAGTTTTCCACTTTAAAGAATTCACTTTAACTTAAATGTGCATTTTATGATGAAACTGTATTTGACATTATATTCATAACATAAAACTTTCTGATTTGCATGAACTGTATTGATATGAAAAAATATATAAATAATAATAATAATAATAAATTTAAAAATTATAACAATAAATAATTAAGTGACTAAATAAACTGAAGTGATCATAAATAAATGCTGTTGTTCTAGTCTGTTAAGTGCTGTAATAAAATTAGTCAAAATGAATATTTTAACAATACATGTACATGTATATTTTCTTCGATGCTTTGTAAAATCTTATTTCACAAGATGCAAATAATATTAAGAGAAGAATACAAACATGTATCATAAGCTTTATTTAGCTTTTAAAATCGACATGTTGAATACTACAAAGAATATAAAAGACATCATTTATGTAAACATGAAACATGACAACATAAAACAAATAGCATAGCAAAGAGGAAACACAAGGCCCTTGGGCCTTAACGCTCACCTGAGGATATGGCCAAAATCATTTGCAAAAATACATACAATATTCTTATATACATGTCTATACAAAAAGTAAATAGTTTTCAAGATAATTAACAATTTCAGTCTTTTTATGCACCTATGACCTTGACCTTTGAACACATGAACTTGAGCCATAATATATCAAAATGATGATCATGTCAATACAAACAATACTCTAATATATATGCCTATACAAAAAGTTAATAGTTTTCAAGATAATTAACAATTTGAGTCTTCTTGTGCATCTATGACCTTGGCCTTCAAACATAAGACCTTGAATCATACATCAGAATGATCGCCATATCAATTCCTACAATATTCTAATATACATGCCTATACAAAACGTTAATAGTTTCCAAGATAAATAACAATTTCAGTCTTCTTATGCAGCTATGACCTTGACCTTTGAACCTATGATCTTGAGCAATAAATCAAAATGATCATCATGTCAATACCTATAATATTCTAATATATATGTCTATGCAAAAAGTTCATAGTTTTCAAGCTAATGCACAATTTTCGTTTTTATGAGCAAAAAATAACATTTCAGGGGCAACAACTCCTACATGCATTATCATATAGTTACGAAACTTTGTCATGCTGAACATTTCAACAATGTTTTGATATTATATATCTCTTAAAATTTTGAAGAAAATCACCTAAAACTGCATAAATCACAAACTAGGTCATGACCTTGAACTTTGACCTTGATCCCATTTTGAAGGTTATTTCAAGAAAAAGTCAAAACTGAAAACCCCATGTCAATATCTGTTCAAATAGACAAGTTATAACAATTTGAAGCCATATTACGAAATTTTTAAAATTAAACACAAAAACGGGTAACCCATTTTTTGACCAAATTTTAGGAAATGAATAAACTATAGGCTTAAGACCCTAGAGAAGCCAAATATCACATCAGAGTTTTTTCTCCCATCACTGTTTCAGAGAAGAAGATTTTTATAGATTTTTGCACCCCTAGGTCACCATGACCTAGTTTTGATAGCCATGGCAATGCCATAAACTAATCTGAATTGCACTGATCCAGACATGCTTCTGGCCAAGTCTCATTGAAATATGTCCAGTACTTTCAGAGGAGAAGTCGAAAATGTGTGTTAACGATGCATACACGAAAGCACACGCACTGTGCTATGCCATAAGCTCACATGACCTTTGGTCAGGTGAGCTAAAAATGCAGAAAAAAGAGCAAAAAAAGTATATTAGTTAATAAAATAGAATGAATAATACAACTAAAATGAAAAGGGTAAACAAACAAAGGCCCATTGGCCTTAACGCTCACCTGAGGATATGTCCAATATTGCTTGCAAAGTGCAATAGACAATATATTAAGTACAGAAACTTTTGAATTTCTGAAGTTAAGAATCCCAACAAAACTTAATCAGAAATATATACACTCACATTTTGTTTATTAGTAGCTTATATAATATGAATGAATGAACTGTAGTGCAATGAATAATTTCTAAATCATTAATCAATTTCATTATACTTATGCCGCTATGTCCTTGACCTTTGAATATATATAACCTCAAACCATACATGATTGTCATGTCAATTCTAATACACATGCCAATGCATAAAATAAATAGCTTTCAATATAATTTATAATTTTAGTATTCCTACATGAATGTTTACATGATTTTGACCTTTGAACAGATGACCTTGAACCATATATCAAAATGATCATCATGTCAAAACCTACAATATTCTAATATACATGCCTATACAAAAAGTTAATAGTTTTCAAGATCATTAGTAATTTAAGTAATCTTCTGCAGCTGTGACCTTGACCTTTGAACATATCACCTTGAACCATATATCAAAATGATCGCCATGTCAAAACCTACAATATTCTAATATACATGCCTATACAAAAAGTTATAGTTTTCAAAGATACCGGTAATAAGCAATTTCAGTCTTCTTTTGCATAACATATGACCTTGTATTATATATCAAAATGATTGTAATGTCAATACCTACAATATTCTAATATACATGCCTATACAAAAAGTTAATAGTTTTTGAGATCATTAGTAATATAAGTCTTCTTTTGCAGCTGCAACCTTGACCTTTCAACATATGATCTTGAACCATATATCAAAATGAGTATTGTCGCAATACCTACAATATTCTAATATACATGCCTACACAAAAAGTTATACAGTAAAACCTCGTTATAACGCCAACATTTATCCATTAATATTTTGGCGTTATAACGAGTTTGGCGATAAACTGAGAAAGACAGAAACTGGAAGTTGACATGTGTACTTTTTGTGGTTAGAGTCGGATACGTATGTTAAAATCGAAATTGGAGATGGCTAGATTAAATCGTTTTCATTGGTAGACTCACATGATTTAAAGAATCATTTTATTGATTTATTATATTCTGGGCTCAAGCATTAGTAAACACAACTTCAATGCCTTTTCAGAATACATAGCACTCCCGTGTCATTTTCTTGGAGTACCTCCGTCACCATCATGGCCTTTTTGCTAGCCAAATTATCACCAACAGTTCTTTGTTTTACTACAATTCCCCATAACGTAAAAGAATAATCAGCAGTTTCTAGCTGTGTAATTTTAGCACGTTTTCGTAATATTTTATAATATACTTTTTCTGTTTGATATTCAACAAAATTCCTTTTTCGTTTGGGTGTCGACGTTTTGTTTATACATTAAATATAATCAACAAACAAAAACAAAGATCAGCTGAGTATTTTTTATTTATAAAAGAAACACAATTCAGTAATTGCTATTTTTTATATTATTGGGAAGCCATACATACATGTAGTTATATACACATGAATGAGTCTCTGACTGTCCAACTGTGTGTCTACTTTAAATAAAATCAGTCATGTGTGGCCATGTTAATTGGCGATAATATCGAGGTTACAATAACGGTAAAATGATCATTGGTTATAAGGTAAGGGTGGCGGTTGGCGATAAGCGAATTTGGCATTAAAACAGGTTTTTTTTACATCATGGAAAACAGGTCTAGATGATACTTTGGCGATAAGTGAGTTTGGCGATAAATCGGGTGGTGATAGATCGGGTTTTACTGTAGTTTTCAAAGATAATTAGCAATTTAAATCTTCTTTTGCAGCTGTGACCTTGACCTTTAAACATATGACCTTGTACCGTATATCAAAATGATTGTCATGTCAATACCTACAATATTCTAATATACATGCCTATACAAAAAGTTAATAGTTTTCAAGATCATTAGTAATTTAAGTCTTCTTTTGCAGCAGTGACCTTGACCTTTCAACATATGATCTTGAACCATATATCAAAATGATCGTTGTCACAGTACCTACAATATTCTCATATACATGCCTATACCAAAAATTTAATAAATAGTTTTTAAGATAATAAGCAATTTAAGTCTTCTTTTGCAGCTGTGACCTTGACCTTTCAACGTATGACCTTGTACCATATATCACAAAGAATGTCATGTCAATACCTACAATATTTTATATACATGCCTATACAAAAAGTTAATAGTTTTAAAGATCATAAGTAATTTAAGTTTTCTTTTGCAGCTGTAACCTTGACCTTTCAATGTATGACCTTGTACCATATATCAAAATGATTGTCATGTCAATACCTACAATATTCTAATATACATGCCTATACAAAAAGTTAATAGTTTTCAAGATCATTAGTAATTTAAATCTTTTTTTGCAGCTGTGACCTTGACCTTGTATCATATATCAAAATGATCACTGTCACAATACCTACAATATTCTCATATACATGCCTATACAAAAAGCTAATAAATAGTTTTCAAGATAATTAGCAATTTAAGTCTTCTTTGGTAGCTGTGACCTTGACCTTTCAACATATGACCTTGATCCATATATCAAAATGATCGTTGTCACAACACCTACAATATTCTAATATACATGCTTATACAAAAAGTTAATAGTTTTCAAGATAATTAGCAATTTATGTCTTCTTTTGCAGCTGTGACCTTGACCTTTCAACATATGACCTTAAACCATATATCAAAATGATCGTTGTTGCAATAGCTACAACATTCTAATATACATGCCTATACAAAAAGTTAATAGTTTTCAAAATATACTGACAAATACATAATTTTAAGCAATTTCCCCACTCAGTACCTTACCATTTCCCCATTTTGAGCCCCATGGCTACCATTTGTGCAAATCTGAAACTACATGACCTAAGGATGTTATAAATGAAATAACTAAGGTAAATTTCTTGTAGTTTCAGAGGAAAAGATTTTTAAAGTTTTTCACAATTTCCCCCTTATGGGGCCCCAAATGGACATAACTCCTTCATTTGTGTAAATCTGAAAGGGCTTCACCAAGGCATGATGGTTACCAAGTTTCATTAAATATGGCCTAGTGGTTTTTGAGGAGAAGATTAAAATGTAAAAAATTTTATGCACGACGGATGAAGATGGATAGCAATAGCTCATTTGATCTTTCAGCTTAGGTGGGCTAAACATTTAATAAAATGAAAAAAAAAAAAAAAGCAATTTAAATCAGGCTAACAATCCAACATACTTGTTTTTTGTTTATGACGATGCTTAAAAGTCAGCCTAAATCACTTATTGTCACCTATCTGTAAGCACAGGCAATTGTTATACATGTATGTCACTATTTAACAAAAATAGAAGTAAAAGCTATTTACAATATACTGCCATCAATACTCCATATTCATCCTTTATTATTATTATTTTTTTTTAATTTTGGTATCAAGTTTAACATTTCATGTCCTAAAAACTACATGTTACAATTAATGACACTAAGCTTGATTCGATTGTCAGGGTTTTAACATTTAGAAATCCAACTCTTCTATGTTTCCGATATTGCAGAATATATTGCCAAAATATTACTACAAAATGACAGCAGAATTTATTGCAGAACTACAGTGTATATGCATGTCTATGCTGAAAAGCATTTCATAAACAATGTTTATAGGATTATGTAGAGGCTAAGTGGACTTTGTTTTGTCCCAATAATAGGTAGTCAATACATAATGACTATGATAACTTACATTTAAATCTTCTGTATTCACATCATTGGGTAATCCTTGTGCATTTACTAGAGTTACATCCCCTGAAGATGGATATGTTTTTGGCATTTGTAATGTACATATAATTGAGCCACCTCTTCCAACAAGTACTCGTACCATCCCTTCTTCCTGCATCCAATCAACTGCATGACTGAAAAGTAATTCAATATTTGTATTTAAGTTGTAAAGGAAAGGACAGACAGATGACCGTGTTGTTGCCCTTGGGTAGACCCTAGAGGGTAGAAGGAAAAGAGGCCACCCTAAAACAACTTGGCGTCAGATGGTTGAAGTCGAAGGAACAGTGCAGGCTGGAACTCCTGGTGCAACACATCGTGCAGCCTCAGACCAACCAACATGGATGAAAGATGTCAAAGCCTTGTGTTAGTAAAAGAATTAATATACAAGTTGTAAAACTGACCATCATAAGTTTTGGCCTTGTTATGTCAGTGTATATTCTGGTTAAAATGAAATGAGGCAGCTTAGAATAACATACTTCATTACCAAATCTTCTGTCAGTAACAATCTATTGGTATATTTAAGAAATACATGTACATATATGTATATGGTAAAATATCTTGCTCAAGGACAAATCAGGATTCCCGTCTTTTAGGCACAATCTTGAAACTCTTACATTGTGATTCTGTGGGCTTATGCAATCTTCCAACTGTTTCACTGAATTATGATTTGAAGTTCAGCAATGTTGTTTTACACCACAAAGTTCAAAGAAGATGGAGGAGAGCTCAGAGAACCAAACCTATTTGGTGAAGGAATTGAATGTTTGCTATTCTTTTTTTAAAAAAAATTTCCCATATAGATGCTAATGGTGTTGAAAATTGACATAATTGGCAAAGTGGCCACATTTTGTTTACATCTTAAACAATTATGCCATCTACTGACGAAATAACATGGTGTCATATACAAAATTTGCACAGCAAAATTGTAAATATGTTTTTTTTTTGTTTTACTTATAGAATTAAAATCTTTGTTGGCAAAACAAGAGTAACTGTATTTTAAACTTACTGTTCAGCTACAATTTTCATTTCTGATGCAAGAGGGAAATGTGTCAGCCATCTTTGTTTTAGTTTCTGTACTAGTAATGGAACATCATTAAACTTGATAGCAGTTTTTATTATATCATCTACTTCAAAAGAATCTGTATTGACCTGAAATATAAATGAAAATAAAAAACAAATGATGATACCACATAAAACAGAAAGTCAATAATGTTTTAACCTATCAATTGTGTTATTGGGGTTAACCTCCTTATTGAAATTTCACATGATAGCAGCTCGCTCTGCAAATGGAAGGTCGTGGGTTCGAACTCCGGCGGGGTCTGACTCAAGACTTGAAAGTGGGTAGTGACAGTTCTTTCGCCAAGCACTCAGCATTACGAAATGAAAGCCACGGTTCTTTCAGATGGGAACTTAAAATAAACGAGGTCCTGTGTCATGGCAGGCATGGCACGATAAAGAACCCTGCTGTATAATGCCATCAGCACAACGCACAGGCAAAATTTCTGCACTTTCGCCTATAGCTGGCGACGTCTCGAAATAAGAGTAATATTCTTGACTGGGACGTTAAACACCATTACTCAACTCAACTCCATATGATAGCCTCTATGTGAATTCATGCAAGCATAAATCTTATTCAAATTCAAAATCCAATGAAAAACTCCTGTCTGTTTAAATAACTGAAATAAAATGACATACATGTATTTACAGTTACATTTAAATAGAGGACAAATCAAGATGTAAATGCAGGTGGATCTCTTTTGTTCACAGCAAATCTGTTGATGATTACACATCCTGTCATGGAGCTGGCCTTGTACTTTATTACTCTTTTTTATTTAGAACTATGTAGTTGATTTATACTAGTGAGGAAATATTTCCCAAAAACAGTGACGATAACATTTTAGCCAAAAATAAGATTTGCATTATTGTATACCATACCTCAGCAGATTTGATCCAAAGATTCCCTAAAGCTGAGTTGTCTTCCTCAAAGTTTATGGTCAGTATTAGACGAGGGTCATCTTGTTGACCACAGCTGTTTAAAAATTCCAGTATTATTTGTTTATCACTTGCTGACTGTACTTTTACTCCTGATAAATGAGTCTGGTCAGATACTAGAGTTTTTAAACTGTAAAATCAAAATGTTAAAGTGTACAAATTTATTAATGTAATTCATATACTGGTAAATCAAGTAGTCTAGGGCTGTCTTTGATAGACTGATATATATCTTTATTTTAATAAAGTCTTTTTTGTCATCTGACATGTCCGCCTAAAACCCTGTGTATGACTTAGCTGTGACAAAAACATTATGAAAGTGTTTAAACACATATTCTGTAAAAGTCACCTGTTCTCTTACAGGATTCTAACAGTGATGGATTATAAGAAAACTTATTCTATGATAGCATTTGGGAGGCTTCAAAACGCCCATTTTCAATTTTTACTGATTATTGCTTCATCACTTTTTCCCACTTTAGAAATTGTTGGAAAGATGCAAAATTTATACCAAATGAAAGACGACATCATTCCCAGTAAGCAAGAAAAAGGTGACATTGATATCCAGGGTAATCAGAGTCAATTAAATAAATGTACATGTATGATTAACTTTATCACATGGTTTTATTGAATTGATTTGTGCAAAGATCATACATTTATTTATACCAAATTTTCATTTTCTTTTTGAAGATTACCTTGATTAAATCTTTGTACAAAAACCAACATTCAACTGAAAAACTGACCGCAGCAAATCAAGGTTTCAACTTTTGTAATTTACAATCTGATATTACCTTGTAACTGTATTTTTAAGTAATGTAGATGTTGTATTATCATCAATGTTTGAATCATTTTGTTTTCTATCTGACTTTGACTGTGTCTGTGATATACTTTGTTCTAGAGAAGATATCTGTTCTTTTACACTTTTTACATTACTATCACACCTCAGAAGACAATCAATAACAGATTTTAATTTATTTTCCTAAAACAAAACATAAAAACAATTATGTAGAAAAAATTTCAATCTGCCATATTCCACCTCTATCTTATCAGGCAGTGTGTAGTAGGTACAACTGTTTTCCATGTTAAACTTTTAGAGGTAATAATTCAATCATCTGAAATAATATATATTTGATTCACCTACACTATAAGCTGAACTGAAAATTATTTCCGTTTATTGTTTGAAAATAATGAAGTCTTCATGGCTATTACATTTTAAGTTCTGGTACAAAAGGGGTTAAAATATGGAAATATCAATACAACACTACTATTTACTGTAATTCATATTTCTAATTATGTCAAATAGTATACCTTATTTTCTTTCAGCTGCTTCAGACTGACTCCTTTTGGTGGTTTCTCTAAAATTTTTGACCAAATATCTTCCTGTTTGGTTTTGATATCTGTTAATCGTACAACCTATATAAGATCAATAAAAGTAAAAATAAGTCAACATGTATTTAACAATTAATGCCTGCAACATATAAATCACTCATTTATGTTTATAGTAAAATAATCGTATAATTTGGCAAATCAAGAACACTACCAAACAGCAAAAAAATGTGAGAATGGTTAAGATCACATGGTTTTCATATTGTTTAAAATAAATCTAACTGAAAAAGGGACATAACTCCAATAAATATTTGAGCAGTGTTACAAGATTTAAATATATGCAAACTTCTATGTCATAACAAATACACATAGTTAATCCCATTAAATTCCATTCAAAACTGCAATACTAGTAAAGGTCAAGTAAAGGTCACAAACTAAATCTTAGCAGACAGACAGATGGACAGCGCAATAACATAATGCATGTACACTAAGAGGGTAAAGATAATGTTAAAAAATTAAATATGTTAACTGACAATTTTCCCATCACCATTTCCCACACATCAGGGGTTCAAAATTATATTTCACAATGACAGATCTAGGACTGTTTGCTTTTATATTTTTGAAATGTCCCAAATTAAAATTGGGAGGTCCCATATCAGCACTGGAAGGTCAATGTGCACCAAAATCAAGAACCTCATGTTGATCAATTTTGTTTATATTCTTGTTTAAACAAATATATCACATTAAACTTACAAACATTCAAGTAATACTGCTGTCAAAGCAGCTGCACATTATATTTTTTTATTTCCAGAAACAATTGGACAACAACAACTTTGACAAATTGCAATAAATTAAGTGATTTTGAGATGGTTCCTAATAAAAAAAAAAGTTTTGTTACACAAAGGAAGTGTATTCTTAAAATTGTCCCAACATAAAAAGGCAGGTCCATCGACCTTAACAGTAAAATGGCTGAGGGTTTCAAAGTAAAATCAAAAGGTCCCTGATGTCAGACCTGGGGAATTTTGAACCCCTGATATATTGGTTATTATAATTGAATAATCTACATACCTTTTCTTGAAGTGAGTTGAGTGTTGATTTCAATTCAGCTATGTTCTTCTGCAATATCTCATTACCTAAATAGTAACAAAGTTAAGATTTAAAACAGATCATGATCAATGAACATGTAAGAAACTGGATTCATTTTCAGTTATTTTATCACCTCAGGCAAGATGCAAAGATGAAACTGCTGTTACTGGTATCATGAAATCAACTATCTTTCTCAAGAGAAACAATAAATTGATCAAGCAACTGATGACTTCATTTATCAAATGACATTATAAAACCATATCTACATTAAAAATTAATTTCACAGGCTTTTCAAATGTCATAAAGAAGATACCTCTGGTCTTGTAAATATACTGTAGTAAAGCTTTGACATCTAAAAGTGAACACAAGTTTTATTTTAATGTCAAATTATCCAGCAGTTTGTGTTTTTAAATTATAAATAAAACCTTTAACTTGCCAAAAATGGTTTTGAGTTATTAATGTATTTGAGAATAATGTTTGACAATTAGGTTTGCCAGTAATATCAATAACATCAACAACATTTAAAACATTTTAAATGTCGCTGATAACATGATGTTTGTTTTTAAAGTTTTTTATTTATTTATTTGTATGGTGTTTCTTTTTTGCCCCAAAACAGTAAAACTTGTGTAATTATAAAATTAATATAAAAGACACATCTCAACAAGACAATTTGAACCATATAAACCTAGTTTTCAAATAAATAAAGTTTTGTTATAACACATGTATAAATTCAATGACTTTGTCAACTCTGTAATGGCACAATATTCTGAAGACTCAAAGCTTATTTGTTGTTTTTCTTTATGAGCCTTTTTTACAATTAATCATCAGTCTGAACCTCTTTATAATGCCAAAATATAACAATGTTTGGTAGCAATGAATTGATCGTTGCACTGTTAATGTAAACCCAACTTGGTGAAAATACACAGCAGATGAAATCTCTATTTATTTATCTCAGTATGACATACAAACTGTCTAAATCAAAAACTTCTTAATCTTACTCAACAAAGCATAATTAGAGGTAATCCGCTTCATATAACTGGACCCTGGCCTGTAACCTTTTTTTGGATTACACAGGTTTTCATTTTACACAAACTTATTCAACAACATTATCGGTATTCATCATATTTACTATTTTTGTTTTACTTAATGTTATGTTTTCACAAATTCCTATATAAAAGTTCTGGTTTTATATATATTTACAGTAAGTAGAGGTGGCTGCTAGAGCAACTTTAGAAAATTTTACCTACTTTGAGCTGCTTCTTCTGACAATTCTTTAATATTTTCCTCTTCTTTATCTATGGATTCTTTTAGTTCTTCAGAAGCTTTAGTTAGAGAATTATCTAAAACAAACATATAATTTTATACATGTAGTTAAGTTAGGTCCATATATTAAGTAAATAAAAGTCATTTAAAAATTAACATGAATCTAAACATAAAAAAGCTGTGTCTTCTCTGATCATATGAAACAATTTTCTTGGTTAATGAAAAATATTTGAGATATTTAACTTGTTTCTGTGAATGATTTGAAAATGTTTCAAGCACATGCATCAACAATTCTGTTGAAATCAAAATTAAAACCAAAAAGCTGTGTAACAGGAGGGAGAAAAATGCAGGGTTGGACCAGGGATAGAATCTGTGACCTCCTGCACTATAAATGAGTGATCTACCAACTGGGCAACCCAGACTGTTACATTCCTCCCCTGATTTTCTCGAGTTTCCCATGGTCTTATTGGACCCTACATTCCCTTGGATGGACTTTATATGGCCTGCAATTGCCAGTCCACCACTTCCGAGGGCCACACTGGCCACCAAACTGTAACTGGAAGGAGAAAAATGCAGGGCCGGACCGGGGATGAACCTGGGAACTCCAACACTATAGGCAAGTGCTCTACCAACTGAGCTACCCAGACTGCTACAGCTGTATCTAAATTACTAGTTGAAGGAAATTAGCTGGATATTTTGGGATAAAGTAAAGAAATATAGACATACCAGCTGCATCATCTATTGGCCATTCATCTTGATTCTTTGACAAATATTTGAAAAATAATAATTTGGATGTTGATATTTCTATCAATGTTTTAACTTCATACTTTGTCTACAAATATAAAGACGAATTATTAATGATTTGTGTCAAAATAGTCATCATACTTGTTTGTTCTGTACATTGTTCTGAAAAAGTAACTTTACACTTTAATACATGTATACATGTACTTACGTTATTATTACCGTAATAATTAAGCACTGACAGAACATCATTTTATAAGATAAAAAAGCAGCTGCTTTAATGATATAATTTATAAATCTACTACAACTCCAACTCATCAAAAACCAATGGAAAAAAATAAAATACATCTTTTTTTTTTTTTTTTTTTTTTTTTTTTTTTTTGCTTTTGCTTTTGTATATTTGTGTTTATCATAATGTGGACCTCATCTACCTTTTCAAGATCAGCTATATCTGCTGGTACAGACGACAATGCATCAGCATCTGCAAACTTTAGAAAATTGTTGTTCTGGAGATCATCCAATACACTACAATAATAAAACTAAAACTTCATCTTTTTCTCACCAACATTTAAAATTTTGCTATCTTCACTAAATTCTAATTTTTATTGAAAAAGCATAAAAATCTCAATCAGTATGAAATCAATTGATCCATTTGAAAGAATTCTGTATATAGATTATAGTTGGTATAGGAGTACAAACAGGTCAAATTATTTCTTTCTCAAAGGCCCTTTGTTAGATGGCTTGGGATCTCAATAAGCTTAAATAAAAAAAGGACTGTTGATGACAGAAATAATAGTTTATTCTACTAGGGTACAAAAGGAAGTCCCATCCAACAAATATACAGATGTTGTAATAAGTACAGAGACATATATTACATGTATATATGTAATATATGTCTCTGTAAGTATAAAGAAACCAGTTTTATATTTTTTATTAGGTTTTCCTTGCATATATTCTATCTATTACCCTAATTTTCAATATTACTATATTGCATCACTTCCAAGATTTATTTGGATGAATTTCCAGTTTGCCAAATACTTTTTCAAACTTTGTTTCTTGCTAATTTTTTTTTTATTTTAGATATTTTAGGAGATTTAAGATGCGTTTTTGAAACTTGTACCGTCTGTATTTAGTAAATTTTTAATTAAAATAAAGATTGCCAAAATTTGAGTTAAGGAAAAGTCTTAGTTTAAGAATGATTGCGAAATTTGGGCCAAATATATAGATCTAGTCATGATTGAGTTGGAAACAATATTTTGCTTTCATTTCTCATCCATTCTGTTGTCACAACTGGCGATGAAACGAAAAAAGAGTTTTTGCTTCAAACTGGTCATATTGCGTATATTTTAAAGCAGATTTTGATGATTTTATAACCAACATTTCAGCTTCTGAAATTTTCTCTTCAAGTGCCATTTCCAATATACAAGTAAACAAATCGTTATTCCAGCAACATGTTCCCGCTTTGTTTTCAAAATAAATTAGGGAGGTTCAAAATAATCGATAAATATTGAAATTGTTTATGTAATTCAATTATTATGCTTTGCATATCATTAATCGGTATTGGTATTCATAAGTCAAATCAAATAATAAATAAAAGATAAATTGTCTAAATCAAAATTGCAAAAAATAGCATTTAATTGATACTTAACTAAATGGAATTTATCGGTTACTTTCAACGGGAGACAACTGAAGAAAAAACACGCTTCCGGTGTAAACATTGAGGGACCAACACGAACCAAACATAAATACAAACTTCATACACAACGAAACGAATCGCATTACTCATGGAAGATGACAGTAGAAAGTCAGAATCTCATTGGAAAAAACATAAACATCGTGATCACCACAGACATGAAAAACGTAATAGTCATAAAAATGAAACTAAAAATAGAAAATGCGATACTGATAGAATAGTCCGGAATGAAGAATTTGATAGAAAACATAGTGACACACTTAATAGATTACACGATAGACATACTGACACACCTTATAGTACCAGTGAAACACATCATGGTCACAAACATTATGGTGACAGTAGCACGCGTGTTGATCATTACAACAGTAAACATCTTGAACAGGATAAATATAGCAGGGACAGCAGGAGAGATGATGGTGATGAAGACCATGAATACAACTTCAACTTTTCAGCATACAAATCATCTTTAAACAGAATATTCTTCAGAGATGACGATGTTATAAAAAAGTATATATTCAGTAACTTTGAATTTTAGTAAACGTACCTTGTGTTAGGTGATACTTATTACAATAAAAAACCCTTTCCCCTGGTTTCAGAAATCAAGCAAGTCATAATTTGTATCAAAATATTGTCATTTTGTTTCACGACCATTGTGAACCTTGTGAAAAATCATTTTGTACCATACACGCATGTCAGGTCATTTTATGCTATAGTCTAACAATACCATTGTTACAATAGTTTAGTACTATCATTCTACTGTACACTTTTTAGAGTTTTGCAATTATTTCACAACACTTTTCAAAGAATGTACAGACAATGTAGTTTACTGGCTTTAAGAGACAAATTCTTGTCGAGATTTAACCACATTTTTCGTTGATTCCAAGACCCTGGCGAGTAATTTTTTGTTGTACCCCTGGATAAGCCGCACCACCCTTCTCAAATTTTTATTTTTGGTAAAAAAAACTGTGGCTTATACGCAAGTAAATACAGTAGAATTCAAGTCAATTCGCCCCACGGTCAATTCGCCCCCACTTTTAATAACTTTGCCCCCCATGTCAAAATCACCCCCTCCAAAATCGCCCCCCACTTCGCGCAAATTCGCCCAACTTTCAACCAATTCACCCCCACGTACAAAATCGCCCCCGTCAAATTCACCCCCATTTTTTTCTAAACTTCATTTTGTAGTAATGTCTTATGAGTTGATTTATGACGACGTGCTCAAGTAAATTCCACTGGTACCTGTGCTCTCCATCAGCGACAAAGGTAGTAGGTCTAAATGCAGTAGCTCAGTTGGCAGAGTAATTGCATCGTAAGTTATCAGTAGTGTGACCTTTTGTCTTGTTCTAACTTGGTACTTCAATCAGTTACTTAAGATTAATTGATAAAATTAAAATATTATCATTTAAGACTATTTTATTATATTGTATGGTATGAAATGGTCATACAATCATCATAGTTTACACTGGTAAGATTTATTCTTGGCTGATTTAAAATTTGGAAAATTACAAATATGTGTAATAGGAAAGGGAAAGAATGCAGTGGCCAAACCTGGACTCAAACCAGCCTGGGACCTTCCCAGTACTAGCAGGACACTCTACCTGCCACCTATCAAGCCCTGTCTGCTACATTCCTCCCCTTTTTCAGATTGATTAAACTACTTTGAATGAAAACTACAAGGTTGAACAACCTGTTGGTCGGCCACTTCCCAGGAATGAACGAGCTTCCAAATGTAACAGAAAAGGGAAAAATTGCAAAGACCAAACTAGAACTTGAACCTGGGACCTTTCCAATACTAGAGAGATGCTCTACCAACTGAGCTATCAAGCCTTGTCCACTACATGCAATACAATTGAAAGCAAAAACAAACTTTATATCATTTAGGCAAAAATACAAAAATAGTGAAAGTTTATATTTTGTTTTTGATTACACTCAAATTTACAGTTTTCCACAGTGAAAATAAATCCTGGAAAATTATTTTGATAAAACAATGTTATTTCTATTTTTCTTTTTCAGCCTTTTTTATCAATTGCCATGCCTTTTTATAATGCCAAATTCTTGACTAGTCAAATTGTAGTGAGGAATTTAAATTTTACTGTAATGTAAATATACATAAATATTCAGTAAGATTATTTCTTTCTTTTTTAATTGCCATAGTCAATATTACAAAATTCATTTTACATGTTTTGTTAAAAATGACGATTATTTCTTAGATAATATTGTTTCATTTTAGAGGAACTAAGGAATATGAAGAATTTTGGTCTTTTCTCGAGAAATATCAAGCTTTTCAGAGAAAAAAGGCCCAAAACAAGAACGAAGGTATGAAATTGTAAAAAAATAATCTTGTTGTGATAAAAACAAACTTTTACTGGTTTTGTAATGTTGATGACTCTGTTTAACATGTTTTTTTTAAACACTTTTAGTGTTGTCAAGGCTAACTAAAGAATAAAGATTTTATAGTTACCAATTAGATGAATATCTCCATTTGAATCAGAGCTGGTATACTCTTGCGTGTTTATTAAGAGCTGTGGTTATTGTACATAAAACATTTTCAAAACCTTCTTTCTTAATTTTCAGATAATTATTACATAAGACTCTTCAGACTACGTTGTTGACTCTATGGAAGTGAATTTGAGTCTTGTTAGAACCCAGAAAGGCTAGAGTAAAAAAATGTGACTGTATAGAAAGATTTCAAACTGACTGCTTTTTTAAAATTTCAAAATCATTGATTATTTTTATGAGAAGAATTTCAGCTCACTTTAACAGCTAGTAAGACACATCATTGTAGCTGCCCTTAGTGGCTTACTGGTTATAAAATTTACTTGATGTAATTAGAATCCAAGAAAGTTACAAATTAGTTTTAAAGACTAATTTCAAACACCATTTTAATTAACAGGGCTAGCTTGGAAGGAAAATAGTAACAGTATTGCTAGTAAGACAAGTTTCCATGAGTTAATTTTTGAATGAATTAAAGACCATGCTAGATTTTAAGTATTAATTCAGATTTTTTGTGAAATTCTTACTACTTTTAGTTGACAAAATAGATAAAGAGGAGAAAAGTAATCTGGATTTACCAAGACATTATGACAAAAGATACCGCATTGGAATATCATTTATATGCAAAAATTATGAACAGTTTATTAAAAAAGGAAGATTGATTGGTAGGTACATATTTAGCAAATAATTCTTAATTTAATATAAGGCCACTTTTAGTCTTACATGAACAAAGAAGGTAGTAGAGTATTGTTGAGTAATGGTACATATCCTTAAAAGTTATATTAAGAATTAAGATAGTAAGTTCTGAATTTGCTTGAGGATGCTAGAGACCAGTAAAGTATCAGAAGAAAATCACTGACATTTGTGACTTTCTCACATTAAGTTTTGCCGTATTGGATTTAAATTTAGTTGGTTCAGCACTTTAGACCACTTGCTTAAAGAGGCGTCTTTATACAAAGAACAAAATTCATATATTAAAAGTGGATTGAAGTTTTAAGATGCATATATTATATGCTAAAACTTTGTGTGTGTGTTTGCTTTGTACTAGCATGTAATCAAGGCAAGATTGACTTTTACTGACTTACTAACACATTTAGCATTTAACTGCAGATATTACTGTCCAGCAAGTTTATTATCATTAGTATTCACATTCCAGTTAGAAACGAAACAAATCCGTTTTGTTGTTATGTTTACAGATGCTGATATCGATAGAGAGTTAACCATTAACAGAGTCAAGCAATTTAGAAATATTTTGTTACATTATGTTGACTTCCTACAAAAACAAAAGGTATGTATAACATAATTTCTATGAGATACAAAAATACATATAAATAATACATTAATAGCTTTGGCAAAAAAAAATTCTATTGATAGTTATTCTTAACTTAAAGGACTTTTGTTTTTTTTTTTTTTTTTTTGTTTTTTTTTAGTAATCCTAAAATAAAAAAGTATGCACAATTTTGGATGCTATAAATTTCTTGAAATAAAGTAGTAAAATAGAAATACTTCTCAGGTACTTGACAATATTTTATATTGTTTTAAGTACAAATGAAATAAAATAATTTTCGCACTGAATTGAATGTAAGATTTCCCTGTTACCAGTAAATATATTTTTTTTCTTATTTATAATATGCATATAAAATACAAAATGTTGTAATTAACTAAAGAGTGCAATATTTTGTTTTTAGTTTGCCAAACTTAAAAAGATCAGACAAGATCAGGAAAATTTACCAATCTTTCAGTATAAGAAAGTCATAACTGATATGGTAAAAGAACACAATGTGGTTGTAGTCGCTGGTGATACTGGATGTGGTAAATCTACACAGGTAATAGATGAGAGAGAGAGAGAGAGAGGGAGAGAGAGAGAGAGAGAGTGGGGGAGAGAAATATAATACCCATTTTTAAAAAATCAAAACAGTAAAAGTAAAATCTTCAGTAATGAAATTAATTATTTTATATAATATAGGTTTTACCCCATTTTCTTACAAATTCAAAATATCTTGAATAAAAACCATAATACACAATGTATTAAAATTGTCGATTCATTTATGTTTTAGGTTCCACAATATTTACTTGAATCAGGTTTCACAAACATTGCATGTACACAGCCAAGGAGAATTGCCTGTATATCATTATCTAAAAGAGTTGGTTATGAAACTTTACAAGAATATGGTTCAGAAGTTGCTTATCAGGTACTACCTGTTTATACATATATGCTGTATAAAAATAAAATAATTTGATCTGTTTGAAAGGAGAAAAGAAAAAACTTTTGAAGCCTGGTATTAATACAGGAAATGTGCTGGAATTTTTTAATTTTTTTATTTTCTTATTTTATAAGAGTTTCAATTTAAGACATGAAAGAGAAAGTATCACAGATATTTGAGTTTGATTTAATTTACTCTCTTTTGCTCTAATATCACCATAGAAGATTTCCTCACAAAGTCCATATACAAGTACAGATCATTGCAAAAACATTTCACCAATACTTCATGAATGGTCTAGTAAATAAAATGTGTCAAACAGTTAATAAAATTATCGGTTAAAAGGGGTAAAAGGAGAATGTTCCCGAAAATCCTTCTTTTTTCAAGTCTGTTGGATTGAAACCATTTTGAGGAAAAAGTTGTGACAGTGAAGTGATCCTTATTTGGTTGTGAATATCTTTTTTGATTTATGAAATGTGAGCATGTTATGTACTGTGATTCATAACATATTGGCATGCTGAAATATTTTTCTGTTTTCTAAAGGTCAGATTTGAAAAGACGAAAACAAGAACAACTAAAATTTTGTTTCTAACCGAAGGTAAAGTTGTTGTTTGCCTATATTTGTCATATTGATTATGAAAAAGTAGAAAACAATCTTCTTTGAATTCCATATTCATAACTCATAACTATGATCTTCAGTGAGTGATCTCAAATAAAATTCCCAGAGAATTCATGTTTCAATATAAGGGGATTCATGTTTCATTATCAGGGGATTCATGTTTCATTATCAGGAAATTCATGTTTCATAATCAGGGAATTCATGTTTCATTATCAGGGAATTCATGTTTCATTATCAGAGAATATGTGTTTCATTATCAAGGAATTCGTGTTTCATTATCAAGGAATTCATGTTTCATTATCAGAAAATTCATGTTTTATTATCAGGGAATTCATGTTTCATTATCAGGGAATTCATGTTTTATTATCAGGGAATTCATGTTTTATTATCAGAGAATGTGTTTTATTATCATGGAATTCATGTTTCATTATCAGAAAATTCATGTTTTATTATCAGGGAATTCATGTTTCATTATCAGGGAATCCATGTTTCATTATCAGAGAATATATGTTCCATTATCAGGGAATCCATGTTTCATTATCAGAGAATATATGTTCCATTATCAGGGGATTCATGTTTCATTATCAGGGAATCCATGTTTCATTATCAGAGAATATATGTTTCATTATCAGGGGATTCATCTTTCATTATCAGGGGATTCATGTTTCATTATCAGGGAATTCATGTTTCATTATCAGGGAATCCATGTTTCATTATCAGAGAATATATGTTTCATTATCAGGGGATTCATGTTTCATTATCAGGGAATTCATGTTTCATTATCAAGGAATCCATGTTTCATTATCAGAGAATATATGTTTCATTATCAGGGAATTCATGTCAATATCAGGGAATTCATGTTTCATTATCAGAAAATTCATGTTTTTTTATCAGGGAATTCATGTTTCATTATCAGAAAATTCATGTTTCTTTATCAGGGAATTTATGTTTCATTATCAGAAAATTCATGTTTCATTATCATGGAATTCATGTTTCATTATCAGAAAATTCATGTTTCATTATCAGGGAATTCATGTTTCATTATCAGAAAATTCATGTTTCTTTATCAGGGGATTTATAGTGGTGTTTGATTTAGTAGCAATAATTTACTTGTAATAATGCTTTAACTACATTAATGTCATTTTACAGTAAACATATCTTTTGAATAAACTTCATATGATTGATAATTAAATGTTAAGTAGTTTTTGTATATCTGATTGTAGGTTTACTGCTAAGACAAATGACGAGTGATCCTTATCTAAAACAGTATAGTGTAATAGTGATAGATGAAGTACATGAACGCCACATTCACACTGACTTCTTACTCGGTGTTTTAAAATGTTTGCTACAACACAGGGATGATTTAAAGCTTGTACTCATGTCAGCAACCATCAATATACACCTGTTTAGTGGATATTTTGATAACTGTCCTGTTGTCAAGGTAACTGATAAACTTCAAGATGAATTTTGGCCTCCCCGTCGAAGAGTTAGATATAGCAATCCTTAATATCAGTGCAAAATTATTTGATGAAACTTTTATCATAAAAAAATTGGGTATTTTAGATGAGATTTGATATTTCTTGTTCTAACCATATTTAAATACAGAACACTTATGAAAACCAACTGATATGGCAACAAAGTACATATAGTAAACTTATGAAAATCAACTGATATTGCAACAAAGTACATATAGTAAACTTATGAAAATCAACTGACATTACAACAAAGAACATGTAGTTTTATATGTTTAGCAAGTATTACAAAATGTTAAAAAAGTTAACATGTTTTGAAATGATTTTTAATTACATGTATTCACTTGAAAAAAAAAAACAAACAAAAAAAACCCTCAAATTTAATATTTTATTTTAATTTTCTTTACTGTTTTAAGATCTTTAATTTTTGATATGGTATATCATAAAGAGGGCCTGATTGATAAAGTGATCTTAACATGCTTAAGTGCTTTTATATCATTTGTTGCAGGTTCCAGGAAGGTTGTATCCAATTGAACTTGAATATTGCCCAATCAAAAGAGACTTTGGATCAAAATCAGAAAGACTAGATCCCTCACCTTACTTAAAAGTAATGCAAATGATAGATCATAAGGTACTTACTCTTATAGATCAGGAAACAATAAAACGTGTACTTACTGTCAGTGTTATAACAATATTTCATATAGAAATTCTGTCTCATTTCTGCTTTATTGTAGTACATGTTTATGGTTAATAATGAGTTTAATTTTTAAAATGCTATACATGTATATAGAAATGTTAGCCTGGTACAAGGCATTGAGTTCATGCATGTTGATGGTATAAACATTTTATGCAGGTACAGTGCATTTGATACCCAATAATGACATTAAATTCCACTTTGGATTTTTTTCGTGCTTAGACTATAAATATAAATCTCACTGCCTAGGTTCTAATCCCACTCAAGATAGATCCTCATTTAGGAAGGTTTGTCAGTTTGCTTGTCAAAGGTCATTGTTTTCTCTGAGCATGCAGGTGCCTTCCAGTATCTTTGACCTGACTGCCTCGATATAAGTGAACTACAGGCATAAATCTCAAACACTACACTTAGTCATATACAACTGAGAAATCACAAACATGAATACAGAGTGAATATTTTATATTGTTCAATACTGTTTACTCATTAGAAATATTGATTTGTTTAAACTTTAATGGTTTTGGTATTAAAAACACTTTTACTGTCCAAAATGTTATAAGGTATAAAACGTAAAAATGAATATATATTTTCTCCATTATTAAGGATTTAATGGCAACTGCAAACAATCATAAATATTGGTACACAGTTGATATTTCTATGTGTATTTACAAAACATGATTGTATTATTAATTACTGTACATTGATACTTAATGGATCTGAGAAAAATAATACATGTACATGTATAAACATACTATTTGATTTTGAAGTTTCCAGCAACAGAGAGGGGTGATTTATTAGTGTTCCTGAGTGGAATGTCTGAAATAATGGCAGTTGTTGAGGCAGCAAAAATTTATGCACAAAACACAAAAAGATGGATAGTATTACCATTACACAGTGCTTTGTCAATCACAGAACAAGATAAGGTACAGTCACTGTGGGATGTGTTAAAATCAAACTCCTTCTAGCCTCAGTGTCCAAATGGTCTAAAACAATAACTTACAGATCATAGCACTTCTCATCCATCATAGTTTAAATCTCACTGAGAATGGTTTATAGTTCGAGGATATTTGTCATTGAACTTGCTGAATGTTTACAAGACTTTCTTTATGTAATTCTATAAATTGAAAACACCATTAGTCAAATTCCATAAAAATAGTCACTGTGGTAACCAGTTTTATTTAACTGTACTATGTCAAAAAAAAAATCAAAGCATGATGGTTATTTTAATGAGTGATTGAGATTTTCAAAATTAATATTAATAATGCTCATTTTTCCTGATAAAAATCATCCAAACTTTGGGTTTAGTAACCTGATAGTGTAACCTTTAAATATCTGTACTTATTCTCGGTTGTTGTATTTGCAACATTGATGTTGATTTTAATCATATTACTTAGAGTTTAATAAATACTTCAAGTATAATATTAGTCAAATTATGTCAGTCTTTAAATTTGTTAGAGAAGTAATTCTTAAACTTTGAGACCTTGTGTATTTTGATATAGGTATTTGATATTGCCCCAGAAGGTGTAAGGAAGTGTATAGTTTCTACAAACATAGCAGAGACATCAGTTACCATTGATGGAGTAAGGTTTATAGTAGATTCTGGTAAGGTAAGAATGTAATATATCACATTATAAAGTATAGTATGCTTTGCTGTAACATTTTCAGAATCTCTGTACCAAATTCAGGTATCTTCGTGTAATCTCCTAAGGGTGAAGAACATTAAAGTTTTTGGCTTAAGTTTTGTTTTGATAGACCAAATGTTTAGGATATGCTACTGCTGTGACATTTTCTTGTTAGGAATACATGGTTAATTCCTAAACATGATACACGCAGTAAATTCTACAAGTACTATTTAAGAGTATTTGTACATGTATATTGATGGCCTCAAAGATAAAGATTTGGATTTCAGTTTGATTAATTTTGATTCAGAAAACATTCTATAGAAAGTTTATAGATTAAAAAAAAACAACTAAGTTCTGTTATTTTTATATTGGAAAAAAAAAGTTTATAATATGTACATTTTCCTACCCATTTAAAATACTCTCTGTTAACTATTTTTGTTTATTATGGCTGAAAACACCAACAATACCCATCCTTATTATTTGATCTGTAATATGACATAGAACTTCTTAGTAGACAAACACATGCTGATGATGGATATGTTGATCACAAAGGAATTTTGTTTATTTTGGACCCCAACATGTTTGTAACATTGTTATAGGAAATGCTATCTGTTGTAGATTATCTCGATATTAAGTTTGTCTTCACATACAAACTTCATAAAATTCTGTAATTACAGTTTTGTTAAATTCTGTAAACACTGTATTCGTATCAAGGATATTTTTGGTATTACTTAAAATTTCTAAAATGATTTCAGGTAAGATATGTACAAATATTCAATGTGACAGTGGAGTTATTTTTGTTTTATTGATAGTGAACTTAAACCTAACCAATACTAAGATAATGTGGCCATTTCTAGATATAGAGAAAAGTTAGATCTTGCAGTATAGGGGAGATAACCAGTACTGATTTTATATACCCATTCTGACATGGCTTCATGGAACTAACTACCGATAAAATCTTTAGTTGTGTTTTTGAGTTAATTTGTAACTTGAATGTACGCATGTATTATGAAAGCATTTAAAATGTGTTTTAGGTGAAAGAGATGAGTTTTGATCCAAAGTTTAAAATGCAAAGACTTCAGGAATTCTGGATAAGCAGAGCAAGTGCTGAACAAAGAAAAGGCAGAGCAGGTACAATACACTTGGCAGTGCCAATTTTTTTTAAACTTCAAGTTTTTAGATACATACATCTTATACTAAACATAATAGATGTGTAGAGAAGGATTATGTGTCCTGAACCTGTTATGATAATGAGTAATGAAGGTCAAAGGTCGGTTCACTTTTGCATGTTTGACAGTTGCACTATTCAGGTCATAACTCATTGTTGTTTTTTTTTGAGAAATACTGTACCAAGGTCATGACACAAAGGTTAAGGTTATTTAAAGTATTTTATTTCTAGTTACAAGTTGGGATGGGGTTATTAGCCCCTTTTTAGATAGCTATAGTTACATATGCATGTACATTTACATGTTAGTTACGACTAAAAGTAATTAATTTGTATGTACATGTACATTTATTTAAAAAAAAATGTAAATGTGGCATAAAAACATTGTGTTATTTTATATAATTTTCTACAGGTAGAACAGGACCTGGATATTGCTATAGGTTGTACGATGAATCAGATTATAATGAATTCCAGGATTATTCCACACCAGAAATCCAGCGAGTTCCACTGGATTCACTTGTACTACAAATGATTTCAATGGGACTTCCAGATGCAAGAAAGTATGTGTACATTAGGGAATTAATAATGTGATTTTGATAAATTATTAACAATAAAAAATTTATGTAAGCAGCTGAAATTCCTTTCAGTTTTTTATTTGTATCATTACGATCAGATGGGCCTAATTTACTATTACATTGTATTATTATTGTTATAATAATAATACAAAGTGTAACAAATATATTATTTTTATCATTGGGAGACAGTATGTAGTAAGGTAATAAACACCAACATTTAAAAGACAACTGCTTTATTCCATGTTTTTGGTGGTCAGGTCAAGCTTTCGGCAAGTGTGTGTCTTCATCAGGATCAAGATTAAATACAATCATTGTATTTATGTTTTATAATGTACAAAATGCGGATCAAAAAATAAAATACATTAAATTAAAAAATACTTGTTATTTATAAAGTTCATTAACATTCGTCCAGTATTAACCAATCCTCTGGGTCTTGTGGTGATCCACTTTGAGTTTTCTGTAGATGCGGAAGTAGGCATATTATTATTATTATTAATATTCAGATTCAATAATTATTTGGTACTCAGGTTCTCACATATTTTCAAAAGATATTTTCATGTTTACACAACAAACAATTTGTTTCAGGATACACATGATATGTCTGTGTAAAATTAAAACAATACTGAGTTAAAGTTTCTTATCATAAAATCAGAAAGTAATATTGAATTACATGTAGTTTGTTATCATTAAATGGGACTTGTCTGAGCCACACTAAGTAAATAAAAATCCTAACCAAACTGAGAACATATCATTATTATTTTTTTTTTTTTGTTAGCATGGTTAAATAAAACTTTTAAAAAACCTTTCTGATCTGAACAAAATTAGAAGTCCAGAAGTGTTTTTTCTAGACAGATTTTTTTAATTTCATTCAATGAATATACTATACATGTACATTGTTCCTAGAAGCAGTAATATTAATAATGATTTAATTTGTATTTTTAGATTCCCATTCCTTGAGGCACCATCCCTGAACAGTATTGAAAATTCTATAATTTTTCTTAAAGATCAGGTATTTATTATTTTTGACTTACCCATGCTGATTGGTCAAGATACATCTTTGTTCAAAGCCTAGTCCTTGTCACCTTTCATCTTTTTGTCATTGAACAAAAACATTTAATTTACATTATTTCAGTATTCAAAGATTGTTTACTAGCAGCAATAATTTGGGGTGGAGGGAAGACTGGGGTGGTGTTAAGCTTTTGATAGATTGATACCTGATAAAAGGGAGAAAAATGTCAAGGTACATTCCTCTATGTTACAGTCACACTTAGTTTAATACATGTTTTGAGCAAATAGACTTGAGCCTTTTTATGTTTGTGCATATATGATCTCTACGAAATTTACAATTTATTTGTCAGGAAAAGTTGGCAAAGCCAGCTGACCTTGACCCACATTCAAGTCATAGTGAAATAAAGAAGTAAACCTATCAAAATCTTGTTGAAAATGAAAAGTAGTACATTCAGAAGCGTAATGAAAAATATATATAGCAGAAGCACAAAATGCTGTATTGAATTTGTGAAGCTTATTAGTCTTACAATATATATTTTTTTATTTTTCTGACTTATCTGATGTCTTAAGGTAAATGGTTTAAGGACTATGGACTTGTTCACTTTGTTTAAATTCAATTTTGGGGATTAGATAGGGCTCTTTTTATACCTGTACTCTTTTGTTTGTTTACAGAAAAAAATACCAGCAGAAAAATGAACACGTATAATTGGATTGAACAATTTTTTTTTTTTTTTTTTTTTTTTTTTTTTTTTATGTAGGGTGCCGTTTCAGAGAATGAGAGTCTAACACCTATAGGCCAGATGTTATCTAGACTTCCTGTAGATGTTGTAATTGGTAAAATGTTAATTATGGGCTCAATATTTCATGTAAGTTTGTACATTTTAATGTTTGTGTGCATAAACTGTGCAGTTGGCACAGACAATACTTTCTGGGGATTAATTTAATATTAAACTCTCTAGAAATGGCATTTATAATATTATAACATTCATTGCCATGCAAAGAAAAGTGAATAATGTGTGCTAGAAAAAATGTCATACTAACAGTATTTTTATTTGCAAAAACTTTTGCAAATGGCCCAAAATAAGGAATCTGTAGAGGAGGTCTATGAATTATATAAAATCTTTTTTCAATAAACAGAAAAACCTTACTTACATTATATATGATGTAAAGTTTCTTAGGACAAGCATTGTTTCATTTGCAAATTTAATGGCAGTGGAACCTTAAATAGGAAAATTGCAGAGGGGCCCTTTAAATGTTTATGATGAGCAGTACAATAGCTTAATTTTTTTTGATTTAGTATTCTTTGAATTAGCAACCATTACATTAGGACCCTAAATGACATACATGTACCTATAATTTAAAACAATCCCAGTTTGTATTTGGCTTTCTTGTCTTATTTGAGTGTTTTAACCTTGACATGTGTTATGTTATTGAGTACGTCATTATGTTTTTATTGCCACTTCTTTGTTTTATTACACATTAGATGATTGATCCAGTATTATCTATTGCTGCTGCTATGAGTGTCCAGTCACCATTCACAAGTCATGCTCACACAGATCATGATGCTATAGTAAGTATCTCACTTAGTCAGTTATGTTTAACTCTTTATGTTATGAGTGTGGGCAGTAATTTGGTGATGGATGTTTATTCACCATGTGTCAGTCATGCTCACACTGATCACAATGCGATAGTAACATGAGTAAGTATTTTGTCTCACTTGGTCACTTTATTTGGTGTGAGTATAGGCAGCAATGTTGTATGGAGTGTAAAGTCACCATTCATCAGTCATGCTCACACAAATCACGATGCTGTAGTAAGTATCTCACTTAGCCAGTTAGGTTTTACTCTTTTGTTGTGAGTTTGGGCAGTTGTGTTGTGATGGATGTCCAGTACCATTTGTCAATCATACTATCACAGAACATGATGCCATAGTAATATGAGTAAATATTTTGTCTCATTTGGTCATTTTATTCAGTGTGAGTCTAGACAGCAATGTTGTGATGTATGTCCAGTCACCAGTCATCAGTCATGCTATCACAGAACATGATGCCATAGTAACATGAATAAATATTTTGTCTTTCTGTCGATTTGTTTTATTTTTTAATCTATTACGATTTATTCTATCTGTTTTTACTCTATTACCATTTATTTTACCTGTTAGATAAATGCAAATATACACTGCTATTTTTTACTCAGTTATTTTGGTTTGTAACATTTTATTACAAAATATGTTCTAGATGAATCTTTGGACAATTAAGTAACAGACAAATCTGAGAATCTGATTAGATTAATTGGAAAAACTGGACCTACATGTTGAATGTTAAAAAAAAAATGAACAGATTTTTTTTAAATATGTAAATAATGTAAATTCAACTTTCGAACTTCAGTATTTAGAAATAGCATTTATTGTGTTATAACTGCCATTCAAAGCAAACTTATCTGACCCACTAGCTTGCATTATTCAGTTTGCTTTGCTTGGCAATGATAATGGAAGTTATAACACTATAAACATCATTCCTAGACTAGCTAAGTGGTTCAGTACCCAAATGAATCGACTAAGCTAGGATCTGTAGATAAATTTAATTTTTATTCTTAATGTATACATTTAAAGCATAGTTATACAATTTACAGGCTTCTAGAAAACCATTAGAATCTGATCATGGAGATCCTTTCACCCTGTTAAATGCTTTTGATGAATGGATACAAGTAAGTACCAGACCATTTACATGTGTATGTATTCATGAGAAATTAATGTTCTCTAATTGTACTCAATAAAATGTTTGTGAATTTTAGTTTATATAATTTCCTATAGAAGACAAATAAAACAATGAATAAAAAATCCCCTTATGTTACATAAAATGTAAAAAATAATAATGATACATTTTTATATAAGAAAACTATGAGATACATAAAAAAAGCAAAATACATGTACATTTATACGTAGTTTTAAGATTAAGCTGGTTAAAGAACGAAGATTAAAATATGACTAAAATTAGCTTTCAATACTGCATTTATTATTGTGATTGATTTAAGCAGCATCAGTGTTTTTGGTGGTGTTTTTCATCAAAGGCTCGTTAAGCTTTGATATCATAGTTTAAATTGATTTACATCTAGTAGTACATGTATGAGGAGAGTGATCTTTTTTTATGTAAGGCTCAAAACGATAACACCTAAAGGTCATATGATATCTAGACTTCCTGTAGATGTTGTAATTGTTAAAGTTGTTAGTATGTTTTATAAATGTTCAAGGTTAAAGCTGAAGGAAGAGGAACAAGAAAGTGGTGTAAAAGAAGGGCATTAGAGGAACAGAGATTTTATGAAATGACCAAACTAAAACAACAATTTAAAGAACTTTTACAGGTAAAAAATACATGTGTCTATTTACGAAATTAATTGTACCTGTACTGTTAACCAAATTATATTGGTGCATACTTAATTTTGGATTTATGTATAACATTTCTGTTTGCTCAGTTCATATTCAGTTCTAAAGACTCCTATTGTTAAATCTTTAAACAGAAAAACTTGATTTTTTTAAATTCAATTAGTTAATCAGTTAATGAGCTTGACTATGACACCTGTGTGTGTAAATTAGAAATGTGTTGAATACCCAGGTTAAAATATGAAAGCCAATTAAAGGTATTCATTACAATCAATCAGTTGAATAATTTATTTAAAATATGATAGTTTTATAAATTAATATAGTTCCATAAATTAATACAGTTCAGAAATTTTCTTGATTTGGATTCAACCATGAAAGAGCATGATAATTAGAATACAGTGAAAATTTCCCAGAATACGGTACATACATGGTCATTAAAACAAACCCAGAACTTTAAGAAGTAAAAATCAGCTGTGCATGAACAGATACTACATTAGCTTGTTTATAAAGGTATATTGGGCATTAGTTTACCAGGAGTGAAAAAATCCTAAAATGCTTTAAATGGAACTTCCACAAATGTTTATATCTACTGTCAACTACTTGTAATCTGTTGTTAAAATTTGTGTGTGGGTAGAAATAAGCTGTTGAAATTTGTGTGTGGGTAGAAATAAGCTGTTGAAATTTGTGTTTGGGTAGAAATAAGCTGTTGAAATTTGTGTGTGGGTAGAAATCTGCTGTTGAAATTTGTGTGTGGGTAGAAATCAGCTGTTGAAATTTGTGTGTGGGTAGAAATCAGCTGTTGAAATTTGTATGTGGGTGAAATCTGCTGTTGAAATCTGCTGTTGAAATTTGTGTGTGGGTAGAAATAAGCTGTTGAAATTTGTGTGTTGGTAGAAATCTGCTGTTGAAATTTGTGTGTGGGTAGAAATCAGCTGTTGATATTTGTGTGTGGGTAGAAATCTGCTGTTGAAATTTGTGTGTGGGTAGAAATCAGCTGTTGAAATTTGTGTGTGGGGAGAAATCAGCTGTTGAAATTTGTGTGTGGGTAGAAATAAGCTGTTGAAATTTGTGTGTGGGTAGAAATCAGCTGTTGAAATTTGTGTGGGTAGAAATCAGCTGTTGAAATTTGTGTGGGTAAAAATCAGTTGTTGAAATTTGTGTGGGTTGAGATGTTTTGGGTGCTTAAATTTTTAAGGTTCTAACAAATAAATTAAGAAATTTAGAGAGAATTTATTTGTGTGCATTTGGTAAATTTTAACTAATTAATATATACCCATTTGGCAAGAGAGCTCTGTTTAACAGCTACATAGAAATTTACATACATCTTAATAATTTATTTTAAAAGTACAATAGATAAGTTTTGGAGTTGCCTAATATATTTGTTTTCATTTTACTTCTAGGATCACAATTTACTTATAACACAAGGAGAAAAAGATAGATATTATACTAACGAGGAGAGGAGACAGCGACATGGAGAGAGAAAACGTCTTGGAGAATTAAAAAGAGAACAACGCAAAGAGTCAAAAAGAAGAAAAATTTTAAAATTGGAGGATGAGGTGATAAAAATGAATCATGTTGATGTTTGATATAAATTTTTGAGATACTATTTAGATCTTTCCCTGATTTAGTTGTTAGTCTTAAAATTTGCCATTTACTTGTTATTGAAAAGTAGATGCGGGTTTAAGTAACTGGAGTTAGATTTCATAGTCATCCAGTAATCTTTACAAGAAAGTTTTGTGTTAAGATTTAATGTTCCTTGAATACAAACAAATCACTTATGTATGAAAAAGTGGTAGTCCTAGTTGATTACTAGTGTTCATTGTGTTAGAATATGGTGTCACTTAGCAGTCTTGACAGACAAATCTAAGGATGTTTATGATAGGGTAGGGTTTTGGTACCTAGGATAGTTTATGTTGGCATGGCTGCAAGTTTTTCAATCATTGTAAATTAATTATGTTGTTTTTTTTTGTTTTTTTTTTGTCTAATCTTGAGTTTCATAAAATTTCTATTGTCAAATGGTGTTGCATTATTGCATTGTTACAAATGGTCAAATGGTTAGAATGGTGGTATTTGTGATATTTATTCCTGAAAGGTTATTGTAGTGGGCTTTTTTTCAATTTTTTAAAATATTTATTTATTTATTTATTTATTTATCTATTTATACAAAAGAAAACAATCTCAAGATGTAGTAAAAATGACAATTTTGATAAAAATTATAGATTAAGAAATAATGATTTTAATGACTTTATTTTGAAAATCTGTGAATGTGCACATAATGTTTTTCTTGATCCTAGTGTTTGGAAAGTATGTTATTTTAAACAAAAATGTCACCCAAGAATGACAGAAATCTTGGGTGTAATGAAACAAAAATTTCTTTTCAATATTTTTGTAGTATCTATCTATTACATTGCCATATTGCCACACAATTTTTGGTTTTTAATTAATACTTGGCTTTTTGCCAGTTCTGGACACATTACAGCCAAATCCTTTTACAATTATCCTTATTTATCCCTTTATGTTTAACATCAATATTGTGTCATTCATTTCATGTTGTTTACTTATACAGGAGTATACAATCAGTGATGGTGAAGATGATGATAAAGGTCATGATATCAAAGATTTAGAATTTAGATTATCTCATGATCTGAATAAATTACAGGTAAGTATTGTACATTGTACATGTAATTTTCAAACCATGTATACATGTATATATTTACACATACATTAATTAAGATAATGTGTACATAGTGTAGTTAATTGATGTATTTCATTCATATACATTGTATGTGGAGAGGTGCTTCAATGGCTGAGTAGTCTAAAGTTTGAGCAAATAGATCATAACACCTCCTACTGCCTAAGTACAGGTACCATATAGTTTTATTATACCTCATGGAAAATTCTTTAACTATTATTGGTCAATTTCTAGTCACGTGGTATGAAACATTTCACAATGTTTGAAGCAGCAGTCAACATTGCCAAGGGACATTGCAGTGTTCACCGCTAGGCATGAAAACTTATGAATGTCCATCACGGAAGTTACTGAGTAATCTTACTTAAAATTACTTAAGCTATGGACAAGTAACTTCTACAGTTTTTAATGAGATGTAATTTTATGTATTTTAAACAGGCTTTGTTGAAATAAAATATAAAAGAAATTGCTTTTTGTTCAGTATAATGAAGAAAATAGTGCCCTTGGTTGAGGGAAATATAGAAGATTGTCTCCCTTGGGAACTTAATCTCCCTCTCCTATCAGCTTGGGAGATAATGATCTCTCGGGGAGACAATCCTCCATTTTTTTTCAACCAAGGGCACTATTTATATATTATCACTTGGTCTGATAACTAATGACAATTGTTTCTACAAGTTAAATAATCTTTGGATTGTATAACCAATATATTTAAATAACCATCAATCGACATTTTTGCTTATATTTTACAGGAAATATCCAACAAAAGTAGAAGTTTTACTTTGCGTGATATTAATTTATTAAAGATTATTCTCTGTAGTGGGTTGTATCCACAAGTAGCCATCCCAGATGATTGTAATTCATATAAGACAGATTCAGAACAAGTTTTTCACACCAAGGTATATTAAAATTCACACATATTTTCTACAAAAATGACTAACTTTCTGCTAATCAAATTATTAATGGCCATTCCAGTAAAGCAGATTTTCTTTTTCACTGTGATTTAAGATATTTTTGTAGTCTTCAGTATTATTACAGTACATCAAAGATTTTAAGTTTCATCCCCAAAATGTTAAAAAACATTGTATGTTTTCATGGTTTTCATTTTTGACAAGTGTAACATATATTGTCAGTAAATAAAAGGTTTTGTGGTTGCTCTTAATTGTAATTTTTTTTTTTTTTTTTTTTTTTTTTTTTTTGTATTTTGTAAATGTTTTAAAAGCAGTGACCTGCTAAATTAATGTAGAAATCTAAACAAAGTTATTTTCTAGATGCAAAATAACAACTTGTTTGTTTAATCATAAATGACTAGCAAAATAATTTTAGTATATGCAAGAAACAGATTAAATCTCAGGTCTTGGGCATCGCAATCTGCAACTGATTAGAAAAAGACTTATCAGAGGGTAATTGCAATTTTCTCTCATAAAATTTTGAGTTACCAATAACCTCAGACAAGCCAAAATAAAAAAAAATTATAAAACAATGAATAATACTAAATAAGTCAATCAATTTGAAAAAAATTAATGGATTTTTTTGAAAGAGATAACTCTTAGACTTCAATTTCAGCACTTTATACCAAGCAAACTTATTTTCTTTCTTTTTTTATTTTTTGCATTTATATGTGTGATGACATCAATTACTTTAAAATTTATAATTCTATATAAATGTTTTTTCTGTTACTACATACAAGGACTTCTTTTTGTTACTATATCTACAGAACAAAGCCTTTATCTTGTTACATCCTACTAGCGTATTTTCATGCCAACCAGAATTTCTTCAAACAAATGAAAAGAAAGAATACAGTGGACCAAGTGAACTTAAAGGAAAACTCAGTAATAAACACCAGCTGTTAGCTTTTGTGTAAGTTGCAATATAAATAAACCTTAATGAGTCATATCTTTATTGTATGAATATGGAGATGACATCTTCTGATTGAATTTGGGATTTTTTCCCCAATCCTACACTGTGATGTCATTGTGCTAAAATTTTGGCCAGCTAGCTTGATCAGTAGTTTTATTTAAAATTGTCAGAAGATAAATACAGTTTTTCTGTGAGCTTTGTGCATATTAATAACAGTATACACTTAGACATTTCAGAAATCTTTATTTCCTGAATCAATGTACTGAGATATTTAATGTTGAGTAAATCAATGGAATCTTTTGTATAATTTAAAAAAATCAGTAATACAATGATTACTGACTTTGAAATTAAGGATTAGTTCCTTGATTGTAACATATTAGATAGATTTATCATCTTAATCAGTTGAAACAAAATTCTAAAAAAAATTAACTTAATGGTCCATAGGTGTAGTCTTTGTTTGACACATCACATGTACATTTTATATTTCCAGGTCATTGTTGGAAACAAACAAACCATACTTAGTTAATTTAATGAGAGTACCCGCTTTACAGACAGTAACACTCTTCTCTAATTATATTGATACAAATGCTGATTGTACAAGGTAAAGCATAGTGTCAAGTCCACTCTGTAAGAGGAAAACACTGATATCCACTTGTCCATCCATCCAAGCTTTTAGAAGTTTATAAAAATTAAATACATGTATATGACCTTTGGTCAAGGTCAAGATCATCTATCCTGTAGATATTGTAGTAATGTCTGTAGTATGTTCCATGATAAATCTATACTCAAAATTTCTTATCCTATCATTTATAATTTTGAAAAAAAAATGTTTGAGAAACTCTTATTAAAATGTTTGTACATGTACCAATTTTTATGACAGCCTTTACTTATGTAACTAGGACCATGACTGCTATGTCTTGCACCTTTCTAAAACCTTGAGTGCAAAAATTTATAAATTTGCTTGTCATAGGTTGGTTTTTCCTCCCCAGACACTGGTTTTCTCCATCGTTTGTGAACTGACTGAATTGATATATGCATAACTAGTGAAAAAAATAATATATACACTTACATGTAACTCTATATGTGATGTTCAATATAAGTTATTTTTTCAGTGTTAAATTCCAAATTCTTGTCATATACCTGATCTATCTTTACTTTTTCAGATAGTGAGATGTAAATTATCTAGTAATTTATATGTTAATTGTTTGGTTTTTGTAACAGAATAGTTTGTGATGGTTGGTTAGAGTTAAGATTTACAGATAGTGATGCTGCAGAACAGATTATGTCCAGTGTAATACAACTTAGAGCTACATGGCAAAATTTACTCAAACTCAGATTAGAAGGTAAATATAGCTTGATTTACTCAATTACCTAAAACAGGAGTTAGTACTGTTATGCTCAGAGTGGAGCTAGGAGAGACCTAAATAGTCAAGTGATCTGTTTCTATGTAACAAATCAGTGTCTTGATCTAGACACCAGAAACCAATACTAGTGTTAGAAAGTTTTCCACTTTCTTTTCTGACAGATTTATTTTATACCCTTTTTATAATTACTGACTTGTAAACCACTGACAGTTTTGGTTACTCTGATAATTTGTAATAATTATTACACTTTATTGTGTAATAGCAATAGATGTTAATAACTGACAATTTGGATATACATGTATAAATAAATGTCCTTTGATGGGAGGAAAATTATAAAATGGATAAATGTTTGCTAAATTTTTACTGAAAGAAAAATTGTTTAGGTTATTAAAGTTGTTTTCTTTACATATAATTAATTTTTAAAAAAAAGAAGTTAAAGTTAAAAAATTTCCGTGTATTAAGTTAAAATAATGTTCGTTAATGAATAGTAAAATATTTTTTATAGACACATTTCAAAGTATGGAAGAAGACAAGAAAATTAATCCAAGAGCGAAGAAGTTAGAGAAAGTTCTGGGTAGTAAGCTAACCGAGTTCCTGTGTAGTGATGTGGCCTATTCCATCAGACGAATTCTTTCAGCAGAGATGCAATACTTATATAAAGGAACAGAAAGAGGTATTAATTAAAATAATCAAATTTTAAAATGGGTTTTGTCTGAATGTTTTATTTGAATCTCGAACTTTTTTAACAACTTTGTCACAAAACAGATGTTGCTGTCTGTAATTAACAGTTTTATTGAGGCATCATTTGACATGGTTTCTAATCATCCAGATTGTTCTTAGACATTAAAATATCAAACTGACACTGATCATATAATTAGTCTTTAGTATGGTAGGATATTAGAAAATCTAATGATATTTTTAGCAGGCCATCTTCTCTCACTTGATTCAAAGAATGGGAACTCTTTTCACATTTAGGATTGGCAAAAAATTCACACTTCTCCACTGGAATGGAGATTAAATGCTTTATAGATGTATAAAATATAGAAAACATGGAGATAACCACAAACCTTCAGCAGGCCAGCTTACAAACTTTCTTACACTGGGGTATAACTTAATTGGGATTTGTACCTATTTGGAGACCATGTGATTCATTAGTTGGCACTATAGACCACTCGCCATAAAAATCTCCACATTCTCATGCTGAAATTGTTGAGATAGCAATGTTAAAGCATTGTAACTTGATTGAATTTCTTAATATACCAGGAGATTTATTATGCTTAGTTCTTGCCTGAAATTCCACTACAGTAACTCAGTTGATAGAGTACTTTCTTTGTATGTCGGAGGATGGGGTTTGAATCCTGGCCAGGTTTGACCAAGACTTGAAAATAGGTAATGACTGTTCTTTCCCCAAACACTCCCCATTAAGAAATGAAAGTCACAGTGTCCTTCAGAGGAGACCTTAAAAACTGATGCCCCGTGTCATGGCAGGCATTGCATGCTAAAGAATTTTCAATGCATATTGCTCAAAGCACACTGTCAGCATCAACATTTCTGCCACTTCACCTATAGCTGGTGACCTATTAATATAAGTAAAATATTCTTGACTTGGATATAAAACCCCATTAAAGTTAATCAACTATTGCCTGAAATGTGCCTACAAAAGTCTAAAACTTGAATGATGTTAATCTTTCTTTTGTTTAAGATTCTGGAGCTCCATCTGCAATGTTTATGGATTTAATGGATTCTGATTATGAAGCTAAAACACATCCAATAAAAGGTGGAATACAAATAAATGATTACCTCACACATGATTGGTAAATATTTCTTATAACTGTCATGTAGAAAATATCCATTATATATCACAGTTTTAATTACTGATGCAGTAGTTGTAGGGAACAATTTATGCAAACTAAGTGACATAATAACAAGATTTAATCATATACTGTCATATTGAGAAGACTACATTTTACAGTCTAAAGTTCTTGGTGTTTTTTAAAAGAGAAAGCTATTTAAACTCAAAACCTTTTAAATAGCAAATTTTGAAATTTTTAGATTTTTGAGAAAGATTTTCAGGTAAATAAGTAAAAAACAACAAACTACTAATGGTATGTTTTATGACTTATTTCATTTTTGATGGGTTTTAAGTTTACTCAGGTTTTTTGTTTTCAAATATTTAATTGGAAAGTTACCGTAATAGTATTTTAATCATCCTTCTGATACATGTTTTTGAATATTTGCAGTTTGATAGATGATGCCTCGGCTACTGTTTGGGGAGAATATACACCACATATGCAGAAACATTGGACATGTCCTAGATGTAAAAGTAGTATGATAGTTAATGTATTAGAAAGGTTACAACATGAAAGTCAGTGTCAGAATCAAAATATACAGGGTAAGCTGCCATCAATTATTAGTATGATAGTTAATGTATTAGAAAGATTACAGCATGAAAGTCATTGTCAGAATCAAAATATACAGGGTAAGCTGCCATCAATTATTATCAGGAATAACTTGTTTATACAATTGTTAGATCAATAGTTGTTATGCCCATAGTGTGTTGATACAATTTTGGCATGCTTACAGTGTATTGGAACAATTTAGGCATAACTTTTGTTAAATTGTTAAACAATTTTTCCCTACAGGACAACTTGTTATCAAGATAACATTCAATTTATTATATTTACATTTAAAACATTTTTGTTCTGTGTAACTTTGTTAAAGATTTAATGTATCCATACAAGCTTTATTGGTATTTTCAATTGATCATGTGACTTTTAATGGCTTACTTGTACATATACGTGTGTGTGTCACATCATTTCAGCTGTTCCATTGAGTAGGCTTTCATATTGTAGGCACCTTTCTTTTAAATTTCTTTCAGAATTAAAACAACAAAAGTAAGATAATGACATATGTCATTTCTACATAGTTCATTGTTTATACATAACACATTGTAAAAAAATCTTCTTTTGTTGTTTTAATTCTGAAAGAATGAAGACATTCATATGCTGTAATTGACATTTTTGGATGATGGATTTATTTTTATTTATTTCAGCAACAAAAGATGAAGAGAAAGAGGATTTACAGGAGGAGAAAGAAGCAAGTTTAAATCCATTAAGAAAATCCTACTTCTGTTCAGATTGTGATAAACAATATAACTTTACTATGACCGAGATATTAAAACATAAAAAGACACACAGTATGTCTTAAGATTAAGTCATGCTATTTATCAAAATTTAAACAGAAATTTGTGACATGCTATTTATTAAAATTGAAACAGAAATTTGTGTTGGCTATCATTCTTAAAACTAAGGTAATTCAGGTGAAACATCACAATGCTGTCTTTGAATTTTTTTTAAAGTTTCCAGATTGGAAAAAATGATAAGGACATCAGTTTATCTTTTACTGAAGTACTGGAATTAAATTGAATGGAACTTAGATGAAAAGGTTTACATTTTGTTCATACCAACCCTGATTCAGCATCCAAGCTGGTCACCCTTACTATATTAATGCGTGATGCAGATTATTCATCAAGTCAAATCTTTTTAGTTCAAGTTAAAAAGTTTAGTAAAATTAGATCAGAATTATCCAAGCTGGCCTCCAAGATGGCATATGCAGGTTTATTTAGCAAATTATTTAGTTGAAATTTGGTATATAGAAAGTACATGTATGAAGATTTAATATGTGCAAGAATATTTTTCTAAAAAAAATTTAATCGGCTCATTAAGAATAATTTGCTTGCTGCCAAGTACTTCTTAGACAATCACCTTTTAGTCAGGTGTGTGATAGACGCTCACATGTTTTATGAACTTTATCTACCATATGTAGCAAAAATGAACTATTCTTCAGGGAAGACAATCCATTTGAATCACAGAGGTGCAGTAAAAGAGAACCAACTAATTCCACAGAATTTTGTACATCTGAATCCCTTCATCATTAAGTCCTAATTGTGCAAAAATATAAGACTATATAGATCAAAATTAGTATAAGATCACGGTTTATCTTTGTGTTCACTCTTTCTTTTCTTGTCTTTTTCGCAAATTTTATGTTTTACTTTGAATTAAATCATGTTCTTGCTTTGAGTTACAATGTTTTTCTATTTTATGGACGATGGTAGGATGGTTTAAGCCCTCTAATACACTTTTGCTTACAGAATTGGGAAATAAATTCTCATATATTTTATCTTCCAAAAACACCAAGAAATATCAAGATCAGTAACTGCTAATTAGAAACTTTTTAGCTGATTGCACACCAAGTATGAGTTGCCTTAATTGCTCCCTATTGCTATTTTTGTGTCGCCTGAAAAGGCGACACATAGGGGTTACTTTCAGCAGCAGCCTCCCATTTGCTTGTCTGGAGCATAACTTTGTCATCTTTAGTTCAATCAACACTAAACTTGGTTTGCATGTTTCTTGCAATGAGACGAAGTAGAGTTAAAGAACCATAACTCTGCATTGGGTATTTTTAGAGTTATTCACCTTATATTATTTTTTCTTGTAAAAGGCATAATTCCTTCATATTTTAGCAATCTTCACCAACGTTTGGCATGATAAACATCTTCTAATATTTTAACAACTATAACACTGGTTTTTTTATATGGTCATTCTAAAAAGAGTTATTGACCTTCACATAAAATTCTGTTTGAAATTTTTGCCTATTTCTCTAATTGCTTGTCCGGAGGATGACTTTGTCATCTTTAGTTCAATTGATACCAAACTTGGTACATATGTGTCTTGCAATAAGACAAAGTGCACAGTTAAAGAACCATATCTCTACGTTGAGAAATTTTAGAGTTATTCCCCTTATATTAGTTTTGCTTGAAATTGGCATAGCTCCTTCACTTTTTGAGTAATTTTCACCAAATTTTGACATGATAAACATCTTTTAACATTTTAACACATATATTGCAGGTTTTTGCGTATGGTCATTTAGGAGAGAGTTATTGCCTTTCACATGAAGTTTTGTTTGAATTTTTTGCGCAGTTCTCTAATTGCTTGTCCAAAGCATAACTTTGTCATCTTAAGTTCAATTGATATTGGTATGCATATTTCTTGCAATGAAAATATTTTTGTGTGAAAAACCAGTGCCAAAATATGTGAAACAAAGAACTAGTTAACAGTTTTACTGTTGTTGACTCTAATCTTTTGTCAGGCGACACATCCGACTCGCGGAGTTTTAGTTATTTAATAAAATCGATTAGATTTTTTTTTTTTTTTTTTTAAAAAAATTCAATTAATAAATAGATTAAATTATATATTTTAACCCCATGTTTTTTATGAAAATGGATAAAGCAACAACTTGAAAAAATTGTGTAGTCATCCTGACAAAAAACTGGGTATATATTGTGAGTAAAAATGAAACGAAAGAACCTGACATGTTACATTGTACATGTACCTGGAGATATCAAAAGGGAGTTTTTATAAAGTTCTCACAAAATACTGAAGTTATGAGTGATTTATTCAAAGCAGTTTGCCATTTTTTTTATCTGATGAACAAAATGTCAGCAATATTCAATTGCTTGTAAATTATTCAAAACTGCATATATAAGAGTTTTAATTCTTTCTGTACATACATAAAACCACTTGACGTTTTATTCCAAGGCAATGTGGTATTGCTTTACTGCACAAGCTTGCTGAAACAAGCAACAATCTTGCAATGGTAACTTCATAAAGATGAAAAAGAATGCAAGCCATTTTGTAAGTCAGTAATTGAATTTCCGTTCTCTTTGAAAGATTTTATCAGAAAAAAACTTCCTTTTTGTTTTAAAACTATGACCAATGACTTAGAGGTTATAGCTGTTATATAGGAAAACAAGGTGAAAACAAACAAAATGTAATTGTATTTAAACATTTAGATATTAATTCTCGTTGATTTATCTGCAACTTTTCTAGTCAGTATTTTATAAGTTATAGTATTTGTTGTGTCAACATGAATATCGTACAGTAAGCACACTAGTAAGGGAAAGTGGTTGTCAATCACTTTTACTAAGTTGAGCTTCTTTTAGGCATTTTTCCAGAAGTATTGTGACATAAACTTTTTGAATGGTCTCCAAGAATTTTTTAAATGGTCCTTGTACATTTTGTGTATTACCCATATTTATTTGCATCAAGTATTCTCATCTTTTTAGGAATTTGAATTATTTTAAAACATAAAAAAGTCTCCTGTTTGAATGGTAGTGTCTATATTATCAGCACAATGACATTGCAAAGTTGGCAATTTTATAAATAGCGGCCCTAGTATGATTTTTGTTGAAAGACGTCTTTTATTTGCCTGTGTTTTTAATAAGTTTCAATGTTTGTTGCCAAATACATGCACGATGTATAAAAACACAATTGTCTTCTCTACCAGACAAAATGTCGAAATTGAAATTGTGAGGCGGACATTTATAAGGATTGGGTTATAATGATGCTGTTGTACACTCCAGTCCACATACTTTTACTTATATCGAGATGGTCACTTCAGGAATTGTGGTGGAGGCCGGATAGAATCACCGACATTCGGCAAACGAACTAACAAACCTTCTTGCACTAGGAACTGCCCCAGTAAGATCATCTGTAAGCGCACACTTTAACCCACGCGGCAACGGAGGCTCCAGTTAAAGAGGAAATAAATTTATTGTACTCGGCATTGACCAAGAAATCTTTTAGGCGTATTGCAGAAAGCTATTGATGCAGTAATAAAACTACAAGAGGTCTATAAACTGTTCAACTTTGTTTACAAGTGCCATATACCATTTTTGAATTTAATCATAAAATGCATTTAAATATGGTATATGACACAAGTCTACAAACACTCATCACTGGTATATACATGTACTGCATTCACTATTAATGACAAACTATAGGTTGTAAGATAACACGGTTCTCAAACATTTTCGATGAAGCAGAACAATATATATATAATGTCACTTACGATAGAAGAAATAATCTGTAACTGAAATATTGGAACCAAAAATAAATGAAATTACCAAACAAGACCAGATGATCTTTTTTTTTTTTTTTTTTTTTTTTTTTTTTTTTTTTTTTTTTTTATTAATTTCTTGTTTAAAAGATCGAAAGAGAAAACAGATTGTTTAAAAACTATTGGTTTAATAACTACATGTATTTGTTTATTTTATTAATGTTTTTAATTTGCGCTAATGGTGGATTAAACTGATCAGGCTTTAAAAAACCGAGTCCTTTGATTTGATTGGATAAGTTCAAATAGCGATTGTAGGACCGTCAAATGTAAAAATAACGTTAAATGTAAAAAGATCAAATTTGACATTAAATGTAAAAACAGTTTTACTCTAAATGTAAACATGGGTTAGATTTCAGCATCACTAACAGTATGTCGGTATTATACCGACGACTTTAGTCTACACTGAAATCCTGTAGAATATTATTTACATCTTTAGAAACACACAAAGGTGCCAGCTTAACGCTTCTCAGTACTTTGATGTTTGTTTTTCATTGGAAGCCTACTATGTGCACTCATTTCCAATTCAGATTTTTGCAAACGTGAGCAATGTTTTTTATTTTACATTTATCACTTTTTTGTTTTCACATTTTACGTTAATCGGCATTTTTACATTTAGCGTTAATGTTTTTACATTTAGCATCAAATACTTTTTACATTTGATGTCAAGTATTTACATTTGTAGCATTGTTTTTACATTTAGAGTAAAATTGTTTTTACATTTAATGTCAAATTTAATCTTTTTACATTTAACGTGATTTTTACATTTGACGGTCTTACAAGCGATCACTAAGAAATGTTCAATATACATACATGTACTAGAAACGGTTGTAAAATGTATACATTCTTCAAGTTTTTTGAACGCCTGAGCATAATTAAAGCTATACTCTTTGTAATAAACCACAAATATCAACGTACAACCGAAAGAAATTCTCTTTATTCAAATAAAAAAATCGTATATACTTTAGAATATCATCTTTTTTTTAAATTAAATAAGTTTATGTCAACAACAGTTTTGGTCACAGTCTTCGTCTCTTTACAAATAAAAGTTTGATATAATTAACATGCCACAAGCCAATGAAAATCCTTTGTGAAGTGTTCTTTCCCGCCATAAGAATACCAACATGTACCATCCTTAGCCTTTCCCGGAATCCTTCCCCATTTGGTCTCTGCAATGGCTGCGTAAAGGTTCCCGCCGCCATCAGTTTGGTAGCCACATTGGATTGCCTGTGGGGGTACCGGCCCTCCATTCCAAACCATTTCGACCGGACGACCACAAGTGATCCAACTAAAATCCTTGGTTATATGTTCTTTTCCTCCATATGGATACCAACATGTTCCATCTTTTGCCTTTCCTGGAATGGTCCCGTGTGGTGATTTGGCAACAGCGCTCCACAATGCACCACACCCATCTGTTTGATTCCCCTTCTGTATTGTCTGTGGAGGGGGGTAGGAACTTGATGACACATGGACAAGTGAAAATGGTGCACCGTAATTACCAGTATCAAAAGGTTGACAGCCGTATCTATATAAAATTGAAACCAATTATCATTTAGTTATAAAGACAACTGCGATGCATGTACATGTATCATTTGCAGAAACATGTGTAGTAAAAAAAAACTGCTGCTTTTACATTTCAACAAACCTAGAGGTTATACAAAAAACAGCGTCATGGAAGATCTGAATCATATTTAGAATAGGAGCCTTTAGTGTCAGCGTAATCGGCGTCAACTATCTGGATTAGGTAAAGTATTTTATTACTAATTTTTCGCAGACTTTAAGTGATGCTCAAGTCAAATTACAAGACTAAATTATCCCGACATCTTGTAACTAGTTAATAGAACTGTTATAACACTCAGAGAGAGAGAGAGAGAGAGAGAGAGAGAGAGAGAGAGAGAGAGAGAGAGATTAAAAAAATGTAATTTCTTTTTCGCAGACTTTAAGTGATGCTTAAGTCAAATTACAAGACTAAATTATCCCGACATCTTGTAACTAGTTAATAGAACTATTTTAACACTCAGAGAGAGAGAGAGAGAGAGAGAGAGAGATTAAAAAAATGTAATTTCTCATGTTCGCATTTTGCACATACTTCTTGATATGTAGACGGGCTAAAATTAACTTGCTACATGTATATTCACGTTTAGATAATGCATTGATTTTGAATTTTGACACATTCAATGATCATTTATTTGGTTAATAAATTTATTATTTGTTACACCAGCCATTTCTGCTTATTTTCTTAAAATGAATTTACATACTTGGATTTAGAAATACTCAAGGACAGGAAAAACGTTTATAATGTACTAACCCAAAAATGCGAATCTATTACATTTTTGCCGCACGTGCTTGTTTGTGTGCTGTCAGAAAGTAACCTTGATTTATCAGCTTACTAACCGATCGTTCGTCACTTACCCTGATGGCTGAGGCATTCCTGGGTATCCGGCTGGTCCTCCCGGGTAGGCAGGCGGTCCACCATAATTTGGTTGCCCGCCAGGATAAGCAGGCGGTGCCCCACAAGGAGGAAAACCAGGCTGTGGTCCGTAACCAGGCTGTGTCCCGGGATATCCAGGCTGTCCTCCTGGGTAGCCAGGTTGTCCGCCCGGATAACCGGGCTGAGGATAGCTAGGGTTGTTGTAAGGGTTCATCTCTATAAAGAATAAAATGGGTGTAAGTTATAGAGAGGAAAACAAGCAATTATTTCGCTGATCACAAACAGGTGACGTATTAAAGGACATTCAGATGGATATTTTTTAAAAAGTGACGTAATGTTTGTGTAAATTGCTTAAAATAGATGTAGAGTAATAGTTCAATAATGTTACACAATCCAAATGTTTCCCCTTTTGACAAACTCGATGACATTACTGCACGAGCCATTAACATGAAAGTTGAACCAAAAAAAAAAAAAAGAAAAAGGTGAATGTGTATAATGTATTGTGGGTAAAAAAAAAATATGTCAAGGATAGACATTTACGCACATATAACAAACACTTCCTTAACTCTGTGCTATTTAATTAAATATGTTTTCTCTTAATGTCAATAAATAAATGACTAGAATTAAATTAATAAGTAGATATTAAAAATACACAACAGTAATACTGCGTATGTAAAAGTTCAACATAAACTTCCTGGTTTCGTACTCTGGAATTTCCAGGGAACTGCTGATCAAAACACCTTATTATTCATTTTAAATTTAAGAGTTTTTTTTATATATTTATCAACTTTTCAGTTAATACCACAATAATTATATATGAAATCAGTTCAATCGTGAAGGGTACATACCAATTAATATCATGAACCACTCAAGTGTATAACACTGCTTTCGTTTTGGACGGTTGAAGGAATACACCTCATGAAACTAATCCGCGAAACGGAAACCGGATATCGGAAAACTAGCCAGTTTTTAAAATACATAAATTTTTCAAATTAAAATATTTTCATTTTTATGAGACTTTTGACTGTTTTTTCAATTTTAAGCTAAAAAAATTCCCTCATATCCCTCGTCATTATTATCATTATTATTATTATTATTTTGATTTTTTTCACAGAAATTTTTTAAATGATTTTATTCCGTGAATTTTAAGGGTTTTTCAGAAAAAAATCGAGAAGAGGATTCAGATAAAAGATCCTTATTTTTAAATGCAGATTCTGAGGCTCGGCATTGTAGTTACTGGATCACCCTTTACTGATGTGAAATTCGGATAATAATAATTCTAGCCCATAGTGCTATATTTATCAACAACTTTAAAAATTAATCAAGCAAATAAATCAACATCGAAAAATAATTTCCAGACGTTCTGACGCGGATAAAAAAAAATTCAGGAAATTACTAATGCAAACATTTTATATGTAAACAATTAAAAATTCAAAATATCTTTACTTCCTGATTTTTAAACACTAATCGACATCACACGGAAAATTATCTGATGCACGCGTATTGTAAAAGGTGACGCGTACAACATTTTGGCTAGATACTGACAGACTTGTTTATTTATTTATTTATTTATTTTTGTTTGTTTATTTATGTATTATTTTTTTATTTATCTATTTATTATTATTTGTTAAAAACGTTTAAATGATTATTTTTTTTTAAAATTTATTTTCGAGAAATATATGTGGACACCTGACAAAAATGTCAACAGTCATGCAATGAATCATGGAAAATTTTGGAATCGTATAAAAATTTTTTTGATTAAATAACAAAAAACAAAAGCATATAAGTTTTTCTAAATAAGGAACTATTTGTTTAAAAAAACCTGTATAATTTTCCGTGTCTGAATCAATTCAAATTATGTTAGCAGTTGTAATCTGTTCATAACGTCACATGCCGGTATAATTATATAAAATTATAGACAGTTTAGAATAAAAACGCTTCAGGTAGTTATTAGGATTTTTTGTTAGTTTACAATGATTAAAATTTATAAACGGCTTTCAATAGGAAGTAAATAAATTTAAAAAAATGAAAAATTTAGTATGTTTATTAAAAGCACTTCCCTACATACATGTACATGTAGCGTGAAGTGCTTCTCCAATGCAAAATATGCGGAAATGTCTCATCACCGTGCGCTATGTCACTTCATGATAAACTATATTTTGTTTTGAGGATAAATGGAAGATTCGACTCGCCCGACTAAAAATGAAAAAAGGTTTACTTTCTTGCCATAGGCCTCTATTGCTCGCCTTGGTATAAGAGTAATGATTCGAGTTATATGATGTTATGCAGAATAACAAGAGCATCAGCAATAAAAAGGCTCTCATTAATACACAGTAGTTTTAAGAAGATCAAAAATACTTTCACAAAAATCACACACTATTTTTGTACCATATGGATTACTTCGATCATTTGAAAAGTTCTGCCTTTTAATGGACATTTGAGTTAATATCTAATAGTATACATACATATCAAGTGAGAAAGGCGTTTTATTGCCCGATGTCTGCACTGTTGTCTCGGTACCAGTATTATGGATTCCGTAGTCCGAGATATTTACAAGCAACACTGCGGGCGAGTGTACCAGCACTTTAAAGAATACAATATTAAAGAGCCAAAAAGCACTTGCAGAAACTCATATACAACATAAACTTGTTAAAGTTTGCGGTTAACAAGAAAAATGCTTTGTCACAAATACCGGAAAAATGCTGATGTGACGTATTCAACCAACAACTAAAACAAACTGGACAATGCATGTTATTTCCTTACATTGATGATGTAGTTCTGCACAATCATCAACCCTCTCCCTCTCTCTTTCTGTCACACACACACACACACACACACCAATAATGTAAATGTCATTTACTGTTAAATTTTATTGAAATTATATATTATAGATATCATATTATGTCGCCTTTTCAACACTGAATAACGAGTAAATGCAAATCTGTTAAAAATGACAAAACTTTTTACTATTAATAACGTATGTACCTATATTTGTTACTCCACTGCGGAATCTAAAAAAAAGTACTACAGAATTTTTACAAAGAAAGAAAGACAAGAAAAAAATCTCGATTAATCACATTAATTATATGTCCACTTTTGTTTCTGAGTCTTCTTGCAATAAAAATGTTTTACTACTGCCGTTTAACTACCTTACTGCTCTTCTCCCTTCTTTACAAAAATGTGAAGTTCTTATTAACACATTACAAGCCAATGGAAATCCTTTGTGTGATGTTCTCTCCCGCCATAAGAATACCAACACGTGTCATCCTTAGCCTTTCCTGGAATCCTTCCCCATTTTGTCTCTGCAATGGCTGCATATAGATACCCACATCCATCCGTCTGAAAGCCACACTGGATTGCCTGTGGGGGTACACACCCTCCATTCCAAACCATTTCAACCGGTCGCACACAGGTAATCCAACTAAAATCCTTGGTTACATGTTCCTTTCCGCCGTATGGATACCAGCATGTCCCATCTTTTGCCTTTCCTGGTATGGTCCCATAGGGAGTGTTCGCCACAGCACTCCATAGCTCACCACACCCATCTGTTTGATTCCCTCTCTTTATTGTCTGTTGAGGGGGGTAGGAGCTGGACGACACATGGGCAAACGACACCGGCGTAAAGAAAGAACCGCCGCCTCTGTAAAACATAAAGGTTTAACAGCCTTCATAAACAACCCATTTAAACGATTTATAAATCGTTCGTTAAATAAAAATAAACTCTTTCGTTATTCCTACAAATCCAACACGAGTTACAGGGACAGGCTGTGAAATATCTTAACTGTTTGGGCAAGTTTAACAGCGTTTAAAATGACGAATGTTGCAAAATTAAAATGAACTAGTTCTAACATATATTTTGATTAATAGCTACTTTTGTTGGAAAATTAATCATCACAGAACTGTTCGAAAAAAGCGTTAAAATATAGTGAACGCGGGTTGCAAACTAAACATAACTTACTATTTCGAACGGGTGATTGGTGGTTGTCAATTCATTGTAACCATTTAAAACGTTCATGAGGCTCGGCACAATTGTTTTTAAGGAAATTCCAAAAGATCTAAAGGAACACGTTGATCCTCAAAATATTATAGGGCACGCGTGATACGCCAGTGGAACCAAAGTCCCGTTCAAGATTGTGTTGTTCGCCTTAGATTTAAGATGGCGCACCACAGGCAAAGTTTATAAGAAATGTTTTAAAAAATTCAGAAAACAACACGCATTTCAGTTCATATTTCAGTGCAGGTGTATAACATCTTGAAAGGGATTTCAATGATAAAATTAGTTAAAATTTGTGTACAGATGCCTGATTTAATATAAATTTTAGCATTCATGTCCATGTCGAATTCTAAGGGAGATTGTTTTTAAGCACCTGGACTATTACGAAAACAGATTCAATGTTACCGCTTGCGTCCAGTGAACAAACATAAACACTGTACGCGGGAGCGCAGTGGAAAGCCCTTGGTCTGTTGAAGAGGCCGATGATTTCACAATCTTTGAAAAAAATGAAGATCGAAGCTGTAATTGTTTAAAATAATTCAGTTGTTGATATATTATTTAACAATATAATTAATATTCCTATCACTTACAAAAATAAATATTCATATGACTGATAAATATGTGAATAAGTTATGATTTAAATCTCAAGATGTCACGGTTAAAGTACACGCACTTAATACACAATAAGATAGTCTTAAATAGTTATAAACATTTATTATGATGTCTACTATTATGTGTTAAAGTATTGTTATTGCATCATTTAATATCATTTAAAAACTATTGACACTTAAAGAGAAATACTGCGTCACATATCATAATTCGAGTTCATCATAGAACGTAAAAAATATTATATCATAAAACAAGACACAAATATGTATGCATTTCAAACTTCTACAACTTTCAGTAAATCAAATTTATCCAAAATCATATTTACCCTGGTGGTTGTTGAGGTATTCCGGGATATCCGGGTGGTCCTCCTGGAAAAGAAGCCGGCCATCCCCCATAACCATGACCGTATTTTTCCATTTCTACAATAGAAATAAATGTATTCACGAGATATGTCAATGTTATTTATACTGATGGAATTTGAAAAACTTCCTGTTAGTGAGAAAAGATCTGACCTAAAAATAATTTTTTTTAAAAATAAACAATGACACAACCGTCATTTTTTGCCTATTGTTTGAATATTTAAAAGACGATTTATTTAACATTACGTAATGTTAAACTCGACATTCTCATGTTACCCTGAAACGTCAGATACCCTGCACTTTATGAGTAAGTATAACGTGGTGTTATTCTAAGATTCAAGGCCTAAAGTTTAACTCATAAAAATCATTATGAACTAACTACCTGCGAGTCCGAAAAAAATGTCGCGACTGAACTTGTAGTTTCAGAAATACATCAGACATAACTGCCTCGGTTATTGAACAAATCAAAAGTGTATATCGGTAAATAAATTAATATTAATTGCTTTATTGTTATTAAAAGAAATAAATTTGACATGTATGCAAATTATGAATCCGGGAATTCTCAGAAACACTTTCTACGCTTTACTCATTATTACATAAAAAATGAAGAATATACCCTTTTTAAGAAAAACGAAACAGTTATTATAACCAAGCATATGTAAAATCAAAAGTCCAAAAAATTTAAAAATTAAAATTGTCTACCTTCTCCTCTGATCCTCTGATATTTGTAATAAGCTGTCTGGTTTCGATTTACGAACTGTCAAACTAATCAACAAAACGAAAAACGGATGTCGGAATATGAGGCGTGTTAAATCCAACGTTATTGGGAAACTTCTTGGTCTTAAGTTTATTCTGATGGAACATTTTTTTTTATGTTATTTACTTTTATCAGACACGTTTTGATTTATCTTTAAGTACGATTAGTTGACTGGTGTATTGGTTATTTCGTTTCAATGATTTCTGGTTATATGACTAAAAAGCAAGTTGATTGACTGAAATTAGCTGGTTCTTAAACACTTTCAATTCTTGCCTAGTTGTCACGGTTACGTTACTTGAGGGATAACGAAAGACTTCTGTTTTTTGTAGCAATGACAATCAATAAATGAATAAATAAATAAATAAATAAATAAATAAATAAATAAATAAATAAATAAATAAATCAATCAATCAATCAATCAATCAATAATAATAATAATAATAATAATAATAATAATAATAATAATAATAATAATAATAATAATAATAATATTAACAATAATAATGATAAAATCCCGATTCCATCGGGAGGGGGACAGTTTTGGCGTAGTCCGTCCGTGTTTCCGGACTTTTCTCTAAAACAACTGGCTGAATTCCAGTGACACTTTCTGAAAAGCTTCTTTACCAAAGAGGAGATGCGCATATCGTCGGGGTTACCCGGTTCGAACATTAACCCAGAGTTATAGCCCTTACTGAGTTAAACAATATATATAAACAGTAATATTTGTTCCAGGTTATTTCTTGAAAAACTATAAACTTTTTGTATTGGCATTTATTAGAATATTCTAGGTATTGATACGACGACAATTCTAATATATGGTGTAGGGTCATACGTTTTAAGGTCAAGGTCATAGCAACATAAGAAGAGTGAAATTGTGAATTGACTTCGAAACTATAAAGTTTTTGAAAATGCATGATTATCAGAATATTGTAGGTATTGATATGATGATCATTTTGATATATGGTTTAAGTTTATACGTTCAAAGGTCAAGGTCATAGCTGCATAAAAAGACTAAAATTGTTGATTATCCTAAAAACCTATATTCATATAACGATCATTTTGATATGTAGTTCAAGATTCTAGGTTCAAAAGTCACGATCACAACTGCACAAGGAGACTAAATGTGTTATTTATCTTGAAAACTATTAACTTTTTGTAAAGGCATGTATATATGAATATTGTTTGTTTTGATAAGACGTTTATTTTAATATAGGGTTTAAGGTCAGTGGTTTATGGCCAAGGTCACATCTGCATAAAAAGTCTAAAAATGTTACTTATCTTGAAAACTATCATGTATGGCATGTACTAGTATATATTAAGAATATTGTAGGTATTGATATGGCGATTATTTTGATATATTGTTCAAAGTTATAGGCTCAAAATTAAAGTAAAGGTCATATCTGGAATAGTTAATGATTTGGAAATTATTCATTGTACTATAATTACTACATATCATTTATTTATAAATGAACTTTGATTAGATATTTCTCATTAAGCATTGTGACAGTTCCATCCTTGAGAAAATTTTTGTAATTGAGTTCTTTGCAAATAGTTTTGGACATATCTTCCTTAAAGCTGAGGGGGATATTGTTTTGGCATTGTCCATCCGTACGTCAAAATGAGTTTCGCTTCCGGTCTATTTCATGTTTTCTATAGTAGCTGAGATATATATAATCGGAAAACAGAGCAGTGCTTTGTTTTTTCTTTCTACTTTCTTCTATAAAAATTCAAACTGAGCCCTTCATGAAAATAAGCATCCATTGGCGAGGATATTATGTCTGTGACAATGCTTTGTTATTTTAGTTTAAGCATTCCTAGGACGGGACCCATTTATTTGCAATTATTTTGCAATTATCTTAGCTGTGGAACAAAAATTGGTGATAATTTATTATGGTCTCCGTATATAATGTTACTGTTCTATAATCTTTGGCAGGGGATATTGGACGTATCCTCAAGTGAAGTGTTAAAGGCCATGGACTTACAATGTAAACATGATGTTGAGTAATAAATACATCCGGGGACGTTTCAAAGATAACATTAAGTCAGTATTTACAAATTAATGTTAAATCTATCAGAGATACTGATTTGATATAACTAATTTTGTGATAAAATCACTAAATAGGTGTCACAAGCGGTCAATATAGATGTTAATATTAATACTTAAGCCATTAAATAAACATCGACGGATATTTTAAATCAAAATTAGTTAAAAGTATAAAAAATGTACAAAATAGATAATTGTTATTTGACTTATTGGATTTTTAAAATTAATTCCTATTATCAGTGTGTTTAGATGTGTTCAGTCTTCGTTCTCGACACGAGTCTAAAGAATAGATAGATAGATAAATAGATAGATAGATAGATAGTGTCAATAATGCCCAAAAAGTCTAGACGTCATAACAGGAAAATTTCTTTGGACTTTTTGGAAGATCATTTGAGGTAAGTATTTATTTGACAATTTTACAGGGTAAAAATATCAATTTTTCAGGTCCAATGTTGACCACTGCATGGTTCACTTGGACGAGTAAAATGTCCTGTTACAAGAATAAGAATTTCAGCAAATGCCAAGAGAAATATAAAAGTTTTTGAAATATTAAAAACACCTAGTCTTCTAAAAATAGTTTTGGACTAGAAGACTGAAAAAACTATCGTTCAAAATCATTGTTATTTATAGGGAATGAAAGATTAAGAATAACCAAGAACATTTAATATAGAATAATGATTGGCTGACGAAAGGTACTATTTACAATATTTTCAAGTATTCAAAAACAGCCGGAACTACCAGTTTTGTTGGTATTAATAATGTTTTAATACACAGTGTATATTTAATACCTTTTTATTTAAAGCCCATTGTTTTTAAGATTAACAACGATTATTAAGCAGCAAAAATTGGTTTCAGTATCCGTGATACAGCCTAATCAAGAAACCTTTAAAATGCTCTTTCCTCATTTTTACAAGTTTTCCTTTAAAAGTTAATTAGCTTTTTCAAGTCTACCTGTGTAATTAATAGGAAGGAACACCCCCCCCCCTCTCTCTCTCTCTCTCTCTCTCTCTCTCTCATTAAATTTTATTTTAATCTTATTTACACTTAAAGAGGCATAAAAATTGCTAAATAATATTTCAGAAATAGACAACATAATGACTTGAACGTAAATTCAGACCAAAACAAAGTGATAAATGTATGGCAAAGAAAACAACAAGAAGAAGAAGCTAAAACAGAACAATGTGTGCAACAAAGAAAACCGTATTCGGTAATATGTATTCAGTCTTATCAGAAATTTACATGTACTCAAATTGTTCCTGGAAAATAAATGACAATCCAAAACGAATAATTATTAAATATAGAAATATCGTCTACCAAAATAGTAAACATGATTAAGAATTACTAAATTAAAACTTTACCAAATTGTGTTTCTCTTGTCGGTCACAATGGTATTTTTATAAAAAAAAAAAGAATTACAAAAAGAAGTATTACAGAAATTAACTAACTCAAAAAAGGTCGAATACACAGAACAATGGTATTAAAGGACCCTTTCGATACATGATTATCTCTTCTAGTTTTAATGGTGGTGTACAGATTATTTTGGTATACATTGTAATAGATACATTTAAAATCATATATTTCTTAAACTTGCAGCTTCAGTTAAGAGTAATACATAAATATCAATTGAACTCACATAATGTTAATTTTAATCTTAGTTACTCATATCCAAATATTTGCAGAAAGCTCCTAGATGTTCGTATGATGCAGATAGAAATTATGAAGAATGGCCAACGATTAGCCAGAGCATGACTTGTACGATGCGGAAAGACTTACATAAAAACAAACCAAAACAGAAATCAAATTATCAACAACAACAAAGCCAACACCAACACCAACAAGAACAGCAACAACAACAAAGGCAACAACACCAACAACAAGAACATCAACAACAACAACAAAGTCAACACAACCAACAACAAGAATATCAACAGCAAAGCCAACACCATCAACAACAACATTATCAACAGCAAAGCCAACACCAACTACATCTACAACAGGAACACCGTCAACAGCAAAGCCAACGCCAACCTCAACTTGAATATCAACAAAAGCAGCAGCACCACCTTTGCAACTATCAACAACAACTACCACAACGACAACAACAACAGCAACAATCAAACGTGAATGAACTGAAATCAGTTTCTCAACAGTCAGTTTTTATATTTAATTACCAAAAATTCATTTTAAAATATCTCAATTTCTTTGCAAGTGATGTAAAATAACTCGGTCTGTCCGTCCACACGTAGAACCTTTTACATTCTTCTCTTTTACGTCAACTTGCGTGTAGTTTTGAAAATACGTTAACCATTAAAATGCATCAATTGTATGTGGTAAAACCGATTTGTTTCTAAATATTTTTTCTGTCTATTTAAAGATTTTTTACTTGGTATTTTCAGCAGATTGATTGTGACGAGATCGTTTTTAAATTCCCGAATCTGCTTACTTGAGTAAAACAATTTATCAAAAATATAAAGATGCTTAAAGACCTATAAAATCAGTCACGTGACTTAAGATTTATGAAGTAAATGCCATTAAAATATCACATGAAAAATACTCAAAATTATTCGAATTAAATATAAACAATTGTTTCGTTTAGTTGATAATGTTAAGTTGTCACCTTTTAAGTGTAGTCTAAGTAGTACATTAGGTATTTAGTTTCAGTTTTGTAACTACGCTGTATTTGAAACATACCACTCATCAATATATATCTACTCGCTTACTATACTTATAATATGACGATATCAGAAAAATAAGTAGTGAACACATTTTAAGAAAATCAGATCACAGATAATTTTCTCGGAAAATCCCACTTTTGATTTTCTTTAAATGAATGGGAGAAGTTGTTAAAAGAATAGGAATACACGTAACTGACATTATCTTAAACGTGTCATTTAAACAAAAAAGTAACGATTTCTGAAAACGTAAACCTAAAGAGAAATGGGTCGAATATCAAATTTTTAGATTCTTTGTTTTATTTTATTCCTTCAGTATAATTTTTCTTTTTGAAAGCATGTTGCAAACAGAAATGAACAAGGCTAGTACTTATTATAGTCTATGTTCGGATGACTGATTGTTTAGTAGTAATATTTGACGTTAACAGTGATAAAACATTTAAATTTAGAATAAAATTGTAGCTGGATATGATGAAGTGGTAAAAAAATCCATTAAGAGAAATCCTTAAATGATTATGGATTACATGTATATAATCCATAATTATTATATATCTCCTTAGACGTTGAACCATTTCCACTGAATTGTATGAATTGTCTCCGCTTATTTAGAATATATCGTTTTTCGTTTCTGCACATTAACAATCTGTTGTCATGACGTGTTAACATTTCTTATGCTTTGCTCAAGATCGGTAGTTATTTGTTTTTCTTCCAGTTCATCTTGGAAGTATGACGGTGACAGATCTTTCAGTTCTACGGACAAGTTTAGCCATATGCCACAAAAGTACGAGGTATTTATAATGTTACTTAGATACCTTTTTTAAAAGTCAATTTATTATACATGCATCTCACTAGCTGAAACCTTTAACAAAAAATGATACCAATGGTATGGTAAGAAAGAATTCATGCCCAAACTAACGAATCCGAGACCCGGTCTTAAATGCGCAATTGACTTATTAGTTGACCTTAAAACTTTTTAAATTAGGCATCATTTTTTTTTTACAGTCATTCACTCAGATGAGTTTACACTCAACTCAGATATTCTCATTTTTCTCTCTATTAGACAATGTTTTGTTTTGTTCGACAAACCTACACTTGAAAAAAATAAATGCAACATTAGATATTCAATTCTAACTATGGTGATTCTTATAAATTGATATATAAATACATGTATTCCCTAATTTGAATCGAGTGTTTACTCATTGGAGTGAATGATTGTCAAAATGGAACCTGGTGTGATAAAGTATGCTCATCTTGTCGGTCACTAAGAATTTTCAATGAACACTGAAATTAAAATGTTTTATTTCGCTCCACCAAAAATGAAATGATATCTGAAAACGTACCTAGTGTTTTCGAAACCTGTGTTCAGTCAAAATGAAATAAGATAGAAAATCTATTTGGAGTATATATATTTTTTTTTTTTTGCAAATTTTAGGAACGAACAGATTTATTGTCTTTTACAAGTACTACAGAAAGGCAGAAAACTGAACATGACAGTGCAAATGGTAACGGTGTGCGTGATGGAGACAGCACAGGCCAAATTCGTAGTTTTCGGCCCATACCAAGACCGCGACATACACGGTAAGTAATATATTTTTAAGGTAAGTTCACTTATATTGAGACGTCACCATGTTTAAGTGAAGCTATATAATAATGTTTCAATTGTTTAAGATATGCAATTGAGCATTAACAGGACCTATCTTATTTAAAGGGTATCGTTTTCGCGATGTTTTATCTATAGGACAACCATTTTTTTTATTTTCAAACCTTGTTCAGGTGTAACAAAGGCATTACCGTCACAAAAATATCACAGAGTGGTATAATTTTTCAGTTTGACATATATTTGAGGTTTCTTTGAGATTTCTAAATCATGTTGATATATTTCTATCCAAATACAGACCACCTTTATGAAATTATTTTTTTAAGAATCGAAAGTACACAGACGGTGATAAACGATCGTTAGATCTAGTACATGTTGAAGACCGATTTCGAAAAAACTAGTATCTAGAAAACTGGGTCAATAATAAGCTTCTTCCATTTTCTCAGAAATGACCTATCTAAGATCATTTTTCGAAAATCGTGATATCAGGATGATAATGCGGCGTGACAATACATTAAAATCAAAGCTGGTTATAATGAACATCTCGTAATCTATCATAAGGTAACTAACTAAGAATATTTTCTTACAAATGATATAAACTTTTGTTATAGTCCGAGTATTAATTTTGACTTCTTTTTTCGCAACATTACCGCCTAACTTATGCATTACAGGCCATCGTTGATTTTACTACAGGATATGGATATATTTCATATTTAAAAAATTAAATATTTTTCCCTGATAACGCAAAAATTCTCCCACTTTTACAGCAGAAATTCTCTTTCTTTCTCAAGATTCAAATTATCAGTTGCAGTGTTGAACAATTTATTCATTTTTTTTTCCATAAGCTCGTATCACGACATGTTTATCCTTTAATACACAAACACTACATGTCTCATTTACATAATGGTGTTCATTTATTTAGTGTACTCCTTTATCAAAATTTTTATATTTATCTTGTAAGATTTATATTTATCATGTAAGATAAATTGTCCTTATTATTTTCTTCCTGTAGATTTTAAATTTCCTCTTTTTCCTAAAAAGGATAGTTTCCCAAAAATCCTCGATAAATTCCTGTAAGTGTGATAATGTTATCATTACAACGTCAGACTGGCTAATCTTATTAAACATACAGTGTTTTTGAAGGTACGACCTTTTATCCTTCTTACACAAATGATAAATTGTTAACAGCTGACAAATTAGAAACGCACATTGATTGTATTGCGTATCTACAGAAAACGAAAGTCCAATGTTTCATCACTTCCTTTGTAACTGTTTTGTGAGCCTATAAATTTGCATTTCTTCTGTCTTCACCTTTATTTCAAGTTGACTTTCTGAATGAGTTGTGTATATAAACCAGACAGAGATTTGTGTTTTGTTTTATAATATAGATTTACGATGGAGCTAAACACAGCTAGTCTATCTTGTTATGAGAAAAATCCAATCAGTGCATTTATGGAGTATGGTCAAGCCAGGGGAGTGACCGCTAGTGTAGAACAAGTTTCCAAAGATGGACCAGACAATGAACCAACGTAAGAACTTCTTTTAAACAAGATATCTTTTTATTTGTTAGAACTTAAACTATAAGTGGGATGCATTTGTCTTACAGTGATGAAATATTAAAGTAAAACGTTCTGTTATTTTGACATCAAATGGCTGAATTTGACAACACTTTATATCTACTCTTCTTGGTTGGTGTAGATGTGTTTTTTTTAAATATTATGTTTATGTTTGCTAGTCCCATAACCACAAATGGAGCACCGTAATGTGTTAAATTTAGATATTTATTATATAGTTTTGCAACTTTGTTTGTAAGTTGCATCAGGCATGTGTGTTTTTTTTTTCAATGAGCGATTTTGGAGATGAAGAAAGACTGTTAATGTGGACCTCACCATCACCATGGAATCTTGATTTGATTATGAAAATATAAAATTCGCGTGAAATCTTTATTAAAAAAAAGAAAAAAAGATTGAAATTGATTTCCTTAAGGTATATGATTTGCATTTGGAATATTTCCGTGAACATAAATAGACACTTTGACTTTTTCATTTTTTTTCAATAAAAGATTAGGGGTTCTTCACACATATCTTAATCATTTTTTCCCTTGGAATCAAAGTGTCATTCTGTTAGTTTATTGAATATAAAAATATAGAGACGCTATCAAATGATGACTATTTCTTATGTAACTCATAATTCTATACATCCATACGGTCTTATTGGTTTATCTGATTAAGAAGGCAGAATTTTTTTTAATTTAAGGAACTTTGTTTTAAAAATGGATTAAACTTATTTCTACAAGGAAGACTATTACAAATAGAAGAAAAAATTATGACCTTATTTGTTGGGCATATTTCACAAGCCGTTGGGTGCAAATTAAAATTGATCATGGTTTTAAATTATATAAAAAAAATTCATATTGAATATTTCCTTATTTTAAGGATAAAAAATAGTTATTTAGATAGTGATGCAAAGAGGCTAAACTGAAAACTAAAAAAGTCGGCAAAATAATTTCCTTGCTTTTACTTTACATTTTCCAAAGGTTTAGAAGTAAGTCGATAGTGTGTCATGCATGTGAAATAGTAAAAAAAAATATTATAAGAAGTTAAAAGAGGAAATATCAGCAAATGGAAGTTACAAGAAAACAATCCAAGAACACAACACAAACAAAACATTTTCAAAAAGGTTTATATTTTGATGCACTTTTCTCTTTAAATATTCTTAAACAGGTTTATAGTCAAAGGGTAATAAGTGCGCCTTTTTACCTGATTATACCGACTGCTTTGTTTTTGAAATAGCAAAATTACATTTGCCTAAGGTTTGCACTTCACCATAAGGAAGTCATTTAAGGATTATTGATGTACATGGGACTTCTACTGAATTCGCGCGCGCGCATATGTTTGTGTGTGTGTTTATTTTAACAAACAGCCACACTTTACGTAATAGCTGCCTTTTTAAATTACATAGAAAAGTTTGTGCAAAGTAAGCATAACAGAACATGGTACATATTTGTCGACAATAACCGTTATTATTTCTGGTTTGATTGAAGATTTGTTTGTAGACGGTCATAATGATAGATACGTAACAATTAATGCATTCCTATTCCTTTTTACAGAAGACTCGGTGGCTTTGTGGTTTAAAACGATACTGACTAGGATGTAATTGGAAGTGGAATATCGTGGGTTCGAACCCCGGCCGGGTCTGACCCAAGACTTAAAAGTGGGTAGTGACCGTTCTTTCGCCAAGCACTAGGCATTATGAAATGAAAGTCACGGTTTTTTCGGATGGGAACTTAAAATAAACGTGGTCCCGTGTCACGGCAGGCATGGCACGATAAAGAACCCTGCCGTATAATGCCATAAGCGCAACGCACAGGCAAAAATTCTGCACTTTCGCCTATAGCTGGCGACGTCTCAAATAAGTGAAATATTCTTGACTGGGACGTTAAGTTACACCATAACTTAACTCAACTCTTCCACTATCCTAGTACTGACCGCCTTAATATATGTACATGTTTGAATAGGGCTTAACACATTATTAGATTACCAGTACTTATTTAAAGATATAAATTACTGTTCTAGTTTTACAGTAGCTGCGTTTTTGAACAAAAAAGAAATATGTCGAGTTTGCAGTAAAAGACTTAAAGATGGACGGGCTGCAGCAGCTGACAAAGCTTTGCGGATTTTAAATTCACCATCAAATCAGGTAATACACAGAACCGCTGCATTAAAATAGTATGCAGAAAATTTAATTTAAAACATTATCGTATCTTAAATGACAACAAAATGATAAGTATTAATATTTTGATGAAAGAGTGTTACTTCATGTTAATTTTGTAGAATAAGACAACGGTCGTTTTTATATTTTTTTATTTTATTTTAGAAACTTTTTTCTCGTTCACGGAAATTGGAATCTTCTCAAGAAGATGAACTTTTACCACTTCCGTCCGGCACAGATCCGGTGAGCGCGTTAATGGAATATGCACAGGCAAATAGAATTGCTCTGTCATTTTCAAAGATAAAACAAGCTGGCCCACCTCACCAACCAACGTACGTCTCTCTCTCTCTCTCTCTCTCTCTCTCTCTCTCTCTCTCTCTCTCTCTCTCAATTCAACTCGTCTGCTTTGAGTTAAAGTAACATATGAATTTATTTTGACATTTAAACAATAAACAGACAATAGAATATTTTTTCTCGTAAACATACAAATACTAACGATCATACATACATACATACATACATACATACATACATACAACAAAGAGAAAAACTTATGTAGACCGCGTCGGTGGCTCGGTGGTAGAGCGCTTGTTTTGGATTCGAGTTCCAGCCGGTTCACACAAAGGAATTTAATTAAGAGACTGCTTCTCGCCTGGCGCTCGCCATGAAGAGGACACGGTATCGTTGGTTCACCCTGATTATGGACTGGGGAACTAATATGCTTGTCTGTGGCATACTGATTTGGTGAGCTAGCACCTTACCACGTATACAGTCGTCCTGAGTTCGCGCTAGTACATGCATAAACTAACTTGTTCTTAGGTAATTCCATAGAGATCAATATCCTTGTACTCGTCGCGAATAGCAGAAAAATGCTGATGCGACATGAAACATCATTCCAACAAAATTTTATTATTTAAGTTTCATAATGGTTGCCATACTTGATGACAAGGCGTTTGAGGAGGTACAAGGAGGTCAGCTTAAACAGGTGAAGAAGAAGGCAGCAATAAGGGCAATAAAAGCCATTGACAAAGAAACAGGTTATTTCAGTAGACAGTTTAAAACTAAGGTAACTATGTACAATGGTTAAACTCTTTGACAATGATACAGGTATTTTCAGTTGGTAGTTTAAAACTAAGGTAACTATGTACAATGGTTAAACTCTTTGACAATGATACAGGTATTTTAAGTTGGTAGTTTAAACTTAAGGTTACTATGTTCACTGGTTAAGCTCTTCGCCTAAAATACAGGTGTTTTTAGTTGGCAGTTTAAAACTAGTGTCATTATGTACACTGGATAAACACTTTGGGAAAAAATACAGATCTTTTCAGTAGGCAGGTTAAAACGTAAGTTATTATGTACATTGGTTTAATAATTTGACAAAGAAACGGTTTTTTCAGTGGGCAGTATGAAATTGTTTACACTTTAATTTTAAAGACTATTAAAAATTAACTTCAACAACGATGCAGAAATGAAATAAATTTGCACAGACATCTGGACCGCGCTGTCATGTGTCTCTTAGTTCTTTCTGCACAATTTCCAAATGTTTGGACTGATTGTTTAAATGACTTTAAACTGTTCAGCTATCCGTTTTGACTTTAATGATTATGTAACTGAACAGTAACAGAACTACCTCCAATTGGAACCATTTCAATATATGATGACCGTGATCAAACGGCCATCTTGACGTCTGGAAGCATAAGTCGATCATTCAAGTAGACCGGGTACACCAAGACTTGGTCAACATCGGTAGCATTCGCTCAAGACGTACACGGTTTCGAATTAAGTTAGACTTCACCAGTATGTTTCCGATGGATAGCGAAAAGTTAAAAAGTGAAATACATAGAGCAATTAAAAACCTTCAACAGGGTACCAGCAAATTTCTAGATTACATAAAAATAGGTTCACATTATTCAATTAATCTTTTCCTATATGCAATTATCTAATATCGAAATGAAGGTACTTTAAAACTAGGAAAGCTATCTACAGCGGTTATATTGACGGTAAATGAGGTTATTTCAGCAGGCAGTTTCAATAAACATATGTATCTTTGTGCAATGGTTTGATAAAAAATGTTATGTTAGTAAGTTGTTTACAACAAGAGTACTCCACACAATGATAATACTATTTTACAATAGTGAAACATAATACGTCATTTCGTTATAAAAAAAAGGAAAAACCTCTGATAATAATATCATTTATTCAATTGTTCTCATCACGATTACAAATTAAAAGTTGTTCAATTTAATTACATTTTTGTTTAATTCAAAGTTTTAATTTTCTGGCCAATTTTTCAAGTTTTAAATGTGTTCAACCGGCTGTTCTGCTAGTGTTTTCCAAGACATTTATTTCTTCTTGTTATTTGTCTGTGCTCTAAAAATCATATGTACTAGAATAAACCGAGTATTACGATGGTCAATCATTGCTTTTTATATTCAAAACGTTACTTTTTTTTTTTACAAACCATTCACTTTTAAAAGTGATTTTTTCCAGGAAAAGTCTGTGGCTTGTTCTAGTTTAGATGAATCTTTCGACGATGTTTGTCCTAACGGAAAGAATCCAGTAAGCGTGTTGATGGAATACGCACAAGGAATAAAAAAATCTGTCGACTTTTCGGAAGTAAAAGTAGAAGGGCCTGATCACAGTAAAAAGTAAATGAATATTTTATTTAACTGAGTGTACGTTTATGTATATTCTTAATTTTGTTTGTGTTTTTCGATTTCTATGATATAACAAATGATTTTTAATTCTAATTAAATTTTTTTTTAGAAATATTGTACGTGAAACTTCCAAGCATTTTGAATAGCTGAAGTTTATTTTATAACTAGTAACAAAAATATTGATTTTTTATATATTTTAAAGGTTCACGTATGCCGTTGTGTTTGACGATGAGTTGTTTCCTAAACAAACTGGAAGTACAAAGAAAAACGCTCAAAGAAAGGCAGCAGCAGCAGCTCTACGGTCTCTAAAGGAAAGAAGATTATATCACGTGGGCGGCACCTCATCAAAAACATCAGTACGTTTGCACTTAGTACACTCGTTTTGAAAATTAATTAAACCTCATCGTTGAAATTAATTTTAAAAAATTATGTGGTTAATACCTTGTTTGTTTTATACTAAAATGAAAATGTTTGCTCGTATTTTCTGTCTTTAATAATTTTTAACAATTCTTTTAAAGCGAGGCAGTTTGTACTCTTAAAAAGTATTAAAACTCCGTGCTCGATATTTACTTAATGACAATCCTAAGTATGGCATCATATAAGCAGTGGTTAAAATTTTGAATCAAAATATATGTGAAACTTTGTTTTTTTATGTCTTTTCTTGTTTGGCTTGATTGCAGTTTTATTATTAAATTGTTTTGTTTCATTTATTCTGAATTATGTACTAAATATATAACGACTTCTGCCATGTGCTACACTGAATTGCCATTATCTGATTTTTGTTGCAGCAAATAATCTTTATGATTAAAACAATACCGAAAATACTTTTCGAAATAATCTTTTTTTTTAGCCAAATCACATCGTTTCCTGTAAAACATTTGAAGACAAAATTGCAGCCCTTTGTCAACAAAAGTTCGACGAGCTCGTAGCAGACGTTCCAGATGATTTAAGAGGTAGAAAAGTAGTCGCGGCTGTTATATCAAAAAATGAGATTTCGAATGAAATAAAGGTTATAAGTATAGGATCTGGTGAGTAAAATTTTATAGTCACACCAATAGGGACTTATGTTATTGTAGTCAATATCTTAAAAACATGTATCCGCATATCGAAATTTCATTGCCCTGTATCTAATTTTGTTATTTAACAGAAAACCATAACTAGTTTATATAAGTATTTGTTTTATTTCAAAAAAAAAAAAAAAAATAAATAAATAAAAAATAAAAAAATAAAAAATCAAAAAAAAATCACTAAATTACAACCAAACAATGACTACGGTATTAATATAATATTGGCCTTGTTAACAGCAGATGTTTCCAGTTTTTTATTTTTAAATATTTGCCCGTTGTAAGTTAAGAGTCGGAAGTTGATATTTTAAACATAAACATACCGGTCCATTTTGCAAAAGCAAATTAAAAGCTTTGGAGACTGGGTTATATATGGTTTTCTTAAGTGTTTGTAATTATTTAGTGTTTGTAGAAGCTTGACCTTGATACTCTGCCTATTTCCAAGACAAATCAATTCACGAGTAACATTTTATAAGTTTAATTCACAATGTTTCTAAAAACCAAAAAATTCATTCATATTGTACACAATACTATACTTTAATCTCAACTGTCTTTTAATACAACTTAGGTAATCGCTGTATCACAGGAGATAAATTGAGTATGAAAGGAAATGTCATTACGGATTCTCACGCAGAAATTATTGCAAAACGCGGTTTTCGAAGGTATGTTAACAAAGATGAAATAAATTGATATCATGTGAAAATTCAGGAGTTCTTCTAATCATGGCATCGATATTTTTTTATTTGTTGTAAACATTCAATTGTAACGAATTTGATTTCATATAAGCAAAAGAATTTTCCTGGAAAGTAAACTTTTATTCGTTTGTTAATTATAAAATATGACGAAGTACATATCAAACAATTACAGTTTTCATTTTTTCACTTTAGATACTTGTATAATAATATATGGTCCCTTTTACAAGGAAATGACGATACGGTTATGGAGTATTCTCCAAGAGGAAAGTTTCAGATAAAAAGAGAAGTTTCTTATCATCTGTATATTTCTACGGCACCTTGCGGAGATGGAGCTTTATTTACTCACAGGTAAAGTGAATTTAGTATCAGCTATTCGTGTTAATAATTCGACTTCACATTATAACAATTGTATAAAACAATAAATATACAAAAAAATTACGATATTGTCTCCTCGTTTATTTTGATTGACAATCGAGGTTCAAAACCTTTAACGATGGTAGTTTTGTTTTTTATAGAAAGTTGGTTTGTTAAAGACGTTACTGATCTTACAAGACATCTATAAATTTGTATGTTTCAGCACATCAAACATAGCAGAGAGTGAATTTGATTCTGATGGTCAACACATACCAATTAAAGATAGTGACAAGCAAGGACAGTTAAGAATAAAATTGGAAAAAGGTGATGATGGGTTGCCGTTTTGCTATATGTAACTTTTTCACCAAGCAGTTACCAAGATGCCATAAACAACTTTTAAATTGTCTGCAAATTCAACTCGATCACTTTGCTCAGATTACAACAAATAATAAGTTCATGTAAAATATCATAAAAGCATAAATCAATAGTATTTAAAATGCATTTTTAATAAACTTATTATTCAAAGATACAAAAGAGATTTAATAAAAAGTACTTGACCGTAGTTAACGCAAAAACATACACAACAAAATAGGCAAAACACAAATAAATAACAAAAACATTAAAACAATTGAAGAATAGACACAAAGTAGGACGAATGTCTGTACTGTGTACAGGGTGGGTAAATGGTACAAAATATGGTGCTACTGAAAGTCCTTTTTATACCTATTAAACAGTAAGCGTTAGTTTACCAAGAAATATAAAACAATCGCCAAATGAACACACACACAAACACACACACACATAACATTAATACCTGGTAAATTTTGATGTATCTTATATGCACATTTCGGAAAATCATTCCTCATCAGTGACACTAGGGGCCAAAAAGTTTGATAGATAAAAAAACGTAAGCCAAACAGTTGAAAATTAAAAATTCTAAAGTTCCAAAATTATATAAATCCCAATCCAGCTTAGGAATACTTTGCATGAGGGAACAAACCCTAGTTTTAAATAAATTTCAAAAATTAAGACGACTGATAATTTTGCTAAATGGTATATTTTCTGACAGCAAAAATACTGTCTCCCGACTTATAGATTCCAGCGGGGAGTATACTCCACCAGCAGCAGTATTATTTTTACCAAATGGTTATTACTTTTAAAATTAAAGTATCACATAATGCAAAGATCTACGCTTTTAGAAGCTAATTTTTTAACGCAAAAGGTTCCGTTTACATCTTATAATTCAACAATATTGTTGATAAGTATGTTGTCACTGTATACAAATTTATACTGGATATATTTGACTTACCATAGTTCTTTGAAATTTGTTCCTTTCATTCTCAAAATTCACTTGCACATGACGGGTGTAGCTAGCTGGACAGAAGGTGCTTACCCTTCCGGAACACATGGCCTAACTTCCTTGATGGAAGTTCACCTGTATCATTAATTTTGCCAGCTTTCAAAGTTTTTACTTTGTTTTGGGGATTGTGATTTGGACAAGGGGTGGTATGTTTGTTTCATTATATTACAAAAATGCTTGTGAAAACAATATTTTAGGCGAAGGAACGATTCCAATTGACATTGAGGTGCAGAGTTGGGATGGAATAAAAAGAGGAGATCGACTTCGTACAATGTCGTGCAGTGATAAAATCTGCTCATGGAACGTACTTGGTCTCCAAGGCGCTCTACTTTCCAACGTAATGGAACCTGTCTATCTAGGATCCATAACTCTAGGTTTGGTATATTCAAAATTTGTGTTTCAATGGGTGTAACAATGTTTTTATGTTCCCGTCTTACCACTCTGGTAATGAAAGTCGTACAATGACATTTACTTTTTAATATTACGTCCCATTTTATCCATCAAATGTTTTTATTTTTATGTATTTGAATATACTTTTTTAAAACTTTTGAAACCTTTGTTCACCTCTAATTTGTTTTCTGCAATAAAAAAAATTAAGGGTTTTTTTTGGAAATGTTTTACGCGTGTGTCTTTTACCATAAAGTTACCATTACTATTTCGTTTTAATCATAGTGGTAAAAAGAATCGTCAATAACATCAATGTAGACAATACAGTTGATACTCTCTCAGACCCTGATGTGTACAGGAGTTTTCTTCTTCTCTAGCTATTGCTCTAATCTTTGTGAGAAATAACAGCATTGCTCGTAATATTCAGTTATTTCTAGCAGTGAATTTTACAGGGAATAGCACATTGATTATCTGTTAAATAAACGTACAAATTTAATTACAATAAGAAAAAAGTAAGTAAGCCTTACGTGGTTAAGGTAACAATTTCATATCTTATCTCATTTGAATATTAAAAAGAGAATGTCACCTGCAAGCCTTACGTGGTTAAGGTAACAATTTCATATCTTATCTCATTTGAATATTAAAAAGAGAATGTCACCTGCAAGAGTAACTAATGTTTTATAGTTTAAACAAAACCAAACGTTGTGGTGATCATAAATCATGATCATTAATTACGATTGTTAAAAATGTCTTAAAATGATCCTTTTCTAATGGTTATTGTGAACTTTTAAAACATTTTCAGGACAATTATTTAGTCATGGACATTTATGCCGAGCAGTTTGTTGTCGAGTCGATGAAGAATATGGCGATTTACCAGATTATTACTCTGTTAACCACCCAAGACTAGGTCAAGTATCTGCTTTCACCCCTACCAGAAATACCGAAAAGTCTAGAGCTTATAGCATAAATTGGAACATCACAGATAGTGGTGTCGAAGTTACGGATGGGACAACGGGATTACTTGTACAGTCTCTGCAAGACCCAAACTGTAGATCGTTATTGTAAGTATCATACTCCGAATCTATTATAACCTATTGATAAGACAGAAAAACGGGTTATAAAGTGGTTTTTTAGAAATTATTTCATTGATTGAAAATATTTACATTTATATTTACACGAGCTGTTGTCATGGAACTAATAACCCCTGTTTTTTCCTAAAAAATGATGAACTTATTTCATGGTAAAAAAAATACCTAAATAAAGCATCTTTTAGAAAGACACTGTATGTTCAATAGTTCCTCAAGTTAACCAATAATAAGAGCAATACAAAAAATGTATTTCCTTATCTTCTTTAAGACGCAAGTTAATAAAAATCCTTCAAGAAAAGTTTTATTGTACAGCATTATGTTAAGAGCCATATAAATGAAAAATTCGGCCTGTCAAATGAGTAGATTTGAAACGTATTTTGTTGAAATAATTGTTTACAATTTACCGAGGGTAAATTGTAAACAATTGGCAGTACTTTTTGTTCTCAGAAAATGTACCATAAAGTAAAATGTTCAGCCTTAATTTTTGAAATTTATTTAAACAAATTGTTCCTTAGCTGGATTTAGATTCAATTAATATTTTAACTTTGGTTAATGATTCATTCATTTTAAGTGTTTGGCTTATCCTTTTTATCTGTCCATATTTTCGGACCCTTGTGTCACAGAAGAGGAATAAATTAAAAAATTGGAAAATACGGCAAAGCAAAATTAAGTCGGGTATTTTTGTTAAAATATTTCAATTATATCTAATATGATTTCAGTATTCCTGGTACAGGAAACGAAGAGACAACAATATATGGACTTGACAGTAGAAAGTTTTCGTCACGTTTATCGAAAGAAAATCTGTATAAATGTTATAAATCTATATGTCATGAGGCAATGCTACCGAATCATATTGGTAAGACTTACAGACAAACCAAACGAAAAGCAATAGAATATCAATTAACAAAAGGTTTGCTGAAAACGCGGTTTCTATTAAATGGTTGTGGAAATTGGCTGTCAAAGCCAGAAGAAATAGATAGCTTTCAGTAAAATTAAAGCACAAAGGAACAAATTATTTGTAACAACTTTTTGAATAATTAAATTTTGATCAATTTTTGAAATAGTTCAAGACATTAAATAGAATGAATTGACTATGAGTTTTAATGCGTTCAAATTAACCACGACTGTTTGAGCTATTGGTGGCTGAATACTAAATATCGACCGAGGGCGTAAGGTAAAAGGAAAAATATACAACTACTGAAATATATGTAGTTTAATATTTAAAATAACTTGGATCTTATATAGTCCTGTTGCAAAAAATATGTTCAGAAAATTCAGCTTTGTCCTCTAAGTACAAGGTTTAGAAAAATGAGAATAGATTTTTGTAGTAGTTAAAGCAATGATTTATTGTTTGATTAAATTTTATTGTCCATTCAGAATTTTCTATACAGAAAACAGAGACTTCACATATTAATGTATGTTAATATTTGTTTTATGATGTCATTTTAAAAGTTTTATTAAAACTCGTGTTAGTTTTAACTAAACCTACACATTAAAAGTTGCAGCGTTAGTTGTGAACTAATTTGGCGAAGCCCGAGCTAAGATATAAATTTTACTTACCCTGTATAAACCATATCAGGCCACTGGCTAACTGTGTAATGATTATATTCTACCGATCACCTTGAAGAAACACTGTGGATACATATATTGCAACATATTACACTTTGATTAAGACTACAGAAGTTGTTTTTATAAAAAATGCAAACAAAATATTGTTTCCGTCAAACAAACCAGTTCTACATGTGTTTGCTTGAATGAGATCATTTGCACATTTTATAACGGTTCTATTCTGCCTTTCATAATAAAAATAATTTTAGAAATTTAATTCTTACACAGTGACATAATGCAGTTCATGTGGCTTGGAGAATCGTCATGTGTGATAAAATCATGATTAATTGAACTTGCTTCTATATTTCGTCAAACACAGTAACTATAGACCTTTTACTAAAAATAAGTATTTTGTTTTAGTATCATCAAATCTTTACTTGTGTTTTATTTCCTATTTAAGTATTTATGATAAAATGATTTGTTTACTACCAAGCAGTGGACTTTGACTTTGGTCCCGGGACATGACTCTCATACTGATAAACTGACTCATTATGGTGTTTATTAGGTAACTTTTTAGAAATGACCAATGCCATTGACAGAAACTAGTGAGAGGTAGAATATATTTCAGTACAATATTATAATTTTATATACTGACTAAATTGCAACAATTACAATTATTACACCTTATGTAAAAATCTAGCAATTTCATTGGATAAGAGCTATGTAACAATTTGTACTGTCACATAAAATTTATAATGTCACATAGCGATGCGCGTGACTATGTGACAGTATTTTTGTTCGAGTCGCCTCCCTTCACTGGATCACGTCAGCGCTTTGAATGAACCATGTTTTAATTGTAACTACGCAAGCGTCTTATTGTTATTGATATTGTTTACATTCGTCTGCAACAACAACAACAAAAACAAATTGGAAGATGTTTGCCGAAGTTGACAACGATTATATTGACAATTTATTAGAGTATAAAGACTCTGTATCAACCAAACGGACCATTAAGCGGGCCGTGGATACATAAACTTACAGTAAAATATTAATCGGATGCACAACATATAAATTGGTAAATTAAAACAAACATTCGGTGTAATAAAATAAATATTACATTTCTGACAGGGTGCCAGTACATATTGTCACCTCTCGAAAAGCATTGTCAGCCTCGGCTATCGCCTCGGCAAACAATGCTTCCTCGAGGTGACAATATGTACTGGCACCCTGTCAGAAATGTAATATTTATATTTAGTAATTTGTGAATAACGGCAAATGCAAAAAAGATTATTTACATCATCAAGCAACAATGGTTTCAAAAACTTTATAGTAAATGCTTAATAGAAAAAAATATTTGTTTTTAAATGTTACTTTAAAACAACTTTTGTGCTAGAGTAAAGACGTAAAAGATTAAATAAATTTTGATACCTGATAAACCAAAATATTAGTTAGCGTTTGTGTTTTTTTCTGTTGAATATGAAATATTTCAATTTTAGATTGCATTTTCAATCTTAAAATTGGATATTACTCCGATAAGCATATGTCAGAGAATAAAACACAATCTAACATTTAAAGTGCACTATTTTATATGATGACGTAAATAATAAAATATATATGTTATTGCAACTGGTGTTTTGAAAGCATACCAATCGAATTTACTATTCGTGTAACAATTAGCCAAAAATTTGTCTTTTAATTTATTAATTTGTCACATTCCAGTAAGTATCGTCATCCTTAATGTCAAAATAAATATTTTGTTTTGTTGCTTTCACATAGTTGTTCATTTTTAATTCATACATAAAAGGGGCTTCAAACTTTTTTTGGTAGAACAAACACACACACACACACACACACACACACACACACACACATATATTAACTTTGCACTTCCTATAATTATTCGTTACTAACGATGTGGAATAACAGATTTGATTGATGTGATAGAATTGTCTAAAACAAGGTTGTCATTCATACTGTCTGTAATTGTTGTTTTTAATCGTTAATGTTTATGAAACCTTTTTAATTGAATATCACTTAATATGACGCGTCAAAATTAATTGCAAATACTATGTTCCAAAATGATACATTTTGTTTAAATGACAGAGTTAAATGAACAAAAAAAATTATATTTTAAAGTTTATTTGTATTGAAATTAAATTCTTAAAAAGATTTTAGCAGGAACTAAGAGAATCTTCATGTTCGACGTAAACAAAAGAAAGAAGGTTATATTTTCCCTGTGTTAAAAACGAAAATTTCGAAAATTGATGAAGAAAAGCGTATAATGTAAACTATCTCCGCTTTAATTTTTGTCATCTAGACCGTCATTATAATACCCTAAATAACTTAAATGCACAGCAAAAGTTGTAGCTGTGCCATTTACCTTCGCAAAAGTCATGCAAAAATTAAAAACAAAACAAATAAGTTCTAGTATAATAATCATGATTAACACAATCATATTTTAATAAATAACGATAGCTTATACAAGAAAACGGTGAAATAACATAATTGGATTTATTCAAAACAATTACATACAGGAGGCAATGAGCTCTTTCTCTGGTGCTTAAAATATGACAGCTTTTTAAACACCATTTGCTTGTTGTTGATCAAATGTTTTTTTAGAAGTAAAAGCTGTAAAATTCTGTCTCTAGAAATGCAGATGTGTCAATAGCTTTATGAGGAGCGTCTTTTCAATCGTTTTTAGATGTTGGTGTTCACTAAATTGATTTGTTTACAGGTATTTTTTTTTTGTTAAATATTTACCTTTGGTAATAGACTGAAATTACTTCTTCTCTTCATCGCAAATTTATATTAATGTACATTATCATTATCAAACATTTGCTAATTACTGAATTATGTATGTATTTTCTACAGTCATTTCTTTGCGAAATAACGATTTGGTTAATTATAAGTAAAAGGTCATTCGGTTGACATTAATTTGAATATTATTAATTACATTCTTCTGTTTTTGGAACAGCTTAATGTAATGGGGTCTCTACAAAACATTCAAAAGCAGCATAAATTATTATAATTAAATTAATAAATATACAATTAAGTTTTAGTTATGCGGACATGTACATGACACAGTAGCGAATATATTTGCTTTACATTAAATTAAGCATTAAGTTCTGCAGATTATTTTTAGTTTAAGGATATACATGAAAGAAGTTCGGTAGTGCTTCTTGATTAAATGCTCAACTTATCTTGAAACATTATTAAACGTCGTTTGACTGACTGTCATAGGTATACATAAAACGGCGCAAGGTTTCAGCAAAAATCAGAAAAATTATTACATTTACTCCAATAGGAGTACTACATCAATAGGCGACAATTATAATTTAATATTTTTTTAGCGAAATAATACTATTTAAACGGTATTTAAATGATTTCTATGATATGTTTTGTCTGCCTATAACACTCTTCGTTGCAAAATATACATCTACATGCTTTGTAATCTATGCTCGAGTCGTTGTTTTCCATTTACTACCATTACAAATACCCTTCTGTTTTTTTTTCTAGTGGAAAATATTTTCAAGTTGCCGCGGAGAATCGGCGTGGAGAATCGCTTTTTCCTGACATATTAGGAGTGATTAGTCTGTCCCTCAACAATTCTACTTCTTTCTGAAAAAATAGCAATATTAATTACTTTTTATCGGCATATGAAAAGTGGTTAAAAACGTAAAAAAGGATCGTTGATTAAATTGCATATCGATTAGGTCGTTTTAAATAGGTCATTCTTAATAAGTGCTAAAGCGGTAGCTTAGAGATCTAATCACTTCTAGCCCGTCTTCAAACGAATGCATTCATGGGAATGCTAACAGATTATAGACAACATATTTGCTGTGTTTGGAAATATAATTTTTTCAACAAACAATTGTCATACCAAAGGGCACTGCATCTTTTCTTGTTGATTTGTTTCTCTATTCATTTGAATCAGAATTTTTACAGAACCTTGTTAAATCTGGAGAAAAGACTGTCGGTAAGTTATTCAACTACACATACAGATATATAGATGACGTTCTATCTCTAAATTATCCCAAATTTGGAGAATATGTGAATGCCATCTAACCAAGTAAGCTTGAAATAAAAGACACGACAGATTCTTCATGTTCTGCTCCATATTTGTTCTTCTCCTGCGTATGGTGTATATATTTCACAATTAATACGTTATGGTAGAGCTTGATCCCACTATGGGGACTTTCTACAACGAAGCAAACTGCTTACAATTAAATTGTTGACGCAAGAATATTGCAAGCCTAGGCTAATCAAGGCCTTTAAAAAGTTTTATGGCCGTCAATACAATATTATTGATAAGTATGTAGTCACTGTATCCAAACTTATATTGGATATATTTGACATAGTTCTTTGTTCCTTTCATTCTCAAAATTGACTTCCACGTGACGGGTGTAGCTAGCTAGACAGGAGGTGCTTACCCTTCCGGAGCATCCGGCCTTACTTACTTGAAGTAAGTTCACGTGTATAACTAATTTTGCCAGCTTTTAAAGTTTTTACTTTGGTTTTTGGATTGTGGTTTAGAAAGGACTGATATGATTGTTGTATTATTACTTTGTTCAGTTCTTGACAGAATGTTTTTACTTTGCTTCTCGTAACACAATACATACTTTACTTTCCAATGGGCAGTGCAACAACGTTAATAAAAATTCGAGCAAAATTTTAAAGAAAACGTTACTCATTTGAAATTAGTGCTTGATGACTAAAACCTACTGGTACTTTTATTTGCAACTTTTAATGTTCTTGTGTAGTATTTGCCAATTATCAGTTTCTTTAAAAAAGTTGACAAACTTTTTTCCGGTAAAAACCACTTACGTCAGAAACAGAGGAGCAGGCATTTTTCACAGAACGCTTGTCTCTTATTTTGACAACAAAAAAGAAAAACACAACAACCTTCATTGAACGTTATATTGTCTATAAAACCTAATGTTTAGCAATCGACAATTATTGTCGGACATAAAACAATATTTATTCCCGCCAAATCTGGGCAAATAAATAAGAATCCTTGCCGTTTGAATGAATCATTTTGCATGAAAAACAAACATGTTAAAAATTACCTGCAAATCTGTAACCTGTTCTTTTAATTTTGCTACTTCTGCTTCTGCTTTGGCACGTGCTGCTTTTTGAGCATCGATTTTCTTTTTGGCATCTATTTTTACAGATATTATAACGCCTGTAACGTGATTCAAAAGTGTAATTTAATTTCAAGTTCTAAACAGGTGGTCTGTTTTAGAAAAAACATTTCTATCTTTATTTGTTATTTTATCCAGGAGATATGTATTAAACTTAGACATATTTGCCTTAAAATCTTATTTTATTTCCTTACTGCTAGATACAGCAATAAAATCTTTAATATCTTAAACATGAAATCTTTAGTATTATGTTTGTGTAATAAATGGCGAGACTTGTTAACCTCGCTAGTCTAATTTAAGAGCACATAAATTTTAAAGAATTTAGTTAATATAATTCAGTTTGAATATTCCTTCTAGGGATATAACGTTTGCTATGATGATACAATACTAACCATTTATTATTCTTGTGATTCTCCAAAGACGTAATATAACCATCAAACCAGCTGCGTCCTTCGCTGCTTGAGTAACAGATACAAACGAAAACAAGATGTCCAGTGAAAATGAGACAACAACAACTACAGCATCAAACACCTGGTTAACACAAAAAAAATGATAGTGAAAATGAAACGACAACAATAACTACAGCATCAATCACCTGGTTAACAAAAATACAAATACCTTTAGTAAGAGATACAAACAAATAAAAGTTTAGTGAAAGTTAAACAACCACAGGTAGAGCATCAAATATCCGGCTAAACAGAAAACATCAAAAATCTTTAGCAAAGAAAAACAAAATTCAGTGCAAATGATATAACCACAATTTAATCATCGAATAATTGGTGAACACCTAAAACCGATGCACAATCCTAAATACACGCCCATTTGTTCAAATATTTTTGTTAAATTTAAAATCCGGTACAGTAATAACACATTTTTATGACAAAAAGCAGCAAAAAGGCATCAAATGTTAAAGTTTTTTGTTTAAATTATCAAAAGAGGTAATTAAACTTAATTGTGGTATATGTCAATATTACATTTATCTAATGGTCTAGAATTCATACCTCAGCTTTTGACTTAAGAAGATGCATTCTTTCAGCCATTATTTTAGCAAAAACCTGTAAAAACATTTAGAAGTTACATTACATTTAAATCAACAACTATAGCATCAATAAACCTGACATATTATGCTAATCTTCTTTTATATTGATTGCAGACATAAAACAATTTTGTTATATTTTCAGTATGGGCAATGAAATGTAACATATTTAGTAAACAACATGGCAAAGAAAAAATGGGGTGAAGCTTTGAAAAATATTTAGAGGATATATCAATTTTAATAAGGTAATATCATCTAAATGTTGGAGAACAAGGAAGTATTGTATATGTGTCTACAGACTAATCCGATTCCGTGTTTCATATGTGTACCTGCAATTCCCAACAAATTGCACGGATATAAATGTTTATCTGGTACAGACCTGTCGAAAAATAAACACTTTGCTAACGAAAAGGAGTCGAGACTCCGCAGCCGAGGGACCAAGCCGTGAATAGGTATTGATCGAGAAACTATTCATGTCTCGCGTCATCGACAGCTACGGCTGTCAAGGACTCGGCAGCTCATTTGGTTTTTCAGCACGACCACCAGCGATTGAGTTGTCGAGCAGCTAACGAGTGGTTGAGCAGTAAATCACTAGTAAGCTACTGGTCGAGAGCTAGTTGCTAAGCGCCGATACAAATACAAATAAAATAAATCAGCTAAGTTGATCAGCGACATTTTAAAACAGATTCTAAATGTCGTTGAGTTAATGAGTAGAACAGAAAAGTTACAAATACATTATGTGGATTTTTTTTTATTCGTATATTGAAAAAAAAAAAACAACATTATCAACGATATATTAAACGGTCTTTATTAAAATCTGTTATTCAAGTTTTGATTTTCAATAGAAGATTATAATTAACTCCGCAGATATTTGTTAAAGTAATTCGAGCTTCAATTCCGTTTGTAGAAACCTTATACAATACCGTTCAATTTGCATTGCATTGTTAATTGTACTGGATGAAGGAAAAACAATGGGATTGTGGCCCTCTCTTAACTAAAACAACGAGCAACTAGATATCCATTGGTAAAAATGTTAGATTTAATTTTCATTCACGAAAACGTTTATGCATACCAGAAGTATCATTCAGGTGATACTTTATATCCTGTGTGTATCAGGAAAGGGAAAATATGCAGCTGCTTAAACAGGACTGAAATTCGGGACCTTACCGATACTAGCGGGAACCTCTACCGACTGAGCAACCCAACCACCTATAAAACTTATCCACCACAATTCTTCCTCCATTTTTTGTTTCAGCTATCTTCAATCTTGACCTCTTCATCCACTTTGAATGAAAATCACAAGGGAAACCACATTTAGGTATGTCACTTTTAAAGGTGGAATTATCTACTGAATGTCACAGAAAAGGGAAAATGCAGTGGCCAAACCAGGACTTAAACCCAGAGTCTTCCTATATACTGGCAGGATGCGCTACAGACTGAGCTACCCTTCTACCATTTAAAACTGGTCAGAAACGTGAAACATAATCAGCCTGTGGACGGGGTGGGGAAGAGATTGTTGTAGTTTGATTATTGTTGTTTTTCATTAACATTTTTGGGGATGACATTGTTTTGTAGAGAATCGTTGTCACACATTAAAATATTCTAGATGTCGGTAAACTTTGTTTTACTCCTATCTTTACTTAAAGTAATCCTTTGTACCAAATGAGCTACAATTCGAATCTTAGACTACTATAGTAACTTGAATTACCCAGTTTTCTACCTTTCACAGCCCATTCAACTTTCAAGATTAGCACATTCTAATCTCCAAAGAGTCATGACATGTTTAATCTTTATCCTTCCTTAAGTAACTGATTTCTCTGGTACAACTTGACCCTCTCAGTGTCTGTGTTGAATTCCTCAGTTTGCTGGACAAAATTCGATTCTTTCTTTAGACATTCTGATTCCTCTACTATCTCCAAACTGACTGCCTTAATAATCTTAAGAAACTTAAAGGTCTTTAATGCTTATCCACTTCAAACTTCTGATACTAGTACTGATTTTGTTTGAGACAGGAAAAATTGCATAACTCCATCTTTAGTCAGTATGGTCTGTGTATCTAGATCTGAGATTCTTGTGTTTTAGGACACAATATATTAGCATGTAACGTGCTAGCCTTAATAGCTAGATTATAGACCGACTCATTAATAGACTTCTAAAACATCTCACTCATATTGTGAAGTACTAAAATATTCTGTTAATGGTTGTTCCCTTTTTTGTCTTCTTTGCCTTTCGAATTTATTTGTGGACCTATTATATCGAAAACAGATTGTTTCCTCGATTCCAAGCAACAATTGGCATTAAACATTTGCAATATTAATGTTCCTGAATCATTTACTTGATTAAATAACAGGCTGCCAAAGTCATACTTTACTTACACTGGTTGTTCAAGATCAGTATAGACATGAAGTGTAATTTAATGCAATACAAGTTTATTGACCATATAAAGTATCAAATTATTACAATTAACTCATTTCAATCGTAACACATTTCGTTTGTGTTTGTCAAAATTAGAAATACGAGGCAGTTTAAAGTTGTGAGGGCCATTGGTAAGTTTGAATCTTAGCCCCTACTCAAGGTTCTCTCAGCTGTGTCAAGACTATCATTTATCAAATAGTTTGTGTAAAGTGAAAGTGTTAAAAAGCAAGACTCTCACATTGAGATGTTTTCCTAGAAGGCGGAGAAGTGTAATAGTGTGTCATTTATTATCAAACGGTCAGTTTGGATTCTACAATGATGTATGCAATCCAGTGACTTAAGTCAAGATTATTCCATTAAGATCACAACTGTCCGTTTTTGAAATGGTGGAGTGGATTCTAAAGTTACAGCCCCAGTCAAGATTTTTACACTTTAAATGATATGTTCTAGAATGGTGGAAAAACAATCGAAATTATGGTGTTTCATGCCTAGTCTAGATTATATCACTTACAATCAGACTTTCATTTAAGGAAAATTGGAGTAACGTAATGGTGTTTTACACCCCAGTCAAGATTATATCACTTGTATCAAGATGAATCTTGAATGAAAAAAGTCAAGAATTAGCTAGTGTTATACACGACAGTTAATTTAAGGATGGTCGAGAGTAGTAATGGTGTTTGATGCTCGAGTCAAGAGTCTTCTATTAAGCTGATGGAAGAAGTGGATTTCGAGAAGAAAAAGAACATTTTAGTACTCAGAGAAAACCGAACAACATTTGTAAGGTCACGGACAAACTTTTTCACACCTGCCAAGCATGATTCGAATCTGTTGAATCTCAGAAACTCAGATCCCCCTAGAGCAGTTGAGAATACATGAGTGCCCTTAAAAAGAAACTAATTTTTAAGGAAACTGGTGATTTTAGCAGACACATTTAATGTCTTTCCTTTATTTTAGCTATAAAATGAGAAAAATTGTAAATAGAAGTAGACAGTATTGATGTTTTATTTCCCAACCATTTACACACATGGAGACGGTCAGTTTTACTTTGATGCTTAAAAAGTATTATTTTTAGCAGTTTCCTATTTTAAATTGTGTGAATGAAAAATATATTTCAAAAATAATGGTAAACAAAATACAATTTTTTAAAGATTTGCCAAAATGCATATTATCACATGATGTTAGATAAATAAACACACACTCACACAGACACTTAATGTTTATAGTACGTAGGTTTTAGTCAGTATACGCAGTAAATATCAGGTTTCATACTTTTAAGCTTCAAGGTCATATCGAGACTCTCATTATCATTATCGTGTCCAAAAATATTTTAAATTACTTCTTAAATACGGATATAAATCGTTAAACTGCATGAGCTAGCGAGGGGTGGAGTGGTAAAAAAAACTAACGAGGGGCCAAGTGTTGGAAAAGATGCCGAGGAACCGAGAAGCTGTCGATGGGTCGAGCGGCCGAAAAAGCTAACAAGGGACCGAGAAGCCGAGAGATGGATAACTGCTGTGGAGAAGCTGCGAAATATAACTAACGAGGGGTCGAGATAAGCTGCCAATTCGGCACTAATTCGTTAGCGAAGTATTTAATTTTTGACAGGTTTGTACTGTAACTTAACACAACATAGCTGTTAAGGTTTAAAGGACATAAAAAGGCATACTTATTTCAAAAATATAATAAACGAAGAATTAGATGGTTTTTTTTAAAAAATTAAATGGGTTTGTTCTAGAACAAGTTGCGCTAACAAAGCAAATATTTTATCAAAAACCATGTGGGAATCCATATAACAATACTCACTTCTACTACAAATATAGTTAGAATAGTTAAACTTGAATAGTGTAGTATATGCTCTGCTAATTCCTTATTTGTATGGTGATGCGCATGGGCGTGGTCTATATATAAATGAGTATTGTTATCATGAAAGGAAGAATTGTACATAGACTCATTTGTCTTCGAACTAGGTTCGTAATGATGTGAATGTTTTATCACGTCCGTAACATATAAAGTAGAATTCTTTACATAATGATGATCCGTATGTGATGAATGTCCGCTACCATTTCCTTCTTTGTTATCATTTTCTGGAACTGTAAATAAGAAGCTTAAAGTGCCAAAGGTTTTCTATTATTATATATTATTGATTAATTCATATTTCTGTCAGTAATGAAAATTGATTCTTTATGAATAGATTCAGTATGAGTTGTGAGGATTAAATTTGCATTTCTTCAAGTTGCTTAAAATATAAAACATGCAATCAAATATATATACCTAAGTCAACACTAAGTGTCTTTCTTTGATGTGCAGCGTTTAGAATCTTAGTATTGTTAATGAACTTAAAAATATTTTGTTGTCTTATTTTTGTTTTGTTTGTTAATTTTGGTATGTCCTTGATTCTTGAGATACTATTAACCGCGGAATTCGGATTGTACATAAAGAAATTGTTTAACAAGAATCATTATGTAAATAAAATGAAAATTATATATTCAAGAAAAATGACACCTACTTTCAAATTATAATTTGTATACTGAAAAACTTTAAAAAAAAGCATAGTTTTACTTACTGACGATCACATTCATGTCTATAAGTAATTCCAGCACCACAATTATACAATCAAGCACCACAAATGCTATGATAGTATACTGCACAAGGTTACTTTTCAGGAATTCACCCAGACGTTCCCTCCAGCTGTGAAAAAAAATATAAAAACCGAGTATGAGACCTAAATTTTTTAGGAATGACTTAAAGTTATATTCGTAGGGACCGTTTACAATTTTACTTCTATCAAATATAATTCTTATATAATTCTTGTATATGTGCACTATGTTACGGCGTGACAAAAGTTGTAAGTCTCGTCTGAAATCTTTCTTTTCACGCAGGTACAAAACTCCCTGTCACTCGACTTTTATTGATAAGTAAAATGACATGGCATTATTCTTGTGAAAATGTTCTCGAAAATGATTTAATTAAAAACATAACAAGGCAGGGTTTGACATAATACGGAAAGACATGACACGACGCGAAATTGAATGGCACAAAATTAAAATGCACGATTTGACACCAAATTAAACGACAAATATCCAAATATTATAAAACAAGAAACAAGATAACATCTATAGAGAGTTTATTATCAAACTGTAAGATTTAAAGTAACACTTCATTATTACAAAACAGTATATATGTAGCATCTACTCGAGTAAACACATTTTGCACCTATCTTAAACTTTTAATAACATTGATTTAGAATTTGACATACCAGATAATATTTTCGATATAAGATCAAATCCGTTAAGGATAATAGCAGTACTTTTTATATTACTTGTTGAATTATACTTTACAAATAAATCTATTTCGTTTTAGACAATTTCCTTTTCAAGTCAAATCATTGCATGCAACTTTGACATTTTCAAATACATTTATTATTAGATTTCTTTTGGTAAATCGTAATTTGTATTGAATAAAAGCAGTCTGGCATATGGATTGATGAACAAGAATGCTTGTCGTGACTTTTAATCATTAAACAAAGATTAGAGTAATGACTTTTGCGCCACAGTCAAGATTCTTATCTAGACAGTCAGTTTTAGAATAGTAAGAGAAACGGGATAACCGAATACAACCACATACTTTCTTCAAGAAAACAGATAAGATTATTTATAAGTAGTAAGAGAAACGGGGTAACCGAATACAATCACATACTTTCTTCAAGAAAACAGATAAGATTATTTATAAGTAGTAAGAGAAACGGGGTAACCAAATACAACCACATACTTTCTTCAAACAAATAAGATTATTTTTAAGTTCAAATTTAAAGTGTGGTTTAAACATAAGTTTGAAAAAAGTCAAAACTTTTTAAATGATAAAATGTTTGAATTCATTGCCTTTATTTATACCGGGCTAACGTCAATGCAGTAAAGAACAAGACAAACGATTAAAAAAAGATGAAGAAATACATATTCAGACTTCTAAAGATGCCGTTTTTCAGAGTCTTTGTGTATTGACATAACTTACTATTAATTAAATATAAAGTCAAGTTTTTATTACCATTTTTATAGGACTAACATAGTGTTCGTTGATGTTGGCAACAAAACACGTCACTCAAGTTTCTTTTGAATGCAGTGGAACATTAAATACAGGCCCAGTTTCACAATCATTCCTTAGCTTAGATTTTCCTCAACCTAAATCTGGCAAATTTAAAATTTTTGAATAATTTTGTCAATTGTTTGGCTATTCAGAAATTTAAAATGTCATTTTGAAGATCATTTCATGCTTGTAATATCTGTTTTTAATTTCATTACAATTGTTTATTTATAATTTAAAGGAAATAGCCAAAAGTTGCTAAAGTTAAGTAAGAAAATCTTAGTTATGAAATGATGGTGAAACTTGAGCCAGCTGTTTAGGACCAATATAGTTCATTGGCCTGCTAGGCCAGCAAAACAACAATATCTCTTCTGAAATTTAAACATACCAGAGTAAAATATTCAAAACCGTGCAAAACTTTTTTTGCAATTAATATACAAAAAAGAAACATTAAGATATTGCCCGATTTACATAATAAAACTGTGGAATACTGATTTTGTTTTCAAAACGAAACGCATAACGTAAACCAAAATTTCGAGACACACTTTAAACAACTTTAAACATAGTATTTAAGCAATGCCAAAATGAACAAGACGCCTAGGTTGAGAGTTGTCTAGCGTTACGAATGACAGTGGCTCTCAACACGGTTCGAATCCCATCTAAGCAGATTCTAACGTGACAGTGTTGGTTTTGTCGAGATCTGTTTTCCCATGGGTTCGCCTGTTTCCGTAACCATCCAGGAACTAACACTAGATATAATGGAAACACTGGGTTGTTAAACACCACATTCCACTCGAAAATCTACAAAATAGAGCTTACAAAAGGCAAAATATTTCATAGAAGTGTGTTTTTTGCTTGGTGGATGGTCAAAACTACTGACTTAGGATCACAGCTCTAACCGTTAGGGTAAGATACCATTAAAAGGTTTGTCAGTCACTCCTGTCTGAGTTTGATTTTTTTTTTCGGCACTCCGAATTTCACCACCATCTGAGTTTACAGGAAATATTCAAGTTTTTTAATCACTTCCGTGCAATAAGCACAAGAGACATATATCAGATAAAATAATTAATTTCGCTGCTGCTCTAATGAGATATAAAATATGATTCTTTAAGTTGTAATTAATTGAATATTTCAATCCTCCAGACATTTGCTGTTAAAAGTAATTACTATTTATCATAGAAACGAAACTGTAGATGTAGTCTATTATACTTGCTCGTAATTTAAAAGGAATACGAAACTATTATTTAATACGACTGTGAGAGAAGTTAATTTCAATGTTATCATGAATCAGTGTCAATTTAAGACATTTTGTCTGTAATAAAATTGAAAATCATGATCAATAACCATTACGTATTTTGCCATTCTCTTTTATAGTCCATGCAATGTCCAACGAAAAAAAATAACTATCTAAAAATTGAATTTCTTGGATGTTGAAATAAAACAAACAAAATATTATCTAACTGGTTCTTTATAAGTTTTTTATGCGGTTTATCAGGTACTACTTGTTAAAAGAAATGATAAATGACCACTTAATTTTTTAAACAACTTATTATGATACCATTTTTTTCATATATAATATTGACAATATAGAAAATTACATTTTTATTATGTCAGGTGGAGAGAAATAAGGTGTTTTACACCCCAGTCAAGATTTGTTCCAATATCAAGACGGACAGTTTTATGATTGAGGAGAAAACCAGAAACCTTAGAGAAAAACATTGACTTTGGCACATTTTAAACACAACCTTTAATACACTTTAATGAATGAGTTGAAACTTGCATAGGCGGTGATACGCTTTGGATTCCTTATGTGCGTTTTCAAGGTTTAGTGTGTAACGAGACTAGCCGTTCATAATGTCTTATTCTGTTTTTTTTTTTTTTTTTTTTTTTTTTTTTTTTTTTTTTTTTTATGTTACAAGTTAAAATGATGGTTAAACTTGTATATTGCCAGTCACGTCTTCCTCTGCATTTCTATATTTTCTAAATGAAACATCACATATAAATTCAGTAACTTTAACATGAGATTTCAATAGACATCTCAGCAAATTTCTGTCATGATCATATTTAAGAAGAACTGTACCTCCACTCTTAAATGATGTGATAATTTCTAAAACAGTTTGTTTTATGCATGGACAAATGTTTTCGTCTCATTTTTAGCACAAGTTTCAAATCAATTCAAGTTTTATAACGCATCTATCATTTTTAATCGTTTTGGTTTGTCCATTCTATATTTGATTAACACTTAAGAATTGTCAACAGCTCACACTTCATAATGTTTTGATATTTCGTGTAAGATACTTTCCATGTTCTCATTCCATAGGCAAACAACTCTGAATATTCAAAATTATTTTGTTTACATTTTCATCTCGGTTACGGTTACTTTATTTATTTTTATTTATTTATTTATTTTATTTATTATTATTATTATTATTATTGATTAATTAATTAAATAAATCAATTATTTTTTTGGAACCTGCTTTCTTTTATACTTTTTAACGAACATATACTAGAAACGCCTATATATCTTGAATTGATAATAATTAGTAAGTACCTTACCATGTCATTCAAGATTAATGATAATATACATGTCAATCTAGTACCCTATGGATTAAAATAAACTTGGCATTTGCGGAATTGTCAAAGGACATGATTTAGGTACAGATGGTAACCGGTTCCTATTATAATTTAATTTTGGTTGGGTCGCACATGTCCCACACGTCTAAAGATGACAAACATCTATAATTAGAATTTGATAATTGAGTTTTTGCAAACCTTTTTAAAATATTAATAAGTAGTTGATTGACTTTATTAATATGTAAAATATATAATACAAATACCAGTTAAATTTTGATGTGCCAGATGTGCACATTTCGGAAATTCATTCCTCATCAAGGACACTTAGACCGAAAAGTTTGATACATAAAAAGCCAAACAGTTGAAAATAATGAATCCAAAGTTTCAAAATTATATAAATCCAAATCCAGCTAAGGAATGCTGTGCATGAGGGAACAAACCTTAGTTTAAAATTAATTCCAATTTTAGACGTCTGAAAATTTGCTAAATGGTATATTTTCTGACTGCACAAAGTACTGCCTACTGAGTTATGGATACCCTCGGGGAGTTTTACTCCACCAGCAGCGGTACCCGCTCAGGGGTAGTAAATATATAATAAAAAATCAGTTAAATTTTGATGTGTCAGATGTGCACATTTCGGAAATTCATTCCTCATCAGTGACACTAAGACCGAAAAATTTGATACATAAAATGCCAAACAGTTGAAAATAATGAATCTAAAGTTTAAAAATTACATAAATCCAAATCCAGCTAAGGAATGCTGTGCATGAGGGAACAAACATTAGTTTAAAATTAATTCCAAATTTTAGACGACTGAAAATTTTGCTAAATGGTACATTTTCTGACAGCACAAAGTACTGCCTACTGAGTTATAGATACCCTCGGGGAGTTTTACTCCACCAGCAGCGGTACCCGCTCAGGAGTAGTAAATATATAATACAATATCTGCTTTTTAATTGATCTTTCATAATGAGTGATTGTAAAGTTGTAAAACACTGTAATCTTTTAAATTAAAAAGTTTACGATGAACTTAAAATAAAGCGTGGATTAGAATTACTTTGTAAGCTAAAGAAACTGCTAAACTTGAGGAAAATCCTGTTATGCACATATTGTTTGAGATCACTAGGCTTAAGTAAATATATAATACAAATACCAGTTAAATTTTGATGTGCCAGATGAGCACATTTCGGAAATTCATTCCTCATCAGTAAAGGATTGGAAATAAAACATTTAATCGAAGACATAAAGAGCTTCAGCTGCATATGAAAAGTTTCGTAATCTTTTAATCATAATAAAATAATAATAATAAATATTATCAAGAAATCGATTAGATATTATAAAGCAATGTTATTTCTTACTAGGGAAGCAGATGATTAAAGGCAATATTTTAAATGTGAATACAGACAGGACTTTATAAAATCTACTCAAAAGGTATAGCCCTATTTACCATCTCCTGAAATGAAAGTATTTATTACTGTCTCTGCAATATGCACAAGAGCAGTCCTTTTCACAAGTGCTTTTTTTGGTAAGATCATAGACTAATACTTAGTGTTCTATATTTGAAAACTTAATCAATGTTTTCAATTATCCTCAAGTATTTTGTTTAAAGATATACAATTCATCAGCCAGAATAAACTAATCTTTATAGTTTCCCTGAAAAACATGATTAAAACAGAAATACGAAACTACCATATGATCTGACTGAGAGAAGATAATGTGTATGTTAGCATGGATCAGTGTCAGTATTAGACTAGTTTGTCTGTAATGAAATTCTCAATCTGGATTCAATAATCGTTACGTAATGTCTTGTTCTCGTTCTTATACTCCATTTAATGTAAAATCTTTGTTAAAATAAACCTATAGATATCTATAGGTCTTAAAAACGTGTTGCTGTATATAATCCGATTTTTTTAAAACTGTGAAATTAATCTATTCTGAATAAAATAATGAAGCAAGCTGACAAAATAACAATATACTGCTTTTAAATAACTTCTAAACTTGTTTAAGTTCGATCTTCCGCGCTGTGCGCTTTAGTCCATTAGGCAACCGTAATATTTCAATTTTCGAAGCTGTATTTTGTATTGTATGCTATATTATGCGAATATGAAAATAAAACACAAACATACCTGTCCTTAGATAGATGTATTAAATAAAGTAACTTACAAATTCAAGTTATGCTATTAAAAATCAACCATTTTTTAATTTGTTTTTGAAGTCAGGTTTATTATCATGTGGGAAAATCCAATAATTTTTTTAGAATATAAAGACTTGATGTGTACATGTATGATTTTCAAGTAGCGAAAGTCGTAAAATTCTATAATGATATGTATCGATTAATTTTGCGAGCAATCCAGAGTTATACTTTTTGATTATTTTGTTTTTCAAACTTTAGACCATTATAGTTTCTTAAAATATGTTTTAAAATGGTTTTCTTCTTTCCGTACAATATATGGTTTACACCAATGAATAGTCATTGACAAGTGAAATGTTTGTTTTTAAAATGAACTATATACTCACAAAACACAAACCATGTAACACATCTTGTAGCCAATTACAAAGTTTTGAGACCAGTTTTGAACACTAGTAAACTAGCAATCCTGAATACTATAAAGACTATATTTTATGATTTGCGAGTTTAAATATGTGTGAAAAGAAAAGTTACACGAAGTAACCACAATACTATAGTGTGTTCAGACATCTTTTATCTTGTATCTTGGATATATAGGTTTTTTATAATTATATTTATTGTATATTCTCTTTCGTATTAATTATATTATTGATTACGTTCTTACATCAGCAATGCTCTGTTCCACTTAATCCGCTCATTATGTTAGATATTCTCGTCACAATAAATGGATATTTCTGAATTTAGATTAACTGGAGGTTGAAATCAGGTTTCGCGCTATTTTTAGACAAATGGAATATGAGATGTCTTATCTGGTAAATAATATTTCAACTTATTGAAATTAATATGTGGGTGCAATGTCTATCCATATTTAAGGTTACTGATAGTACTTGGTTTTCTAAACCTTGATACAATTTGCATAAATCAATTAGAAATTTCGACGTAATTTAAATTCTAATGCATTTGGTTAACAAATTCTGTAATGGTCTCTTAAAATTTCTATTTATTAATTTTTTTAATTTTTTGTTTTGGTATTTTGTCACACAATCTCTGTATATTTGTAACATTTCAAAGATATCACGTTTCTATATGTAAAAGTATTCTACATTGAAATTAACCTATAACAAAGACAGATTTTACGAATTTAGACTTATAGAAAAAATGTCGAAAAAAATATAAAACTCATTCTAAAATTCGCTATAACAAATTGGTCTCTACCAAAAAAGCTTATACAGTAGGTAAATGCGTCTTAAATTGAAAGAAAAAATTAAGTGTAAAATTGAGGTACATAGCGAATTTAGTCAAGTTAATTTAAAACTACTTACTGTCGGAAAATGATTAAAAGAAACCCAATTCTCTAATTCGAACATAGGCTTGGATGCTATATTAAAGTGTTAGATCACCTCTGTTAGTTCTATGTTTTTCAATGTATATAGCGTTTATTAAACGTTATTTTATTCATAGTGAAATCCCTTAGAAGCTTATAAAGTTATTGAAAATAAAAAGTAAGGTATTCTATTATACTATGATATTCTTTGTTGATGAAGTCATGTCATACACGGATAATTTTAAAATAAATCATTACACTAAACGTGGATCACTTTCCGGATTAAGACAGGAAATAGATTCTAGAGAAATTTAGTGCGATACAAACTATAAAAGTTAGTTAGAAGTTAAAAGACATTTTAACAGGTAATTCCTGAAACAAACTAATATCAACGATGTTATAAATTAGGTGATTATTGTGACTTTGATTTTGTATTGGATGTAAAAACAAATAATCATACTTTTCATTTCTTTATATTAAATACTGTTTTATTTAAGAATTTATTATCAGTCAAATACAGTACAAAAACATAACAAAATTTAAATAAACATGTTAGGTGAAGGGTGGATTAGTTGGACAAAACCTTACTACCAACAACCAACATCTTATCACAAACTTCTCTGTAAAAAGCTTATGTGTTCCTCCTCGCAATAACCACAGCAGCTCGAATTGAAGCAACGCAAACAAATACATGAAAACTTTTGAATAAAGAATGACACAATCCGTAAAACTACCTAAGAAATGTATCTTTTTCATTTAAAATGATACTTAAATTAAAATAGCAGGAATTTACGAAAATTATATTTCCCAAAAGATAAGCAGATAACGTAATCCGCAAATACAGATACTGCATTAAATACTAATACACTAATTTGCTTACAAATATGCCATGATTCAACTGCTTATAAATCTTTCTAGATATATATTAAGTTCAGTGATACTAAATCTTCGTACGCTTCTTAAGATCATTGTAAATAAATCTGCTGAAGAAAATCTGTACAAATTAAGACTACTTTAACAAATATAAAGTCACGTTTTGAGACTCTGCTGTCTAAACAAATTAAGTTCACCTCAATAAATCTGCCGCTACAAATAAAAATCATTGCTAATAAATCTATATACCAAGTTTAGACAACAGCTTTTAATATCTAACTACATAAAAATTACCAATGCTGATAAATTAATCTAAAAATCTTACATCCATTTTTTTTCCAAAATTTGTCTTCCCAAATGTAAACTAATAACAATGAATCAATCAACAAAATAAAACTATTGCCGGTTCAGTCTAATTTTAAGTTTTTATTTTCAAAAACATTTCCGAAAGCCCTAAGCAATTTGAGAGGGCTAGGGTGAAATCAATAAATACTACAGTATTATGTATTCAAAATTTACCCAACTGTTCTTAAGTCAACATGCAGAATCGATTACAAATTATATTAAATTAATCTCATCTCAAGCAATAACATTTTTGCAAGCAGTTTTATATTTTTATGAATTTTTCCCCTGTAAAACTGATTATTCTTCTAGCATTATCACATATATTAGGTAAAGGTTCTTAGTCATGTCTGCATTGATAATTCTATACGTACAATATTTGTGATTTATTTATATTCACAAGACATTTTATGGGTTTATCTTGGAAATAAATAAAACGAAGAAAATCAAACCATTCACACATTATCGATCGTGTTCATTCATTAGTTTTGGGGCTTTCTTACGGATGTGTAAATGCCATTTATATGTCTCTCGCTAAATGTAAAGAGCATTTGAAACCTAAAGTATCGTTGTTGGTATATTTAAACACACTCAAAACTCAAGAAATTGTATTAATTATACAAAGAACTTACGTTTCTAACTAAAAAAAAATAATTTATATCATACGAGACGTAAGTATATATTTTAAAAGTTTGCGGCTTGCAACAAGCTAAACAAACTTGAGATTTTTATTTTGGGGATCCGGTAATGAATAATAATGCATATAAGTATTCTATTTCTATATCATTTCAATGTTAAAAAGAATAACAATATCAATACATTATCGTATTGGATGTATGATCATCTTACACAGATACATTGCCTTAGTGTAAATGTTATTAATATTCACAAAACATAAAACAAGTTATAAAGAAAAAGAAGCAATTTAGTTCTCAAAAGACGATATTTTGCCTTTATTACGACATTGTAAATATATTGAGGCTCTAACGTTTTGTACGATATAGGAAGCTGACAGATAGATGGCTAATTTGGTACATGTTGTTAATCAGGCTTAATTAAGATACAGTTACTCTTACAGAATACAAATTAAAATTATTCTATGGGCATCATAGGAATGGCCATACTAAGATTTAAAATGATAAAACAGTTAAATAAAAAGAAAAAATATTCACATGATAAATCAAAACATTTTAAAACTATGAATTAAAATCGCCATATCAGACTTTTTGTAGAACAGATTTACATTTTTTTAGTAAAATAATTTATGGATCCTACGTGGATATGAAATTAATTTTGTGAGGTTTATTTCATATGCGATTTTCTTTATAGATTATGCCTTTCAAAAATTATATGTATGTATATTATAATAATAACTAATAATCATTTATCAATGATACCTTTTTAATTTTGCTGTGCCATATTTGCACATTTCTGAATATTTATTCTACATTAGTGACACTAAGGAATGAAAAAGTTGATAGATACAAAAATAATCCAAACATTAGAAAATTAACGAATCAAAAGTTCTAAAATAATATGAATCAAAATGCAGCTAAGGAATGCTTTGCCTGAGGGAACAAACCTTAGGTTTGTTTTAAAAAAATAAAAAAATAAAAAAATAGACGACTGAACATTTTGACACAAGATACATTTTCTGGCAGCACAAAGTACTGCCTACTTAGTTATGGAATACCCTCAGAGAGTTTTACTCCACCTGCTCAGGAAGCAGATAATATTTAACAATAATACCTGATTAATTTTGCTGTGCCATATATGTAACTTTTAAGATATTCTTTATTTATTCCTTATCAGTGACATTTTGGGACGAAAAAAGTTGAAACATAAAAAATTAATAATCCAAAAATTTAAAAAAATAATGAATTCAAAATTCAAATATTATATGAATCCAAATTGAGCTAAAAAATGCTATGCATGAAAAAACGAACCTTAGCTTTAAATATATTTCAAAAATTGAGACTCCTATGAAAACATACTAGTAAGGTAAGGTGTGTTTGTCAAGTTACCAGTAAAAGCTTTAGGGCAATTAATTCCGGTGTTAAAACCTTGTCCATATACTCTTTCCTCAAAATAGTATAAATGTTTATTGCAATGTCGATTACTTTTCTTACCTTTGTTATTGTTATTATCATTATTATTTTGTGTGTTTTTGTTTGTTTGTTTCTTATGACAAACTAGCCCAAAATGTCAAAATAACTTCATAAATGAAATGCATAATATGTGTGTATTAATAAGATTAATTGCAACTTTAACTTTGATATTTCTGGTTTTTTTTTTCTTTTGAGTCTCGTCATATTTATTGAAATTGTAAAATTGTGTTGATTACCCGGAATGCCAACAGGCTTGGTTACTTCTGTTAATTGTTTTGTAAATAAACCATAACAGTACTATTTTCTACCGCGTATATCATAGTACATATATTTTTAATTACCTATTTACCAATTTTGGGTGCTATATTTAACTAAAGAAATTATATTATCAAATAAACAGAAAACTGCGATGACGGACAAATTGTTAGATTTAACTGCACCCCGATGAGTAAATGTTTGCCACTATAAAAAGCTGGTAAGTAAAAAAGTTAGAAATCGAATTACATCCTGCTTACTTTTTATGTGTTTTTATTATAGGAATGAAATTAATTTTTTTTTTGTTATGGAAAAATGAAAGAATTGGACGTTTTGCACACTGCATAATTCGCGTAGCGAATTCATAGAATAAAAAAAGTAATAAAAACTTTTACAACTTTAATTAATAATGAGTTTAAAAAATAATTCACCAATGCACAAGAAAATTTACATCACCAATGTGCAAGAATACAGATTGTTTGCTGTGTCGTTCATGACAACCGCCGACACACCACAGTGTCAGCCATTCCTCAATGCAATGTCACATGTGGAGTTAAACTTACACGGTCTAATTGTTATTACCGTTGAAATGGAATATACTATATGAAATGAAGAATTAGAAATGAATCCAGATGTAAGTGAATTACTTGTTGTAAACATTAATGGATTTCCAACGGTCGCTGATGGACGAGACTGAAGATTTAATTGAGGACAAAGTGCTTGCTTGGCGGGCAGTGACGACAGAGTCTTGCTTATTTCTTGTGATTGTTGTGTTGAACATCTCCTGCTATATGAGCGGAAAGAACTTTCACTGCGATGTCTAGAAAAATACATGATATGCCTCAGTTCATACCCGGAGTCATTTATGGCCTGTAAACAGGTTGCTCTGATACAGTGCGCAGTGTAATTATACTGGCATCTGGCATTTTTAGATATGTCCTGCATAAAACGAGCGAACCTTTAATTTTTCATGGGCTCATTTTTGTACCAAACGGTGTGAACATTTGGGTTTTTAATAGCCTCAGGTTTGCAATCGTTAAAAATCATTTTTGCGTTTGGATCAGATTTCGACAGAAACATTTTAAGTGAAGCAACTGGACAACGGTCACTGTTATTACAGCGTTAATGCGTATATCCGATTGATTTTCATTCCCATCTAAACCGCCTTGCCAGTTTTTTTCTTTCGTGTCATGTGATAGTTCCACATATTCATTGTTTTTTCGTCTTTATTGAATACAAAGGAATTTAATGTTAGTTGTTTGTGAAATTCAAGACCACGACTAACGAAATTCATGGCCTAATTGTACCACACACGATACCGCAAAATAACAGGATTACACTCGGAATGGAGGTAGGTTGCAATTTTATTTAAATCTTTTGGTGATATTATTTCTTTGTGTTCCACGGGGAGCTCCAAACCATTTTGGAGGTTGAATTTTAAATTTCCATTTAGGGTGTCATTTGCCTCCCGGAACTCTTTGTCATGCACAATATTTATATCCCGTTTCAAATCTGAGAGGTGAAGATTTATTGCTCCCTTCCAATTTTTCATAGTGTTTTTTGATATTCCTCGGCTTGTTCAGTGGTCAGATTTAGTTTTCTCTTTCTTCTTTCGGGGTTTTTTGGTGTCATTTCAGCATAAAATTTGACAAGAAGTTTGTTTAAATCATGAGCAGATATTGTGTCAAAATCTGTCGTGACCCCTTGTGTTTCCAGACTCCATGTTGGGAGAAATAACGTTTTCATTTACCATGTTTTCACTTTAGCTTGTCATTTGAAAAAGATAATAATAATTAAAAAAATAAAAATTAAAACCCTTAATTTTTTCTCCTCCAAATTTAACACTAAGACTTTTCCAATTTTAATAATATTAATTTGCATTAAAACAACAAAAACTGTTTGAGTAAGAATCATCAGATGTCCTTATCAGATCCAGTTTGTCTGTAAAATAGGCTTATTCGTTTTAATATTGTGAAATTGCAAACATATATATTTACATTAACTTTTGACAAATTGTTTTATTTCAAATGATTTTGTACTTATTGTGATTTTCATAAATTTGACTTAGTTGACCAGTTTTATAAAGTTTTATCAATGTTAAAAAAAATTTAAGATAAAAATTATACAGGCTTGGAGATCTTCATAACTTTGATTTGTGTTTATCACCCAAGTGGCACAAAGGAGAGCACTCAGTTCACTCTGGGAGGTCCAGGTTCGAATCCTGGCTTGGGAGATCACGAAACATTGTTGTGTATTTTATTTTTCTTTAAAAATTAAATACCTTGAAATTGAGCAATTCCCCATTTTGTGTTTCTCTTCGTAGCTTCAGACTGCTTAGAATCTTGATATAATTAGAGTTTTTTTTTCTGAAACAGACTTAAATCTGGCGATGGCAAGGTACATTGTTGTTACTAATTAAAATTTTGTTGTCTTGTTGTAATGCAATTTCAATCTCTTTGCTTGCATCATATGTTGACTTTGATGCACCAGTGCTAACCATGGGTTCAAAGTCAAGTGGTTCCGGTAACATAGCAAAAATAACACAAAAATAACACAAAAGATCTGACCAATCAAAATGCTTGAAACAAAAGAGAAATTGAATTATTATGGAATAAAACACTCAAACTTGTTGATTTTTTGATTGGTAAAACACGACTTATTGTCTGTTCTTCTTATTCTTGTTTATTGGACTACTTGTTAAATCATCAAGTACTATGTTAAGGATTCTCTAAAAGAATTTTAACAATATCACTACTGAAGTGACCATTCTAGGTCAAGAAAACCAGTTGTTTGAATTTATTTGTTTAGTTGGGAAATTTTCATTTTTTTATTTAATTTTTTCGTGTTTTTAATTGTGTTGGTTAAATTACCCAATCAGCGTTTTAAGTTACAGATTTCTATTAAAGGATGCAATTACAGACTAAATAAACATGAAAATGGCTCAGACTAAAAGATGTAGACAGTAGTGCACAAACAACTTAAATAACACTTCAGACACAAATGTAAATAATTGTTTGTTTCCAATATGTTGAAACGCCTCTTATCTTCAGATAGGAAATTTACAAGGATATTTATTATTGGATTCCGTGTCTGGTAATCGGTAAAATTAATCTTATCGATTTCTATTAACGTTCAATAAATCTTAGGTAAAGCTTAGTATGTGGCTAAAGTGCCACAAATTAAGCGTTCGTTCTTTCTTTCCTATTTAACAATCATCAATAATAATAATAGTAATCGCTGTAATTGAATTTGTTTTATATTTATATTTAACATATGACACATTAAAATTAAACAGGTAAATTGTGATGACATTTACTACCCCTGAGCGGGTATCGAGTAAAACTTCTTGAGGGTATCCATAACTTTGTAGGCAGTACTTTGTGATGTAAGAAAATGCACCATGTAGCAAAATTTTTAGCCGTCTCAAGTTTTAAAATTTGTTTAAAACTAAGATTTGTTCCCTCGTGCAAAGCATTCCTTAGTTTGAATTGGGTTATTTATATAATTTTTAAACTTTTGATTCATTATTGTCAAATGTTAAAATAATATTTTTATCTATCAACTTTTTTCGTCCCCTAGTGTCACTGAGAGAAACGAATATCTAAAATGTGCAGATATGGCACATTAAAATTAAATGGTTTTTTGCGAAATATTTTCTTACCAAACTTGCACTTACGGCCCTAGTACATCATTTCTGAAAATGTTTATTCGTTTTTAAATTTGACAATTGTAATACAATCTTACAAACATGTAAGTCACATCAGACATACAAAAACGGTACATAGCAGCACATGACCAAAAGTAGTTTATATGTAACACAATACAGAAGTATGAAATAATGAGACCGACCAAAAACAATAAAATATCAAATCAGTAAGATTAGGCAATTTATATTAAAACTTCTTAAAAGAAATTACTTGGAACAATTTATATTTTTTCTATGATTTAAACAAAAATAAAACAATATCTCACCGGATAGCTTTTTTATAAAATTATTTTATTTGTTTTGTCAACGTTTATTTTGTTGTATTGATTTTGCTGAAACTGTACTTATAAAAAAGTTTAGTGTATTAACAGATCTTAGGTCTAATGAAGCAATGCTTCACAGCATTTGATTAAACTTCTGTTAAAATGTTCATTTATACATTTACCTTAAACAATTATTCCCCTGTTATTTTCCTTTGTCTTGTCTCATGCAACATCATTTATGCAGAAAGCATAACTATTTTTAGCACGAAATCTAAAAATAACGTGTAATTTCTAAAGCTTTGACGTATTTGTTAAATTAGATTTTTGTTAACTTTAATTTTTTTTACGGTTACTATATCAAATAACCATGGAAACAAATTAACAACTAATACCTTCAGCTCAAGTTTCGCAAAAATGAGTTTTAATGTCAAAACTTGCAATTTATGGACTCGCTTTGTCACGAAATGTTAAATTGACGCTTGAGTAATGCCAAAGGACGTGTAACATGGGCTTCCGTTATTTTGATCTTTCAGTGAAAGGAAAACCATGCTTAAGATGCAAAAATATGTTCCCTCGATTATGGCAACTTTGCGACAAACAAAAACAAATTTCTTGCACTACAAATTTAAAAACTATACATAAGCGTTGAAATATATTTTTTAACTTATGACACATACAAGGCTACTTTTAAAGCTTTATGACAAACAAGTTGACATCAAAGTTTCTAATGTTAACTTTCCATTTCCATACAGCAATTATACTGTTTCTTTAGCCTATGGTGCATTTGTTTCGTGCTCACCTCGTTTTCATAGTTTTTCCTTTGCCGTGTGATTGTGATTTGGACATGGACCGGTAAGTTGGTATTTGATTTTACCCCTCTGCAAGATAACTAAAACGCTTTTTGTTCCCAACCAAGATTTAATGCCAATGACATCCAACGAAAATAAAACTTATATTGAAAGGAAAGGAGCAAAAACAGTCTCAAAACAGTCTCAAAACCAAATTATTCTATATCTAATATTTTAGATTCTTAGACTGACATTTAAATTGCAAATATATTAAGCTGTATTGATTGATAATAAAAAAATTTTAAAAAATGTTGTAAATCCTAATCATCTTCCAGAAAAAAACGATGGTATTGAATGCCAGAATAAATCCGCAGAGCTGATTATGTACACAGCCATATTTGTTTCGTTTAGTTTAAAGGCGTTTTACAATTCCAATTAATTGAAGCTTATGTAGAGTAATAAAACGTGCTTTTAATTTGAACTAAATCCGAATCGTAATTGAAAAACCGTATATTTAACACAGATTTTAAAAACTCCTCACTTTTTATGACATATTTAGGTAGAAGATATAATGGTATCTAAATAAAGGCACGTAAAGCGATAGCACAAGCTTAGTATAAAACCATTATCAAAAACGGTCAACCAAAATATTAATATCTAGTTCCTCACAGGGATTCTGGTTATTTTGTAAAACATCATACAGACAGCAAATGAAAATATACTTAAGGTACCATGAACAAAATGTTACAGGCTTTGAAAGACAACATATTTGTTGTGTTTGGCAATATAATTTTCCAACAAACTATAGTTATACCAGTGGTACAAATTTTCGTCTTTGCTGATGGATTTTTTGCTCACAAACACAGTGACTCCAACAGCAATTTAAGTAAAAAAAAGTATCAAAAGATGAAGTACAAAACAGCTATACAAAATTCAACAGAAAAGTTGTTATCAAGTAAGCAAATTAGAAGAAAATCAACAAAAATCTGATTCTTGCCAGCACCTGATAAATTTATTATAATTAGTATTCAATAATTATAAATTAAAGCAATCTTTAAAATGAATAGTAGCTGATATTATGTACATAATATGTCTCTGAATGTTCATTGTATCCAGTGACAATATGTTGTTCAGTTGAGTGATTTGAGTATTTTGTAAAAGCCTCTTGTTGTCACTCATATTACAACCCGTTATGTTAAAAAAAGATATGTCAAAGTAAACGATTTTTTTACTAAATTTGAAAAAGATTTTTTTGACAGGAGGTAAATAGCGTAAGCGTCATATCGTGAAAGTAAATATAAACGTACCTTACAAATTAGACTTTTAGTAAGTTGTTTTGAAATATATATTTTGATTTATATAATTTTCTAACTTTGTAAACTTTTTGGCTAATGTTTTTTATCTATCAAACTTTTTGGTCTTAGTGTCACTGATGAGGAATGAATTTCTGAAATGTGCATATCTGGCATATCAAAATTTAACTGGTATTTGTGTTATAGATTTACTACCCCTGAGAGGGTACCGCTGCTGGTGGAGTAAAACTCCCTGAGGGTATCCATAACTCAGTTGGCAGTACTTTGCGCTGTCAGAGAGTGTGCCATTTAGCAAAATTTTCAGCCGTCAAAAATTTGAATTTTCTTTAAAATTAAGGTTTTTTTCCCTCATGCAAAGCATTCCTTAGCTGGATTTGGATTTATATAATTTTTGAACTTTGGATTCATTATTTTCAACTGTTTGGCCAATGTTTTTTTTTATCTATCAATCGTTTTGGTCTAAGTGTCTTTGATGAGGAATGAATTTCCGAAATGTGCACATCTGGCATATCAAAATTTAACTGGTATTTGTGTTATATATATATTTCAATCCTTTTTGGTTAGTTAAATATCACAGTAACATGTATGTCTGCTAAAGTGTTCATAATGGATATTACCTTACTATCTCGTAATTACGAAAAAAAAACAAAAACAACCAAACAATGAACAAGTAAAGACATAAATATTTCGACCAGTAGGGATGAACACTGAAAAAAACTGTCTAGTGCTGTTAAGAAAAAGTTTTTTGTTTGTTTGCATTCAACCGACTTTATAAGATATGTTTCTTGTAATACTTTTATATTAAAGGTTTAAGCTCCTCTGAAAATCCTAATTTGTAAGATGTTATTTAAAAAAGCTTATTTTAGGGAGATTTGCGCCCCATCAAATTTTACATATTTAGCTAAGTTTTTTTCGTGAAAAAATATTTCGTAAAAAATCGGCCATATCTTGAAGGGCAATTAAATTTCACTTTTAATACTGACGACAGATTAACTTTATTTTCCTGCTAAATAATGAATACACACATTTCTAATTACTTATGATAAAACAATTTCCCCTAAGAGACTTAAAAATCAATAGGCTTCATAGAATGTTTTAGGATCGGATCAAATAAAGTCAGCATTGTACGACCATTTAGTATCACAACATGTAAAGTAAATCCATTAGGCAGGACATGTTTTAAAACTATTTTTAAGTAATGTTAAGTAAATAGCATAACGGATTTCATAGAGTCGTAAAAAAGAAGAAATGTCATAATATGAAACACGAAAACAGCCAAACAATGAACAACAAGTAAAGACACTGTCTAGTGCTGTTAAGAAAAAGATTTTTCTTTGTTTGCATTCAATCGACTTCATTAGATATGTTTCCAGCAGTACTTTTATATTTAAGGTTTAAGCTCTGATAATCCCGATTTGTAAGATGTTATTAAAAAGCTAGTGCAAAATGCATATTATATACAACAAATATTTAATTTAAAGAGAGAGAGCTCGAGAGAGAGAGAGAGTATTATTTGTATAGAATCCAATATTTTCAAATGAACCTTCAAAATTGTATCAGTATTTATTCAAATTGACAAATATTGACATATATATTGAAAATAATTCCATGGCAAAAAGCAAGGAAAGGCATAAACAAATAAATAACAATTTATGTTTTCATGTAATGTATGTCGTTTTTAAAGTTCAATAAATAATTATAGAGCTGTATAGTAAAAGGTGATAATTGACGTATCTATTAATTCGAAAACAGAACTTTTGAAAAAATCTATTTGGTTCATATTTTTTCAATAAAACAAACTATGCATAATGCTATTTTCATCTTATCTTAATTCTCAGATATAAAAGCAAAGAAAAGCTACATGGCTTATGTCGAAAACATTTTATTTTCAAATATATTAAACAAATAAACTTCCATGAAGATAAATATTTACGCTAATTGTTCTTCCGAGTAATTTTTATTCTGTTTGTTATTAAATCCTTGATTGACACGTTTCCTGTCATAATGGATCACCGTGTCTGACATTTGTTATTACCAGATCTAGACAAATTGTTTTCTTTTCAAAAATATACTTGTTTTTTTTAAGAAAAACTTTAAAGCGTTGGATTTTCAGCTAATTTTAGGGAGATTTGCGCCCCATTAACTTTTACATATTTAGCTAAGTTTTTTTCGTGAAAAAAAAATTTCGTAAAAAAAACGTCCATATCTTGAAGAGCAATAAAATATTTCAACTCTAAATAATAATATCTGCAACATTTATAACTGTTGATGCTTTTCAAGCAATTTTGTAAAAGTCTTCCTTATATCCTTTTACGTCTTATAGAAGGACCGAAATTCAAATGTCAAAAACTTCCCAAAATCAGATGGGAAATATAAAGGGAGTTATCAATATCATGTAATGAAACCATGTGTGCTGCTGCTGAAAAATAGTATGCTCACTATTAAAACTTTTACATCAAAATGTAGAAATGAACAATGATTGCCGAATGTACTGAATATAGTTGTTAATGGTTGCGGTATATAATGAATATAGATGTAAGTACTTACAAAACTGCAGCGAATGGAACGTTTTTGCTTTTACTAATCACATAATTGTTCATTGTAAAATGCAAGTATAATTGATTTTGTTCTGTCTATTTAAGATGTTCAATTTCCATTTGTACTTAGAGGTGAGGAGGAAAAATCGACAAAGTCTTTAAATTGGTCTTTTTGTCTGTTTTATTAACAATTACCATACCTTCTATACCAGACTTAGAAGGATTTACATGAATGACACTCGCCTAACAAACAAGATGAATGTACTCTTTATGGTCTGCTTATAATTAAAATCCAAAAGTTTGCGACTGGCGGTTGATTGTTTAGAGGCTATCAACTTATGTCGCCTTTTAATGTATAAAGATAAAAATGTAAACTAGACAGAATCTAGCAAAAGGTGAATTGAATTTTAATTTGAATTATCCTTGTAACATTGATGTAAAGAGTTTTTATGGTACGGTTTTCTTTCATCACCAACAAACTCTATAAACTCAAATGTCGTAACATTTAATGATATTGCTAAAGAACATACTTAGTAGCAATAATATAAAATATGTAAAACAATATAATTTACAATACTATTCAATAAACTTACCAAGAATGCAATTCTACATTGATGTATTATTATTTCGTTTTATAGATATGTTATAGATATGTTATATCAATGCAGTATAATAAATACAATTTCAATGTTTAAAATCAACAATGGCTCTTAAATAATATAGAAAATTCTATTTATCTAAATAATAAACTTTAAAGTTTTTGCTCAAACGCGTGATGGACAAAAGAAAGCCATTAATCATGTATTTAATTATCTTCCACAATGAAAATTATTGTTTCAAATAAACGCATTTATACCAAAAAATTACATAATAGTTAAATTTGTAATAACACGCTGAAGTAAATAATAATAGAACATATTACCGTGATTTTTCAGTTTGTTTACATTGTAGAAGAACAAACAAGATTATTATTGATTAACAACATACAATCATCTTTTAAACAATAATTTTGCTCTTTATTACACAAAGGAAACAAAACTTTAAATTTACAAGGGCAGAGTAATGAATCATGCGTGTTGTCTATAAAGTTAGCAAAAATGTTGGCAAAAAAGTTGTTCTTTCTTTCCAACAACAATTCCTGTAACATTTAAATTAAGATTTGCTCTCTCTCTCTCTCTCTCTCTCTCTCTCTCTCTCTCTCTCTCTCTCATTGTGTCACTTTAAAACTAAGATTTGTTCACTCATGCAAAGCATTCCTTAGCTGGATTTGGATTCAGATAATTTTGGAACTTTAGATTAATTAATTTTCAACAGTAATTTTATCTATTAGACTTTTCGGACCCTAGCGTCACTGATGAGGAACGATTTTCCAAAATGTGCACATATGGCACATCAAAATTTAACAGGTATTTGTGTTACATACTTATGCCAATTTTAATGAAATATGAACTTAAATCCATTTTCAGCCCTTTTTTTACTTTTATCAAACGAGATATCTGACAAATTATGTTCTGTTGACTTATCATGGTGTCTGATTAAACAAATAACATGCAAAATTCAACAAATACTTTTTTCCTGATTAGATTGTACAGTATTTATATTATTAGATTCATACAGATGTTTGGCAAATGATATTGCTGTAGAAGAAGTACATATTTCGAAATTTTCCATGTAATCAATTATTATATAAGTCTATAAGGATAGAATTTTACATTATCTTGTAACATATTTTACAAGTTTCGAGATAGATAGTAGATACTGATTGCGAAATGGAGCAAACAGACCCAAAGTCAACCAAGATCACAAATCATTTGAGAGTAACACAGAATTGCAACTCATAAGGAAAAATCCAAATTATGAATGAAACTTTTTATTCATTGACGACGAAAAGGACACAATTGAATTTTCTAAAGATAAAAAAGGACAGGTTTACCAACATTAATCATAATTCTAATGACACTACACAAGATGTCTCAAGATATTTAATTTCTTCTGAAATAGCTACATACATCGTGTTGCATAACATTAATTCAACTGAGAATTTATTTAGTATTCCGTCTTACACAATTATAATTATTATGTTGATTTAGTGCTGATTTCATTAACAATATTATTAATAACTTTCTAGGTAAGTAGGGGTTTATAATATGGCGATTCATTTTCGCTTTGTGTGTCCAATTTAATTACAGCCTAATTAAATACATGGTAAAAAGTGATTATTAAAATGATTTGTAATATAAGTAATTTGGAACATTACACCTTTGCTAGGAATATGCAAGATAAGGTTTACTTTCTCAGACAGATTCATAGTTGAAATCATTTTCTTATATTTTTTTTATCAAAAAATCCTTTTTTCGTAGCAATAAACAACTCGTTATATATTAAATCAATTAATTTATTTTGGCAAAAATCATGCTATTCAGTGGCTTATCTGTGGATTTATATGATAAATTGAAGAAAATCAAATGTTTCTCTGTAGGTTTTTTATGTTGCCTTCTTTATCTGTTATCTTAAAACTGTTTTGGTTTGTGTTATTAGTAACGTAACTGTTTCTTATACACGCTTTTTAAAAGAAACATACAAACTTCCCTTTACAATTTAAAAATTAAATAATATAAACGCATATTGAGATCAGGACCCTTATATTCTCCTAGAGCCAGAATATCTCGTTGATCAGGCTAGCATCACCCGTCAACCTCTCGTCAAGTCGCGCAAGAATAAATATAAAGTGAAAAGTCAATTCGGGAGTTTCCCTTTCATTTTCCTTAGCAAATTTATGTTTAGCAACGTTGATAAAAATAATGTGACAAGTGAATTTTTGAATAAACATTTTTTAATAAATGGGACAAGCTGTAAATCTCAGTAAGCATGTGCTATCATTTTATTTTTTCTTCTTTCTCGAGTTTATTTGTTAATTTTTAAAAAAAAAGTCAAATGAAAAAAACCAGAGGTCGTTCTGAAGCAAAGAGAATCCATATTAATATAGACGAAAGTTAACTTGATTTAACATAGAGAGGCTTTTAACTGACAGGTAATAAATAGATTTCTATCTAAAAAACCTTAACTAAACATATATTTTTGATAAATACTACATGTTTATAACTAAGACACTTAAAAATTGATAACTCGTTTCCTTGTTTCATTTCTATTAAAGAATTCTTTTGATAAGGTAGTGTAATCATTGTCGTATGAAATGCATTATCGATAAATAAAATAAAAGAATCTAGTAAACATCGGTATCTTTTCTTCTTTGAAGAAGATATTGATTTTGAACTTAACTAATAAATCGTATTATATGATTAAATATTATATATAGTTTTTATTTCGGTAAAAAAAGTTTACAATAGAAGCTGTGTTACAGTTCTTGTTTGCCTCAGGAAGTTTAAGATATAGATGCTACAATTTTGTCTGAAGCTAAAATAGAAAAACGGCATTTTTTTCGGATTTGGCGATAAATCCTTTAATTACCTATCTTTTACCCTAAAAAGAATTTAATTAATGATGCACATTTCATTGTTAACGTGAAAAACGGAATTGGTATACCAGATTAAAAAGTTATGGTATACTCGTGTTCATACCACTCCTGTATAACCACCATTATCTCTTTTTCTTTTAGAATTCTTTCTTTGATGTGAATTTTTGCTACAGTTCCATTAATAAGTTACTTACAAAGATTAACACATAAGCAAGTTAACATTTAAAAAAATGATTGAAATATTTATAAACCAATTAAAGTTTAAAAAGCCTGACACATTTCAAATAGTTAATGCCCCTAGTTTTATCAAAATGAGAGAGATCAAAATATGTTTTTAAAACGACATGATTTTTACATATTGTTTTCTAATTTTTTTTATTATTATTATTTCTCTGAATTCTAAAAATGACCTCTTAAAGGGAAAATTAACCATCAAAGGGTTTCAATATTTGTTTGTCTTTTTGTCTTTTCTTTTCTACATTTGCTGTTTTTAATATTTTGTGTAACATTTTAGTGATTTGTGATGTATGGCGTGTTGCTAAGTGTCTAAAATTTATAATATACTTATATTTGTGGTTTTTTTTTCTAGTTTGCATAAGTTATTGGAAAATCATCAAAAGTGTAAGAAAAAACCAGTTAGAAATCGTTCAAAGGTAGTTTACTCAATTTGCCTTGGGAAAGATGTGCAATTAGAAATAAGTTTACTCCGATATATTTTAACAAAGAATAAAAAATGAAAATGAAAAAATCTATTTACAGTTTAAGATGATGAAAACTTTTAGAAGAACATTAGTTAAGCAAAGGAATATAGAGTTATACATAAATATATAACACAAAAACCTGTTAAGTTTTGATGTGCCATATGCGCACATTTCGAAAAATCATTCCTCATCAGTGACACTATGTAATAATCTGTGGGGAAATGCAGATTATTAACTAAATAACACCAATATATTTAAGTTCTTTAAAAGTTTATTGTCGAAATTTAATATTCATTTTTTTTAAATAGTCATAATCTGTGGGGAAATGCAGATTATTAACTAAATAACACCAATATATTTAAGTTCTTTAAAAGTTTATTGTCGAAATTTAATATTCATTTTTTTAAAATAGTCACTGATAACAATTGTATTTTAAAACATAGAATAATATAAAAATTATAATATGCACTAATTAATAAACAATGACTATAAAATCCCTTTTCATAATATTCAAATAATTCATACAAATTTCCTGATATTAAAATACTTAAAACTAAAATATGTCCTGAAACAACCAAATTCAACAAAAGTAACCCGCTCTCTTCGTATTTACATGTACTTTTATCAAACCTAAACTCCTCCTACTTCCATATCAAAGAGTTCTTCTTCATTTTCACATTTGTCGCAGATAAGAGTAAATAATGGATTTTAAATGTTCAAAAGTAATGTCCGGAAACTTTGATCAAAAAGATTATCCACGCACTGACTTTATCTTTCATGAGAATTAAATTTGAGCAGACAAAACTGTTTACATAACCTAACACATGTGGTAATACCGCACACACACAAAGACATTTATACTTAGCTTCAGTGACCGTCACTTTTATCTTTCTGCAGATCAGATTCTAACCATATTGGTAGTAACAAAAAAAAAAAACACACACACACATACACACACACACACAGAGTTTATTATACATTCATAATTTGCTATTTCAAGATCAATATTTACCCTAGAATATGACATCCCGCCCCAAAAAATAAAAAGTTTTATTTTTTCATACATTGGTCTTGAAATTTCAATACATGTTATTTGCACTGCTCCTGAATATATATTTATAGAAAAACAAACTAAAAAAATCTATTATATTAATATTAGTACATGCTGATGAATAAGTCACTAACATTTAAAGAAAATAATTGCACATAAGTTTAAGTATAAAAGACATTGATATAAGAAATATATACAAACATATATTCAAATAGCTATGAAAACCAAAACGGAATCTAACAGTCGAACAATACCGATATCAATGCATTATGTAAAACAAAAGTGAGTTTAACAAAACTCTTGGTAAAAAAAAAAAAACACAATACCGATATGATCAAAAATATTCATGACATATTGCATAATATTTTGTGGTAACAGAACCGTAAATAAAAATGCGATGTCAAAATAAACATTTGATTTATCATTTGTGATCAATTTATACTTCATTGTATTATACTCTATATTCAATAATAATAATATAATAAAATAAGAGAAAAAATCACTTAATGAGTGGGGGTGGTCGGGCAGTGATAGCTTTTTTAGCCTTTGCATTTAATCGTGAAATTGGAACCCAAACTGCATTGTCTGCAGGTTCACCAACGATCTGCACTAAGTATCGAATCCCATCTTTTGTATACTTTCGTCCCACTACATGTTTGATTTTATGAAAACCATCTATATTCGAACTTGCTGTAAATTGTGGTAGCTTTAAAGGATCAACGTGATCAGAGTCTCTAAATCTGAGTGGAAGGCGGGATTTTCTACGTGGCCGTGTAGGACGGGTTGTGATTGAAACGTTGCCATCCAAAGGGTCGGTTTGACTATATTGATTGACGGTTGATCTTTCTTTTGAAGTAACAACGTTGAAAAATGGTTTTGGATTAGGTTCTCTTACGTATGCTCTTTTTAGACGATTAATATGAACAGATGTTTTTAATGCTTTGTTGGTTGACACATCTTTAATATCAATCATGTGTGGACTACTTATTGATGTAACAACAAATGGTCAATTGTACATGTTTTGGAGTTTATGTCCTTGTCCAGTTACGCATTCATTACGTAAATAAACATAATCGCCTTCTTGAAGTGATAAGGGTTAGTGTTTTTGTTATAGTTGTCTCTTGTTGTTTCTTGTGCTTTTAAATTATTATTGATGATTTCAGATCGTATAATTTGCAGTTTTTCTGCTTGAAAAGTCAGATATGCATCAATATCTTTGGTTACGGATGGATATTGAGCATTGATAACTATGTTACTTAACGGAAATCTTGGACGTTGACCGGAAACAATTTCATACGGAGATTAACTAAACTGTTTTTTTCACGGAACAGTTCATGCCAAATATTACAGCTGGCAGAATGTCCTCCCAATTTTTTTCTGTCTGTCGACATATAAGGAGTGAGACGTTCAGCAAGTGAAGCATGGGTCCGTTCACAAGCTCCCAGACAATGATGCATGAATGCTGATGTAAATTCCTGTGAAATATGCAACATATTACATAGTTCACTTGTCACATTTGCAATGAATTCAGTGCCTTGGTCGCTGATAACAGTGTCACATACTCCGTATGTTGTTACAAGTTTGTATAACGCGTTTGAAACCGTTATTGCATCTTTGGAAGCAATTGGTATTGTCACTAAATATTTCGAAAACATGTCAATTGCAGTAAAAATAAAGGAATTCCTTTTTGACGTTATTGGTAAGGGTCCATATAAATCGATTTCTCAAACTTGAAATGGTTCTGATGGGGTTGGATACGATGTTATTCCAGCTTTTGTTGGTGTTTTAGTTAGTTTGCGCTTCTGACATTCTGGACATGAGTGAAGAAAATCACTAATTATTGACGACATTTTATTGAAAAAATAATGCTCTTTAACTTTGTCTAGCGTATCTTGTATACCTCCGTGTCCTGCCATGGGAGTATCATGGTATAACTTTATTACATCGTTTATCATATCCTGGGGCACAACTACTTGATAACCTTTGAGTGATTTTCCTCGTTTAGATTTAGCTTTTCTAGAATAGAATAATATGCCATCAATGAATACAAAGTCGGAATGTTGCATTAATATATTACGTGAGCGTTTTTGTGATTCTGGAAGTTTACCATCACGTAAATACAGTATAATATCATGTAACTCAGGGTCAGTGTATTGATGTTGTCTTATTTTTTGCAATAAAATATTGTCATTGTCAGAGTAAGTCGTTGAGATCATATCACTAACATCACTGTGCAAAATACCTGCTTCTGTATTAACACTATCACAGTTGGAAAATCATATTTAACACTGTTATCTTTAATACATTCATCAGTTGTCTGGTTAAAATGATCTTGATTACTTTTTGATTGACATCGACCAGCAGGGCTTATACAATTTTTGTAAGGCACAACATATGTATCATTGTCTGTGATTGTGTCCTCATTTGAACTTTTAAGTTCTACACACTTAGCATCTGTTTCAGTTTGGTTTGTAATTTTAGACTTATCATTATTGCACGACTGTGTGGATGGAATCAGACGTTTTGTGTAAACACTAGTATGTAGCATGTTTAGGATGTAATAATGTGTTCAAATTGTCTTCCGTGTCTGCATCATATTCACAATGGTATGCCGTATTTATAAAATTAACTTGTGGTATATCTTCATCACTTGATTGAAATAAATTATACAACATCTCACCATCCGGCATATTAACTTTCGTTTTCTTTTCTTCAACGTATTGGAAATACGGATCATCTTCATCTGGTCTGAAAAGTAACATTTCTGAAAAGTTACGATTTCTGGATAGGGCATCAGGTACACACATCTGAGATGCAGGTTTATATGTTATTTGCAGGTCAAACTGTTGTAAAATGGCTATCCATCGCTCATATATTGCCCCTTTCAATTATTTTTGAAAAAGCGGACGGAGAGCTTGATGGTCACATTCGACAATAAAATGACGACCACGCAAATATGCAGAACAATCCAAAACGGCTGTTACTAAACCGAGCAATTCTAATTTGGTCGGACCATATGAACGTTGCCATTTAGATAATCCTTTTGAGCCAAATCGGATTACATGTTTTGTATCATCTTCATGTATCTGATATAACATGTATCCAATACCACGACTTGAAGTATCAACAGCTAAACGGAATTGTAAATTATACTTTGGAAAACTCAATGCTGGGGAATGTTTTAGTTACATTTTGATTTCATCAAACGCGTGTTGTTGCTCTTGATCCCACTTAAACCTTTCACCTTTCCGGAGAAGTCTACAAATTGGTGAAGCCACTGAGCTAAAATTTGGTATATACTTCCTAAACCAATTAAAAAGTCCAATAACTCGTTGTAACTGTTTAAATTTTTTTGGAGGAGGAGGATAATGCATTATTTCTTCCATTTTATTTGATGGTGGTTTTAAACCATCTTTTGAAACTTCATGACCAAGAAATATACATTTCCGTTGAGCACATTGACATTTAGTTCGTCCTAGCTTTAAACCGGCATCTTGTATTCTGGAAAATACTTCATGTAAATCTTTGATATGTTCATCAAATGTCTCAGAACAAATTATCACATCATCTAAATAACACAAAACCGATTTGTCCATTAATAGTTGAAATGAATTCGGTGAAGATTTTAAACCCATCGGGAGTCTCAAAAATTTGTAAGTACCAAAACATGTGTTGAAAGCTGTATATTTTTGACTATTAGGTGAGATTGGCATTTGGAAAAACCCCGAACTTTGATCGATTAAAGTTATGTAATTTGGAGTGCGTTCTGTAAATGATACCGTCAACTCTTGTAAATCAGGAATGTTATATCTAAATTCCTGAGTTTGAGTATTCAAAAAGCGAAAGTCACATACAAAACGATATGATGATAAACTGAAATTCTTAGTTATTTTCTCTGGAGTTGATTTTGGTTTGTTGCGCTTTGAAACTAAAACAATCGGACTGGTGATTGGAACATCTTCCGATTCATATACGGGAACAATAATACCTTGCCGTAAAAGCTCATCTAACTGATGCCGCAAAACTTCCCGTTTATTAGGAGGTAAGCGGTAAGGTCTATGATGCTTAGAAACTGCATTAGGTTTTAAATGAATCTGATGTTCAACTAAATGAGTAAGTCCTAAGTTCGGATGTTCATCAGTAACAAAAATGTCAGTATGATTTTCTAAACATGCAAGCAATTTCTCCGTTTCAGAGGGTGACAGATCAGGGTTAATGTTGTCCTTAAAATAGGTTCTAAACCTCGAAGTAGAACCTGCACCAACACTTGCCGTATTGCTATCACCACCCAATCCAGACTGTGGAGACTTTAAATTGACATTAAAACAATTAAATTTAGTATCTTTGGTATCTAGATTAGTTATGCAATAGGAATTATCAAGGGGAGTAAAATAAGCAAGAATAGTACCCTTACCTACATGAACAGGTTCATTTCCAGGATTCAAAAGTTTTACAGGAACCAGATGATCCAATGAAAATGTAACTAATGACTTAAGTCCTTTGTTTAAAACTGAATTATGCACAGTACACAGTCCTGGTAATCCATAAATATAAGTCCCTGTTACTTTTCCATAAGTCAAAAGTTCTGAATTAGGTTGAATAACTATATTCTTATGAAGTCGGATTTTTGAACGTTTTGATTGTTCATAAAATACCTTGAATACATTAAAGTCCAAAAGAAGTTTTTGTGAAATTATATATTCTGTTCATAAGATTAGCGGGTGCGCGGAAGTGTCCAAAACATATACATTAATAAAATGATGTGAAGGAGAGCAAGGTGTCTGCACTTTATCTTAGCAGTGCCAAATATAGCAATATTTTGACCGTTTGCCAGTACTACTGACTTGTCTAAGGATTGCCTAAAATCACTTTTATCATGGTTAGGTAAACTAAAATAAAATTTGTTCGAGATAATATTTATACTACTGCCAGTGTCCAAAAGGGCAGCTACCTTCACTCCACAAATATCAACGTGTAAATACATAAAATCGTTATAAACAATAGGATGATTATCCACTGAATCTGTGTCACTGAAAGTATTGTCTCCATGGGCACTTTTGTCTAACTGGCCACAGGTCTCTTGTGCCGTTGTTGACCTGGGCCGCGCTAGGTTTCCTGCTTTTTTGTGAAGCTTTTACATGAAGTAGCAATGTGACCAACTTGGCCACATAATTGACATTTATCCTTTGGATTTGAAACACCAGTCAAGTCCCAATTGCAATTTCGCTTTACATGACCACTTCTATTGCAAGCAAAACATTTTTTGGTGGAAGTTTGCTGTGGACTTTTTGTGATATTCATTTCCAGTTTGTCCAGTCTATCACTAAGTTTGTCAAGAACTTTGGCGAAATTATCATTAGTAGTGACTGCTGCAGCCACTGGATTTCGAGAAGAGTTTAGGTAACCATAGGCCTCACCAAGTTTGGTCTGTTGTAAGGCTTGTTCGTATGATTGAATATTTCCTGCCTGAACAAAAATGCTAGTTTATCTGGAAGTCCATTTACAAATTTACTAATGAGATCTCTCTCAGGTTTTAGTAATCGAGAACCAATCTCTAGAATCTGGCTATGAAACGTTTCCAATGGACATCCAGGTGACAATCTAATGGCATCAAACATTGCCGATTGTGTTATCAAAGATGGATGAAGAGTGTCTAAAAGCACATATTTCTGCTCAAATTCTTTTGACAAGATCGCCCAGTTTTGTTTTTTACTAGTTGATAGGGAATTGAACCATATTAGAGCTGGGCCCTTTAAATGTAAATGAAAAGCCGCGATTTTTTGACTGTCATTAATTAGTCCGTAAAATACACAACATGAATTAAAATCAGAAATATATTATTGCGCGTTTTCCTCTGAATATCCGTTAAACAAATTGATATCTATTTTTGCTGGAACATTAGTACGCTGGTTTCCGTATCTCCGTAAATTTTCTCGATGAAATTTTGGCGTAGCGGAAAAATCCTCGTCCACGTTTACAACAGTGCATTGAGTGGGGTGAAATTCCGAAAAGTCCATATCATACATTTTGAAAAGAAAAGTTGTTTAAATTCTCTACCATGTAATAATCTGTGGGGAAATGCAGATTATTAACTAAATAACACCAATATATTTAAGTTCTTTAAAAGTTTATTGTCGAAATTTAATATTCATTTTTTTAAAATAGCCATAATCTGTGGCGAAATGCAGATTATTAACTAAATAACACCAATATATTTAAGTTCTTTAAAAGTTTACTGTCGAAATTTAATATTCATTTTTTTAAAATAGTCACTGATAACAAATGTATTTTAAAACATAGAATAATATTACACTCATAATATGCATTAATTAATAAACAATGACTGTAAAATCCCTTTTTATAATATTCAAATAATTCATACAAATTTCCTGATATTAAAATACTTAAAACTAAAATATGTCCTGAAACAACCAAATTCAACAAAAGAAACCCATTCTCTTCGTATTTACCAGTACTTTTATCAAACCTTAACTCCTCTTACTTCCATATCAAAGATTTCTTTTTCATTTTCACATTTGTCACAGATAAGAGTAAATAATGGATTTTAAATGTTCAAAAGTAATGTCCGGAAACTTTGATCAAAAAGATTATCCACGCACTGACTTTATCTTTCATGAGAATTAAATTAAACAGACAAAAATGTTTACATAACCTAACACATGTGGTAATACCGCACACACACAAAGACATTTAAACTTGGTTTCAGTGACCGTCACTTTTATCTTTCTGCAGATCAGATTCTAACCATATTGGTAGTAACAAAAATAACACACACACACACACACACACACACACACACACACACAGAGGGAGTTTATTATACATTCATAATTTGCTATTTCAAGATCAATATTTACCCTAGAATATGACAACTATGAGCCGAAAAGTTTGAGAGTTAAAGTGCATAAGCCAAACAGTTGAATATTAGTTAATCTAAAGTCCAGCAATTATATGAATCCAAATCCACCTAAGAAATGCTTTGCAAAAAGTAACAAACTTTAGTTTTAATTAAAGTTTCATAATTTGGTTTTTGTCATAAGACTAACTAGAAAAATTACAAAATTTTCGAATACCGTTCATTTTAACTGTATTTGCTTAATTAATTTTTAGAGGACTTTCTAGAAATCATATTAAATGTTATACGGCAACAAGGCAATAAATAGCTGATTAAAACCCACGTAATCATTTGGAAATAGAAAAATGCTATCAAAAAGAGAATTAAAAAAACAAACAAAATAATAAAAACAAAACACGATAAAAAACATTTATACTATTGATTAAAAATTCACTGATATCGTCCTTTCTTAAATTTCATCTAGTACGCTTTTATCTATTTAATTTATCATGCAACATTATTTTTTCTGAAGAGCTGATTACTAGATAGTTCGAATGAAGGCAAATTGTTCTGTTCCACGCAAAATAACCAAACAGTGTTTCCAATCGATTAGGAAATATCCAAACGAGTCTTTCATTAAGATTTTGATGTTTTATGATTTTTCAAAGGTGGATTAAATATATTACATCTTCTTGCTTTGTCAGAATCCAGTATTAGTTTGTTCTGTGCGCCAGTTTATAAATCGACATACTTTTCCGATCTGCTCGTTTTAGAAACAGTAAATTTGTACCTAACACTTCAATTTTATTTCTATTTAAAAGCTGACTGAGTAAAGAAAGCTTAAACTTTCTGTACCAAGCAAGTTTACTTCACCTTGCTCAACTCTCAATCTTTGAGTTTAACCATAAAAAAATCTTTTCGTTATTTCTACTCTCCAGTCAAATTAAAATAATTTAAAATTACAAAATTCGTCAAGCTTTCCTTTTTTGGGTTTGAAAATCTAGTTTAGTCAAGGTATTCCGTAATTTGTCATGGTTATGTTTATACATTTAAGATTCACGATATGCAATGTTTGAACAACAGTTCAAATTCATGTCTCACAATATAGTTTAAAAAACGAAATGAAACAAAGCAATTATAAAAACAACAGAATTGGTATGTGAAATAGTGACTAAAAAAACTTTCATCTTTTTATTCATCCTAGTCTTTATTATAGGCGCTATGTATCACCATTTTGGTTGGTTCCAGCAAAATTAAGCCCTAGGTGTAGAGGCTAAATAGTACCATCAAAAATAAGTGGAAACTTCTAAAATTACTGAAATATCCAAATTAGGGTGTACGGGATTACGAAAAACATCTGATTGTAATAATATCTGTATAAGTTGCTGTTCAAGTATATATTAGTCAAAGACAAACATAACGGTCTGTGTTCAAATCTCAAATCAAAATGAAAGCTAAGCATGTCCTGTCTAGCTAAATTTCCCCCGCCAATTGCAAGTGTAAATAAAAATTTAAAATAATGGAAACAATATTTGCTTAACACTTTTTCAGAAAATATACCAAAGACCCCCAGTTTGATATGGTGTTAAATCTAAAATATACATATGCTTTTTTTTGGACTTTCTTGTGCTGTTGCGTAAATGTATTATTTCATAGATGTCTTTCACAATGCGTCAAGGTAAGTATGTTCTTACAACAATTCAAAATCCATAGACATTAATGCTCACCCAAGGTTATGTCTGAAATCGTACAATAAACAATAACTTTAATTAAAAACATTTCCAAGTTTTGCCAGTTTGTAACTGTCGCAATAGTTAATCAGAAATGTTTAGTCACAGTTTAATTATAAATAGCTAAATGCATGTAATAACTAAGCGCAATGCATAATTTCCAGATAATAACCATTGCAGTATACTGGCGCAGCTATGCTTTTACCTCTGAATATACTACCTTTGAGCATATATCAAAATGATAGTCACATGAATACCTACAAAACGCCAATATACATGCCTATAAAAAGTCAGTAGTTTTACAGATAATTAATTATTTTAGATTTCTTATGTCATTATGACCTTGACTTTTAAACGTAGTGCGTTGAATCATATATCAAAATGATCATTATTCAATAACTGTAATAATTTAATTTACATGCCTATACAAAAAGTTAATAAGTTTTAAGATAATTAACAATTTCAGTCTTCTTATGCAACTATAACCTTGACCTTTGAACGTATCGCTTTAAATAAAATATCAAAATAATCGGCATATCAATACCTTCAATATTCTAATATACATACCCATACAATACGTTTATAGTTTTTAAGCTAATGCATAATATTAGTATTTGAAAGCAAACAAAAAAAAAAAAAAAAAAAAAAAAAAAAAAAAAAAAAAAAAAAAAAAACATTTCAAGGGCAACAACTCCTACATGGATTATTATATAGATACGGTATACCTGTACCTTGGTACCTTGTTAAATTTTGTCACGCTTAACATTTTTACATGATTTGAGTTTATATAGTCATATAGTTTTCAAGAAAATGACCAAAAACTGCAAAAATCACAAAGTAGGTCATGACCTTGTAATTTGACATTGACCCAATGTTGAAGGTCATTACAATAAAAAGGAAAAACTTAAAACCCTATGTCTTTATCTGTTCAATTAATACTTTGAAACCATTTTACGAAAGTTTTAAAGAAACACAAACACGTGTTACCCATTTTTCGACCTTTCATGAAATGAACAAACTATTTGCTAAAGACCTTAGAAAAGCCAAATATCACAGTTAATTTTTTCCCATCATCTTTTCTTAAAAATCTTTGCACCCGCTAGTTACCTTGACCTAATTTTGGAAGTCATTGCACCGCCATGAACAAGTCTGAATTGCACTGGCCATACATGCTTCTGACCGTTAATCATTGAAATCTATTTAACAGCTTCGGAGGACAAGTCGAAAATAGGTGTTTATGACGCACGCACATAAGCTCATACGTACATACACACGCTGCGCTATGCCATTACTCACATGACCTAAAAGAAATCAAAAGAATGTTTAACAAAGTTACACTAAACAATTTGTAAACTTATATTAGATATACAATTTTAACTGTGGACTGTCTAAAATAAAGCAAAATTAAATTAAATTAAATTAAATTAAAATATTCCCTAAAAATTGAAGTGCGTGTACACTCAGTTTATAAATAATTGTGAAAATAGAGCCCGATTTTTTTTTTGCGCAACTATAATTAATCAACATGTAAAGGATTTAATTCAGATCTAGTATTTTCTTAAGTTTGCTTCCACGCGTATGAAGAAGGTTATACTTAAAATTTTCACTCCTTAGAGCAAAAATCAATCTTTTTCATACAATAAAAGAATTCTGCTAATTAACTTTTTAATCATATATATCTTAATTTATAAGAATATTAGTTGTTTTACAAGGAAATCTAATAGGCAAATAGTTTACGTTATTTTTCATCCATGTGTTTCCATTTGATGTTCGTATTCAAGTAATCTCTAATAGGGAAACTAGCATATGCTATTTTTCGCAATGTGTTTCCATTTGATGTTCGTCTGAATGTTGCAATAAAGAAGCAACAAACAATCCTTTGACATCTAATTGTTTTAGATCACAGTACATGTCTATCTGTAGTGAAATTTAAATCTAATTGCATTTGCATCGATTGGAAGGAGATATAGCAGTATAAAGTATCATGGAATAAACTATTTAATTTGAATTGAAAATTAGATATATACATTGATAGCTTTCAGGAAGCGACATAAATATACAATGGAAACAGTTATAACAATGTTACCGCAATAACGTTACACATACACTCGGTGTTATGTTTCAATTATAGAAATGTAGAACACAATGCCAAAAAAAATTTTTTAGGATATTTAAGTTCCATAACAATTAGATGTACCTTGTCTTTTTTAATCCATAATTTAATTATTTTCTTTCAAGCTTTTATTTGAATGTAAAAATTGTTGTTACAAATCAATTAAATATGAAGGACAAAACTATGTTCTAATATGTGTCTAAAACGGTTCCTGTTCCTTTTCCTTTTAATTAAGTATAGGCCGAAAAGTACAAAAAAATCGAATGTGCCAAAATGTTTGTGATTTAAAAGACATAATTTCTCACCATTCCTTTAAAAATTAAATCTTGCTTGGTCACGTTATATAAGAAAATGTTGAAAAACAATTTTAAAAATTAAGCTATCCAAAAAAGCTTCTAATTTAAAATATACAATAACTTGAATGAATTTCTCACCAACGTTTAAAGCTGCATTAAGTTTTCCAAAGAAAAATTAAAACGGTGTTAATCTAATTTGGTTTAACGATTAAGATAAAGCTCGAATAAATACAGAAATTACTGTAATTACCCAGTGAGATGTAGCATTTGGGATCTATAAGACTGTCGCTAAATCATTCAACTACACATACAGATATATAGATGACGTTCTATCTCTAAATAATCACAAATTTGGAGAATAGTAAATGTCATGTATCCAAGTGAGCTTGAAATAAAAGACACGACAGATTCTCCATGTTCTTCTTCATTTTTAGACTTATACCTCAATTATGAACACCCATGAAAGGTTACACCTGAAGCTATACGACAAACGTGATGACTTCAATTTTTCTATTGTCAACTGTCCGTTTTTTGCAGTAATAAACCCTGCTTCTCCTGCGTATGGTGTATATGTTTTCACAGTTAATACGGTACGGTAGGGCCTGTTTCCACTATGGGGACTTTCTGCAACGAAGAATATTACTTACATAATTGTTGACACAAGGGTATTGCAAGCTTAGGCTAATCAGGGCCTTTAAAAAGTTTTATGGCCGTCATCACAATATTGTTGATAAGTATGTATGTGGTCACTGTATCCTAACTTATACTGGATATATTTGACTTAGCATAGTTCTTTGTTCCTTTCATTCTCAAAATTGACTACCATAGTTCTTTGTTCCTTTCATTCTCTAAATTGACTTGCACTTGACGGGTGAAGCTAGCTAGACAGGAGGTGCTTACCCTTCCGGAGCACCGGCCTCACTTCCTTCATGGAGGTTCACGTGTATAACATATTTTGCCAGTTTTGCAAAGTTTTTACTTTGTTTTTTGGATTGTGATATGGACAAGGACTGGAATGTTTGTTTTATTAGAACATGGTTACGTCATAAAAACCGGGTCATTTAAACACAACTTTCAAAACGGTGAAATACGATAAATTAAACATAGAACTTCGTTGAATTTGTCATTTGGGACTTAATGGGAGATACATAACACCATTTCAAATACATTTGGATATTAATTAAGAACAATTAATGCAATTTGTCATGTTTCGACCTTCGATTCTGAGGGTTTTTCCGTACATCCGTGCGCATGCTCCAAGCTCATAATAACCATCATTAAACATTGACCAACCGGTCAGAGGATTCCGTTTATTTACAGCTAAAAGAAATGAAATTTAAGAAAATGAATTTCACGGATCGTGGTCAGAAGATTTCTATTTTAAAAAAATCATATTTTTAGAAAATCAAGAAAAATTTAGAAAATAGGAAAACTAAATGCAGCTTTAAAATAAAGAAAAAAGTCAATCTTTCGTAGCCACATCATACAAATCCGTGTCGAATAGAATCATTCTCTTTCAGCATTTCTTTCATAACGTCATTATTGTCATCGATTTGGAATACGAAATAATTTTTTTCTATAATATTTGTAGTAAACTGTACTGTTGGATAAGCAAGCAATATTACAGATAATATTCGTTTACATCCAATAAATCATTATCATTCATGTCCAGGATTAAATCTCAATAGAAATAGTGAAGGTGACCAAAGTTTTCCTTGTTTATCCCACAAATAATTCTAAAAGATAGTTATTTCCCATGTTAACTGTAAGGTACGCCAAAATTTAAATTATTTTTTAAATTATTGCACTGAAATAAACTTTAAAAATCTAAATGTTGTTGAAAACATGTTGTTACTCTATGTAAGTTTTATACTGACAAAATCCTGCATTTTTGCAAAATTTTACAAGAACTGAATCATACTGATTTTACTTTGTTTCTGCAAGATTATGACTGCTATTAATCATTACAAAAGAAAAACTCAGAGATTAATGCATGTTGTTAGTTTATTATTTATTTATTCATTCATTTATTGAATGGAGGGTTTCACATTAAATTCAGTTAACGTTTAGCCAAATCAATACACTTTTCACAAAACCAACTTCCGATTCAATTCTAAAAAACTGTTGATATTTCTGTTTTATATGTTCATAATCTTCTCAAAAGAAACAGGTAATGACAGAACTTTAATTCGGTCTTTAGCTAATTTTAGAACTATTCTATCAGCATTTATAAATTTATTACTCTAACTTCTACATAGTCTCTTCCTTAAATTCGTGTCATTTTTACAGTTCCTTTCTGGTTATCCGGTAACCCATTTACAAGTGTCTGTCAGTCTGTACGTTAAATGGTTTTGTATTTGTTCTTAATTTTATTGTTTTTGGTTGCTATTGTATTGTTTGCTGTTGTTGAAGGATCATTTAAGGCTTTATTTTATGTTTTGTAGCTGAAGCTTATAACTCAATGCTTCAAGTTAAGAGACTGTATACATATGAGGTGAAAGGCACTCTGTGCTATATTGTAGTTAACAATATAATTAACTAGCCCGATTATCTCCGACAAAACCGTACACAATTATTTTTTGTTTGATATTTTTTCTGGTTATCTTCTATATTCTTGTCAGAGATATAATCGTAAATAACCGTTAAGCGTATTTATAAAGATACTTCATTGAGATGACGATTAACTTACTTTTACAAATTCGGGGTCTTTCATTACTGCGAAAACACAAGACCTTTTTACCATCTTCTTAATGCATCAACAAGACTCTACTAAAAAAGAAGAAAAAAAAATCGGCGACCACGTTTTTTATTTTGTTCTTTTTATTTATTTATTTATTTTATTTTATTTTTTTTTTGTATTTATTATTATTATTATTTATTTATTTATTTATTTATTTATTTTGATAAAGGCAAAGACAAGTTTTCATGGCAATATTGATAGTTGCAATCCTTATAAGACGACTAATTTAATTTGTCTAAAGGAGTGTTAATGTAACAAGCTGAACAAAGGATCTGACCACTAGAAAATCAATAGATTTTGCACTGTAAGGTAATATACAAGATATGCCTAATTATGAAGACATGTTGACTATCTCGGCTATGAATCTGTTATCGCTTCAATTGGCTAGAAAGTAAAATCTCAAGATACAATTATGGCAAGCAAATTGCACAATAATTCGAGAAACCTACATTTACGCCGTAAAACCTAGTTTTGCGGTCGTAAAACCTACTTTTACGATCGTAAAACCAGGTTTTTCGCCGTAAATCCTACTTTTGCGATCGCAAAACCTAGTTTTACGAATTATTGTGCAATTAACGCCGTAAAACTAGGTTTTACGATCGTAAATTCAGGTTTTCAAGTTGAATTGCATTTGCGTTCGTAAATGTTAATTTACGGTGCAAAACCAGGTTTTACCACAATTATTGTGCATTTTTAAAGAAAATACATTTACGACCGTTAATAAAATTCGCGATCGTAAAACCTGGTTTTACCAACATCAAATAAGTTAGCCAATGAGATTGCTCGTTACAAATGGCTTCGTGGCGCGCTAATTGATGTGTTGTTCAAAAATTAACAAAAATTGAAAGTGCATGTGCGTGTGTGTTATGACTAAAAAAAAAACAGAAAGATAATAAGAATATTTAAGACATTATTAATTTATGTTTTAATAACAGTACAATTAAAACTTCATTCAATATTTATTAACAAAAAAATCGATCAAGAAGCAAAAAAGATTAAATACAATTAAAGATACATCGCACTTCTGACACTTCTTATTCATTTTCGAAAGCTATGCTTTATTAAAAGTTTATTAAAAATGCACAATTCAAAATATAAAATGTGTGATATACTTAATTTATTTACGAGTTTGGTTTGTAGGGGTGGATACGACGTGTTTTTTTTTTTTTCTCCAAATTCTGAACGCATAATATGATATGGCGTTTTTAATAATACTTTTTTACGGATTGTAATAAAAGAAATATTATTATTTAAAAGTTTTTATGTTAATGGATCAGTACAAAATTAAACTATTTGACTGATTACCATCTTAATACTTTGTAGTTGTATTTTTAATTTTTGAAATAATAAATAAATAAATAAATAAAAATAGGATATAAAATAAAAATAAAATAAAATAAAAAAAAAATAAAATGAAATGAAATTAAATAATGAAATGAAATGAAGTATATATAGCTTTAAATTGAACCTAGTGAACACGAATATTCTTTCCCTTGTAACAACAATCTTGAATTGTTAGAAATAGTATTATTATTATTATCATTATTATTATAATTTTGCTCAATCGGGTAAACTCGATGGGAATTGTAAGAATTTCAGAGATTTCGGCAAATCATTTTAGCACTAAAATTTATTAATCATTTATTTTTATTGACTTTACGATATACAGTAGAGAAAATGTAGCAGTAAAATAGTTTATTAATGTGCCATATATCTAATTTAATGATATTTAAAAGTATTTACAAATAAATACATTAAAAAAGTGACACCCTGCCTAAAACACATACGAGACACAATTTGATTCACAATTATTGATTTAAATACAACGTCGAAAATAGAGAAAATTTAAAAATGAATATTTTAAGACTTTTAAACATAAAATTTAAAGTTTTAGCTGAAAGAGATTGTGCAATAAATTAGCATAGAAATTCTACTGGCATTCCTATTTTCTGTTAAAACAATGATAAAAAATTACTTATCCGAAAAATGAATCAGTAACAAGGTCCTTCATCATGTAACTCATCGACAGGTCAATAATAATAAAAAGAAGTGTTTAAAATTTTGATATATCATGCCAGGTGTTAAGCTTGTATATAAATTCGAATGCATGGCTTCTTCGATATTATGGCAGACTCCGATAGATGAGAACATATTCACGTATCTACTTGTGCCGTAGAACAATACAGATTAATTGAGGGACAATAACATAATTTACTAGTATTAACTAATATTTACCGATGTCAAATTATTATCATTATTATTTCCTTTTGTCTTAAGATTCCACGTTATTGCATTTATTAATGCTGTACAATATCTTTAAGACAAGACAAGACAAGACAAGACAAGACAAGATAAGATAAGATAATCTTTATTTATCGTCGATACGTTACAAATAAAATAACATAAGCTCAGTAGAGCTTGTAATCGACAAAACATAAGTAAAACTAAAGTAAAACTGAAAATAAAACAAGTAAACATATACACAATTAATAAAACTACATATCGACATAAAATATAAAAATATTTTATATAAATATTTTATATCTTTATAATATGATAATATCTTTAATTCACACGAATGAACAATGTTATATTTTACCCAAATAATAATTTAAAAAATATTTTTATTATATTTTTAATACTCTATTTACTACTGATTACTTATACAAATAAAGTAGTTAATAGGTAATATTTATACAACCCGGCAGTGGTTTTTAAACGGTTTTAATGTCGCTGATACAACCCAGTCAGAGATATAGAATACTCTATTATATATAATTACACAAACCCTAATACTAATTATTTTTATGGCCTTATTTGATTTTTTAAAAATTGCTTTATTTAGAAAATACCACAAGCTAAATTGTTTATTATTCAATAGATCGATTAATGGATTTGATCTAATATTGTTGACACATACACTTTATCCAATCAAATAAGGGGTTACATGACATTAAAAACTATTAACCAATCAGATAACGTAAATGTTAATACTGTGCACAAGTATAAAGTAAATTGTCATTTACGACGAAAAACTTGGTTTTGCGACTGATAATAAAATTAACGATCGTAAAAGTAGGTTTTACGGTGTTCATACATGTTATTATACCGTAAAACTTAGTTTTACAACGCAAATTGCACAAAAAATAAAAAATATGCATTTGCGATCGCAAAACCTACTTTTACGATCGTAAAACCTACATTTACGGTCGTAAAACCTAATTTTACGGCGTAAATTGCACAATAATTCGTAAAACTGGGTTTTGCGATCGCAAAAGTAGGTTTTACGGTGCAAAACCTGGTTTTACGACCGTAAAAGTAGGTTTTACGACCGCAAAACTAGGTTTTACGGCGTAAATGTAGGTTTCTCGAATTATTGTGCAATTTGCTTGCCATATACAATGGTAATTACACTTTTACACGTATATATTGCCAAACATTAAAATAGGGCATTGTATCTGAAATTCCTTACTTAGTTATATATTCCGTTCTATGTTTTACTTGATAAATTTAAAAAGCAGTCTAAAAGCGGTTGGCGAATATAAAATACAAGTTTTATTTGTAAATACTATTGCATAAATGAAAGTGATTTCATTTCATAAGTTTTCAATATAAATTTTAAACTTAAAGACTCACGATACTGAACAGAAACACTTGCTGTACAGGCCCATATCATGTGTTGAATTTATTATATCATACGAATACCTGCTGAATTGTGATCTGCCATATGTGCACATTTCGGAAAATCATTCCTCATCAATGACACTAGGGGCCGAAAAATTTGATAGATAAAAACATAAGTCAAACAGTTGAAAATAAATCAATCTAGAATTCCAAAATTATATGAATCCAAATCCAGCTAAGGAATGCTTTGCATGAGTAAACAAACCTTAGTTTTTAATGTATACCGTAAAGTATCTCAAAACAATTGCGAAACAAAACCAAAAACATCTTGATATTGATTAATAATAGAAAAAAACAAAACTTACTTGCAATAATAATGCGAATTTTATATTAGAATTACCTGATAAAATGTTATAAGATTCTACATTATATTCAACTAGTGAAATAGATTGATTGCAGATAACGCTAATTGCTAGGATTTTCTTTTCGGCCTATGGTAATCAATAATATGGTTATATAATATAGTCAATAGTTGATGGATCTGAGGACAGGATATGTGACTGTGATGAATGGTTGCATTTAAAGAACCTGAAGTACTTGCAATTGATTTTTATAATTAAAAGCAAATATTACATTAGGGTTTCCCAAGTTTATTTCAAGTGTATTATAACTTATGTTTTAAATATTTTCGAAAATAAATACTTTTTTGCCAACTTTTGTGTTTTTGACTCGACAGAAACACGTGACAAGTTATTTAATAGGTAATCAATAATTGTAAAAAGTATTGCTCCTATGCATCACGGATGACCTTTAAAACTCTGTCACATTCAAACCTTAAACTTTGCTTACAGATTTTCCTGATAAATGTAATTAGTTAATCTTTGTTTAGAATTCACAATATAAAAGAAAATGTTGTTACACCTTAATAAATTTTCCTTAAAAAAAATTAAATTCATTAAGAAATGATATTCTTTTTGTCAGCCGTTCATGTAAATTTGCGACATCACACTGTCGTTCATAACGCATAAACACTGACAAAAAGAATGTCATTTCTTATGTTTCAGTTCTTTAACCATTTCAGTTCAATTTCAGATGATATATCTTAAAATCACCTTTTTAATATGTCAGTTTACTGCCAACTTCCACATCGTCAAAATGAAATATCCAAACGTCATGACCGCAAAGAAGAGTATTAATGTCACAGAAAAAAAGATAATAGCAATTATAAATAATCAGTATATGATTTATTTTGAATAAGATAACTGTAAAAACATTTACAGATGCTTAATATGATCTGACCTTTTTAGAATAGATGACATCTACCTATTGTTTTTATAAGCTCGCACATTTAAATGTTGTGTAACCGAACACATTGTCCTTAGTAGGAATCGGTTTTAAAAAACATTTATTCTTGATAAAAACAAACCTAAGTTACATAAGAATAATTATTGTACGTTTCATCTTTGATAATTGTTAATCAATACACATGAATATTGAGAGAAACAATTATCGTGACATAGAATCTAAAATTGCAAAGTAAAACTGGTTCAACATTATTATGTACAAGGATCCTTAATTTTCACAATTGACAGTTACGTTCAGGTATGTTTGTTATATTATGGTTAATTGCCATAGTCAGATTCAAGATTTAGATAATTTATAAAGGAAAGTAATTCTAAACGTTTGCCAAAAAATAAAAAAACACGTCAATTTCCATAAATGAACATACGAACGCGTAATAATTGCTAATAAATTATTAGCTACTCAGTAAGAAAAAAAATTTTTTCTGGTCATGATGAAGAACTGTTTTCAATTTTGCTAGTAGTATAGAAATACTGCCTATGTTTGTCGACACTAAAATTATACATGTGACTCATTCAAGATAGTGTTATACAAAAACTAATAGAATTAATCATGTCTTGTCATTCTATCCTTCTAATTTGCATTTAAAATCAGACTGTTGTTATCCATCTATCTACCGATCGATCGACCAATCTATCTATATACCCACTGATTTGGCATAAATGTCAAACGCCACAAAACTCTGTATTTGTAATTAAATGAAACAATATGAAGTATTTAATAAAATCGTATGGTAAAATAGTTATTATTTTTAATTGTTTAAATTTCCGTATGCGAATATAAATAAACTTGACTGACAGAAGGAAATTGCGTTTCATGTTTTAAATACATGTAAATGACATAATAATAATAATAATAATAATAATAATAATAATAATAATAATCATCATCATCATCATCAACGTCATCGTCATAAAACATAAAAAACCTAGATTCTTTGTTATGATTTGATATATGTAGGGGTTATGCACATTTTGCAGGGGAGTTTGAAAACAATTGAGATTTTAGTGCTGATCAAAATGGTTGCATTTTGTTAGGAAAAGATTTACATATTATCCAGCAGGATAATTTAATATTACACAGTCAAAATGCTATACAGATAACACACACCAAAAATCTTTTGCACATAAATGTACAGTTGTGCTTCAAAAACTTTCAAAATAATTTTTAAATATGGCATTTGTCCAAGTTAAGCGTTGAAAATATAAATAAATTCAGGCACAAACGGTTTTTAAAGTGACCATTTGAACGTTATTTAGTTTTTGTAGCTATCAACGCTTTTGGTCCCTAGTGTCACTGCTGAGGAATAACTTTCCGAAATGTGCATTTTTGGCTCATCAAAATTAAACAGGTATTTTTGTTATTGTTTTGCTATGGGCCAATTTTTTTTATCTTAACTTTAAATGCCATTCTTGTCATTTACTTAGACAGTTACACTTGAGCGCAGCTTGAAACAATAGCAACAATATTTACAAGGCTACATATAGTTATCATAATTTAGATCAAGAAAACTGTATGTCGTAAAACATGACCGTGAATTACTCATCGTAAAGCTAATTAGGTATCGAAAAGGGTAATGGTCTTAGAGCGATAAAATCTCTCTGAGATGTATTCTTTGTATCATCAAATCAATATATCAAAAATGTTGTGACCATAACGTCTTCTATGGAATTAAAATAAGTGGCAGACATGATAAAAATAGCTAGTCTATATGTTTGATGGAGTGCTTAATAAATAAATAAAATGAGCCATATACAAATTTCTAAATTAAATCAACGACGTTCCAAAGTAAGGGATCATTAATGGTATAAACATTTTAAACAAAATAATATCCCCATTTGTATATTTTTTCGGTGCAAGATCATAACATAGTGTTTAATTTGAGCCTCAAGAAATTATATTTTTTTTCAATATATTTAACATTTTGCTTTTCATAATCAAAGTTAAACTGTTATTTAACTGTACATGTACGTTATACTCATTATTTCAAATTGAATGTTCATATATCTGAAATTAATGAATTGGTTTTGTTTCCGAACAAACATATATTTTGTTACTTTCAAAAGATTTATAATATACATTATGAATTTGAGGTGTAGCTCAAAAAAATTCTTTTTTATTTCCATTGACAAATCAGAATGGGGTTCACAAACGTTGATATATAACATATTTGTAATAAGTGTTCAGTTTTAAAAGTTAAATCTAAGTTATCCCAGAAAATTGCAAGATGAATGTTTTCTGTAAATATCCGCAAAACACAAAAATATTAAACAAACGACACAATGGTTAACTAATACACTATTTATATAACTGGTATAGGCCAAATATTATATTTTAATTAAAATGTGAAATTAAATAACGGAAGTTGATCATCGGAATACACAACAACACAGAAATCATACAGACTTTAAATATTAAAATATCAATGATGAAAACAAGTATAAATTGTGAATTGAATTTTCAAAATGAAAGAATTATGGTTATAATCCTAAAACAATCTTTAACAGCAAGAGTTCATTGCTACACACTTTCAAGGCCTATAGTAATCAATAAGATGGTAATATCATTCACCCAACGGATGATAGATCTTTGGACAGGTTACGTAACTGAATGTTTAATGCATGATGTCCTTTTAAAAGTTCAAAGTACTTGGAATTGATTTACTTTAAACAATATTTTATTCTTAAAAAAGCAATATACAACATATAAATCAACATACACACATAGAGAAAAGGATCCACGAACAAACCGAAAAAAGGCAACTGTGAAATTCAAAACTGAATGGCCAAAACACAGGAAATATATTTTGGTAAAGCCAGGTATAATCATTACATACAAATTGTTGAATATATGCAATAGCACATGTACATAAAGTAATAAGCAAGTTACATATAAGATATACAAAACTGGTAGACGTCTAAACATACATAAGTTGACAAAATATTGTTCTAGTTTGAAAATTGCTTAGATATGGTTATAAAGTTTTGGACTGTTTTAAAAATTTAATAGTTGAAGCAAACGTTAGGTTTGAATCTCGATAAAGTAAAGGCTTAGGGTCTATCATACGGTTTAACTTTTATTTTAAAATTGTAATCGATCTAATGTGATCATAGTTTTTGCATTCTACCAAAAACGTTTTGTTGTTTCTATGTTTCCACATTAACAGTTTGGATCAGTTACTTAATTTTTGTTGTACAGATCTTGTTGGAGCGAACTGCATTTAAGTCTCAACCTTGTGCGATAGATATGACTCAACCTCTGGCAGAGAAAAAGTGACAGGGAAAATGACAGAATTATTTATATATTTTCGAAAAATAGAAAAAAGAAGCATTTCTTATTTCAATAGGTAATTCATCCCAGTCTCTGATAGTTTGTGCTAAAAAGCTTGAAAAATAGAAATTTTTCCTACAAAAAATGTTTAGATTTTGACTATTTACGTTTTTAAAAGTAATTAAATTTTTAGATGGTCAGGAGTTAAACCATAATGCATTTTATAAAACTGGATTCATCTGTGTTGTTTTCCTTTGCTGCTCAAGAGTTTCCCACCAGTTGTCCGATAAAGCAGATTTTTGCTAGCAAGTTTGGAATCTCCCTTAATTATTCTAGCAGTATCTAAATTAATATTTTCAATTTGATCTTATAAATCCTCCAACAAATAATCCCAACGATGTCAGCATTTTCTAATAATGGGTGAATGAAAGTAAAATACATTTAATCAAGAAACCGACCATCTAGCTGAAACTTTTTATTTTCTAAGTTAATTAGGTCTACAAGCTCGCTTTGAATTTAATAGTATTAATATGAAAATCCCAAGAACCATCAGATAAAAAATAAACACCTAAGTGTTTGTGTTTGTCGACTTCGGTTATTGGGATGTTATTCATGTAAAGCTTAGGGTGAAATGGGATGAAAGTTTTTCTTGATAGGATCATGGATTCAGTTTCATTTGGATTAAAGGAGACTAGCCACGGGTTAGCACAGTTAGCAATTTTCTGTAGGTCAGAGTTGATTGAGTCGACTATTATATATATGTAAGGGCGTGTCATCAGCAAACAGACAAATATTACATTATAGAAAAGCCAATGTCATCAATAAAAATTGTAAACAAATAGAGGCCCGAAAATGGAACCTTATGGGACACCTGCTTTTAGTTCTTCAACTGAAGATGAAATACTGTTATTGAATACAACTTTTGAGTTCTATTTTCTAGATAACGTTTTAACCATAAAAGTAACTTGCCCCCACACTTATTGATTTTGATTTATGCAGGAACCCTTGATGCCAAACTCTGTCAAACGCTTCACTTAATGTCACAAAAGACTGTCATTATCTCTTTTCCCTGATGTAATGCTTTGTCGATGTCGTTACTTAAATGCAACAGTTGGTTGACTGTAGGATCCCCTGGTCTAAATTCAGATTGAAAAACTGTTATCAAATTATAATCTATCAGATAGTTGTTCAGATATTTGTAAACACAAATACTTTATTAAATATACTTAATAGGGAAATAGGTCTAAAGTTATGGATGATACTGGCATTGTCTTTTTTATGTACTTGAGTTACGTTTGCTAGTTTCCAAGTTAGATGGTAATTTAGAGTTTTCTAACAATAAGTTAAATAATTGATAAAAGATGAAAAAAGGATATCAGCTGATTTCTTGAGGACTATTGGGTGTATGTAATCTGGACCTGAAGCTTTGAGTGTATGTAGGGATAATAAAATATCTTCTATATCTTTAGGTATCATTTGAATATTTTCTATGAGATAATTAGATTCATTAATTATTGGAAGACCTTTATCAGTATCCTTTAAGAAGTTTGATTAACAAAATAGTCGTTAAAAACCTAAGCTTTCGCTTGGTCATCAGTAATGATAGAGTCATTAACAAGTAAAAGGGGTATGGATGGGGGATTTGACCATAAAATGAAAAGACTAAGATATCTGGCCACCAGTTTGTATCATTGTTACCATTATTTAATCGTGCTTTAAGTTAGTTAAAGTAATTTCTGGCCTGTCTAACTAACTTATTATTTATTTCGTAATTTTCTAAACTGAGCCCAATGTATTGGTAAATATATAACAAAAATACCAGTTAAATTTTGATGCGCCAGATGTGCACATTTCGGAAATTCATTCCTCACCAGTGACACTAAGACCGAAAAGTTTGATAGATAAAAAACATAAGCCAAACAGTTGAAAATAATGAATCAAAAGTCCGAAAATTCTATAAATTCTATAAATTCCGAATCCAAGTTATGGAATGCTTTGCATGAGGGAACAAACCTTAGTTTTAAATAAATTTCAAATTTTAGACGGCTGTACATTTTCTGACAGCACAAAGTACTGCCTACTGAGTTATGGATACCCTCGGGGAGTTTTACTCCAACAGCAGCGGTACCCGCTCAGGGGTAGTAAATATATAACACAAATACCAGTTAAATTTTGATGCGCCAGATGTGCACATTTCGGAAATTAATTCCTCATCAGTGGACACTAAGACCGAAAAGTTTGATAGATAAAAAACAGTTTAACAGTTGAATCAAAAGTTTAAAAATTATATAAATCCAAATCCAGTTAAGGAATGCTTTGCAAGTAACTTTCTTTGCTCTTTTGTGAAACCTTTTCCGTTTAAAAATCGATGATCTTAATTATTAAGCCGTTATTTCTTTACTAGGAATACTAATTAATGCTGCAGATTTAATGGTTTCGGTGATTTGATGTGCCAACATGTCTAAATCGTTGTTCATTATAAGGGCCCAATTAGTATGTTGCAATTTTTTAAAAAATAAATCATAATCATCATTTTTATAATCCCATATACCGGTAGTTCGTTTAAAAGATAGTTGTTTAGATTTATCGATATGAAGTGCTAGAAATATCGGACAGTGATATCTGTTAGAATGTTTCCCCAGCTCCACTGCTGATTACTGACTTTAATGTTTATTATCAAATGATCTAAAAGCGAGAAGGAATTATCCCAAAAATGAGTTGGTTCTTCAACAAAATGTGAAAAGTTTAAATTTACAAAAAATTCTTTTGATTTTCTTATTATTGGGATTGAGCTGATCTTCATTAAATTATACGTCAATAGGAGGCAGTCAGGTTTTGAATTCATTGCAATATCTATAGAATGTTTACTTTTTTGCTATATACATAATTCTGAATTAGAAGGTCTGTAAAAGTGACTATAAGTAAACGTTTGCCTTTTTAAATTAGTCTCAAACCATATGCATTCAAGCCTATTTATAATTCCGGTTTAGGTTTAAAATGCACAGGGTTACTTATATATGCTATAATACCCCCTCTTTTTTTATAACTGCGACGTGGTTTCTGAAAGCCATCAAATATTATATCTGTATCATCTATATCAGGGGTTAACCAGCTTTCACTAAACAGGAGTATGTCGTAAAAAGAAATTTCGCTTCAAGTTAAGTAAAGTTTGGGTAAGATACTCTGGACATTCAAGTGAATAATTGTAAAAGAATAAGCATAACTGGAAAAACTTGAAATGGTCTCAAATTGTGTGTGTCAATTTGAGCTCTCTATAACCCCACAGAGACTATTATGTTTTACCTTGTACGTAATGGAGAATGACAGAGACTCGGTGGCAAACAGAAATATCTAAACAATAGAACAAAAGTATCAAGTTGGACTCAACTATACTGTATCAATTGTGTAAACAAAGGTGAATAAAGAAAAAGAAAAGCGAAAAATATGAAACGACAAACATGAAAACGTAATGGTTGACATCAAAACCAAGACATAATTATCCATACATGAATTTGACAACAATAATAGTTAGAGGTAAATTCTAAAGTTATACAGCAATAACATAGACTTAAACTGTAGGTTGTAAGTCTCTTTCTAAAGGGGGTAAATGTCCCTGTAAGTCCACAGGGTGTACATATTGCGCACTTTCCCAACATTCTATATAATATCAAGTTGCGGTAGTCTTATGGTGATCAGGGTCGGAAACTGAAGGTGATGAGGCAGAGGAAGTTCATGACAAACTGTCAGCCTGGAACTTATCTAGGTATTCAATTTTGTCGATTTGAAACTTAACATTAGATCGATTATTGACAAATACCTTACCATCCTAGGTGCAAACTTTGTTCAACTTTTTCTCTAGATAAAGTTTTCGTTCACTTTTAAAAGGGCACATCTGCGTTTGGTTAGAGCCTCCCTTATATATACATTTCGCAAGGAAGGGTTTGACTTCAAGGTATGACGTGACCTCAAGATCTGCCTTTTAACGCTTGTGAAATTGACTTTTAGTTGTCGGTTTGTGCCTTGTTGAGGTTTACCTGTACTGCGACCGATCTATGTCATTTTCACTTATATCTACTCCCATGTCTTTGGCCACTTTCAACACAATTTTATCAGTTTTCTCAGGCGAATATCCTTGTATTACAGAAATACGAATTGCATTCTGCCGTGAATACTGCTCTTAATCATCGCCCTTAATTAAAGTTTATATTTTCGGTTTTCAGGGAATTATTCTCAATTTTCATTGACTGAAATCCTTCCTTTAAGTCGGATATCAAATTTGATACATGTTATTCATTGTTTTCTTCATTTCACCAATAATGGCATTATGCATAGAAATTCGCATATCTGTAGCAATTCTAGATATGTCATAATGGTTCGTGTCTGTCAGACGCAGAAAAATAAAAAAAATCTATATAGAAGGTGAAAATGTATAATTTATAATTTTATATAGTTTATATTTTCGGTTTTCAGGGAATTATTCTCAATTTTCATTGACTGAAATCCTTCCTTTAAGTCGGATATCAAATTTGATACATGTTATTCATTGTTTTCTTCATTTCACCAATAATGGCATTATGCACAGAAATTCGCATATCTGTAGCAATTCTAGATATGTCATAATGGTTCGTGTCTGTCAGACGCAGAAAAATAAAAAAAATCTATATAGAAGGTGAAAATGTATAATTTATAATTTTTCTATAAACAAGGTTCGTTATAAAAATATATATATAACATAATATAAGAAACTATATTAGAAATTGCAATTGAAGAACGAACATACAACAACACAGAGGCATTATGCATCTGGAATGCAAAGCAAACATGTTTACACAATTGCAAAAAATATAGAATGCATCTTCAGTTAAATTGTCTTGTTCCTTGAATCATTTTTATTCTTTATATTGGTTGCTTATGGTATTGTTGAGTTTACAGAATAATTATACATTAATACACTTCACTGTTAATAAGTAAGTAAGTATGAACCTGCTACGAGAATTTATTATGCCTAGCCGACCAATCTTTCTTCCATGATTAAATACCGGTCGTCATATAAATGATATATACATTACAACGCTTCATTAAATCAAATAAATCTGCCCTTTGAATTGAATTTCTCATCAACAAAAAAAAAAAAAAAAAAAAAAAAAAAAGTCATTTTCGGTTTTGTTTTTACAGTTACAGCAGTATAAAACTTTTATCTACACCGTTAATGGAATATAGACAATTTAACCCATCTTAAAATGAATAACAATACATTAATTGGCGTTTTAAAGGTTAAAAATTGCCCCTGTAATTTTAAACGTCTTCGGTAAATGAATAATGATGAATTAAAATGCTTTCGAAAACCTTTAGACATATCATTCTTTAGCAAAGCATTTTTAGCCAACACTAAATCAGTCAAAAGTTAACAAGAATTTATATCAATGTTTGTAAAACTTGACGACAGACTTAGGTCTTAGACAAAGTAATGGTTTCATTTCTTTTTCCAGACACATCTTATCTATTTGATCTAGTATACTGCTAAACAGGTCTACACTTATATGTCTTTTATAACCTTCTAAAGCAATGGTTACCTTTTAACTATCGTATACAGCTTCATTAGGGTTTTCAGTTGGTTGAATGTTGTTTTGTGTCTCATCGACATTTTAACTACAGTCAACTCTCTTTTTAACGGCACTCTTTATTACAGCATATTCAGTTAACGAGCAGATAATGTTAAGAAAAATCTTTTATGTTTTTATTAAACTTTATTACGGTTATATTCGGTTACCGGCTACGGTAATGAAATGTCGGGAACGAATGTACAAAATTAACAATGTAAATTAATCTGTTCACTTTAACGGCAAAGCCATGCTGCCATAAGATCAAAAGTCTTCAGGTATCCGCTGCACACATCCCCAATATCCATAACCGACTGTTTATATAGGTGACCTTGACTGTTGATGAAATACGTCCTGGTTGCACCTGTATTAGTGACCAGAATATTTTCTATTAATCTCGAGGATTACTCGTTACACGAAGTTTCGTGCTTGAGTGCGCAAGTGTTTCTGATCGTTTTGTACTAAGTCGCACTTTTGGCGACCTTTAAAGAGCTAGCCCATTCACCTATCAATGTAGCAGATAAACAATGCAGTCCATTATAGTGATAACAAGCCAACTAGTAAGGATCTAAGGCAAGAAACCCTACATAATGTGTAAATTACCGGTTAAAGTAAGCAAAAGTAAACAAAAAGAGTTACCTTCACCTTTTACATCTACTTATATTCTTAGTTAGATATTTCTGTTCAGATGGTTAAAGCAATAAATATTACATTTAGCTTTCACGACAAAATATGACAAAGCGTAGATTTGATGGCGTAATTATGAAGTCCAATACGGTACTTTCCAAATTCTAATATTCAATATTAGACAGCTACAACAATTACTTTGTGTAGATTAAGAGTCATATTTCACTTTATGGGGTATTTCATATCAATATCTCAGTACACTTTTTGTTACGTTCGATATGTATTTTAACTATTTGATACTTTTTATTAGGAATATGTAACAAGTTTGACAACATGTAAAACCTTGACGTATGTTTTTACAGATGTAAAAAAAGTTTCTATTTAGCAATGTAGTCTCGGACTTAAATGTGAGACTTTTGAAACAAAACAACATTTCGTAATAAATTCGTTGTTTTTTTTCGGAAATTAATTGTTGATCTTAATATACATAATCTAATTTATCTGGTAAAGTTAAAGTTCTCATAGTCAATAAATAAATAACAAATTAATAAATAAATAAAACACTTATACTGTTGGAATCATGTATTCAAGTTTTGAATCCCTAGTTTGCAATATTGCTACAATTGAAACAATCAGTTGATCTTCTTACAATACACATTATTTCATGCTCGAGTGATTTTGGCTCTAGACTTTTGATGTTGAAGTTTTTGCAATCACACCCCAAGCATAAAACAATAAAAATAAAAATCAAACATTTATATTGACATACAAATCATTGTAAAGTAAGAAATAATTTAGTAATTGTGTTTATAAATAAAACCCGAACTTCAAAACCATCATCTGTTGAAAAAACACCAATATTTTTTATGGTTTTTAGCAATAAACAATTTTTTCGGTTGGAATCATGTTGTACGTTTCAATCAAACCAATTTCACTGAAGTCGAAACGATCAGTTCTTGAATGAATCAAGAAACGTTAAAACTCAAGGAAAACCGTTGACTTTCAACAAACTAACAAGCGTTTTGCCAGTAGGATCTACCTAGAAATGGATTGTAACCCAGGTCGAGGGATGCCTTCATTCTATGCTTGCCTTTACACAATTCAGCCATTGTGATTCTTGACAGCACTAAAAGGCGACGATTGTAGTTAATAATAAATAATGTGTGATCACATTGTCGTTACATGTCTTTGAAGGGCATTATAAAAAATACTTGTAATTTTAATATTTCAGAAATGTTTAATAGGCGTTTAATTGTTCTTGAAAATGCTTTAATATCTTACCTTTCTTTTGGCTCAAAGTTGACTTCTTCATCCCCTCCAGTAAGAGACATTCTCTCTAAATTATCTTTTTCCACAGTGATTTTGGACATAACTATTTTGTATTAACTATCTTAATTAACGCAAAGATAGACATTCCTAATAAGCTAGGTGATGTGTCAATATTGCATAACCATACGATCAGCAGTAAAATTCTATTTCAGTTAGCGACAACAGTACAGAGCAGTGAGCCAACATCAATACATTTTACTGTATAAGCAACGTCTTCGATGGAAAGAAGCATCACTCAATCAATACTAGTTATTGAACCAAAACTTTGTTAGCTGTAGAATTTTATGTTATATTCTGGAGTAAAAATATAAATCTGTGTATATTAAATGTCTGTCTGACATGGCGTAATTCTCCACCGAATGTCATTACTTGTGGACTTTAAAGGTCAAAACTTGTCATGAAATGAGGTTTATGTAAAACATATGGAAAGATAGATATTAAAAAAAAGATTTTTTAAAAAAATGTGTTCAACAACAAATTAAAAAAATGATGGTTCTACCCCAAAAAAAGATGTCATTTATATACATGTACAGTGAACGTTAAAAGTATTATCATAGCGGTCTCAATATGTGTTTCTCGCAAATGTGACACATCTTTCTCGTATATGCGATAGATTTATCACACTGAATTGGTTGTACGATTGTGTAGCCTATCTCAGTTGAACGGGGACAATTTTCTTCAATCGGCATGGGTCATAATTTAGTGAAAAAAATAATATAAAAAAACGACCAAAAAGATTTTTTAAGATAAATAATATTATTTTTACTAAAAAAATGTATACATGTATATAAATATAAGAAGACGTTCGTTGTTTTGTTTTGTCGCGTAATTTCACATTCTGCTGTGAGTGATACGTTATTTGTTATTGTTGCATGTCTTGTATTCATCCGCTAGCAAAATCTTGTTATAGTAGTGATTCCGGTATGTTTTAGTAAATTATATGCGAGAAAAATAATCAATTAATCGACTGAGGTCGAAAGGGAGAAATACCGACCTCATGGTCAGATTTTTTTTCATCTCAAACGAGGCATATCATTTCGACCTCAAACTCGTAATAGATTCTCTTTATCTTGTTTTGTTTTCTTATTTAATTCTTTTGCTGTCTTGATTGCAAAATGTATGATTTTTAGCCTTTCATTTATTTATTCAATTAAAAAAACGTTTTACCAAATATTAAATAAAGGCTTAAACTCATTGCTAACTTGCAATCGAAATTAATTTTTTATTTATAGTAAAAGTTTTATATCAGTATTAATTTCCTGACTCAGATTGTTGCCAAGTCTATCGATATATCATCCAGGTTAAACATTCTAAGTATATATATGGGTGTTCAAGTGGCGCATGGGTGTTCAAGTGGCGCAGTGGTTAGCGCTCCCGCCTATCACCAATGCGACCGGGGTTCGATTCCCAGCGTGGTATGTGATAAGGTATGAGGTCACCTGCTTGAGCACGTGGGTTTTTCTCCGGGTTCTCCGGTTTTCCTCCCACAATAAGACCTCACGCGCGCTACAATTCGGGCCAACGAGCTAGATTAATATAAGTTGCACAACTTGTTTCTAAATCGTTGTAAAAGAAATAAAGTTTAATTTATATATATTTCATATGATTTTGCGACCTTCTCTTTTGGATCTCTAACCAGTAATATAAAATAAAGATATATTTGCGGTGTAATCATAACGACAAAAGGTAGGTCATTGGTCTCACAGTGGTTTAAACGAAACCTATAAGTGAACGCAAAATTTATTGTCGTATTTTGATTCTCTAGACTAGCATACATCTTTTAATTTTAGCATTTAACAAGCATTCTGAGAGTATTGCAAAACAATACATAGTCCCCTACCGGTCGCATATTTCACTAATCCCAAAGTTTTAGGTAAAATGTACCTTTTTATATGGTACAACGATTTATAGTTATAAATTATACATGTTGTTCAAGATGGCAGATGGAAACGAAACATAAACTTGATCTGTGAATCATCATGGTAGAGTCACATACAAAACATTAGTTCCATTTCTGCAAGCATGTAGAAAAAAAAGTGCGAAAAACTAAAATTTCTGTGAATTTTCAAAGATCAAAGGGCCATAACTCCGGTAAAAATTAGCAGATTAAAACAAAACGTGAACTTGATCTGTAACTCATCATGGTAGACTCATACACCAAAAATCAGTTCATTATCTAAAATCATTTAGAAAAAAAGTAAGAAAAACTGAAATTTCAGTGAATTTTCAAAGTTCAAAGGGCCATAACTCATGTAAAAATTTGCTTACCAGAATGAAACGCTAACTTGATCTGCAACTCATCATGGTAGAGTCACATACAAAACATGAGTTCCATTTCTGCAAGCGTGTAGAAAAAAAGTGCGGAAAACTAAAATTTCAGTGAATTTTCAAAGATCAAAGGGCCATAACTCATGTAAAGATTTGCGTACCAGAATGAAACGCTAACTTGATCTGTAACTCATCATGGTAGAGTCACATACAAAACATTAGTTCCATTTCTGCAAGCGTGTAGAAAAAAAGTGCGGAAAACTAAAATTTCAGTGAATTTTCAAAGATCAAAGGGCCATAACTCCGGTAAAAATTAGCAGATTGAAACAAAACGTGAACTTGATCTGTAACTCATCATGGTAGACTCATACACCAAAAATCAGTTCATTATCTAAAAGCGTGTAGAAAAAAAAGTGCGGAAAACTAAAATTTCTGTAAATTTTCAAAGATCAAAGGGTCATAACTCCGGTAAAAATTAGCAGATGTAAATCAAACGTTAACTTGATCTGTAACTCATCATGATAGACTCATACACCAAAAATCAGTTCATTATCTAAAATCATTTAGAAAAAAAGTAAGAAAAACTGAAATTTCAGTGAATTTTCAAAGTTCAAAGGGCCATAACTCATGTAAAAATTTGCGTACCAGAATGAAACGCTACCTTGATCTGCAACTCATCATGGTAGAGTCACATACAAAACATTAGTTCCATTTCTGCAAGCGTGTAGAAAAAAAGTGCGGAAAACTAAAATTTCAGTGAATTTTCAAAGATCAAAGGGCCATAACTCCAGTAAAAATTAGCAGATTAAAACAAAACGTAAACTTGATCTGTAACTCATCATTGTAAACTCATATACCAAAAATCAGTTCATTATCTAAAAGCGTGTAGAAAAAAAGTGCGGAAAACTAAAATTTCTGTGAATTTTCAAAGATCAAAGGGTCATAACTCCGGCAAAAATTAGCAGATTGAAACGAAACGTAAACTTGATCTGTAACTTATCATGGTAGACTTATACACCAAAAATCAGCTCATTATCTAAAAGCGTGAAGAAAAAAAGTGCGGAAAACTAAAACTTCTCTGAATTTTCAAAGATCAAAGGGTCATATCTCCGGTAAAAATTAGCAGATGTAAACGAAACGTTAATTTGATCTGTAACTCATCATGGTAGACTCATATACCAAAAATCAGTTTATTATCTTAAAGCATTTAGAAAAAAAGTGTGGAAAACTGAGTTGTGACAGACGGACGGACGGACAGACGGACGGACGGACAGCGGACGGACGGACGGACAGCGGACGGACAGACAGAGTGCAAACCTTTAGTCCCCTTCGGCTTTCGCCGGTAGGGGACTAATAAAAAAGCGTGGGAAAATTGGGTTTAAGGGTATATATCTAGAATGTGAGGAGATATGTAATTATAATAATTTTTTTTCCTTGGAATGTTCTTTAATTATAGTTTAAGGCATAGGTCATCGCCTAGTTTTTGACGTTGTGCTTTTGCTACTATTTAGGTAATTTTGAAGATATTTCAATGCTGATGTAATGTGTATACTTTAAGCCAAGGTCAAAACTTTTTAAATGCTGATTTTGAGTATTTGTGTAGATAATGAAACTGGGAATATGATTTGGTTAAAGCCTTATAATGTACTTTGTGCTTTATCTACTTACCTGTATTGGAAATGCAGATTTTTTTATAATTATTTTTTACTGTACCACTAAGTTTCTGTGTGAGGCTTAGGTCTGGTCCATGGCCTTATATACAAAATAAGGTAAAGGATCATAAATATTGACTCTTAACGGTAGAAAATAACTACGTGAACGTTTATTGAAATGCCTTTTACAGTGGAATTAATGTTATTACCTACTTTTTCTCCTTCTAATTTTTTGTTATCTTTAATATAATAAAATGCATTGTTATTTTGATTGTTTTAAATAAAAAGAAGCAAAGACAAGCATTTAATATTATAAATTTATTATACCGAACAAAATGAAACAATGTAAGAACACAAAATGATTTAAATTAATCTTTTTGGGGATGAAAAACTTACCCCTATTTTCGTTTTCGTCCATGTCGTCTGGACAGGTGAAGGCCAAGGTAGTTCGGAACAAAGGAATGATAACTCAGTGTGTCACTTTCAAGTGCTTGGGGTACCGAAGGGGAGAAATATTATCAAGGGAAACTCAATCGCGTGAGGATAATATTATCGCACGTGAGGGATACTCGATATATTGTCATCTGATTTCGTGTTTTCCAAAAACCAATCATTATACGTATTTTTCAGCGATTTACAAGTGAGGTATAATAATATTGTATTAGCACTGACATTATTAACCCTTACAGAAAAAATGATTAAAAATCTCAATTTGAAAACTATCAGAGAAAAAACTGTTGTTGCATGGAACGTTTTAGGCCTATTTTGTCAGAGAAAAAAATACATCAACATTTTTATTTTTATTTTTTACAGGCAAATAATTGATGCCAATAATATCTCAAAATATTTTTCAACTGTTTGGCTTATATTTTTGAATTTATCAACTTTGTCGGCCTCTAGTGTCACTATTAAAGAATTATTTCTCTTTATGTGTCTATATGGCACATTCAAATTAACAGGTATTTTTGTTAGGTATTAACTACCCTTGAGCGGGTATCGCTGCTAGAAAAGAATAAAATAAAACACTGTGAAGGTAGTCTTAACTTAGTAGTCAGTACTTCGTGCTGTAGCAACTTTTCAACCGTCTTAATTTTTTAAGCATGTTTAAAATTAAAGGGTTGTTCCCTTATTTTAAGCATTCCTTTTTGGATTTGAAATCATATGATAAAGAATGACTTTTCGAAATGTGCACATATGGCAGATTAGAATTAAACAAGTATTTTGGTAAGATATCAATACAGTAAATTTTAATGAAAGTGTGTAAAGAATCATTATCAATTCTATGTAATGAATATTCAAATTCATAGATGTGAATTATACTTTATTAATTATTAATAAATTTTATTAAACAAAAGTTCGTATTTATTTTGAAAAATTATATGTAAAGTAAATCAAAAAAAAAAAAAATAATAAATAAATAAAAATAAAAATAATAATAAAAAAAATAAAAAAAACCAAAAGTTCATTGAAGGACAAAAACATCAACCTTGGAATTAATACATTGGATAACGACTTTAATGGATAAGTTTTCTCATCTCATGTGGATTTCTTAGCAAATCAAAATAAATCGTTAGAAATAAATTCATTTAAATGTCAGAGTAAATACTTAATTCGTCTTTCTTAGATCGAATGAAAATCTTAGCATCACAACCTGATATCAGTTCATATCCCTTGATGTTGTACTTGCTTATAAATAAAATAACGGTATTCTCCAAAGATGTTCCACATATTTTCTATTTAATTGTAAATGAGATCGAGTTACTTATTGTCATGTCAAGTATCTGTTCTGCATATTAACTTTATGTGCTGTGAACAAAAAAATCATAAGACAAAAACAGAAATGTTTTGTAGTTTTAGTTATTGATTTCTTATATCCTATACTAAAACGAACAGAACTAAAGAGATGCGTAAACATTGCCCCAAATACTATATTTGTTGAGTGGAATTATTTTAATATTAGTATACTGGTTCAAAAACGTTATATTTCCCCAAAAATGTGTACAGTCTTAGATTATTTTCTACACTGCATATTATTATTATGCCGCTATCATAGCATACAAGGTTCTCCTTGACCTCAGCTCGCACTTATTCTATCTTTTCTATCTTTTATACTGAACTATTTTAAATACGAAACAAGATGCAAACCAGTTTTAACAATTTATTCTGATCCAAAGTTGAATGTAGTTGGTTTAAACGTCCGACTCCAACTGCTTAACAATTGGTTCAATAAACAATTTGAAATGCCAAACAGTAACAATGATTTTATAATAATATTAGACATAAATCAGAAAGGAAAAAAGATACAACTCTATTCATTTAAATTGAGACATAAATGTCAATTACTCAAATTTGGGTTTCTTTATCCAACTGTCTACAAATGATTATCCTAGTCTAATCCTTCCGACTCAGGGTGTCGCAGTCACGTATAAATTAGTGTCCTTAAATCAGATTAATGACTTACAACAACACTTTAATTGTGTGTCCGAACGAGAAATTAATATATAGAGTTCAATTAAATTGAATTTTATTACCATGAGCTGAATGCATATTGGTATTAACACATTAGTTTACATGTTTGATGGATCTAAATACAGCTACAAGTATATGGAAGAATAAAATGAAAATCATCTTCTACTTCCCGTTTATCACATTTTTGACATAGCCTGTCTTATCGTATTTTTCCAACTTTTCATTGTATATTTCTTTCAAAATACAGTTTTGGATATCAGTCAGATTCAACCAGTATTTTAACAAAGAAATATGTCTCTTGATTTCTAAGGGAAAACATCCAGGAGTAACGTGCCTTTCAAGATATGAATTTCAATTGAAATACCAGAATTATTTATTAATGTTTTAATTGATATTTAAAAAGTTAAAAAAAGTGTTCGAAAATAAAGTCTGTCAATTTTGCACTGTAACACCATACTAAATACAGAATAACCTGCTATAATCGGAGTCCGTCTTTGTATTAAGTCAGCCTGTCTATAGCAACGGGTCTAAAGTATCCGAAATGGATCTTATTAAATAGCGAAACTCTATATAAAGTTCACCAGTCTAATGTGAATAGGTTCACGCTTTTTTTTATAATTTTTCTCTTTATTTGTTGTTGAAATCATTAAACTAAACTTTTACATCTGCATCAAGCTATTCGCGGTTGCCACTTTGTTGTGTGAATATATTAGAAGTCAGAAAAAGCGTAGTAGTCATATGCAATTGTCATATGGATATTGCATAAAAACAGTAAAAAAAGCATTATTGGGTTGGATGAGTTTCACAACTGTTGTAAAATTAGCAGAAAGGCAAGGTAGTTTGTGTAATCCCTTGTTAAAACATTCAATTTGATAATATGCGATTAATTTTATTAATTCTTCCAAATTACAATATTTGAATATACAAAGAATATATAATGTGGAAATTAAAAAAATCAAGCTTTTTGTAAATAAAGATTAATTTCTCAACTTTTGAAATTGCAATTGGCACATTAAAAGATTAAATAGAATGAAATTACTTTGTCAATCCAAAGTAATAAATTTATAATCAGTGTTTCAATATGTGTTATTCTTTACATATTGCCTGTTTTTTCCTCAACAAAAATGTTGTATGATGTTCTTGAATGTGTTGTTGCTAAGTTTATGAGTTAGAAACTACAATTGTATAGTATTTCTTAACTTCAATTCTTAGACAAAATAAGTTCAACAAATAAGTTTAATTCATTTCTTTTTTTTTTTTTTTTTTTTTTTTTTTTTTTTTTTTTTTTTTTTTGATAGTTACAAAATAAGTTTAATGGTACATAAAGTAGATCCTCTATAGAATTTTACCTGTCTATTACGCATGTTTTGCTCACTCACCTTGGTGGTCTTTACATACAGGTTATACTGTATAGTAAAAATTAAGACAATAAAGGACAAACACAAAATTGGACAACTAATTATTACAATCCCGATTTCGGATGCGCATTGGATTTAATGGAAAAATAATGTTCAGTGATTTTGTTAAACTGTAAATAAACAACAACAATAATAATAAAATTAATAATAATAATAATAATAATAATAATCATAATTATAATTATTATAATAATCATAATAATATTAATAATAAAATTTTGTCACCTTTAAAGAAAATTCTCGAATATCAATTGGTAAGCTTGTTAGGGTTTATATATTTATTTATTCATCTATTTATTTATTTGTTTATTTATTTATTTATTTATTTAATTATTTTGGATTTTCTCAGGTACTTGTAACCTTCTATTTTGACAAGTACTTATATATGTAACTTTCTATGTTGTATTTTTCAAAAAATTGAAGACAAATGGACATTTCCTAATTAGTTTTCACTAAAAGCTCCAATTTTTGAAACAGCCGTTGATAGAATATGTTACCAAGTATATCGCAGTGTTAATTTTATACTCTCATATTACTTTGAAGATATCCATCGTTATCATTTTTCTTGTTTTAAAGATATCTATATTTGTCGTTACTCATGCATAAGGAGTACACAATGTCTTTCACTATATCTCGGATAAACATTAACAACAAAAAATATGTTAACATCTTGTTACATATATCATATAAGCAGTATAAGGTTCAATCTGAGGAACGGAATTATTGTGCAAGGGTCGGGGTAACACAAGTCATAAATCAGTCGTTGCTGACGACTACCCTCTACACACAAGTCCAACATTAACATTAGTAATGAAGGGGTTGTTATTATCAATAAATAAAGCCTTGTAATTATTGCCAGCACGGGTTGGTTTTGATCGATTAATGTTTTTTACGCCCAAATCAAGTTTCTTTCATTTGCATCGAGGCAGTCAGTTCTGGATGGTGGTGGAAATTTGGTATCAAGTGAAACAGAGTGACCTACGGCAAGCGAACTTTCTTACACAAGGACCTGCCAAAGCCGTATTCGATGCACTGTGATCCGTCAGCTCGTTTAAGACCAGTCGACCACCAAGACACCCTTGACGCGGACGTGATTATAACCCTTAGCTTTTCCTTACGGAGTTTTTACTCTACTGACAATTTTGCTACCGCGTTAAAACAAAATGCGATAAGTTCTGAATTCACAGAAGAAGCCAAATTAAATGTATATTAGAAAACGAAATTCTCAACAAGTAAAACTTGTAACTTTTAAACATTGAAATATTTAATAAATATCGACTCTAAAAAGTCATAGTGATTCGTATTAAGATAGCACTCAGCCACAGAGCTTGATTCATTTACGAAGGTTTAAATATCGCAATATAAAAATAGATCTTACGAAATCTATCACATTTTTTATATGAGTCAGTCAACATTTTTAGGGAGGTTTGTAAACAGATTGAAGTTTGATTTTGCTTTGCTTTAGAAGTATTTTTTTAAATGCAGATAACGTATATGACCTATAATAATTTACCAAATGTTCAATTTGTATATGAGTGTACTATACCTTGTTTATATATATGTCGTTTGGGGGAGCTGTAAATTAAGTCCTGAAACTTCTAATAAGGAAAGCAAAGATAAGAGAAGATTTATAATATTTATGTTACACCCGAATATTTCAAAGGTGTACGGATAATTTAAAAGTTAAACATCTACATGAGCATCATGCGTTTTATATAACAGACATAACGAATAAGATCAAAACATAAATAATGAAATGGATACTGAAACAACATCAAAATTAAACCAGAAAACCGAGTCCGAGTGAGTATAGAAATGAATGGATATATATATATATATAAAGATAACAGCAGTAGATTACACACAAACTTGAAATGCCATGCACATTTGTTTGTTCATTTTCATTATAGTACAATATGTGAAAATAAATGACACGAAGTCTGTAATCAATTTTCAAATTTCAAATTTCAAATCCAGAATCGATATTTTTGTACTTTGTGTAAAGGTCGTTATTTAATCATATGCCGACCTTTAATCTAAGGATAAATGTCTGAGGTATTTATTGTACGACTGTTTATAAGAATGTTTGGATTTATTTCCTTCAAGAAAAATGCATATGGAAATTGCTATGAATGTCCTAATTTTAACAGCTTTAACTAATTACATTACTCATACATAAAACATACTTGTTACGATCATTTTCCAGCATTCTTATTAATATTTTATTCTTTCTCAGCCACAGAGGATGTAGGAAAAAACTCCACATATTTTTCTCGAATCCTAAACTACATGCAGTGACTTTAGTTTTAATTGTAATTGATGCTCTCATTGTGTTGATGTTACTTCTAGTTGATTTGGATGTTATACCAGGTTTGTACAATACTGTTTATTTTATTCCTAGAGAAATATACTTTGACTGAGCGATCCTAGCCACTGGATTATCCTAATTTAAGACGGTTTGTCCGTTTGCTTGTCGTCAGTAGATGGTTCTCAACAGCAACATGTATGTCAGTTCTAAATAACACGAGGTCAATCCCTCGACTGGGGCGTGAAACACCATAAACACAATCCATTATGTTGTAGCCGTCAACACGGAAACAAAAATAATTAATAATTAACCGATTTATTAATTTGGAGGGAAATACGTCAATAAATGATTTGAAAATAATTAGCAGATATCAATGAAAATGGGTCTGAGAAGCATATTTAGAATGTTGCCCGACACGTTTGTTAGTGGAAATAAAATAGTTTTCAAGAAATAGGTTACTGGATCATAGTTATCAAAGTCATAAAAATACCTTTCCCCAGATCTATATTCTAGGTAAAACTTCAAAACGAAACAAAATTTTAATTGTTATATATTTCCTACATTTTAAATTTATGAAATGGAATGTCTAGTTTTAGATGTCCTTAATGTCCTTAAAATTAGGTCAAGGTTAAAGACCAAATAGTATGATTTGTTATTCCTCTTTATCCCGTGCTTATTTTTTTCTTCATTGATGATTCGATGCAGACGTTAATGTTCTGATGTTTTGTTTCAAGAAGCCATTATCAAAAATCAATTTGCCATCATGTTGAAGGTATTGTAAATGCAAAGGTTTTTTATTGTTCAATTTCTAGAACTTGATCTTAACGTCTAATGGGTAAGATAATAAAAGACTATTTTATGCACGAGCATCATATTTCTTGATGAATAGGCCAGAGTTTTAAAGATATTTTTACACGGTTTATTTACTTTTGCAGTAAAAGATTAGACATTACCTCTCATTGATTGTAACTCATATTCAACCTGAATAGTGTCAAGTAAAAAATCGATAAGTTGATTTACAAAACTCTTTAAATGTAATGAGCATATCAGATGTGTTCACAATAAATCAGCATAATATTATGTAATTTAGAAGTGTCTGAGGATTATCAGTTACTTGTGTGTTATTTCACAGATTCTGCAAATAAATTATGTCAATAAAAATATTGTGCATTTTAGTTTATAGATACCAGAAATCTGATTTAACGCCCAAGAAGCGTGGTTTTCTGCAATGCTAAATTTTCGTCTCAATGTCTTTTGTTGGTAGATAACAGTTTTCAATTAAAAATATTTTAGCACCTGGAAGCAATGAGGAAGAAGTTCATAAAAATAAAGAGCTGATAGAGAGTGTTCTTCATTATGTCGGCCTTACAATATTGATAGTATTTGTAATAGAGGTATGTGGCTTCATTGTCAAGAAAGCGGAATAGAATTCTTAAAAACTCGGCTTTATTTTTACAGTGAAGGTTATGTATATGCACAGATGATACGAATTAAAACCACAACTGATATTTTTAACTTAAAATCTAATATAGCTAGAAAAGTATATTTGGTTGTCTTTCAAACGAAAATAAATTCGCTACTCAATTTTGACGATCACCCCCTTCTATCCACCATGGTTGCTTGGATTAAATTACCGTCCGTCCCTGACAACAATGATTTAAGATTTGCAAAATTATTTAGACTACATGCTTCGGGTTATTACTGCTCGATCGTTCCATGTAGACAAGTGAAAAGTGCAATTTTATATGACAGTATTGAAGGTTATTAGGACACTGTTATTTGTTTAATGACACGTGAATAGAAATCAACCCAATCATCACCCTAGATTGTCCTTTCGCATGAACACCTTTACAAAAATAAACTAGAAGCAAATTGCCTTGTAAGTAAAGAAGAACTGTAAGCAAAACAATGAAATAAATTTTTCATGTCCCGAAGCTTTCCTGTATATGACGGGCACCAATCTTTATAGCTCAGATAAACAAGCGCTATTCTTACTGTCACAGTCTCACTCTAACAACATATACAGACATACAATACAAGAACACTACCAATATTTGTTTCCAACAAGTAAAAACTCAGACAAGCATTTTTTAAAGGAAACATGATCGTCATAATAAAAATACTGGAACACGCTACGGGCTATGTTTAACAGTACATACTTTAAAACGATATCCAAACTTTTTTTCATAGTTACGCTAAGTTGTCGAAACTGAAGTCATATCAAGATTAATAAACAAAATCATGTCATTTATCTATAGAACAAATCAATATCCACATCTCAGAACCATTCTCTATTGTTACTGTTTGCATACAGAATGATTCTTTTCTTCTATTTACGACTTTCTTCCATAAAACTGGCTGACAAACTCGTACATAAACCAGAGAGACGGTCCCGATTTTCAGATAAACAAGTCATAACTGGCATCTATTTTTATTTGTATCCTTACATGATTTACTTCTGTAAGAGTTCTGTCTGGTTATATGAGATTTCAGTTATTTTGTTGGGGGAAAAGTTTGCCAAATCTGGTAACATGTATGTCTGACTTCAATAGTGTAAAGATAAAATAAAGGTTTTAATGTTATTTTGTTAAGAACATAATCAAAGACAAGAAGAAATTGTTAGTCGGGTAATTGTCAAAACAGCATCGTTTCGACATAAAATATTCCCAATAACAGCCGATAAATCGTGCAAATAAATTGTTTAATTTGAATTTGAAGTTTTTTTAATAATGTGTGTTTCAAGAGACAAATTCGTTTTTCTTAGTTTAATTAAACTAGGCATAATATTTTTTGTTAGCCAAATTAGCTAATGGCAACTTTTAAGGTGCTTACACATAGCCAATCATCTTAAAGTGTTGCCACTTGTCCGAAACAATTGTTGGTATGATCGAATATGCGTCAATTTTGTTGTTATATTTGGTATATTTACAGGTGATCTTGAAGATGGTTGCTGAAGGAAAACACTTTTGTAAACAGAAACTTGAGGTGCTAGTACCACACACACACACACACACACACACACACACACACACACACACACACATTTCGCATCTTATACAAGTGATAATAGACCTATTAACGATATTGGACCACTGATTTTCAAGCTCCCGACTTGGGCGTTAACTTAGTGTTGTATTTTGGATTAATTTGTAATTTTCTTTTTTTTATTTTACGTATGACTTCTTGACATTGTGACATATTGCTGTTTTTTTTTTAAGTAATTAAAGGTAAAACATTTATATCATTTATATTCCCACACTAGAACCTTTTATCGATATTTTAGGTGTTCGACGCCACAGTTGTGTTGTTGTCATTTATATTAGATATAACATTGACCGTAGCACCGGTCAGTAAGTTTGTACGTGACGCAGTAGTGTTAATGATACTTTTACGTTTGTGGAGATTCGCCAAACTAATTGCATGTAAGTAGTAATAATGTTGTGAGGTAAAACGGTTTATTTCATTTTTAAAAAATTTGGAATCTTTAAAGGAAGTAGCACAAGCAATTAAAATTAACAAAAACAAGATATTCAAAGTAAGTATCATATGACATTTAAATATTTAGCAAAACAAGACATCCAATGTTTGAAACAGGAGCAAGGAAATTTAGAATAATGAATGTTTGAAAATTAGCAAAACTATTCAAAGTTAGCAAAAACGATATTAAAAGTTAACAAAAGAATGCATTAAAATTAACAGAACAAAACATGAACAGTAACGAAATAAGAATCTTAATGTTGATAGAATTTACTTGAATAATCAACATAACATAACAAGACAGAACAACACATAAACGCAACAGAATAGAGCAATAACAAGTTACTAAGGTAAACAGAGTATAACAAATAACAAAACACAACATCAAACGTTACAAGAAGAACCAGTCGTTCAAATTTTATAAAAACGAGACACTAAATTATCAAAACAAACAATGCAATGTAAGCATAACAAGACATCCAAAGTAAGCAAAGACAGAAGACACTAAATGTAAGCAAAATAATGTATACCAATTCTGCATCCAGTAACCGTATTGGGGAGGGGAGTGGAGTGGAGTAATGGTGTTTTTCGCCCTAGTCAAGATTTTTACACTTATTTCGAGGCGGTCAGTTCTGGGAAGGTGGAGGAAACCGGAGTGCCCGGAGAAAAACACCCACCTTCGGCAAGCGAACTGACAAACTTTCTCACACTAGGATCTGTTCCGAGTGAGATTCGAACCCAGGCGGTGAGAGGCGCTGTGATTCGTAAGCGCGCGCTTTAGACCACTCGGCCACCGAGGCCACAAGTAACCGTATTGGAATGAAAATTCTTAAAAGAAAAAACTAGATGTTACATGTCAAATGTTAACTTCATGGCCTGGAATCAAGCAATTACTTATTTATTTTATTTTACAGCCGTTTTTGTTTGTGTTAAAAGAGAAAATGCAAATGATTTAGAGAGAGAACGTGCTGCTAGAAAAACAGCAGAGTTTGAAAGAGATGAAGCAAGAAAAGAAATACGGGATTTAAAAGATGAACTACAGAAATTGAGGAAGTATCAGGTAAAAGGGACCGTATTGTTTTATTGTCTGGGATAACAAATTTTTGTGCGATCAATACTACACATGCCCTTCTGATTGTATTATTACGGTCATTGTCGGAAATTATTGCTGACTTTCTTTTTTATCGATTTATTTCCTGTTGGTTAATAAGTGTGTTCGGTAAATGTCATCTTATAGATATTCATCGTTTGCTATCTGCAGTTTCCTTTAATCATTATAGAATTCTGATTCACAAAATATAATTTAATATGCTTAAACAGCCTTCCCGATCAACTAAACAATTTGTCGAGATTTTTCATATTCTCTGGTAATTTTTCACCCTTGTGTACTCGTGTGTATTTCTTTTGATATGAAGATTAAATGTAATTTACGACGGTTACAAAACTGTTTTGATTAAAAAATATATGTTTGTCTATATTGGCACCATATTAAAAGTCAGATTTGGAATTTGTATCAAATCTTGTTTAATCAATGATTAACAGAAATTCCTTACATCAACTAAAAACCTATGTAGTTTTAAAGCAATTTGGTTCAGAATGACAAAAAACCAATCAGTTATGGCCTTTTCATTCCCAACAATACATTTTGTTGATAGTTTATATACCAAATAATTTATTGAATTATCCAAGCGTTAAAATTTGTCTTGGTAAATTAGTTTGTCCCTAGTTTAAGATATGGGATCAAGGTTGTAAAAAGAAAGCATAAAATCTTTATATATATCATCAGTCAAATAGAATATCATTTTTGTAATATTTCAGGTAGAGCCTTCTTTGCAACAGTTATAACACGAGTATGCCGAATTGCTTAATTACACGCCTGCTGATTGAAAGTTTGATAGATCTGCAGTCATTTTTTTTTTTAAAAATAAACATCAAATGACAGAATTGTTTTAAGAAGAGTTCAAAACAAATTTGGAAGGATTTATAGTTATCATAAATATGACTTTTTAACGACAGAACATAGTTCACACAAGTGGCTTTTTTTTGTCAAATTCAGACAACGATTTTCCTGGAATAAACTCAAGTCTCGTGCATATTTACTACCCTTACAGCATCTGAACTAACTATCCTTTCAATAAATGTCATGTACTGATACTAATTCTATGCATTGAGAAGACAATTGTTTTTAAATTTAAGGCCGATAATACAGAAATAAGTGTTTACTGTGTATCACATTTAAAGAAGACAATGAATTTGTGGAAGTAATAAATTGGTAGATAGACAATGTTCAAACTGTTGTTAATCTATTGTTTCTTATTTGTTAACTTATCGGGTTGCCCCGATTAATAAACTTCGTTGTATCAGTAAAATTTATAGAAAGTTTTTGCTGTATTATTATTTCTTTCTGGTACAATTAATAAACATACAATATGCCCACACGCTTTTGACAGTCAAAGTATGAGTTAATGAATGTTGTGGAACTGTTTTTGTAGAGTGAAATGAAATTTGTAAAATTCCATTTTTGAGCATATGTTACAATATTCTTATCTATATCTGTACAATAATAAATTGTCATAAAAATAATGAATCATATTATTTCTTATTTTCTAAATATTACTTTTATCATTTGCACTAACTGTTTTAAAAGGAAAGAAAATGTCAGGTCACTGTTGGTCACAATGGTCTTATTCATAACAGATTTGCATGGAAGCTAAATATAACAATTTAGTCATGTTTTGTTTAATTAAAATGTTTAGTGTGTAGTGTCATTTATTTATTTATTTATTCATTCATTTATTGATGTTCAAAGCTTATTTCATGACTAAATTTTAAGCTAACAGATATAAATGTAAAAAGAAAAGAAATATACCGATACCATGTCTTGGAAAATCTAATACAATGCATTTTGTGTAATCTCGCGACTTTTTCAGTTTTGAAACCGTGGCGGGCACCTTTGTTATATATTTATTATTAATTTTTTGCTACATATTGTCCGGAAGTTTAGTGGTCAAAACTTTAATTACACCTCAGTGAATCCTTACCAACAACGATTTAATGTCCATTCTTGGTCTGTCTGAAATTACTGTTAATTTTGTATTAAGTATTTATCAATATTAATTTATGTGAGAGTTATTTCCCTTGCCACATTGCTGACATTTACAGCAAAGACAAAGAGGAAGTGAAATCAACGGAAAGTTTTTTAAATATTACCAGTATAAATATATCAATAATTTTTCAGATAATTTCTTTACTGTCTGATTAGATAATAATGATTTTTAAATTTCATGTTATTTATACTTGGTTAAGTTTAGATATTAATCGCTATTAATTTGTTAAGTAGATGACATAACACCTTCCTTGTACTCGCAGTGCCTCATAGATAGATTAATATCCTACTATGACAGAATTTAGAAACGCAATTTGTTAATATGCCTGCTGGGCGTATGTTTTCTCCACGATCTCAAATTTTCTGTACCTTCCAGGATTAACTGTCTGAATATAGATGAAAGAGTCTAGGCACCATAAACATGTAGATTTAACATTTTGTATAATGATGGAAGTACAAAGGTCTTCTTTCCGTAACAAAGTCATGCCTACCTAATACAAAGACATGCATGCCTGTTATGAAGTCACGCCTGCCCGATACAAGGACATGCCTGCCTGCTACAAGGTCATGCCTGCCTGTTTCAAGGTCATGCTTGTCGGATACAAATTTATTCCAGTCAAAGACCGAGTGTGTTTTTTCGATGACCACTACTAATTCAGCCACTACTTTATGAGACAGAATTTTATTTAAACAATGATGGAAAGTTCTGGGAGAGTGAAGGAAACCGAAGTTTACAGAGTATGTGAAGCACAGGCACTTGTTTCGTATACAGGGCCCCCCTACCTATATTTACCACAAGGTACCTAACTCATTTTCGGGCACCCCCGCTTCAAGATTGTATTTACTAATAAATCACTCATACACCTGCATTATCTTGACATAGTTCGCTTCAAGAGATAGTTTTCTACATTGCTGACGTCTCCTATAAAGATCTTTTGTTGTAAAATGTTTATTTATTCATCGATAATCAGCTGGAATCATATTAAGACAAACTATAAGCTACATTCACTTCCGGTTTGGCGGTTACGGACAAAATATTTTTTTACGAAATTAAAATAATCTGCCAGTGGAAAAATAATTGGTAACATTTTTATGGATAATATATTTTTTACATACTTATTATACTAAAATTCGGGTAATTAAACTTTGTTTAAATAAAACAACTTTTTTTATCCATGAGTATAAGTATGTACGATTAAACTAGAAACTTCCTAATGAAAAGGTAAAATCTAGAGCAATTTGGAGGGAAATACAAACAGGGAAAAATGGAATGTGACATGTTAGTCTATAAGTAAGGCTTTTTGTATTGTTTTAAAAATGTAACATATATAATTTACTTCATTTATGCAAATTCCAGTGATTTTAAAAAATTACAAGTAATGAAACAGTATGATTTTTTTGTCAACGCCATCATGACTTTACTTTCACTTTTGCGTTGCTTAACTTAGCAACCAATGAAATCACTGTATAACATTTAAACCCCAATTACCGGAAGTGAATGTAGCTTATAGTTTGTCTTAATATGATTCCAGCTGATTATCGATGAATAAATAAGCATTTTACAACAAAAGATCTTTATCGGAGACGTCAGCAATGTAGAAAAATATCCCTTGAAGCGAACTATGTCAAGATAATGTAGGTGTATGATTGATTTATTAGTAAATACAAGCTTGAAGCGGGGGTGCCCGAAAATGAGTTAGGTACCTTGTGGTAAATATAGGTAGGGGGATCCCGTATACGAAAAAAGTGCCTGTGATGTGAAGGGTTGGGGTTGTATGTTGGTTGGAAAAGCATTTTGCGATCTATTCTAGTTTTTCTTGTAATACTTTATTACTTTTAGGTAGTCAGTTCTAAATAACGAAGACAACTGATGGCCACGCAAAATATAACTTACGTCACACCGACAAGCGATCTTAAAAATCTGTTCAATACTTGTAGAAACGTGTCATTGTTATTTGAACAAACTGAATCAGATTGAGACCACTGCAGAGTTTAAGCAAATTTTAGAATGGTTCTTTAAAATTAGCTGTAGAAACGGGGAGATATACAGAGGTTTCTACGGCTGTGACGGTACATATTGTCGCCCATCGGTACATATTGTCATCGGCGACAATATGTACAAACACTGACTGTACATATTATCGCCCATCGGTACATGAGAAATGAGGCTTTTATTTTTTCTGCAAAATGGGCGACAATATGTACATCACATATCGGCACATATTGTCGCCTGCAAATACATTGATACTTTCAACACAAATGACGTTTCGAAAAATCTTTATGACATTGATGTCATTGAAATATGAATGTTTCAATAGTAATAGTTTTATACGTAGTCCTTGAGTAAAACTAGCAGCGTTTTATTGCTCTCTCTCTCTCTCTCGCTTTCTCTCTCTCTCTCTCTCTCTCTCAAGCAAAGGAAAATAACCAAAACATTTTCAGTGTTTTTTAAAATTACATTTATCAATAAATGATATAATTTGACAAATCATTCTAATAAAACCAAATGTCATATAAATATCGATCCTTATAATGATTTAAAATCGTTTAAGGAATATCTTTATGTACTTTTCAACTAAAATACATTTAATCATTGTACACTTCAAATAAATGTATGCAATGATTTAAAATGTACCATTTAACAAATTTTTCAGCTGCCTTAAATTCTTAAATTAATTTAAAACTAAGGTTTGTTCCCTTATGCAAAGCATTCCTTAGCCGGATTTGGATTTATTCAAATTTTGAAACTTTAGATTCATTACTTTTACACTGTTTGGCTCATGTTTTTCATTATCAAACTTTTCGGTCTAAGTGTCACTGATAAGGAATGAATTTCCGAAATGTGCACATCTGGCACATCGAAATTCAACTGGTATTTGTGTTATATATTAAATATAAGCATTAATGACGCCAATAACAGGATGTCTCAATGGCCTAAAAGGTCAAGGGCACCGATGCCTTGATCACACGGCGCCTCTTTTGCGTACCATTGGATTATGGTTTTCTCCACACTTTTCAGTTTTCTTCCATCAAAGACCAAACAACTTGACTTGAGTGTAAAATGCCATTATTCAATCCACTCTCATTGTCTCAGATTAGTCTCAGATATCAACGCCTAGGCTCAAATCTCACTTGGACAGATCCGAGTTTGAGTACGTTTGTCTGTTCGCTTGCCAGCGGAAAGGTGGGTTTTCTCCGGAAACTCCGGTTTCTACCACCATCCCAAAGTTTACACGGTATATTTAACTATCCGACCATATTACCTTTGCATATGAATCCTGTACTCACAAATGCTTTTTTATCAGCTCTCACCACTTGTTAATCATTAATATAGCATTAAAGTATACCTTGGTAAAAAAGTCAAGTCATTTTTAAATTTTGTTTAGTAATGGCTGTTTACTGGAACTATAGTGACTATTTCAGGCAAAATAAGTCTTATATGTCTCTGATTGTACATGCAATCATCTTTATCATAATAAACAGCATCATAAACTCCTGCATTATAAAAAATATTATATTAGGGCCAAAAAATGTATAGGGGCGACAAAATGTACCGTCACATACGGCTTTTTAAGATAGAAATTGTAAGTTTTGTAACATAGGTGTTGTTGAGGTTGAAAGTAGTTTTTAATGAGTTGTAACTTTTATGATGATTTTAGATAGAGTAAAATGAGTACTTTTTATATTAATTTTTAAACATTGTGTGAGGAAGACAAATTTATTGTTTTAAATAATCACTGATATAAATACCTTTTTAGCAAACTGTACTTTATATATGAGTAATAGAAGAAGTTGTTTTTAAGCGGATTTAAAAACATCTCTTTTTTATTTGAATATTTTGTTATAGTACAGTTTATGTTTGATGTGTCTTGTAAGTCTTAATTAAAGACTGGATGTAAATTTAAAGCAATTTTTATATGAATTATTTATAAATTTAAATTCGTTTTTTACAACTTTTATGTTTGATTTGAACTTGAAATTGATTATTTCTCCTCAGTGATTACATTATTATTAAATTCTTCCCGATGAATCTCCCACAACTGGTGTTATTAAGATTGAACGATCAAAGGGAGGAAACCAGTACTGTATAATTTTGAAGAGCCATAACTCTTAAGAAATTTGATGAACAAATTTGGTTTTATAGCATGTGCATACTTGCTATTGAGTTTTGTTATCTTCTGATAATTATTTTTTTTGAATAATTACGTCGAAAAAGATTACACAATTAACAGTACTGATCATTAACTTCAAGCAAATTTTGAAGATAAACTCAAATATATATCACATGGTCCTGTTGATACTTTTGTCATATACCAGTTTGGAATTCAATTATAACACACATTCAAAAAAAATATGACACATTCAAACAAGTTTGGAAAATTTTGATTTATGTCTTTGATGATTGATCTGGCCAATTAATGTGACTGACAGAAGGAAGGAAAAAGTACGAAGGATAGGACAAACGGAACTTTAAATTGAATCCATCTTGCTTTAAAAGCCAAAGGTTAATAACAAGCAATAATAAGAAACAATTGCAAGGAACGATACAAAATAAAAGATTAAAAATGAGAGAGAGAGAGAGAGAGAGAGAGAGAGAGAGAGAGAGAGAGAGAATAACTTAACTCCTGACTTTGGATTAGACTTTTTATTAGATCTAATGATGTCAAAATAGTATCTGTATATATCGTCTAAGTATGCTAAGAAGTATACATCACTTACCACACATTTAAAACATTGTTTTACATGATAATGCATCCTATATTTTTTCACGTGTGGCATCATTTTAGGTCATAAATTAGTTGCTGTGTACATTTAATAAAAAATATAGAGGCTGAAATTTGACTCGGCAAATGAGTGTAGAAAACAACAACAATAAGAATAACAACAATAGATAATAGATTGATAATTGATTGTAATAGAGTTAATGGTTAAAATGTACATAACTGTATTTGTTATACAAGAATATACATATGTATGTTTTTATAACTTAACAATTCTAAAATAGTAATGGGTTTCTATTGGTGTATTTTTCTCGCTCAGGTTACTGGCTACTACTAGCTAACTTCTTCCCCAACAAGTAACTGGCTATTAGAAGCTAACTTTTCTACAACAACTAATTGGGAACTAAAAGCTAACATTTCTAGTAGACAGTTACCGGCTGCCTATTTACCTATCTACCATTAGATCGCCTTTAAAAATTCTGAGATTAGTTACCACCTGTACGTGCAGAAAAATGTGTTAGAATTATTTTAGTTCTTTTGTCGTTTCATATTGTTGCGGGTGTCTTAGGGTGAAATGTTCTTGGGTCAAAAACTCTATTCTTGTGTCGGAATTTCGCCATGACAATGAGAATGTGCACCGAGAACATTGTTCACGGAACAGAATGACATGATAACTATTTAGCAGGAGCAAGAAGGGCAAAGATGGCGGCAAAGTGTTAAAGTCAAATTAATGTGAAACCCATCGGGTATTTTGATTGTGAAGATTTTGATAATTTCTTTAATAAATGTAACAAACCGCAAATATATAGAAAAAGATTTGTTTTTGCGCTGGAAATTATAGTTTACCGAGCTGATTGTATATACAATAATGTCAAAGTTAGAGAACTCTGTAGAGTTTGTAAATATATCTCGCTCAAAGGCAACCAATGTGTTCTATTTATAGACTAAATAACTTCTATATTTAATAGTAAGTCTAGATATGACTTAATTGCACTGCCGTGTTAACAAATTAAATGACGGTTTGCGTGGCGTTATTTCTATTTATTGCTTCATGCTATTGCTTAATTGGTTTGTTTTATATGTTGATCTTTTCGAGCAAAAATAAAACAATTATAGTAAATCTGTAAGTCGATTTTTTTTCTCAAATAACATTAAAAACCTTTCAAGTCTATATAAACATAAACCGTTCTGACAATCGCAACCCAAAATTTACAAAAAATGTTTTCGATAGTTAAGTACATGTAGTATTAAGTGTGTTTTACACGAGAAAGTATATGACGTAACTTATTGACAATACATTGTATATAACAAAAGATAAACAAAGTCAATGACGAATCATTGAATGTAAGTATATTCTATATATCAGGCTTAAATACAATAAGTTTAGGAAATATGTAGTTTCCTTTTATAACATCATCTTGTCGAAGAAGGATGAAAACTTCCTTAGATCTTTAGATTTTTAAGTATTTATCAATAACAGTGTATCTTCTTTAACATTCGATAACCTTTTCTTGTCCTACAAAACATCCTGACTGTGTATTATCAGTGATCCATACGTTCTAAGAGGTAAGCTAATTTTTGTTAATTTGACGTGATTTTTTTTTAATTTAAAAAAATAAATATTGTTAACTTGAAAAAAAGTCCCAGTAGTATATTTAATGTATCAGATTTTTGCTGCACAAATAGATCTATGTTATTGTTACGCTTTTCAGGCATATATATATATATATATATATATATATATATATATATATATATATATATATATATATATATATATAAACAGGATATAAATATATATATCCTGTTTTTAAAAATGATTTTTAGTTTTTCTCGTTGGTCCAAATTTTACGTCATTATTTCTTAAAGTTGTTATTAAATAAAACATAATCCGTAAGGTTAAGCTCATTACGGTGGTGAGGTATCTTTTTAACCGTGAAACATGTTTTTAACATGGGTTCAAAACCCTTATTGATTTCTTTAATTTAAAAAATAATCAATAAATTTCTGCCTTTTCTAAAACTTTTTAGCAGTTGGAGCATCGGTTTAAATTGGCACAGTGCAAAAAAAACTACATGCATCACGAAGATAGATGTTGATTGTTAATAATTCAACATCCGTTATTTTTGATAAGTGATGAGTGATTCAAATACTTTATCGTTTTGGATTTCCGTAAATTGTTAAAAAAATTTACGTATGTAAAGGATTATTAAGTCATTCCGTTTCTTCAATTAAAGTGAGTTTATGAATATGAAATGGATTTACGCGTTAAAACTATTTGTACATTAACGAACGATAATGTACTTTAACGAATAAATGTGATTACGGTGTTCCATAAATGTGCGCCAAATTCACTCTTATTCCGTTAAAGTACTTTAACGACCGTTAATGTCACAGTACTTTAATGAATAAATGTGATTAACGGTCGTTAAAGCACTTTAACGAATAAAGTGACTTTGGCGCACATTAACGAAAATGACTTAACGGAATTTCTACTTAACGATCGTTAAAGTACATTATCGGTTGTTAACCGTTAATGCATAATTTGTCAGTTATTTAAGTTCTCCCTTACTCTTCTGTGACACAAATTTTCATTGGCTGTTAGAATAAATAACAAATGGCCCTCGATACTGCTTTCGGTTGGTTCTCAAATAGTTCATTTTGGAAAAATTTCTAATATTTATTTGATTGCTTTTTAATTTTGTATGATGTTTTTAACATATCATGAATGAAAAACAGGTTATATCTCGTATGTTAGTGTTTTTGTTACAGACCTACTTAAACTTACTTGTAAGTGTATACAGAGAACCCTCTTTATAACGACCTTCTTTTCAACAACATTTACAGTGACTTTGGGGAACAAATGCGCATTTTACATTTAAAAAATTTCTTTACAATGACAAAACATCAATTAAATCTTTTAGCTGGTTCAGTCTTGTGTGACAAAAGTCACACCTGTGAAATGAGTGTTACTATTAGTTTAACTAAAGTTTTAATTACCTGAGGATGATGGATCAATTGGAATTTTTAATGAATGAATCACATATACAATCAGTTTTAGGCAGTGTTCTATATAGAATGTTGTACAGGAGAAAATCTTTTAACGTTGTAAAATAGTTTTAACAATTTATTCTCAGTATAACATATTGTTTTGAAAACTGTTTTTATGTGTCTCATAAGCCATTTGTGGCTTGGTGCCAATATTTTATATACTATGTTATAATGCATTTGATGTATTTCATGATGTATGTTGAATGTTTTAACCCAAATGTATATTGACACGTGCCACTTAAAAAAAATATTTTAGTAGTGGTAGTAGTAGTATGAATGAACCATGAGTGACACTTGTGTGTACTACAGATTTAGAGATTTATAGCTTATTAATCAATCTGTTAATGAATTGTATAGCGATCGGATAATCATTAAACAAAATCAAAACTAGTGTTATTTTTAAATGCCTATATAGTTAATGACTGATTAATTGCAATTCCAAATTCCAAATTGTTTTAACAACTATGAATCTGTCAAGAATATTTTTAATCTAGAGTTTGAAACATTCATTTTAGAATATTTTACTGTGAAGAGATCACTTGGATGTGTATGTCCATTCATGCATTAGATAATTCAAGTTTCAAAAACATTTCAAATTTAGAATGTATATATCAACTTTACTATAATTTTAAAAATCAATGTTGTAAATTTATTTTTCAGTATTTTTTATATGTTGAAATTGGTCAAAATATTCCTATACTTAGAACATATAGTAGAAGCACCTGGATGTTTTTATGGGGGGGGGGGGAATCATTATTTATGTCATTATTTATTTACAATCGCAATTTCTTTATAAAGACAAAATCATTTGGGGACAAACATGGTCGTTATAAAGAGGGTTCCACATATATAGCCCGATGATACGTCTGTTCAATTCAGTATTACCGAATACCAACGATATCTACCAAATGCATCTACTTAATGAAAGGGTTAACCTTTCATGAATAAACATTGACCTCTCTCTCTCTCTCTCTCTCTCTCTCTCTCTCTCTCTCTCTCTCAAATACATTGGATTTTCTTATTAAATGGTGCTCCAAATTTCACACCCCAACCACACCATATCTTTCCAGACACTTGAAAATTGCTTTTTTATTTATATATGACCATAGTATTACTAAACTTTACATTTTTTTAACAATGATATTTTTCTTTATAGATTTCATGCTAATGATATTTCATGATATTTCATTTTAGAAACTGGGAACATTGTGTTCATGATAGATTACTCATCGAATACAGTGTTTAAAAATGTAATGTAGTTTTTTGTCTAGGTTAAGATAAAAGGAATTTTTACAAATTGGAAATAAAAATATCTTTAAAAAATCACTGACTATTAAAAAGTAAGTAAACGGACAACTTACACCCAAGGATCTGTTTCAACAGGATTCAAACTAAGGTGGTAGATAAAAAATTCCACACCTATTATTAATGATGTAAGTAAAATTGATAAAATGATAATATAAATAGAATCAAGCATCTAAGACCTGTTAAATATTTTAACTCGACATCAAGCAGTAAAAAAATACTGTTAATTTATTTTTCCAACTTCTTTATTATCATTTACCATACAATAATATTTAACCTGAATATGTAATAATAATTTTTCTGCAAGAGTTACAGCTATGTACTTTACAATTTCTTAACATGTTATAAATTTGGTCTAGAATACTATAGATTGAAGATTGATGAAATCTTGATTTTTTTTATCCAAGACGAGATGAATACTGTTATGTAACAAGGCATTTGATTGGTTGTTTTCTTTTTCATTATCTTTTTTGTGATATTCATTATATCGTTAAGCGTTAAATGGAAATCCCATAATTGATTTCGTTAATGTGGACCAAAGTCACTTTGATTCGTTAAAGTACATTAACGACCGATAATGTACTTTAAAGAATAAATGTGATTACGGCGTTCCATAAATGTGCGCCAAATTCACTCTAATTTCGTTAAAGTACTTTAACGGCCGATAATGTACTTTAACGAATAAATGTGATTACGGCGTTCCATAAATGTGCGCCAAATTCACTCTTATTCCGTTAAAGTACTTTAACGACCGTTAATGTCACAGTACTTAACGAATAAATGTTATTACAACGTTCCATATACATGTTAAATATGTCATATATCAGCTTGCGCAGGTGAAGTGCGCGTATTCAATGCGTATGTACATGTTATCACAATATTCTTGTTTCGTTAATCAGATAATGAAGACAATAGATTCTTCTTAACTTTGCTTCAATATTTCTATCATTTATGGTTTCCGCTACATGATAAATGTTTATCAACATTATCCGAGAAAAAATCTTTTAGTATATCTTTATTATTAGTATTGTCAAACAAAAATAAATCCGGATTGTTACTTATAAATTTGTTTTTTATTGATAATATTCGTCAAATAGCGCGTATTTAATACTTTTTTTAAGTTAAATGATATCTGTTGACTAATTACAGACATTAATTTAAATTAACGACTTCTTTCTTAAAATCTCATTTTAAACTTTTTTCTGACTTCCTGTATGTAGATTACCGGCATTGACAATTACAACATCAAGACTACAACACGGGGAAGGACGTTTCTTTGACAAAAATATGGCATCCGCTGTAACACCCATCAGAGAACCTGAAATAAAATATACACAGGTAAGGTGAAATCTTAGGGTCAATAGAAATGGGTAAGGTTAGTTCTTAAGGTCACTCGAAACAGGTAGCTTTTAAGGTTGTACGATACACAGTCACTCAATAAAGTTATGAATAATTCCTGATGTCACTCTGCAGGAATGAATAAATCTTGAGGATAATTAATACAGTTGAGAATAATACTTAATGTAACTAGATACAGGTAAGGATAATTAGTAAGTCACTTATTTCAGATAAATCAAGAGGTCACTCGATAAAGCTGATGATCATTCGATACGGGTAGGAATAATACTTATGGTCACTCGATATAGTTGCGAAGTCGAGATGAGTATATAACTTAATAAATCTATCATATGTAAGAATTATTCTTAAGGTCACTCAATATATCAAAGATTATTTTCAACAAGACAAAGATTTGAGTTAATTTATAAATGTGGAGTATTCGTGTTTCATATTCATTATTTTTATAAGAATGTGGTGATTGTTGGGGTTGAGTAAATTAAACATTGAAGAGTTCATAAAAAGGAATGATGACGAACCAAATACATTTATCACACTGTAAACATGCTGCATTATTTGATTTCTAATTTATAATACATTAAAATTTTTGTAAAGTTGATAAATTATTTTCAGACATAACAACATAACAGGAATTCATATTTCACGCGGTTTTGCCTGGGGGTTCGAGGAAGAGTTTCTAAAATACAAATATTTTTTTGCAATTGCATTGTATATTTAGATATTTGACAAGCTGTTACATAATTATTATAATGTTTTATTTACATGTTGCGTATCTCAAATAATAGTACCATATATGTATTTTAAGAAAGCATCTCTGTATATGTCTTGTTTGTGCTTTGTTATACAGAGTTGTTTATTAATTAAATCTATACATTTACACCTATTTTACTTACTTATTTATTTATTTATTTATCTATCTATCTATTTATTTATTTTTCGCCCACAATTCTATAAAATAAATCTTAACTAGCAAGGACTAGTGACATTTAATTACTTGTTTAACAATGGCATTAGGTGGAATGTACATTCCATGATAAATGACTAGATGGACATCCTTATTTAACTGGCATGTGTGAGCGATTTGTCTTGCATTATCAGGTGTAATTCAGAATCTTTTTTTGACTGTAAATGAGTAGCAACACAGACAAGTCATCTTATAAACGTTTTTATGGGATATAGTCATCTATATAATCACAATTAGTTTTTATTGAAGTATATTAAAACATAAAACCACAAAAACGTGCACATATAAACAATCAGCTAAGAACACGGTCGGCAACAAAACAACATAATCGTGAGAACTAAATCTTTTTTTTTTTTTTTTTGGTTTAGTTGTCGTGAACACCTTGATTAGTGTCTGTGGTGTTGCACCATGCCTATTTTTCAATTTCTGTGTCCCATTTCTTTTTTCTTTTTTTTTTTTTTTTTTCTTTTTTTTTGCAACACTGTCCTCAGTAACTTGCCTTGTATTTGTAACTTTGTCGTAACTATCTTGTCTTGTTTTTGTAACATTGTCGTTGGAATCTTAACTTGTTTTTGAAACATTGTCGTTAGAATCTTGTCTTGTTTTTGTAACATTGTCGTTAGAATCTTGTCTTGTTTTTGTAACATTGTCGTTAGAATCTTGTCTTGTATTTGTAACTTTGTCGTAACTATCTTGTCTTGTTTTTGTAACATTGTCGTTAGAATCTTGTCTTGTTTTTGTAACATTGTCGTTAGAATCTTGTCTTGTTTTTGTAACATTGTCGTTAGAATCTTGTCTTGTATTTGTATCTTTGTCGTAACTATCTTGTCTTGATTTTGTAACATTGTCGTAACTATCTTGTCTTGTTTTTGTAACATTGTCGTTAGAATCTTGTCTTGTTTTTGTAACATTGTCGTTAATATCTTGACTTGTTTTTGTGTCATTGTTGTAAGCAACTTGTCTTTTTCTTGTTATATTGTCGTAAGCAACTTGTCTTGTTTTTGTTACATCGTCGTTAGAATCTTGTCTTGTTTTTGTAACATTGCCGTAAGTAACTTGTTCTGTTTTTATAACATCGTCGTAAGTAACTTGTCTTGTTTTTGTAACATTGTCGTAAGTAACTTGTCTTTTTCTTGTTATATTGTCGCAAGCAACTTGTCTTGTTTTTGTAATATTGTCGTAAGTAACTTGTTTTGTTTTTGTAATATTGTCGTAAGCAACTTGTCTTTTTTTGTAACATTGTCGTAAGTAACTTTTCTTGTTCTTGTAATATTGTCGCAAGCAACTTGTCTTGTTTTTGTAACATTGTCGTTAGTAACTTGTCTTGTTTTTGTAACATTGCCGTAAGTAACTTGTTCTGTTTTTATAACATCGTCGTAAGTAACTTGTCTTGTTTTTGTAACATTGTCGTAAGTAACTTGTCTTTTTCTTGTTATATTGTCGCAAGCAACTTGTCTTGTTTTTGTAATATTGTCGTAAGTAACTTGTTTTGTTTTTGTAATATTGTCGTAAGCAACTTGTCTTTTTTTGTAACATTGTCGTAAGTAACTTTTCTTGTTCTTGTAATATTGTCGCAAGCAACTTGTCTTGTTTTTGTAACATTGTCGTAAGTAACTTGTCTTGTTTTTAAACATCGTCGTAAGTAACTTGTCTTGTTTTTGTAACATTGTCGTAAGTAACTTGTCTTTTTCTTGTTATATTGTCGCAAGCAACTTGTCTTGTTTTTGTAACATTGTCGTAAGTAACTTGTCTTGTTTTTGTAATATTGTCGTAAATAACTTGTTTTGTTTTTGTAATATTGTCGTAAGCAACTTGTCTTATTTTGTTACATTGTCGTAAGTAACTTTTCTTGTTCTTGTAATATTGTCGCAAGCAACTTGTCTTGTTTTTGTAACATAGTCGTAAGTAACTTGTCTTTTTCTTGTTATATTGTCGCAAGCAACTTGTCTTGTTTTTGTAACATTGTCGTAAGTAACTTGTCTTGTTTTTGTAATATTGTCGTAAGTAACTTGTTTTGTTTTTGTAATATTGTCGTAAGCAACTTGTCTTTTTTTGTAACATTGTCGTAAGTAACTTTTCTTGTTCTTGTAATATTGTCGCAAGCAACTTGTCTTGTTTTTGTAACATTGTCGTTAGTGACTTGTCTTGTCTTTGTAACAAAAAACTGTCTAACGTAAAGCTTTTTTTGGACTTTGGTTCCGGCTGTTTATTACCCCCCCCCCCCCCCCACCCTTTAGTGGTGAGTATGATGTTTGTGTAACGTAATCTTCTCGTTGGTGTAGATAAAGGCTATACAAGAAGATAATCCTAGTGGTGGGGATTATTTACATGTCTGATTACAAAAGGATTTAATGATACCGCTATAATTTTTGTTGATTTTATTGCAGATTTTTATAAACAACGAATTTGTGAATTCAGTAAGTGGAAAGACTTTTCCTGTCATCAACCCATCGACGGCTAAAGTTATAGTACAGGTGCAAGAAGGAGATAAAGTAGGTTATCATAATAAATATAGAGACATAAACCGTTATAATGATGTAAATCATACCATTTCTTTGTTTAACTTTGTAAAGAGTACTATATGTTAGTCCAGATGATATTTTATTCGTACCATGGAAAACTATTTGTTTCCAGTCACTGCAAGCCCTTCCTTAAGTTGCTGGAATTTTTAGAATAAAATTTACTTGTACAGATATTGACTTTTACTGAGACTAATGTACTTTTATTAAGTTTTAAAAATACGTTTTCAGAAACCCAAAATAGTGTGAAGATAAACATGTAAGGCAAAAGCTTACTATTTGTTGCATCCGAATAGTTGTATTACTACACCTATAAGCATTAAAAAGTTTAAAACAAATAAAACTGAACTTCCTTTTGGCTTTGTGTTACTAAGTATTATAGAAATGATGCATTAACTGCATGCCGACTGGTAATAAGTCTCTGTAATATAGACCGCAAATGGTAGCCATTACGTATTATATATACCGTAAATAGTATTTATACGTATTATCGATTAATGACGTGGACACGATAAAAAAGATTAGCAAACCTATGTGTTTGAACTTTTTATAATTGTTTTAAATTTATATTTAGTTCTTTTATTAAAATTGACGCTCTCATCGCCTAGTTCGGATCCCATTAAAAGAGTGTGTTTGTCTGTTTTTCTCCGTTTACTCCTGCCATATACCATTTTTGAATTTGATAATAAAATACATTCAAAAAAATGGTATACCATTTTTGAATGTATTTTACGATTAAACTTAAAAATGGTATATGACACTCCCATGTTTTTGACCAACTAAGAACTGTTATAAGGTAAATAATCTTGATTAGATCGATAATCACCATTAACATAAGCGACATGATCAATCTCTTTTCATTGTTTTATTGTTAGGCTGATGTAGACAAGGCAGTTAAAGCAGCCCAAGCCGCGTTTCAATTCGGTTCAAAATGGAGAAATCTGGATGCCAGCGAACGGGGTGAACTACTTTACAAGTTGTCAAGTCTGATAGAGAGAGATAGACGTTATATAGCAGTAAGTCAATGTTTACATTTCTTAAAATCAATAAAATTGATATTACTATCTCGTGTTCTACATAAACATATATCTAGCTATTTGCCAGATATCATGTATTTTCTTAATGGTAAATTTTCGTGGCACCAAGAACTTCTACCAATTTTGGGGTGATATATTTATAATTCGTAACAAAAATTTTATGTTAGTTTGTAATACCATTTTGGTGACTTTTAAATTTTGGGGTAGAGTAAAACCGCGAAATCAACAAAAATAAAAACACGACAAATAATTATTTCACAGTAATTAAGGTTAAATAAATATTTATAAAATGTCTATAAAACAACAGTCATATTGTACACCAATATACGTATGTAAAAATATTAATTGCTTAAAAGTTAATCCCGCAAAAAAGTTTCAACCACACCACTGCAAAGACCCGTTTTTTAAATTATCCAGTACCCGTTAGAAGTCGGAATTTTCACAGTCAATAGTTTTAATTTGTATTTTGCTTCGTTTTACAAGTAAGTTTCTTTCGTATTTTTTTTAATTGTAATTCTGATTGCATTTTGTTGTCAGCGAGTTTATAATTTTAAGGAGTGTTTTTTTTTCTATCGATAATAAACAAATTTATTTTATATTTTCTAGAGTTTGGAGACACTTGATAACGGGAAGCCATTTAAAGATGCATATGACGTGGATTTGACCTTATCGATTAAATGTTTAAGATATTATGCCGGATGGGCAGACAAGGTTTCCGGAAAAACTATACCACTTGGTATGAATTATGGGGTTTCTTCGATGTACTAACTACTTGATATATCTATTCTAATCTGAACAGCATAATTTAAAGTTGATAATTTTGAAAGTTTTGATTTAATTTGAATCTAACAAATATATATCAAATTGTAATTTGTGTTATCCCAATATTAAATAGATATGGATATATCAGTGAAACTTTATGCAAAATCTGTTTTAACAACCCTGCAGATCGGTACATTAAAACCACAGTCTACTCTTAATTGAAAAAGAGACCAACTATAAACCGTAATAGTGCTAATAAATGACTCAAAAAAAAAACAAAATATACAAAGAACCATTTGCACTTTGTAGTTTAAATGCAACACTTGCCATGTATAAATGTATTATGTATATGTATGTTTATATGTATTATCATAATGAAACGTTTCGTAATTTTTGTTGGGAGGGGGATGCGAGTTGCATTGTAAACTGGCAGATGTATTTGAATATATTTATTGAATTATTTATTGCCAGATGGACAACATTTCTGTTACACAAGACACGAACCTGTTGGAGTTTGTGGTCAAATCATACCAGTAAGATATAATTTACTTTATCGGTTAATATCCCAATCGCAGTTGCGTGTTTCTTACTCTATTTGATGCAGCCAGCGCTATTCGGGTACACCGCATTATCCTCTTTATCGATTAAAGCTTGTAAAGTAAAGCTGGATTAATTGAGTTTAACTATAGCTCTAGGTCCCAAGAAAGTGTATTGTTTTTATTTATAGTTAAAATTCACTGAAATACATTAGTAAACTTTCTTATTTTAGTATCTATGTTGATTGTTTTTTTTTTACCATTGCGAAACATAGTTAACTTCAATTTTAAATTTTATACCCTAAACCACGTTCTCTGGATAAATGCGTTTTCGTCATTTTAATGTGTTCATGTACTTAGCGGATTTGGCTTTTGCAAATTAAATATCTTACGAATTTCTGTTTGGAATTTCGTTAAATGTAAAGATAAATTTTTATTTTAGTGGAATTTTCCGTTATTGATGATGATGTGGAAGATATGTCCAGCATTGGCTTGTGGAAACGTGATCGTATTAAAGCCAGCAGAACAGACACCTTTGAATGCTCTGTATGTAGCTGCATTGTGTAAAGAGGTAAATCAAATTAATTATACATTCGCAAAATCTTAAACTTTTTATACCTTATTTTTCATATAGGTTGTATCATTGTAAAATTACTGATATTAATTTTGAAATATTTTCAAGTATTTCCAAGTACTACTATTTTGTGATATTTATGTTATAGGCAGGATTTCCACCAGGTGTGATCAACGTTGTCCCTGGATACGGACCAACAGCTGGTGCTGCAATATCAAATCATCCTGATGTTGATAAAGTAGCTTTTACTGGTTCAACGGAGGTAAAAATAAAAATATAATTCTGAGTGTGACACATTTTATTTGAAGAAAATTATATTATATTATTTTTAGCTGTATTCCTCAAGTGTCGGTGGCCTTGGTGGTCGAGTGGTTCAAAACACGGCTTACGGTTCACAATGTCCCTCATTGACTACGTTGAAACCCAACAGAGCAGATTCTAGTGAGAGATAATTTGACAGTTTGTTTTTCGAAGATCGGTTGGTTTTCTCCAGGAACTTGAGTTTATTCCACCATTCCAAAACCCAACGCCTTAAAACAAGCAAAGAATCTTGACTAAAGCGTTAAACGCTATGGATTCAATCCACTCAAATTCTCTGGACAGTGTATAACTTCGATGGTAAAATGATCTAAGACGCTTACTGATGAATCAAAATGCCTCTCGACGCCAAGATTCGGATCCAAATCCTTGCTTAAATAAGCCATGTTTTTTTTTTTTTTTTTGTGTACTGAAAGTCTGGAGTTAGTTGCCTACACCTTCCAAAGTTGATCACATCGTTGTGATGAAAATGATTCTAAGTTTGGAATTTTACAACATTCAACCGTCCATCTTAACATCTATACATCACTTTCTGTTAAACCGGAAGCTGGACGCCATGGTGTGGTTTTAGTTTTTAGAACAATAAATATTCAGCTGGCGGATCAAACATTATTAGACTATTTAACGCCATTTAAGAATAAACCGGACTGATAGAGATTGTTTTGATTCCTACTTCTTGAAATATATGAATAATGATACCAATTTCGAATGCAAGATCGAAAAATATTCAATAAAACGCTACCTAATAAAAATGTTTTCTAATCTACTTTTAAATTCGGATGGCGCGTTTTTTGTATTAGAGAAGGCGGGTTGCTGTCGGAAACATTAAATCTAAAATTAATGTTATAGAGTTTAAAGCAAAGGAAGTTGCAAAAACTGATATCAAAACAAATTTACCTCATATTTCCTGAATCTCCATCAATATCGGATAAAACTAATAAATAAATAGATAAAAAGGATGATAAGCATATATTTTTTAAAATTGAAATAAATAGACGTTATTGTTTTAAACCATTAATTTTAATCAAAGGTTGGTCAGATAGTCATGGAAGCCGCAGCGAAAACTAATCTGAAGAGAGTTACACTAGAATTAGGAGGAAAAAGTCCAAATGTTATTTTTGCCGATGCTGACCGTACGTTAAATTTTTCTTTGTTAATCTATATACCTGATATATTCAATGACAGGGTGTTACATTTTGTGATAACACACTGCCTTCATCCTTTCCATCACCTATTTAAAAGTATTAAGATAAGTAGATTTTGAAACACTGTTGATCGACAAGATAACGAAAAAGCACTAACCATATTCGTTGTTGTCGGAGTGGTTAATCTAGTAAGTTTAACTCAAAATGTTTCCTAAATTTGGTAAATCATGTGAATCATTGTATAATCAATTAGACTAAAATCTGTATCTTGTCTGTTGCGAAAAATATAAAATTTTTAAGTAATTAAAACCGCTTCACTGTCAGTAAAAAGTCAGTAATTTGGTTTAACCAGTGACTACGTTTGTTCTTTGACGTTTCCGTTACTGGTATACTTCAGTGTCCGGGTACGATTTCACTTACACCATCACTAAATAAATCAACTAAAACTTCTACATCAATGTTTGTTTGTTACATAAGTTATGGTTTTATTTTCACCTAGTGGATCAAGCAGCCGAGGCGTCGCATCAAGCTTTGTTTTTCAATATGGGACAATGTTGTTGTGCTGGGTCAAGGACTTATGTTCAAGAAGAGATTTATGAACAATTCAAGAAGAAATTGGTGGACAGAGCCAAAAATCGCAAAGTTGGTGATCCGTTTGATGTGCAAAGTGAATCTGGACCACAGGTACTGATATTATATCATACAAACGTTTGATTGATGATTTGAACAAAATTAATAGCATTCTTTTATTATGTGCTATAGTTGTAACCATGATTTGTACTTTATTGTTTTATTTGGCACAAAACATGTTGTATAATCATGTAATGATAAAAAATGCACGACAAATAGTAAATGTATGCATGTGAAATCATATGTGTAATACTATAGCAGAGCGAGAGAGCAGCTAAAACTATGTGATCAAAATAAAATAGTTAAACAATTAGAGTTAAATAATCAAGATCCTTACATGTGAAATGTGAAAAGCATCATGCCATAACATAACAACTACCTATACAGAGGAACAATTATTCATCATTTAACAAAGGGAGATAACAAAGTATATTCTGCAATATAGCGGTATTTAAATATTGGGAAAAGTTTAAGTAAATATTGTATTGATGTAAACTTTTTTGGTATCAATTTGTAAACACTGAAAAGAAAACAGATTTGTTTGGTCTTAAATTTCATCAAAACGTTCATCCATTGTCTTCAGAGTCTATCAAATTCTTGCCATTTACAGTTTAAAAGTGAGTTTGATTTTAATTCTGTTTTATTACGGCTTTTGTGACAAAGACTATATATATATATATATATATATATATATATATATATATATATATATATATATATATATATATATATATATATATATATATGGATCACATGTCAGAGTCGAAACAAAAACGTCAAGGCTTTTTTGATCGAATGGCAAACGTCTTAACCAATTAGGCACCTGGACCCTGTTACAACATTGTCAAGTAGCGTATTGCCTTGAGATTTTTTAAACCTATATACAGTTCGATGTAACGTCAATGTATTTGTTAATATTTATTTTTATCATATATTTTCATTTAAATGTAAGTATAAAATTTATCAACAGGTTGACCTTGACCAATTCAATAAAGTAATGGCTTTAATTGAAAGTGGAATCAAAGATGGCGCCACATTGGAATGCGGTGGTAAACGGAAGGGAGATAAAGGATACTTCATTGAACCAACCGTATTTTCTGGTGTTAAAGAAGACATGCAGATTGGTAGAGAAGAGGTTAATTAATTTAATTATAAGAGTATTTTGTACTTGAATCAGAATTGCATCATTTGCCAGGACATCACGGTATTGCATGATCAATATTTCATAAGTTTGTGAGAACAGAATGTGGAAAACGCGGACATTGTATATTTCGGAATAATTCTTTGTACAGGAAACGTCATTTGCATCTTAAGCTGATTTCATTATCATTTGGATACAATTGCTTAGCGCAAACATAAGGTATCAAGCGGTACATTTTTAAGCTCCATCCCTACCTTTTTATGATTTGTATATGTTTGGCATAGGTCTATGAATGATAGTCTTATAAAGTATTTCATGCTTAACGTAATCTTAACATTTAACTTGTTAATAAAGATTTTATAGGATAGGTACATTATCAAATGTTACATAACAAAGTTTTAACACACACACACACACACACACACACACACACACACACACACATATATATATATTTGATAATGCATCCTATTAAAAGTAAACGAATGCTTGAAAATATTAAAACAATATTTGTTCTGCGGTAAATAAGGTATCTGTGAGTTAATTATTTTTGTACTGTAACAGATATTTGGTCCTGTACAACAAATTATAAAGTTTAAGACTATTGACGAAGTTATTGAAAAGGCAAACACAACATTTTATGGTCTTGCAGCGGCAATATTTACAACTGATATCAACAAAGTTTTGACTTACAGCGCCAAGGTTAAAGCGGGAACAGTGTGGTAAGTGTAATTATGAAAATATGACAAGTTTAAAGATGGGATAGTTGTATCCAGTAGTGAGTGAAGATATTATTTAAACCTTTAAACAATTTTCCCTTCATACAAGAAATATGCCGTAAACATTCAATTTGGTATTTTGGATTTCTAGTGTCTGTAGGTAAATGGTGTTCATGTTCCATTCAAAATAATTTTATATTATAGTGATATTGTGACGAGAGCCTTAAAATGAAAATATGAAATATAAATCACAAATACCTGTTAAATTTTGATGTGCCATATGTGCACATTTTGGAAAATCATTCCTCATCAGCGACATTAGGGGCCGAAAAGTGTGATAGATAAAAAATAAAAGCCGAACGGCTGAAAATTAATAAAAGTTCCAAAATTATTTGAATCCAAATGAATCCAGAAAGTATGAATTGAACAAACCTTTACATAAATGTTGTGAAAAAGTTAATTTGCCTACTTAAAGTGCAGTGAAATATTTAAATGCAGTTAGTTATAAATAACTATTACTAAATGTTAATTTCAGGGTGAATACCTACAACATTCTCAATTGCCAAAGCCCTTTTGGTGGATTTAAGATGTCTGGAATTGGAAGAGAACTGTAAGTATCAGAGAAAACACCGGGTATGTTGGTATTACAACCTAAAAATTCCATACAATAATAATTTTACAAAAATCGTGCAGGTATATTCCTTTAAAGCTTTCTTTGCATTTTTTTCTTTCTGTGTTTTAAAATTAAAATAAATAGAAGTAATAAAATCTAAAAAGTAGAAATCGGTTTAATTAAAGATCTTATATAATTTAATTTTAGCGGCGAATACGGATTGCAACAATATACAGAAGTAAAAAGTGTAAGTATAAAGTAACATACGCATTGTATTGAACAATGTATTAATTAATTAATGATCGGTGACAAAACAATGCATAGACGTTATCTAAAATGTAATCGAATTAGATAATCATTATCCATTGAAATATCCATGTTTTTAAGGGGTTTCACGTTTCAATATTTCAAGTTATCGAAACTGATGTGCGTAAATGAACTGTCTAGAAATTCCTACCTGTAAAAACCGTTGTAAAAAGGTGCAAATATAAAGCGGTTTAAAGCGTACCGGTAACTATTGTATCGTAAACCAATTATAAATGCTTGTCAGATTCTAAAAAAGAAATAACATGCTCCCGGTTATATCAATAATGTATTTGAAAAAATGTCGTGTAGAAAAAATTTATCTCTAAACAGTTATGTTTTGGGGGACAAAACTTTGCTACTTAGAACAGAACTTAATGAGTTAAAATTGTGCAAAGGAAGATAAGAATTTACTGACGGATAGATTGGTATTTTTGATGACGAAAGTCCATACTCAAAAAGGAAGATGAATAAAAGTATGAAAAATAATAATATTGTTTTGATTTATAAGCTTATCAAAACTCATATTTTTTATTACAGGTCATTATTAAAACACCAACAAAGTTGTAATTGATGACAAAGGATTCAAAACACGGTAAAAGTAGGAAAATCAACTGCATTCAGAAGGAACATTGATGCAATATGTGGACTTATTAAAAAGATAATTTTCGTACCTTTTTGCTTTTCTGCATAATCTAAACAAAATACTTTTATAATATGCTATTTTATTTTCTATGGATATCTTTGGACATATTGAACAAGTATAAAAAATGTAACAGTTAAACTATAATCGGTAGAATTCCTACAGCACAAGTGATTTGACGGGTTTTACTGCAGTTTAAAACTTATTACAAATACAGTAATTCAATAAAATTAAGTTTTCAGATTAAAACATTTTCTTAACAACATTGAATAGATCACTGCTGCTAAGACAGAAGCTATTTAAGATTAACCAATACAAGGTTGGTATGACATACAGCTAACTGTAAATCGGCCTCTTAATAATCAAATATTTTGAAGGAGGAATGAATATTAGATACAAAAGCTTATAACAATCTCTTACATACCTTACATACTTATCCATAAAAAGCGGTTTCTAGAATATGAAAATGAGGCTTCTATTAAACGGAAAGAAATCCAAATGTGTTTACAAGACTTGTCACACAAAAATACAGATCACAACTTGATTCCAGGTGTTTATCTCGTCATTCATGATAGAGTCACAAAGTGCTCTTCCGGTGCTCGTCTAGTCAGTCATGATAGAGTCACAAAATGCTCTTCCAGTTTTTATCAAGTCAGTCATGATAGGGTCACAATCCGGTGTTTATCTAGTTAGTCATGATAGAGTCACAAAGTGCTCTACCGGTATTAAAGAGTTTGCCAATAATTGAATAACAAGAGAGGTCCTTGTGACTAAAATAAAGCCCAAAACGTGAAAGAAGTTTTTAATAATAACATTTTACAAAATGTTTAAATACTAGGAGATATAAAAAAATAATATACAGTGAAAGTAAGTGTTTCGTGTAAATTGATAAAAATTATACCATTATCAACTGTAGTGATCGAACAAATTAATAATAACATAATTGCTGTTAATCGCATAAAATTAAAACAAAAGTCCAGAAATGTAGTTTATTAAAACCTGACCAATTTTGTTACTTTTTTGCTTTTGAGCACCATTTTATTCAACATGTATACTCGTATGCATAAAAATTGGCAACGGGAAACTTGACTAATGTTATCCATATAATTCAAAGAAAAGCGCCGAGAACATCGTCATTTTGATATATTTAAATTCGTAATTTGTAAATGTTTGGGCTACTATTTTAATCCATTAACTTTACAGAACTCTAGTGCCATTGATGAAGTATGAAATTTCGTATTTTGCACATATGGAACTTCAAATCTAAACAGGTATTTTTGTAAAATATTTGTAACAGTTAAATATAAAAAAGTTAAAGGAGACGAATTTGATTCGACTCCAATGCAACAAAGCTTTTACTAGTGCTGGTAATCTAATTTAATAATGTTACCCTTCCAGTCCCTAACGCTACACCGATATTGCCCTTAAAACCTTTTAAGTGTTTGGTTATCATGGACTTGTGATAGAGGCATGTCCTTTTGGACTAATGACTTTTAAGGTCACCTGAGCAATTGCCATTCATCTTCGTTCGTCATCCGTCTTCCGTCGTGCGTAAACTTTTAACATTTTAATCTTCTCCTCCAAAACCACTGGACCGATTTTCCAGATTTGAACAAATAAAGGAGTTATGTCCTCATGGGGTCCGAAAAGGGGAAAATAGTGAAAAACTTTAAAAATCTTCTCCTCTTAATATACAAGAGATGTACCTTAGCTATTTCATGTTTAATATTGTAAGGTCATCTAATTTCAGAGTTGCACAAATGATAGACATGGGGCTAAAATAGGGAAATGGCAAGGCACTTAGTGTGAAAATTGCTAATAATTATATATATGTCAATATATCTTGAAAGGTATTAACTTTTTGTATAGCATGTATATTACAATATTTTAGGTATGGATACAAAGATCATTTTGATATATACTTCAAAATCATAAGTTCAAAAGTCAAGTCTACAGCTGAAAAAGAAGGCTGAAATGGTTAATCATCTTAACTTTTTGTAAATGCATGTAATTAGAATATTGTAGGTATAGATATGATGAGGACTTTGATACATGGTTCAAGGTCATATGGTCAAAATTCAAAGTCATAGCTGAATAAGAAAACTGGTTTTTTTTATATCTTGAAAACCAAATAACTTTTTGTATAGTCATATACATGAGAATATTGTACGTATTGATACGCAAATGATTTTACATATGAATTAAGTATATAGGTTCAAAGGCCAAGGACATAACTGCATAAGTATGGTAAAATGGTTAATGATTTGGAAATTATTCATTGTACCATAGTTATTACATGCATATTAGGTACTTATAAATGACATGTGTTTAGATGTTTCTGATTAAATTAAGTTTTCTGGCAGTTCTTAACTTGAGAAAACTTGGAAAGTTTCTGTACTTAATATATTGTCTACTTCATTTTGCAAACAATTTTGGAGATATCCTCAGATGAGCGTTAAAGCCCATGGGCTTCTTGTTTTATAATGTATATTTAGTGTTTATCTTAATCAGTGTATGCCTAATTCAAGCATATTTTATTAATTTCTATAATATAAATATACACGTTTTAACCTAAATTTTTGGAAATTAAAAAAAAGAACAAAACAAAATCATAACAAAACACGACATCTATTTGAGGGTTTTTTATTGTCTGTGCTGTCTAACAACAGAAGTACACATAAAAAGCTCGTTAAAATTTTAAGCTATTTATTCTCACTGATGTCATTTTTGTTTTCAGGTTCATATATCGGGTTTTGTTTCTTTTTGTTTTTTCCACTCTGTACCTTGTACCAAACTTTTAGCTCTTCAATAAATTGCGGTAGTTCATGCCCTCTGGTGTCTGGCAGTAATGTTATCAGAACAGTAACGATTAAACATAATCCACCAAAAATAACACCTGGCGCCCACACCGCTGTTCTAGCCTAAACAAATTGTATAGATTAAAATGATGCTAAAGGAAAATCTTAAAAGTACTAAATGCACACCAGCAAACAAATTATGTTTTCCTTAAAATGTGTACTTTTAGATTAATTACGGCTTTTAAGATGAAAATTATCAAAGCCTAAACACATGTTTTATTAAAGACTAAAAACGTGTTATCTCGTAGAACTTTTCGTAGTTTTTAATTCTCTATTGCTTAAATTCTATGGAACTTTTATTTTTATAGCATTTAAAATATTTAAAAAAAAAAACTATTTTAAAAAGGTGATGTTTACGTTTCAACCAATAGTACTATAATCAACAACAATAGAATTAATTCTAATGTCCATCTCAAAGACGAGAATTTTGTAATCAGTTATCTAAGTCTCGTTGATTTATTCAATGAACATGATGTTCTCTTTTCAACAAATTTTTTATATGCATTTAGACAAATACTACTTTTTTTACCCAGTTTTTTTTGCTTACCAATATCATGGAATAAAAAGCAATCATTCCACCAAATTTTGATGAAAAAGCCGCCATACCGATTCTAACATTTCTAAAGATAAAAATAGATACCCTTCGTTAACATACATACATACATACAACTTGAAACAATAAATGGCGAACTACTTGATAAATCATTAAAGAGTAAAAGTGATCATAAGCAACAATAGAGAGAAAAACATAAAGTATTTGATTTCGAGGTATCTTTTATTATATTTCCCTGGTCATCCTGACCAATTAATTATCAATTCAACGAAAAACTGTTTTACAAACATACATTAACATTGACCACAATCCATTAATTCATCAACTTATCAAAGGGTAGTTTTTCTCAGAACAAGGAAAGATTCACACAACAAAGATCAATGATTTTACAGTTTCTATATCTATTTGATCTTGTTTCATTTTTGTTTCATTCATTCGCACGTTGTTTCTACTCTATGTAGCAATTTAAAATATTTATTATTATTAGTTGTAAATATTCAAAGACAAGTAAAATGTAGAACTGTTAAAGAAATAAGATAAACAGAAATGACCAATAACATTTAACTTTTATGTAACGAAATCAAATGGCATCCAAATTTAGAAAACCCCATTAAACATTTTGTAATGATACCGTAAATTTGTTGGATACATCTCCGGTGTATATAGCAACATAATATTAAACGTTGATGAAATTCCAAATTTTCCAAGTAAACTAAACGAACCGGTATCATCTAAAATACAGAAAATTTGTAAGAATATTTTCAGCATTGGAAAATTACTTAATTATAAGTATTAGTATTTCTTAAAAATAGTAAACTTTATTAAATGAAAATTTACGATAAAGAGGAAGATGTTCGGTTATCAAATCGAGATCTTTCTTGACATCTTTTGTTCTGATCTTACAGCTCCTTCTGTTGTTTTCACACATTTAAATGTACTGAATTTTCAAGGATAAGATTGTTATTCAGATATTACTTTAAAATATATAATATTGTCAGTTCTAAATGGAAACAATTTCAACAAAATTTGTTCTAATCTGCATATCATAAAGGGAGTGTTAAAACATAAATATTATTCAATGAAACTATTGTCTTCAATGTTTTTACAATAAAAGTACAACAAGTACAGAAAAAAGTGATTCTTGATTCTTATTTCTAATTTCCGTTCGCGGTATTGATAAATAAATGAATAAACGACCTGCACACTGTTATTCGCAAAGTCAATGTTTTTTTATATAAAAAGAAAAAGAACGGTTACATTATTTTGAAATCAATATTTTTCAAATATCAAAAACAAAGTTAATGCACGATAATATATTTACTGCACAAATTGCCATGGCAAACATCATCACAAAATTCAACTGAGTAGATCACATGTTAATTTGTTTAATAATCATGAATACTATTTTAGCTAGAAATCGTGACCCTCGCAAATCAAATGAACTTCTCCCCTTTGTTCAGGTGGCGCTTTTCATCGCTGGTATTAGATACAAAATAACGCCATCTATGAATGTAAATTTAGAAGGTATATCAATGACTTGTTCTCAAGTAATAATTCGAAGACAGCCACAAAGAGCTCGGTAAACATTTAAGTGAGTATTTTAAAGCCATTAAAAATTGACAACTGTGTAAGGAGATGGTAAATTAACAATATTTTGTGCGGTTTGAATTTGTTTTCATTTCTTATAACAGTTTTAAAATCATGATGTTGAATTAAATAAATAGTCTACTTAAAAATCAATTCATATTCACAAACGAAAACAAAGACATGTGATGTACTAAATCTAATATGGACCTTTTCCCGGAAACAGTTCTCCTAAAGTAGTGTGGAGAGATATGATGACTTCGCCTATTGGCTGGGTCACTATACCTGTCAAGACAACAACGTTTAACAGAACAGTTCCTTTAGGAAAGGTCCATAATAGAATAATCAATTACGTTATAACGTCACAGTCAATTTACAGCCGGTTATGAGCAGCATGGATGATTTACGTTTAAATGATTGTTTTTATTCAGTTGAACCGTTACAATTGTTACTAATTGCTTAATTACGCTTTACCGTCCACAACTAACAGCACAACAGATATTATTAAGGACAGACAAGCAATGGCATGGAACAAAATCTAAATAAATTTTCTGCCTTTTCTGAAAAAAATGATTATAATAATAAAATATCAATGGTCAGAGTGTCAACCTTGTTCTTAGTCTGTAGAGGATAAGTACATATAGATGAGAAGATAGAGGGGGTCAACGTATCGACCAGGATCGTACTTATATAAATACATATAGACAGTTACGAAGGTAGTAAGCTAAAGTATTGTTTTTATTCAAATAATTGTAATAATCAGAGTTTAAGGTTTAAAACACTTTTACCTATCAATTAAGAACAAGTAACAAACTTCTCCTGGAAACTCTACAGCACAAGACAGGAAGTAGTTCAGAAAGCGGTTTCGGGCAAACGTTGACGATGTAAGAGTAAGTCCATAATATGTCAAACTATTTGTTGCCCTGTTTATTACAAAAGAAAAATATAATTGTAAACACTGCCTTAATGGATTTAGTATCTTAATTTCGTCAAACACTTGATGCCACCTAGAAATGCGAAGATTACAAAAAAGTTAAACACGTTAACTATTAACTATTAACACGTTAACGTCTATTCTACATCTGGCATCAACCAAATGTGGATTCTCAAAAATTCTAAAGAACTACTTGACCATTTTGTCTCTAATACTCTATCTTCGGTAAAAAGTATAAAAACTTTTGTTTTTCTACCCTTTACACCACTATCCCTCATGCTAAATTGAAAGAACGTCTAAAACAAATCATTCACTTTTCATTTTTTTACAAAAACGGTAAACCAAGATATAAATATCTAGTGCTCAACAGGGATTCTGGTTATTTTGTAAAACACCATACAGACTGCAAACAAAAATATACTGAAGATACCATCAACAAAATGTTAGAGTTTTTGATAGACAACATATTTGTTGTGTTTGGCAATATTATCTTTCAGCAAACAATCGGTATACCAATGGGCACAAACTGTACGCCTTTACTTGCTGATTTGTTTCTTTATTCATATGAATCAGAATTTTTACAGAACCTTGTCAAATCTGGAAAAAAGACTGTCGCTAAATCATTCAACTACACATACAGATATATAGATGACGTTCTTTCTCTAAATAATCACAAATTTGGAAAATATGTGAATGTCATCTATCCAAGTGAGCTTGAAATAAAAGACACGACAGATTCTCCATGTTCTGCTTCATATTTGGACTTATACCTCAATTATGACGCCCATGAAAGGTTACATCTGAAGCTATACGACAAACGTGATGACTTCAATTTTTCTATTGTCAACTTTCCGTTTCTTTGCAGTAATATCCCTGCTTCTCCTGCGTATGGTGTATATGTTTCACAGTTAATACGGTACGGTAGAGCTTGTTCCCACTATGGGAACTTTCTGCAACGAAGCAAATTACTTACAATTAAATTGTTGACACAAGGATATTGCAAGCCTAGGCTAATCAGGGCCCTTAAAAAGTTTTATGGCCGTCATCACAATATTGTTGATAAGTATGTAGTCACTGTATCCCAACTTATACTGGATATATTTGACTTACCATAGTTCTTTGTTCCTTTCATTCTCAAAATTGACTTGCACGTGACGGGTGTAGCTAGCTAAACAGGAGGTGCTTACCCTTCCGGAGCACCCGGCCTCACTTCCTTGATGGAAGTTCACGTGTATCACCTATTTTGCCAGTTTGCAAAGTTTTTACTTTGTTTTTTTTTTGGGATTGTGATATGGACAAGGACTGGTATGTTTGTTTTATTTATCTTAATGAAATAGCATGAACCAATAATCGAGTTAAAGTTTACTCATGGCATTGCCATTTTCCAATCAGAATCAGAATCCAAGATAGCTGAAAATGGATTAGGAAAGTTGGATAATGTATCATGTAAAATGGAATAGAAAGGTTGGATAATATATTATGTGCATCACCTTTTGACTGACATTGCCGTCGTGTTTTCTGTGCACGTCAGGCTTAGCCCGCATTTTTTACTAAGTAAGTAAAGCAATATTTTAAACCGAGAAACATCACAAAGGCCATAGCCAGTACATTCTAAACTTGACGTTTAAATCTAAACGTAATTTTTTGTTTAAAAAAACGAACACATAAACTTGTTTTTTTAAACTGATGATATTATTTTTTATAATTATTTATTTATATGCATTAGATTCTTACCATGTAATCCATACAATAACTGAAAGATTTAAAATGGTTTTGTGTCTAAAAATTGTCTGTATGTTATAGTGTTCTACTATGTTTGCCTTCCTGCTTGTGTTTTCGCTACCGTGTTCAATTTCATAGATGTCGAGTGTTTTGCCATTTGAAACGGCTGCAGTATCAATCAAACTTTCCGTTTGTAATAAAACATTAAGTGGTTTTTTGGGTCAACATTACATCTTTTTATAACTTGTTGCACTGTCAACTTTTCCATTAGCAACCAACCACCTTAGTGACTCGTCAAGAAACCTTAAACAAATTTTAACATATTAGCATTTATAATGAATAAATCAAATTTGAATGTATGTACATTTTATTCAAAATAAGTAGATTGTATATATATATATATATATATATATATATATATATATATATATATATATATATATATATATATATATATATAAAGGAAAAACAAAAAAAAACATAAGTTTAATAAACTCTTAATTTCAACTGATGAAATAGCTAGTTCTTGGTTGTATCTCGTTTATTGATTGTTTAACACGACTTTTTTAAAATTAATGCGAATTATGTTTTGGCCTTTGGTTTTTAGACGATAGGAATGGTTTTTGACCCAACAAAAGAAATTTAACAACAAAATGTTATATCTCGCATTAAATGTCAAGGTCAAGTTTACATCCGTGTGTTTGATATCAGTGGTCTCTCTACATATCTGTTTTTGCATTGTCTTGTTTTCTTAATATTTTTATATGTTTCTTACGTTTTGCTCTTTGTTGCAGTAGCTAGAACAAGATTGTTACCTTGAAGCATTGAAAGAACTTTCTGATTTTTTAACAATTGATTCGCTGACATGTTGTCGAATTCATATGTATTCGTTGCTTTTAAAATATCAGAATTCTTAGTTTTCAATGATTTTATAGGGACAAAAGTGTCTTTTAGGGAAAAGTTTGCGAATTTGTTAATAAATAAATAACACAAATACCAGTTGAATTTTGATGTGCCAGATGTGCACATTTCGGAAATTCATTCCTCATCAGTGACACTAAGACCGAAAAGTTTGATAGATAAAAAGTATAAGCCTAACAGTTTAAATTTTTTTAATATAAAGTTCCAAAATTATATAAATCTAAATTCAGCTAAGGAATGCTTTGCACGAGGGAACAAACTTTAGTTTTAAATAAATTTTAAAATTTAAGACGGTTGAAAATGGTACACTTTCTGACAGTACAAAGTACTTACTACTGAGTTATTGATACCTTCGGGGAGTATAACTCAACCAGCAGCGGTACCCGCTCAGGAGTACTAAATAAATAACACAAATACCAGTTAAATTTTGATGTGCCAGATGTGCACATTCGGAAATTCATTCCTCATCAGTGACACTTAAGCCGAAAAGTTTGATAGATGAAAAACATAAGCCAAACAGTTTAAAATTATTGAATCTTATTAAAAATTTTAGATAAGAAAATAAGGAGGTTTCCAAACCTGTACAATTCTTGTATTGCCACATTCAAATATTGCAATTATAAACTACCAATTCTATTTTTATATGCTACTTACCAATATGTAAACAAAAGGTAAGTTGAAGTCAAAGCTGTCGTTATTTGTAGGTACCGCCGGGAATAGTTTCTCAGAAAATATGCAAACGGTGTTAACAACATTGCAGCAAATGACCAGAACATGGCACCGGCAGCGCTAACTCTACCTCTGCATTTTTTTGGAAATATCTCCATAATATATTTGTCGCATATTAGAGCAAACCCCTTTAACAGAATAATAATACAATTAATTAAAATTGTAAGAAGTTATCGGTCTATGAGAGAGAGAGAGAGAGAGAGAGAGAGAGAGAGAGAGAGAGAGAGAGAGTGTGTGTGTGTGTGTGTCTGTGTGTTTGTTTTATTTTTATTATTTTATTATTATTATTAATGCGAATGCCTATAGGTTTATGATTGGATAAATAATTGCATTTTTTAAAAATGAAACCGCTCTAACAAATACCGTATGGGAGAAGCGTAAAAAATATTTTTGTCCAACCCATGTATTTCTTGCAAACATTTTCACCTGATTCGTATCTCTCTAAATATAAAGAGATTAATTCTGTCTTTTCAAAAAAAAAAAATCAATAGAATTTAAAAGAACCCATAAGGAAGACACATGAAAGACTTAAAACAGTCTGTTCGCAAATCAGAGTGAAAAAGGCAGCTGTGTGGTAGAAGTAAACAGGTGGCTAAAGACTAAGCGGTTCTCATGAATAACCAGACTACATATCCCTTACTTCCCAATATAAGGAAATTCTTTGTTTTTGAGGGTATACGTTCCAAAGTTCTTTGTGTATTTATTCTTGACAATAAGATGGAAGCTTTGTGTCATTTTGACTTTTTAGTACCTTAATGAATCAGTTGGAAAACCGTGAACCTGTTGGGGAGAAGTAAAAATGACAACATTGGGTAGAAAGAAGGCAAAAATGTTTATAGATGACGGGTACTATTTTCACATTTTGTCTGTTGGTGTAGTAGGTTTACTAGGCGAAAATATGAAAACTTTTGTTTCCATTATTAGTTAAGGTTTAGATTCATTCCTTCTTTATTATTCATTTATGTTGATATAAATACCTCCAAAAATGCACCAATAAAAAATCTCATTGCAAAAGCAATGTAAGATTGTACAAATGAAAGTGACATCAACAAGACAAACAGCATAATTGTCGTTTACATGAAAACTATCTTTCTTCAGAAACGATCAGAAAATGAGGGAAAAAACAAAGAACCAAAAAGTTCTCCGACAAGTAATAATGTATGTGTTAGCTCTCCGCGCCCAGCGTTTTCACAAACAAGATCCCACTGAAAATAAATAAATAAATAAATAAATAAATAAAGAAATAAATCAATAAATGCCCAATTATTATTTGACGTATTTGTCACGGTTAAGTGATTTCAAGATAAATTATGGAACTTGGTACATATCCTTACTACAATGGGCCGCTTCAAGTGCCCCATTATTATTTGACCTACTCTTGACAGTTGAGTGATTTTGCCTCATAACTTGATGATCATAAAAGATAGATTTTTGAAACTTAGTACTTTTCTGATATACAATGTTCCGCTTTTAATGCCCCATTATTATTTGACCTACTTTTTACGATTGACTGATTTTGCCTTATAACTTGAGTATTTCACACAGTTTTTTAAATTACTCAACTCTAAATGCTCTGAGTTCTGAATATAGGGTTTAACTTTTATTCGTTTCGGCGCCTTATTTGCAATGATGCATCCATCATTACGTTATTACTTTTTAAAATTGTGTTTATGATTAGTTTAAGCATTGTAATTGAAGTACCATAAATAATTATTTAGGAAAGGAATAATTTTAAAAATATAGCTTTCTTTAATGTCGGGACATTATTATTGTTCTTAAATTTCATTATTTTTTCAAAACAGAGAATCCTTTTGAAATTTGTCAAACCAACTCTTTCTTATCTTGATATAACTTTTACCCTTTCTTCGCCAGTGAAATTCTCCAATTCTTTTTCCTCGTTGAACTAATGTTTTCATTTCTATAACTTTTTTCAGAATTTAGGTTTTTTTCTTTAGATTAAATTGGGTCACTTTGCTCTACTTAAGAACATTTGTTACTTCTCTTCTCGAACAGTTTACATGCATTTTCAATGCTTTTTCCGTCTAAATTGGGGCGTTTACTTGGAAGTCAATATCATATTGGTCGTATGTGAAGACATAATCCTATCTTAGAATACAAGTCCTACCTCAGTGCTAATAGCATTTAATACCCTCTGAATGGTAGACATGTCCATTTTAATATGATCAATCTTTTGTCAGCTTTTAGTTCCAGTATACACATAACAATTCAAAATATATTTTATGATTAGTCATGTGTTTTATATAACTTTATTAAAAAACATTTTAGTTAGGTATGTCACAAAGTTCCAGGTACTACCTGGTATTGTTTTTACACAAGGATCAATGACTGTTGACCATCATATTGGAGATCTACCTGCCTTAAATGTTATTCAACAATTTTATGATTTTATTAAAGAGACCATTGTCAGGTAAGATTCACCACTAAGTACCTTGGGTATCATATTGGACAAAGTAAGGAACAATGACTTTTGTCCGCTATATGGAACTATTTGACAATAAACCATCATTCAACATGAAATCCTTAAAGATATAAAGTTAGTCCTGTGAGCAAACCAACACACACAGGCAACACTTCTACACTCATTCACACAGAGCTACTTGATAAATTGGGAAAAAACATACAAATATCTATTTATCATTACACTGATTGGAACCCGTGACCAAATCAGTTTGTGTTAGATCAGTATCTTTTTTCTGCAAATAAGTCGTAATCTTCTGAGAGAAAAAATATCTACAGTACTTAGATTTTAGCTTAACTGAAAATTCAGGTACTTTTCCAGAATTATTGTCGGAATCACACAAAGTGTTGACATGTTTAGAGATAGAAAAAAATCATGTTCATGGGTGGTATGGACTGAAGCAAGAACACAACTAGCACGGATACGCATGTGTACATTGGAGTTGTTTATGAAGTCACAGTAATAGGAGACATTTTAAAAAGGGAGGCAAAAATTGTTAATCGATATTTTGAAAAAGTGTTTAGATGCTGGGTTAATGTAACATAAAGAGGTAGCTTAAAAATTAGCATGATTATTTAATTTGCCAAAACATAAGGTTGTTGAAGAAGGGGTAAATTGACACTTATGTATACGCGTACACGTAAGGGAAGAAATGTGATGGATATTGACAAGAGAGATTAACTCCTCTAATTTTCATTTTGTTTACATGATGGTAAATTGTCACTTTATCGATGGGGAGTCAATCTGGACCTAAAATTATGTTTCTAGTCATGTGTGAAGTAACATAAATTTTATGTGTCAAGACATGATCTGCAATTTTAAATGATAAAAACAATAGATCAATTAATTTTAATTCGTTTTCCGTTTACAAAATGAAGGTCAATGTGTTCCATGTGTATAAGTGGGCGTGGTAGTAATTTTTTTAAAACCCTGAACGGAAGACGCTTAAATCAGGTCCAGAGTCTAGTAAAGTGCGGTATTTCTAACGAAAATTGATTTTTATAATGTAAAATCAAGATTACCAGATTAATAAATTAAATATGATTTTAGAGCTGAGCGACCATCAGTATCTGCCTCACGATACCGGGATTAATAGTTTCCCGAATACCATACCTTGGGAAGTTTTGAGAGGTGGTGTATAAAAAAGGGTGTGCTTATTGAGGAAATGTCGATCGTCTGAATGGCTGAAAATGTGGGCTATGGTAATGTTGTTTTGAGGACTCATAAAATAAAGCGTGTCACGTGTTGAAAATGGAGGTGGAGATGTTATGAAACTGCTGATAACGTGGTTGTGAATATTTTGTGTGGGGCGGATGTGAATGGTAATTATGAGTTTGTAAGTGGTTTTGAACAGATGAATATTGGCATGTCTGATGAAGCGTTCACGATTATGTGATACTTGATTGCGTCGAGAAGAACGTGAGCAGCGAATTGTGTTTTTATTAATCAGTGATAAAGACTTAAGGATTTCTGTTGGATCTATTTCAGTAGGCTCTTCAGAGTAATCAAGCAGGGGTGGGGTGTATAGTTAGAGCGCAAGGCATATTAATGGAGCAAGTTTTGTTCACTACAACCACAACCAATAGAGGCTTAAAAATTAGTAAAGATATTGTGCATGAACTTGAACTTAAGAGACCTGTTTCTAAGACCGTTAAAAACTCGACTTATTAATTAGTGATCACTGGATCAGTAAAGGAAAGGCCAACATAGGTACTGTTCAGCAAGTAAAAGAATGCGTTGAGCAAATAATTGGACAGATTTTCTCTGGTTTTTGATGATCTTGCTTGTGCAAAGAAAAAGCATGGGAATGGCCCTGGATACCGTCAAAGCACTCTGTCAATTTCAGGTCATTTTGATAAATTGAGGAGTAAGGTTCTAAATACCGTTTTATATATATGTACTAGTATTCACTAACCGGACAGATGCTTGACTGATAGGCTAACAAATGCTTATTAGGGTTATTTGTAAGAATTTGATTGTTTGATTATGTTATGCAGTCACTCTGAAAATTTAATACGGGTGTCATCAAAATATTTATCTTGGCACAAAGTTGGGTTTGACAGGGCTTGTGAGTGTTATTGATCTTGAATATGTGTGTTATATGCCTGTATGTCTTTTGAAATTTGTTTGTGTTTGAACTGTTTCTGCAATTGCCGTAATAAACAAATAATGAGTGTTTGTATGATTTTGTTTTTGTGTTATGAGAACCTGTATTAAAAATTTAGCCGTGTTGAAAAAATGTTGCTAAAACATGTAGCCAAGATTTTATATTATGATGGAAAAATGATAATAAATTGATATAAAAAACGGAAAATGGATAAAATATTTATTATTTTTTACAAAATAATTTTTGTCTAGTGGTTTGATTTTTCAATATTTTCTGTCGACGAAATCAATATGTGTAATGATAACTGGACTCTTGTTGTATATTGTTTTCAATTTATTCAGTGTGCGTGTGTGTGTGTGTGTGTGCGTGTGCGTGTGTGTTGTTTATATCTTTAAGGATTTAATTATTGAATGATTGTTTTTGTCTTGTAGATCTATATAACGGTCAACAGTGACCAATGTACTTAGTAGTGCATCTTGCCTAATATAACCTCTTAAGTAAAATCTTAAAATTGTTGAATAACATTTTATCCAGGTAGATCTCCAATATTATGGTCAACAGTCATTGATCCTTGTGTAACAAAGGTAATACCTGAAACTTTGTGAATTACCTGACAACAATGTTTTAATAAAGTTATATATAAACACAAGACTAAAATGAAACCGGATCGTAAAAAATATTTTGATTTGTAATTTGTACGATTTCTAATATTATTACATTCTAGTAATTGTATGCATTTCTTCCAATATCAAGATGACGCCCATCGTATGTAATGCCATTATAAAGGATAAGAACTTACCTCAGTCACGATGGTATCACCCTCGGTCTGGTAGTCGTATCCATTCACACACGCTAAACTCAATGCTCTATCCGTTTTATTGGTGGTATTTAGTCGGATGTCAATATGGCATTGTTCGAATACTACGGCATAATTTGATACGTCGAGATTTAAGTTACTTTTGTTAAAAAAGGAACTTGTCGTTGGTATTTTTCTACATGTATGTGGCGGCATAAAACCTGTTTGATAAAAAAAAAAAAGATTGTGGCATTTATGTCGAGCTGCTGCCATGATTATGATGACACTCAAACCAAATAAACGTTGATTTTTTAGCTACCAACTGAACTATATATTATGTAAACATGGCAATTTATCTATACTAAGAGCATATTGTAGTTTACCATTGTTTCATTTTATGTCATATAAACCATATTATTCATAATCACGATTTGTTAATTCTTTTTAGAAATATTTGATTCAGTAAACATATATAAATATGTAACTCAAAAAACAAACATATCTCTTATAACTATTCATAACACATAGAGCAAACAAATTTAGCGAACATTTCTACCGTAAGGCATCTGGGAAGGACCAAATAAGAAAAACCACATGTGTAAACCACATATGTATGTCATTATTATACGGAACTATGACAGCCTTATCTGATAACATCTTTCTTTTTATGCGGTATAGCATTCAATTTAACTCTTCCTGTACAAGGAGTTCAAGATATGTTTACACAACAAGATAACGTGGTGTAATAATTATGCATATTCGGGAATTTTACTGAGATTTACCAAATAAACCCTTTACATTTCATACACAGGTCCACTGGTTTTCTTCATAAATTACAACAGGGAGTTAATATTGATCATTTCCGCAATAGGAATTTTTCAGGGGTATGCCAAGGACAAGCAAAACTATCATCCCAATTCATTGTTCTGGTACTAGGCGAACTTGTCGATATTCTGTCCTCTTAATGGCACGCGCCAGAAGAAGAAGCGGCACCTCAAATTTTAGTCTTATGTATGACCCAGCATTGAATCTAACCATGAGCCACCGGAGCGGTCACTTATATGAATGAAAATAATAAAGTAGCAAAGGGATCCTTAAAACAAAATTTAACAGAATTTTTTTGGAAACAAGAGTCCCAAAAGGGCCTGTATCGCTCAACTGGCACTTTATTTGCATGTGATTTTCAGACAGCCATGCCGCTAGCTATTGCCAGTTGAGCTAAACTGTTTCAGAAAAAATGATATGTATGTGAAATGGCTATACATCTACTGTCTATATACCAAATTGAATGATATATATAAATGTGTATTGGCCATTCATTACTTTTTGCTATTTATAATAACGGCGGCCATTTTGGATGCCACAGTTTGTGCAAACTTTAACCTGCATCACCTAGGAACCTTGCACACCAAATTAGGTTCAAATAGGTCCAGTAGTTTCTGAGGAGAGGATTTTCCAAGAATTGGCTAAATATAGCATCTTATTTAAATATTCTGCTAAAAGCGACACAATAAAAATTGTTTCTGAAAAACCTGTTACATTTGTTAAATGGCCATGCATCTACTTTCTATAAACATGTACCAAATTTGAACTAAATCGGTTGATAAATAAACGTGTATCAGCAATTTATCACTTTTTGCTATTTATAGTAACGGCGACCATCTTGGATGCCACAGGAAGTTGATTTGTGCAAACTTTAATCTGCATCACCTAGGGACCTTATACACCAAATTAGTTTCAAATAGGTCCACTAGTTTCTGAGGAGATTTTCAAAGAATTGGCTAAATAGAGCACCTTATTTGAATATTCTACCAGTAGCGACCTAATAAAAATTGTTTCTGAAAAACCTGTTAAATATGTTAAATGGCTATGCATCTACTTTCTATATACCAAATTTAAACTAAAACGGTTGATAAATAAACGTGTATCAGCCATTTTTCACTTTTTGCTATTTATAGTAACGGCGGGCATCTTGGATGCCGCTGGAAGTTGATTTTGCAAACTATAATCTGCATCACCTAGGAACCTTACACACCATATTAGGTTCAAAAAGGTCCAGTAGTTTCTGAGAAGAAGATTTTCCAAGAATTGGCTAAATATAGCACCTTATTAGAATATTCTGCTAATAGCGACCCCAAAAAATTGTTTCTGAAAAACCCGTTATATATGTTACATGTAAATGGCTATGCATCTACTTTCTATATACCAAATTTGAACTAAATCGGTTGATAAATAAACGTGTAACATCCATTTTTCACTTTTTGCTATATATAGTAACGGCGGCCATCTTGGATGCCGCAGGAAGTTGATTTGTGCAAACTTTAATCTGCATCACCTAGGGACCTTTCACACCAAATTTGGTTAAAATTGGTCCAGTAGTTTCAGAGGAGAAGATTAAAGTGTCCGCAATGATGCACGCACGCTTCGCCATGCCATAAGCTCAGCTGGCTATTGCAAGTTGAGCTAAAAAATCGAGTATCGGCAATCATTGTTACCAAATCTCACCCAATCTGTACAGTACCTAAATTTTACCTACCAGTGAAAACAAATCCCAAAATTACAAAAGCAAACGTTGTCATACTGAAGAAAATATATGTCAACATTACTATTTGCTAACGGCCCCATTTTCCTAACAATTCCCAAATATCGTCAACATGAACTTGTGGCTTGTCCATTTTTCACATACCATAATAATGACATGTAGAAAGTTTTCATATAACATTCATGGTCATGTCTGCTTTATATGAATTTTCTTAAAATACAAGTATATTTTGATTTATTGTGTCTTATCTACATTATCTAGTATAATCGTGATATTTGTGGTATTTGTATCTAATGGACTTATTCGCTTAAAACATTTCCACAAATATTGATTGTATAAAAATACAAGTATATATCAGAAAGGAGAAATTTTCAGAAAATTAACCAAGTTGATTTAAAATGCATTTTCAGATATTATGTAAAATTCAATTCAGAAACAAATTATAGGACCTATTACCAGTTAAAAGATAAATATGTGTGATTTCTGAAATAAAAAATTGTTTATATAAATAATAAACAAAAATAGTTCTGAAATCGTTTGATAATCATAATCAATATGCAATAATTCAAATCAAATAGCTTATCAGTTTGAGATGTTCTTGAAGCATTCCTTTGCCTTGCCTGTAGTTTATTAAAACATGTTTTAATTCTTCCCATATATTTACATTTTCCACATGCAATATTCTTCATTAGAGAGGGCGTTGGCTAAGTGTCTAAAGCATGATTCCGCATCACAGTGCCTACCATCGTATATGTTTGAATCACTTTTGGCAAATCCTAGTGTGAAAAAGTTTATCAGTATTTTATTGGCACTTCTTTTTTCTCAACCATCCCAGAACTGAGAGCCTTCATATGGGTGAAAGAATTTTTGACTTTGGTGTAAATCACGATCAATCTTATTGCTAGGCTTGAACAACAAAATGAGAAAATGATATATGAAGTAAAAAAAAAAAAAAAAAGCTGAAGAAAGAATAAAGTTAAATCAAGTAAGTTTCTTTAATTTATTTATTTGATAATTTACTAGATACATCTGACACTGAATTCATTCACACAATGCTAAAATCAATTTTAACATCTATCTGCAATTACAATTTTTTAACAAGTGGATGTTTGACAGAAGCAAAAAAAAAAACAAAAAAGCACAATGTAATTCAAACATCATCATCTTTCCATATTAATTTTCTAAACAATTTCTGATGTGAAAAATAATGTGCATGGATGATTGAAATGTCTGATTTTGTGACACATAGTTTTGCAATTTGAATTGAAAACTATTTCGGGACGACACAATGACCTGCCTTTTTGACACATGATTTTTTTTTCGAATGAGCAATCTATATCATATAATTTTCCTGAGCCAAATTTTACAAGCATACAACTTATCTAGGTTCGACAAAAATTCACTTGCATTTTGTCAAGATTTTAAAAAATCAGGCTTTAATGCCAATATATTTGCCAGCTTGTCATTTATAACATCAGACATGAATTATCATTTCCATTGGATAAGGAATTGAAAAATTTGACAACTTTTCCATAAAAACCACATTTTGTGGTATTAATCACATAGTTTACTAGCAAATCCCATAAAGTTGTATGCACCTAAAAATAAGCCTTGAACCAAAGTGCATCAATAAAATGAAAGTGCTCACAAATAGATGTTATTTTACATTAATTAAACTATTATCATAATAACCATTACCACACACACCGCTGATGAATTATAATTTGACATTTTACAAGTTATAAAGAGTATCAAATGTAAATAATTGTTAAAATATTCAATTACATCTATAATTATCAACATATTTATGATTAAAATTTATTTCTTGATCTTGACCTAGGAGTTATTACCAAGAAAATCATTTGTGTAAGTTCATGAAATTCCTCAAAAGCAGCCAAGATAATTTCTGAACATACAACATCTAGTCTTGTTGCAAGTTTATAATTCATCCATGGACTGTGACAATTTATGGGAAATTTCATAATAATCTTCTTAAGCAACAATGTTATGGCCTAGACACCCATTCAAACATAAGAAAAACAGACAGATGGACAGAAACACATGGCAATTTATCTTTATCCATAGCATAGGTTATCCTAAAAGATATGTTTCAAATCAATGTACTGAAAAATGTTTTCTTTGCAAAAATATTCTTCAAAACAGAACAAAAAACAATATAAAAAACTACTGAACATGAGAATGTGATGATTAAGGAACAACTTTTCAGAAAATGCTGATGTCTCTATGTTTGACTTTCTGTCAATATGCAGCTGCAAGCAAATTACAGAGTTAAAGTGTAGGAATAATCACGTGTGATCTGCAAGAAATAATCTTGTTCATGATGTGAAGTTCAGTAAACCAAGTCTGTATCTTATAAATATTTTTATACAATGAAACAAAGATTAACTGAAACAGAAAAAACAAGAATTGTGACTTCATTTTAAAGAGACAGATAAGTTTAAAATCACAAACCAAATAATTAATATGCAATTCTACTAGCAGAAAATAAATAAAAAGAGGGAAAAAAAGAATGTTACTGAGATAAAAGTGAAAGATACAATTTGTGTATATTTGTAGATCAGATATAATGTTCAAGGATCAGAATCCTACACATAGCTATGTAAAAAAATAACCTCACGACCAGTTTAACTGCAAAAAAAGTAAATTAGAGTTAATCTGCCACAATTAATCTGAAACTAATGTGAGATTGATGAAACATATTTTAAAAAACAAACAAGTAAATAATGATTGCATAGCAAATTAAACAACCAACTTTAATAAGTGTTTGGCAAAAGATTTCTTGTCAACTGGTCACCCAAATCAGATCAACTATTACAGAAATAGATGAAAATTGAAAAAGTGAAATAAAAATGGCCGTATACACAAATTTTTTTTTTTTAAATGAACAGTAAAAAACCTGATCTTTATATTAGTAAATTATCTCTGAAAACAGTTAATATCAAAAAAGTTTTTTTGATAAGCAAGTACATGTGTACAATAGGAAATCTTGAGTACAAGGTTTGAAGCCAGGCCTGAACATGGAACCTGAAATATTTTTTACCTTTACCAATAATATCTTTAGAAAACATAAAACTTCTGATATCTCGCTAATTAGAATTTTAGACTGATTTTGAAAAATTTTAGGACTTTTCATTAGAAGCAATATACTGACAAAAAACATTTATCACACATTTTTCACAATACAGTTTATAATATCAAACTGTGTAACAAGATACACCAATATGGAAGTGTACCCTGTTTTTTCTGTTCCTGATATTGAAACTAGATTTCTACTTCAATATTTCAGCCAGAAAAGTCTAATTATTGTAAATCAGACAATTACAATGGATTTAAACAATCACTTGCATTTTTGGGAACAGTTTTTCATTTTAATTTCAGTTTAATGTTTGATTTATATATTTTTAATTTCCTGTTTGCATTACCGAAGTCATCTTTGCTTTCTAGAAGACTTATATATAATGATATATATTTTATTGTACTATAACTATCAGAATATTCATCATATCATGAGGTATATTGCATCTGTTGAGTCCTACTTATAACAAGAGTACTGTCAATAGAAAAGTACACGCCTGTCAACTCCAGAAAGCATCACGAAATTTAAAGCAAGTTAATCTTATTTGACATGAAGTTTCACAGTTTTAAATTTTAGGCTAAAGACCATAGCCACATCCAATTTAGCTGTTGTTTTAGATTTTTTAGTCAAAAATTTATACCTCTTCAAAAAATGACCATATGTAACAAAATTAAAAGTTGCAATGAATATTTTGATCATAAGGCTGTTTCTTAGATTTCAAAAAAGCCATTTTAAGTTTACAGTTTATGGTGTCAACAATACCACTCTCTCCAAGTGGACAGACGATGCTGTAATAGAAAATGCTTGTATTTAAAACAGTTAAGAAAGGCTGTATAAGTTTATTTTTAAAATGTTTAAAGACAGACATTTAAAAAAGAAATCTTTAATAAAATCAAAATTTCAAACATAGTTTAACATAAGACAAAAAATGAGTCAAAAACTATTTTATGTCTTTGACCTTTATGTCATTTTGAAAGTTGGATTTAAGAAAGTATACTAACTGAAAGGCCCAAGTCATTTTTAAAAATAATAAATCAATATTGCAATATAAAGGTAATTTGAGAATTTTTTATGTTTAAAACAAAAACAAGTAACCTTTTTGACTAGGCTGTAAGAGGTGTGGTGATCCCTAAATTAGCACTTTAGACCTCTTCGCCTCAGAAGCCGTGCACTGTAAAGAAATTAGTCTTTAAAATACATGTATATACAATACTATATCTGAACATTCTACAACTGTGAAGATGATTATGGAATATTACGCGTTCTTGTCATTAATGCAGAACATAAATTAAACTAAAAAATTAACATTCTTTAGCCTGTCTAATTCAACATGATCATGGAATGTTTTTAGATTAGTAATCTAAGCATAAGGATACCAATTGATCACAATCAAAAGGAATTTTATTGTTACTATATGAATCAACATTTGTAGGAATTTTTACACAATCACAGTTGTTACCATATGATTAAACATCTACTGATAAAATCCTATCTGATTAGTTGTTACTGGCAGAGTTATATGTAATTCAATGTTTGACTATATTGGTAATCAGAATAAAATGATGCCCTATATAACTATCATCAAAATGCATGTATCCTGTTCCTCCTTCAAATTTATATATGCCTTACAAGTATCTCTTATTCTAAAAAAGACCTCACTTATTTTTTTCAATTATTATTCCTCCTCCTAAGATTGCAAAAGAAGACATTTAAACATCACAACATAACATACACTTGCAAAAAGATTAAATTGGGCTTCTTTTACAAGAATCTTGTCATCAAAGAAAAATATGCTCAGTAATTCAAAAATTCAAAATCTTAGTTATATGTCTGTTGGTTAATTTTTGCTTTTACAAAGATATTTTACCTGAATTTTTTCTAAGATACATGATTATAGTGTATACAGTTAAAAATGTAATTTATCACTACTTTTCCTCTTTACTAAATACATTCCACAAATTAAAATTTAAGTTCCAATGTGGCCCCTTTACTTTATGAGATATAAAACATCATATGGTAACAGCCCTGGATATTCCTATGTAATCCTTGTACACAATGCCATTGATTTAGTAAGCACAAATTTTTACAATTAATATTTATGTGTGTGTTGTGGTAGTGAGAGCCCACTACCATTGTAAGTGGTCAACTTCTAGCAACTAATAGTGATCGGTCATTTTCTAGCTTCCCTTCGACTCTGGCTTAATGCTCATTACTTTACACACCCACTGTCCAATATCATAAAATTCATCTTCAGATCGTTTTACAAATGGATGATTCTGAAAAAGAGAAATAAAAGAGATAATTAATTATTAAGAATTTTTAATTGTGTAACACTAATCAAAGTTGAATATAGAACTTTTGTCTTTCCTAAAGGTTCCCTTCTTTTAAATACCAACCTATTTTCAGTGTAATCTGCATTCATACATCAACCTGCCATATTATAAATCACCCACCAGCATAGACTCCAACATGTCCTCATTGCTTATTTACACAACCTGGCTTAAAGAACTACTACTTACAGACACAAACATATTATAAATTTCACTTGATTACAAACCCAAAAATGATTGAATGGTCACCTGCTTAGGTGCCAACTTGTCCTAAAGGTCATAAGCTAGCAGGCATTAAACTATTTTAATGTCACCTGTTTACTAATATTAACCCAAATTAAATAATTTTTCACATGCATACAGACATCAACTTATCTTATACATGTTAATGGTAATTTTATTTCAGACACAAAACAGTCTTAAACATGTTAAAGACAACCTACTCATAAAGCCCACCCTCTCAAGCATTTTAAATGTCAACTGCTTACAGACTTTAAAATGTCTTCAACATACTGTAATACAGTCCACCTGGTTAGAAATGCCAATGAGTAATTTAAAGTCACCTGTCAATAGAAACCAACCTATCCTATATAAACTGCTTCTCTGTTTTAACAGATCACCTACTTACATAAATCCAACGGCTTAAAAATTACCTTGATGATGCTTACCTGCCTTTAAAGTCACCAGCATAGATGCCAACCTGGCTCCAAAATCACCTTCTTAAAGATGATAATCTGTCTGAAAGGTCACCTGCATACAGATGACAATATATTTAAAAATCAACTTCTTTAAGATGCTTACTTGTCTTAAAAGTTACCTGCATACAAATGCCAACAGATCACCTACTTACATAAATCCAACATGTCTTCATGTCACCTTGAAGATGCTTACCTATCTTAAAGGTCAACTGCATACAGATGCCAACTTATCTTAAAAATCACCTTCCTAAAGATGCTTACATATCTTTAAAGTCACCTGCATACAGATGCTAACTTATCTAAAAATCACCTTCTTTAAAAACGCTAACCTGTCTTAAAAGTCAACTGCTTACAGAAGCCAGAAAATCTTACATAATTTCTATAGATATGTAAGGTGAACTTAAGTTATACATATAGACAACATTCACAGGCTGCTTTGGTGGGTTTGGGATAGAGGATACAGATTTGCTACCATTCTTACTTACCATTAAGGATTGCAAGTCTGCTCTATCAGCTGGGTTTTTCTTTAAACTGTAAAAAAAAATATACAGACATTAAACCATTGAAAACCAGGTAAATTATCAGTATTTAATTTGTAAATAAGAGCTGTAGAATCTGTGTAAACTGAGCACTTTCTAGGCTGAATATTTTGTTTGGATAAGTTAGATTTTTTCTTTGTCACAGGTTAATTCAATAAATAGTAAGAACTTCAAGGCAGTTTGGGTTACGATAAAAGAAGACAGCGTATGTAATATCATTTAACACAGTTTTAAATGATACCAATTTTTGTATTCAGAAATCACAAATTTATGCTGGTCACATAAACAAGAAGAAAAAAATTGATGATTACATCATTACATAACTAGTTCTAACTATTAAACACATTTCCCTCTTTAATTCTTACCATTTATCAACAAAATCTGTAAATTCTTCAGAGAATTTTCCTTTTGGTAATGTTGGAGGAGGCTGTTAAAATAAACAACAAACAACATTAAATAAGCCATGAATAATTGATAGATCTTAAGCAGTAATATACAAAAATGATAAATTTAGTTTTTTACTCAAATGAAAAACGTTATTAAAATAAATACACAGTAACAGGATTAACAATACATCCAAATACAAAAATCCTTTCCTATGTTAATTAAATTTAAAGAAATTTTTTTGTGATTTATACAGTAATTGTAGAGATTTTTCATCTTTTTTTTAAAAAATAAATTTCCTTCTTAAAGAAAACTAACAAATATGAAAAATTAAAACAACATCATATTACCATTTTGTGCAAATACAGCAATTTAACATTTTAACAATTTGACTTTGAGGAAGAAAAGGTTGATAGATAAAATTAACAACTCAATTTAAAAATCTTTTAAAACAGGACAATAAAAATGCAGTCAAACCTCTTCAATAAGATTTTACATCAAAGGAGTGCTTCATTAACATAATCATTATTTAAAGTCAGTGAGATTGAAGTCCGACTGTTAAGAAAGTATAAAAAAAAAATATAACAACACTTTCAATAAAAATAATAAAAAAAAACTTTAAAAATAAATTATAATTGACACTGAATATATATCTAAAATAAATTCCATGCAATAATTAAAAAAATAGGTTATGGTCAAAATGCAAAATAAAACAATGTATATTTAATATATATATAAAACACTTAAAGAAAAAAATACCTGATTTAAGGAGCTGAAAGATAACCTCTTTTTACAACATAATAAAATGGCCAATATGTGGGATAGTTTACAACATAATAAAATGGCCAATATGTGGGATAGTTTATTTCTGATATAAGTGCCCTCTTTTTTAAAAAATTGTTAATACATCTGTACTCAAATAACATGACCTTAGAAAATGCAAAAATTTCAAAGAACAGTCAATGGTATATAACATGTTTGTTCGATACTGGAATCTACTTCATGCAATGAAATGTGAATATATTTTTCAATACAGATATTTAGACAAATCTTAATTGATGCATACTGTGTGATTGTGTTGACTTACCTTTTGTTTAAGCAATCCAAGTCAACTAACTCTAAGAATGCACTGCTTTTTGACAGACTTAACTTTTTTGACGGATCAACTCTGTGCACTGACAAAGATATTCTGTCTAAAGAATCAGTCTGTTCAAAAGGCTGTATATGCTCAGGTTTAGTTCATTCTTGATTAACTAACTATAATTGTGCAGATATAACATTTACAACGAAATGTATCAAAACAGTTGTGCCCAAAAGGATACTCTAAAATTCTGCACTTTAAATCAAATGTTCATCTTCCATTTTATTGAGTAGATTCCAAATATACCAAGTATTAATTTGTTATATGAAAATCATCAAGCCTTTTACAATTTTACAAATTAAAGGAAATTAATTTAAAACCGAGTTCAAAATATACCATGTATTAAATAGTGTCACTGAGAAAATCAGTAAACCTAAAAAACTGCATAAATATAGATAAACACTCATTTATATATTCATTCAATCCATAAAGAAAGCACTTTTATCAAATTACAGTGAAGCATGTTTTGATATTTAAATGATTATATAACATTTCAAAAGTTTTATACACAAAGAAAAATATAATATGACTTATGATAACGTATAAATACATGTACAAAGACTAAACTCTTCTTCACCCAGACTTTAAAATTAAGACAAGATTGTAGGGTTCAGGATATGGAAATTTTTTAACAGGACATGTAACATTTCGTTAATTCTAATTTTTCTTATACAAAACTCAAATTTTCAGATTCAGTGGCTAGATTTTCAGTATATTTTCAGACATAGTTTCAACCTTTATCTTTGTTTTTTTAAATAAATTCCAGTGTTCATATTGAGGTTTACTGTGTCCATTATGAACACACAAAGTCAACTCCCAGAGGGTATCCATAACTCGGTAGGCAGTACTTTGTGCTGTCAGAAAATATACTATTTAGCAGTCATCTTATTTTTTTTAAATTTATTTAAAACTAAGGTTTGTTCCCTCATGCCCTTAAAGCATTCCTTAGCTGGATTTGGATTCATATAATTTTGGAACTTTAGATTCATTAATTCATTTGGAACTTTAGATTCATTAATTTTCAACCGTTTGGCTTATGTTTTTATCTATCAAACTTTTCGGCCCCTAGTATCACTGATGAGAAACAATTTTCCGAAATGTGCACATATGGCACATTAAAATTTAACAGGTATTTTTGTTACATATTTACAGTACAAGCAAGTTATAAGTGCAGTTCAGGCCAAATATATATACGAAAAAATTGTAAAAAAAAAAAAAAAATCTAAGGGTTATCAAAAAGCCGAAGTAAAAATAGCACACCCTTCAATTTTAAGCCAAACTTTGTATAGAAAGAAATCTCTTTTCTAACGTAGGGATTTTTACTTTTATTTTGCTGGAACATCAAGTTTTTCAAATATGCAACGCAGAATTTTTTATCTGTATGCTACTTAGGTATAAAATTATTAAATCAAGCATTCCCTAGAATATCAGATCTACATATGCACATTCTATCCACGAAATATCTTACAAAGTAAAATGCCCTTTGCAATATTTAGTAACTTGCTTAACAACATTATTTCAGCATCACAAAATGCAAAAAGTGTTTCCAAATTGTAACAATTGTTGGCAAAACAGGATAAGATTACATATAAGCATAGGTTGTCATAGAATATGACAATAAAAGCCTCCTTAAAAGTCTATATACAATCTAGCATCTATCTTTATTTTGAGAGCATACCAAACATATCTTCACAAACTATATCACATACATAATATTCATGTACAGGGTATAGTAACAAAACTGTGTTTGCTATGATAATGTTTGCATACTCAGTTTTTTTTTTCTCATAGGTTAATAAAACACTGGTATACAAGTACCAAACTGCTACTTCAATATAAATATTATTGTGTAATAAACCAAGATTAAATAAGAGCATATTGCTACAATTGAATATTCTGATCAAAAACAAAAATCAAACATGATTCACTGTATTACAGACATATATATATATATATATATATATATATATATATATATATATATATATATATATATATATATATATATATATCCCATGAAGGCCATGTTAAGAATAAAAACAAAATGAAAATCTACACAAACTTCTGACTGACTGAGGTATGTTAGGGAGATGTGAGTGGAATATCTAGGGGAAAATTTGTGACATACTGCTTCTCACAGTGTTAAATCATATAAAATGCAATCATTGCTAACAAATGTGAAATATATGATAATAAAAGGACTTCTGGTTTCTGTTAACTTAAAAATTGGTAAAAATAACTTTAAAATTAAGCAACATAATTCAGAATGCATAGAAAAAATAAAACCAAATTATAAGTAAATAGTATCTAAAGAGAAAAACACTTAAAAAAAAGATAAGCTTTTTAAGAAAGTTGACTGAAAACTAAAATTGATATGGACAAAGTGCATGGAATGATGAGAAAGGACAACATTGTAAATACATTGTATAGAGAAGGTTAAAAATTGGAACTTTTTAAATTCTTTTTTTTATTGAAAGAGAAAATCTATGACAAAGAATCTAAAAGACAGAAAAACTTTTTTGAAATTACAATTTATTAACATTTATTCAATTTGAACCTGTAACTTAAATGGAAATTTTCAAAAATCCTTTTTCTAAAAATCTTTTTAATTCTCAATTAAATTGAAAAAAAAAATTTCTCCCTTTTCTAGCAAAAATCTTTTTTTTTCAAAAAATAATAAATTCAAAAATCAAAGAAAATTTCTAAATTCAACCCATTAATTTAACAGAGGACTAGCTTGGATTTTTCTTGCAGTTCTGAAACACTTTTCAAGTTGTAAATTTATATCTTAATTTACCAAAAATTTCTAGAATCCTATACAGTTTTTTTTTTTTTTTTTTTTGACACGAGTAGATCATTACCTTAATCTTTATATAAAATTTATACAGTATTAATGAAACGAAACAAAAATCTTTAAAAATGAAGTAAATGGTTGTTAAAAATTTCTCTACCAGCAAAATGTAGAATCAATCATAAAATGAACAGAAGAAAAGTGTAAATAAAAGAACTGATGTTATCAACACCAGTCAATTATTTAATTCTACACATATCTTAACAACACAAAAACTTTAAAATAATAAGAGAATGGAAATCTACAAAAAGAATGAAAATGTACAGAAACTGTTCCATAAAAAACGAAAATCTAGTACATGTATTTAAGTCCAATACTGTATACAATGCACATGAAGTTATTAAATAATATATTTAAAAACTATTAAAGAATGGAGTGTAGAATAAGTTTCTAATGTTTAAATTTTAAACTTTACACTAAAGTAAGACAAGAAATATTAAATTGAGCTAAAATAGATCTATATACACAGAACAGCTGATCAATTAATCAGTGGCTTGTTTTATTTTATAATAACATTAAAACTAAAGCAGTTTTTGATCATACTGATTTAGATGAAAATTCAGTAAAAACATAAATTTGAAGCAAAAAGGAATGTGATATGCATCCAAAATATATTAAACAAATAGCTTAATTTGTTTCCATATTCAGTCTTAAATCTACAAAATCATAAATAACAGCATTATATTTCTATGATCACTGATTCCTTTTTACACAAAATTTTCATTTTTGAGCCAAAAATTTTAAGTACTGGTATTTAACATTTATCCCAGATTCAAAATTATTTACTCAATGCAAATCCATGCAAAAATATTTAGCAAACCACAAATTAAATTCAAAAACAACAAAAAGAAACTAAAACTTTATATAGCTTAAACTAAGTTTTTATTTATTTTACTATTAAAATTAGAGAAAAAATAGTATCTATGCCTAACAGAAACTCAAAATAAACCAAACAAGCCCATCCCACTTAACTCATGTATAGAGTCAACAAGTTGCTTTGGCGAAATCTTTGCCTGAAAAGTTTTCAAGGACAGAAAGCCTCATAACAAGTAAAATTTTGCAACATATATGATATGATAACAAAAATGTTGACAAACAAATAAGTAGACAGACCAGAATTCATACAGTGACAAGGGACAATTTCCATTTCTCCCAACCCCAAAAATTTACATACAGTTTGGTGGGAGTTGAATTTATAAACATTCAGACTAATTATCTCTAATAAAACAGTAAAATAAAAAAAAAAAAAAAACTGTTTAACAGCTGTAACTGAAAATTAGGCAGAAAACAGAAGTCCAATATAATCTATCAATCTACCAGTTCAAAGAAGATTACAGTAATCAACAGAGTTAGAGATTAATTTTAAAAAAGCAAAATTTTATATTCAATTATAAGAAAAAATCAATAATTCACACATATTATTAATATCATCATGTATTCTGGTATAGGTATTTGTATTATTTCTTGAAGTATTAAATTTGTGACAGAACATCAAGACCCTCTTCGAAAAATATTCAAATAACAATTATTCAACTATCACTCTTCAACTCAACACCAAAAGCAGAATCCCATTCAAGACAATATGTGAGAAAGTTTTTCAGTTTCTTCAAAAGAGGGGGGTTTTTTTTATTGTCAGAAGCTCCTGTTTCCTTCACTACATCTCTACATCTCTTCTCTGTCTCAAAAAAATATTTCAAGAAGTATAATTAATTTGGTACATTTTTTCAACATGAGATAATTACTGTCACAATAATATTTAATAAAAAAATGAATGAGAGTTTAGACTCAAAACTTTTGAGATACAAAAAGAAGACATAATAAATGATTGCCTTTTATCCATTAGAGGTTACCTTATCTGATTTAATTATTTAATTGTTTAATTAATATTTAATATTATTGTCGACAAATGACTTGTCAAACTGCTTGAGACATTGATAGATTGAAACAACAGCATTCATATAGTTTGTACAGAAGATTTTATGGGCCATTTTTATAATCTTTGTCTGAAAATTACTGCAATACTTCTAGAACACAACCTTAAAACCCAACCAAGTGTGAGTAATAACCAGCAATATACACAAACCTATACATATATATGTATACATATATAATTAGTGTTAGAATTCTCTGCTTTATTTTCCTCTCCCTTCAAACATACCTCATTGACAATATAATCTAAAAGCTCAAAAATAGCCATTGGACGAGGACCGTCACTGCCAGGAGGTGTGGGAAAGTTAAAGCTATTCCGGTTTGTTCCTAAAATGCACAAAAATCATAAAATAAAAAAGAATAAAAAGCCAAACCAAAAAAAAAAAAACTAACATTTACTGATGACAGATGAATGATTTAGATGCAAAATGAATGTTATGTGATATATAATGCAATACAAAAATACATGACATGTTATATGGTGTATATATAAAATTCTATACAAAAGACAAAATGAATGAACACAGAACAAAGAGCAACAGTTTCGTCAAATGCAACACAAGACAAAAAGCATAAATGAAATATGAATCAATGTGAAAATTTGTATTATAAACATGTTCTGTTTCGTATAGTTCTGTCAACATCATAAATCGGAAATTTGCATATAGGTTAGACATTTCATTCACTTAGCTATACTCTTTCACCAAAAATAGAAAAAAAAATCAGTTGTTAAATTAACATCAAAACAAATGATTGCCAAAATGTCAAGATCATCAAATTATGTTCAATTTAGAAACAACAAATAGTAATTAATTACTTTGTTTTGTTTTATAATTTTTTAAAAAATTTTTTTTTAAATTTTAGTTTATTAAGTTTCTTTATTATTGGATTATTGTTCTTGTTTAAGACTTTTCATATATGAGCATCTAAATTTTGTTTTGATAGCATGATCATGGAATGTGTTGTACACAACAAGAAATGCATGAACTGATATGGGAATGAAATGTCAACCCAATTAAAAAAAATGAAGTCTGTTGTCGACAAAACTCTAGAAACCACACTTTGACAAAGATGTTGTCATCCCCTGCCTCAGTTAATATGCATGATTAAACCATTTCAATACTTTTAATTGTTAAGTCTTTTTTAATTAAAGCACAAAATTTCACTATAAATGATAAACCATGCAAGACTTTTCATTTTACACAAATTCAACTAGTAAGATTACAAAATAGTGTCTGACATATTTTTCTACAAGTAATCATTATAAATGTGATTCAAATTCTCTCAATTTACCAGCACACACACACACAAAAAAAAAAAAACAAATTACCAAACTTTTCAATCAGTTTTGCAAAATCAAACATGCAAAGTGCTGTGCATTCAACTAAAATACTTCATGTTGAGAGGGAATAATTTGCAGCCAAATGCAGAAATTTATGAATTCAGGTACAAAATTAGAATTAGTATCCAATGCAATAACTTGAACATTCAAACAAAAACATTGAGGTTTTTTATATTGGAAATAATTTCCTGCAGTTCGCTGGTCATAATTTTAAGATTTTTTTCGCTGGTCATAATTTTAAGATTTTTTTCATGACTAATTACTAATTTCAGGTACTGGATTTTGACATTTTTAAAATCAAAATTTTGGAATAATTATTGTCAAATGAAAATAAATAAATAAAAAATATATAACCAGACTTGGGGATCAATATTATTACAAAGGCTGACACTAAAATGGGTGAACAACAGATTAACTTCACCTGGGGATAATACCAGAAACACCTAGCTGTGTTGACATTCTAACCTTGAATACATTGTTAATGTTTTTAAGTACAAATTGCCTTCTTTGTTAACCTGCTTCTCATATACAGATTATCAGAAACAACCATTGTTGTTAGAAGATGCATTTCTAATCATTGAGACGGCCAGTTCTGGAAAGGTGCAAGAAACCAAAGCATCTGGAGAAAACCTATGACCTTTGGCAAGCAAACTGACATACTTTTTCGCAATAGGATCTGGCCAAGTGAAAATGAATCTAGATGTTGAGAGGCACTGGGATCCACAAATGCACTGTAGACCAATTAGCCACTGATGTCCCTGCAATATAGACGACATGATTAAATGGAAGGGATTCTGAATCTATACCGGAATTTGAAAATTGACATTTTACTAAGGTAAATTGTGATTTCTCTGTCTACATTGTAAAAACAGGGACTGGTTCACTTTATTCTGCAAGAAATTATATTGCTTACTACATATGATATAGTGCTTATTGCCTACTGAAAGTACTGTCACTCAAAAGAGGATCTCAGTGGCCAAGTGGTCTGAAGCACATGGTTACTTATTATGGGGTCTGTCACTGCTTTGATCCACATCCCACTCAGACAGATCTTTGTTTGAGATGTATTTAGATGACTTGCCAAAGGTTAGTGATGTCCAATCGGACAAAATATTATAATCGATAATCGGAGAGGCATAATCGATCAACTAATCAATAATAATCGGAATTGCTTAGTAACTGTACATCAGTATTGAGAAACAAATAAGGCTGAATATAAATACTTTTATTGTAAAAGCCAAGTGTTCTTGCTGTTTGATTGTAAGTGAAAGGCCAGATAGCTCTTTGCCCTGATAGACTGAGAGTGGCAAAGCATCGCACTGGTGTAAAAAGTGTCTGGATACAATATAATTATTCAATCCTCGTCCGCCATTGTTGTTTTTAGTAGCAAGAACCGGAAAGGAAACAGGCTTTACTACAATCCGGAAACTACTCGCTGATGTCAACGACGATCGATTATTTATCTTGTGATTGATTAATAGGATCGCTGCCCTGACAATGACCAACAATCGATCATCAGTGATAATCGCGACGTCACTACTAAAGGTTGATGGTTTTTCTCCAGATACTCCAGCTTCCTAAACCATTCTAGAACCAATGGTCTTGGAAAAAGTGAAAGAACAATGCCTGGGACATAAAGACATAAAACACCATTAATCACTATTTAAACATAAAAAAAAACAAAACAAGAGAAACTTTTTTCTTTTCATCATAGGTCAGTGCATAAAGCTACTTTAGAGAGGGTTTCAGACCAGGTACATAATTTTAAAACATAAAATAGAAGGGTATTTACTGCTATAAACAAGCTCATGTCTTAAAGTAACCTGTTTCTAATTGTTTATCTTATTTATTTACTTATTTATTTATTTTATTTTATTTTATTTTATTTTATTTTATTTTATTTTATTTTATTATTTTATTTTATTTTATTTTATTTTATTTTATGTTATTTTTTATTTATTTTTATTTTTTGCTCAACAATGAAACACAAACCAATTACTAATTAGGAAATTTAGAAAAACCAAATTTGGTCAGGCTTAACAAGAAGCTTTTAAAGTTTACATCTTAATGGGGGATGATACCACACAAAATATAATATTTGTCATACATTTCAACAGGGATTTTAGAAACACTTCTGTTTTCTAGCTTATACATTCTGCATAGTCCAATTTTTGTTAAAGACAATGGTTATTTTTACCATTGCCTTGGATTCATTACAAAGTAAGAATTACAAAAACATGATGCTCTGTCTGGATAATTCCCATTTAAAGGCAAAAAATAAAATTATGGGGTAAAAATATCAACAAGATGCCCATAGGCCTTAACTGTTCACCTGAGGCAATGTCAAAAAACTTGCAAAGAACACAATTACAAAAACTTTACAAAATTCCTCAAGCTTGGAAATCCGGCAATAATTAATCAGAAATATCTAGTCACATTTTATTATAAAAAGCTCACATGCACGATTAAACTATAGTACAATGGATAAGTGAATTGAGTAACCAAATCAATACCACATGGTTATGCAGCCATGATTTTGACCTTTGAACATATGAACTTGAACCTAATATCAAAATGGTCATGATATCAATAACTACAATATTGTTAAATACACGCTTTTACAAAAAGTTAATGGTTTTCAAGATAATTCACAATTTCAGTATACTCATGCAGCTATGAACTTGACCTTTGGATATATGACCTTGAGCCATATATATTAAAATGATTATTGTATCAATACCTACAATATTCTAATATACATGCCTATACAAAAAGTTAACAGTTTTCAAGATAATTCACAATTTCAGTCTCTTCTAAAGCTATGATCTTGACCTTTGAACATATGACCTTGAAACATATATCAAAAGGATTGTCATATCAATACTGACAATATTCTTCTTTATATGCCTATAGAAAAAGTTCATAGTTTTCAAGATAATTTACAATTTCAGTACACTTATGCAGCTATGATCTTGACCTTTCAACATATGACCTTGAACCATATATCAAAATGATTGTCATTTCAATACTTACAATATTCCAATAAACATGCCTATACAAAAAGTTTATAGTTTTCAAGCTAATGCACAATTTTAGTAATTATAATCCAAAAATAATATTTCAGGGGCAACAACTTATAGATGTATTATCATATAGTTTCAAAACCTGGTACCTTGTTAGATTTTGTCATGCTGAACATTTTAAGAATGTTTTGAATTCATATTGCTCTAAACATTTGCAAGAAAATTGCCTAAAACTGCATAAATCACAAATTAGGTCATGACCTTATTTGTGACCTTGACCCTATTTTAAAGCTCATTTCAAGAAAAAGTCAAAACTGAAAACTCCAGTGTCATTATCTGTTCAAATAGTCAGTTATACAATTTGAAGCCATTTTAAGGTAATTTTTAAAATTAAACGCAGAAACGCGTAACCCATATTTTGACCAAATTTCACGAAATGAACAATCTATAGGCTTAAGACCCGTAGTGAAGCCAAATATCACATCAGATTTTTTCTCCCATCATCGACTTCTGAGAAGAAAATTTTTAAAGATTTTTGGACCCCTATGTCATCTTGACCTTGTTTTGGTAGCTATGGCAACGCCATGAACAAATCTGAATTGCACCGGCCCATATATGCTTCTGACCAAGTATCATTGAAATCTGTTTAGCAGTTTTGAAGAAGTCAAAAATAGGTGTTAACGATGCACACACACGCACATACACACGCTGCACCATGCCATAAGATCACATGACTTTTCAGGTCAAGTGAGCTAAAATCAAGGACAGTGTAACATATGTATGTATGGGACAAATCTCTTCCAAACTCTGTTTATCAGTTACTCGTCTAGGATAGGGAAATTCAACCAAAGAGATTGAGTATATTTGAGTCCAGGATTGCAATGACAAATTTATAAGGATTAATGATGTGAACACAATATATACATGCATATGGTACCATTCCTAAAATCTAGGAGCATTAATTCATAAAGTAAGTATTTAACTTCTGTTAGTTTACGACATATTAAATATTAGGATAATTGGATTACGAATAAACCTCAGAACTTCATACCTTAACAAATGAAGATTTTCTGGGTTTTTTCGAAAGTAAAATAAAATTTACTCAAAAGGTTTAAAAAAAAGTTGAGATATTAAGATAAGCAAAGTTAATATAAATAAATAGTAAGAAGATACAGAGTTATTATTCAAAATGATAATTGTTTGGTTTAAAACCATTTTCTTGTTTAAATTTAAGCAAAATTGAAATAAGTCAGTGTCAATATGCTAACTAAATTAATCTTCATGCATGATTTGTATTCCTTTTAATCTTACCGCATATAGAGATACAGCACAGCTTCACAGTGAATTAAAGACCATGACTACACAGTGCTGTAATCTTATCTTCTCTTACCCCCAACAATTTATTTAATCCCACTTTGGATTAAAGTATCCACAATTGCTTTTAGTAAAGAAAAATTAAAACGGTACCCCACATTTAAATTTTACATCCAGAGGGATTTTTAAAACATTACAAACAAAATAGACAGACAAAAATAACTAAAGATGAGTGAATAGAATACTATACAAAACAATGGTGTCATGAGCAAATAACAGGAATTATTTCTTGTAAAAAACATTACTGTATGATGAAATAATAGCTGTAGGAGTAACAGGTATATGATAAGAGGTGAACATAAACATCTTACTTACTATAGCATCAATAGTCATGTCTCAGTGTCATTTTTATAAGTATGTTTACTATCGTTAGTATTGTTAATAAAAATGGGCTTATCCATAGGTTAAAAAATGTTAAATGAATACAAATTCTTAAATAAATGCATCAAACTATTCATTTAGAAGGAGGGCTTTTATAGAAGTCTCTAGTTTTATTTATTGTAAATCAATAATTATATCTACCATCTATTAACAAAGGGAAACAAAAATCAATAAACATTTTAAGTTTTACAAACCAAAAAATGCTATAAAGCTGAAAAAATAACACATGCAAAATAATCATGAAAGTAAGATCAAACTAAATCATGAAACAAAAACTTGTGAAAAAAAAATTAAAAGAGTTCTGAGGCAGGGGTAACAACTCTTACTGTTAATTACAGAATAAGTATATATTCTGTTATTGACCCGATTACCTCATTAACAATGTATTCGAGTAGTTCAAATATTGCCATAGGTAATGGCCCATCCCCAGTTATAACCTGAAAATCACCTGGGCAGCCTGAAAATTATCATTAATTAGCAAAACTTTTTGTTAATCTTTAATACAAAAAATTCTACAAAATAAATATCAGTAATAAATTTTACCATATTCTTGATAGAATAAATTAATACAGAATAATCTCAGAAAATATGAATTCTACATATTTAAAAAAACAGTCACTAATGGTAACCCACTACAACAACCTATTTCACAGCTAGACAGATATCTAATTTATCAGTAACCTGCCATAATCTTGAGAACTTAGTTTGTAATGCTTTATTAAAGATGAAGTTAATCTACTAAAAGATACAGATTTGAACATACAATATAAATGAGCAGATATTTATATAAGTTCATAACCTTTGATGATTATTAGCACAATGCAAATTGAATGCATGCATGATATACAATAGTGAAATTTGGTGATTAATATATCTATGTATAAAATTTTGTTTAATTCTGCTTCTGTTAAAAATCAAGCTTAAATTGTTTTGCTTTGTCATTCAAAACTATAAAATTAAACATTCTTGAAATGTAAAGAAAGGATATTCTTTATCATTTTTATATATATATAAATTTCTCTTTTCTCAGATAGCATTGGATAAAATTGCAAAATATAAAATCAATATCCTTTAAGTCATGAAAACATGATCTTTGCATTTAAAAAGAAAAAAACAAAAAAAAAAAAACAAAACAAAAAACAAAAACAAAAAACCCACAATTATAATGTGTCTTTCATGATACAGAACTTTTCCAATGATTTCTATGTTAAATAAGTTGTTTTTTAACACAAAATAATCTTGGTTTATTTCAGACCTAATTTTTATGAAGTTTTCGTTGTTTGAAAATAAAAAACTCAAAAGCTGAACACAGCCAAAGAAGAAATTTAAAGAATGACTTATCACAATGCTTATTATGTGTCATATTTTTATAAAATGTATAAATTATTGCAAATTTGACTAAAATATATATGTGTCAAGATTAATGATTAGTAATCATATCACTTAGCCTTCTGCAGTAAAATGAGGAATAAACATAAGGCATTTTTTTAACTTCAAAAAAAAAAAAAATTCTATACACTGTCTTCGTAGGAAGCATGCAGTCAAATTGTGGTAAAAAAATTTATGTAATTGCATTTGCATAATATTATTCTGTAGGCTGCAAAGGTTTCCCAGCAATAATAAAAATCACAAATACAATTGTAAAATATCAAGAAAATGCTTCATCTTGGCAAGCCAAAAGAAAAAAAAAATTAACATAGGTATGATATCCTTAGCTTTACAATTAAGCTTGATTTTTGACTGATTTCAGTGCATTTTCATTTAATAAATTATACAAATAATGTTAATACTTGAAAATCAGAAATTAAAAATAATTTTCAGTCAACAGATGATTAAATTTACTGAAAATGCTCAGATATCAGTCTTTCTAAATATTATATTAGTAAGGTTAGCTCTAAAAGGTTTAATTGCAAAATCTGAGGCAGGGGAGATAACTCCCATCTTACATATGATTTATGAATGAATGATTCTCCCGTTACCTCATTAAATATGTATTCAAGTAGCTCAAATATAGCCATTTGTGATGGCTCTTCCCCACTTACGACCCGAAAATCTCCCGGGCAGCCTGTAAATTTACCAGAGCTTTTACTTTCAAAACATTAATACTCTTAATTTTATAAAAACTGTTTCAAATAGCATATATTCCAGAGATAAAATGTAAAAAATTACAAAAATACCTAAAACATTTATGAATAAATTTGAGTTCAGATATGTTATTTAGTACTTCCCATGCATTGTTTATGATATAATCTTGACAATTATAGTAACATGAATCTCCTGGCACTGCATTACTATTGAAACATATATAACATGATAAAATTTGTAAAAACCTTACTTCCAAACCTAACTTATCAGAGTTCAAATTTAGCAAGTCCTGATTGCAAGTTTGAAAACCCTGCATATAATGTGTAAATTTGGCCAGAACTGTCTAAAGCATGACTGCGTCCTAGTTAAAACTTACATCTTCAGGTAGGTAGGCTTATTATTTCAAATCCAACTTTTATAAGAAGGGAGTTCTGGAGAAAGTAGTACATGTATCTAAAGTATTCTTAATAATTATATATATATATATATATATATATATATATATATATATATATATATCAGGGGTCTGGAAACGGTCATATTTGCCGGACATGTCCGACAAAAAATATTTTTGTTCGATGTGAAAAATCATTTGTCGAACATTTTAAGTTAATAATAGAATTCAGTTAATCAGACATATAAATAAATATGTTTGTCCGTCATTATTTTACTTGAGTATTGTTTGCTATCACCTGTCAACCGTTTTCAATATTATTCAGATATTATAATTAGGCTATTGTTTATTAATCAGTTAGAATCCATGGTCTCAATCCATTCCTTTTGTTTCATCGTCCGAACCCTCATTAATTTTGTTGTTAATTAAGTAATCACATCGCTTGACAGACGGAAGCCATAAACAGCTGATAACGAGGGTTGATCCTTGAAGGTCATGGTCGTTGGACTATATCAAAGAGGTTCCACGCGGGATGTCAAATAAGACTACAACGTGCATCGTATGGTCTTTGAAAACTGTTTAGTTATAAATAAATAATTTTAAAAAGTCTAAATACAATCAAAGAGGCAGTTGATATTATTCTTAAAAGAATGTAGCCTACTAGGGCTAAGGAAAATGTGAATTCTGCATATCTAAAAGAAGTACATTTGTGTAAGTCTTTAAATTAGTTTCAGCCAATAATGATTATCATCATATAAGAAATTTCCTAATAACTGGGTCTGAACGTCTTCTTTAAAATTTTTACTTTTTTGTACTCGATTTAAAAATATCCAAGGATGTAAAAGTTATGAAGTGGACACTAATTTATATGCCAAATGCAAGCCTGATTTTGTTATGTTTATACAAAGTCTCATTATGTCTGCATATCAGCATACATCTTGTTGTTACTCAAGACAGATTTTTTCAGAGGTATTGTCAACTGGTAGGGACTGACCATGGGTAGGTTGCTTCCTCACCGTTTTTTGGAATTCGGAAGGACTCCAGAGAAATCCGATTCAAAACCAATAAATTCCAGAGAGTTCCTTCTTTCTTGGAATTTCCTCGGCTATTTGGAGCACCACTTTAGAGAGCTGATAGGCAGACATATACATGTACTTGCTCACAAGTATACATTTTAGTTCAGTTCACATTTGTGTAAAGTTTCATGAAAATCCATTTAAAACTGTGTAATTAATGAAGCAGACTAGTTTTTATGGCAATTCTAAAATGTAACCTGTAACTTATCCTTTAAACTTTACACATTTTTTTGTTATGTGAAACATCTTCTCATATTGGTAAACATTTGTGGCAAGTTTGATTTTATTTTTATCTATAGATGTGGAAGTTATAGATGACACAATATTTGGACAGACTAACACACAGATGGACAGAGTGACTTTCTATGTACCCCATAAAACTTCAGGAGCCATACTTGAAAAACTTTAAAAGTAATAATTTCTTTTTGTCTGAAAATGTTTAGAGTATGGATTTTATAATGAACAGTCATTGAATAGTGGCTTCTTTTTATTATACTTAATGATTTAATACCACACTTTTTAATTAATACATATGTTTAGCTGGTGAGAAACCATTTTTTTTTTTAACAACAGATGAAGATTTTAGTCTGATGTATATATAACTACAAAGCTTCTTCATTAACTATTACCTCTTAATGCTTTCCCTGATTTTGCTGCATCTATATGTTCCTCAAGGGCTGGGTCACCAAATATACTGGCCAGGTCTTTGGGATCTGGTGGAGGAATGGGATAACGTCCCTATAGCCATCTCTACTAAAGATAAACCCATACTCCATATGTCCGATTGCACAGAGTAATGTGTACCCTGAAGTCGCTCCGGCTGAAAATATGTCATCACATCGGTTATAAAAACAAATATTTCACAGTACTAAATGTTTTGTCTTACTTCTATCTTCAAGCTCAATCTTCTCAATAACTTTTAGTGTAAGTGTCTTACATAGGAGCCACATATATAGGGACCACATGCAGTTTATTCAAAAGAGTTGTCTTTAGATGCACTCAAACACAAGACCTCGGTTTTGAGTTTTATTCAAGACTGCCCTAGTAACATTTTTTACTGCTCCATTAAAGATAGAAGATTAAAATGATCTCAGAAGTCCAAGTTAAGGTTTGAACCCAACAACTCTTGACTTAGAAAACCTATGACCATACTACTTGGCCAAGTCAGCTCCTACAGTCATTTATGTTAAGGTTACAGATTTAAAGTGATTTTAAAATCTTTTAAATCAGAAAACTATCACTAAAAACTTTATCCATGTAAATGATGATGTTCACATTATGGGTATGACATCAGCTATCAGGTAAACTAATGTCAACAGCTGAATCACTTCGAACTTCAAGTTAATAAATTTTTTATTTTTGACATTCTTGGGGCGATTATTTATAGGATCTATTGCCAAATATAAAATTATACCAACCGACATATATGAACGAGTTCCCACAAAGGAATTTGCCATGGAATCAATTAACTGTCCACTCACTCCAAAATCACAGATTTTTATTTCTCCTCGAGAATTCACAAGGATATTTGATGGTTTGACATCTGTAAAAAAAAAGACAAAAAACCTTAATCAATTCAGTTTGAATTCTTTACGCTATGGTTATGTACAGCTATCACATGTTACTTTAGTTTTAAAACATAATTTTAAGCTTTATCACTATCTTAGTTACCTTTCAGTTAGCCTTAGGCTTGTATATATTTTAATCTTAAATATTGGTGCTTGTGTCAGCCAGATCACATAAAGCTATCCTAATGTGACCATGATGGATGGTATGTATTGTACATGTCTGTGCTTTATTAGTGTAAACGAAGCGTGACTTTCAAGTGTAAGTCCACTAAGACGGCAATGCAGAGCATGCTAACCCACCAGCCTATCATCCTAACACTGGATAAGCCAGTTCTCTTACAAAGATTAAACCATCATTCAAGCAGCAAAATTTATGGCAAATGTACAGTTTAAATCTGTTAGTACATTGTAACAGCATGTTACTGTGTACATCTTAAAAGTTTTCTGTCCATATCTCAAAATCAAGATTCACCATCCACACTTCAAAATCACATGATTCACCATCCATAATTCAAAATCACATGATTCACCATCCATACTTCAAAATCACATGATCACCATCTACACTTCAAAAACCCATGATTCACCATCCATACTTCAAAATCACATGATTCACCATCCATATCTCAAAATCACGATTCATCATCCATATCTTATAATCACATGATTCACCATCAACATCTCAAACTCTATGATTCACTCTCCATATCTCAAACTTTATGATTCATTATCCATATCACAAAATCACATGATTCAAAAATCTTATCACCAAAAAAATTTAAATGTTTAAATTAATTTATAACATTTGTTGCAAAAATACACAAATTCATAATACTATAATTAAGATATTTACCTCTATGCATAATTTGGTGTTTTTCTCGAAGATATGACAAACCTCGAAGTACCTAAAATGTCGAGAAAGTAAATGTGTATATTTACATGTAATTGAATACTGAATTAATTACCATAGAATTTAAACTGTTCATGTTATATAAATTAATACAGGAAATTGTAAGTATAGGTTTGTTATGGAGTGGAACAGATTTCTGTTTTATAAACCAAGTCAAGATTCCTTCAACTATATCAAGGCAGTTAGTTATTGAATGATGGAGAAAACTGGATTATCAGCTATAAACCACCAACCTTCAGCAAGTAACTGACAAACTCCCTAGCACTAGAATCTGCCATAGTAGGGACTGAAGCTTGGAAGTGAAAGGTGTTATGATTTATAAGTCAATGCTTTAAACAACTAGAATTGCTTGTAATATCATTGCAAGGTAAATAATGAGTCTATTTTTATAACAGGGAATGGCTGATATACACATTTAGAATGACAAAAGTTGGTAAAAAAAAAGTTGGGACATGTATATAAAATTTATCTAAAACTCCTCTTTTAGGAAGAATTATGATATATGAACCTTTTGTTAAACTTACTACTGCTTTTGGACATCATAGAAAAAACATATGACAATAAATCTTACTAATTATTCAAATTTATCTCCGATTTTTATTTTGTCCCTATCAAATAATTTTTTAATCTATGCACCTTACTACTAGGTACTTTTGGAATCCAATTTAATTATCATGCTAATGGTATTACTTGTACTGTGTGTTAGACATTATTAGATTTTTAAGAATAAGATCAGTTTATTTTCATTAAATAAAATGTTATATTTTATATTTATATGAATTCCATACAGATCACAATCGCAAGAACAGTTTGTATTCTTTCGTGATTAAAAACAGCTGTATAATAACATAATCCAATATCTACAAATAATTTTAACACTCATACATTCATATATGTAGAAATACAGTTAAGTTGGACTATGTAGTCATACCATCAGCATAATAATCTAATTACTGCTAATAGACATTTATAATTCATCACTTACAGCTACTGTTAATTTTCCTAGTATTGGTTCAGGTATTCTACCAGCTTTTTTCAATATTAAATCTAAGGAACCGCCATCCTGGAAAGAAATAAGAAGAAAGAATTAAACTTAAGTACCACTAACAGTGATTTATGTTCCAGTCAAGCTTATTCCACTTATATCAAGGCTGCCACTTGATGGTTTACTGGAATAACCATGCAGAGACAACATCAAACCATTGATATGTAAAATGACAAATTTTATAACACTTTGTTTTGCCTGGATCCATAAACCCAGCTTTGCTACTGAAAGGTTTCTATGAGAAAATGAAATCCAATATGATAAATGTCAGGCAATAGCTATCAAAAAAAGAAGAGGCCCATGGGCCCTATTATTCATCCAAAGAACATGTCCAATATCTATAGCTGCAATATGAAATTAATGTACATCAAAACAACACAATAGCTCATCTATGTTAATGGCTCAGCTGAACTAAAGAATCCATAAAACTGTATATGTTTGATTACCGTAGTTTAAAACTAAAGCAACATTTCAATGTATTCACTCATGTAACTATAATAAATTTGGTATTGTCAGTAATAGTCAGTACAAATGAAATGAAATTAAACCAAATTTTTGAGTATCATGCAAAAATAAATACAGTATAACCTGTGGTAGCGGTCACCTGTCAGTAACGGTCAGTCTGAAACAGTCCCTAACGTTTTTACTATATAATGAACCTCTGTAGAGCGGTCACCTGTCTGACGCGGTCAGCGGTCACCCTAGCGGCCGCCTAATCGGAAAAATTACCTGTGTACAAATTGTGCTATTTACTGAAATGTATCTTTAGTTACCATTACTATAAATATAATAAAAGGTGTGTGTGTGTGTGTGGGGGGGGGGGGGGGGTGTGTGTGAAATTCCACTAAGTACTTTTGACCTAGAAGTCTACATCATTATTCAAGTGAATACTGAAAGCAAGTTAAAAATAATCTTGAAATTATCATGACATTATCATAATTAATTTATCAATTTGTCAACATATAACTGGACTGAAACTGACCACTGTTTATTAATTCTGACCATTTCAGTCTTTTGTTGTTTAGATGTATACTATGGAAAATAGTTAACTTTGCTAAAATCTTACATGTCTTACTATTGATATATGTAGCTGGCAGGTAAATTTTTAACACTTTTTTAAAAACATGTTTTATTAAGAGAATCAAATATGTTAAATAAATGAAGATTAATCTACTGCAAATACATTCTTGATGTAAGTGATACTGTTTACTTAAGACATGCAATAAAAATGAACAAATGAAGAAACCAAGTTTCAGATCTGATTTTCATTTCCTTCCAGTTTTCTTGTATGGTATTTATCAGCAGGTTCTTAATCAAATCTTACCAGCTCTACTACCAGTTATTACTGTAGTTACCAATCTCTGACTTAAGCTCTTTTCTGAACACTATACCTTACCTGTAGCTTATAAAGTGCAATTAATCTCAATTATTTTGTAAACTTGTGTTTTATTTAGCAGAAAAAATGTATCCAGTAACTTTAATAAGACATGTTGTAAATCACATTTTTTTTGTTAACAAAATAAATGTATATATCCATTATTCACGAACCCCTGGGACACAGAGCCAGTGTATTTATATTGATATACATATATATGCTTTTAGAGCAGGTAAGTTATTTCAAGAGGTTATTTATCTTGCATTTCTGATGCCCCTCTAAAGTAACAGATTTTATAATCAGTGGTCAAAATTTGTGACTATGTCTTGTTTGGCTGGTTTTTTTCCCATTGTCTTGCATTGTTCTTCGTTTCTTTGTCATGCTGGCTGTTACCAAACTTTTTGGTTGTATAATCTTCTTCCTCTATCTCTATATTTTTTCATGTCTTGTCAACTCTTACAATATAACAACATGAAAATTTAAAATATGTATCATAATTTACCATATATTCCATACAAATGCTAATTTCACCATCACTGTAAAAAGCTCCGTAAAAACCAACAATAAATGGAGAGTTACACTCATGAAGCACCTTGAGTTCTCTGATAATCTGGTTCCTTACAGCAGGCTTTATTTCCAGATGTATTAACTGAAATAAATAAATAAATAAATAAATAAAAAAACAAACAAACGAATGAATGAATGAATGAATGAACAAACAAATGAATGAATGAATAAGTGGCTTGATGGATGGAAGAATAGATGGCTGATTGATGGATGGACAAATGGATAGATGAATGGATAAATGAAACATTTCATTATTATCAGATATCTCCTACTTATCATCATTATAATGGTAAAATTTCTGATCAAAAGCCGCATTATTCTAAAATCCCTTGCTTTTTCTAATAGGCTTATAAAGGTTTCCATTTTTGTACAAAAACATCCTACACATCTTTTTTTTATTCATAATTTTACACGAAATACACCAAATGTTGACTAAAATCACAAAACCAAAGAAAAATGACACCAAAACTTCGTGTGTAGCAACATTACAAGACAATAAATAACTAACAATGAAATATGTCTTAGATTTCAAATCAAAGATAAAACTGGTAATATACTACGTTATAAAGCAACTTCTAGCAAAAGTTCCTCCTACAAGGGATACTTTCTATTCAGCATCATCTATGCAAGATCTTTAAAGTAATTTCCATATGGACATTAAATTTTAAAATTCCTTCGGGAAATAAACTCTTTCAATAAAATATAATTTTTATCATTTCTCATGAAGTCTTTTATGATAACTTATCTGTGATTTTACTGGGTTTTTTTCAGTTTAGTAGTTGTTTTAGAATCTATTCTATTTAGTTTTACATAAATTTTATTTTTATATATTGTTATATTTTTAACATTCTCTAGCCGTGAATAGCTGCAATAACGCTGATGCGGCTTTAAACAAAAACTCACTCACTCACTCACTCTAGCAAAAGTTCTAAATCAACACTCAATTCCCCATAAAAACATATATCAGGATTTAAATGTGACAATGATCACATTACTTCTACAGCAGAATATCATTTAGTCTTTATTTCACTGAAGAATACTGAACACTAATTCCAATAAATCAGTTTCTACTAGTACACTCATTAGGCAAGTAGCGGCTAGCCTACAACCATCTTATATCAGGATTTACTGTAGATGGCTGAAGAAAATCTGTGAGAAAGTCCAAAACATTGTACTTATCAATGATATCCTTAGGAAGTTTAATCCTATTATTACACTGAAAACTTTAAAATTAACAACAATATGGTCAGATTTCAAGGTACTATCTCCATACATTAAATTCTATATTTTTATTTATTTTGTGAAATATAATATAAACTGCATGATTTTAAAACTTTCACAATGTTTAAGTTCTCAATAATTGTAGAAGATAGCCAAACAATACATGTACCCTTATCTAGCAAGCCAAATGTCTGTCTTATTTTAAGAATATGGCCCAGAAGAGCTCCATTATGTGTTTAAACATTCTACAAAATATAAATTCAGTAGGTCTAAAACTGAAGATGTTCTAACAAACCTTAATTGGTATATCCCTATCTTCAATTATCTCTTATTTTAAGAATTCAAAAAATCAAAACTACCCTTATCCAGACAAATGAACAGACAGACAGATGGACATATAGTAGAAAATTAATATGCCGCTGACAATATGTCAGAATTGGAATTGTCTAAATTGATAGCTAAAGAACTTATTAATTAAAGTATCTATCACCACCTTGAAACAAATTGTATTTGAACATATTCTAGTGTTCAAAACTTACCAGCTGGCTTGCTGGAGGCCAGGGTTTTATTCAAAATTACCTATGTGGTAATTAACAATTACTAACTGTTCAACTATTTTGATTGAGGCATACAGACTTACTAGTCATCAAACCAATACAAGTATCAAGAACAGTTACAGAGCTTCATCATGAGGTGGCTATTGGTGCTACTGATGTGAAAATTGCAGCATATTTTTGGTTTAATTTTTCCAAAATCTATATGTGACAGGAAAATGAAAAATGATAGAACTTACTACAGAACATGAAATATGGATGACCCTGGATCATTGGATCAATGTCAATCAACTTAAGAACAAGAATTTTAGCCAAGTTAATATTGCCCTCTATTCTCTATTAAAAAATCTTTGTTAAACAACTTCTTTTTATAGAATTTCAAGTGGTTGTACAGACTTAGCAATATGGGAAGCATAACTAAAACATAAGTTTTGATTGATAATACATATTTTACAGTTAATGATTAAGGTCGGTTCTGAAAAATGTTTAATAAATTAAAATTACCGTGGCTAATTAAGAAAACGACATAGCTGACTATCTCTGCTTTGATTGGAGATGTTCATCTACTAAGTCACCATGAAATCTCCATACACATAAAGGCTCTGTAAGGCTATAATCATCTATAATGATGACTGCAATTTGTAGTCAGAGAAAAAAATGACATATTGTTTTTTGTACCCAGAATTCAAAAACTTACTCTAGTAACATGACTTAGAGACACAAATAAATTTAACCTGTATACCTATAATTAAATACTGATTTGTCACCTAAACCCTTGTTATTTATTATTCCTAATTAAATCTCAGATACAAACAGGTCTATCATCTATATATTATTATTATGGCCTATGTTGTTCATTCTGCTTTAAAGAAAATAAATTACTTCTTATGTATTTTTTGTAAGCAAATAAACCTGATATGGACATATAAAATTTATTGTTCACATCCAGTAAATGTAATAGCATCAGCCTATATTATGTTTTCCAATCAACATTATCATGGTTTGTTTTTTTTTAAACTTGTGCAAGCAAATGTCATATACATATATAAGACATTCCTTAATATCATGTAATGGAATGTAGTGCAGAACACAACATACATGTATACTGCTGTATATAGACACAAAAATTCAAATAGATTACATTATACAAATTATTATTATTTCTACTTTACCATGGTTACTTCTAATTTACAAATTATTATTATTTCTACTTTACCATGGTTACTTCTAATTTACAAATTATTATTATTTCTACTTTACCATGGTTACTTCTAATTTACAAATTATTATTATTTCTACTTTACCATGATTACTTCTAATTTACAAATTATTATTATTTCTACTTTACCATGGTTACTTCTAATTTACAAATTATTATTATTTCTACTTTACCATGGTTACTTCTAATTTACAAATTATTATTATTTCTACTTTACCATGGTTACTTCTAATTTACAAATTATTATTATTTCTACTTTACCATGGTTACTTCTAATTTACAAATTATTATTATTTCTACTTTACCATGGTTACTTCTAATAATGTTGTCAATAAAATAATGTGTAAGAAAGTTGAACAGCATTTAATTTTTCTCAACTCTAAAAGCATTAAATTAGAGATAACAGTGCCTGTCATTGCCTAAGTCCAAATCCTGCCCAGGGCAGATCTTAGTGTGAAAAATTTGTTCAGTTCACAAACTAAAGGTTGGTGGTATTTTAGGCACTCTAGTTTTCTCCACTCAGACCAAACCACCTTAGAAGAAGTGGAAAAGTTTTGACTAGATGATGAATTATTATGCTACTCCTCTCAATTCCTTTCATGCAACAAAAATCCTTAATGATGAAAAAGAGACAGTAAGAAAAAAGTAGCTGCACAGTATCAAATATATACAGATTGATTTCATAAATATTACAGTGTGTAAATATAAGGTTGATCTGTAAATAATGTGTTATAAGTATCAACCAGTAAAATAGAGCTTATTTAATTATTTATTTCATTTATTTATTTTTTTAAAAATATATCTATCTTTTTATCCATTTATTTTATTTATTCTATTTTATTTTATTTATCTATTTTTTTTTAAATAGGTACCGAAAATAGAATTTTATTTAAAATTTCTTATAAAAAATTTTGAACAAAAAGTGACCTTAAAAAACATATTTTTAATACACCGCATAGATAAATGTATTTCCCTGTAAAAGTGGGAATAAAATGTCTTACTGACAGTAACTAAAATTGGACTGTGTGGGATTACTGTCAGCAAGACATTTTAAATGATATTGTTTTAATTTACATAGATGATAAATGAATGATGTGTTGGTAGAGTTACAGGTGGTTAACCTGGCAGAGAGAGTTTGTATTCCCACTTTTACCAGTATAGGTACTTAACAGCCCAAATAAGTCTACTATAGGCTCAAAGGTTAACTTAAACTTTATTTAATATAAGACAACTTGCTTATTATAAAAGCCATACAAACAAAATTTTGTTAAATTCTGTTTTTAAAACCTGAATAATGTAATTTTGTCACTTAAATTACAGGTAGATTTTTTTTAAAAGAATTGGAGTTATCTCCCTTATGTTCTTTATTCATGCACTTAACCTGACCACAAATATGTGACAGCTTAACAACAATATGATATATGATATAAATGTTTAATAATTCTAAAGAAAACACCCCAAGTCTAAATTCACAACATTCCTGATTTTACTATCTTTATACCTGATTTGACTTGCTGTTTATTTAACAGAATTTAAATTTACTAGTACATGTACCAGTAATTACTGACACAAAATATCAATAAGCATTATTTATAAGGATTAGTTGTAACTTGTACTGCTTCACTTTTACTTCCAGTGAATTGTATTTGAATAATGCTGAAATTCCTGCAGCCAAACTGATAAAGCATTGGCTCAATATGTGAAAATATACAAAGTCAATCAACCCTATGTCCAGGGCATGACAGATTTTATTTGGTCAGATGCTGCCGTTCACTACAGTGTGCTTACATTTGATTGACTACTTTAAACACACTAAATCAATGGCTGTTTTGCTTAACTAATTGGCCACTGCAAACACAAAACCTGTCCTTAAGTTAACTTTTATTTGAATCATAAACAATGCACTACTTTAAAAGACTGAAAAATATACCCGGTAGTTGGAATATCGTGGCACTAGACAATAAGAAATTTGAGGCATAGTGAGAGAGAGAGAGAGAGAGAGAGAGAGATTGCTAAATTTGAGGCATAGTGAGAGAGAGAGAGAGAGAGAGAGATTGCTAAATTTGAGGCATAGAGAGAGAGAGAGAGAGAGAGAGAGAGAGAGAGAGAGAGAGAGATTGCTCATAATGACCAGACATCCCAATGGTCAAACGGTGGTTATTCCCAGGCTTGACAGATGGCTTATACAAGTCAAGGTTGTTTGACTTTTATTACTTTAAATGGTCCTTATACTTTATTGAAAAATAACCTGTCTCCAAGTACTCTGAATTTAATTAAATTCTGTCTCAAAAAGGAACTTAATATATATAATTCAGTGTCTGTATATAGAGCAAGTGTGTGGTGTTTAATAAATGTTCTACTGAACTGCTGACAGACAGAAGACCAATATAAATAGCTTTGTAAATTTTATAGGTTTTTGAAATGAACTTCAGGTAGCCAATTACTAATTATAAATTACACATGGAACTAGCTGCATTTAAGAGACTGTAGGCATGTTTAAATTAATAATCAATATCTGTGTAATACTGTCATATTTTTACAGTACATGTTGTTTTAATACACTTTGCCTGTGATTCCTTCTGCCCCTGGCCACTTGCACACTGCACATTCTTTCTAAGTGACAAATATTAATAGCAAGTAGTAATAAAATACTGGTACTCCACAGGTTTAAAAGTTAATTAGAAACTGATAATGAATCTTTAACCTTGACATAAAGCTTGTAATGCACATCTTTCTAATAAAACTAGGATTCAAAAAGCTTTAATAAAAACTTTCATGAAAGCAGACACAAAAATGTCAACAGTAACCTAAAATAATAAAATTTTAGTTTCAGCATGTGTGACATTGACCTTTGACCTGATTATGTTATGAACACTGGTATGACAAACATACATTTCAAGAGTTATGGAGTTATGAGGAAATTATCTATTACATTTCAAGAGTTATGGAGCTAAGAGGAAATTAACTATTAACATACAAAATACTAAATATGATAAACAACATTTGTTAAAAACATATAAATAAAGTACATACAGGTATATATTTTGCTGAAATCAATAAACACCTATTAGTATACAATATCAGGAGATGATCAGAATTTTATTTTAAACATTCATAAACAACACCATCAAGTTAAGTTATATGTTATTGTTAATCATTCAACAAACCAACACAAGCCATTGTGAAATGTGTGGATTTCTTATATGTATTCATAATAAACTGCTTAGTGTAAAATCAAAACATTTGATAATTATGACATTTTTTAATCATGTGCTTGTATTACAAAAAACTTCAGATATCTATATAAATCAATTTATCATAAACGAAGTCTAACAAACTTCATAATACCAATACCAACAGAAATAAAAATCCTGCAATCCAAGTGATAATTGCTGGTCAGCCACAAAATAACACAGGAAAACAAACACAGTCATTAGAGAATGAAATTGTTCTAAAACTACAAACAAAAATAAGCTTTAGTCTACTGATATAATGTACAATAGTAGTAATCATAGTCCTCAAAATATACATACATACATACATTATACATACCGGTATATTTATATATATATATATATATATATATATATATATATATATATATATATATATATATGGTAATTACTGTAGAACAATTGTGCTATATATCTGATGTACTAAATATTAGAATATTACTACTGATAATTAATAACGGTACCATTTATCAATGTAAACAAACAAACTTTATATCCATATCAAAAATGAACACGATACCTTTAGTTAAGTATTGATTTTACCAATCTCTAAATAAGGGTTTCACTATATTACTTGTCAATTACTACAGTAACGTATAATCAATGAGAATCGTTGCTGCAAAATCGAAAGTCAGAATAAATCTGTCAATATTGCTGAATAAAACCAGGATGTATTTGGAAATCAGATGTATTATTAGCCGAAAATGCAAACTGATTTGTAGTTTTAGTGGTTAAGTGTATAACAGAATAAACTGTTGTGGCAGTTTTATTTTTGTACATTGGTTTCAATAAATGTATTTAATACCACTACAGCAGCTCAGTTGGTATAGTGCTCACTTCCAGCCAGTTCTGACTTCAAAATAGGTAGTGACTGTTGTTTAGCCAAGCACTCAGCATTTAGACATGAAAGTCACAGGGTCCTTTGGAGGAAACCTTACAAACCGATGCCCAGTGTCATGGCAGGCGTTGTACACTACAAAAGCCTCCCTGCACATTGCCCTAAGTGCACTGAAAATTTCTAACACTTCTATAGCTGGTGATGTCTCCATCCATATAAGTGTAATATTTTTGACTAGAACATAAAACCCCATTAAATCAATCAATCAAATCTGTAAATGTATATAAATTTGTGTTATTTTATACATGTATGTAGAAAGGCCAAAAACTGTTAAAATGAAGGAAAAAAGGTCCTGGCCCCAGTTTCACAATTATTCACTCATCTAAGTGTACACTCAACTCAAATATTTCCATTTTTCTCTCATCAATATTTTAAAAAAATTAAGTTTTATGAGACATTATTTTGTTTTGTTCAACAGAACTACACTAAACAATTTAGATATAACATTAGATATTCAATTTTAACTTTGTAATGTCTTTAAAATTGACATTGAAATATTCCCAAATTTGAGTTAAAGTTTGTAAAACTGGGACCTGGTCATCTCTTGTTTGAATAAAAATGCTCGTCTAGGCAGTCATAATGACCATTTTCAAAATGGCAAACGTGCCATAAAAGTGACTATACCCTCCTATAGTAACAGTTAAAATTACATTACAAAAAGAAAACAAAAATAAGATCATGTGATCAAAGTTATAAAAATTCAGCCATGTTAGAAGCTGGCTGTTCTACTGAGATATTTTGATTGTTTTCTGAACAACACTGTTACCAACGTAATATGAAATATAATAAACTACTCACGTGACAGAAATCATTTAAGAAGCAAAATCTGCAATATTGTGGTCTATATTAGCCTAAAATTAACTATTTAAGAGGCAAATCAAGTGAGCAATGAACTGCTTTTGTCAATAGAATTCCTTCAAAAGTGTCAACAAGGTTAGATTTGGTTCAGTGTTTTTCTCAACAGAAATTTTTCACAAGTGTCAACAATGTTAGATTTGGTTGTTTTTTGTCAACAGAAATCCTTCAAAACTGTCAACAATGTAAGATTTAAGCCCTTCGATGTTATGAAAAATGTAGGATTTGGTCTTGCAAAAGTGTCAACAACATAGGATTTATCTTTCAAAAGTGTTACCCATGTAGGTGTTTACCCTTTAAAAGAGTTAAAGGATAGGATTTGATGATCAGGAATAATCATACATAAAAATCACAAATTTATACTCCCTAAAATCTGTGGTACACACTTTGTCTCTCCAACAAGCTATTAAAAATTATATTGAAAGTAAAAATATTGAATATTGGAAACACTTTTTTGTGAGGTGATTATGTACTTTATTCAAGTTTATTTGAATTTTCAATAAAAAAAAAACTTGACATAATTCACTGTCACAAACATAATGACATCAATAGTAGCTATCATTTATTGATATAAAGATAAAGATTTGACATCAATCATTCTTTATTCAACTTTTAATAAGCATTGAACTGAATGATGTATGTCAGCATGTTATGAAATAGTTTGCTGGGAACACCGTATATGTTATAGCATCATAATTACATAAACTTGACTGTTCAATGCTTATACTGTATTTACATTTCATATTCAAGTCTTCTTTATTTTTTTTTACAGCATCATCGTTTAAAATTTACTGTCAAAATTTCGCATTTAACAGAATGGCCAATCAAGCAAAGAAAATAGCACATTAAACATATAACATGAAACTAAGAAATTTATAATATTTTACTTTTTCTGATACACATGTTTTTGTTACAATAATTAGATACAATTCAACTTTTCTCATAGAAAACAATAACAAAAATATTTATGCTGACTTTTTTCATATGGGTGTACGTTGTCTGTTTATATTTTGACTGGTCAAGAATTCTGTGTATTTGAAAGGGAAACATTATATTCCTACACTAGTGATTAGTCCCATTTTGTGTTAGGCTCTCACAACCTCTTTACCTACAACTGCTTTATAATGAAGGGAATGGGAAAATTAAAGGTAGAATGTAAATACATGTATATAGTAATTATACACATGCATTTACCTAAGAATTTTTCATGAAAACTGTCAGACACACAAAATGCATATTTTGACTTACTATCAAGTAAAGGTAACAGAGCCTTCAGCAATAAAACGTTAAAGCTCTTTACATAAATACCAGCTAATTTTATCAATCTCCCAGAAAACTCCAATTTCTTGAAGTACAAGCATAATAACACAGATAAATGATTGATTTATTTTCAAGTGTTTAACCAAATCTTTAAATGCTGACACATGTAGCAAACTGAAAAATTAACTATGATTAAAAAGCATAATGCTAGCTGAAAAATTAACTATGTTTGAAAAGCATAAAGCTAGCTGAAAAGTTAACTATACTTGAAAAGCATAAAGCTAGCTGAAAAATTAACATAAGTTAAGTGAAGAGCAGTACAAAGAAACAAAACAGTCAACTACTCTGGAATAATACACATTATACCAAACTGTAAATCTATTCATATATGATGAACTATCACTGATAATATTACCATCCAAACAAATTAAATAGATATACCAGACATGTGTTGATAAGCATTCTGATCATAAAAACCATGTAGTGTATATTATACCTATATATTACATGTACATTTATCCATTTTGATTACTGAAATAACCTGAACTGGCAATAATTCATAAAACAGAAAAATTTATATTATGAGCAAACAAAAGCAATTAGCAATATTATTATGGAAATGATCTAAATTCAAATATAACAACATTTTTCATCTCTCTTCCATCTGTCATTGTGCGGAATTAAGTTTAATTGCAATCAATACTTAAATGCTACAGCACAACAATGGCATCAGGAAAAGCATACAGTACTGTAATAAGAACTGTCTACATTGTTATAGGTTAATGAATGTTAAATTTGTAAATTAATAATGCTTTATTCATTATTATAAGATGTGCTTTCATTGAGTACAACTTGTGCTTAAAATCAATTTAATCTTTTTTTTTCCTGAAAAGTTACAGATCTTAGACTAACCCTACATATATTCCATTATCATGCATGAATATGTTGCTAAAGATATACAAATCATATTTGCATAAAATTGTCACTGGTTGTTTGGATCAATAGTAGAAAATTCTATTGTTCAGGGTGAAAGAAGGGTCGTATCAGACCTAGGACAAATTGGATGTTCCAGCCCTACCTATAATATTGTATGTTTATATACTAGTATTTTAAAAAAAAACTGATCAATGGTGATAATAAACAGCTAACCATTTAGTGCAGTACCATGGTCCTTAATGGGACACTAAACTATTGAGATGTAATCTTTCAAATATTTCCCTTTAACTGAATTCTTTTGTATCAAAAAAAAAAAAAAACAAAAAACAAAAAAAAAAAAAAACAACAAGAATAGAATTCCTGGGTCCCCCGCCAGTCAAGCAGTATACTAGTATACTGTATATGAAATTGCAATATTTTCAAACATTCAGGGCTGTTCCAGAATTAAATGTGTGGGGAGGTTGGGAGGAACATTTTTTTACCCCCCCCCACCCATTTTTTTTTCTATTTTTCCTGTCGCAAATATATCCAAAATACTACAATCTAAAATCAAACAAATACCTATTAACATATATAAGTTTATCTAAAATGTATGAGACAATATCACTGTACAGTTTTTGTTTAAAAATCATATTCAAGTTTCATACTCTGGTTTACATACTGTATAAAATCACATACCTTATTGCAGAGATGAACATGTAAGAAAATGGTCAGAATAGGGGACAGGAAAAACACAATATGATGCCTCGTCATCTGTTGTCAATATCTGGTCAAGATTGTTCCCATGAAAATGAGTTGCCATGATTGTAGGCATGAAAGCACTTTCAAAGTCAATTTTTGATATAATGAAGTAATTATTGTGGTCAAAGTCCCATAACTCCAACAAAAAGTATCACCAAGGCTGATTTAGGAACTTGACCAAGGTATTAGTGGTATAAACATTTGGTATATATTTCATGTAAATCCGTCAAAATTTGTAGGCATGAGAGCGCTTACAAGGTCACAAAGTTCCATAACTCCAACAAAAAGTATCGACCAATGCTGATTTTCGAACTTGACCAAGGTAATAGTGGTATAAACATTTGGTATAAATTTCATGTAAATCCGTCAAAATTTGTAGGCATGAGAGCGCTTACAAGGTCACAAATTCCCATAACTCCAACAAAAAGTAACGACCAATGCTGATTTTCGAACTTGACCAAGGCAATAGTGATATAAACATTTGGTATAAATTTAATGAAAATCCGTCAAAATTTGTAGGCATGAGAGCGCTTACAAGGTCAATTTTTGGATAAAACAGAGTCATTATTGTGGTCAAAGTCCCTTAACTCAAACAAAAAGTATTGACCAAGGCTGATTTTCGAACTTGACCAAGGTAATAGTGGTATAAACATTTGGTATAAATTTAATGAAAATCCGTCAAAATTTGTAGGCATGACAGCGCTTACAAGGTCAATTTTTGGATAAAACAGAGTCATTATTGTGGTCAAAGTCCCATAACTCCAAAAAAAATATCGACCAATGCTGATTTTCGAACTTGACCAAGGTAATAGTGGTATAAACATTTGGTATAAATTTAATGAAAATCCGTCAAAATTTGTAGGCATGAGAGCGCTAACAAAAAAGTGTGACGGACGGAAACACGGATGCACGGACGCCCGACATTTCTATGTCCCCGCTCTGCGTTGCGGCGGGGGACAAAAAAAAAACAAGTGTTTTTCGACACAAGGATAACTATAAATAGGGATGTTATAAAATTACAATATTAAAATAGATCAGATATAATGTGAAATTTAGCAAGGTAACCTAATATCATTTACCTTTCTGGCCATAATAAGACCAGAGGGCAGATGACGAACTTTAAGCACAACACCACCATTTCCTGCCCCGAGTTCTCCTAGCTTTTCAAAGTCATCTGCTGTAAGTTCTCCAACTTGCTGTTTCTGTGTCAGAAACTTCTCCAAACGTTCTCTTTGTTGGTCATTTAGATCTAGTTCTTTTAGCTTTATCTGTAAAGCTTCCAAACTTGCAGTTCCAGTATTAGATTTGCTGAAATTACAAAAAGATATATGTCAATTATTCTTTTTAAATATACATGAATCATTTTTAAGTGTAAGTTATGCAAATGACATGATAAATCATGTGCTCATACCTGTGATGCAGGTGTTGTCAAGCGACATCGTGTGTGTGTGTGTGTGTGTGTGTGTGTGTGTGTGTGTGTGTGTCGGGGGGTTAAGATGTAATGACATAAAGGTTTCACTACATCCTTTGAAGCCAGATAAGCTAAACATTTAACCAGAATGGAATTGTTTATGTTCCAACTAGGTTTATTTATAATTTAAGATGCAGCAGGAACTTTATGTCACTATGTCCTAGTGTTACAGGGGCTTAAGATGTTTTAAGCAATATTTTCAACAAAGTTTCATATTCCTGTGAAAGATCAGTGTAACTCACCAGCTTATATCATATTGCAATCCAAATACATTTATGATCACTCCAATATGCCTCTAGAACACCAGAATGTCAGTTTGTATTTGATGAGTATATATGGTCAATATGGGAATGGTAGTATGTTGTTTCTTGATTTAAAACTTGGAGGAGATGGAATTTGTTGAACATTTCCTGTGTAAATGATTTTATGTTGTTTTTTTTTTTTTAAGATCAATATTGAAGTCCCCAAGTATAATGAGGTTGTGGTCAGAATTAATTATATTTTGAAGGTGGTCTAAAAGAAGTTTCGGATTGGCATTTGGGTGTTTGTAAACTGCTATAATTTCCCATTTTTGATTGTCTCTATCCAAGTTCTGTAGAGATAATAGTTCAAATTGAGTGTTTTAATTAGCTTTTGATGACAATATGTTAAGAGACGGTTTAATGTACGCACATATTCCACAGTGTGGTCTTTTTTGAGATTGAGATGAACATATTTTTCTTATTTCCGAGAAATCTTGTATATTGTTGAATGAAATGCCATCATGTGGAAGTTCCAATATTTCTTGGAAAATAAGAATATGTGGAATTAAATTATGATGATCATGTTGAATATCTTCAATATGTGTATGAAGTGATCGTGCATAGTGTGACATAATTTGTAATTTGTCGAGTTCACAAAGTAGGAACCCCCGTTCAAAAACTTGCTAAAAAGTAAGTAAGTTTCAAAGTCAGGTGCACATCTTCAATATTTATAGAAACATTCTGTGAAGTTTAACGGTCTTTGATTGAAAAATGTAGGAAGAGTTGAGTAATCACAAAGTAGGTACCCCCAGTTCAAATACTTGCTAAAAAGTGACAAAATTTCAAAGTCTGGAGAAATGGGAAAAAATCTGGAAAACTTTCCATAAAATCAGGTGCACATCTTCAATATATATAGAAACATTCTGTGAAATTTACATTTTCAGAAAGTTTTATCACATACCCATTGAATCATACTGTCATCAATCAGTTGGGAGAATTTTGTCAAGTTGAGAGAATCCAAAATGATGTTAACAAATTTTGATAAATCATTGTTTCTTTTTTACGTTTTAACCAGTGTTTACGATAGTAGTAGTAAAATGTTAACAAATGACGTTTAAACGTACAATTATCTGTCGTATTAATTACTTTTTAGCAGGTTTTTTTTTTTTAATGTTTTTCCAGTCAGATATCAGTTTTTTTCAATCAGATTAAAAATCAACATAAAAAGGCAAGTTGTGAATTTAGTGGCAGACTAAGAAAGAAAGCTTTGCATTCAGTTTGGTAGAATCTTTGATAAATACAAAACCACACGTGGTTTTGCGTATGTACTACCACATGTAGGTAAATTTAAACCTATATAGAGAAAATAAATGTTGTATCCCAGTCAGATGATGCTTTAAAAGTAAGCCCTGCATTACAAAAAACAAAAACAAGAGGCCCATGGGCCTAAACGCTCACCTGAAGATATGTCCAATATTGTTTGCAAAGTGCATCAGACAATATATTAAGTACAGAAACTTTAAAAGTTTTCTCAAGTTAAGAACTCCCACAAAACTTAATCAGAAATATATCCACTCACTTTTCATTTATAAGTAGCTTATATAATATGCATGAAGTAACTGTAGTGCAATGACTAATTTCCAAATCAATAATGAATTTTAGTACAATTATGCAGCTATGTCCTTGACCTTTGAACATATATGACCTCGAACCAAATATGATTGTCATGTCAATACCTACAATATTCTAATATACATGCCTATGCACGACATTAATAGCTTTCAAGATAATTAATAATTTTAGTATTCCTATGTTGATATGACCTTGACCTTTGAACATATAACCTTGAACCATATATCAAAATGACCGTCATGTCAATACCTACAATATTCTAATATACATGCCTATACAAAAAGTTAATAGTTTTCAAGATAATAGGCAATTAAAGTTTTCTCTTGCAGCTGTGACCTTGACCTTTCAACATATGTCCTTGAACCATATATCAAAATGATCATTGTCGCAATACCTACAATATTCTAATATACATGCCTATACAAAAAGGGTAATATTTTTGAAGATAATTAGCAATTTAAGTCTTCTTTTGCAGCTGTGACCTTGACATTTCAACATATGACCTAGAACCATATATCAAAATGACCGTCATGTCAATGCCTACAATATTCTAATATACATGCCTATACAAAAAGTAAATAGTTTTCAAGATAATTTGCAATTTAAGTCTTCTTTTGCAGCTGTGACCTTGACATTTGAACGTATTACCTTGAACCATATATCAAAATGATTGGCATGTCAATACCTACAATATTCTGATATACATGCCTATACAAAAAGTTAATAGTTTTGCAGATAATCAACTATAACGGTAATAGTTGTGTATCTTTGACCTCGACCTTTGAACCTATGACCTTGATCTATACATCAAAATGATCGTCATGTCACTACCTACAATTAACTTAAAATCCCATGCCAATATCACCTGAAATGTTTAAAAAATAGGATTTTTTATCAAAGGTCAAAAGCAGGGACATGACCTTGACCTTTGACCTTGACATCTTTTGGAAGAAAATAGCAAGACAAGATCAACAGTGAAAACTCCATACAATTATCTTCAGCCGTTACTGAGTTATAACAACAAATGTCTCATTTTCAAACTAACATAATTTTACGCAAAAAACGTGTGACCTATTTTTCGCTCAATTTTCATGAAAAACACAATTTTAATGTTCCCAGGTATGCTGAATCCAAATATCCAATCAAAATTTGCCTGCACCTTTTAGTTTCAGAGAAGAAGATTTTTTTGTCTTTTTGCTATTTTTAGTAACAGCGGCCATCTTGTTGGGCGTGGCCAAACCCGGAACAAAATTTTGAAAGGCTGTTACCCAGGCATGATAATCACCAAGTTTCATCAAATTTGGCGCAGTTGTTTTGGAGGAGAAGATTAAAATGTAAAGTTTACACACGACGGACTACAGACGGTGATAGATTGCAATAGCTCATCTGAGCTTTTGGCTCAGGTGAGCTAAAAACCTATACAGAACAAGGAAGTAAAAAATTTGTCAATGTCACCATGTTGATACACAGATACACTTAGTATATGTAGCTAATACAGCTTACCCTACAGATATTGTGTGTACATATTACAATCTACATACGTGAATACCAAATCCTGAGTTTAAGGTTTTTTTTTCTGCACTGTTTGAAACAATAACAATACCAAAACTCAGTGCACAACTAAATACTAAACTGTAATCATGGTTGCTTTATCATTTGTTACTATCTTTATATCATTTGATTTTGTTTTAAATCTAAAAGAAGTTCAAATTTTAACTAAAATTTTTTGGAGAGTTTGTGAGAGGGAAACCCTGTTTGCTTGCACTTTCCAAATTGTCACACCATCAGCCATATGACTGTCTGTAGCATTTTGTTTGGGAGTGTAGTTTGGAAAATTTTCATAGAAAAAAATATATATCGGAACAAGTTTGGCATTTCGCTTCTATGATCTTAGATGTATCTAAATCCCTATGTGCATCTTCTTGGATTACTATAGAATTTATACATGCAAAAAAAAAAAAAAAAAGATATTTGTTGATCTCTTCTATTTTCAAACTGGACAATGCGACCTCAAATTAAAAAACTCTCAAATTCAAATATTTTCATAATTTTGGAAGACAAATTATTCACCCATTGATTGAGGTTAGTAATTTGTCAACATTTCTACTCATATATACCCTCCCGACACCAGCTAGTATCCTAAATCCCAGATTTTTTATATAGAAATTGTTCTGACCCTACACACCTCCGTCAGGCATAAAGTGTGTTAGGGTCAGAGAAAATTTGGACTTATACATGCCCTTTAGAAACCTTCTTTCACCAGATTTCCTACAGAAAAAGTTTAAGCAGCAAATCTGTTATTGATCATAAATATTGTATGGTAGACAAGGATGCACAGATTTATCTTATGTTACAACTAGACTTGATCAAGTGTAAAATACCAGATTAAAGTGCAAAAAATTCCAAAATAAGAAAATTTAAAAAATGTCATTAGGTCATGAAGCCATCGAGAGTAATGCAACAATGTAACACCTCACTGGAACCCATACTTATCCAAATATTCATTTTTGGTCATTAAAATAATGCATATCTAAATAAAGATGTTTAACACTGTTGGACTGCACGTTCCATGTCCACTGACCATTCAGCATCTGAAAGTAGCCTATAAATCATTATGCCCTTTGATTTTGCAGCACATTATTTGATAAAATTAACTAAAATTACACAATCAAAAAATATATAAACGTTTCATGTATTCTTCCCAGCACACACTTACTCTGCATCTTGTGAATGAGTACCCGACGGTGCCGCTGTGGGTGCAGGACCGGGAGGTTGTGGGTTGTCCGAACCCGAGGTCGACGGTAGTCGCAGGTTGAATTTGTTCTTGCCCGCACTCATGTGAGAATTTTGAAGACAACTTTAAGAAAATTGTGTTGACATGTGTTATTCCAGGTGTTGACACACCGATTTAACAAGGTAAAATTTACACAAAACACCTATCAGATTGGTTTTCACATTGATCACTACCGGCTGTCATAAATAAATACTATGTTCAATCCCATAATTAGGTTTAGGAAATGACGACACATAATCTTATGAATATTCAAATAAGATATTACTTGCATCGAGAAATGCACTTGCATCAAATGTCACTCTATAGGCGAATCAAGATTAGATTTTTAATCTAAATCAATTGAAAAAAAAAATCATAACAAAAACATTTAAAGACTTCAATTTTAGGTGTCTTTCTGATTCTGGGCACCCAGGCATTTTAGGTAAAGAGGTTGTCGGCTTGTGTATCTGTTTCAGCAAACGAAAAGAATGAATAAATGAGAATATAATATAAATGTATACGCAACGTCAACACAGCGACATTTTAAATGTAACAAATGTCTTATAATTCGCCGGCCAAACCAGCGATATTTATTTATTTATTTATTTATTTATTTATTTATTTATTTATTTATTTATTTATTTATTTATTTATTTATTTATTTATTTATTGTGTAAATGGTGAGAGAAATGTAATTTCAAAAATGAAAGAAAATGATTGAAAATTAATTTAGTCAAATAGAAAAAGTTACATACATTAGTTAAATCATTTTCATTTTCAAAATAATTATATTCCGTCAGACAGTTGTTTATCAGTCCATACGTTTAAATGGATATTGTGGTTAATAGCTTAAATTTATACACTTAACGTTCATCAGCAACATTTAAACCCCCTCTCTCTCTCTCTCTCTCTCTCTCTCTCTCTCTCTCTCTCTCTCTCTCTCTCTCTCTCTCTCTCTCTCTCTCCAGGAAATCATTTTCATGATAAGTAACCATTTTCTCTATGTGATAAAAACATTTTCGTTGTATAAAAACCTAACACTATGTTGATTACAGTTGATGAAATATTTTAAATGTTTACTGGATTAAAATCTTAATGCCAGGAATCGGTTGCAAATTTTATAAAAATCAAAATCAGATGAAATTAGTAGAAAATAACAAAGAATATTGTACTGTGAGTTTTGATCAGGGTGATTTCACTGATATGAGTCTTTTCTTCACTGAGTAAAAAAGGCCCGGACAGGGAAAAATTATTTACAACCTAGTATTTAACGCACCAGAAGAACCGTCAGTGTAAATGTAAACACCAGCAAACCTACAAAAACAGGGGAAAAAAGGCAATAAAAATGTTAAGATCTGGAAAATCCGCTGGCCCGGATAACATCCCACCTGAAGCTATAAAACAGATATTGATATTTCAGCAAACTTGTTACATAATCTATTTGGAAACATCTGGGAAAAAGAAGTTATGCCAAACTACGGGAATGAGGGACACATCATTAAGCTAGCCAAGAAAGGAGAGCTAGCAGAATGCAAAAAACTATAGAGGAATTTCCTTACTATCATTCGTAGCAAAAGTTTTTAATAGAATAATCCTGATGCGTTTGCAAAAAGCTGCCAATTTCAAACTGCGGGGTGAACAAGCAGCTTTAGAAAAGATCATTCTTACACACATAGCCACACTACGGATTATCATAGAACAATCAATAGAATGGAACACGTCACTCTATGTAAATTTTATCGACTTTGCAAAAGCATTTGACAACTTGGCTAGAAATACTCTATTGAAACTGATGGAACACTATGGAATCCCGGAAAAAAAATCATCATTAGAAACTCATACGATAGCAACTGAGTGATACATGCAGGACAGCTTACAGACAGCATTAATGTTGTAACTGGAGTTAAACAAGGTTGTCTAATGTCACCATTCCTATTCCTGCTATCAGTAGATTGGATCATGAAAAACACCACAGAAGGCAAAAAGAATGGTATCCAGTGGACCATGTGGCAAAAACTCGAAGATCTAGATTTTGCAGATGATACAGCGCTGCTTTCCAGTAAACAACAACTTTTGAAGCACGCAAAGCCAAAAGCCACATTAACGTTGCTATATTTCATTACAATGTACTTGTTGGATACAGTGGTTTGTCGAAACCTGTATTTGATTTATCAGAATGCAAAAGATACAGAAGTTTACATTTTACAAGTTAGCTAGTACTAGTTTTATGAAAATGAAGTATTTAAAAATTAAAACATAACATAATGCATTGCCGTGCTTGTTGAAATGGGCCGCGTTACATATACGCGGCTTTTTAGAATTAAGGCATTATCAAATTTTCAAATATTGGTTAAAAATTATATGTAGATTAAGTTTGTAAAATCTCTGATTCATTATATATGGACGTCCTAATTACTTTAAGGATTTAAAAATCATACAAGTTCAAGTGGGACTCGGTGGGGAAGCATGGTTTTCAGTGACATCCAAGACAAGAAGCCATTATGAGCTTGGTAAAGAAATCTGTTGTTGTTTTGGTGTTTTGTTGTTGTTGTTGTTAATGATGATAATAATAATAATAATAATAATAATAATAATAATAATAATAATAATAATAATAATAATAATAATAATAACAACAACAACAACAACAACAACAGCAACAACAGCAATCATGATGATGATGATTGCTATTCAGGTTTCTTCTTCTTCTTCTTCTTCTTCTTCTTCTTCTTCTTATTATTATTATTATTATCAAAATTCAATAATTGTAAATTGACTGAATGTGTCAACATTTTCGATTACTGACGGTCTCAGTGACGTTACCCGGTTAGAAAAAGGAATAAAATATAATAACAACTATCATGGTTTTAATAATTTATCACTGATTTAGATATGTGAAACATTACGCACTTACCGACATCTGTAATACTCCACAATTACTTCGCGGCGTAATATGTGGAAGCACATAGGTTGATATTTGCTGTTTCGGAATGGTCACAGTTTACGTCGACGCCGTTTTAAAACAGTATAAAATCATACATATAAACAAAATTTACATTACAAAATAAGAATTTCCAGACCAAGAGTAAAATTCTTATATAAACTAGTCTTTCTGAAAATAGCATAATGATATTTGAATGAAAAGAATAAATAAAATTCTTAAATAATGAATGGATAATCCCAAAATCTACAACTGGAACTAAAGACGACTGATTTGATCTTATCCTACTTTTTATCATAGTTGCTGTGGTATGTTGATAATTGTTTTGATAAAAGAAGTATATGATACATTGTTATTTATTTATTTATTTATTTATTTATTTATTCATTTTAGTGTCTCTTTCTCTGCGCATACGCATGTTGAGTACTATATTTTATTCTTTATCCACTTCCTTTTCCGGTCAACATTTAGGTTAGGAGAATGTGTATACACAATATTCGATATGAATCTCTTAATATCCGCTACATCCCCGTTTTAATCAACTCCCATGATACAATAAGATAATTTACATGTAGTAGATTTTGATTCTGTATGCCATTATTTCAAGCTAATCTTCTTCTTTACGTTAAATTTACCTGTCTAACGGATCGGACCTGAAATGGGGGTACAGATCGTCCAGCAATCTCGCGCAGTAACTTAACGATTTTACTGACTGAAATTGATTCTCCATATACTTCAATGAGCGATATCTGTGTCTATGAACCAAATAATCTTTCTATTGAAGCAACTTTGATATTGACGAAATACCTGCGCTACTCTTCAACTTGATTACGATGCAGAATGAAACACGAACCTTATAGCATTTTACATCTCGACTATGTAGAATTTAACCATTTTCAGGATAGTTCCATCATGTTATAACCTTGGATTAAATAAATGTTTTATATTTCAAGTTAGGTCTTGGTTAGTAATGCCATCCCTAGAGGTGATTTTCGTGGATGGATTTTGTTTCATTTTGTTTTGATGCCATTTCTTCCCATACTGTTCATACTCTGGATTATTATAAGCTCTTGAAATTTCAAATTTTACCTCTTTAAAGTTGAAAAGATCTGGCATCATTATGAATCTAAGCAAATGATTGTCTTGTTCTCCAAAAAATTTAAAATTTACTTACTTTGAAAAAATAGTACAAAAGTATGAGATTAGAATGAAATGATGTGTAGCTAAATGTCAAATGTTACAAAATGTTCAAATTGGCTGTGTTGGTTAATTTTGAAGTTAAGTGTACATCCAAAGTTCTGTTTTCATTTTATGTTAAAATAATTCCGTAGTCATGGTATTTCTCTGGAGCATTCAGTTACATACATGGATGTAGCAATAACTATTGTAGTCAAATTCAATAATGGAAATCTTTATATGCATTTAAGGGACAGTTTTTCAATGGCCTGATGGTAATCATCTGTGTAATGGAAGTGATAAAAACTGGTCCGAGGGTTGTATAGAGATTGTTCAATTATTGCCTCTTATTACTCAAATCTCTTGGACAAATATGGAGATGGACTTAACAAAAAAATAAACCAAACTAGGTATTTGTAAGAAATCAAGTACCTGTTATACACATGTTGTACCTTTAAATTTTTTTACAGCATCAAAAAATTAACTGGGGGTATGAAATCTTGACAATGAGTCAAGTTTAACAGACTTAAAATTGACCAGAAGTGGTTACAGCTAAAATCTGTAAATATATAAATTTTGTTTTTCTTATCAATTTCAGAATGGTTCGCTACGCTACAGAACCAGAAAACCCCTCAAAGTGTGAGTATTTTAGAAATTATGAAATGAAGTTTGTGTGACCAGGTTTCAGAGAACAATTGTCACTATGAAAATGATAAAAAGTTAATAATGCATTGCAGGGCTCAAATTAGATTTTAAAACAGGGAGAAGTGACTTCTCCCTCAGCCAAAGTTAGGGAGAAGTTTTTCAAAACGGAGAAGTTTTTGCGCAACGCTATTCACAACATTGGAATTTCTGTCGTCCTGTCGCGATCAAACATTTTATATCTTGTATTACACAATAGACATTGCAACATGCTGGTCCATCTTCAGAAATATGCATGAGATAATTTAATGTACTGTTTGAAAAAGATGTCAAAAACTTTGATAAAATCCTGCTTTTGGTGGAAAAACCCCTTATACAAGGCGCACTTGAAATTGGAAGCAAAAGTGCTATCTTTAATAATTTGCTTAATTTTGTCATCAACTGGCTCCTTAATGTTAAAGTTGGCTAAGTTTTGGCTCATACTTCTCAGGAGCAAGATCTCACCCTGATTTTGTTTCAAAATTTTATTAATTAATTTATTTATTTATCTATCAATTTATTTATTTATTTATTTATTATAAATATTTTAAATATTTATTTATATGTTTTAAGTATTTGAACTCTTTTTAATAAATAATGATATTAGAGGTGAGCAGTTTATAATCAGTTTAAATTTTTTTCATATGTAACATTAAACAGATATAAATTTTATGTGAAAGTAAATTATAAAAATATTGTTAAAAGATTTTTTTATAGTTTATTTTTATTAAAAATAAACTTATATTTACACAAAATAATATTCCTCGGTTTGAGGTGTTTGAACTAGAAAAGAGAAGAACCACCTTACATTCCAAAAGCATCACTTTGTTCAACTTTGACCTGACCAATGAAATATGTCGAATTCGTATGTTGGTCAAATGGCGGCATTGTAAACAAATCCATCGGTGATGTCTCATTATCATAGTATGTTGATACTTGTGTTAAGGTTTATACAATGATTTTATTTCGAAAATAAGTTATCTGTCTTTGATATCACAGTGGTTTTAATCACTTTCAATTTCAATGAAAAATTACAGGCGCGATCCCATACAAATATCGCCGAAAATCCTAACAAGAAATACTGTATCAAATAGTCGATGTATACTCGGGCTGTAAAACGTCTTTGATGAACTGCCTATTATCTTAGGCGCGTGGGAGAAGTCCTTTCGTGAAGTGTTAATCCGTTAATTACTAAACCAATCGGGATGATTAACATGCATCATGACACCTGTAAATCACTTGTTGACGGCAGCCCGAACACCTCGGATTTTATCGTTAAATTAGATAACTTAACACAACACAGTTCCCGATAGGTTTCAAAAATAAGGGCGACTTCGACTTCGCTTTTTCGGGAATATAGGGCAAAGTTTTTTGAAACAGGGCGAAGTTATCGCCCAACTTCGCCCTTATTTTGAGCCCTGGCATTGTAATCAAAAGTTACGCTGTTAACATTAAAAATTGTAGAATGTTTGATATATATATCAGACTACATAATCAAGATTGCAGACATGATTTGAAAACCTTTAAAAAATGGTGTACACATGATTGTACATCTTTTTGATGCAGGCTCGAAATTTTAGAAGTTGGGCATATAAAATATCAGAAAAAAACTTGAAAATGGGTTATTGAATCATTGACTATCTTTGGATGGAAAAAAATCTGGTGGGATGTAAAATTGATATACATTTTAGATGTGACGTTAAAATATTAAGTTCTATGTCAAGATGAACTTGTAATTTTTGTTGACTATTCCAGACGTTAATGAAGACCTCTCACTCTCATTTAATTGCATATATCAAATATTCATAGACAATTATTTCCTTGGATAGATGACTTCTGCCTAAAACTACGAAAACCAATTTGCAAGACATGTTGCTTGGATATCCTTGAGAGTTGAATATGATTTATATTTTCCATAAATTAACAAGTCTGTTTATTCATATTATTTTTGTTTTCCATTTTAGCGGCTAAGGCCAGGGGATCCTACCTGAGGGTTCACTTTAAGGTATGTATAATAAAACAATGCAATTTCTTTTTATAACAGGAATAGACACTGATTATATATACTGTAAATCAGGAAATTAATGCGAGCAAGAAATTAATGCGAAAAATGCGAGGCCCGTCTCATCGCATTAATTTCTTGTCGCATTTATTTTCCGATGTTTGTATTCTGTATATTAATGGTAAATTGAGTTACCTCCCTTAACCGGAAGTTGTTTTCGTAACTGATTAATTAGAGCACATTCTCATTTAGCGGTTATTTTTTGCTGTTTCTTTCATACTTGGAATTTTTGCTACGTGTGGAATCGTGACTGATACATCATTTTGTACTTGACTGGAACATCAAATTGAAAGAACTTTGATTATAAGAAATCTAACATTCTAAACTCGTGAGTTGAAGACGAACATCAGTTGTACACATGCCAACATGGACATCCTAATTTTGAATGCTTTATTTAATAAAAACTCCAAGCGTTATATTTGAATATGTTTATTTAAAAAAAACACTCGTTTCTTTGATCTGATAATCCTTTACCACCCTGGTTAATTTAAAACTATGGGCCATCGGCGCTTAATAATTTACCCTCGGCACACCTTCAGTCTGTTTATTTTAATAATGTCTACCAAAAGTTTGTTTGTAACGTGTATATAAATTAAGGAAGACATAATATAATGATTTCTGAGTCCATAATTTAATGTTTATAATTCTAAGATACAAATAGGCAAAAATTTTAAAAATTGAAATTTAAAAAATCGCATTAATTTCAATACGCATTTTACTTCAAAATTGGCAGTTCGCATTAATTTCATGACGCATTAATTTCCTGATTTACAGTATACTGTAAATCAGGAAATTAATGTTTCATGAAATTAATGAGAATTGCCGATTTTGTAGTAAAATGTGTATTGAAATTAATGCAATTTTTTAAGGCCATAATAAATTAATACCTAGATTTTCATCCCCGCCCGCCCCCTATTTAAACACCTGCCCCGATTTATTTTATTTTCGGATTTTGTACTTGTGTCCGATTTCTATTCCGGCTTTTATAACAAATCTGCTCGCTCCATGAGCCAGAAGGTAATAAGTAAAAGCTGACTGGTATGCGATAGAGTTCTGCGTTGTAACAACGAAAGAAGAGTGTTTTGTGCTCCATGAGCCATAGGATTATATGTAGAAGTTGACTGGTGTCCGATCAAGTTGCAGACGGATTTTCAAAAACGAAAGTAGCATGTTTCGCATATTCACAGGTTGTGTCATGGTATTTATTATAGCCACTGTAAAATTGGGCTTAAAAACAATCAAAAACTGGTATGGCTGTCAAGTTCCAGACACCATGATATTAATTGAACTATATAACGACTTTGTAGGTGGTAAACTCGATCATCAGATGCCCGTTGCTAACGCATTGAATTCAGATCACGGTTCGTGTTTAACGCACAAAACATGAGTTGACAGAGTGTAATCCTACCACAAAAGTGGGAGATGTTGTTTCATTTTTGGGATCATATATTGAATTCAATCAAGATGAGACTGGTATTGTGGTGTCTGAAACTAGTGAAAGCTCGGCCAAAGTTAATGCTGAGAAATAAAATAAAAAAATAAAATCTGTCCCCCCGCCCCCATTTTGAAAAAAAAAATCGAATGAAAATCTAGGTATTAATTTATTATGGCCTAATTTCCAATTTTTTAAAATTTTGCCTATCTTTTATCTTAAAATTATAAACATTAAATTATGGACTCAGAAATTATTATCTCATGTCTTTCTTAATTTATAAACATGTTATAAACAAACTTTCTGTAGAAATTAATCAAATAAACAGTGGAAAGTTAACAAAGGGTGCCAAGGGTAAATTTTATGCCCCAATGACACGTTTTAAATTAACCAGGGTGGTTAGGAATTGTCAGAACAAAGAAACTTATAGTCTTTTTTATAAAAAACAAACACAAAATACTTGGAGATTTTATTAAAATAAAGCATTCAAAATTAAAACGTCCATGTCGGCATGTGTACAACTGATCTTCGTCTTCAACTCACGAGTTGAGAATGTTAGATTATTTATAATCACAGCACTTTCAATTTGATGTCCCTGTCAAGGTTCAAAATGAGGTATCAGTCACAATTCTACTCCTAAAATGAGAAGGTGCTCTAATCAGTTAAGATAACAACTTCCGGTGAAGGGAGATAACTCAATTTACAATACAGAAATCTGAAAATAAATGCGACAAGAAATGGGCCGATAACACTATCGAGTTACGGCCCCTAATCCGCTAGAGAGATACTACTTCCGGGGAGTTCACGGTTGTAAACAACTTGGTTGCTACCATCTTTTATCTATTAAATGTCTAGTGTTTCAGTTAAAATACATCGATTGTTTTATGCAAAATGGTCTTATATATGAACTTTGAAGATTTTTTGTTATTAAAAGTATTTCATTTTTATTTTCTCTACTTGTCATTTAATTCAAACAGTGTAAAAAAAAAAACGATTTTTTTGCAATCAGAGTTGACTTAATTTTGACACTTGGTCAGGTAATAGGGGAGGTCTTTACATAAAGAATTGAACATATATTGCATGCTTAAAACTTTTCATGTATACAAGATCATCTCAGGTACAAGGATACAACCATTGGTCTTTAATTAACATGTATATCGACGGGTGAATATACACAGGTATACTTTCTATACATCAAAGGTTTTTATTTCCCAAAATACCTTGAAAATTTTTGACACTTGTATATTTGATGGAAGGAAGTTGTTTACAGTAAACAACAATAATTGGTATTCAATTTGAGAAAATCTGAACACATTTCACATTTAAGAGTCCGTTTCAACAAATTTGATAATTACGCAAGCCATGTTAAATTATTGATAATATTAAAATACAAAAAAAAAAAAAAAATAAAAAATAAATAAATAAATAAATAAATAAATAAATAAAAAACACTAATTATTACGAGACCTGTTCTCTCTATCAGCCATAATCAATAAGTCCTTATTTTATCACTGATAATAACTACGTTTTTTTCTTCTGTCAGTCATAATCTCGACAATCCCTTTTCTCTCTATCACTCATAATTAGTACGACTTGTCTCTCTATCACTTATGATTACTATGTTTTCTCTATATCACACATAACCACTACAGGTCCTTTTCTCTCTATCAGTCATAATCACTACGAGTCTTTTCTCTTTATCACTCATAATTACTTCGAACTTCTTTTTTTTCTATTATAACTTATATTCACTATATTTGAATATTTTCAGAAAATAAGCTTTCATTTTAAATCTCTCTCTCTCTCAAGACAGCAAAAACATTTGCCGATAGCAATGAATTGGCTTCTGTTTGATTTAGTTGAAACGTTTTCACTTTGCATTGAATAACAATCGTTATGTTTTCAAAAACTGTGATTATAATAATTATTGCATGTCCTTTTAGACCCATCAGTTGTGCTAACAAGGGTTTACATAAACTTAAAATAATAATAAAACGAAATATAAATAAATCAAATCATAATACAAAAATTAATTGTATGTAGTCGTTACTTTTTAATTTTATTTAATTAAGTAATATTTTCCTTTATTGGTAAACAAATACTGTGGATCGTAATAATAAATAGGACACAAGTGTTTTTTTTTTTTAAATTTATAATTTTTAACTGTTTTCATGTTAAAAATTACATATTGTAACTCTCTGGCATCAGTAAGTGAATAATAATTCTCAATACTTGAAAATGAAAAATATACAAAAAGATTTTCGACGTTTAAGTCTGTTAAAATTTTTATCCAAGTCAACCATATATTACTTATATCCAGGTTACGCGTGTATGAGACCGATAACTAAGTATAAATTTACTATTTACAATAAAAATTGCAAAAAAATGATGGTTTTTTGCCCATTTTATTACGGATTAATTCATGGGCTAACCCTCCCCATTAACTGAGCACGTGTCTAGATAAGGTCAACATACACATCGTCAAATCGTATAAAATCGATTTTTAACACTGTAAAAATTTCAATGACAAGTAAAGATATTTAATTTTAAGTAAAAGATGTATTTAAAACAACAGTCCAATCTATGTATAACTTTTTACATAAAAGAATCGATGCATTAAAACTAATACATCGAGCATTTAATAGATGCGTAGTAGTAGCAACCAAGTTGTTTACAACTGTGAACTCCCCGGAAGTAGTAGCCCTCTAGCGGATCAGGGGGCGACAACTCGATAGTGTTATCGGCCCATTAATGCCATGAAATGGGCCTTGCATTTTTCGCATTAATTTCTTGCTCTCATTATTTTCCTGATTTACAGTATATATTTTTAAAATCACAGTATAATTTTTTCAGTGATGTAACGGTAACAGTTTGACCTACTTTAAAAACAGACAGTAACACCAGTAGTTTAAAGAAAAACTAAAATTTAAATAATAATTTAAATAATGATCATAGTTGTCTGAACACTTTTGCATTACTATAGAAGTATTGTATTAATACTTATTTATATTTTTTCCTATATTGGGACCACTACATAAGCTCATTTGATAGAATGCTCACTTTGTATGTGGGATGTTGGGGTTCAAACCCCAGCTGGGTCTGACCAAGACTTGAAAAAAGGTAGTGACTGTTCTTTTGCCAAGCACTCGGCATTTAGAAATGAAAGTCATTGGGTCTTTTTGAGGAGACCTTAAAAACTGATGCCCCGTGTCATGGCAGGTGTGGCACACTAAAGAACCCTCCCTGCACATTGCCCTAAGCACTGCAAGGGTCAAAATTTCTGCCACTGCAACTGTAGCTGGTGATGTCTCATTATAAATGAAATATCCGTGATTGGGACATAAAACCCCATTAAATCATATTAAATTTTCCATATATTCTCCCTTATATCATTGAAAATTATTTAAGCAGGCATAGTCCCATTTTGTTTAAAATAATTTTTACATCAAAGCTTATGTTGCAGACTTTTCTCACTTAAAGCTGCATTAAGTTTTCCAAAGAAAAAATTAAAACGGTGCTAATCTAATAAATGATGTTCCTAATGAACAATTTTACTTTTGGTTCAACAATAAAAGTTCAAATAAATACAGAAATTTCAGTATTTACCCAGCGAGATGCAGCATTTTGGATCTAATATTAGAACATGGTCACATCATCAAAACCTGGATCATTTAAACACCACTTTCAAAACAGTGAAATACAATAAATTAAACACCGAACTTCGTTGAATTTGTCATTTGTGACTTAGTAAGGGATACATAACACCATTTCAAATTCATCTGGATATTAATAAAGGACAATTAATGCAATCCGTCATGTTTCACCTTCGATTCAAGGGTTTTTCCATACATCCGTGCGCATGCTCCAAGCTCATAATTACCATTGTAAAGCACTGACCAACCAGTCAGAGGATTCCGTTTATTTACAGCTAAAAGAAATGAAATTTTAGAAAATGAATGTAACGGATAGTTATTAGAAGATATTTATTTTTTAAAAAATATATTTTTAGAAAAAAAAAAAAAATCAGAAATTGAAAAACTTAATGCAGCTTTAACACTTTCTGCTTACACTAGCAGGCAGTTTCAACGAAAATGTGACCGAAATTTCGAATATTCATAAAAATTACGGAAATGAGCCGAAAAATCACCGAAAATGTAATTTTCACTACTATTTCTGAGAAAAAATGAATAATGGTGTTATTTTGGCAAAAAAAATGAATATTCGTAATGAGCTTTGCATATCCGTAATGAGGTTGTAATTTTCAATAGCACAGTTACAATTTTCGGCGTACGGTTTCAATTTTCGGTAAAATATTTCAGACTTTAGGAAAGCGGCACGCTTTGAAGTTAGGATTACCGTAAAACGAATAAAATTTGTTTGTATATATAAATCTAACATCTAAGAAGAAAATACAAAGTATTAAAATCATGATAAGTGGAACCTGAAAAAGTATGAAATGACAAAATTTTTCCGTCACCAGTGAACATTATTATAGACTATTATTCTGACAAAAAACTTCGACTGGCTTTCATCCCGGTTTCGGTACTGCACATAAAACTTAAAAATATCTAATCTGATCGATCGGTAAATTTCAGAAAAATACTTCTTTAAATTTTCATACTTTTTTCGATCTAATCATATCTGTTTTTGAGCTAACAATGATATGTTTGAACTTTAAAAATTGGCCATTTCCTACAGAAAAAATTGCCGACATTACGGTTCCTTTATGTATATGTCAAATTTTACATTTAATAATAGTAACAGGTACTTAAAACTTAAGACCATGGTTAAAAATACTTTAAAATATTAAAATAACTCCTCGTTATCTACATCTATTGTTTTAATTAGACACATTTTGAATAATTTGGCATTAGACTTTGTCGAAAAAGTAAAATTAAAGATGGCAGCCGATATTAAACAACATTAATCGTTAGCAGCGTGGGTGTCAATCACTGTAAGGTCGTGAACTTTAAACATTGTGAAGGTTTTTTTTAAATCGTATGATCATAAATTTCATATCAAAGTAAACTTTAGAACTTATAGGTAATATAATTAAATGCAGCAATGAAAATAACCTGATATTTCCGAGTTTTTGACGATATAATTTCAGGTAATGTAATTAGATATCTAAAGATATACTTTAGATATCAAGATGCTGTAAACTGTGGAATAAATATTTACAAATTTATACACAAAACAACAAAATATATGTATATAAAGTTTATTTTATTTATATTCTTGTGATATAATTTTTTATTTGTATAAATTGATATATCAGGTGAAAAAATTAATAAAACAAAGAAGGGTATATATTTTCCACATATTCTAGCAGCACAGGTAAATATGCTGGGGTTGCTACTATTACTGAAAATCTTATATCAGTTAAAATGAATTTTTGAACATCATAAAAATCTTTAGTGCTCCTACCCTGCTTCTAAAACTGCATCAGTTTTAATCTGCAAACTTTACGTTAGTTCCAAGTCACGTAGGCAGGTAACCAGGTGCTTAACCCAAAAACTTAGTCGACTAATCAGACTGCAAATCTACTTTTTATGAGAGAGGAAGGGGAACTAAACCGTCCTATTAATTGACCTTTTTTAAGTTGCATGTACTTTCAGATAAAAATGATGCAAATGTATATAATTTTAAGACTTGAAAAAATTACTCCGACCGAATTACAAGATCGTTATGACAGCGAGTACATAATAGCCAAGTTTTGTCGTCCGTGTATATTCTGAATAATTAGCGTCCTAATAATTTTTTACACTAAAAACTTCATTTTAATATTTGAAAAAAAAAAATTATTTATTGTATTATATTTAAACTCTTCACTGAAAATAATAAAGATAGATTGGAAGAAAATGTTGTTACAAGCACGTGATCGCGGATTTTTTATTATTTATTTATTTTTTATTTATTTAATTTTTTATTTATTTATTTATTTATATTTTTTTTTTTGACAACATTACTAAAATTTCTCTTTTTTTTAGTTATCTGTTTAAATTAAAGAATGGAAATCCAAAGTTGGTTCGCAGCGATCTAAAATAGGATGTTGTAAACAAAACAGTTATTTTAAATCAGACTTAAAGCAAAGTACTTCTCTCATCACAAACAAAATCTTTTATTGATATTAATTATCTGTGTATAAAGTACTACTTGCTGGTTTTAATTTTCTACCTGGTCACGACTGCAGACATGATTTGAAGACATCTCAAGGTGTGATGATAAGCTATTACAGGTGATTAAGAATTAATATGCATCCTACTAATTAGCGTTTCCGTTTACAATCTCATCAGTTAATTAGTTTGTCGGTAACGACTGATCGTAATCACTGTTTCTTCATATAAGCCGAGGCCAATATTATTCAAGAGAAATAAAAAATAATAAATAAATAAATAAATAAATAAATAACAGTTTAAAAAAAAAGAAAAAGAAAAAAGAAAAAAATTGGGACAGATTGTCGGGCCTCGTGGAAATGATTACAGCTGACCGAGCTGTCAATTAAAACATTTGTTAAGGTTAACTGGTAAAGGCACGTGCAATGAAACTCGTTTGAAGTCAAAACTTCTTGTCAAGTTATATACAAGTAATCAGAGTTCTAGATGTTTTTTCACTTAAAATGTTTTTGGAATTATAAAATGTTTTTGGAATTAGTAAATCTCCGATACAATTCTTCTTACGGGATTTACATATATTTATGGAATAGATACCAATACACATTTGACCAACAATTTCAGGTAAATTATACTTTTAAAAATTATCTCCTGCTTCAACTATTTTCAAAAAATAACTTGAAAAAATCTTTTAAAAATTCGTGTTTTATTACTTTTTTTTAATCTTCACATAATTCTTTAATCTCACGAGTTTGATAATTTAATTATGATACAATTACGGACAATATTGACCAACAACTCAATCAATCATCCATGTAAACATTCTTCGTATGGTCAAATTATTTATGTCTCCGAGTACCCATGGTGTATGGTTAATATTAAAAAAAAAAATTATAGAAACAATTTCAAGTTCCTGTGAATTTTGGACATCATATCTACAGTTTACTTTCGTAGATGATCTAGTTACAAAAACCCGGTTACGATCGGTTTCATTACTCATAAACACCAGGGGCAGGAAGCCAGTTTTATCAACAGCCTGGGTACATATTCAAACGTACCAGGTAAATATATAAACAAATAAAATGACCAGAAATTCAAATATAATTATATAACACACGTAAACATCGGTCACATGTTCAATAGTGACGATTTCTGGCAAGCTATGTCGTTCAAACAAGTTACCAAAGCAATTAAATTATTCTCAATCTTACCGTAGGTGTTATATATACTCTGTATTTTCTTCTTAGATGTAATATTGATATATACAAACAAATTTTATTCGTTTTACGGTAATCCTAACTTCAAATCGTGCCGCCTTCCTAAAGTCAAAAATATTTTACCGAAAATTGAAACTGTACGCCGAAAATTGTAACTGTACTATCGAAAATTACAACCTCATTACGGATATGCAAAGCTCATTACGAATATTTATTTTTTTTGCCAAAATTACACCATTATTCATTTTTTCTCAGAAATAGTGAAAATTACATTTTCGATGTTTTTTCGGCTAATTTCCGGAATTTATATGAATATTCAAAATTTTGACCACATTTTCGTTGAAACTGCCTTCTAGTGTTATCACAAGTTTGTATTAAAAACTGCATTAGGGCTGCATTTTTAAGGTAGGAAAAGCAGGAACAAAAACATTTCATATTTTTATATGGGATTTACAGATAGTAAACATTTTGTTTGTATTTTTAGAACACAAGGGAAACAGCTCAAGCCATTAAACACATGCACATCAAGAGAGCAACTCGTTACTTGAAAAATGTAATGGAGAAAAAAGAAGTTGTTCCTTTTAGAAGGTTTAATGGTGGAGTTGGCAGAAAGGCCCAGGTAAGTGATCATCTGATTAAGACAAATTTCTGATTTGACATATCCTGTAAGGTTTATAAGGGGGATTGTATGTTTGAATCATCTTCAACATCAGCTTACTTGTCATGGTGCCACATAGCCTAGTTAAGAATCTCACTATGGCAGGACATAATTTGAGGAGGTTTGCCTGCTGACTTGACAGAGGTTGACTGATTTGTATGGGTGATCTGGTTTTCTTCACTACCAATGAATCAACTTTCTCAATATAAATGCTAGAAATAGACTACATTATAACTCCACTTACTCCACAAGTGTAATAGAATTAATGGATGTATAATGGTCTATAATCCTTTATTATATAGGAATATATGGCCTATTTGTACCACCACTGGCCTTCCCTGTCAAGAGTTATATGTTCAAATGCCTAGCTCTGTCTAGACGTTTTACGAATTGATTTTTAATCTGCCTACACATGAATATTTTGGATGTGACCCTGAAATCTGTTGTCCCATGTAACAGTAGGAATAGCATAAAAATTAATACAAAATTGACTGTTCATTGCTATTAGATGAATGCAGCTTCATCTAAAGCTGTTGAAGTCTCCATGCAAGTAAAATAAAATTTCACTTGCTCATGTTTTCCAAGTTTTTTTTTCAAGAATATGGAACAAGTTAACAGTATGAAGGAAGCAGACATAATATTTTTCAGTCAGTGGTCCTAATTTTTTTTCTAAAAATTTGTCTACAATACTAGCATTATAGCTCACAGTACTGTCTAATATGGAATCTCATTGATATAATGCATTTATTTTACCTGAATAAAATGAAGAACAGTGTTTATCATAACCCAAAGTTTTGGTTTAATGTCTTTTCATGGACTAGATACGATACAAGTCTGACAAATAGAAATACTGTGTATAGATTAATGAAATATTGATGGACAGTCTGAATAGATTTAAAACTTGTATTACAAAAGAGTTTTCTGTCTTAAAACACTTGCAAGCTAAATGTTTATGATGTTTGTTTTTACCAAAATGAATAAATACTAGGGTTGAAAAAATGTGCAAGTGTTTAAGTGATATGAATGTATCTTAAATGTTGTATTACATTATATCAATTAACAGGCTAAAGCATTTGGTGCTACACAAGGTAGATGGCCAAAAAAGAGTGCAGAATTCTTACTACAGTTATTACAGAATGCTGAAAGTAATGCTGAATTCAAGGTAAGTATAAATATTCTAGATTTAGGCTAGTCTGCAGATCACAAGCATTTAAATTTCTGCCAGACTGTTCTTGGAAGTCTGTAGGTCTGTTGGCATATTGAAGACCTTTAACTCTTCAGTCAAACCTACAGTATATATGATTATGAAGAAAACAGTGAAATTTTAGACTTGGTGCTAGTTAGGATTTGGGACACTTAATACATGACACAATACAAGCACATGTTCAAACCCTTGAGTGATCAAAACATTGAATTTGAGACCTAAAAACAAGATTTTATCGTGGCCCCGCATCGTGATATCTTCTAAAGGAATGATGTGATTTTGATGAAACTTGCTTGTGATACTTAGTACATAAGTCCTTTGCTCAAGTTCGATGTTCGAGAAATTCTGTGTATATTTAATGAGGCAGCTGCAATCTGATTAGCTGAATGTTTTCCACATTATATCTTTAGTAGGAATGGTGGGATTTTGATGAAACGTGCTTGTGTTTCTTAGTATATAAGTTCTTACTAAAGTTTTGATTGACTTGACTCATACTGGAACTGGTGCTCTATGCAAGTGCAGCAAATACCTAATGGTTTTTACAAGAGTTGTAATAGTAACGACTAGGAGTAAGGGGAAATGGTTTTTTTCCAGTAGTGGATAATCCAGTGTAGAGGGTGAAAAGAAAAATCTTCAGATTGCAATCTTTGAAACACTAAAGATTGAAGTGCATCTGTGCATAAAATAGTTAAACTATTTTGTTAGATTTCTTTTTGTTGTCCCATAAAATTCTTTAATGTCCCCAATGTTTTGTTAGAAAAAAGCCTATGACCAAGCACTTAGTAAACCAATGTTCTTGCCAGGGAGTTATGAAATGAAAAAAACTGTCATTGTTAATAAAATAAATGCATTGATATAAATTTCTGCAACCTTTTCTGTAGCTAGTGATTTATAGATAGTATTGGAATATCTTAAGCGAGAAGAAATGTGCATTTGAATAAAAGATAAATCGTAATCTTCTTTTGTATTTAAGGGTTTAGATAATGATCATTTAGTTGTTGAACACATAATGGTGAACCAAGCACCTAAAATGAGAAGAAGAACATACAGAGCTCATGGTCGTATAAACCGTAAGTATATACAGATGTAATGGTACAGAAAAACATAAGTATTCTAGAGCTTCGTAGTCCACTTGTAGCTTTAAATGATTTAAACTGTATTGCACATTCCTGAGATGACCACTTGATATCATAACAACAGTAACAGTACAAAGAAAGCACTCCCAAACTTGTCACATATCTGTTTTGTTGTTTAGCTTTTTGCTGCTGTTAAAAACAAAAGTTATTTACACATGCCTCCTTTGAAATATTGGTTTTTTTGTTTTTTTTGACTGATTATTTTCTATTGACCAATTCTGATAATTTTTTCCCACATGTTGATAATTATATCAAAAGAATTGGCACTTTTAAAATGTGAGTTTAATTTTATTTTAGCATACATGAGCAGTCCCTGTCATATAGAAGTCATACTTGCAGAAAAAGAACAGGTTGTACCCAAACCTGCTGGTGGTGATGATGAACCAGTTAAAAAGAAAGTCTCACAGAAAAAGTTAAAGAAACAAAAAATGATGATGAGAGAATAAGTTATATTGTTTGTACATTACCAAATAAATGGGTACCAATTAACTTTTGTTGTTCTGATACTGTTTAATGAGTCAGGAAAAGCACCTGTCAACATGTTCTGATACTGTTAAGTGAGGAAAGCACCTTTCAACACCGTCAGAGCAATATTTTACTGAAGTTGAGGATTTTCAACATTATACTTTATATCCCCTGCAAACAAGTTTTTGTTTTTTTTTTTTTTTTTTTTTTTTTTTTTTTTTTTTTTTTTTTTTTTTTTTTTGGGGGGGGGGGGGGGGGGGGGGCTATACAGGCAACACCATGTCTGCCCCTGAAACTATTTTCTGCTTCATGAGTTTTTCATCTATGGATAGATTAGATCAAACTTGACAGAAATTTATACCAACATGAGATGATGTCATCTGTAACACATTTAAGCATGTCAGTCATAGATCACGTGGTCATATTGTAGTTTGAGGGTCAAAATGTCAAGATGTTTGGGATGATAATGTTTGGCTCTCAAGAGACAGTGATACTTTATAAACCTGAATATTGGTGTAAAAGTATATACATAAATACTATGTATCAAAGAAGTCTTAAAATTAAATTCATAGCTGTCGATTTACAAATCCACAAGATATATGATTACTATTGTCTGGAGAGTATAACCTCTGAAGTTAAGCTTGCATCTTACATTGATATACCATCATTAATATGATTTTTACTTCAGATGACAACTATGTGTAACATTCTTAAGAATCAAGTTTCAGATTTTCACAAATCGGAGCCTTTGGGCCCAAAATGAGGAAATGACGGGTACTTTAGGAAATTACTAAAATATTATGTCAATATTTCTTGAAAACTATAAACTTTTTGTATAGGCATTTAAAGCTGCATTAAGGTTATCAATTTTCTGAATTTTTTTTGATTTTCTAAAAATATATTTTTTTAAAAATAGATATCTTCTAACCACGATCCGTGACATTCATTTTCTAAAATTTCATTTCTTTTAGCTGTAAATAAACGGAATCCTCTGACCGGTTGGTCAGAGTTTTACGATGGTAATTATGAGCTTGGAGCATGCGCACGGATCATGTCGGATGTACGGAAAAACCCTAGAACCGAAAGTGAAACATAACAGATTACATTAATTGTCCTTCATTTATATCCGGATGTATTTGAAATGGTGTTTTGTATCCCTTACTAAGTCACAAATGACAAATTCAACGAAGTTCTGTGTTTAATTTATCGTATTTCACCGTTTTGAAAGTTGTGTTTAAATTACCCGGGTTTTTGATGACGTAACCATGTTCTAATATTAGATCCTAAATGCTGCATCTCGATGGGTAAATATTGTGATTTCTGCATTTATTCGAGCTTTTATCGTTGAACCAAATGTAACATTTTTCATTAGGAACATCATTAGTTAGATTAGTACCGTTTTAATTTTTTCTTTGGAAAACTTAATGCAGCTTTAAATAAGAATATTGTAGGTATTTATAATGACAAATTAAAAAAAGAAATAAACAAATGGTTATCTTGAAAACTCAACTTTTTGAATTGATATGTATACTGGACAAAAAAGAAATGATCAAGAGTTATGATAAATTTATTTAAGTTGTGGAAAGTTCATTCAACAATATTCGATACTGATAAACTCCAGACATTAATGAAACATTTTATAACACTTTTGCATGAATTCATTCAGAGGTAATGATCTGAGAATGAAGTACAACCCCTGAAATAAAGTAGAATTAAATATGGGCTGAAAAATTAGAAATATTCTTATTGGTGGAATAATTTCATCAACAGTGATTAAGCCTAGGTTGGCTTAGATAACACCATCACATCGTCTTGCGGTGTGCACTGCAAAGGTAAAAATATCTGCCACTTCACCTGTAGCTGGTGATTTCTCGATATAAGTGAAATACTCTTGACGGGAACGTAAAACCCCATTCAATCGATCCCGTCCCAAACGTGCCATATTAAGTCCGAAGATCAATTCGGCCAATCTATGCCTTAAATAGTCTGATATTGAAGATACTGATCCACCCTTGCTGTGAGGTCGGGCATTATCGCCCATTACAGTGAAAAGTCTAACAATATGATGACGAATTTCATCTAACTGCAGCACGCCTGTGAGAGACCCACGATCAAACAAGTGCAGCTCGGTACGTCCATCAATACATATCCCACCTAATACCATCACCGAATCGCCGCCGAAACGGTCACGCTGAACAATGCAACGAACGGCATGGCGTTTATTTACCATACACCATTTATGCCTTCTGTCATTGTGAAAGTCAACACAAAATTAAGATTCATCCGTGAAAATGATGACTCCTGTGATGCAGTTGCCAATTTCGATGATTATTTGCCCATAATCGTCTGGCAAGACGATGACGTCATGCCAGAACAGGAAGAACAGTTTGATTGATAAGAACGATTTTAAAAGTCTGTTTCTTACTGACAAGAAATTTGACTTCCGATAGCTTGTCTGGACTGATTGTTTAACTGTACTGTACAACAGATTGAAACTGGTTTCGTCGAGCTAATTTACCAAGATAACGGTCATCTCGGGCTGTATTAGCTCTTGGTCGATAGAATGAGGCTTTTCTGTAAAACTGCCAGTTTGCTGAAATCGATTCCACAGCCGTGACAAAGCACTTCGGCTCTGTCCAGGTTACATTTCAACTGCCTAGGCATTATAATTTGCAGTCAGATGACGCCACATAATGGTAAAATAAAGAAAGATGTTTACATGACAATTAATATAGAAAATGCAAACTTGCATAAACAAAAAAATGCCATACACCTTCGACCTTCTAAAACCACTATTTGAACATCTTGTTTTTATATCTAGGAATACACCAATAACACGTGGCAACAACCGATAGTGTAATATGGAGACAAAGATATCATTAGCTGTATTAGACAACAGAAAATGTTAAATAACTGGAAACTTGCATAGGCATTATATATTTTAGGTATTGATATTTTTTTTTTTTTTTTTTTGACGCGCAGTGCAGCAATCAAGTTCCAATTATCATAACAGTACCACGTCGTGTTGTATAAAGTGCGAGTACGGCGCCCATTGCCTTTCAACGCCTAGTCAAATCCGGACAGATTCTGGAGTGAGAAAGTCTGTCAGTTCGCTTGACAGAAATCGGTGATTTCTCCAGTTGCATCACTTTACTCCACCATTCATGAACTGACGATATAAATGGTAGAATCTTGACTGTGGCGTAAAACACCATTAATCCAGTGGACCCCATCTACTCCTTTGCACCATAGTTTCTCATTTGTTTTACACACAAACAATGCCAGGTATTTCGATATGGCAACAGCTTGTCTTGGTTATGTATTTCAGGCATTGTCAAGAAAAAAAAAGACTCTGACTATTCAAGACCGATTTATTGCACCATATTTATAACAATAAAATAACCATTACCAATTTTTCTTTACTCGTTCTTTATTAAATGTCACAATAATTGCATCTGTATTCATATCCACTCTGAAATGAAATGATAAATGTTTAGTATAAAAAGCTCAAAATCTTTACAGACCTTACAATCCTGTTTTCAGCCGCGTGTGTGTGTGTGTGTGATTTGATAAACAGCACAAAAACTCGTCGTATCTATTGTTTCGTTTGCTTATTGCGTTTTTATTTGCTCAAACTAGCTATAGTGCGTGCTCTTCAGTTGCATTATAGAAAAAATATTCTTCAGTACAATACAAATGTAAACCGTGATCTCGTCCTTATAATTATAAACTGTATTGGAGTTCATTTGTCTGATAAACGTATTAAAATATCCCACGTTGTATTTATTATCAGTAACCCTTAATATAAAGTGTGAAAAGATTACTATATTTTGACCCCTTTACCATTTGAACATTCAGGGACTACTAACCATCAAAGTAGCAAAATCGGATGTATTTGGTTTAGTTGGAAAGTAGTCCTTTTAACCGTTATAAGGTTTTAAATTAATATAATAAATAGATCGTTAGGAATTGATGCATAATATTAATAAAAAATGATATAAAAGAACATTATTAAATTTTCCAAGGCCAATTTCTAAGTTTCATGATTAATACACAGCCGATAAAAGTCACACCTGTTGTGCTTTAAAATGATTTTTGTTTTACACGGTTCAAAACATTAATTTTTGCCTTATTTAATTTTTTATAAACCGCTTACACTGAAGTGCTTGTATGTCTTGTCATTCCCTGTGACAGAAAAGATGCCATCACTACTGACAAGATGAACATCTCCAATCAAACCGGGATCGCAATTTTTTTAGCACGTTTTGCTAAGCTCGTTTTTCGAATTTTTCCCTTTGATTTGATTTAATGATAATAACAAAATATAAATTACCAAAAAAAAAATAAAAAATAAAAAAATGAAATTAAAAATAATAATTAAAAAAAACGACCTGAAGTATCACCTGTCGATGAATTAAAAATTATATACTTTTGTTTCGGAATAAAAATCTTTTTTAATCTTACCCCGTAACAATAACAGTATCCCGCACATCCCCCGGATGTCCCACAACATCCGCCATTGGAACACAAACCATTGCACCAATTTGTTGTACAAGCTGTAGCTTCATCTTGAAACATCATTGCTAAAATTAAATACAAAAATTTATGTGCACGTGTATACTAATTTATGTAATAAAAAATATGATCGCCAGTAAAACTTTGAATAGTTGTTGAGTTTACATAAATTGTCGTTTAATTAAAATTATATTATACATCTTCATAGGTCAATGCATACCACTGATGTTACACTATCAAATGTAAAATAAGGGAAGAAAAAGTTACCTATATATTTGTACAAAAGGCTAAATCATTCAAGGATGATATATGTGGTATTTCAGTTAATGGAGTAAATTCTTTAAATATATATATATATATATATGCTTACCAAATCCGTAATGTCCTAATGTGAAACTTGCAACTTGCAAGGTAAGTCAGTAAAACGCTTCAAGAATTTTAACGTTGAATGGAAAATGTTACTTGCTTAATGGATATCACAACATTTTGGATATGTTATTATAAAATCTCATATATTAGTTTTGAAGACAAGATATCTTACCAGTGATAACAAAAATCACCAACAATAAGACTACAAATTTCATCTTTACTGGATACCTGGAAGTCGGAACCTGAAACAAAAGCATTGTGAACGCTCGAAAGTATGGTACAACAAAGTATTTCATGACAAAGTCAACTTCTTTTGGTACAAACAGTATTTATCAAACCTATATTTTTGTGTCTTGCTAAAGAGTGCTTAATACCAAATACTTCGAACTAGTAGTAACTTTTAACATCCGGCATGGCAAATTTTGTGTCTAAATCTGGATGATAATATAGCAACAATTTATAAGTCATATGTAAGAGTTAGATTAGGCAAGAGTCTGATAATTCATCTCCAACATATTCAGGTTTCGATAAATTGTAGTCATACAAGAAATACATTTCTCTTACGAAAAAAAATCAATCTGATCACCATCTGATCAGTGTATATCGTAAATTTGATGTTATAAGTACGCAATAATAACTAAAACATTCATACAGGCATTCTTAATTTGATAAAACTGATGTTTTATTGAAGTTAAATAAACTATTGGTCATAATGATGCTAAATTTTGTAACATAATAATTCTACCGAATTTTGTGATACACAGAAAGAAACATTTAAACATATTATGGTTAACTTTAAACCTTGGTAGACTGTATATTATTAGTTTTAATTTCTAACATAATGTTATATCAAATAATTTTTAAATATTAAAACTTACTTTTGACACAAACCTAGCAAATACGGTTTGGTTTTGTTGACCTGAGAGCAGCTTTTAATAACAACGTGTTATCTATCGTCATCGCACATTGTTTGTACAAATTGACACACATTGTATTTGTTAAGCATTAAGTCAATAGTTATGCACAACAAACAAAAACAGGTTTAACTGACACAATCTTGTCAAATGTGTAAATAAAACAGCGTTTTTTGTTTGATTTGGAAACATATGTTGTTAACTTTCCAATATTGCAATGTGTTGACCAGTAATCATGCACAATTTTGTGCTGTACTAGGTGATTTGCCCTAATTTGTATCTGATTGTCAGTGTTTGACATATGTGCATTACCTTGTAAAAGGTTTTATACAAAATTAACAAATGCGGGAAGTATATGTCCGTCTTAATATGTGTTTGAATATTCGCAATTAATCTTATTCGAAAGCTATTTTACAATCATTCACTCAACTGAGTATATACTCAACTCAAATTGCGGAATATTTAACTTTTAAGACATTACACAATTAAATCTAAATATCTATTGTTATATTTAAATTGTTTAGTGTAAGTTTATTGAACAAAACAAACGATTGTCTCGGAAAAATTAAAACTTTCAAAATATTGATGAGAGAAAAATAGGAATATTTGAGTTAGCTGTACACTCATTTGAGTGAATGGTTGTGGAACTGGGGCCTGAACAACAAATATTTAAAAATTATCACAGTAAAACCTAGTTATAAATAATTAATAAGAAACATAGTTGGATAGTTGTAATGTTTTGTTTGTTTGTTTTTGTTTTTGTTTGTTTTTTTTATGATTTATTTGCGACAAGAGCAAGATTATCAATTCTCTGAATTAATCTAAGAACAAGTTCATGTATGCATGAAATGTGGAAGTGTGTGTATAATAATGGCCTGTCGTGTACTAGTGCACACTCTGGGCGACTGTTTAGCAATTTGCTAGCTCACAGAGTCAGTATGCCGAGCAACAATCGAGAAGCAATATTTTGGAGTTTAAATTCTCATGTTTAACCTGACCGAGGTTCTAACCTACGACCTCCCACTCTTGAAGCAAACGCTCTAACCACTGAGCCACCGAGGCGGTCGATTCTGTAAAATGAATGATGAACAAGAAACACAGCTGAAAATGTAAACTAATTGAACATCTCCTATTGAATTGGCGATATTCGTCACGTTGCTTACTAAATGTAATCTTCAATACTTTTTATGTCATTTCACAGCATATCAAGACTCTTTTAACATAGGAAGTGAAGTAGCACTGTCAGCGAAAATTAAGATTAGTATCAGTCCAAAATTGTTTGTCATACATATTTGGAGAACAAAACTCATATTTAAACAGAACCATTCAAATATATATATATATATATATATATATATATATATATATATATATATATATATATATATATATATATATATATATATATTTAAAATTTTAAGTTTCGTTATAAACGAAATAGCGATAAGAATTGCTTTTGAATAACACATACTTGTCAACAACCAAAAACAAAAAACAATAAAAGTTATTTATAAAACAACCGAACAAGACAATGCAAAGAAAAGGCAAACACAGCTTTGGACCACTAATCATTAAAACCCCTGACTATGGACTAGTGACTTAAACCTTTACTGAAGTAAAAGTTCGGTTGTGTGGTAATAAAACTATTGAGAGCTACTTTTTTAAATCTTACTTATTTTTCAAACGTGTCTGATAAATGATTACCGAATAATTTAAGTTGGTTGAGCGATACAAATGTAACATTACGTTTTTATCCATAAAAGAGTATTTTAATAATAACGCCCCTCGTTTCCGTCACATTTACATATAAATGACGCTTAATGCGAAGGTATTCTAATATGGCAAAATAAAAAAGGTCTCTCCTCCACCTCCCCCCCCCCCCCCCCGAAAAAAAGCTTGAGTACACTACCAAACAATATTGCTTAAAAACAATTATGATCACTGCAACATCATTAAGTATGATGTCGATGTATCAAAAAATATCCTGGATAAATTTGACGTTCCATATTTCAATTTTCCTTTCATTCTCAAATTTTATTTCACATGTGGTGGGCCTAGCAACCAGACAGGAGGGGCTTATCCTTCCGGAGCACCAAGCCTCACTTTCATGTTGTAAGTTTAGATGTTTAATTTAATTTGCCAGGCTTCATTGTGTTTAATTTGGTTTGGAGACTGATTTAAACATGGGCTGGTATGTTTGCGTTTTCCGTCTGTCAGGAGGTTATAATGATCAGTGATCTGTGTTTATTTTGCATAGGGCTTTGGTGATTGCAAAAACGAAATCTAGATTAATCGAATCGAATTTTAGCTCAACTGAAGGGGTTATGTCCCCTTGGGGCCCCATAAAGGAGAAAATAGTGAAAATCTTTAAAGGTCTTATAGCTTAGATATTTCATGCATAACATCCGTAGGACAACTTATTTCAAATTTGCCCAAATGGCGGTTGTGGGGCTCAAAATGGGCAAATTGCAAGGTACTTAATGGGAAAATTGCTAAAGATTATATACATGTATTTGTCAATATATCTAGAAAGCTATTAACTTTTTGTATAGACATGTATATTAGAATATTGTAGGTATTGAAATGACGATGATTTTGATGTATGGCTGAAATTCATAAGTTCAAAGGTCAAGGTCACAGCTGCAAAAAGACTGAAATTGTTAATTATCTTAAAATAATTAACGTTTTGAATAGGCATGTATATTAGAATATTGTAGGTATTGACATGACGATATATATTCAATATATATTTCAAGGTCATATGCTCAACGGTCAAGGTCATAGCTGTATCAGAAGATTGAAATTGTTAATTATCTTGAAAACAATTAGCTTTTTATATAGGCATGTATATAAGAATATTGAAGGTATTGACATGACAATGATTTTGATAAATGGCTCAAGGTCATAAAATCAAAGGTCAAGGTCACAGCTGAAAAAGAATGTACATTTAAAAGTCAAGGTCATAGCATGATAAGAGAACTTAATTGCGAATTATCTTTAAACTGTAAACATTTATATATGCATGTGTACAAGAATATTGTAGATGTTGATATGAAAATCATTTTGATATATGATTCAATGTTAAATATGTTCAAAGGTCAAGGACATAGCTACACAAGTATACTGAAAGGGTTAATGATTTGGAAATTATTCATTGTGCTATAGTTGCTACATGCATAATTATTAACTACTTAAAATTGAAACGTGAATAGATATTTCTAATTAGGTATGTTGATAGTTCTTCACTTGAGAAAACTTGGAAAGTTTCTGTACTTATTGCACTTTGCAAACAATATTAGACATTTACTAAGGTGAGCGTTAAGGCCCATTGGGCCTCTTGTTCGCTATTTCTCTCTTTATTAGACCCGAATTTTATATATATAGCAAAGTCTTTTACGCAGACATAATATTTGCATATATTACCAATTTTGACTCGGTATTTTAGGTGGGTATGAATACAATATAAGTTAACAGATGCTTGGCAGACCATGAAATTGTAAAAGGTTTTTTATACGAGTGATGTTGATTTTGATATTAGATATGATGCAGGAATTATTGAACTTTGGGCCTTAAACCGCTCACCTAAGACCATCACGGAAGTCAGAATTATAATGAAGCTATGTTACAGTTAGCTTCACCATTTTGAGATCTTAATGTAAATATTTTATACATAAAGATTCTATCTTCTAACCATTCAGTTTCACAATCATTTCTTCATTAAGATTTTCCTTACCTTAAATCTAGTGTCATTTTGAAGATCACTTCAAGCTCATAACATCCATATTTAGCTTTGTAAAAATGGTCATTTATAGTTCTAAAAGAGATTGCTGATTTTTTTTTTATAGTTAAGGATCGTTTGTGAAGTTGGGTCCAGTTTATGACATACAGATGTTGTGACGGTTTTACTGCTTCAGTTCATCGTGACCTTGAACGTTAACTTTTCGATTTTTAGCGCTTTATGCGTTAATGCTACCTACATGAGAAGTGTCAAGCTGCTAATGACAAGATGTTTAAAGGTTTTACTATTTTAGGCCACTGTAACCTTAATGTGAATTATTGTCAAACAGCTCTGCAATAATGGTAGAACATCATAACCGGATGCCAAATATGACGTTTCAAATTTTACAGGCATGTTGGTTCATGTCATTAAAACGCTTCAAGTCTTGAGTTTCTTATATTTTAAGCTGGAATTGAGTCAAGGTGGATCAACTTCAAATATTTGATGGATATTTATGTTTTGTTGTTTAAGCTTCTATGCATTTCTGTTCATGGTAAATATATATTACTACATGTACGTAGATCAGTGTGGCTTTGAATGTTGATGAATTTCAAACCAGATTGGATACATAACCTTGGATGATCTTTATCCACTAAAGCTATTCATGGTTTCATACATCTAGAACTTTTAACTCATGACAAAAAAGTTAAAAGTTTTTCTTCTATAGGTCACCTTGACCTTGAATGTGGGTCAAGGTCATAGGTATTTTGGTTTATTACAAGAGGTTTACTGGTTTTACTATTTAAGGCCACTGTCACCCACTTGTTTTGCAATTTTGAAAGGGTTTTGGCTTTGCAATATTTCCCACCAAGTTTTATTGCCATGGGCTTACTGATTCTGGAAAGGAAGTTGTTTAAATGAAGAGTTGGTAACTGATTGACAACAACATATCAACAATAGATTAGAGACAACGGGCAAAAATGCAATTTAATATCTCACCTTGAGCATATGCTCAGGTTAGCTAAAAAAATAAATTATTATAAAAACAGCAATGTACCTGATAATAAATTTATTTATTAAAAATTGTAAGTGTACATAGAAACACTGATTGTTTAAACAATCAATGTAAAATATCTAATTGCTCTTAAAACACAGCCTTTGCATAAACAGTCATTCAGAGTCCAAATTCAAATAATATCTCCGTTCAAACATATATATAAACACAGTGTACTCATTTTTTGTTTAGATACTTAGCAGTCAACCATTTACTTGAATAGGATCACCCCTGTAGAATATGATCGTTATTTTGTACCTACAATTACATGTACATCATTACTGGGCTCAATTTGGAACAAAATCCAAACTTTACTTTGTAGTAACTGTACACAGGATGTTTTTATATCATTTAAAACACATCATAGATCTGCAAAATTTATTCTGTATTAGGTATCCTGTTGCACATGGATAAAGTCTGTTACTATTTTATATCAACAATTAACATGCATGATACATAAATCGTGTTGCCCTGGATGCTTTAACATAGTCTGTTCTTTAGTAAGAGATAGTTTAAATTCTTGTTGGAACCAAATTAACTTCACTATAAATTCTGGCTAGAGCTAAAATAAACTTGAGTTATGTTTTCATTAGAGCTGTTTTTATCAGTCTGTTATTCTAGTTAGAGTCACAATTATATAGTTTTAAGCTCTGCTTAGAGCCAAGTCAATATAAAACTAATCTCTGGTTTGAGTCAAATTAATGTGATTTAAAGCTCTACTTAGAGCAGAGATAACAATAGTCAAACTTATATGAGTCTATGCTCTAGCCAAAGCCAAATTCATAATGTCCAAAGAAGGATAAACCAATGGATAGTTAAAGGAGTAAAAACAAGGTTTAAGACACTTTTTTGAGCAACATAAGGCCAACAAGTATGTTGATTCTGTTGAAGATGTTGTCTTCTTTGTAGCCTGGAAAATTATAGGAAATGCTGCAATAAAAATCTCCTGACTACAGGACTGACATCTACTGGTGGGCATCTTTATCAATGGATGTAAATTAGACGGGAAATAATCTCTAATCTGATCCAGATCTGAAATATAATAAAAACGTAGAATTGATTTTGTCAGTATTATAATTACAATATATGATACAAGTAACAGAGAGAGAGAGAGAGTTCCAATTATCTGCATGACATATATATGTGTACATTAAAGGATTATAAACAGTCTCACATTATATTAAAAATTAATGAAATACTGCCATGTATTATACTAGAACACACATATAACATCTGTAGTGGTCAGGGTACAATGAATTGTAGCTCAGCAGACAGAACACTTGGCTATTTAGTGTAAAAAGCCCATATTTCTTTCCCTCTTGCATTTGTGGTAAGTTCAATTGATAGTTTGGACTAAGAGATAATCATGATAGTTTAAGGGTCAATTGGTCAAGCACTTGTCAATGGTGCAAGGGCAGCCAGATTTGAGTCCTGGTCAACTATGCATTTTTTTCTAAATATGTGTAACATTTTAAACTTACCAGAAACATTATTTCTGTTTGAATTTCTTAAACATTTGTAGTAAGTCCTCATACAGAGTTCTAACAATGGCAAGGTTGTATTTTCTCCAGATCCTGCCATTTTTATCTCAGCAGGTAATAATATAGATCTGTCTTCAGTCTCTGAGTGTCGGATGACAACATGACAAAAAGAATTCTTCATTTCTACAGTAGGTTCATTAATTCCACAACTTGAGAAATAAGAAAAAAATGTTAAATTTTTGCACCTTTCACATTCAACATTTTTATTTTCTAAAACATCTGCATTTTTATCAGAAAATTAAGATTTTATCAAAAATACAAAACAGCTGACTCATATTAGTAACAATTTGCAACACTAGTAAAATTATACAATATTATTTCATTTCAGTATTAGTTTGTATTAAATCAACGTTTGCACCAAAATTTGTACAACACTGCCTGAAATCCCCTGACACTAACAGGGCTTAAGGGATAAACCATTTAACATCAACACAAATTACAGAAAGAATGATGTTGACACTCACATACCGGTAAATACCTCATAAGGACCCTATTTTCTACACATGGTAAAAGTTAGCTAAAATATGTCAAAAATGAAAATCAACACAAAGAGACTTAAGTCCAACAAGGAGGAGGACATTAGAAAACAACAACAACAACAACAACAACAACAGCTATGTTCACTAAGTGGAAACATACCTGTGGAATCCAACATTTTTATAAATAGCACTAGCTGGAACTGTACACAGATATGGATTGTTGTCCATATAAAGGGACTGTAAACATGACATTTTCCCAAGATCTGAAAGGTAAAGAAAGACATGCATGATACTTTCTATGTAAAAATATCGAAGTTTCAAATATACAAATTTTACATGGTGATTCCCATATATCTACTCAAACCAAATTTGAAGGGAGTAAAATCAATCTAAATAAGTGCTAGTTTATGTAGTAGACATCACACTTGCATGTAAATTCCACAAGAAAATTATCTTTGAATGTACTTACAACTGTCTGCATTTAAAACAAATTGAGAATTTTATGTATTCTAAAAATTAATGGAAATGTCATATGCAAGTACATGTATGTAGAAATAAATATTAATAAAAGTGAAAAAATCACTGGAAAGGTAAAACTACTATAAGAAAATAAATTGATGACCAATTTTGTAAAAGAGATCTTCCATGGCCTTGACAAATTTTCATTTAATTGTCATGCATTATATTATTTAATTTATTTTAGGTTTTATGTTTGTCTTCTTTTGTCTGCTTGATGTCAGTTAGTTAAAGTCAAACTGCTGCTTTTCATAAATAATAAAAAGATGTTTTGACTGAACCCATGCAACTGGTCAAGGAAAAAAAACCACATCTATCATTAAACTGAGAAATTTTACAAAGAACACATTTAGATGAGATGGTAATAGTGCTCACTTACCATTACCATTTGCACTAAATTAAGTACAGTTATCTTCAAAGTATTAAGGTATTCCTAGAATTACTTCACAATATTAAGTAAGACAACATTACCATTAGGAAGAACAAGTAAGTTATTGCCGACTGCAGAGAGCTCCGTCAGATTTGTGAGTTGATATAACTGTCTGGGTAATAATTGGAGTTTGTTATTGTCTACATTTAGAGTTATCAGACTGGTACAATTACAGATTTCAAGTGGTAAAGTTACAATCTCATTGTTCATCAATTCCAAGGTCTCTAATCTCTTTAATTTACCAATACCTAAAACAAAATATAAATATAAACTTCATTATAAGATTTCAACTTTGAATTCACTCAAAAAGTGCTGGCTTTTTCAATAGCACCAGTGGTAATGGTGTGGTTGCATGAACATGAAAAAAGTAATAAAAATAAACATTAAAATAAAACCTAACAAATTAATCTGGTAGCAAGCTTTTTTACCACTTATGTGTAGATATCTGAAAAAACTTGTCTCAAACATTTTTAAACTTTTGAGCAAGATCTAAACTTACAACCCTTGGCATTGATTGAAATTCAAATGAAAGACACCACCAAGCCATGCCTGTGCTGATGATCCCTCTTGCTCAAAGAAGAAATTAAGTGTACAAGTTTAGTGTAAGTGTACAACTTACTTCGAGGAATTTTTTTCAGTCTGTTGTTAGATACTTGTAATTTCCTCAACTTTGAGAGTTCACCAATAGAATCTGGTAGATGAGACAAAACATTAGAACTTATGTCTAAATACTGCAAGCTGACAAGATCCTTTATACCTGAGAATAAAAAGATAAAATAAAATTTTAATTTACTTGTAAAACAAATGATAAATGTTGGCCATGTCTGCAATCAAAACAGATTGGTTTTTTTAAATAATGTTTCACTGATAATGGCTAACATATATGTATACATGTATTAATATATATTCAGCTATAATAATTGTGATTATGATGAGACAATTTTATAAACCTCAAAGATTATGGATTATCTAACAAAATACCAAGAGCTTAGTTAGTAATGGTGTTTAATGCCCCAAAAACAGCAATAGATGATGTTAAACGATGTCACTGTAGTGTCATTAACTAATATTAACTAAAACGTTGTCATTCATAGTAAAGCAGTTAAAACAAACTTTATATACATGATATATAAACCAATAATCAGAATATTACCATATCCATTAGAGGATATGACTTTGTATCTTTTAATGAAATAGATTAGTTATCTCCTTGAATAAATTAATTTATATTTTTATTTGCCATGTGAAATTCTAATTTCTCCAATTTTGAGAACTGTTGCCTTCATATAGACTATAAATCACAAAAATCATGTGACTCTGTGTTTGAATATATATAAAATGTAATACACAATCCGTAAGTCATTATCACAGGTAAACCAAACATGGCTTTTACAAAATTTTACAAGAATGGTTCATTAAAATAATGTATTTTTAAGATTAAATATAAAATAATAATAATAATTTGAATATAAATTAAATAAATGTGTTGTTATTTGTGGGCTATATTTTGGTCAAAATCATGTTCTCTGTCTAAAATGCATATGCATGTTCTTTGTGGCTGTTGTGTCATCTGTAAATGTGTTATTCAGTTTGCTTGCAAAGTTTTTGCATTTATATTGACAATGAACATCATTTTGAAAGAGTTCATTTGTTACATATACTCACCATCTGGTAATACCTGTATTTCATTACTGTGTAGGTATCTAACAGAAAGAGAAAAATACTCTAAATAAATGAATAACATTTTGAATACAACTATGATGCCAAATTAATCACACAACTTATCCATTTTTTTTTTTTTTTTAACATAACTAATATCCATTATTGTTTAGAAAACCAAAAAGCTTTCTTTTTCTCCAACAAGAGGCTTATGGAGTTTATTTTCACTCAACATGTCTAGTATATCGTGCAGAATTTTAATAGACAGTTATAATAGATTAAAGGTCACAATTTTAATTCTGGGGTCTCATTGCCAGGATTTTTAAAAGTTAAATACAGCTTGTCTTGAGAATGCAAACATTTAATATATATCTTACTTCTTGCTATTTTATGTCAATTGTTTGGATTTTTGCAAATTAAACATTTTATTAAATACTCTTAAAGACTTAAAGATACTAAAATATCTAAGGAGCTTATTGTAAATTATTCTAATCAATTAACAGTTTTTCCTTTTACAGTTGTTCTATTTGGGGCCAAACTGCCAAACACAGCCTGTCCTTTGGAAATATCTTGGGTCTAGTTACTATGTGTTCATTGGAAAGGATTTTTTTATCAATTCACAGAACTCTTTTAAGGTTTCCCTTTTAAGGCCCTGTAGCCAAGATTTAAAAAAAAAATAAAATTAATTCATTGTATTTTTTAAATTACCATATTTAGAATTTCTAAGGTTTTTTCTTGAATTTCAGTGGGAATGATTTTTCTTTAAAAAAAAAAGTTTACAGGGCCCCACTACAGCCTTTGGCTCAGGTGAGCTAAAAATATTTGAAGGTGTTTACATCTTAGTTCATCAGTCTGATTTCTCCAATACAAATAAGAGCATTTCATTAAGCATATAACTGAATTCCCACCTTGCATGAAGATGCTGATGAAAAATATTTGTGAAAATGGTAATTACTATTGTTTGAACACCACCATAAGAGAAAAGACCGATATTTTAGGAAGTTACATACATGTATATTTAACTTACATTGGTTGAATTACTGATACTTACAGTTCAACAAGTCCTGAGAGGTTTTTCATGTTGTCAGGCTATGAAATAAGAAAGAAATAATTGTATACATAAATATATGCCAGACCAAAATCTATATGAAATATGCTAAAAAATTTCAAGACATTACCTCAATGTTGCAATTCAAGGTACCGGTAGTTAATTTAGAAAAATATAGGAATGTGACAGACTGAACTTGATAGGTGGCACATGAATTTTTCAAACTGTTGAGTTGAGTTAAGGTGTTTTATGCCCCAGTCAAGATTCTTTCACATATGGTGTCAATTCTTGGATGATGGGGGTAACTGAGTGCCCCCCCTCCCTCCCCCCCCCCCAAAAAAAAAAAAAAAAAAAAAAAAAAAAAAAAAAAAAAAAAAAAAAAAAAAAAAACCACTGATCTTCTACATGTGAAGAGACAAACTTTCTCACATTAGGATCTGCCAAGTGGGATTTGAACCCGGGGGACAGTAGGCACTGTAATTTGTAAGCACCTGCTTTAGACCACTTGGCTATCAAGGCCTTTTTGGAAACTTTTCAATATCCTTTAAGTATCACTGAATGTGAAGGTCTCAGGTTTTAGTATCACAATGGAAAATGTAGTTTGAATTTTCCTTTTTCAAATCCCATTAATCTTGTTACAATGCAAATGATAAATTTGCCACCTTGCTTTTTTGCCACAGTATTTTGAATAAAATTTTTAAATACCAAAATTAGGGCTCAACAATAAGGTTGTCCGATTGTATGGTGCCAGCCTGTTTTAGTGGCAAGTTAAAGTTTGTATATGCTTGTCAAATGGGACAAACAGTCTTTCAGAAAATTCAACTTAAATTTTTAAAGTCCATTGTCTTAACAAACACTAGATACATGCATTATGTAAATGTAAAAAGTGTGATTTAAAGCTGCATTAAGTTTTCCAATATTCTGAATTTTTTTGATTTTCTAAAAATATATTTTTTAAAAAATAGATATCTTCTAACCACGATCCTTGACATTTATTTTCTAAAATTTAATTTCTTTTAGCTGTAAATAAACGGAATCCATATTACATGTGTAAGACTTCTAACTCTGGACAGATGCTATGTACAGTTTTGTCATTTAAACAAAATTCAACATTGTCTTTCGCGTTTTGTTTAAAAATCTGTACAAATTAAGTTTACATTCAGACAATTAAAATTTATTTTCAGTTGTCCAAATAGACAAGCACAAGAAAAATTCATTGTGTAGAACCCTGCAAATCTGACTTAATTTGTGGCATAACTTAAGCTTTAATAGTGCAATAATTTACCAAAGATTTCAGCAGATTCCTTTTCAAGTGTAACTTCTGCAACTTGCTGAATACTGGATCAGTCAAAATGGACTCCGGTAATTCCTGCAATCTTCTGTAATTAATCTGTAATACTTTATGTCCACCCTTGATAACCTTGTCAAGTTCATCTTGACAAAGTGCATGTACATTGTTGTCTTCAGTCTTTTCTTCAAGTATCTCAAAATCACCTATAAAATGACCAAAAATATACAAGTTCTTCATAATAATGATAATATTTCTTCCTCAATAAATTCAATCATGACTAAAATTATTATATAAGACTTTTGAAATAATAATAATAATAATAATAATAATAATTCTTCCATAATAATTCAATTGTGCATTTTTATCATGACCTGCCCAATATTATTTTATGTAATTCGACCGTAGCAAATATTGTATTATAATGTAAAATGAATGTAAAAAAATAAAACCTGCCCATCAATGTTTTTTTTTCAAACCTGCTTGTTTTTTTCCCTTTCTGCAACCATGCACACAAGGTGCATGTATTAATAAAAACATATTCAGGGTTGTTTTTCAGGTTTCAGCCTACAGACTGTATATTTACTGTAAAACACATAGGTGGCCTAGTAAACACCCAGAAAATTCTTATAACTCATATAATGATAAATGCTTCTGGGTTTATTTACTGAATTGTTGTAAAAACAAATATATTAACTCACACATTTCTCTGTTCGGGGTATAAAGTGATTCTGGGTTGTGTATGCATGTATACTACCATGAACAGTAGTAAACTCTAGAAACAGTCCCAAACATTCTATTAAAATATAGAACCTTCTACAAAGTTCCACTAGTTGTCAACAGAATGTGCTAGAAAATTCCATGAAAGTGGCATGCTAATTTTCGTTTTACGATAGAAGATGATGCGTAAATGCGCTAATTAATCTGAAATGATACAAAATCAAATCAAAATAAAATTTTGTAGTTTGTACATAAGAAAGTAATGCACTTTAGTTGACAGCTTCAGTTTGACAGTTAAAACGTGTTTTCTGTATGTAAACACTGCCACTTCCGGTTTACTAAGACAAAATATTTATGTAATGTTCTCAAAGTTAATAAAATATAAATATTTCTCGAAAACTTCGACAAAATTGACCAACTCCCGATTACCTTTTATCGTACAAATATTTTAAAAACACAATTTTATATTTACAAAAAATAATTGCTGCGGAGCAGAAACATGTCTGCGCCCAGTTAGTACACGCAAGAAACATGCAACTTTTCGTAACTGTAGATTTGCGTGAATAATAATCTCTAGGTACCATTTACTAAAACAAGTTAGCAAAGTTTAAAAGTTTAAAAATCTGTTTTGCTTACAGCGTCATATACCTGTAACTTTTGGTGCGCTTTCATGAGCATGCTAAATAGCTGTGGAGCTGTCACGAATCTCTCCATTCAAATCGCACATTGCTAGACTAGTTAACCTGCTAGATCAGTAGGATCAAGGTCCCATAAGACTGAGTAGTAATTTTCGTCAAGATACATGACAGACAAGTCAATACATTGTACTACGGTTCCTGATTGGCATTGCCGCAAGATACTTTTCTTGGTCACCTAGACTGCATTGATTAAGAGATATAAAAATAATCTCATATTGCTCATGTTCATATGGCTGGTAAAGTTAAAGGAAAAATTTGTTGTCACAACCTTTTGATAGTACACTCTTTTTGAATGGGACCTTTGTGCATCATGAATTCAAATACAGCATATAAGGAAGGGATACCCATTCTAGGTCACTTCATGCTACAGACATTTGATTAAGCATGTCTAATTTAACTTCAAGTTAGTTGTACTCAGGGTAAACTTCACATTTTTTTAACATTGTTTTATTTTCTTGTAGATTCCAGATTAGTATTTTTAGATTGAAGATGAGGAATTTACATTTACTAAATAGTATAAGTTTACCCTGTTTTGAGGAATTAGAGAACACCCAATGTTTGTCTGTTGACTGTGATACTGGTGTCATTTACTGTGCATCATCTAGACAAATTGTTGGGATTGACCCAAGAAGTCAACAGGTAAGTCTTTATTGTCATCCTCAATAGTGTGGTTGACATTATGTTAGCTGACATCTTTCAAATTGGATCTCAGTGACAGTATACTGAGAATAGTCTTAAACTCTGGCTGCAGGTTGTAGTGTTATAAACCATTAAAACAGCCTTAATTTAGGTGAAAGAATTGTGACTGGCAAAAAACTCTATAACACCATCAATCTCTTGCATATTTTTTTTTACAGCAGATGGCTGAATCTTTCCTGAATATATCAAATCTTTATCAATTTGTAACATTCTAAAATTTCCATTACTTGCAAGGTTATGATTCTATTCTGCATCTGTTAATAAAATTCAATGTCCAGTAAAGAATTATTATTTAAGAACATTGACCTTTCATTATTCACAAAAGTATAAATAGCAGAATTTTGCAAGTTAGATTTTCTTGAATGCATCATCAGTGGAAAATTTATAACACTTTAGTAATCTATTGGAATTACTATATACCCATGTTTATTTACAAAATCCTTATTTGAATACATTAGGAAATGAACAAACTTGATATTTTTACACATTTAAACAGGTGACTGGAATTGTCTCCCTAGTCGATGATGACTACATGCCAGCAGATGGCAGTGGTAAAATTGTTGGATTACAGTATTTACCAGATCAGCAAGCTGTATGTGCAGCAACCAGTAGTGGAAATCTTTTATTATGGAATGTAATGATGGGTCAGGTAGGTTTTATGGGTTGAAATCCAACATAATTTGTTACACTTTGTATGGTAACAGATTGTATATACCATTAATACATAAAGTTAATATAGGGTTTTATCAATCCACAAAGTACACAAAGTCACATGCACTGGGTACAAAGAAAGATGACTAATTCTTGTATTAAATAATTTTTATTATATGATAGAATGTTGTAAAACAGATATAAAATTTAACAAGCCTGGGTGGCATATGCATTCTTGTGATTGTATCATCAGGTGCTTTGTATAATGTTTGACACATACATTTTGCATATACATGTATAAGCACAGAATCAATTTTTCAACATACATGTATATTCATGTAATCAGAAAGTTAATTATTGTGTTTCTGTTTCTTTTTCTGCTTCAATCCTTGTCCAGGATGTTTCTCAGAGATGGCTTGTCTTTGTCTTATTCTTTTGAAACTTCACAGGAGTAATAAAGAGTGTGTACCATGGTGCCTTTTGATATTTATGTTTTCAAATGGCAACAAGAGTTATATTATGGTAGTTTAATGCCCCTTCCAAACACACATTTTTTTTGTTAAACAGTTAATTCTCATAATACTTAACAGATAATGTTGAAACTTGGTAGGTTTATAATATAAAAGTCTTTTTTCGAGTGATACAGTGTTTTGAATAAAAAAGAGCTATATTTATCAGGATTAAATACCCTCCAAATACATTGTTTCACATTATTTTATTTATGAATAAATTATTCAATATCATTACAACCTAAAATTATCAATCTAAAACAGTTTCCTGTTTGAAATAAAGGTATTTCAAGTCAAAAACCTTATTGCTTGATTTGTGGTGCTTTGTAATGGCATCCCATTACAATAAACATTTGTTACAGATCGCGTTTCTATATTTTGTACTATAGTTGGAATGTGTTGGGAATGTAGAGAGTGGATTTACAGCTATGTCATGGAGTCCAGATATGGAACTTGTTATCTTAACTACTGGTAAGGATCTACTGTCATCATGTTTACTTTTTGTATTCAGTGCTATTATTAATTTAATCATAGAATACATAATATGTTTAATAAAGCTCATTATATATGGGAGACTATCTTTATTGTTTGGCAAACACACACAAACACACAGATGACACAACATGCACACACACACACACACACACACACACACACACACACACACCTGCATGTACACATGCACACAGATACATATACAACACCAGGTATCTAACACGTGTAACATTGGTGATAGACGTTACAGCACACAACTGTACCTCTTGAACACACATTAAAGTACATGTTCTTTGCAGAAAAAATTCAAAGTAAAGATTTGTTTGTTTTGTTTTTTAATTTAGGACAGGATACTTTAATTATGATGACGCGAGAATTTGATCCCATAACAGAAAAATCATTACACCCTGAAGAATTCGGTGAAGGTAAGTATCAGGAATAGTATAATGTTATATGGTTAATCTATGTTATTTCTTCACCAACTTGTCTTGAAAATGAATTGAATATTGGTGGCTTATTTATGCCATCTCAACAAATAATTGGACAACAGTTTCTTGACAAAAACTCCATGGAAAAACCAAATGGCATTAGGAAACTGGCATCAAGTGTTGCTGATAAATCACTGTACATGTTTGTTTCTTCCTTAATTTTTTAAGATTTTATAATGACAGGGATAACCTGTTAAAACGTACAAAGTGTGATTACTTCTTGTGTCCCTGTATTTTGATTGCAAATTTTAAAAAGATGTTCTAAAAAGCCCAATGAACTTGCAGTAAGTTTGGCAGTATTTGCTTACTTAATCCTAGTTGTAATGAAAAACCCATGAAGAAACATCTCAGTAGAAAGGACACTGTTGTCACTAAGAAAGACATGTCAAATAAAAGATTATTTTGTACATATTACATAGTATGTCATCAAGGAAGTTATTTTTGGTATCAACAGGTCATTTTAAATGGGGGTGGGGTGGGGTGGGGGTGGGGGTGGGGGTTATTTATTGCTCCACACGGTATACTTAATAATTGATGAAATGCATAGTGATTTTAGGTAATGGCTGATTTGTAATCAAACGTGTAAATGGTAAAACATGCCTGTAAAGTTCTTTCTTGAAGCCCTATATTGCCTGACTTTAAAACTTCTTATTTATTTCTTTGTTTTATCTTTTGTAGCTGAGTTTGTAAATGTTGGTTGGGGTAAAAAGGAGACACAGTTTCATGGTTCAGAGGGCAAAGAAGCTGCTCAGCGTAAAAAACAAGTAATGAGTAAATCTTGTATTTTTTTGTTTTGAATACATGATTTAATGTTTATAATAAAGATACCTGGAAAAGTAAAAAAAAAAAAAAAAAAACTTTTAAGTTTCTTGCTAAAATATCTATAGTAAAATAAATAAATCAGCTGTAATGACTGTACTGGGCTCTTTTTTGTGTAAAATTGTTGGAAATTTGAATTTCTGTATAATTTTACTTCAATTTTTTACTTTGGAAAAAAAAATTATTGGGATTTTTTCTTTTTATTGCAACAAAAAGAAAAGAAACAAAGTACATTTGATTTTGAAAGCAAAAATACTTGGTTAAGTGATTGAACATTACATGATATACATGTAAAGACTTGAAACAAAAGGTTTATCTGCACAGGGTTCTTGGTAGCCAATTTTTCTAAAATGTTGGCTAACATATAAATGTGCAGTCTTGTTAACAAAATTAGTTTCCCTTTAGACAGAAGAAATTTGTCAGTTTATTGTACCTAAGGCTTGTGGCTTAATCTGGGAACTCAGGTTTTCAGCACCATTGCAGAACTGGCCACCTTAATATACAAACGTACTTTGACTTAGACATAAAACCTAAAATCAACTAAATAACAAATGTACTGGAAGAAGGAAATATGTAACAACTCTTCCCTGAATTTTTGATAGTTTGCTTGCAAATAAAATACTTGGTTTAATTCTGCTAATTGCTGAAATCTAAAGTCAAATTCAAAACATGTCTAAACTTACCGGTAGTTACTTTATTAAGAGATAAATGTATCACAATATTTTTAAATATTAGCACATGTAAACAAAAGCTATGTTAACCAAACAAAAACTTATATCCAAGATGTTTAGGGTGTAGACAGGTTTCCTTTATACATTTCATTTGTTTAAATAGGATGTTAAACCTGCATTTCCATGGGATGATAAACTTCCAAGGATAAGCTGGAGAGGAGATGGTCAGTGTTTTGCTGGTGGGCACTATTAGTCCAGACACAGGTGAGTAATGATAAAATCCTGTCCAATGTTTTAGGCTTTTCGACTGAACCAAATTTTCAGGTGAGACACTCTTGATTGACCTGCAATATTAGCTAAATTGTTATTTATAATCCATGCATGTATTTATGAAAGTACATGTAGGTGTATGTAGAATGGTGTTTACTTCACAGTCAAGATTATATTCATTAATATGAAGTTGATCAATTCTAAAATGATAGAAAACCTAAGTGCCCACCAAAACATTTATCTTTACGTAGAATATATTTTTTTAAGCTTTTGCTGGGAATGGTCAAGTAAAAAATTTCTTATAAAAATAATTGAGCATCTAGTATCTTGGAGAAGGAGAAAACTAATTGTTTTTAACATATTGCTGGCAGTCTAATCTATTCTTTCTATCCTGATTATTTCATCTGATTTTGTTTTCAAAGTTTGATAAATAATTCTGAATAAATAACTACTCAACTTAAGTCACAAGTACATATTAACCAATATTGAACAGAAAGATAAAAAGTTGGATGCTCAGCTTGAATATCTTGCTGGGCCAGATCAGAATCACAAACACGAGTATTGACTTTTCTGATGCCAGGATTGGACGGGATTAATGGTGTTTTATGTCCCAGTTAAGATTTTTTACCTGTGTCGGGGGTGGTCAGATCAGTGATGATGGAGAAAAATACAACCTTTAGCATGCTACATGTATATATGAGAAACCTTTTTACACTAGGATAAACCTAGTCAGTGAGAGTCCCTGTGGTACTTAAGTGCCTGCATTAAACCACTCAGACTCTGAGGACCCCATCTAGTTGCAAGGCATTTTGCATTTAGCATCTAGAAAATGTTTTGAAGGTTGATGGTCATTTTGATGAGACATGTAGGCTTACAATGAAAAAAAACCAACTCCCAATTAAAGATTGAAAAGACTCGAATTTTTATATCTTTAACTGACATAGCCCCATTTCAATCAAACACTTATCTTGCACACCATAATGTAATTAAATACATGTATTATACATTGTAATTTGATTGTATTTTTCAGGAAGTAGGAAGATGCGTGTATGGAGCAGAGATTGTGTACATCAATCAACCAGTGAAAACATAGCTGGTATAGAACAGGCCTTAGCTTGGAAGTAAGTACTCTCTAGAGGGTTTTTAATTCTTTTAAGTTTGGTTTTATTTCTTGATGTAAGTTTCTCCTTTTTAATTTGAATTCACAGAAAAAATTAGGACCACTACATTAATAATCAGTTCTTTCCTGACATAATAGTAAAGATTTATTGTTTATTATTTGAAATCAATAATTCCTGCTTTTTCATCCACATGATTTCTTGGAACTTTTTCTAAAGCAACAAAAAAATGCTTTCTTTTTCTTCACTGATGCGTACCTCTACAGTAGCTCAGTTGGTAGAGTGTTCTCTTAGTATGTGGGAGGTCGGGATTTGAACCCTGGTTTGGTCTGACTAAGACTTTAAAGTAGATAGTGACTGTTCTGTTGCCAAGCACTTGACATTTAGAAATGAAAGTCACAGGGTCTTTTGGAGGAGATCTTAAAAACTGATGCCTTGTGTCATGGTAGGTGTGGCACACTAAAGAACCTTCACAATGCCTTGAGTGTATTGTATTGCAAAGGTTAAAATTTCTGCCACTTCACCTATAGCCGGTAATGTCTTGATATAAGTGAAATATTCTTGACTGGGATGACAAAAAAACATTAAATCAATCAATCTTTACTTTTGAGTCCTCATATGAAGACAGAAATAACTTGATTGACATTGTTCTTCTATAAAATAACATTTTGTTTATCATTTAAGGCCATCTGGTAGTTTGATAGCATCAACCATTAGACGACCAAATAAACATGAAGTTATATTTTTTGAGAAGAATGGATTACATCATGGAGAATTTACTCTGCCATTTGGTGTTAAAGATGTGAAGGTAAGTTCGGGAGAAATGTGGATAAGGGACACACAAAGGAGTTTTTTAATATTCCCAAGAAGCTTAGCAAGTGAAAAAACAAATTTATCTTCCCCCTCCCTTGCAAATAAAACTTATCAAAACACTTCAGCATGATTTAAAAAAGATTTGTTTACAAAAGCTGTTTTCAAAATGCATTTTTGCTCACTAGCATGAAGTTCAAAACAGATATTGTTATCCACCATTATCAGTGTCGATGTCCAGTGTTAAATTTAGGAGAAAACCTCTTTTAAAAAAATCTGTTCATACATGCTAGCTTCATGGGTTTTTTGTTGTTGTTGTTTTTGGTTATATTACATGTTAAATTGACTTTAATAGCTTTAATTCAAACAATTTGAATATCTTAAGTCAAGCAAGTTTGTATTGTCTATGCGATTAATGTTAGACAATTTACATGACAGGTGAAAGAAGTTTTATGGAATATGGAGTCAACTGTTTTAGCTGTTTGGTGTGAGGATTTACAGGAAGAGGAAGCTAATAAAGTTCCTAAATCCTATGGTAATTTAACATGTATCTCATAAATCAATTTATGTGTACCTCTTTTTTGCTCATATATTTAGACCTAAATGTATGTACAGAGTGGAGTGGAGTTGTGTAATGGTGATTTATGCCCAGTGAAAAGGTTCTTTCTATAATGTTGAGGCATTTAGTTCTTTAATGTTAAGAAAACTGAAATTCTCAGAAAAACCCTTTGGCAAGCAAACTGACTTTCACACATTAGGATCTTTCTGAAGTGGGTTTTTTTCTAATATAGGCAATAAAAATCATTTTCATTTCTAAATCAGCATTTTAAACCAATCAGAAACTGAGACTGCATTTTGTACAGTGGTAAAAAAAGCCTATACTTTGCCCTTTTGTTGTCCATGTCTAACACTTTAAGTCACCTTGGTAACTGCAGTAATAAGGAGTTTAAGATAGACAAGATAGTACAACAAATATAGAATTTTGACATTCCAAAATGTTGTATAGAAATAAGATGGCTACTAAAACAAGGGTCATAACAAGTACTATATCATAGAATAACCTTAGTTTGGTGGTAATAGGACAATAAGACAATTTCATATTTTACAAAAGATTGATTTACCAAAAAGTATAAAATGAACATGTATGTAGTAACTAAATATTACTAGATACTTTATTTAAGACTGATTTTTGTTCATGCATTATTGCACTGTACTTATACATACTCTGTATTATACTGTTCTGTTTTATACATACTTGTATCATATTATTTAGTTCAACTGTGGACCTGTGGAAACTATCACTGGTATCTGAAGCAAAGTTTACATTTTAATGGCTTGGAAAAAGAAAGAGTTGTTGCAGTTGAATGGGACCCTGAACAAGCATATAGACTTCATATTATATGTGGTGGTGGGAAATATCTGCAATATACATGGTCCTGGGCTACCATTTCAAGTACAGGCAAATCAGAAGATGATCCTACAATTGTTTCTGTTATTGATGGAGGTAACATTCACATTTTTTTTTTTACTTTAGCTTGTAAAATAGAAAGTTAAATTTTGTGTTTTACTGCTTTTGTTGACAGACCTTGCTTTATATATTACTCATATATATTACTCTCACTACCTGTCACCATCAGAAATCATGTACTCTTATTTGATATTAAACCTGCACAAGTATTACATGTAGTTATATATTACCTGCCCCCATAGTGTCTAGTGTCACATAAAGATTTGATAGAACATAACTATTTGAATTTGTTGCTTGCTTCTGCATAAACATTGATCATGTAACTATGAGTACCAGTAACAATTCAGAGGTTTCAATAGTTGTTAGGTGGCAGTAGTTTAGTAAACAATAATTTAAATAATTGTTCCAATAATACACAGAATTAGTTGAGGTTACATATTCATGATTGAAAAATGGTGACACCCCCCCCAGTCGGGCTGCATGGTATGTCTTAGAGCATGTTGAGCAAAGGATTTCATTTTTACAGTGCTTCAGTCCAATGAATGAGATTGATCACACCTTTATACATGTGCATGTATAATATGGTTTTGCATGTATTTGTCTGTACCTGTTCTACCTGTGCTGCTAACAGTATAACATATTCTCTCATACATAATGAAGACTTTATGTGAATTTCATTTTTTTATCTTTACAGACAGAGTATTAATGACTCCTACAAGAGACATGGTTGTACCTCCACCGATGTCAGCTTACTATATACACCTACCCTGTACTGTTAACAGTTTAGCATTCTGCCAGGGAACTCAAACCCATGATGTAGCCATTCTAACAGTGGATAATAAAATTGCTCTGTATAAGTTTCAAGGTATTGGATTAATGGTACTTTACTTATAGTTAGACAGTCAGTTTTGGGATGGTGGAGGAAACTGGAGTGTCCAGAGAAAACCACTGATCTTTGACAAGAGAACTAACAAAATTTCTCACTAGGATCTGCCTGAGCAGGATTGTAAACTAGGTGACAAGAGACACAGGTATTTGTAAGCACATTGCCACCAAAGCCCATAGTTATCAAGTTGGATTATGTGGCTTAGAGAATTATTGTTTAAATCTGCACCAAGATTATTGCTGCTATTATGGATTAGAAAAAGTAGAAAATAACATTACACTGCAGTACCAATAAATCATTGATGTAAAATTGAATAAAAAAGTGAACAAGATTATGAAAAATGATTAATTGTATGAATTTTTTTGTAACACTGAGTGAGTAGGGTGTTAGAAAATGTGTAACAGGATGGAAAAAAGATGCAGTAAGTCAGGTGTTTGAACCAGGGAACAAAGTGCTTTACCAACTGATGTTTTTCTTTTTATGCATAGCTTTATTGCTCCACAGCATTTGGGCAGAATATGATTTAATGCCCCATTAGATGCCCTACTTTTATGTCTCTGGGCAAGTGGAAGATAAAATGACTACTTTATTTCTGTATAAATTTAATTTCATTTCAGACAATAAAGATGTAGACAGATCAATCAAGTTTGACGCTGCTGGTGGCAATATGTTTTCTGTTTGTTGTAAAACACCAACCTGTACAGGAATATTCAGGTAAATAATATATCAAGTACATTTAAGAAGAAACTTTTTGGTGGAGTTGTGAAAGAGGATGATTATCTCTGAAAAAGCTTTAACTCATATATATGTACTACATGTATCTGTGGTACCATATGAACCATGAAACCTATTATAAAATTGTTTTTAATGAATTAAAATGACACAAATGTTCAAGAATAATAACAGTTCCAAATAAAACAATTTTGTAATATACATTTACATGTGCCTTATGTATTTACATGTATTGCCTGTGATTTTTAAATTGCCATTGGACCATGTATTTTGTATTTTTGTAACACTTTTCAGTAAGACCTTGTTAATATATATACCCATTACTAGTTTTGCCACCTTATTTATTGCTACAGTATATTAAAGTCCTAAAATCTCTTTCTTCTATCATGTGTATGTCATGGTAGCTGTGCAACAAAAAGTTTCCAGTTGGCCTCTACATTTTTGCAACTCCCCCTATAGCCGATGATTTTCATTAAATAAGGGGAAATAATCTTGACTTTGAAGTAAATTCTATTCATTCACTTGGGGCTTTTGTGGCCAAGTGCCCTGGTTTATAGATTTAATCTACTTGGAAGAGTGAAAACTTTTGCCAGTTTACTTTCCAGAGGTTGTTAGTTTCATCAAATACATGTACTTTTTCTCTGCCATTCCTAAACTCAGCACCTCAAAATAAGTTAAGAAGCATGAACTTTATTGTGAACTTTATTGGTTTGTTATTTTTATTACAGAATTAAAGGCCAACCAGAGGATCAGACAAGATATCCATTGATGATACAACATTTAACATGGCTAAAGGATGACCTTATGATCTTCAGTTGTACTGACACTCAGACTGGTCAAAATTCTGTAATTATGACAGCAGAACTTGAAACAATGGATGAGGACAAATGTTTTGTCATTAAGTAAGATTAGTAACATTTTGAAGTACAGTTATGTAATGATATTTTTTCAGATGTTTTTACTTTGGCTAATGTTGTAGATATTAAATATTTATATACATATATCTGAGATTTTCTGTTACATTCCAAGTTCTGACTTAAAGTTTTGAAATAAAAATGAAAAAGCATATAGGTTTATACATGTACATACATGTATATTCTATAGAATGATTAGATACATGTAAAATTTGTTATAAACTTGATTATATTTTTTAGTTTTTTATTTCTGTTCTCTCGGTCTCGCTATTTTGTAGACTTCTAGCTTGCTTGATGTACTTTTTGTATGATAGATTTTAGATTAATCTAAAATCATAAATATACATGTATTCTTTATTATTGCCAATACTCTTTAATTCAGTAAAATATAATAATAATCAAGAATTTGGACATATATTGGTTTATGTGTTTTAAGTTAATATTTTAAAAATCCAAAAACTTATGTAATGTTAATTTTGTTTTCAGGTCAAGAACCCCAGTAGAAAGCTTTATCTACAAGATGGCTGTTAGTTGTGAAACTGGACATGTAGCTGTCCAGTTAATAGATGGAACCGTTCTGAAGTTTAATCCAGGTACTTAATCTCCCTCCCTCATGTCTCTAGATGGTTAGCATTTAGGCCTTAGTGGCAAATGGTCTGCAGGGTCTATTACTTTTTGTTTCAATTTATAAATTACAGTAAAACCTGTATGTAAAGACAACCCAAGGACTTAAGAATGATAGATTTTGTAGACTGGTGGTTTTTATATACAGGTTCTTTTTAATCAATATACATATATATGGAAAAGTAATCTTAAAAAATTGGTCTTCATTGACAGGTAGTCTTTATATAGGGGTGGTCATCATAGCAGGCTTTTATATAGAGATGGTCACTATAGCAGGTCTTTATATGGGGTGGTCACTATAGCAGGTCTTTGTATAAGTGTGGTCACTATAGCAGGTCTTTGTATAAGTGTGGTCACTAGCATCTTTATGTAGAAGTGGTCACTATAGCAGGTTGTGACTAACATGCCATAATTGATCACAAAATTTAAAGGAGTTAAAATACACCATATTGAAAAATATGTATTTAAAATGTTATACCATATGATGATGTAGAGTATACATGTACTGTCAGTCATGAAATTTTGGCCTCAGTTCATTTTACTCCAACTAGTTAGAGTTTGAAATCGACTAGATAATCTGCTGCTGTATGCATTTTGCCTGAAAATTAGCTTTCTGTCAATTTCGGGCTCTCATTAGTTGGAATACAGTTATTTTAAGTAAAATTTTTCATTTCAAAATGGCAAGTGCAAATGAAATTAAAGTATATAAAAACATTTGCAAAAGTTTACTTTTGGGTCTTACTAATCTCGTGAGTTTACATAAATATAAAACAAATGTGAAAATTTCTTTGTTTTCATATACAATATTTACACATTTAATGTACACTATTCTTAAGAATAGTGTTAAGTTTTTATAGGTAAGTTGAATACAATGTATATGTAACAACGATACATGTAAATTATTATTATTATTATTTGTTGAAATGTAAAATTTTTTTTAATTTGAATTATAGTAATGCAAGTGTGAATATACATATCTTCTTAGACATAGGGTGCCTTCAGAGTAATTATATTGGTACCATAGAATTACCATTGGTAAAGAAATTTACCAGTGGTATGCCAATGACACCAGTAAAACATACCACCGTTAACTTTTTTGCAGACAGTCTAGGGCTCTGCAAGTGATGGCAAGTTATGTAGTGACGTCATTTCAAAATGGCGACTTCAACTAAAACTGACTTAGCAACGTCGGGTTTTTCAATAAAGTTACAGATAGCTTGAAAAGATTGTCTTGTTAAATGGAAATGTGTTTGAAATCTATCAGTGAATATTTAGGAATAGTAATAGCATAATAATCACTTACTCTAGGAACACCAGCAGAATTTCAGCATTTGTTATGCAGCAAAATAACATCCACATAACTTATGTAATTCATTAAATTATTAAATGTAACATGTGCCTGCTTCTACTGATTTAAGACAAGCCTGTAGTTATGCGTCTGTTTGCCATTTTTCTGTGTGTTAGTATACCGTTAGTAAGAATGGTACCCATGGTTTACCATGGGTACCATTGTCAAGTAAACCACAATTGGCATGTCAACATACCGTTCAGAGAACAAAGTTGTCCAATGGTACCTTTGGTTACAAACATTTACAATGGTAAATTGTGATTGTTTCCAATGTAATTACTCTGAACCCACATCCATAATTTTTTACAAATTATTTTACATACAAAAATGTACATTTAAAGACATTCGCTGTATAAAAGTGATATACATTTTGTATACTGATATGTATCTGTATTTCTTTATTTTGTTTTAGCCAATGAGATGATAATGCCCTGGGAGACCTCTGGTGGTATGGAGTTACATCTTCCTTTACCTTGTACACAAATGTCTGTATGTAACATAGGAGGGGAGGTAAGCTTTTTTTGATACAATCAAGTTGATAGGTTTAAAACAAATAATGATCAGTCCCAAAGATAGTACATGTACTGTAACTTAAAATAGTTTTCTAGTCTTTGATCATCACAATTTTACTTCTTAGATTTTTTGTGTCAGATAGTGACAAGATATGACAAGAACGATATCATGAACATTTAAATGGTATAAATTATTTTATCAGTAACAGAAATCTACATTTGGAAATATGTTTATTGAAAAAACCCAGAAAACTTTACAAAAGGCTGATATTTATTTTTAGATTTGAAAGTTTTTTGACTTAGATACATTTAACAAAATAAAATTTTTAGCCAAAATCTTCAAATAGTCACAATGAAATACAGTACTAAAAAAAATTAAAGTTGCTAAACCTTTCATATTAGAGAAATTTTCAGTGCATTTCCTTTCTCCTAAATTAAGCATTTCAATGTCATCTTGATAATGTTACGATTTTTACCAACAGGAAGTGGTTATAGGACTCACAGAAAGATACAGGTTTTATGTCAATGATATTGAGGTAATTCATGATTTTTATATGCCTATTTTTCAAAATAGGACATTATGTTGTAAGGTGTTCTCTGTTAGTCTGTCTGGTATCTCTTGTAAAATGTATATCTCTCAGCAACATGACATTTTGTGTGCCTTCAGGTTGAGAGTGTCATTTCATATTTTATAGTGATTAACTGGAGACTGTTTAAATCTTGGCTATTTTGTATGATAATACATGTATTAGGTTTCAGTTTTTATACACATGTACTTTCCAGAAATGACATTCAAACTTAGCTTATAAGATTTAAACCAGTTTGAACGTACAAGATCTGTAACTGTTTCATTCTTTGAGAAAATATTTTCTAAATATTTTTATATACATGTATGTGTTTGTTCTGATTAAGAACCGTGATATTTGTACATACTGGCTGGATAGAACTCTAGCCTTATTCCACACACTCTCTACTGTTATGTATTTTCTCTATTTCACATATCTTTATTGCAAGTTATTTCCATGCAGATTTCAAGTTTTGCATTTTAAAATAAAGTGTATGGCATAAAAAACACTTTGATTTCATATGTAATTTATGTTAAAATACAACCCTTTTTTTAATTTCTTTACTTACATGTACCTCTCAAATTGAGCAAACTATGTTACATGCCAATATTGTGCTATTGTAGTTTCATTTTATTAAAATTTAATGATTTTCTATTTTACAATAAATGATTTTAGAATAAAGAAGCACAACTTTTTAAAGTTTTAAGATACATGTAGATTAATTTTGGTTCTCAAATTTAATAATTATAACCATACATTATGCCTATTTTCTGTTGTTAAGCTGTGTTACACTTTACTATTGTGCTGTTTATGATGATGACTTACTGCTTTGGATTTCACTGCCTTTGCTAGTCATAAACATTTTGGTTCTATAAATGCCCATTAAAATATATTTTGTTTCCTATATACATGTATGAAGATATTCTTTTTTTTTCTTCTTGTTTTTAGGTCGCATCAAACTGTACTTCATTTGCAGTACATGATGAGTTTTTACTTTTAACAACCTTGACACACACATGTAGATGTATCTGTAGAAAAACTAAAGTAAATGGTAAGATAAATTTTGTTAAACTTAGTGGTGTGGCGGTGTTTCATTTTATTGTTGATATAACATTTCTCAAAATGTTTATGCATACATTTGTATATATTCTGTCAAAATATTTGTTTATTTTATTTTTTTTGTTAATTTTCTGTTTCTTTACCTGATAGTAAGATTGATTTTTATGAACATGTTTAATGCTATATATATATAAAAAAAGCTTGGAATGTTGTCATAATTATACATATATACAGGTATAACTTACATGTAGGTATAATGCTATTTACGTTTAAAATGTATATGATACTTGTATATTATAATCTAATATAATACATAAAATACTTATAACCTTTGACATATAGTGTTGCCTACATTGTCTGATGGCAAAGCTCATCCTTTTGATGAGAGTATTCGGCGAGTAGAGAGAGGATCAAGGATAGTATGTGTAGTACCAGATGATACCAAGCTTGTATTACAGATGCCGAGAGGAAATCTGGAAACTATACATCCAAGGGCACTTGTTTTATCTGCTGTTAGAAAGCGCTTAGACAAGTAAGTGTTTAGAATATTTTAACTTATCTTTTAACAGAACAGAACAAGACATTTTTGTTTTGCTAACATTTAGTTATAAAAATGCAAGCTTGAATGATGTAAGTGATGGTTCTATCATGCACATACAAACATGCTCTTAATATTATGACTACAACCTGTGTAATGTTGCATTTTTTTAGTTAAAAGGACAAGTGTGCTTAAAAAAATAGTGTAAAATGACATTTTTGTATAGATGAGGGTCGTTTCATTTCTTTTCTAAAGTCAGATTGTGGGTAACATTGTCCTTTATCCAATTATATAAAAATTTTAACAGGTTTGAATTGGATTAATGGCATTTTACATCCAAGAAAAGATTATATTACTTACATCAAGGTGGTCAGTTCTAGGATGGTGAAAAAAACTGGAGTGCCTGAGAAAACCAGAATTCAAGCAAACTGATAAACATTCTAACGTTAGGATTTGTCGATTGGGATTCCAACCTAGACAGTGAGTGGCACTGTGATGTGTGCTTTAAACCACCAAGGCCCTAAAAGTTTTAATAAGAACTTGTCATACACATCATATACATTAAATAAAAGTATTGCTGATTGTAGATTCTGTTATAAAGATATAAATTCAAAGTTTTTAGACAAGACTCAAACAGCATTTTGCCAAACACATGCTATAAGTTGTAAATTTCTATGTTTTATTGTTATATTATTGTTTATTCCTTATTTATTTTAGGTTACAGTTTAAAGATGCCATGGTGATCATGAGGAAACATCGTATCAATTTAAATTTGATTTATGATCATAGTCCTGAGAACTTCCTAAACAATGTAGAGACTTTTGTAAATCAGATCAGTTCAGTCAACCAAATCAACTTATTTCTTACTGATCTACAGTAAGTTCGTAATTTTGTATGATTATAATAAAAAATTAGGAAAGGTATAGGACTCAAGTTTAGGGTAATGAGTTCATGCTAAAGTCAAAATGCATGGTATATCTTTGAGCAAAACATCTAATTTTACTTTTTTTCCATGCCCCATTGATAAACTTCACTACTCTTTAGAAACCTCTGTAATATGTCTGTATGTGATATTTGACTCTGTCTGTATGTACATGTACATGTATATGTACATGTTAACATGTTCCTGTTTCTATCGTTTTGAATTGTAATAATAGTCTTTTCCATGCATTCTCCATCACTCAAACAATTTTCATTAAACATGTCATTAAAGTTTGTCTTACATTGAAATGTGCGGAGAATGGAGAAATACTGGGGCATATTGGTTCACAAGCACAGAAAAAGTAGTGCAATGCATGTATTATTTTGATATACATGTAACACTATAGAATATATATGTAGACACGGGTGTTTAATATACTGCTATACATACACGTAGCTCTTGCTTTAATGTTTTAATTTATAAATAGAGAAGAAGATGTGACAGTTATAATGTATACAGCAGCGTACGATCGTAACCCAGATACATTAGACGATACTCAAGATAAACCATCCAAAATAGACATAGTATGTGATGCTGTAAGACATGCTCTGAAAAATATTGATGAAAATAAGTGAGTTAAATGGTTTTTCAATGATATTTGGTGTTGTTTTTTTAAAAACAATTTGCATGTTTTCAAATAAACTTATTTATGGACCATTGATTGTAAAATAGAAAGTTTAAACTCCTGGAATAGTACTGATACTAGATCATTGGATACTGCAATCACCAACGACTGTTAAGTATCAAATATAATCATAAAAAACTAACATGTTTTTTCTTCTCTTGTCTTATTTTTTTTCTTCTATTTCTTGTTTCCTTTTCTTTATTGTGTTAGATGTTGCCTTCCCCTGTTTTAATATTTCATTAAGTTTTTTTTTTTTTTTTTCACAGAACAGTATATTGGGGAAATTGCTTAATCTAACAATATAACAAATAATTTCAGAATGCAAAAAAATGAAAAATAAAAAAATAGTAAAAAAAAATTAGTATTTATTACATTGTCCCAAAAAGATAATTTAGAATTACTGGTAGTTAATTGAGCTCTCTGTTTCTTATCCATAAAAAACTAATTTCCATTTGAGATCACAAGTACATGTATGATGTAATGGTTTTATGATGTTTTCTGACATAAAATACAAGAACAGTTGTGTTTATTCACAATTCTGTACTGTACTAATATTGTATTTCTTTCTATTGTGTATATACATTTATTTTGTCATATTAATGTGACTGTGTTTTGATAATCTCATAAAAAGCATTAATTCTGAAGCTAAGACACTGCACTAGTATTTGACAATATTGACTAATTTAGAAAAGATCAATAAAGATTAATAAGTATCAGTATGCTCTTTTGTGTGGTTAAAATTATGATATATTAGTACAGTAAAACCTGGATTAAGTGCTTTCATTTGTTCTGTCAGTGTTTTAGTTTTTGTTTGTTGACCCTGAATCAAAAATGAAAAATATTTGATGACCCTAAACCAAAACTAAAAACTGTTTGATGATCCTGAACCAAAACTAAAAAAAATTGTATAATGACTCTGAACACAAACAAAAAAATGTTTGATGATCCTGAACCAAAACTAAAAAATGTTTCATGACCCTGAACCAAAACAAAAAAAATGTTTGATGACCCTGAACTAAAACTGAATGAAAGGTTTCATGACCCTGAACCCAAACTAAAAACTGTTTGATAACCCTGAACCCAAACAAAAAATGTTGGATGACCCTGAACCAAAACTAAAAAAATGTTTCATGACCCTAAACTAAAATTTAAAAAATGTTTCATGACTCTGAACCCAAACTAAAAAATGTTTGATGACCCTCAACTAAAACTGAATTAAATGTTTCATGACCCTGAACCCAAACTAAAAACTGTTTGGTGACCCTGAACCCAAACAAAAAATGTTGGATGACCCTGAACCAAAATGAAAAAATGTTTGGTGACCCTGAACCCAAACAAAAAAAATCTTTGATGACCCTGAACCCAAACTAAAAAATTTTTCATGACCCTGAACTAAAACTAAATGAAATGTTTGATGACCCTGAACCCAAACTTAAAAATGTTTGATGACCCTGATCTCAAACAAAAAATGTTTGATGACCCTGAACCCAAACTGAAAACTGTTTGATGACCCTGAACCCAAACAAAAAATGTTTGATGACCCTGAACCAAAATAAAAAAAAATGTTTGATGGCCCTGAACCCAAACAAAAAAAAGTTTGATGACATTGAAAAAAAAACTGAAAAATGTGTGATGACCCTGAATTAAACTAAAAAAATGTTTGATGACCCTGAACCAAAGCTTTAAAATGTTTGATGACCCTAAACTCAAACAAAAAATGTTTAATGACCCTGAACCCAAACAAAAAAAAATGTTTGATGACCCTGAACCAAAACTAAAAAAACTGTTTGATGACCTTGAACTCAAACAAAAAATGTTTGATGATAATGAAACCAAACTAAAAAATAAATGATGACCCTGAACCAAAACTTAAAATGTATAATGAACCTGAACTACAGATCAGCTTTAAAACAAAATCTTACCATGTTCATTTTAATTACAGATGGTCTCTTTCAAATTGTTTTATAATTATTGTTTTTTTATTTACTTTTGATTATAAGTTATTGTCTTATTAGGGTATAGATTTTATTCTTTATATACATCTGTGCTTGTAGGTATTTACTATCTATATTGACAGCTTACGTGAAAAAGACTACACCAGAACTAGAAAGTGCTTTACTACTTGTAAAACATCTTAGAGGTATACTTTAATTGTTTTTACTTTGTTTCTAGGGTAAACAGAGGTTATAATTAAAATGCAATGTAACATTATCATAGTAAGATTAGATTTTTTTCATCATTTTATTTTTTGTGGTCTTCATAACATCTATGTTATCTTTATCATATGACATTCTTATCAGTGCCTTGATGGATTTACATACAAACTACAATAATTACTTGCAAGCACTCTACATTCTACAATTCCTGATTGGTTTGAACCATAACTAGTGTAAGAGTAGATACTTAGATTATTTTACACTAGTGTGACAATTAATATTTTCAGCCTTCACATATACATGTAGCATTGATTTATAATATATAAAACATGATATCTTTACTACTTTACAGACTTTAATTCTCAACAAATATGAACCAAATTTTCTCTTTATGGATTTATATTGAGATCATCTGAAATAAGTTTGATAGTTAAACTGTTTCTCAACACTTTTCCTTTTGTTTATTTTTAAAGTTATACCAACCAAAAAGAAGGTTACATATAAATCGATAAAGTTGTATTAGATAAATTTTATACAGTAGAACACGTGAATTCTGAGTAAACTAAAATTCTATCTAAATTGATGTATATTTGATTATGTTGTGCCATTAAGATTGATTTTTGTAGAGCCTGGCATTGCCATAAGGCGAGACTTAGGTGTTAATTTTCCGGTATCGTCATAGGCGGCAGCGGAGTGTCAAAATGTGAAAGTAATGTATTTTCTTCTCGATCAAAAACTAACCAGGCGAGACATTTAAATCCATGGAATTCTTGTTTAATTACTCACTGTAAACCCCCAAATGAAAATATTTGTTCCAGTAGTGTTCATTGACAGCTTCTGTTGTAGTATGATACTTACATCTTTATGTATTTATTTCTCTTTACTAGACCACCCATCAGATAGCCATGCTGTAAATGCAGAGGAAACACTGAAGTACCTGTTATTTTTAGTTGATGTTAATCAAATGTTTGATGTTGCCTTGGGAACATATGACTTTGATTTGGTTTTACTAGTGGCAGAAAAATCTCACAAGGTTAATTGAAATTTTACATCTTATATTCAGCAATTGAAGCCTGATTGGCACAAACTTATTTTTGAATGAAATTGGCTTTCATAAAGATAACTAAAAAACTATTTAAAGAAAAAATTCTCAATCCCAATCTTGAATATGTATATTGTTCAAATATTAAAGGTGGCTGTAGTTTGCAACTTTAAACTGAGTAAGATTTACCAGCTTAGAGAGTCATAACACTGATGAGTTAAGTTTACCCAAATATAGTATGCTGTTACTTTACCAAAGTGAAGTATGCCAGCAGCTCTCTCTCTCTCTCTCTCTCTCTCTCTCTCTCTCTCTCTCTCTCTCATATTTATTAATAAGTTATTTTTATAAGCCAATTTTGAGAAAAACTATGGAATTTAGTTAAGTAATGGTGTTTATGTCCCAGTCAAGAATATTTCACTTGTATCAAGACATTGCCAACTATAGATGAAAGTGCAGAAATTTTGCTTGTGCATTGTGCTGACGGTTCTTGATCATGCCAGACCTACAGTGACACAGGAACTCGGTTCCCATCTGAAAGATCCGTAACTTTCATTTTGTAATGCAGAGTGCTTGATAAAAGAACAGTCACTACCCACTTTCAAGTCTTTGGTCAGACCCGGTCTGGTTCAAACCCACAACCTCCCAACTTATGGAGTGAGCACTCTATCAAAACTATGAAATTAAAATTTGGTTTAAAAAGTGTTTTTTTTTAATTATTAATTTGTTATTTTGATAAGTAATCCAGTACTTGTGTTTTATATGTACCTGTACATTTATTGTAGTTTTCCTATATATATATTTCTTATTTACAGGATCCTAAAATTGTAGTTTTCCTTTATATATATTTCTTATTTACAGGATCCTAAAGAGTATATTCCTTTCCTGAATAACTTACGACGTTTAAAGGAGCCATACAAAAATTTTGTGATAGAGAAACATTTAAAACGTTATGATAAAGCATTACAGCATGTCAGTAAATGTGGTGAGTTTTATTTAGAAAGTTGGAATATTACTTGTGGGTGTTTGACTATATTTCTTCTTTTGTTTTTGTATGTACCGAAATACTTATGTACCTATTGAACTTTTCCAAAGTTACTTTGTGCCATTGTACTCAATATGTCACTCTACTAGTCATGTATCAACATTTAGAAACAAAGAATTTTGGAAAGAATCATGCTTAGATGTAGGTAAAAGACATTTAAAAGATTTAAAAAATCACCTCGGATAACAATCCAATAAATGATATATTGTATATTATCAAAATTCTAGGGGTATGATATTCTTGAATTTGACAAGGTTTGGTTATTATAACAGTTTTAACTGTTTGAGTAGGTAATGTTCAAATTGACTTACAGATCACATTGCCTATGACTGCCTTCTTTGAATCCAACTCCGATCACTCTGGTTTCCTCTGTCATTCCAAAATAGATCACCTCAATAAAAATAAATGAATAAAGATTGGATAAAACATAATATAACTTTGCTCTAAATTGACTGTATCTCGAATATAACACTGAATTATTCCATTCCAGGTGATGAACATTTTCCAGAGTGTATATCATTGGTACAAGAACATAAATTATACACGGAATCTTTACTGTTATTTCCAGTATCTAGTCAGCATTATAAAGTAAGTACTTATAGTGTATAGTGATAAATTACACAATAAATAGTTATAATTTTACAACTGAATTTACACAGGACTCGGATCTTGTCTCTTACATGTATTAATGTTGTTGTTTGTTTTGATTCTTAAAAGATGTTAGAAAAGCTCTTGGAAAAACATTTTATTGCATAAAGAATATGATATTAATGAATCCTGTTGAGTTTAATTAATCCATTTCATTTATTTGTTACATAATAAGAAATAACTGATAATATTTTAGTAGAACTGTTCTTTTTTCCAGTGGAAATGGATTGACTTTTTGACACATTGTGATGAAAGAAATTTTCAGAACCTCATTAGTTCCACACTAACATCAGTATTGGTAGTCTGTATCTTGTGATGCATGGAAGTTATAATATACATGAAATTGAATAAGCTTCCTAACAAATTACCAATTAAGTAAAATTGAGTAATTTTACACCCCTCTCAAGATCCACATACTTATATTGTTTATATAAGTTTTATGATGGTTGAGACACTGGAATACCTAGAGAAAATCAAAAACTTTTGGAAATTAAGAGTGCTGACAAATATTCACACTGCAATCTGCCTGGGAATGAATTAAACCTAGATGGCAAGATAATTTGTAAACTTTAGGTTGACTTAAAGCCGTCACATTCCTCCTTCAAAGTTCCACAAAAGCTAGGAGAGTTATCAAATTTTAAATTTATCCTTATTTGTGGCAATGTTTTATAAATTAAAGTAACTGATGAAATGTCTTTGCTAAAAACAAAAAACAAATTTAAATTTATTTATATCCACAATGCACAACAATTTTATTTCATAATTCAAAGTTTTATGTGTTGCCATAGATATAAATAAAAAAGCATACTAAATTAAATTGATAACTTCATATATTGACTTTTACATGTGTTAGTACCTATTTCAAAAGATCTTGATGGCCAAGTGGTCTTAAACTCCAGATATGGATCACAGTGTCCTGCATTGCTTCAATTTTCATCACTAACATCAGATTCTTATGTGAAAAAGATTGTCAGCAAGTCATTGGTTTGTTCTTAACACTCCAGTTTCCTCCACCATGCCAGAACTAACTGTTTGAATGTAAGAAAATTAACAAGGGTGTAAAACCCCTGTTACTTTTCTCAGTTACACTCATTTATTTCATCTACAGCTTGTAATCTCTTTAAATAAGCCTTAAAATTAGATCTTTCTTTATGAAATATAAGTACATATATTTTTAAAGTACATATGGTTAACTTTTTTTAAATGATGATTTTAAAACCAGGATTTATCAAAGTTATATGGTGATTACCTAGTAGAGAAGAGAAGACATGATGAGGCTGGTATTATGTATATCAAAGCTGAGGAGTGGAAGTTAGCTCTCGATGCCTTCACTGACTGTTGTAATTGGAGACAAGTGTTCTGCATGACAGCAAAACTTAAATATCAAACAGACACAGAAACAGACATTGCTAGAAAACTTGCAGGTACAATAATATCACAATCAAAGGTGTAATAGATCGACAAAAATGATTTTAAAAAAGGAATTTGTCTCAAAGAATTGGAAATAATTTTAACACAAGTTTTATTTTTGATAAAATTTTATTTAGATGTTTTTATTTTTTTTTTTTTTAGAAATTTATGGTTATGATGATAAAATACTTTTCAGGTTCAGGTTTTTGTCAAGTTGTACTGGAAGAATTAGTGTTTCTTTGTACATACATGTATTATTGTCTGATATTTTGTTTGGTTCTTTCTAACATTTAAAGGTAAAATTTTAATTTTTTTGATATCTCTAAAAATAAATATTATTCTGTAAATCTTTGTTTCTATTTTAGCTGAGCTGAAAAGTAAACGACAACATTCTGATGCAGCACAGGTTCTCCTACAGTATGCCAATGTGAGTACAAAATAATATATCATGAATTTAAAAAATCCAATTTATAGACATTTATTTTTAAATAATGTAAAATTTTCCCTTACATTTCACATAACTTTCTGTATTGAGTACTGGTATATAATTACCAGTACTAAAAATTAAAAGTTTGACTGTAATTCAAGATTAAAATCCAGGAGTGTTTTGAGAGCTGTAATTCTTTTACAGCAAATACGATAAAACATGTCATGAGTGCAGTTTTACTTAAAACATTGAATGTCATTTTCTGGAATATTGTATTGGTGCTTTGATACTTTTTTTCTTGAAAACCACATTTAATTATTGATAACTTGTTTAATGAATACCTCTCATTACATGTATTTGTATCCAGGTTTGAATGACTTTTTCAGTTATATAATTTTGAATTAAAAAAACAAAGACTTCCTTAAAACTTTAATACAAATCTTATACAAATGAACTTAAAGTAATCCAGCTGTCCTTGAATTAATTCTGGTTGTCTTACCTATACAAAATGACATCTTATATTTACTGGTACTGGTAATTAAAATAATCTTGAAGTGGAGATAAAACTAATTCGTCTCATTCATTCATTGGTTTACTCACTCACTTTTATATTATTTTTTAACATTTTAGGATGTAGAAGAAGCGATTGTTTGTTTGATTGAAGGATGTCAGTGGGATGAAGCATTGAGAGTGGTAAATTTTTGTTCTATTTGATATTTTTATTTTTCATTCACAAGGTCATATATCAGAGTTCAGTTTACATCATTTATCAATTCGATGTCATCACCATGAAGATCCTCTCTCCTTGTGTAATAGAATTAATAAAACACTATGTGATTTCTGATTTCACCAATATATTGATAGAGAAGTTGTCTCATTCCTTTGTGGTTATCATCCTTGAAAGTTTATTTGTTATCAAGAGGTCAAATGATGATTCTGCAATTGTAAAAAATGAGAAAAATTGCAAAAGTTCTATGATTCTCATCCAAATAGGAAAGAGAATCATTAAAATGTCATGTAAAAAGCATGCTCAGGTATTAGGTTCTTTAATTTTTCAATAACGTTAAAATTTATATGTATGTATATGTGAGTATGGATGAATCATTTGATAGTCACAACTTAAAATGTTGTCTTTCAGCCATCTTTTATTTATTTTATTTATTTCATTTTATTAGCTCACCTGAGCTGAAAGCTCAGATGAGCTATTGCGATGGTTCACCGTCCGTCGTCTGTCGTGCGTCGTGCGTCGTCCGTCGTGCGTCGTCCGTCGTGCGTTAACATTTTACATTTTAATCAACTCCTCTAAAACTACCAACCCAAATTTGATGAAACTTGGTGATGATGATGTCTGGGTGAAGGCCTTTCAGATTTGCACATATGAAGGAGTTATGTCCCCTTGGGGCCCCATAAGGGGGGAAATAGTGAAAAACTTTAAAAATCTTCTCCTCTGAATGTACAAGTGATATACCTTAGTTATTTCACTTATAACATTCTTAGGTCATCTAGTTTTAGATTTGCACAAATGAAAGCGATGGGGCTCAAAATGGGGAAATGGCAAGGAACTTAGTGGGAAATTTGCTAAAAATTATTTATTTGTCACTATATCTTGAAAACTATTAACTTTTTGTATAGGCATTTATATTAGAATATTGTAGGTATTGCGACAACAATCATTTTGACATATGGTTCAAGGTCATATGTTCAAAGGTCAAGGTCACAGCTGCAAAAATAGACTTAAATCGCTAATTATCTTAAAAACTATTAACTTTTTGTATAGGCATGTATATTAGAATATTGTAGATATTTGGACAACGATCATTTTGATATATGGTTCAAGGTCATATGTTGAAAGGTCAAGGTCACAGCTGCAAAAGAAAAGTTAAATTGCTAATTATCTTGAAAACTATTAACTTTTTGTATAGGCGTGTATATTAGAATATTGTAGGTATTGACATGACGATCATTTTGATATATGGTTCAAGGTCATATGTCAAAAGATCAAGGTCACAGCTGCAAAAGAAAAGTTAAATTGCTAATTATCTTGAAAACTATTAACTTTTTGTATAGGCATGTATATTAGAATATTGTAGGTATTGACATGACACTCATTTTGATATATGGTTCAAGGTCATATGTTGAAAGGTCAAGGTCACAGTTGCAAAAGAAAAGTTAAATTGCTAATTATCTTGAAAACTATTAACTTTTTGTATAGGCATGTATATTAGAATATTGTAGATATTTGGACAACGATCATTTTGATATATAGTTCAAGGTCATATGTTGAAAGGTCAAGGTGACAGCTGCAAAAGAAAAGTTAAATTGCTAATTATCTTGAAAACTATTAACTTTTTGTATAGGCATGTATATTAGAATATTGTAGGTATTGCGACAACAATCATTTTGATATATAGTTCAAGTTCCTTTGTTGAAAGGTCAAGGTCACAGCTGCAAAAGAAGACTTAAATTGCTAATTATCTTGAAAACTATTAACTTTTTGTATAGGCATGTATATTAGAATATTGTAGATATTTGGACAACGATCATTTTGATATATAGTTCAAGGTCATATGTTGAAAGGTCAAGGTCACAGCTGCAAAAGAAAAGTTAAATTGCTAATTATCTTGAAAACTATTAACTTTTTGTATAGGCGTATATATTAGAATATTGTAGGTATTGACATGACGATCATTTTGATATATGGTTCAAGGTCATATGTTGAAAGGTCAAGGTCACAGCTGCAAAAGAAAAGTTAAATTGCTAATTATCTTGAAAACTATAAACTTTTTGTATAGGCATGTATATTAGAATATTGTAGGTATTGACATGACGATCATTTTGATATATGGTTCAAGGTCATATGTTGAAAGGTCAAGGTCACAGTTGCAAAAGAAAAGTTAAATTGCTAATTATCTTGAAAACTATAAATTTTTTGTATAGGCATGTATATTAGAATATTGTAGGTATTGACATGACGATCATTTTGATATATAGTTCAAGGTCATATGTTTAAAGGTCAAGGTCACAGCTGCAAAAGAAGACTCAAATTGCTAATTATCTTGAAAACTATTAACTTTTTGTATAGGCATGTATATTAGAATATTGTAGGTATTGCGACAACAATCATTTTGATATATAGTTCAAGTTCATTTGTTGAAAGGTCAAGGTTACAGCTGCAAAAGAAGACTTAAATTGCTAATTATCTTGAAAACTATTAACTCTTTGTATAGGCGTGTATATTAGAATATTGTAGGTATTGACATGATGATCATTTTGATATATGGTTCAAGGTCATATGTTGAAAGGTCAAGTTCACAACTGCAAAAGAAGACTTAAATTGCTAATTATCTTGAAAACTATTAACTTTTTGTATGGGCATGTATTTTAGAATATTGTAGGTATTGACATGACGATGATTTTAATATATAGTTCAAGGTCATATGTCAAAAGATCAAGGTCACAACAGCAAAAGAAGACTTAAATTGCTAATTATCTTGTAAACTATTAACTTTTTGTATAGGCATGCATATTGGAATATTGTAGATATTGACGTGGCAATCATTTTGATATATGATTCAAGGTCATATGTTGAAAGGTCAAGGTGACAGCTGCAAAAGAAGACTACAGTCACTTTATGCATATTAGCTGCTTATTAATGAAATGTGACTGAATATTTCTGATTAATTTTTTTGGGAGTTCTTGAGTTTCTTTAAATTTTCTGTACTTGATATATTGTCTGTTGCACTTTGTAAACAATTTTGGAGATATTCTCAGGTGAGCGTTAAGGCCCATGGGCCTCTTGTTTTAATTTGCAGATGTATAAACACAACAGAACTGATTTTATTGAGACAGACTTGAAATCTGCTTTAGTTGACAATTATGAAACTATGCTGGAATCATTAGTAAGCATGCAGGCTGAGTTTGAAAAATATAGAAGTCGACTAAAAGTTGTAAGAGTTGAGAAAGAAAAGGCTAGAATTGAATTCATGGGTAGGTTAATAATTGTTTGTTTTTAATTCAAAATAGAAGTTAATGAGAAATGAGAGTGTTGAAAATCAAGTTCACTTCCCAACATTTAACTTATTATGGCTTTTGCTAGCAGAGTGGTCAAAACCCGTGTTTACAAATCATAGCAGGTCATATCACCTTTCTTGTTCAGTTCATATTATTAGTAAGTTGCCAGTTTACTTGCTTATGGTGGGTGATTTTCTCTTGGTATCAATGTTTCCTTTGTCATACTAGAAATGACTGACAATAAAAGAAAAAAATTCTTAGAGAGGGATGTGAAACATTTTAACTCTGTTCCACTTCAGTGATATTTATCTGTTTTGTTTGAAGAGATCATTATCTGTAACCTAGCTCATATAACTTACATTTACTCTATACAAATCATACATGCAATACGTCTTATCTTTTAATAAAAATCTATATTAATCAAGTAGTAAGTTAAAGAAACAGATAGTGAAAATACATTAAAACTTAATTCTACTCACAGCTCGTGTTTGGATGTAACAATAAAATGCATGTATCAGCATAATGAGTATATTTGTAAACTTTTTTATTTCTGTTTACAGAATCTGGTGGTGTAGCTGGTGCTGATTCTGATCTGTTCTCTGACACCAGCAGTGCAACAGGGGAGAGCATCCAATCTTCACAGTATACTGTTGATTCCAGTAGATCTACAGTATATAGTAAAATATCAGGGTAAGTCCTAAATGTTACAGGGGAGATTAACCAGTAGGTTTACAGTATCTAGAAAAAAAATTTAAAGGCCTTTCAACAGCTCTTGCCCTTTCTAATTCACACTTGCAAACAATATGTTTGTCTCTTTTAACAAATAGAAATTTTATTGCATCCAGGTCATTGTAATCATCAGGTTTCTTTAAGTTATCTCCCTTAGATCAAAACGCTGACACAGTCTGGAGTAGAAATGCCACAAACAACTCTTATTTGGTACAAGTTCACATTTAAATTCATTTCATCATTCATTCCCTGATTAAAATGATATTGTACAATTTCACTGATATTTAGCTTCAGGTTAAGGTTTAGGTTTCAAAATTTATTAAAACATCTCTCTTAAGTTAATCTTTGGAACACCAACTTCAATCTAAGATGAATAACTTTATGATAGTGACTTTGAATTTTAGGAAAACAACCTTATAGTGGTGACTGTTTGTATGTAGGTGTCATATTTAGACACCATTGATTATAATACTCAAGACTGTGGAAGGACACAGGACTAATGATGTCCACCATGTTTGTAGACACATCTGATTATAATACTTTAGACTGTGGAAGGGCACAGGACATAATAATGTCCACCATGTATGTAGACACATCTGATTATAATGTTTGAGACGGTGGAAGGGCACAAGAGATATTGATATCCACCATGTATGTAGACACGACTCTGACTGTGGAAGGGCACAAGAAATATTGATGTCCGCCATGTATGTAGACACGACTAATTATAATACTCTAGACTGTGGAAGGGCACAGGACATAATAATGTCCACCATGTATGTAGACACATCTGATTATAATGTTTGAGACGGTGGAAGGGCACAAGAGATATTGATATCCACCATGTATGTAGACACGACTCTGACTGTGGAAGGGCACAAGAAATATTGATGTCCGCCATGTATGTAGACACGACTAATTATAATACTCTAGACTGTGAAAGGGCACAGGACATAATAATGTCCACCATGTATGTAGACACATCTGATTATAATGTTTGAGACGGTGGAAGGGCACAAGAGATATTGATATCCACCATGTATGTAGACACGACTCTGACTGTGGAAGGGCACAAGATATATTGATGTCCACCATGTTTGTAGACACCACTAATTATAATACTCTATATTGTGAAAGGGCACAATATATATTGATGTCCTCCAAGTATGTAGACACGACTCAGACTGGAAGGGCACAAGACATAATGAAGACCAGAGATGAGGTTAAAATACTATTGATTGGTACAAGGCATTCTACTTTCTCTTTTGTAGTTTAAGCATTAAAGTTAAGAAAGTTGGTTGTTATCCCAGTGTCCAAAAACGTAGCTTCATTGTTTGAAATGAATTTACCAAGGATGGCAAAATCCTTAAAATCTACAAACTTTATTACATTAATAAGTATAGTTTTGTACTGTGTACAGGTATTGTAATATGTAAATCTATATTTCAGTCGCTCGGCAAAAAATCAAAGAAAAGCCGATCATAAGAGATGGAAATTAAAAGAAGGTAGTCAGTTTGAAGATCTGGCATTGATAGCAGCCATGTCCAAACTTATAAAAGCAGTAGATGAAATGAAAAGTAAGTACTTAATAGTTGTAACAGGATTTATCTGCAGTTTTCTTGATCACCCTGTGTGTTCTGCCAAATGAGCAGTCCCAATTGCTACATGCTTTGTTGGTAAAATAAATTCATATTGTCATCTTGGAATTCTATATTATTTACAATCAAAGGGTGAACATCAGCAAAGAGATCAAAGTATTGATTTTCAGAGAGCAAACTGTTAAACTCTCACAGTATAATATGCTTGAGTGGGATACCAACTTGTTTTATTGTGTACTGTGATCTGTAAATATTTACAATAGCTAATATTTTGTACTATGTGAACCATTGTTAGACTCACTAGTTCATAGCTTCATAGCTTCAGTATAGAACGTACAGTTGTCTGACGTAACAACTAATGGCGTAAGAATACACAAAAATTTGTAAACAAATGTCAGGGGATTTCCTGATCTATGTATAAAAAACATATGTCAAAGCACATATTAATGTTTATACATAATCTTTTCAAAATATTGCGAGAACACGATGTACTTATGCATAATAAATAAAATAGCATTATTTAATTGTGCATATATTGCAATAAAATACGTGTTAAAATTAGAACTATATTATGTTTTTAAAAATTTGGCCAAAACTTACACGTGTACACCGAGTCTGTAAAAAATCTATACAATCGTACGAAGGTTCAAGAATTGTTACATCATGATTTCAAACATTGTTTGTTTTGTTATTTTACACAGGAGTATGCCAAGAACTGTAAATATAACAATTGACTTTGTGTTTGGTAACGTATATGAGGATATGAACGCTAGAGAATCTTGCGCAAATTTGGCATAAACTGCTTCGCAGATTATGCAATTTGCACATGTTTACCAAACACGAAGTCAATTCTTAAGCATATGTTGTATACCACTCAAGTTATTGAAGTCCCCCAAACACAGGACAGTATAATATTTGAGAATCAATGTTTTTATTTTCATCAATAAATGACATACACTGACATGTTTGTAATTATTTTATTATTGAGATGAAGATACATAATGTATTTGATACATAAAACTGACTAGTAACTAAACATAGTTACTTAATGAAGGATTAGCATTAAACATGAACATGTACAGAACCTTACAATACTAAGACATGAATATATGCCGGGCTAAAACAAGAAAGTATTACACCAGCCAGTTATACTGGAAACTGCTTCATGATCATAACATTAAGAATTGTGTATAGACATCATTGTTTGTTTGTATCTTCTTTGAAGAATATTTATATTTTTATAACATTTTTGGATAACATTTATTTTTTGTATAACAATGACAACTCAGTAATATTAGCTGAATAGCTAGATAGAGGTTCTTACACAAACATGTTATTGATGTAAAAAAAAAATTCATCAAAAGAGCTGTATAATTTAAAATACAAATTAATATAATATTGTGTTTATAAGTCATAAGCATAGCTAAATATTTGGGCTAGGATTTTATTGTGAATGGTGAAAAATTGGTAGGTTATTTTTCAATTCCACTAAGGCTAACACAATAATCCACATCAAATCACATGCTGAATGGTTTTTAATTAAATGTGACATTATCAGAGGCAAATGCAGTCATGCTGACTTTTGTTATGGCAAGTGATGCACAAAATGTATCACATAATGTTTTCATCTTTTAAGTTGAAAAATTAATAGTTGAAGTTGACAAAACCTTCCCTAATAAATATGGAATTCATACATACACGTATTACCAAATGTCACATGGAATTGTTCTACTTTTGCTGTAAACTTTAACTGTACAAAATGTAATCTTTAGTAAGGATTTAAATTAACATGACTGAATATGCTCATGTTGAAAAAATGAATTGTAGAGGAACATTCTGAACTTAAGTCTGAATTGTGTTTAGGCTCAAATTATTAAGCAGTTTGAACATGTTGTAATACATTAGTAATTGTAACAGATTATTCTGAACATAGGCATATGGCAGAATGGTTTAGTAACATATCATTTAATGGGACTAGCAAATGGCAGAATGGTTTAGCAACACATAATTTACTTGGACCCAGTAATGTACTACTTGATGTCAGTATAACTTGTTTTTATTGCCAACATTTGTTTTTTTGAATTTTAATGTTAAATAGAGTTTTAGGAAAACAAAATCATAATACTTGTATGATCTTAAAGATGTTTGCATATTGGTTCATTTGAATTCTTCAGACACATGTTTGAATACATTTCCTCATGGAGTAGTCGGTTTGTTCAGCTAATGTATTGTGTTTGACAATAACTGGAATATTATTATATTTGAAAATTATTACATATTCTGTTTGTGGATTTATAACAATTGAAATAAGTTTGTATCTCTGTTGGTTAGAGTCAAATATCAGGCTACCAAGGTTCATGTGATATTACAGTAACTATTCTGTAGTAAAAGCAGTGTGACAGTGATCATTAATAGACCACATTGAGAAAAGTTTATGGATTGGATGTAATTATTCAGGCAATGGAAGTTCTGACAAATGTAGAAATATAATGTTTTAATTTGTGCATTTTGACTGTGTTATTTTAAAAGTTTCACTATAAATCATAACTTTCACAGTCTATTTTGAGTCCAATATTTAAATGAGGAGCTGTTCTTCCTGATGTCTGACAGCCAAGAAACCCAGTCTTCCATGCTTCAGAAATATCCACTAGATGGAGCTGTGAATTATAAAACAAGGCAGTTGTACTTTCTTCTTCTGAAATCAAGAAATGATGTGTGCTGTTTATTTTAGGTTTAACTTTAAAATATTGTAGTTTAAAATACTTCTGCACATTTTCTTGTGAGTGAAGGCCTTCACAAGTGGAATTTTGCCCTCTCTTTATGATCTTTCCATTAAAAGTTATGTCCCCTAGTAGCAAGTGATGATGTGGGACTGTGTACTTGAATTTGAGAATTAAAGATGAATTAAGTTTGTTTTTCATTTCACTTTGATCATTAGTACAGTTTTTTATCGAACTGTATGTCAGTTTGCTTGAATCATTTTGTTTGTAACATTCGTTGTATTTATTTAAAGTTCCATTCCAGAATATGAAATTCTCTCCATTTCTATCATGATCTATCCTAATCAATTGTTCAGCCATTCTGGAACGTTTGAGGCTGTTTATGTCCATTAATCTTATCCAGTTATCGTCTTTATCACCTGCTTTTCTAGGAAGACTTAAATATATTCCTGAACCTCTAAAATAATGATCTTCATCATATTGTCCTTTCCATATATTTTTTGGTGTCGGAAATACAAGTCTACCATCAGGACTCCATTTTGCTTGTGTGAATGTGAACACAATTACTGATCCAATCACCATGACTACAGTACCTATCAACATTAAACATCGCAGTACTGTACATGTTTGAGTATGCCTTTTGTTTCCACTTTTCCGTCTACAGTATCGTATTGAAGCTATTAACATGCGAAGTAAAGCACCAATTATAACAACAGATGCTTTTGTTAACTGAAAAAAACTCAAAGCTTCTTCACGACACGTGACAATGATAACATTGATAGCAATTTGTGGAACGTCTTCAAACCAGACAACAATGGCTGATGCAGCATCAATATTAATAATTGGATTTTCCCTGAAGATTTCTAAAGCTAAATTTAATATTTCCAATAAAAAAAGAATTGCTCCACTAATAGAAAATATTAAAAGAGCTGTCACAATTCCTTTGTCAATAGGTCCGAAAACGAGTCCTTGTTCTGCGTATTTGACATCATGATAAAGCATCCAATCACTTACAAGATCTGCTATGTTCAGCGCTGATATCACAAGAAAAACAAAGCTCTGTATGCACCTATTTTTACGAAGTGAGGAATATGTACCATGGCAACAACTTCCCTCTCCCATGATTCCTGTCAACCAGAATTCAAAGGTTGTTCAGTTAGAGAAAAAACTTCAATGTTACCTATAAAAAGAGAATAAATGTTTTAATATTTTTTTAATGAGCAAATTACTTTTAATGTAATGATGCATGATGCATAATAATGCATGATGATGATGATGATGTGATGATGAGTGATAATGGTGATGATGATGATGATCAAAAACATTTTTAACATTTTCCCTGTTTGAAAACATTTAGTATCCCCCCTCTCTCTCTTTTATATGATTTTAAACTAAAAAGATAAAATATTAAAATACTTGATAAATTTCTGTTTATATGTTTATTTTTGAGGCAAGTTGTCATATATATGGGAACACAGATGTAATATACATATATATGGCTCTCTTATATTTAGAATTTTGTGGAAAGGAAATGATAATGTTTCATATTAAATAAATAAATACAAGTGTTTGTATCTCCTGCATGTCCTGAGTTACTCTTGAAATTACTTAAGATTTGATCTGACACAATAAACTAGATACAATAATCCTGTTGAGATTTAAAGTTTTCGCAATGTACATTATGTAATCAAAATAAAATTTAATCCTTACACATATAAAGTTAAACATATCAATTTACTTTTGTTGCATATTTTTGTTGTTTCTGGAAACTGATATTCTTTTATAAAAACATTGGAATGTACTTCTAAAATCTACAGATTTCTTGCAAAATCAGATTGTAAAATTTTTATAAATTGCAGAAAATCCTAAAACATTTCAAGCTTTAGGATTGCAATAAAGTACCATTTATCAGAATGAATGTGTTAAACCTCAGATAAACAAATAATTACATGTATGTATGATAACTAGCTAGTATACATACAGTGTCATTCAGTCTGTCAAGTTAGTATGACAACAAGATCTATTTTTATCTGTATTCCTATGTTGTTGTTATTCCATCTATCTTCAAGTAACAATGGCAACTTTTTAACATTATCTCAGCAGTAATTTGTTGATAAATTTCAATTGGTTTTTGCAAGAATTTTTTTTTACAATTTTAATCAAATGTGTTAATAAAAGACAACCAGTTCCAGGATGGTAGGGAAAACTGGAGTACCTGGAAAAACACTTTTATAAGCAAACACTAGAAGAGTTAGATTTGTACCTAGGTAATGAGAGGTACTATGATTTGTATGTCAGAGTGTTATATCATGCACTCAGTAACTAATGACACTTTGGAAATTTGGCATTTATTAAGTAATTTGATTATATTTCAATAATAAATGAACAGTAGTTTTCATTTTTTTTGAATATTTTGATTTTAGTTTAATAAAATGTTTGATTTTATCTCAAAATAAAAATCTTTTTTGGAAACACCATATTTTGTACTAACAGCATATAAAACAAGAAATATTCAGGGCTACCAATAATATCCACACACTTTGTTTCTCATTTTATGATTTGTCATATTGTTGATATTTTATATCTCATGCATGTAGGGTACTCATTATATTATAGTGATTTCTATTCATTTTTCTCACATTTATAGTCTATGGTAATTTCTAGGAGACAAGAAGGAAATCCATTTTAGTTTAAGGTACTAAATAATTACTCTGGTGATTCATGAAACCCATATTAGTCATCAATAAAGCCAGACATATATTATATGATTTGATATTGATATTGAATTTTAATTAAAAACATTTCCATGCATTTTAGTTCAGGTTTTATAAATACTTCTAATTTCTTATCATTATGACATAACTAATCATTTACTGGTAATTAAAATAAGAACATTTACATGTCATGTGCATAAAACCCCGCCCTCAAAATAGTTATATTTTAGCATGCCATTTATATAAACTTACAGCTGGTTTATCTAATGTTGGTAACAGTGTCTGTACATACTGACATCTATTTGAGTTAAAGTACTGCAGATATTAGAGGGGGACATGTGTGTCTGTGTCTTTGTTACACATGTTAAGTAGTGATTTCCTTTTCCAAAATATCAGATTTCAGTTTATTTTAAAGAGGTCAAAAGGTCAACATAATCCTTACAGATTCTGTTTGCACATCTGCCTGCATATAAATCTCAATGCATGTACTTTATGTTAGCATCAAATCACCATGGAGAACTATAATTTAATTGTATCACTATGGATTTCTTTATTCTAAAAAAGTCGTATTTAATATGTTTAAAAGTTTTCTTCAAGAAATTGAAATCTTTAAATGGCTTTTTTTTCAGTCTTGGGGTAATGTTATATCATTGTTTTTGTTTTACAATATAAAATTTCTACACAGTAATGTCAGCTGTTTAAGATTTCTGGGTTATTTAGTGTAGTGGAAATTTAACTTTGTTATTATACTGTGCAGACATGGGTGATAATTGGCAGGAGGGGGGTTAGTTATTATTGGATCATCAAGATAACTAATACATTGTAAATAAATTGTACTTACTTTTCATATACTGGTAGTATTTTTAAATGAATTAATTTACATATAATAATCCCACTTCCTTATCACCTTAAGCCATTTTGTTGCCTGTGTTACTTGATTTCATTGAAAATATGGTAAAGAGCATGGAATTTATTGATATTATAGTTAGTTATTCGTACATTCAATATTTTTTTCTGATCAGTTTGACAGACACAAACAGATAATTACAATAAAGCCATGGTATAAAACTAAATCTATATTTTACTCATCATGGCTACCTGATACATCATAAATACACCTGTCACTTTTTGACCATTGGTCATTAATTTGTCGTCATGGTGACATTCATATGTTCATATTACCACACATAGTGTCACAAAAAATGTGTTGATACACTTAATAACACAAATAGTAATATATATTTATCATAAAAATGTACCTAGAGGCATTTATTTGCTAAAAAAAATATTTACACCTAAATAACTTGGGAGAATACGGAATTATTAAAGTCAGCAATTAATTAATATTACTTATAAAATTATTTTTTAATTTATTTTGAAGGCATATACAACCTATGTAATACTATTTGAAATTACAGTATATATATATAATACATATAATATCTCTGATTGTAGACAAGTTATATGTAATATCCTATTATTGTAATACAATTTTCAAAAAAAAAATGTTTGTGGGGGTTCACATAGTGACATTATAGAGGTCCATTTAAATTAATCTGATGAACAATACCATTGCTTGACCATAGGAAGGTTAGGTATAGCATCCTTTGGAGAATTGATAACCTTGGTATTATTGGGATTCTTTGAAAAGGATCTATGATGTATTTAAAAATACTTTTTAAGAAGCTTTCAATCGATAGAGCTTAGGTTATTTAGATGTTGAATTGTTAGTTAAGAAGTAATAAATTCCCACTTTACAGTGGCTGTTTACCATGTAGAAGAGACTATAAACTATTGTGAGAGATAGCAAATGTTTTCTGGTGAGCTGTTAGGCCCAATATCTCTTGTGTCACCTAAAATATACAAAATGTATATATGGAGCATTAAGGACTGGAATAGTTGTGGGTAATGGAAAGATCATGGTAAATGATTGATTTCCTATAACACAAGGAAAATAAATAACTTTCTCAAAATATGTTCTAACCAAGCTGGATTTGACCTAGACATTAAGAGATACTGTAATCCTTAATCTAGTCTTTTAGAACACTTGTAAAAAACCAAGAGGGATTTGATACAGACTGATTAACTGTATTCAGCCATCACTGATCTGATAGGTTAGAATTACAATTATACTGATTTATAATAGAAATATTACAATATTGATATTTTTTGAGATAGTGGGGATTTTATCATCATATCATTTACACCTTGATATAAGATATCAGTGGGGATTTTATCATCGTATCATTACACCTTGATATAAGATATCGCTTTTTACTAAAACTTACCTGAACTGTCTAATTATTTGTCTGATATATCAGACAGAATTGTACTATCTAATGCAAAATAGAACAAAGTTATTTATATCTGATAAACAATGTACTTCACAATAGTCAATGTATAATAGAACAAGAAATATCATATCTGTAAACAAAACAAAATACAACACAAATGTTTTGGGATTGTTACATTTGAGTTTGAATGAGAAAAAGGTGCCCAGTTGTTTCATGGAAATACTCTGCCACTTATTTCCACTTATTTTACAACCAGTGATTCATGAATTTGTGTATAGTATTTACATTTACATAATATTCTATAACCATGGCTTTAATTTATAGCAATGAACCAGTAACCTAACACATATGGTAGAGTTGCTGAATTAAGTTTTTGTGAATTCGTGCATAAATAAAAAGATAAGAGTGGAGTCAGGATTGGAGTAACGGTGTTTTATGCCCCAGTCAAGATTTTTTCAGTTATTATTAGGTAGTCAGTTCTGGGATGGTGGAGGAAAACGGAGTGCCTGGAGAAAACCATCGACCTTGGCAAGCGAACTGACAAACTTTCTCACACTAGGATCTGTCCCAAGTGGGATTCGAACCCAGGCGGTGAGAGGCACTGTGATCCGTAAGCGTGCGCTTTAGACCACTCGGCCACTGAGGCCCTAAAAAGAAAAGATAATATTGAATTGTAATTTTTATTTTGAAATTGTATGGTAAATGTCTACCAAAAATGCTTAATTTTGATGTGAAATATGTGCATATTTGAGAAAGTAATTCCTCATTAGTAGTGACAATTGGGGTCAAAAAAAGTTTAATAGATATAAAACATAAACATTTGAAAATCAAAGATAATGTTTCACAATTATATTTATCAAAATTCAGCTTAGAAATGCTTTGCATGAGGGATCAACTTTTAGATGATGATTAAATTGCACATTTAAGTATATAAATAATTAAAGAAAGAATTACACTCACCTGTTAATGCTGAAAATAACAATGTGTGACACTGTCCTATGACTATTGTTCTAAAACTATATTTCTCTGTTTTAAAATTATGTAATTATTCAAATTGTGCATAACCAATAAGAAGTTGTCTATAAATATAGTTTACATCATCGTTTTTTGGTTAAATGTCATTTGAATTACAATATGCATAAGTTCTTATTGATTGACATATGGAGGACTTTAATAGGGATGCACTACATATTAATGGTTAGATACAGTTATATATAATTTTTTTTTTTTTTCAGTAGAATTACACAAGTCACATGTAAAATACTATTGAAAAAGCTATAATGATGGCTACTGCTAGGTTGCTAAAAAGTATCCTATAAGAAAGGTGTCATTATTAAAAAATATGTAGCTTATTTCAGGTGTATAATGGTGTATAATTTAAAACATTTAATGTCAGATTCAGATATTGACCTAATTTTACCCTCAGTTTGCCTGCAGACAAATCATTTATCAAACTTGATGACATGAAATTATGTAAATTGTGTTTACTTGGTGATAATCAATGTGTACATTAAATGGGAATTTAATCTTGACTAAGTAAGTCAGAGTTATCTCCCTTACACAGGGAAAGTCATTTCCAAGTTTTGTACACCATGTATGGTTTAATGCTTAAGTTAAAAGGATTTGTTTGTGGCAAAACTTTCCACCTTAAATTCATAAATTTCTTGAAAAATTCCTATTGAATATGATTCATAAAGGTTGGACCCTGTAAGAGATGTTTTAGAGTAAATCCCTGGTTTCTAGTATTTTTCTGATAGCATGCTTATTATGGTTTTAGACCCAATCTATAAATTTTAAGATTTTCTAAAATTAAAACTTGAAAATGAAAACTAATTCCAGTCATTGTTTTGATTAATGTTAAAAAGATAAGTGTGGTTTATTAACGTTATTTACTGAGATAGACTTTGATAAACACAAAACTCTAAGACTATATTCTACTTAATTATAACCATTAGAACTGAAAAAAAAAAGGTTCTGACCCAATACTTGATGATCGGTGGTATATCCAAGTAATCATAAGATGCTGTGGATTTCAACCCTGGCAAGTTTATACATAAGACTTTAAAATTTTAGATAATGTTTCCTTGCCTGGAGCTCCACATTAAGAACACTGAGTATCAAACAGTTTACCTAGTTTCAGAAAAATGTGACTGGGGGTGGGTGGGTGGGGTTAGGTATATTTGTCTGCAGCATACTCACTCTGAGTTTACATCATAACAAAATGTTAACCTAAATGCAGTTGCTAGCTATTACAAGGCAGACCATAAAACACACTCCTACATCTCATGGATTCTGGAACTTGTTTGAAGATTAATCCTTAGAGATTTAAAAACTAGCTCTCATTGCAAATAGCTAAAAAAATTGCTGATGTAACATTAAAACAAACTAACAACAACAGAAATGAACAGGATATCTAGTAATGGCCTAAAGCTAATATAGAGGGTATTAAAAGAGTGACTTTATAATTTATCAACCAAGTGGAATATATGTCAACATGCATGAGTATAAGAACCTCTTGACATGTATCAGTTATATGAAGAAAAAACTGCCAAACCTTTAACAATTTTATCCTTTCTTGCATGCTTTTCCTAAAAAGTACATGTATTGTGAATATCAGTTTTCCTTAAAATTTCTTGTTATGCAAGCATATTTTTTTGCACATATTTTCAGTATTTATAAAATAAATAAAATGTGTTTGTCTTGTTTCACATGAAATGAACATGCTGCTGAAAGCATTTTAAAATGTGTTTGTCTTGTTTCAGATGAAATGAACATGTTGCTGAAAGCATTATAGAATGTGTTTGTATTGTTTCATATGAAATGAACACGCTGCTGAAATCATTATAGAATGTGTTTGTCTTGTTTCAGACGAAATGACCATGCTGCTGAAAGCATTTTAAAATGTGTTTGTCTTGTTTTAGATGAAATGAACATGCTGCTGAAAGCATCATAAAATGTGTTTGTCTTGTTTCAGAGGAAATGAACATGCTGCTGAAAGCATTATAGAATGTGTTTGTCTTGTTTCAGATGAAATGAACATGCTGCTGAAAGCATTATGAGATGTGTTTGTCTTGTTCCAGATGAAATTAACACACTGCTGAAAGCTTTATAAAATGTGTATGTCTTGTTTCAAATGAAATGAACATGCTGCTGAAAGCATCATAAAATGTGTTTGTATTGTTTCAGATGAAATGAACATGCTGCTGAAAGCATTGGTACAGTTTCACTATGATGAGAAGGCTAAAGAATTACAGACAAAATATGATAAATTCTTAACCTTAATAGAAAAATCCATCCCAGAGGTTTGGTTACAAGAAACAGAGGAATCAACAACACAGCCTGTAAGATAATATCTCTGTCTTTTACCATTTATAATTCTCTCTTATTTCCTCTTTTGCTTTTCACCATCTCTCTTCTCATTCTAATATCCCTCACTGAAAATTTTAAATCAGAGTTCTGGTCATGATACTTACGTTATATGTCTGTTTCTAACTTACTATATTTGTGTTTTTTGTTTTTATTTTCGTTGTCAAATTTTCTGTGGTATTTTAATTTTAAAAATTGTTTATTTAAATTTGTTATTTGAAAATGTATAAACTCATAGAAATTTTTTCTTTGGCAGTTGAATGTTTAACAGGATATTATAGCTAAATTTAGAACATTAAAAAGACTAATTATATTTACATGATTTATATTGAAATGTCATTGAAACAACTATTCTCAATATTTAAGGTACTTGGTCCAATGACAACAGCAAACAGTATAGCTCAAGCTGTACAGAAAGGAGCAACAGTTAAATCACAGGAAACACAAGGTAAGAGACACACATGTTACATGTAACAAACCACTGATCACAGAGTCAGTGTTTCTAACTGCTTGGTAAGGGGGGTGGGGGTGGGCCAAGTAGTAGTAAATGTCGGGTTACAGATCACAATGCTTCTAACTGCTTGATGGGGATGGGAGGTGGGGGTGGGTGGGGTGGGGTGTGGGGGTTTCATGTCCAAGTTGTTGTCATTTTACAGTTCATAGTGCCTCTAACTTCATGTTGCTTGAAAAACGAGTGGGAGGGGGTGGGGGGCAGGTTTTGTGGCCATGTCATAAGTGTCAACTTACACATCATAGTGCCTTTAACAGCCTGATAAAATAGATGAGATGGGCATTTCATGTCTAAGTGGTAATTTTTGTCAGCTTACAGTGTCCCACACTGCCTAGGTTTGAATCTGACTTGTCAGATAAAGATTATCATTTCTCTTGGTTCTCTAGCTTCCAGTTTCATTCTTATACTTGCCCCTAGACTACACTAGGGCGTACATAACCATAAGATATGAATATTTTTACAAAAAAACTTGTGTTTATTTATTTATTTATTTATTTATTTTTTGCAGTTATCATTTGGTATTTTTTTTATTTTCTAAAAATGATGAAAACAAATTTTTTTGCCAAATGAATTAATATCAAGTATTGACAATAAGAGTAATGTATTTGAGTATGATTTTTAAGATTTTCTTCTATTCTGTAATATAAGGAAATTGTAGTATTTGAACTCATCAACAATACCAAAAGCAACCATGAACATAACACAATAGAATAAGAAATAAAGTGATACATTATGAATCCACTAAATAACTACTTCCTACTTTGAACATGCATTCATTATTATTACAAGATGGTTTCCATAGGCTGATAGGCTGAGTTTTAAATTTTCAAATTTTTTTTTTGGTTTCAGGGGTCCTCTTTATCCCATTTAGTGTTCAACCTATGTATGTGTGTGTGTGGATAGTGTGGGTGTTTCATTTGTAAATGATATAGAATCTGACATGTGTACATTTATGTTGGTCTACTTTCAGATCCTATCATCAGAGTTCCACCTACCTTGCATAAGGAAATAAGATGGAAGCTTCATATACTAGAACAAGCCAGAACATGAGACTCATTGTTTTAACATTAGTGTCAGAACATTCCAAAAGGCTCCAAAGGTGCTGGGTACTCAAAAACTTTTTTTCAAAGAGTCAGGTCAATCAGTGGTGATTGCACATGCTTGACATTATGGAGATGTTGAAAAAAATTGAATAAAAAATGTCATTTAGAGATTGATTGTCCAAATATTGTGTTTTATTCATAATAATACTAATGTAACTTGATAACTTGAAAATAAACTAATCAGTTGTATACATCTGTATGCACTAAATGAATAAATAGGTTTTTGAAATTCAATATTTTGCTAATAATTTTCAGATTTTCTTACAATAAGTCTTTAACAGAAACATAGTTATGTCAATGTTAAATGGCTCTTTTAGTCTCAGTCAAGTTTAATCTTTTTGATCATGAAGGACAATTTTATCAATGCTGAGTGGTTGATCATTGACCAATATGCTGCAATTTTTTGATAGTTGTCATCTTAAAGTTTTTTGGTAGGCATATGTTGGGTACTTGATTTTCTTCTACCAAAGTTGATCAGAACAGATAACCAGTTTTACACAGAATGTCATTTAAAGTACATTTTTAGCAGATACATGTTCTGAATAAATACATTTTCATGTTTATTGATGGTCAGTGGAACAAATGTAATGATCAAGATCACTGGTGGATTATGACAAGCCACAATATGATCAATTTACCAAGGATTAATCTATACTCAAGTTAAGCTTATTTGCTTTATAAATGTTACCATGTGGTAACTTTTAAAATACTTTTTATCCTGCACAGATTAATATGCCCTCTAAATTGATGCTGGCATTTGTTTATTACAGTGGCTTTTGGCTTTCAGTAATATTTTTAACTATGCAGTTTCAAGGCAGTTGACCTAAAAGTGGAAGGATATACATGGATAAATACATTACAAATCAATGCACTTTGTCCATTGTACTGTTGTCATGTCCATTGATGATTGATTTAGAATACCTAAGAATGATGTCTTTACAAATAATTTGCTTCTGAGGCATGGGCAGTTACCTTCATTATAAAATGAAATGAAATATGCTGGTACGAACTTAGGTATTTCAAAGAGCAGAAAAAGAAATGATGGTCAAATTTTGTATTTTTCAAAAACTTTGTAGGGAATTTTTATTATGTGTAACTTTCATTATGTAAATTGGCTACAGTGTCCCAGTAAGATTAAACATCATCAAATATCCATTCCACATTTTTTTTTTTGGAACTTCAGTTATTGGATAGACAAAGCTTTGAGATTAAACTGAAAGTATTAATGAGTTATCTATCTATCCCATGTTCAATTCATTGCAAATGTCAACATATTCACGTGTGCAAATTTCATGCATATACCGCTATATGCATGTAAGTGCACTAGAATAGGCACAAAGGCCACAAAAATCTTCTATTTTCTTACAGCTATAAGCTTTTAAATAATTTACATAATTTTATATAACAATACAAGTCATGATATTGAATATTCATATTTATTTTTCATAGAGATAAAATGCAAAACAATTTATAAAACCACTCAAAACTATACAAATAGCATATCAAATCACCATATATATAACATCATATATATCTAGTTCATTACACGCATAAATATAAACTGAAATATTATAGATAAATGAAGTAAATTTAAAAACAAACATCTGGAATGTATTGTTACATGTTTGTATACCATTTTTGTTTAATACCTATGTTGTCAGGAAAACTTTAAGCTGTTTGTCAGACTAAAAATTGTTTCATTAAAACAAACATTTATTCCTAAACACAAAAGTTAAAAAGGTATTTTCTTGTTAAAACACTTCTTTATTGCATGTAGTTGTGCCCTTTGGTTTAAAGACTGTAATATCGACATCTTTCGAACTTAAAATTTATTTCACATTTTATGCATTGTGCACCAAGTAAAATGGAGGAGTATTATAAGTACTGGTAAGTTGGACTGTACTTTGTACTGAATTATTGGTGTCTTGAAAATGAACAATCATTTAAATATAATAGGTATGATGATGACTTCAAATCAAACTGTTGATATCCATTTTATTGACTAACAGTTATTGTAATAAAAATTTAATAGTTAGTCTATACATCTTTGTGGAAAACACACATGCACACATGCACACACACACACACACACACACACACACACACACACACAGAGTCAATTATTTAGTCCACAAAAATATTTTTTACAAATGATTTTCATGATTTTATTAGTTCATGTAAGTAAGTAAATTGTTAGATGATTGTCAATATTAGTAGACTGTGTATATTGTAGACAGTGGTGTTAAATAGCAGCCTTCAACTCTCAAGGGTTTTGTGGTAATTTTTCGTTATAAATACATGTAGATATAAGTAAATTAATTATGAAAAATATTGTTCTATTTTTGTTTTATTGCTCATACAAAGATATAGATATTCAGCAATATTGAATTGGTTATCTGTTATTTCAATAACATTGGAAGATGAAAAAGAATATATGACAGTATAAAAAAGTATTTAGTCATAACATTTACTTCAATAGTTATTTTTATACCTTTAAAACCAGAATAGGGTATCTCCTTTAAAAATCGTGAAAGGTTCAAGTTTATAACTACTGATAAATAGGTAGTTGGTAGTAGTAAAATCAATTTAAATGTGAACCATTACTAAATACAAAAACTTTCAAAAATGTTGATATTACTTAATATTTACAGAATTTTACAGAATATGCACTCTTCAGATGGAATATTTGAATTTGTAAACTAAAGGGATTTTTAAAAAAAAAACACTTGACTTTTAAAAGTACAGATACAATACACTGGTTGCTTTTCTGTTGAAAATTATTTGTTTATATCAGATATTAAAACTGGGAGTAACACACTTCCTACACTTAGTCTGTGTTTATATGTTATGCAAGATTTGATGTGAAGCTTGATGTAGTACCCTTGACTGAACTTTAGCTTAAATAAAAACCAACACATGACGAAATGGTAACAAAAATGAAGAAATGGAAAATGAAGACAAGTATTTATTTTTATAAAACAATGATAACCACATTTGTTTACAGTGACATCTACAGGTTATTGAATATTTAATTAAATAATGCATTTTAAAAAAGAATTTTAATGTCGTTCTTGAATAAACTTTTCAATAAAATTAAAAAATCAGCAGATGGAAAAATAAACATATAGATAGCCTGGAAAACATGAGAATAAAGTTGTGTGGAAACATTTAGTGGTAAGAATGAACAATAAACAAATGTGAATATAGATATTATATACGAAATGCTTAAATGCAGAAAATTTAAGGATAACAACAGAAGAAATAATTAGTACAATTCATCATTTAGGCATGTTTATTAAACACAGACACAGATATTTATATTAAATTTACAATAGTAATAAATTATAAGTTGAATGTTGTTAAAACTAATCAGATATTACTGTTTCAATAAACATTTAGTTTCATAAATTGTTTTAAGTTGAACATGTTAGCTTTAACTTCTGGTGAAAGATATATACATGTATATGTATAGTAAAAGTAACTTCATAACCTCTCTCTCTCTCTCTCTCTCTCTCTCTCTCTCTCGTACAATCAAGTCAACAGTACATATATATGTAATTGGAAAACACATAATCATGATTTTTGGCAAAAACTATTGCATAGGAAAAATAATAAATTGAAAATCTTGAACAAAAGAAATAAAAAAAATATTATTCAATTAAATGATTATACTCATTCTTGAGTATATCAAAACATGTGATATTTTTTATGAGTCCAGTTACCTATACAAAATTCAAAGTTCAACATCATATGAAGAACAAAACATATTTGAAAGAGAGCAATGTTATATCTTTTTTGACAGAAATCTGGAAATTTGTAACTGAAGAATGTACTGCATTGACAGCAACCAATACAACCAAGGAGACCAAATAATAGAAATTAATGTTAGAAAATCCAAGCAAAACAATGAGGGTCAAAAACATAATAAAGAAACATTCTTAATACAGAAACATGTTGGGAATTTAATACTAGAGTCTCTGTTAAAATTTCCCACTTTGATCTAACACTGAAATAAATAGCAAGTGGTGTGCTAACAGGGGTTTTTGAAGACCTTCATCTATTTAACTCATTTAACAATCGTTATAAAAAATATAACCTAATCAAAGTATAATATTAACTCTTGGCTGATGTTTTATATTTTGAAATAAAAAGTTGTAATGTTATATAAATAAGCATCATGTAGCACCCATTGTATTTATGGACAATAAATGTGTTACATAACAAGATGTTTAAGCATAATGATTTACTTTTTAAAAGTCCCATTTGAGGAATACTGATGGATTTTTAATTTTTTGTGGCATTACTACCTATAAGTTTTGTGAAAGATAGTAATGTAATAGAAAATGAAACTTGTTTGTAAGTTAGTAAATCGTTTCATGAAATAAGTACTCCTCAAAATAAATAATATTGCATGTGCCATTTAATGTTCAAGAAACTTTTTAAAAAATATAATTTTATAAGTTTAATTTCGCAGTGAATAACAAGCCATTATACCTACAAATCACATAACCTTTAATATCTTGAGCAGTAAGTGTAAAGTATAATGTTTAATTGGATAACGGTTTATTGTTGCTCTTTAGAAAGCTGAAAACATGAAAAAGCCCTAATTAACATAATTGAATTATAAAAATTTGAAAAAAAAACATTTAAAAATGGACACATCACTCCAACCCTCAGTTTATGAATCAACAAACATTGTTTATCTTAAGCTTTTGAAAACCATTCACCATTTTTTGCAACATTCTAATACTTCCACATTCCCTCGTACAAAGCATTCCTTAGCTGGATTTGGATTCATATAATTTTGGAACTTTAGATTTATTATTTTTCAACTGTTTGGCTAATGTTTTTTATATATCAAACTTTCCGGCCCCATAGTGTCACTGATGAGGAATGAATTTCCGAGATGTGCACATCTAGTACATCAAAATTTAACTGGTATTTGTGTTATATATTTACTACACATTGTTATTAGGGAAGAATTCGCGCTTATAATTGTTACAAGTGATATGTCAAGACATTTGATATTAAAAAAAACGTTTGAAGAAAAGTTAAAACTATCAATATTGTCTTACTTAAGAATTATGTAATTAGTATAGCTTTTTAATATTGTGATATAAAGAAATATAGTTTTATTATTACTAAATGTTCATTGTCTTGTAGGTTTATTTTAAATTTTTGGAAACTAAAATTTATTTTGAAATGGTCGTATAAATAAGTACGTGGTTGTAGTGTAAGTTGTTTTAACCCATTAAATTATTACTTAATTCATAAAATAATATTAAATTCTGTGGCCGTACAAAATTAAAAATCAACAGTCCCAATATATAGTAATCTTTTCTAATATCCGTTTTGTTTCTTCTGTGTGTTATTTTGTATTCTTGGTTGTTTTAGCGATCTTTTCGAATATTGTGTTTAACTACATTAATCCCTTCAGCCTTAATTGCATTTGTTTAACGATTGTTGCATCTATAACATATATGAGAAAACAGCTTTTAATCGGCTTTATAAATAAATAGACTGAATTAACAAGCAAGACAAAACAAAAAATATTGCCTTATAACCTTTTTCACTCCATGAATTAATACATTGAATACTTAAAACCCGATTTACACAATTCATTTCGAGTCACATGCACACTTGATAAGCAATCTTGTTTTGCGTTTTAACCAAGATAACCATAAAACGAAGCACCTAATTTTAGTTCACTATGCTGAACAAACCACTCTAGCAATCAATTCTCTGCTATTCTGTCCATTTTTAACTTCTAAATGAACTCTTCTGGAAATGATCTTGTCAACAATCCCATTTTATTCTCTAACATTTAAAGCTTTATCGTTCTTATATATATAAAACCAAATAACGTATCTGAAGAAGGAACTTCTAACAGTATGTTAGCATATGATCGAAAAAAAAAAACAGAAGGAAAAAAGCCAGCAACAGGTTTTCTATAAGACTGCGCAATTTTGTAAAAAAAAAAAAAAAAAAAAAAAAAAAAAAATACTATTATTATATACATATAATTTTTTTACTTTTCTTTTTTGCATCGGAGTAATGAAAAAGATAGATTTTTTTGAACTACTTTAAAAATTCCTAAAGTTATAAGAAGGATGGAATAAGAATAAAGGAAGAGAGTCAATCTTAGTATGGGCTTTGAAACAAAAACATTACAAAAACATATACGAATACTGTTAATAAATGCATTAAGTAATTAGTTAAAATTGTATGGCATAGGTGTAATTTATGCGTACGTATTTTCACAATTTCCTTCTACATATTTTTTATATTGTCGTCATTTAACACGTCAGAAAAATTATTTTAAAGCAAGAAACAATGGATAAAAAACTAATTTTGTACAAAGATTGAATGGCAAGTGTAGGTATTCGCCAAAATGTGTCAAATGTCAGAATTGATTCGTGTAAATAATGTTTTCTGAGTATTTTTATAAATAAATGCAGATATTTTTGTTTATTTCATTCCTAGTCGATCCAGGTTAAGAATTCTACCCAATAAATGCCATATTCTTGTAGTGTATATCCGTCTCCTGAAGAAGCATTTTTATGCCTTCTGTCTTGGTTATTTGTAAACTATCCTCCATTAGTTCCATTTTATTTGTTCTCCAGATATATACTATGCGGCAATGCAAACTCGTTCCTGTTTGTTATCGATTGTTAAACTCCTCGAATGTCAAATTTGTTAGGACCATTCTTGGCCACCCGCTCCCATATCGTAACGGAAAAAATGGGTCTTGTTGTTGAATAAACTGATCTGATCTAGTAACAGTTACTTTGAAAATTTCCATAGATTATAATTCTACTTGTTCAGTGATATCAATCACCTTTCTGATTTATTACAAAATTTCCATATCCTTTAAGATTAATGTCATTATAATTTCTTTGGCAGCTAGAGAAACGTTTTTGTGTTTCGTATCTGTTAGTAATGATATATTTGTCTCTGGTGCACCAATATGATGTCTTTATTACTAACAATTGATAGTTGAAAACATGTAAAATCGAAACAACTTTTGATTTTTTAAACAACCACTTGTAAAATTTGAAATTCCGATTTTGTCAAGATAAATAACAATCATAATGCTATGATAGGAGTCTTATTATTTGATACAGTACATGACATATTGACATCAACCGGCATAAGAATACTGCTGTGTTTAATTGAGCTTTATTCAGGTATGAAACACCTGCAGCCTTTGTTTGACCTAAAATAGAAAAGAAAATAACATTGAAATAAAAATTAGTACATCCAGGTCAATTGTAACTTATATGAACTAAATACAGATGCATATCGTTAACATTTTCAGTAGCAAACAAATTGGTTTCATCGCTCCGTTTTGACAAATTATATAATTCCAAGATATAAAACAAAAATACCAGTTTTTGTCCAAATCACAATCCCCCCCCCCCCCAAAAAAAAAATTAAAAACTTTGAAAGCTGGCAAAAATTAGTTATAAACGTGAACTTCCATCAAGGAAGTGAGGCCGGGTGCTCCGGAAGGGTAGCTAGCTACACTCGTCACGTGCAAGCTCTCAAGCTTGGAGAAATCGAGATTTTTACACGGCAAATGTAAATATAATAAATTGAGAAACATCATTAGTTCAGACTTTGATGAGCCATATTTTAAACAATTCGACCACCCTTGATTTTTGAATAAACAAACGTTTTATTAATCTTGGACATTTGCACATCAAAAAATCCTGCCTTTGGTAACTCATTTTTAACTTTGAATTAATAAATGAGTTGAACCTGACCTAAATCTAAGTATTAGTAGGTTTGTGCTATGATTGTTTTTGGTTTTTCCTTACAGTCAACTGTTCTCAGAACAGATTACGTATAAAATGGTGGCAATTTTTAAGAATAATACCGATCTTTTAAGTTAAATCGGTTCCGAAACAGTTATATATTTAAAAATGATATGAATGGATTTTTCTTTTTGTGAGAAATATTGTTAATTTTTTAATGTACCTGATTAAAAAGTGATTTGAAAACAAATCAATATTTTCATAGCATGATTCTGAACAATGAAAAACAACACTCCGATAACTAAACCAATCAACATTCTGTATGGGAAACTTTTCGGTCTTAGTGTCACTGATGAGGAATGAATTTCCGGAATGTGCACATCTGGCACATCAAATTTAACTGGTGTTTGTATTATATAATATACAGTATCACAATTCAGTTTGTTTTATAGACAATGCTGATATTTTGAATGATTAAGATCAAGAGTTTTATTTTTCAATTGTCTTTTGTTGGTAGAGTTGTTGATACGTTTTAATCTGACATACGGAAAATAGTACTAACATATTAATGATTTGAAAGAAAAAATAGATGTATTTTGAAATTGGAGTTTATATATATATATATATATATATATATATATATATATATATATATATATATATATATATATATAATGCTAATGTTACACTGAAACATATGAGTGTTAGGTTTATTGGATAAAATATAAAGTGGTAGTAATGCACATTTTGGTATTTATTTAATGAAAATTTCCAGATAAAAATGAGTAAGATTTAAAGAAAACGGAAATATTTTTGATTTTATCCAGATAGAACATAGTCAGAAGCCATGCTGATTTTCGCGTATTAAACGTACAAATAATTATAAGACTGTTTGTGCATATTATTCCAGTATCTTTGTTTCCGGCAGCGACTAAATGGCCAGATTCATTTTCATTACCAACAACAAATGATGTGGCTGAAGTCTTGAGTTCCTGCAATGTTTTATTTTCCTTGCCTGGATAATAGGTTTTCACTCCTGTATCTAATCCCAACGGACGGTTTTCTTTGTCTGGAATTGCTTCTGTTGTAGTCGTGGTGCTTGAAGTGGTTGTTGTCAATTTGATCATTTCTAAAATCAAGAAAATGATTTTAAAAAGATGTGCTACATAAAGTATCTCATATCTTATCAGTCTTACTTGTAATTCATATATAAAAGCACGGAAAATATTTTCATAACAATTGTACAGTTTAAATACTAGTAAAGAAGCTTCTACAGAGAACCCCTTCCTTAACACCGTTACGTTGGTTATTTTCAACACATCACCTAATGAATATTTATCAAAAATTTGCTAAAATCAACCAAAGCTGTTACGCAGTTACTTATTTTTATGCGCGATTTGACCTAATGTACTTCACATGTAACCCACACATTCACTCACTTAAAAGTATTATCAGTTCTTTTGAGTTCGTGCTAAAATTGCAAAACCAAATCCACGTAATTGTGGAAAATAAAAATTACCAGTTATTATTACACGTATAATGATAATTATATAGAAAAAAATGACATACTGAAATAAAAAACCGAAGTTTTTAAAAGAACCAATTTTTGTCAAGAAAAATTACACTATTTCAATTATTCTCCTGTCAACACTGCGTATAAAATTAAAAATATAAAAAACCGAATACATGTAGTACTTTAAGTGTACAAATGCATCAAATTATTAAGTAAATCAATATGAACAGTTTTTAAAATCGTGCAGATTTAATAAAAATTTGCTGGCTTGGGATCAACCTTTAGTTAAGGGCCACGATCTATTTGATCTAAAAGACATTATTTTCGATGGCCTAAAATGGCCCCTGAAATTGTAACTGATTTAAAAATTGTGTAAATATGCATTTTTATGTATGCGCTATCTCTACCTTATTGCATAATTATTGTAATAATTATAATAAGTGTTAAATTATATATTTCTCTTATGAAAGCATTCAATAACAATTTAGCATGGATATTTGTTTTAAAGCATAAATGTGGAAGTTGAGAATCACACTCTTTTAAGATTTCTGTTGTTTTTCCTTTTTTCCATGACAACATCTTCATTACAAAAAGAAATTTTTGTGAATATAATTGAAACATTATTATGTCGAGAAACACAATTTAAATACAATTATTTAACTGGCAACAACACTTACCATAAAGATACATATCCTCTTGATCTGATCCCAGCTCATTTTTTGCGTAACAGGTGTATGCACCAAAGTCTTCCTCCTTAAGAAATTTAATTCTCAAGCTCAATGTAAGCTGATATATCCCTTCATCTTTGTATACATCGACTCTATATTTCCAGTTATTGGTAACGATATCTTCACCATTCCTTCGCCAAACTGTGTTACCTTGAGGGTATGCAGAGACAACACATTCCAGTATTGTTTCTTTGCCTCTGTATTGACTTATGCGTTTATTTGCTAAAAATATCTCCGGTTTGACTGCAAACAATACATAGAAACTAATCATATCACTTTCGCAATCATTATTTTACAATTAAACCTAAGCACCCATTGTCTATGTTCAAATCACACTCCCTAAAGCAATATAAAAACTTCAAAACTAGCAAATTTAGTCAAAAAAAAAAAAAAAAAAAAAAAAAAAAAAAAAAAAAAAAAAAAAAAACGTGAACTCCCATCTGGTAAGTGAACCGTGTGCTCCAAAAGGATAATCACCTCCAGCTGCCTAGGATAATCCAGGATTATTTGTGATACAGCGACATAATATTTATCACTAATACTATGATCTCGTCATACACGTGTTCAAGGGCCTGGATAAGTCAGGTTTGCAATGTTCATGAACCAACAATTTATTCGTAAGCAGCTTGTTTTGTTGACTAAATTACCCAATACACACCATATGCATGAGAAGACAGTAATACACCATGCTTATCCAATCGGAACATAGCATAGCCTTTTCCATCGTACCTCACAAAAAAATCTCGGATAAAATCAGACTTAATTTTGTGAACCGAAACAGCTTGAAAATTAATATCATGTTATAGCCAGTTGGTAATATAGCAGGGGTATCTCTCATACTATAGAGGTAATCAAGGCACCAATTTGTTTTTGCTTCGAATCGACATCTATGTTGAGTCTTGATAATTACTCTCGCACATCGTAGTCGCCATCATTATATTAAAACGCTGCTACAGTTCGACAAATTTTATTTCCAACAGTTTTGTAGAATGAATTTAATGTGTTTAATTTTCTTAATTTCACTTAAAGGTTTTATGTTGTTGAGGGATTTTTTATATGTCCAATTATCACGTCAACTTGTCAACTGCCGGAAACCTTATTACCTATCTAACGCATCCTATGGGTATTTATACTACTTCGTCCGAAATTTTTTGAGGTACAATGGAAATGGCTGAGCGATGTGCGTTCTGATGGCATACTTATGAACAACAAAGCAGTGGCGACCATAAAACTTTTTCAGTCGTACAATTGTTGCACTGCTCTTTCCTTTATACAACAAAGCAAGCTGCCTAAAATAATTTGCTGACCCGGGAATATTAAAAGCCTAGGCTTATCAAAGCCTTCTTTAAAATGTTGTTAATACGTGTCATGTCGTAGTCTCCAAAATTATCCTTGGTATAGTTAATGTACAGAAAAGACGAGAAAAGTTAAATGATTCAAAAAATAATAATTCAGTTAGGTCAATTCTTTTTAAATTATCACGTCTTATATATATTTATATTAACAAATTTAACATTTAATTATTTTTTTTAGAATATTCTGCTCGTGACTCAATGTCTGGAAAGAGAATAGGTTCAAAGTCATGTCAGTGTAAAGAAAAATATTTGATAATGATTATTACATTTTATTTAATACTTAAATACCAGCCTTGTTGGTTTAGATATTGCATTTGGGTCATGTGATTTTTCCACCTTATCAGTTTCTTATGACAAGGAACTGTAATGATCGCTCAGAAGTATATCAGATTTGAGCTGGATAAAAAGTAGTGGAATACTGCGAGGAAAGCCGAATGTTATTCTTAATAACTAACGCAACATAATTTTGAAGAAACTGCTACAAATATTTTTGATTGTCTGACAAAACAGCAAATGTAATTGCATAAATTGTTATCCAACCGAAAAACTTTACCTCAAAGTATCATTGTTCAAAGACTGAACAACTATTTTGAATGAATTTTGAGGGTTTTTATTTTTTTATTTACCAAATCATTAACCGAGATGTTTGACATTCATTCTTTACAAAAATCAGTGCTTTATTAATTAAAGTCTCGCCTCACAGCAAACAAAAGGTGAACAACAAATTTTAAAAATAAAAACTACAAAAACAAAAGGTAAAAACAAAGCAATAGATTTTTAAAAAACAACAATAAGCATACGATTTAAACGTGAAGCTCTCTCTCTCTCTCTCTCTCTCTCTCTCTCTCTCTCCTAGATTTTTGTTGTTCATTCTCTATTTAATCTATTTATTTCCGATCTGATTTATTTACTTACATTTTACCATTACCTTCATCCCCCTGTTGACTGCCGGAGGAACATCATTAAAAGCAAAACATTCATACAAGCCATTGCAATAACGTGATATATTTTTGATAATTAGTATTTCCCCGTTTAAACCAATTCCTGAAAGTATAAAACAAAAAAAACATATTGAGTTAAATTTCAGCAAACTAGTAAAAAAACATCAAAATACTTTATGGCGCTTGCTTGTACAAATCTTTAAAAATAGCCGCCTTAAAAAGGAAGTCTAAAAACCCAAGCAGATAGTTGTTGTTGTTGTATTTGTTGTAAAGATAAATATAATATAAAACGCTTTTAAAATCATTAAGTACATTCTCGAACTGAAAAAGATAAAACAGAAGTTACACATTGACTGAATCTACAAATTTTTAAATCATCTACTGACCGTGAAAAAAAAAAAAAAAGACAAAACAAAAGAAAAACCAATTTATGTACGATGTATATAGGGAAGACCTAAAACTTAAACATAATGGATTTTCATAACGCCTTGATGAGAACTACTGCATCCAAGATAAAAGTCTAGTTCGATTTTTTAAATGACAGATTTTACATAAAATATATATAACTAAAGCAGTAGACTTAACACAAGTTCATGTGGTGTGTAGGTGAGCAAATGTTTCCGAATAGTTTGTTACTAATGCACACTTTTGGCGAGTTTATAGTGCTAGAACACTGGTCGCAGATAAACATCGCAGACCACATAATCCATTAGTACCAAACCAAACCAGAAAAAGCCTACGACAGAAAAACCCCTTTTCACTCTTGAAATCAATCGGGGTGAGAGCCTTCAGTTTGATAGCTAACACCTGAACCAACCGGTAGCTGCGACCCCAGATTCAAAGAAAAGATATATCCTTTTTAGCGTGAATACGACGTTAATAATAATAATGATAATAGATAAAAAAAACAACGACAAAAACTCAAATTTAAATAATATTGCTGAAATCTCCAACGGTTTGGCTTAGAAAATTGTTTTTATTCAAGTACAAAATGTATATTGATGGAAAATGTATCCAGTATCTTTTTAAATATAATATCTTAGATTAACTTTAATACCAAATTGAATAGATTGCTAAATTACATTTCAGGATCTTATCCCTAACAAATATATTCTGTCACACAAACTTCTTTTTACCTAGATCGTTGCTATATTATACGCAATATTATTTATAGCAGTTAAAAACTGAAATATCTTTGAATTTGTTATTGATTTTTGTTGTCAACTAGCATCTATAAAATTTTTTTTGATTTTATTGTCATATTTCACAGTAGAATTTTATTCTTTGAATAAAATTTGCTTCGCTTAAATTTAAATGTTAATAGTCTCATAAAGCAAGCGCCGCGGTGAAGCATTTATATGTTTTGGTGACGAACAATTGGTTTTATGTAAAAAATTACCCTTTCTCGGAGTTGATAAAATATTTCTTGCATAACCGTCAGTATATATATATATATATATATATATATATATATATATATATATATATATATATATATATATAAGGTTTGTTAATTGAAAAACGTTCTTTTATCACATACATATATAAATATAATAATTCTATATTTGTTAAATACAAATGTTATTGATGTGTTTTAACAATACCAAAAGCATTATAGCTTCATATAATATTTGTGCAGAGTATATAAAAGCAATAATAACAACAAATTTCAAAAATAAAATGACACGTTACAATTTTATTTATTACCATAAGTTATTAATCGTGGTTATGGTGTAAAACAATTGATCTTAATTTTGAATCTAACTTTAATTGATTCAAGGGCATAGGGAGTAGATTTTGACACAAACTGGGTTTGGTGCGTTTTTGCTGTGAAGGTTGTAAAAGCGTGTAGAAGCACTATTTAGTTGTACCTATAATAAAGACAAGGAAAACGGTTGTGCATCGGAATGCGGACAAGTGATTATCTAGGGAATAATTTGGCTACAAGGTGATAAGTGATAAGCATTTCTATGTTAAAATCAGATCAAATGTACGTAAAATTTGGATAATATGGATTTCTTGAAAACACTTTATGATGAATTTGACAGCAACATGATAAAATTCTAAACCTACAATAATTTTGAAATAAATAAAAGACTACAGGTCACTATTATTACCCAGATATCTCTTAAATAGTTGGTCGCTAAAGAAAAATATTTTCAATTTTAGGATTTCCCTTAATGGAACAAGTTTGAAAATTGTTTCCATAGCAACCGACAGAGTAAAGAAAATTTTCAATCATTACAGGATATTTGATTGTTGTCTGGTTTAAAGGAAGGTGGAAAAAATTTAAGAAAGTCTCTCATAACGACATATGATGAAATACACAGTTAATTTTAAGATGACTTTGCGCAGCTGATACGTTCATCATAAAGTGAAATATAATTCTGTAAAAACGGCTTACACTGCGAAAATGTGTTACCTACTACATAAACAAAATATTAAATTTCCTTAATACAAACTTCCGTTCTTGTTATATAATTAATTGTTTGATTATCCACGTGTAAGTCGTATCTACAAAACTATTTAAAGACCAAAAAACAAACAACAATTATGGTATATTATTAATTAGATAGGTGTAAATATAGAATTATATGTGTAATAATGAGTCTACTGGAAGTTTTGCTAATGACAAAAGTAAACGAAACTTCGAACTTGGGAGTTTATTTATGTCAATTGAAATCCTTGTTTATTTTTTTCCTGACATAATTTTTATTTACTTGAATGACAATTACACAAACGATTTGTCGAATCTGATAGATTACATATGAGACAAATCTTTGTTTAGTAAAAATATTAACTAGACTACTTGTATTCCAAGAGCAGGTAACTTCAAATATATCTTCAGATGTTGTTGCTTACAATATAATAATAATATTAATAGTGTTTAACCTCTAAAAATATAAAAAAGGTATAAGATCGATCTTTAATTTAAAATCATTGAGCTATGTTTTCACACTGTATATCCGGCTTTTTATTGAATTATTTGCAAATCTGAATATTATTATTTCAAAACGTAAACAATGTTGGCGCTTTGGGTGTAAAACATACCTTTCCTTCACACTTCAAGAGTTTTTTTTTTCATTTTAACAGGGTAAAAGCATGAAGATATATTAAATTAATAGCATTACAGCCTGGAATATTCACACAGCAAAGGCAATGACCTTGAATTGCAGCCACAATCTAGATGATGCATATTATCTGCACGGAAGTTTAGGACATGCCAAACAACCTAATTTGAAGGCCGATATCATTTTGCTGCAAATTAACGTTCCAGAGGATATGAATTAGCGCGTCCAAATTTGGTAGACAATAAAAGCGTTATCACGAATTAGACCGAATATAAAGCACATATAAGCTGTTTTTCAATTAAAAAAGTCTTATTTACACTTTGTTTATAACCTTAATGCCATTTACTTTGTTTGATCAATCCCATAAATAGAATTGATAGAATTGTTTTGACGAGTTGTCGGAAATAGTTTCATTTACTTTTTTCATCTTGCAAAAATGTCTTAGTCTGTTATTATGGGGATCCAATCAGCGGCAGGTTGTAAGGGAAACAACAATAAACTGTACCATCATACTCAACGGACCCGTGTCCAATCCTTTTTGCTGCCGTTTTTTCTACACGTATAACTGTAAATAAATTGTTACATAAAATGTTCGTTTCAGTATTTGGTATTTTATCATCTGTAAAATATAATAACCAGTACCTACAATAAAAACCAACATAACATCTATGCAACCAACAATATCATGCAATTAATATTCATAAAAATTTACCTTATAAATAAATAATTTCAAACTAATTTCAAACTTTTAGACAACAATACTAATAGTCCCGATATACTTTTATTTTGCACACACAATAAAATTCAAACTTGTTAGACATAATTTATAAATGCCATTAGTAACAAACATGCAACTGTATTATTAAACATTTCATAAACACACAATGAAAAAGATATAGATTTCTTTTTTTTTTTTTTTTTTTTTTTTTTTTCTCTTTTTTTTTTTTTTTTTTTTACAAATATTGAGAAAAAACGAGAAAATGAAAGTTCAGAAGCTTCAATAACTCCGGTTTGATTTGAGATGTTAACTAGTCACCCACTAGGCACTTGCAAATCAAAAGTAAGGATTTATAAGATCCTAGCGAGTATTGAAACTTTAAGACACATGCCGTTACTCGACCAAATACGCTCAATATTAGCTTACCATCACAAACTTATCAAGTGGCAAGATGCATTATTTTTATAATCATTTTAGAAAGACATTTTAAAGTTTATAACCTTTGAGATTGCTTTAAAACTCATCAATAATTTTATTCAAATATATTATAAATAAAAAGAATTTCATAGAAGTCTTGATTGTGTAGTGTCAAAGATTTTTATGGTTTGACATTTAATATAATGTTACAACATTTCCTGATGAATTCGATGTTTTATCCTTTGCAATTGAATTACACGAGGATAAAATTGATCATACAATCGCAATCAAAGCAGACAGAACACAATGGTTGTTTGCTGACAACAAAACAATACATGTTATTTTCATCAATTAAATTATTAGATGTATGCTGAACTTGACAATATAGCTTATTTGTAAAACCACCACAATGCAGACTCTAAATCAAAATAAAAACCAAGTCATCAGTAATATATAAATTAAATAAGAAACAAAACAAAGTTATCGATTGCGTTGATTGAAAAGTTCAGTCAATGCACTTATTAAATATTGTTTTACAACAAGACTGGAAAGTTGTAGCTTAACACATGTATAAAAGTGAATAGAGTGGAGTAATAGTGTTTAACGCATCATTGAGGTTTATTTACATTTGTTTTCTGAAGTCAAAATATGCGTAACATTGTCATATCTACAATAGTATGAAAGTTTCAATAGGTTTGAATTGGATTAATGGTGTTTTACGCCCAGATAAGATTTGTTTCACTTATATCAAGAAGGTCAGTTCTGGGATGGATGTTGGAGGAAACCGGGGTACCACCGACCTCCGGTAAGTAAACTGACAAGCTAAAATTTGTCCGCATACAAGCACTCTATATACTAACGAACTATCTAGAGGCTTGGTTTAAATAATTCTGAAACGATTAATATAATAAAACAAACAGTTTCAGTTACCTTCTGCTGTGATGAGTTATAGATATTGAAATATACAGATTATAAAACAAACAATAAACAATTTCAAAGACAAGAGAACATACTATTGATAAAAGATGATATATTATTTGTTATCTTGACCACATGCAACACTTTATATCCATGCAATATCGTGGTTGTTTTTTTGAATACTTTTGTGTTTAAAATCGTACGATGAAACAAACAAATATTTTAGAAATAATGTATAAGGTTTAAGTATAAAACCATTCTGATTAACAAATCTCGAATTTACTGAACAGAGAATTTGATTATTGTGTGCAATATTTTGTAAATTTACTTTTACCTATTTTGATAACTAACAAGAAATGATTATGACAAAAATGTTTCTATTTCACAATTATTTTAACAGAGCTAATATTAATGATCAGGTATATTTTATCTTGATATGAAGGGGAAAGGGCCAAAAAGGCCATAGAACTAGGCAAATACTGTAAAAACAGAACCCAAATTCTTGACGAGCCTGCACGAAAGGATTTTCATGAAGTAGCCATAGTATTACATCTTAATGCTCTTTTGTAACATCAAGTCAGCTGTTTTAGTAGATAATTATACATACATACATACATATATATATATAAGTAAAATTACCTATGATAACAGGAATTCTAACAGGTGTTTAATTAACCGATTAAATAATCTTATAAACCAAAATAAAGTAGCCAATACATTTTTAGCTTTTTGATGTGTTTTTGATTTCTTTGTCGTGGCGGGGGGGGGGGGGAGGGGGGGGGGGGGTAGGCCGAGGGAATTCCATTGCATTGACTCTTTTATGATTTTTAGTTACCTTGCAGTTTTCATCCTGATATCTTGTTCTATTAACTTTCTAACCCCAATTCAATTCTTCAATTTTCAACCAAAGTTATTTTTATTGAAAAGTTTTAGGACTTTTCTGATGAGAACAATTCTTGAATATTACTTTTAAAAATACGAAACAATTGGTAAGCGAATACAATCTATAATCTAATGTTTACTCCGATATTAAATACTCCTATCAAACGTATTTGTTAGATAAAAACAGGCTTGTATACAACGAATAGCCAACAAAATTAAAGTAGCAAGTTTTTGTCAGAAACAGTGATACTAAAATATTTAACTTGTATCGTTTTATATATATATCGTTTATCGTTATATATATATATATATATATATATATATATATATATATATATATATATATATATATATATATATATATATCTGTGTGTGTATGTTTTCTTGTTAGTTGTGAATATCTACTCTAGGCAAAAAGAAGTATGCTGTACCTGTGCTTTGAAATTGGTAGTTACATGGCAAAGAATGACCGTCTTTAGCGTCCAACCCTAATGAAAATTAAAATACGCAATTAGGCTTATTGATGATGCCGAAACTGTTGTAGAAATTTTTAACAATTGTTTTGCTTGTTTACTAAAACATAAAATAATAAACACATAAACAGCATATCTGTAAACAAAGTTACACTTCTTACACTCCAAACACGCTCGCAGTACCCACATAGGTCAAAAGAATTTAATAAAACGAACAACAAAATAAATCATAAAAATCTAAATAGATAAAATATATTCTAAACAACTTCAAATGTCTTGAATACATGAACTAATAGGGAAAATTACAAAAATAAGTCTTTATTTTAACGATTAATATGGCTTGTTGTAATTTGTGTTGGTTTTTAACCTATTCTCACAATTTATAATTTGTTAAACTGTTTCTTAAAATTTCGTCTATCCTTTATTGTTAATATATATATATTTTTAATCTTGTCATGATACTAACGTTAAATTAAACAGCTAAAGACGAGGATAGTTAAAATGCCAGTATGTTGATATTTTTACATTATGTCTGTTATGTAAGTTAAGAGATGATCACAATTAGTAAAAATTATAAATAGACAATTACATAAATAACACATTTATTCTCTGAAGGAAAATGTCAATAAACTAAAATGTTTTTAACATGTTAATTATGTAAAGCATAAAGCAGCTCTCTTTTTGTATTGTTTTCACCACGATTCAATTGCACATTTGATGTATAAATCTGCAAACAATACTTAAGGCATTTCCTTGTTTATAAATATCAGCTTTCCATTTACCAAGAAAGGTAAATTAAATTTGAGACAATCTAGCTTATTTTGGCCATATGATGAAAAAATATTATTTTAATCTAATCAATATCCTACAGACTCTTTAGACTTTTAATATATAAACCAACAATTTTAAAAACCAGGTTTACTGTATTCTTGCTGCATTCAAATGCCTATTGAAGTATATTGAATAAAGTTAAAACAAGAACTGAGTAAAATAAAAGATTGATCAACATTTGAATAAATATATTTTCTCAACTTACTTTGTCTATGTTTTCCAGGACTCTGGCCAAGAGGTTGTCTGTGCCAGTGAACTGTTGGCTGAGGCACACCTGTGACGTTACACACTAACGTGACGTCACTTCCTTCTGGCACTGCTATATCCTTACTGGAAAGTGTGTTGCTAATTTTAGGTGGAACTGAAAAAGAACAAAGAAAACCCAAAAAGTGTTTTGCACATAATCAACACTGTAAGAACAGTTGAAATTGACTTTCGGCTTTTTTTATGACATACTTTATCACTTATTTCTCAGGCAGTCAGTTTTGTGTTGTTGGAAAGAATAGAGATATCCAGAGAAACCCATTGGTCATCGTCAAGCTAGCACACATCATCATCTAACCTTTTCAGGGGAATTTTTCAACACCGGTAAAAAAAATAGTAAAATCAATCAATCAATCAATGGGATGTTTAAACATAAATGATATCCGCACTTAAGCAAAGAGGAAAACAAAGGGTGTGTAAGTTTAGAATGAGTAGCAGTATTTTGCAGCATAAAGATAAACGAAGTTGACAATGTTTTACATTTATGCATGCATGAAATAAAATGTAGGTTTATTGTAATATTCAATATAACTAGCAAATTAAAACAATGGGATTCACCAGAGCACCACGTGATACCTAATAGCGTTTGTGCGGGACAATTATTTCTATTGACAACGGAATCGCATAAAATTGCGTTTTCCAGTAATAACAACGTTTTTTCGTGAATATTTGACGTAGACGTTTTCCATTTCATTCCGCATAAACGTTAAGAGGTATCGATCACGTGGTACGCTGGCGAGTTCTATCAAAATATAAAAAGGAACACAAAATAAGATAGTCACTGAATATAGAACTACTTTGCCAGAAATCTAATGACAATTTTATACTGTTGTATGACTGAAGTACGCTGGTACGCTATGAGACTCTAAGCAACATCTACATACAATCTGGAAATTAAACATTTATATTGTTTATCGACAAAAGGTCTATATTACCCAAATGTTTATTTTAAACAATTGTATATGCTTTAGATTGCCAATATGCTAGCATAAAACATATTTTCATATTATAATTTTGATATTGACCCGGTAGTTTTAAAAAAGACGAATGTACACATGCACATTTGGACATACAAACACTGTTAGCTTTGCCTAAGATCACAAGACATTTAGCCAGATGAGCTAAAAATTTAAAAGTAATAACTGATTTATTATTATTATTATTATTATTATTATTATTATGTAAAAACAGTTAATTAAAAAGCTAAACCACGTTTCAATTTTTTTTTAAATTTCGCATTAAAATTTAAATTTAATTCTGGCTAATTTTGGCAAAATGCTGCAAAAATTGTAAATATTATATGTACTAAAGCGTTTTATCTTTAAACGTTTGTGAATCAATAATTGTACAAATGCTAATGTCATTGTTTTCGTTCACAATTTAAATTCTACCAGGAAGAGGAACCATAATGTAAAAAAGAATTGTTATTAAATCTAAAATGAATTGTGTAATTGCTATTCAAAAAAGATCTAACCCTCTTTGTAAAACGCAAAATTACAAAATGTTTGTGACTTTATCATGCATATTTCAGTACATCTGCTGAGTAATTACTTGAATGTACATTTATCAAGTATCTGTCGCTGACGGGGAACAATTGTGAAGAGCTATCTGATGTTACAAATTTTACACATTCTATCTAGGGACTCGCCACATCAAATCATTATTAGGCTATGATTAATGTTTTTGCAGGTCTATTGAGATTTAGATATTGTCAAGTCTTGTAATAAAATTCCTATTAATAGTTAATCCTTTTTGGATTATATCACAGATTATTTCTTTTTTACAAATCTCTCAGAAATATTGTATAATGTAACTTAATTTTATTCAGAATTACTGCACTTTACATTTCCATGCATTACAGCAAAGCTAAACGAATTTTAACAATACTTAAAGTAGATTTTCCTCTTCTCAAGCTGTTTGAAAACCATCAGAAGAGTTGTGTGTATAGAAAGGCCACTTGATATGCATGGTTCTTGCATTTACTGTTGACAGCTATGCATGATTTTGAATTGATGAATGATTATGTCTAAGCTGATTTAGTCTGAGCTTTTCTTGTTAAAACTTAAGATTTCTGACCTATACATACAAGATATTTATCTAATAATATTGTGAATCTTGAAAAAGAAAATGCTAAATGGTTACTGTTTGCTAAATGAGACGGATTACGCGCAAGTACTATCAGGTACTTGTACTTATAATAATTTAGACGATAAAAGGAACTCATTAATATTAAACATTTACCGAGTTAAAATCTATATATTACAAATATATAGAGCGATCCCTAACAACACGACTGGAATTTGTGACGTCACAAAGGTTCAACACTAACTTATTTCAGTCGTATCAGGAGTAATTTTGTTCTGTCTGATACATACGAAAAAAGTTAAATTGTCCCATCATAAAATTTATAAATAGGATAATTGAAAAATCAAGCTGTTAGCAGTCAGTTTTTACTAAATACTTTAAAACCACGGTAATCATAAATGTAATAACTATACCTAACATAACACAGTATTTACAACACCTATGTTAGATTTATCTTATTATAAAAATCTGAGCTATACTTTATACACCCTCTTTTTTATCCGATACCCATACTTTAGTCTTTCGGCTGCGGTCCTTAAAAACCAATGTCCAAAACAAGAAAAATATATAGAACTGACATTGGCTGGAAGGTCTTAAACTTTCAATTGTAAAATCATATTTCATGCACAATCTTTCATTGACTATAAAAGTCTGATTGAACATAAAATATCATTTTACATGAAGTTTCACTTTACATGTAAAATCAAATTTACTTGGATAACAAATTCGATTGTTTGTAATTCCAATTACAATTGAGAAAATTTCACCAAGAAAATATTATCTCATTATAAAAACGACATAAAATAAAATTTTAACCGTGTATGCAAATACGTTTTTTCTCAATCTTACAAACTCTCTGTAAATATATATTTTTGTTCTAACCTAACACGTGTAATGCCACATATTTTGTTTTAACTGGATTAGTATTTAACTGGCATATATATGTCCCTCGGTCCTTGTATCTGACGTCTCGGATAAGTAGATTCCAGTCTTCATTTCTTGGTCTCTCTACACTAAATCTGTCATCATCTATAATTCTTGTTACACCGAACGTTAAGATCGTTGACCATTGGTCAGTCCAGACAACCTGAAAACAAACGAGATATGAAAAGCGTATTGATCAGTTGTTTGAATTCAACGTTCAAAGAGTTGATCATCGGTCGAACCGCACAGCCTGCAATAAAAAACAATTATTATGAATGAAATATATGGAATATATTAATAATGCAATATATGGAATGTATTATAATGGTCAATATTTGCCCTATCAAACGTTAACAGATTTCACTACTTGTAAATTTACGCACAATGCAATAAGAAACAAATATTTTAATGTTACAGTAAATAAATTGACCCAGACAGAAGTAAAGAAAGATGAATAACTAGGAAATAAGTAGAACAAAAACAGTCCAACACAATACGAGCCTCAGTGACCAAATGGTCTTAGGCAGGCTTATATATCACGGCGCCACTCAACGCTTAAAATTGAATTATATTTTGAATAAATTCTATTTGAAGACATATTAGAAAATGTTTTAATTATCAATAAGATTATCAAGGCCAATGGATTAATAACATTTATCTAATAATGATGATTTTAGACATCCTTGACGTCTTTAAAAACTTCTTAAAGTACACAAATTTCCCATAAACTATTTTCAATTTAATAAACTTCGGACATGAGTTGTTTAATTAATGTGTTTTAGACAGGCTTTATTCTACATTAAAATAGAATTATTGTATATGACAAACGCACGGGAAATACAGAATATAATTTACGAAAGTTTATGGTTACATCACCGTGATTTTACATGTTACGCAATTTTATGGATTTTGAACTTTTGAATTGCTCTCGTATACTCTTTTTCAGTTTTAAAAAACCCAGAAGCTATTACCAAAAGTTTTAAAGAAAAAAACATGTACTTAACGATATTGAAACACGCAGGTCAAATTATTGTTTTTTCAAAACATATGTTAAATCTCTTTAACCTTTGCATCAGTTGTATGACCCTTGTAAAATGCATTTAATCCTCACAACACTTGCAATAACGCGCACTGTGTGTGGTTTAACTGTTATATAAGACATAAAGAAATATTCTAGTGTTACATAAAATTACATGTTGTTGAAAAAACTACATAAAGTGGTTATTCAACTGTAAATATTTAATGACAGATGTGGTCATGGTACATCCTTTAGATTCACTTTTCCTACAGAAGTTTCGGTAACTAAACCTTTCTTTCATCTATTCTGTTAACACTTTGTACAATATAAACGCTTGTTTCTATCATTCTAAACGTAGTTAAAATATATACCGAAAAAACCTATTTCCGTTCTAGTTTGATCGGGTATATACAAGATGCATCAAATTATTGATTGTTAGTACAAACAAGAAAAAATAAAATAAAAAAAGGATTCAATAAGATTTTTTGTTAGAGATTTTTGAACTATGCATTTAAACATACCTAGTTTGCTATAAGTATTTGAATAATGTATGTCCAGGAAAATGTGATTTTTAAATTTCACACATATAGTATTGACACTTTACCTTTGAGGTTTCAACCCCGGTAGATCGCAAGTGAAAAGGTTTTTCCGTACCGGAAACCTTTATTGTCCATATTTTACAATTTTCATAAATACAGACATCTAAATGTATTTATCTGACCTTATCGCCTTTTCTTCATTTTTTCTTCGTTGTTTGTTTTTTCTTGATTACGTTAATATAATGGTTTTCTTTATTACATGTTACCTTAACAATTTCATTTATCAAAGTTTTTCCATGCTTCTGATTTATTATCTGAACAACGGAAGACAATGCTTTGTCAAATTCTCTTAATATCAAATCATACTAAGCTATATTTAAAAAATTCATTTAGTGACTAAACGTGGTTAACCAATTCTATTTGGGCTTTAAGTTTCTAAACCTGAGAACATGCAGGCATGAACGACCAAGTAAAACTTGAAGATGTGTCGGACACGCATAGAATTATATCACCACGAAACACGCAAAAAAAGAATGAAGTCTTACTTAATTTGTCTGAGAATGGGACTGTCCACGGCATAGATGACAATGACAAGTTACGTTTTGGTAATTAGATATGCTACAATCGTTGTTTAAAGAAACGCTTCTACAGGTTTTGTCTCATAGTTAAACATATATATAGATATCTGTTACACACATGATATTGATAACAATTTTTTCGTTCTGGGCAGATTGACGGAAATTTGGCTAGATTGACCAGTTAGTCATACAATATTCGGAAATCAATGCAATGCAGCATGATTCTTGCATCTATTTGACGATGTGTTTTTGTGTATTTTAAAGACGATGTAATATAATAGCTAGCCAATCGGTATTTCATGTTTCCCAAAGTAACTGATTGCAATCATCTGTGTGAAAAATGGTTCATCTTACAATTCTAAATATTTGTAAGTTTGTAAATACTTAAACCTTACGTATGAATGACAATTCTATAATAACAGTACTGTCAAATATAGCAAATTTATGATTAACCTATGATATTTGTTCTGCTTTAAAATGTAACTTGTACTTCAACCGTGGATCTTGTACTTCAACCGTGGATCTTGTACTTTAACCGTGATCATTCAATGAATTTTATATATAACGTTACCGGTTTTTATTTCACTAAACACTGTAAAAAATCACCTTTGATATTGTTTTAACCAACTCTGCATCCTTGTACTACAGTCAAACATAAATATATTAAAAATAAAACTTTTGTTTAAATCAGTTTATTGTCGTTGTGGATCTTGTAGGTCTTGTAGGTCTTGTAGGAAGTTGCTCATGGCGTAGAACCCAGAATTTTGTTTTCATCATAGAATTCTAGAATGCGTTTAGTTAAAAGCGACAAGGTTAACACAAAACTTGAAGACAAAATACCCAAAGCTAAAAAACGTTGATAGTTAGCTCAAGCTTTTTACTTGACCATGCCTGCTTAGTACATAGCTGTACTTCTTTTTTTTTACTTAAGTGGTAAAAAATTAAACTGCTTGAACATTAGTCGATTGAAATACTGTATTTTTATGCTTCAATGGGAAAATTTGAACTGCTTGAACATTGCCAATCAAACCGGAAGAAGCAAACCATTTTTTTTTTTACAATATAAGCTGTTTCTGATCTACAAAGTTGTTAAACATCTTTAGAACCTTTTAAAAATTGTTTAGTGTCCCTTTGAACATTGAGAAGTAAATGTCTAGTTGAAAATAGTATTTTACTCAAAACTTCAGCTTTTATTATTAAATCTTATCAAAAGGTGCCTCCTAGCCTAACCTCAAACACCAGAAGAGCTATTGTTATGACTAGATACCATTTATCTCAATCAAGCTGGAAACATTGCATGATACCATGAGTAAATTACCAAACCATTCTTATACAATCATTCAAATAGTCTGATACTTCAAATTTTAAATTCTATTTTTCTTTTATGAATGATTGTAATTCGCTTTCTGTTTCTTGAAAACAGACATTAAAAGTCATTAAGCTAGGCATTAAAGACTCATGCTTTCACTCGCTTAATGCTAGATTAGTATTTTCGTAAATAAATATGACAAAGTTAATTGCGTTTGTATGCAAGCGAGTCATTCAATCCGACAAAAATGCCAGTTTAATTGATATGTGGGCATTTAGGTTTCCTATTTGCATATTTAAGTCACTGTGACCAGGATTGATTGTATCTTGTTTCTATCCTAACATTTTCAACTTTGACAGATCTCGTAATTTAACGATCCCATTGTAACATGATCTCGCGAGATTAGTCGCTCGGATTTTTCGTGCAAGTGTAAGAAACATGCAAACTGATTTAATAATTTTCTCAAACAATATGATAATATTCAGATAAATGTGTTTATTTTTGATATCAGAATTCATCTTTAGTGGTAAGATAGTGCATCATGAATCATTGCGAATGAGTTCTATTAGAGCCAGAATCAATTTTTGGCACTTTGTACAATCTTGATGAGTTCCAGTTCATGTTACTGAATCAAGTTCTTATATTAATAATCGGTGACTGAATCACCGACAACTAAAAAAAATATCCGAGTTACAAGGGTAACCAACAAATTATTGCAAGACAAATGAAAAACATCAATCCATTTCTATAGTACTGTCAAATGCTACTTTAGAACTTTAAAATCAAAATGAGCACACCATGTAAACGATATATAAAGAACGAACGTTAGTGTGCTGTCTGGTCTGAAAATAGAACAGAATAGAGAAGTGGCTGGTGCAATTTTAGCCAACAAAAATTTAAATACTCTAACAAAACTTAGTGATACCAAGACAAGTAGCACCAAGGACCTTCCATCTAAGAGTGTAGACAACTTGTCCATTTAATATCAATACAAAGTATAGGAATTTTAGGTCTAAGCAAGCTAATATGATCTCTAGATATAAAAAATCGTAATCAGGAATATTTATCTTGTCAGTTATCACCATGACTTTTGTTCCTTCTTTCCAAAAGTATATACACAACTGTGTCCGTAACATTAACGTGAGGTTTATTATTATCGAGAATATTTGAAAATTGAAAATAGTGTATAATAACCAATAAATAAATAAATAAATAAATAAATAAATAAATAAATAAATAACAATACATAAAATCATGCAGATATCGAAAAGTATTGAAATATTCTGTTTGTCTTTTAAGCTATTTATTTAGCACAAAAAAAAAAAAAAAAAAAAAAAAAAAAAAAAAAAAAAAAAAAAAAAAACCACAAATACTGTAAGTCAAAATTTCAAGAGATTTGTCAAATCTCAATTGTTCTTCAATGAATTAAAACCGCAATTTTTTTTGCGTGTAAAACTCAATATTGAGTTAATATTGATGACTAAATACACAAATTCTCATTTGTAACGGACATTTCCATAGATATTGCAGTAAAGACCCATGGAGTCTTACTATCGCAGCATATAAATGATTACAAACTAAAAACATTAAGATTTAAAGCTGTATTTAATACAATTAAATCCTATACATGTTGTAAGACGCCGCTAACTTTAAAAAAAATGATTCAGAATTAGCAATAACTGTCTTAGTCACAATCAGTATCATGATAAAAACTGTCAAATCGGTAAATGACAACAGACACGGTTAAAAATTATTCTGAATCGCTATACACAGCTTCAGAATGAAAATTTGAAAATGCACTATTTTAATATTGTTTGTCAACTGTTTGGTGAAATAGAACTTCTGGTTGTTGGAAAATCTTGATAGATTTTGGTTATACCCTAATTCTGAACCAGAATACTGTGCAGCATTTATTTCGGAAATGTCCAATGTCAAAATGTATATATCCACTATGTATCCATGTGTGTTTATGAATGTATTTCGTTTCTTTCGTTATTGCGTGTTTTTATACCCATGGTTAATTATTTTGAGTGCGCTTATCACAGCTTGGGTAAGTTTGAATACCACATAATCTTTTTATGTAGCTAAGACGATCTTGTAAGTATATGCGTCATTTGAAATAATTTTGTATGGTGTCTCTTCATTGTTTCTCCTTATTAAAACCTTTTTGTTAAAACAAGCTATTGATGGTTTTTGCATTTTGAAAAAATCTTTGAATTGTTTTGTGTGTATTGCGAATTAAGATGCATAAAATTATTTATTGTAAGACTCGTGTAAACATTTACATCGCCTCGACATCGCCTCTACATCGCCTCGGCATAAGTGACAAAAACCTTGCCTTTGATATAAAATACAAACACTCCACTCCACATTGTAAAACGCCAGAAGAAGTACTAGTTCTGCAGAGTTTGCTGAACGATGCTGGTTCTTTTAATGCAACTTTTACGTAATTCAACAAAATGTAAAAGAAACCCCCAACCTTGCTAAAGTTGCAAATTGTTGTAAATCATTACAATAACAATTTTTGTGGCAACTATTATATACCTTTTCTAATTTGAATTTTATATTAAAAACCCGTACTAAGTTGTTTACAAACGAATAAGTTACTGACATTGATCAAGAAATGACCGAATGTCCATACACGTACATGTACTTTGATTTGATTTGATATGCTATAAATATTGCACGAATATAATTCTGTTATAAGACTGCAATACCTCCATGATTATTTAAACAACCTGTTCAAAATATCGACATTTATATGACGATTGTTAAAGCGATGTTACATCAGACAATAAATGCATTAACGTACCTTATGTGAGCCTAAATATGTCACGGAGCATGGAAGTATAGCTTCTTGATTCTCCACTGCTGTAATATTTACTACGGGAACGTCAAAACTGGGTTCTACTGCAAAAAGTTCTAAAAATAAAAATAAAATTTAATAAAAAACATTGTCAATACACCGTTCAAACAAGTACGTAAAATTAGGTCTCGTTATGTGATAGGATAAAACATTAACTGCAAACGACGAAAGAAACCAACTTGACGGTGGCTAAAAACTAATATATTACATTGTAAACCTTACACCAACAGCAACAAAATTTGATATTTTTTTTTCAAAATCTATGGATATTATAACAATAGAAAGAGAGAGAAGCACTTTAAAGAACAGTAAAATATTCAGTATTATCAGAACTGACAGTGATTGAAATTGTGGATTAAATCTAAAAAAAAAGAACGAAAAGAAAGGAAAGGAAAAAAATTGTAACCAGCTTCTTGACAGACAAGATCAGTACTGGGTCGACTACTTGTAACATGACTTTTTATAACACTTTTACCAAACAAAGTTGACGAGCGTTGAGCTTAAAGCATCTACTTGGGATCTTTATAAAATAGTTGATGATGTTTGATGAACGAAGCTTTAATGACAAATATTGGACTCGTTAGGATCTAAACAAACTTTTTGATGATCTTTGATGAGTTAAAGTACAACAAGAACATGAGGAAGCAGACGACACCAAAGACAAACGTCTGCAATATTAAGTAAAGGATTAGTCATTCAATGGTATTTCAGCATATCTAATAACATCTTGTTGCGGTCTTGTCCAAGTCCTCTCTTCAAGTTTAATCAATACTAATATTATCTGAAATATTTCCAATATTGATGTCTACACGGCTGCCGGACATGTGAGACCAAGGTGTGATATTTAGAATAAGGTTATTAAGTAGGGATATTGTGGTTTTATTGTTCTGGGAATTTAAAGACTAAACGGAACGGCTTTGATTCCCCGAGAAATAACTAAATAGAAAAAAAAAAAAAAGACTACAAATGTCTACTATTTGAAACACTTGAACGATACCAAGACATGTCATGGTCGCAACTGTAATTCATTTCTATCCGACGGAGTTGTGTTTGTTTTCAGATATATAATGTCAATTTAGCTTTTATTTCATGATTAATAAATATAATAACTATCATAAGGGACGGATAACTCATATCAGGAACGGTAACTCTTGTTAAGGGAATTATGAAAAAAGAAATGTTTTGCTTGTACATGGATAACATAATTCGCGTAATATCAAATTTACTGTATTTCAAAATGAAAAAAGGGGAAAATTTGAAAAATAAAGCTAAAATAATTTCAAATTTATTGCTTTAATGATTTATTTTTCGCCGAGATTTAGATTTGTTTTTCAGTTCCATGTCATATAACTTTTCCAAGATAATCATTTTAATTGTATATTTAGATAATCAGTCAGTATGCTTATTTATAGAAGCATTGGTATGACTGTTAACTACAACCGATTGCAAGATATATTTTATATTTTACAAGTCAAGTAAAGTTTGCAATTATTCTGTGAATAAAATCATAATCATAGGAAATATATAGCTGTCGATATTATCAACAATCAATGGAGGCAGTTAAACTGTAAATTGTAAGTCAAGAACAATTATATGTAAAGTAGTAACGATTAAAGAAATAAAATGTCAATTTTGTCACTCATCTAAACTATTCACGTGGGATCACATGACACATTATGCAAATGTCATAGATATTATTGACAAGATGCTGAATTCCCAATGTAACAGAGGTACGTTTTTGGGGGAAATACTTTATCTGAAAAGAAGAACAATGTATGACAAAAGTTCTCTCTCTCTCTCTCTCTCTCTCTCTCTCTCTCTCTCTCTCTCTCTCTCTCTCTCTCTCTCTCTCTCTTCTCTCTCCCATGAGCCTTGGTGGCCAAGTGTTCTAATTTCCGATAAAAGTGCGTCCCCAACTTCCTCGTATCAAAAGTTTTGTTAGTTTGCTTGCCGAAAGTCAATATATTTTCTGAGAACTCTTATGTGCTCTTCCTCCCAATGACTAACCGCTTGTTGTATAAGTGACAGAATCTGTTCCACTCTATTTTTGTATTTTTATATATATCAGTATACATTTAAAGAAAATAAAAATGAAATCACTCATTCTTAAATGTGGGGGCTTCATTTCCGAGAGTCGGTAGTTCTATATCAAAAACGACTGATTTTACAAATTTTTATTTGGATTTTTACAAATGGCAGTCTAACTTCTAATTTAAAATATTATTAGACGGAACTAAACAATTATAGAACTCTCATTGATAAAATAATCAAGCCAGAATTTATATCAGAAATCTTAAGATAAAGAATACATCTTTTTTAAAATAGAAAATGTAAAGATATGTCGAAGGGAGTAATATTTGAACAAACGTACCATCCATATAAACAAACCTAGTAATAATATCTCATTAACAAGTTTTTTTAATTTATGAACATTACTAATGGATTTGAAAACAGCTAAATACAAATGTGTCTATAGTGACTCAGTGAGCTAGCACCTTACCAGAAAGTCGCCCTGAGTTCGCGCTAGTAAACGGCAGGCCACAATTCACACTCGCACATCACTCGCATATATAAACTTGTTCTTAGATTAACAACCTTCTTCTCGTCGCGAATAGCTGAAAAATTGCTTATGCTTATGCCTACAGTATACAACATTTCAACAATAACAACATCAACCCTTACATTCTTCTCTTAAATATACAATGGAAAAACATGAACATGAACTTACGTTTCCGCATATTAATCATATATGTAGGCACCAATACACAATGTAATGAAAAACATAATACATTGCAATACACATGATCAAACATCACTGGCATACATGTATTTGATTTATAAAGCAAACCTGTCTATTCATAACTGGAAGTCCGAAAGTGAGCGAACGGTAAACTATTCTTAGTCACCGACAAACGAAGAACCTAAAGAAACACTTTCTCCATAAGTGCCCAAAATTTTAATCATCAGGCATAAAGCAAGTTAGGAATTCTTAAATGCAATGCATGTTATCTCTAAAATACTTAAAAATCTATTTTAAAAAGGTACAAAAATTATTTTTTTGCTTTAAAATTTTAGTGCATTTCGAGTCATGCAAGTTTTACGGTAAGCATAAATCTTAAAAAGCATTTAACATTGAACGTTTTCATTTAATGTTATATGTTTAATGCAGGAAATAATACCATTTACCGGTAGTCTTTGGTAGCACCGTTGATTGAACTCCGGTATCAGAAACATTTCATTGAGTATCGGGGCGAAATGTAACGCGTTAATGGATAAAGTACAGAATTGTGTGTAAAAACTTCCATTACGGAAACTCATAAAACGCGCCTTTATTGGTTAAATTATTGATTTTCAATCAATAAGTTACGCACATCTGGCTCAAGTCAGTACTGGCCGTATTAAGTTAAGTCTGACAACTATTGAGAATAAGTCAGATTCTATTGAAACTAAGCGAGGACAGTGATTTATGCTATACTCGGATGTAATTGACCATTATTACACCAGTTGAACGTTAATTCTCCCTTCGTGTTGATTCATCTAATTGGTTGCGCTAGAATCAAATTATACCGTTTGATCCCGGTAATTGGCTAAAGTTAAAAGCTATACAGTAATATTATAGATTATAATAGCTATGTCCTAGACAGTTTACATACATATTCGCGTCTGTGAAGCTTTACTGCAAAAACAGAATGTATACAATTATGCCCTTTTTCTAGTTTCATATGTTTTCACACCTTCATACTTTTAAACCGTATTTAATTGTGCACAGTTATATAGCGGTAAAGACTGAACTTGATTAAGTGTTACATGTTCGATCATTAAATGTGCATTTAGTTTTGTATTATTTTACCCAATTTTATGTTTGTTTTTCAATTCAATCCGTTCTTTCCTTTTCTGTGATTTTATTACCGAAAATCATCTACTTTCAAATGAATAATAAAGAGAGAAGAGAGAGAGAGAGAGAGAGAGAGAGAGAGAGAGAGAGAGAGAGAGAGAGAGTACTCTGAAAATCATACTTTACATTTCTTACAAGTCATTATATACCACATATAAGATATTTATTTAACTAGAATTTATCCGTAATTACGGCAACACATGAAATTTAGAAAAGCATTTTATTAAAATAGTGTGCCTGAATGCATATATTTTGCGAAAAATAAAGAGCTTTAAAATAAGAATAAGATTTAACCAAAAACAAAGTTAATTTTAAAAACGTATATATATATATTAAGGTCGCTATTACAACTGAACTTATGTGCCACAGAGGCAATCAAAGTAACCACCAAGCAATGCCAAAAAAATCAAATTGTTGACTTAAGGTAAGAAACAAACATTCTTTTAAACGACGAATTAAATGCGAAAGAAAATTAATGGCAAAGTTAAATTGTTAAAGTTTTCATGCCTTTCGATAGTTGCAAGACCGTAAGTCAGCTTAATTAAAACCTTGACGGAATTCACTAAAGGATTACCCACGGTCTGATCCCGAAAAAATACAATCAAGTAGATATGTTTTAGCACCTAAATAGCTACCATACAAGTTCAAAGTCAAAATAAGAACCCAGAAATCTTAAGTGTACTAGATTATTTGCAAAACCTTACCATGAGTTGGAAAGTAGTGACGTCTTTTTTCGGGGGATTTCATTGGTGTTTTGGAAACTCTTCCATTATGACTTTCTATGCAGATCTAATGGAGTAGCTGAAAGTCGATATGGCTTATTGGCAACTTAAAACAAAGGATCTTGCATGCAACTAGAAACTACTTTTTGAAAAACAATAACTGCACAATTCCACTTTAAACAATGATTCTCATTTTGTGAACATTTTTTTTTTTTACAAAAGTTTCATCATATATTTTTTTATTTGGTTGTTTCCTAATTCGTCAACTTAAGGATTTTTTGTAAATGTTGTTTTTTTTCTAGCTACAGGTTTACCAAGAACATGTTTCAGTATAACTTATTCTAGCAGGAATCCAGGAATTACCAAGAATGACTGTTGGCTGACTTAAAACGCTTACAATCTCAAAACTCTTGTTATCTCGAAATCTGTGAATTTCATTAATAAAAATATCAATGTGAGTATACCAGCACCTGACTCCCAGAATCCAGTCTTGTTACCATGAGATCATACTGTGATAAAAATGAATTTTTGAGATATCTCAAGTTCACGTAGACATCTTAATGAAACCTATATATAATAAAGACAAGCTAATTAAATCACTATAGAATTTTATCAATAACTCATTAGTCCTTATCAACCCTTGTTAAACAAATATCGCCAAACACAGTGAGAATTTTAGTACTTTATCTTCACCTTTACGCGACGATTTTATCGCTTTTATTACTTATGTGCTTTTTATATTAAAACTGCTTTCATAATCAACTAGATACTGGGATTCTAATGTTACAGAGAGATGTTTGCTACAACAAAAATGAACCGTCCTGTGATAAACACAAGTTTTTATATATTAAAATTTTAGTATTAGAAGTGATATATTACATAATTATATGTAAAAGCATCTCATTGTACACATTTAATAATGTGTAGTAAATTATTATATCAATGTTAGTTTAACTGGAAAATTATCTTTATACAGGCGAAAGACTGGTTATGAACTTCTTTCAGAACGATAGCTGTTTGTAAGGCATACTTCTAAAGTTGTCAAGGAAGACATGTACGGGAGAACTATTTTTTGTTGAAGTACATTTTATTTATTCGCGGTTGTAACTGAAATACTTACTGGATAACAAAATCACGGAACTAGCAAATTGTCTTTCATAAACTAGACAATATTTAACAAATCAGACTTTGAACTTTGACATTTGAGTCAGTGGCTTGTATAAAATTCATATAAGTACAAGCGTAGAAACCTGTCTAAAACCTCATGGCCATTATACTTTGCTGTTAGCAAAAACAGTATTTTTACAATACATTTGATAGATGAATCTACTGTTTGAACTATAGTTTTTAAATACACGTGCGTGTGTGCGCCTTATCTTCGCAGCAAATGCAGTAGCAAAATTCCCTGTCCTTGATTTCAAAATTTCTATAGGACATATGACACGTGTAAAGCTAGAGACAATATTAATATTTCTTTATACAAACATTACCTAAAGTACATGCTGTGATTTTAGAAAAATAAGATCCATGCCTCAGATTATGTAATCCTATTTGAAAACCAACAGACTAAATACTATAGAAAATGTCAAAATTGTCAAACTTACAAGGCAGTTAAACATAAAGAATATTAAATCCGTCAATCAAAATGCTTAAAAAGTTATTTCTAAACTAATATTTAACTGATGATGAGATGACGTTTATATTTTTGTAATCATGTGACACTGAAATATTCACTCTGGTTTTGTTTCAAGCCAAGTATTAAAAAAAATAAATAAAATTAATATAAATAAATAAATAAATAAATATAAAAAATAAATAAATAAATAGAAATTAAAAAATAATAATAAAAAGATCTTAAGCAGGATTCAAATGTCATTTTTTCCTGTTTAAAGTAACATTTGTATGAAATTTAATAGAACTACTTTTGGTTACGTACAGAATGAATTTAAATTAAAGCGATATATTGCCAAGTTACAAAATTAGTTGAAAATTTTCTTTTATTTTGATAATCTAATGTTATATTTGCACTTCAAAGATAGGGCATGTGTCTTAACCCCCAAAAAATTCAAAAATTTGTTATAGTAAAACAGGACAATGTAATATATCTTGGCCGTTTTAATATCAAGAATCGCCTTGAATTTATTTTTCTATACAAATTAATACAAGTGTCAGAATACATGTGTAATCGATTTATTAGATGCCTGCACAGAAAAATAACAGGACTGATACTCCGTCAAAAAATTATATAAAATAAATGGTACATGTATCTTTAAATGTTATTTTGTAACTTATTGTTTAAGCAAGCATCAAGTACAAACAAAAATTCCATTAGAATATTTAGGAAGTAATTTCGTTCTTGATATATGTCCCACTATAAAATATAACGTATAGCTACGTTATCACTTGTTTTTGTTTTCGTACGAAAGGCCGGATTGACTTCCGGGTTATCGATATTTACATCCTTTGATTTTCTATCCAATTAGATGAAAGTTACAACGATAAATCGACCATTATTTTAGATTAGAAAATTATCAACAGTTGATTTATTTTCAGAATCCAATACCACATTACATTATAAAACAGATATAAAAGATAATAATTTCAGAACAATGACCTACTCACGATGGCCGATAACTGCCTGACAAATTACATTGTATTAAGATTTTTGCAAGTTCATTGTCATTTTTGTAAAATACAAATTCCAACTTTTGTATTGTATATACTTTCAAGAATATATCAAGTGGCATTAATGGTTTGATTGCAGAGATTCTGTTAGACCGATATAGGCCATAGTTTCTGGTTACTTCATTCAATAAGACATGGCCACTCTTATATACGGATTGTTAAGGGCGTTAGATTCAATGACACAAATTACTTTTGATATTTGGTAAAACATTTATACATAGTGCATGTAACCTTTAACATGAACACACTAGGCCAACCACGCCTTTTATGTAATGGGAGTTTGTTCTTTTACGCAAATAGAAACAAGAACATGTCACTAACACAATTGCTTAAAGGATAGATGTTTAGGTAATTAAATAAAATTCCTATAACTGGTTTAGGCGGAGTTGCAGATATCAGGTGTACACTCCATCTTCTATTGTATTATATATGTCAAAATACATTTATTTTAATATATCAAATTGTAGGAAAAATGTCAATGTTTGAAGATCAATTAAAATTTTGGGTGTAGCAAATGTATGCTCTAACTTCTAATTGTCTTAAATATTTATGGAAAATTCAATTGATGAAACTACATTTTTGTTCCTAGCACTTTAGTAACTACATTCTTAAAATATATTATCAGTAGTTTAGAAGGTGTAACAACATAAGTGTAACACAGTAGACAAAGGGCTGACATTGGATGATACTGACGGAAGGCGAGTTATCCCCAGGTCCGTATGTGTCGACCATGCTCTGCTTGATACTGACGCAAGGCGAGTTATCCCCATGGCCGTTTGTGTCGACCATGCTATGCTTGATACTGACGCAAGGCGAGTTATCCCCATGGTCGTATGTGTCGACCATGCTATGCTTGATACTGACGCAAGGCGAGTTATCCTCAGGGCCGTGTGTGTCGACCATCCTCTACTAGCAGGTGATACTATGATTGAAATGTTCGTTATATTATAGCTTTTTTATTACTCAAACATTGATCATCTCCTTACAATAAAAAAGCTACAAATTTATGTTGTTCTTTTATAAATATCGAAAGTGGACAAGAATCTTTTTTGACTTGGTTTGTATTACTATTACAGTCTTGGTAGACAACTTGGCATATAACACAGTTTTTTAACATTTAACTCGGTTACATAGCCTATAAGAATGTTTTATGTTTGATATTAGACTTCGTTCAGACTGTTGCTGTTGTTACATAAAAGTTGTTTGGGAACATTGTTTTACTATTGTTTATTATTATTATTATTATAGGTTGATTTTTTATTGACACCCTTCGGTTTTTATGATTGAGGATAGTAAATAACCTTCCTTCTTGTTTTTTTTTTTTTTTGTTTTTTGTTTTTTTTTTTTTTTTTTCATTTTACACGAACACAATGGTAGACATTTTTTTTTAGGTTACTAGTCACATGGCAAGATAAAACACTGCCATTGGTTGAAATCACGTATAAAATCTAATTGGCATTCTCTGCTGGGTCTTTCAATTGTCGTCACATGCCACTATCAAATACTGGAGGGAAACTTCTGTCAGTGTTCTAGTAACAATCACAAAGATTATTTAACATGCGTAGGTGTGCATTCGGGGCTTCAAATCTGCTGCCTTTTCCAAGAAAACAGTCATAATAAAATTCCTAATACTAGCACATTTAAAAGTACTATTTACAATTACAATGTTGCAAGTAACATTTCAAGATTGTAACCCGCCCTTACTCGGTCTTTTTATATTATCGTGGAAGGCTTCTGTTGTCATTGTTTCGAAAACTTTCGGAGACATTAATGGTACAATGATTCAGGATTTCATAAACAATTGCCCATACCTTCTCTTTTGTATTAATGGTCCAAATATATAAATGACATATATAAATAAACTATACATTGTTGTTACCTATCATAGATAGATATCAACATAGGGTTTTGAATTTTCAAACTGCTGCCGTTACAAAATGTCGGTATATATTTTGTAACACTTGTCAGACATGTTGCCCACTAAATGTATGTATGCTTTTGGGATATTAAATTTAAAAATAGTTATCGTTTCCATTGAAACCGACAAAATTGAAACTTTTTAGTTAGACATTGGTCTTAACTTGATACTGCACAGAATTGTTACCCATGTGTCATTCAACACCATAACTATTTAAAATGGCTGTTAGATGTATTGAGCGGTCACAGTTTGAATTATAATTGTACGGGTTTTCTCGTTATTATCATTATCTTATTATTTAATTTTAGTTTTTGAATTTTTTTTTATTCTTTTTGTTATTTGAAACAGTTTATTCATCTTGAAGGTAAGTGCCTACAGTTAAAATAAAATCAGGAGCAGAGAATCAACATTACACACGTGATCGTCTTATTTGATCAGAAAAAAGAAAAAAATACCATAACAAAAATTACATTTTGTAAATCGAAAAGTTTATTTTCAACCCGCCAAAATGTCTTAAATTTCAAATAAAATCAAATTCCTTCAAGAATTTATAGAATTCAGCGTTTACAGTAATAAAACTCTTACAGGGCATAATTAAACTCGAATTGAACTCCGATTCAAAATAAAACCAATCAGTTCAATAATTTTATTTTCATTTTTAGTAAAATTATATTTGACTGTTATGTAATTTTATCTAATTTTTTCGTAATTACATTAATTCCACATAAACCGTTATCTGTGAAAGAATAAAGAAACGTCATGGAATTCTTCAGTTAAGTGACAGATAATTTTACTCAATGACGGATAACTACCATAGATTTGAATATTATATAAAATTATCCCTTGAATCAGAGGTATTACTCATTGTATTTGTTATTTAATACAGTCACCGAAGGTGAGGGTAAAGTTATTCTTTAAACTTGTAATATTATGCGGGACCTGCTTATTCTTCCGAAGATAAAATTTCATTTAAAAGTTCATGGCATTTTAAATTAATTAAAATCTATATCTCGAATTTCATTGTTTTATCGATATGATACAAAAACACATGATTTCGTTTATAGCTAAAATCATGGCTCATTTAAACTGCAATCTTTTTTACGGTAACTCCAAACAAATACAACTATAAAGCTCTATATAAATTTAAGATACTTAGACGTAACGACTTGTTTCAAGAAATTTTAATCGTACATACATTTCTTACTACATGTACATGTTGTTTGTTATATTGAATCGCTGATAATGAAACGTTTACATTTACTTCCTTTCTGGTGACATCTCGATATAAATAAAATTAAATTAACTTACAAATACAGTTAAGTGTTGAGATTTGAAATGGAAATGAAAATGTTAAGTTAGAAAAATAAGATATACAAATTAAATATGTGCATGTAATAGTGATTATTTCTGCGATAAAAAATTCGTACAGTCTTTGGTTAGCTATTTAGTTTTTGTTCCACTTTCTTAAAGAAGAAGCACATTAGAATTTTATTTGTAAAAGGAAAATATATTTTGCATTTTAAGGTAACCTTGATTTTTGTTTTTGATTTGAAAGCCTGTGCATTCGGTATAAAAATAGATACGTTTGTACGATAAATTCAACTACACAAACATGTTTAAATACCTGTAACAATTTCCACTAAATCTGTAGTTTGAAAGGCTATTTGGTAATGTCCAATACATTCGAAAAATAAAACAAGAAATAATAAATAAAAAATAAAAAGATAGAAAATTAAATAAATAAATAAATAAAATAATAGTCATAATACATATTAACAAATAAATGAATAAATAACTGTAAACGGTAGATGAGATTGCATACAGCGATTAATCAATTTAATATTTGAAGCTTGGAAGGAAAAGCAAAAGATTTACTTTCAGTTTTATCAGAAGAATGAACATTCGTGTTTATTTGTGAGTCAGTTTGTAAGATAAGGGTCATCTTAATGAAACTACTAATTAGTTCATAATATAAATTTTTAAATTTCGTAACAAAAATAAATTTAATGTTCGGTTTTAATGCAACAAAGCAATAAAATCTGTGGTCTTGCTCAGTCAGGCGTACAGTAGTATGATGATACAGAATTAATATCGTCTAAGTATCTTTATTCAAGGTAAACTATACTGTTTTATGTCATTTTTACAATTCATTACTTCAGGCAGACAGGTGTTGGTATTTACATGTATTTTTAACAGTAGCTGAAATACACGAACAAATGCAGTACAATTTTAGTTTTCAAAAGACCCTATCTTAAAGTTTGTTCATGAATAATACAACATTTTAATTGACACATTCAAAGGTTTATAAACATTTCTATGTTTTAATACAAAATGACTGTTTTGTGTAAAATGGTGCTATGGCCGTAAATTACTTAGACTTGCACGAATTCTTTATTAATTTATCAATTTTGCTCTTGTAAAATTGTTACACAGATAAACTGAAAAAAAACTTAATTATAGTCAAAATATTGAAATCTTTGAATTAATATAAGGACTTTTTCAAGTCTATAAATTACTGTGAAGTAAAGCGTTAACAAACACTATGGCTATCTTGACATTGTAATTGTTTATCAACTTGACCTCACATCATTGATCATAAAAAATGTTAAAATTCTTTAATCATATGCTTGAAATTGATAATGGAACACAATTTCTAATATTTAAGCATCAGCTTGATTTTAAAATAAATGTTCAAAGTTCAAAGTTCAAATATTCTCACATTGTACATATTAACATATTACAATATACGACAGTTTAGCAATGGTATTTGTCAAGCGTTTTCTGTTATGGTTTGTTTATTTTCCTGCTAAGGATTTTACTGTATCTAGTTATACATAAGTTTAATGATCAGAAAAATAAAATCGCTTTAAAAACAACAAATAGTTTCATTTTACAAATAGTCTCATTACACTTGTTTTTGAAATGATATTGTAACATAACCTTCAATTTTCATCAGGTGACTGATGAGTTTATCCGTTTTATATGCTTATTTTACTTTTAGCAAACTTAAACTTTTGTTTCTCTTAATGTATGGATACAAGTTTCTAGGAAATGGTTTAACCGGTCTAAATAGCCAAATGACCATTTGAAAGCAAGTCCATACAAAGAGGCGTTACTGTGTGAAAACACGTTTGAACTTACTCATTTCAATTTTCACAATGCATACAAAATTTTCAAATATTCGAAAAAAATTATGTTTACGTTTTAGATGACATTACAAGGTCATTTAAGTGCACAGATATTTATAATATTTTTAAAGATGATCATTGGCAAATTAATACGACATTACTGATGGCAGCTTAAAGCAAGTACCTGCTTCATACTCTACACATTCTTCAACTTATCTCTCGTACAGGATAGACATAAAAACAGTTCTTATGAAGTTGTACGCTTTGACATAAAACCGATATCATTGTATCTTTAATTGTCTTGGGTTGTTAGATGATAAAGTTCTTTTATACATGCTGTCTGCTAATAAAAAACACATGAACTGCAATAAATATAATGATTATATCAGAAAATAAATCTACAGCCTTCATCACTGTGTGCAACTGATAATAAGGAATTCCTTTTGAAGAATAAGGTGCAAGTTGACAGCTATTGTAATCTTCTATTTTACTTGTATCTAATAAACCATGATAATACCAGAACATTTTCACATTTTATACAATAATACGGGATTAAATACATCGAGATTGAATACATAGTACAGAATTTTATGTATGATTTTACACCTGCATGGGCCTTGATTTCCTTTCGGCAGCAAGTTTCGAATCACCTAATTGTAAATGGTTTGTTTTTTTTTATTTTTCATCACTATTCACTTTATCATAGATCGTATGTAAACTATATCATATATATTTGGTAAACCACAAGCTTGTTTCGAAACTATTCATTAATGAAGAAACTTGCGTCATAAGGATTCGAATCCCCGAACATTAGATCTAAAGCCCGACACACCCCAAACTATATTTCATGCTATTCCGTGGTAAGTGTAGTTTTTGATCGTTGGGTCGGAAGTGACACGGTAGCTAACATACAGGAAGGTCAAAGATAAAGGTCATCAAAACTTTATATTTAATAGTGATTTAATATATCTTACCATAAGAAACAAACAATTAAAATAAAAAAGTGTTGTTTAAATAAGTCAATTTATAAATTGTTATTAAATCAACAAGGGGTTTGTTTTTATACGTCACAGTTGTTCATACCTGTACAACAGGTAAGTCATATATCATTTTTTAAACTTGTGTAAATAATACATTCAAAAAGTGATATTTTGCAGGCAATATCACTTTTTTTTAATATCTATAATAATTCAAAAAGTGACATATGACAAGTATACTTAAGCTTAAATTTTAACTAAGATAGACATTCATAAACTGCCTTCACGATGTAAACACTCGTTTTTAAAGGAAAACATATGTCCTATTACATAGGTCTATTGTGACACTATCAACATTTTGTTCTGTTCCTGTAATACACTCCAAGGCCAACTTCCTAATTTTCAGATTCGTAAAAGATAATTATCTTAGATTTTAATTATGGTTATTTAAATTGTTTTATTGTCGATTCCCGTCATTGTGCTCAGCTTTATCAACAATATCCTTAACTGATTTAAAACAAAATCTTCTTTAATTAAGAGAGAATCGAGACTACCATCAGCAAAAAAGATGAACATTATCAGTACTAGCTCTCTCTGAACGAGATTTTACGATGCAATTAAATGTTTAATAGTTTTGTATTTTGATCAATAACATTGTTATTCCGGGAAGTTTGATATCAAAGTCTGTTTTTGATGGTTGTCTTAAGCGTCTTGGAGATCTTGATTAAACTTGATTTTGCGCATCGATTGTGAAAAAGGCACAATTTACACCGTCATGTCGTAATTTACAACAAATAAACACAAATTAATATCGTTTTTATATTTTTGGAAAAACAAACACGACATTATATGTCATCTCGAATTATAAAATACTAATTTATACCTTAAATGTAATCACTACAAACTGTCTGAAGCATCAGTAAATCTTTGAGCACATGTACACATTCTGCAGCATGTTGTCGCCAGCATGCTTTTACATGATTGATCAATATAAGCAAGTCCAGCAGAAGAATTTTAAGACATGAAAAGTTCATAAGACTAAACTTTCATGATGAACTTAAATAAAGCAAAAAAAAAAAAAAAATGTTCATAAGGAATATAAGAAGTTTGGCACAGCAAAGGTAAAATTGACAATTAGTGTATGTGCATTAACTTTTCATTATACAAAAAAAGTTTGTCAAAAATGATCAAATGTTGTATTTAAAAAAAATAAATTAAATATTAAATAAACTACTTGAATTACAAATTTTGTTTGAATGCATTAACTAGGAAAAATAACTAAGTGAAGTAATGAAGTTTTAAACCTTATATTAAGGCGGTCAGTTCTGGGATGGTGGAGGAAACCGATGTGCCGGTAGAAAACCGCTAACGTTTTGGTAAGAAGCTGACAAACTTTCTCACATTACGACCTGTCCCGTGTATGATTCTAACCTAGGCGATAAGAGGCACTATAATCCGAAAGCGCCCTTACCAAGGCCTACTGAGACGAAGACGATAAACCTGTGGAAAAAAGCTTTATGAAAGTTAATACAAAACAACTGAATATTTATGAAAAACGAACCAGAGCTTAAAAGAACAAAACCGATCTGGCTCTCTACATTCAACCGTTATTATCTGCTAGTTGCCGATACATTGAAACATTTGAAACTATCCTAAACTTATATTGCTTCTAACAGCAGGCATGAGGAACGATAGAAATGTTTCCAACCTTTTGGTTGCTTCAAAAAATGACAACGTTATTCTATTCTGCATAAATTTAAGTTATATACATAAGTTTTCTAATTGACTAATAAATTGTTTAAAATAATACAATTACAATTTCGAGAATGAAGAGAAAATAAAATGGTTTATTGTGTGGAAAAGTCAGTAAATCTTGTCTTTCAACATATGCTGCTCTACAGTGTTTAATTATTTAGCCCCTTGGCGTTTAGAAGTAATTACGTTGAGCTGAAAACACGACCTCAGTCATAATTTATATCCTCTTTTTGAAATTAAATCCTAGTTTACAATTGCTCTAAACGATAATGAAAATAGTATCATAATTTAAGTTTCAGAGTTATATGCACCACATAATATGGACGTTCAGACGTAGTTGTTAGAGTTCTGGTTAGCTTCACCAGTTGGTGGGCAAACATTTCTACCTTGTGTATTTCTCAATATTTTTTAACTTTTAGTTCAAATGTAATTGTATACAATTGTTTTTATCAAACAGAACCAAATTAAAATCCAATGTCCATAAACATGTACTTGATTTTAATAACATTTTAAATTTTCAACATTTGACTTAACTAAAGAAGCTTTAAACAACAAGGCCTAGTTGCTTTTAATTTAACTTCCACTGTACGTTGGAAGTCGACAATTTTACTATCAGTAGTCTTGATTTGTGTTTATAAAAATACGTGTGTGTGTGTGTGTGTGTGTGTGTGTGAGAGAGAGAGAGAGAGAGAGAGAGAGAGAGAGAGAGAGAGAGAGAGAGAGAGAGAGAGAGAGTTTACAATGCAAACATATAAATATGCATGCTTGCCTATTCAGTAGTAATAATACGGTATTAGCATGCACAGTAAACCGTAAAATTACCAAGACAAAATTATACACATATCTTCATTTACCGTAAATATCTATAATTTGTACAGAAATCTTTATTACTATTAGATAGTAAATTAGATACCATTTGATTAGCGACATATCATATCTGAAACTAATGTAGACGATGTAAATTGAAGACACATGAACATACTATAAGACCACAGATTAATAGAAATGAAGGAAGAAATGCAAGAATAAGATAAGATGGTATAAATGGTGCTTTACGCCGCAGTCAAGATTCTTTTATACCGTGGCTATCAATTCTGAAGAACCTGAAGAAATCCACCGACCTTCATCAAGCGAAGACAAACTTTCTCACACTAGGATTATGTCCGAGCGAGATTCGAACCCAGACGGTGAGAGGCGCTGTGACATGTAAGCGCTCGCTTTAGACCCTTTCGGTCCCTAGACCTCTGGTAAGACTAAGTTATTCATTGACATAAATATCAGTTTGTCTGTGCCTCTGTTGTATAAATCTAAGCAGCTTACACAAGACAAACTGCAAATAAATTTATTTTTTGACAAATTTAACTAAAGTTTGTGACGTCTCGTTATATTATTTGGGACTTGGAAAAATGTTCGCTCTAGAACACTGGCATCCAATAAGAATGGTTGAACAACAAAACTACAATACCTATTAAATTTCTATAAACAAAATCCAGTGTGATTTAGTTGTGGTTGTCTATATAAGCAAAAAGCAACATTTATTGGTCCATTGTTTGATAATATAAATAATCTCTGGGGGACATATCGTGACTGAGTTTATATCTTGTGAAAATCTCTTCCTAATTACAATGAAAGACTTATCAGTCACTTGGGAAAATAAGAACAAAAAACGTGGATAATTAAACTCCCAAATTACCCGTAACAAGTGTTTTCTTTCTTTCTTTACCGCTCAAGTAAGACATTTTTCTCACGAATAAGAATTTAAAAATAATCTGATTCACTATTTTGTACAATCTAGAAATAAAATTTACCGTTGTCATGGTAGCTAGATAAGACAAGAACAAAATAAAATGAAGATTTGACTTTTGCAGTTAGTTCAGTGCATTCCTACTAAGAACTAAGAAAAAGGTAAAACTACATTAATATTCATAACTTGGAAGGCAAATGAAATACGTATTCAGAGAGATGAACTTTACTACTTGTCTGTGGGCTTGCGATATAGGTACACACACACACACACACACACACACACACACACACCCACACACACACTCGTTAGAGACACTTTCACATGAAGTCACATGACGCATATTCACTGAGAAAGAAACACACACACACACACGCACACGCACACACACACACACACACACACACGAGTTTGTTAACAAATTCCTTGTTTGTAATGACAAATAATTTAATATTCATATGCAACTTCAACGGACTGTTAAAATTGTTTAATTAAAGGAAGGCAAAGTAAAAACACACTGGTCTCGTAAAATGCATTTTATAAGAGAATTGAACACGACTGAATGTAAACCATCAATAAATGTTCGTGAGAAAACACTGTATCTTTTAGAACATTGAATTTTTCAATATCAACCTTAATTATTTGGATTATGATTTAGAAATGATTTTATTGCATTACTTTGCACATGGGAAATGTTTCTATTTTAGCCCAATTAGGATCGAGGAAGAGTTGTTTTTATGGTATATTCCTGGTATATATATATATATATATATATATATATATATATATATATATATATATATATATATATATATATATATATATATATATATAAAGTTGTGATTATCTATTTCTACAGCAGTATAAAAAAACAAGCACAACGGTACAGAAAAAAAAAATAAATAAATAAAAAAAACAGGAAAGTAATAAAAACATTCAGATGAATGTTAAATACGATTCTAATGGTATAAGTCAATAGTAGATAAAACAGATTAAAACTTATTAATTGCCAATTCCACGAGAAATAAATAAATAAATAAATAAATAAATAAATAAATAAATAAATAAATAAATGATGAATAAATAAATTAATGGATAAAGAGAAATAATGAATGAATAAATAAAAATAATGAATGAATAAATGAATAAATAATAAATATAAGTAAATAAATAAATTCCAAATGCATTTTAACCACCGTCCTTGATTCATTGCTTTTTGGACCGTAAAATTAAGTTAAAAATGTCGAGAAACACATGGAGCTTTCATGGACGGAATAAAGTACTATGAAAAATAGTTTTCGTTTAAACTTTGATATTTTCTGTCTTGTTATGGAAAATTGTTTTTGTTGAGCCTGGCATTGCGATAATTATCCAGCCTGGCAATGCCATAATTATCCAGCCTGGCGTTGCCATAATTATCCAGTCTGGCATTGCCATAAGGCGAGACTTAGGTGTTACTTTTCCGGTGTCGTCGTAGGCGGCGGCGGCGGCAGCGTGTCAAAATGGGAAAGTTTATGTTAAAGTAATGTATTTTCTACTCGATCCAAAACTGACTAGGCGAGACATTTAAAACATTTCGAATTCTTGTTGTTTAAAATATTTTCCGTCTTCGTATAAGACTCACAATTATCAAAGCACAATAAAACCGTTTGTAGTGTAAAACAATTAGTAAATTGGCGATAATTTGCATAATTTTAAATATCTGACCATACCAAATATAAGACTACTAGCTACTGTCTCCTTCAGACGCCTTTGAACAAGTTATATCTAAATCAAAATTCATAATAACAATATTTAACAATTAATAACAAACATTAAAATCAATCCAAAATATTTATCTTAAGAAAAAACCAATAAGTCTGTTCTTACGCAAATGGAAGCAGTATGTCATTCCCACCAACCAATAATTTTCATAAAACAATAGCAATATTTATTTCAAATTCCCAGCTTTTTTAGTATAAATGTGCTGCAGCACGCAAAAATAACTTTTAAAGGTTTGGAAAAAGACCCAATATTAAACATAAGTAAGATTTATATCCTTTTAATTCTTGATAATATGTTAATTACTTAAATTAAAAGATCGTGCTAAAGTGATAGTTGTATAATTATGGAGAAGGGCAGATAATATAAGATCTACATGTATTAGCATAATAGCATAAATGAATAAATAAAAACTAAAAGACCGAATTAAAAAAAGGAATTATAAATAAACAAACAAACAAATAAATAAATAAATAAATAAATAAATAAATAAATAAATAAATAAATAAAATCGTGGATTTTTCAAATGTGTACATTGAAGTCAAATAATGTTAAAAGAGAGCATTATTTAAAGTTTTTTCAAAAATATTTCCTAAGGGGCTGAGACAGCGGACCACGTGAGCAAAGCCGCATTGCTGTCACAGGACTGCCTTAGTTGTTGCATGGTAGAGCGTCCGCCTCTGAAGGTCGGGGTTTGAACCCAGCTTGTCAGTTTATACGAGACCACTGCATGAGGTCAGAGGTTCGAGTCATACACAAGACTTTTAAATTTGAGAAACTGATTTCTTATGTTGACTTCAAATCGATATAACTTAATATGATATCATATGGATTGCCCAACACAGCAGATCATAAATAACATCTTTTATGAGAAAGAAATTTCTGACTGGCACAGAGTCCGTCAAAGAAGCAGCAAAATCTGGCCGACCTGTGACTTACAGACAAGACAAATGTCTCAAAAGTCAGGGAAATAATTGTAACTGAAATTGATGACAGATATACGATTCGTGATATTGACAAAGCTGTTTGCATATCGCTATAGTGGGTGCATTTCATTTTGAAGCGTATTTAAAAGATGGATCCCGCAGACAACCAATACGGTTACGAGTACAAACCGCTAAGCAATTGCTCAAAATGTTTCCCAAATTCAATCAAGACAATTTGCAAACATTGTTACTGGTGACGAAACATTGGTTCACCATTTCCAAACAGTTAGAAAAATTGAAAACAAAATATGGTTAACTAAGGTCTGTAGTTTTCCAAATAATAATAATAATAATAATAATAATAATAATAATAATAATAATAATAATAAAGCATAAGCAGATAGAAGGTTCTTCAATGCATAACCTTTTCATGTGATGACATAGCCATACAAATTTTAGTGTCGATAGGCAAATTACAGGTCGGTACTACTGAAAGTTATACTAAATGCTCAAGAAATATAGCTGAAACAACGCTCTGTGTCAGGATTTAAGCACGTTCATCTACTTCAGGATAATGCTCCATCAATTTTACCTCAGCTAATGAAGCTTTTTTAAAGTCGGAGAAGGTTACCATTTTGCCACATCCATCATACTCTCCACAATTAGCCCCATACGACTTTTTCCGATTTCCAAAACTAAAAAATTCTTATTTGGTCGTCGTTACAAGTCCCGACAAGCCCTTGGCTCAGTCATCAGTCAGTGCCTCAGAGATCTACCTACATCAGCGTACCGTCACGCATTGAAGAAATGGATTTAGAGGTTAAAACCATGTATTTCAAACCGCGGAGAATACTTTGAAGGGATGTGATGTTCATTACATTATTTAGGTCGAATGCTTTTGAGATATCGTACAATACACATTAAAATCGAACAACCCTTGTACTTATTTAAATATGTTTAGTTCTTCAAATTGGTAACCCACCTGATCAAAATTAGAGCCACTGTGTAAAACAGGTGTGTTAATCATATAATCCCGTTTAGATACAATCAAGCCCTTCCACGCCTTGTATACTACAACAATTCTTATATCCAATAAACACATTTTATACAATGTAATCAGACTAAAAACTAATAAATACTACATGCCACATAAATTCTAATATTTGAAATTGATAAAGAAGTACATAGGGATAGATACTATGTTTAAAATTACTTTTTTATTGAAATATAGATTTAAAAATAGATAGATGCCTGTGTTATCTTTCTTTTTGTTTCTTTGTATTTTTTTTTTTACAAAGCGCCTATGAAACAAAGGATTTCAACACACTCAAAGATATATTTGTCTCTCAACATAAAAGCCTCATGTATCACCAAGATAAATGTAAAGTTTTAGAAGCATACTAGGCTAGCTTTTTAGATAAAAAATACATAGGAAAGAAAAAAAAATCAATGGCATCCATCTCTAAGATGAAATAATTTCTAGATAGAATTTACAGCAAACAGGTGTTATGTTCATTGTATGGAGTCTGAATTCTCGTTGATAAGATATCACAATATTAAATCGATTTATATTACAATAAAAAGGACAATTTTACAGAGCACAACATTAACATATAGACAGGTAGGGACAAATGATTGTTTACTCATACAGATATGTTCTAGTCACTTTGATTCGAAGAAGAAACAGTGTTTTTGCATTATTTATTGTTTAATCATGGACAAATGTCTACAGCGTTCCCCAGACGTAATAATTATACATAGGTAGTACTCACATTCAATACATATTCCAATATGCAGTACACAACTTTTGGCTTCTAGGGATTATCATTATAAAATCATTTAGAAGCAAGATTGATAGAAATCGACTATCGCTCCAATATTATTAATATCAGACAATGAGATAGAATTAAACTTAATCAAAACTCAGAGTTAATAAAACCAATCCACAATGGAAGATAGCCCAATCATAAATCCTGTAAAAATAAATCAAATGTACAAATTGTTTGTTAATTAAGTATTACTATACACGAAACTCTACCATAGATTTGTCCGTTTCTTACTATCCTGTGGATACTTCCGCCTAATGGGGGCGAGATGTTATGGCAAATGACGACATCTCAACCACAACCGCGTCAAACTGCTATATGTATCTTTGTGTAAAGGGAACACTATGTTGGTAAGGGGAGTAAATACCACATGCGAGAGACATCCAACCAATTTTAAATATTGGAATATTCACGTTCTTTTTACCCCCAACCAGTTAAAAAAACACTCAATTTTGTGAAATGCGCCCCCAAATTGCAATTGATTAATAATGACCCTTCACATACACCAGTATATTCCTCAAAATGAGACTAAAACTGTTTTATACATTAAAACAACAGTTACATTACCTCTTTGAAGAAATTCGGAATAATAGACAAATGATTTGTGATGCCGACTTGAAATCTGTTGCCTTTTAATGTGCGATTGAATTTTATTTCTCAGAGGCAACAACCTTCTATTATAAAATGCAAACGGAAGCACAACATAATCATATCAAGTTTAACCTATGATTTTCTTAAACAACAGCAACAAAAAAGTAACTTTCTATTATAAAATGCAAACAGGAGCACAACATAATCATATCAAGTTTAACCTATGATTTTCTTAAACAACAGCAACAAAAAAGTAACTTTCTATTATAAAATGCAAACGGAAGCACAACATAAAATCATATCAAGTTTAACCTATGATTTTCTTAAACAACAGCAACAAAAAAGTAACTTTCTATTGTAAAATGCAAACGGAAGCACAACATGATCATATCAGGTTTAACCTATGATTTCTTGAACAACAAAACAGGTTATTTTCTATGATAGCGATTACAAGATACTAATATCAAATTGATTTTGCAATGAACATAAACCAATTATATTTCAACAGGTACATAAAAGACAGGTATGACATTAAAAAGATCCAGTTTTGTCAAATTAATTAGAAAAGAAAAAAATCATTAATGTCAGGTATGGAATCAAGTCTCTCTCTCTCTCTCTCTCTCTCTCTCTCTCTCTCTCTCTCTCTCTCTCTCTCTCTCTCTCTCTCTCTCTGCGACAATAAAGGCACTGCGATCTGTAATCATATGACTATAAGGACACCAATGCTCCGATGTCTTTCTACGAAAAAAGAAAAACTTATCTTGATAGAGCCAAATCATTCGTCTTTGCAAATTGTAGGTCATTCTGAAATCAGAACACGAACACAGAACACAGAAAATACTATTTTTCTCAAGTCTAGTTCTTACTTTAATTTGTTTGATAGACTATTTTTAATGCCTTCAAAGTAATTTTTATTGTCAATGTAATTATTTAAATTAAGTATTGGAACAAAAACATTTTCATCGAAAAATCATATCAGCGAAAAAAACAATAACTCTTAATATGCTTAAAGCAGTTCTTCAATACTGAAACACGGTTGTTAGACCGTCAAATGTAAAAATCTCGTTAAATGTAAAAAGATCGAATTTGACATTAAATGTAAAAATAATTTTACTCTTAATGTAAAAAAATGCTACAAATGTAAAAACTTGACATCAAATGTAAAAAGCATTTGATGCTAAATGTAAAAACATTTTTACGCTAAATGTAAAAATGCCGATTAACGTTAAATGTGAAAACAAAAAAGTGATAAATGTAAAACAAAAACATTGCTCACTTTAGCATAAATTTGCATTGAAACTGAGTGCACATAGTAGGCTTCCAATGAAAAACAAAAATCAAAGTATTGAGAAGCGTTAAGCTGGCACCTATGTGTGGTTTCTAAAGATGTAATTAATGTTTTACAGGATTTCAGTGTAGACTAAAGTCGTCTTTATAATGCTCGCACACTGTTAGTGATGCCGAAATCGAACCCACTTTTACATTAAGAGTAAATCTGTTTTTACATTTAATGTCAAATTTGATCTTATTACATTTAACGTGATTTTTACATTTTACGGTCTTACACACGGTCAACGTGTTAACTGAAGGAACAAGAAGACAACATTTATAATCTGCTTTGAAATATATTAAAAAATGGCAAGAAAATAAAAGGCATAAAATAAAACTAGCTCACGACCTTGATCTTTAACCCTGGCTTCATTATGAAAATAATTGCAAGATAACATTACAATTAAGGCTATTTGTATACAGTCTGAAAAAAGTTCAAAGGTCATTTATACACTGATCCTGACCATTCATCGTGGCTTTCTAAAAAAAAAAAACATCAGGAGTGTTTATATTGAAATGTTTCTCAAATAGCTACATTGATACAATGTTGAAGGTTGACCTATTTTAGGTAAACATGACAACGCCACAAACATACCTCTGATTTTCACATGTCCCTATATAATTCTGATATAGTTTCACTAAAATCTGTCTTGTAATTTCGGAGTAGTCAAAAATGTTTGTTAATGGCTCATAAACGAACATCTGCACAAATACTTTACAGAAAATGTTTGAAACATTGAAGTTTGGCAGTGTAGTTTTCATTTTGCAAAGCCTGAGTATTCCAGCTAAATTAGAAGATTGTGTAATGACAATTTAAATAGAAACTCTAATAGGTTATAGACAAGCACTTGTGAATTTCTCTTAGACATTTTTAAATCAGTAATTTTCTCTTTTAAAACTCATATGCTCCATTAAGGCGGTGTAAGATAAATAGAGCATATATATATATATATACGAAAATAAACAGTTCTTAAATGTTTCTCTATAACCCTTTTCTTATCTAAATTTACATACTGATCTTCTTACTTTTTTCACTTAGAGATGATGCATGATAAGAACCGTCGTTTACCGCACACGGTTATTCTCTCGTCAAATCACATTTTTAATGAGGCACTGAATGGATGAAGTTATGTTCTTTAACACATAAATCTTACCTTAGCATAAATTATGAATATAAATTTTTTGCCTATATTTTCACACCTTGTCTGTTTTACTCAACATCGTGTAATTTAACAAGTTGTTTTTGTTTATTTAAGACGAAGGCGGCAAGCAACATATCGGACTATACTGTCAACATCTAAAGAGACTTGTCAATGTATACACTATTCTTATTTCTTTTTCTTGGTCGTCTTCTTTTTCCTTTATAATAATAATAATATTATTAATAATAATAATGATGATGATGATGATGATGTTAATAATAATAATAATAATAATAATAAATATAATTATTATTATTGACATTGAGTACTGTTTTGCTAAAGAATCAAATTAATAAAAATATTTTGTATAAATTCCAGCTGGATGTTACTCAGACATAAAACATTTAGAGGATCTTAAACTCCAATCTTCCATATTTACACATGGAAAAAACAGTCAGAGTAAGTAAAAACTGTTTGAGTATATTGACATAAAATTGTTCTTTTTGTCAGCTTCAGCATTGACAGTCTAATTCATCTTCTCCATGTTTTGTGTAAATTGGACAATAAACACAGCAATATATGCTATATAATCCCCATTACTCCCAACAACTGACTTCATATATTCACGCGAGATCTCATTAACGAACTTACAATAAAGTTACCTTCATGTGAAACTATCAATCAAACTGAATACACGCCACATATAATAAACAATCGTTCTGTCAAACATTCAATAAACGAATAGTTGTCTTTTCCAATTCAATGTGCTTTCTGCCATCAAATACGTACAACGTGACATTATCATGGTGTGTCCCAAAGTTAGACAATATGTCATCAATTGATCAGTTTGTAAATACCTGTATTAAGAAAATGGTTCGAGTAAAAAGGCTTCATAAATCTAACAGTGCAAGTTTGCATAACGTAAAACATTAACATTATTAGCTTCCGAACGTATGGCAATATTGAATATCCATTTGACTGATCATAGTGAATTTTAAATGAAGACACAGAACAGTCAGAAGTATTTTAACAAAAAAATAAATCCAGTGTCTCTGATCAAATCTTACTCTGAACACGTCCGTGAATCAAACTATTTAAATAGCTGATAGGACAAAAAGAAACATTTGACATTAGGTTGATAGGTATGACGTCACAGGTAAATGAGACTGGGGTAATAAAATACTATTTGTATTTTCATCCAAATTTACTCGTTCTCCATAAGTGCCTAATGCCTGCTTAAATATATATATATATATATATATATATATATATATATATATATATATATATATATATATCAGTCATTCCTGAACAACAAACATTATTTAACTTTGGTTGATCTAAATGTTTCAACAGAGATGAAATGCGGATTCACCTGCTAAACAGGCTAAATGATGTTTGTACAGAACTATCCTTCTTTGTATGTTACATTACCCATCAAAGGTACAATACACAGACACTTTATTTAAAATTGATGATAATATGAATGAAAGTTTCGTTCAAGAAAGTCCCCGTGGAAACAAACAAAGTCTGGTAGTCAAATTGAAAAAAAAACTAAAGGAAGAGATAAAAAGAAAAAAATGGACTACTTATTTAATTGTAAGAATTATCGGGGGCAAAGGATCTCGATTTTGAAAATTTTGCTACCATACAAGGTGCTAGTCGCATCTGTTTCATGAAATCTATTACAATAACGAAAAGGATATGTTTGTGTCACAATGGCTTTAAAATCAGATGAACGTCACATCTAATATATATCTACTATGTCAAAGTAATCAATACGCATTTTACAACAGTACAGCACTAGAAATGTACATACTAAATTCGTTATTAAACAAGGAAATGTATTTTGTCTTATTTAGTTGTGAAGTTTGGTATTATACTAGTCTCTGTTTCTAATTAAGGCTAATTCTAACTTTAGATTGTGTGGAAAAAGCCATAATACGGCGCAATTGCCACAACTCTAGTGTGATGCACCTAAACAAAATGGCTATTCAGGGTTTATTCCGGTTTGATTGCCTAGTAAAAGATTGGTGATTGGCAGTTAAGAACACTTTTATCTTAATACGAAGAACCATTATTGATACAATAACCCACAAATACTGGCGTTTTATTTAAAGTTTAAACAGGTCTATATCAGTTCCACTGGTATGTAGTTTAGATTGCAACACTCGTTTAAGGATTAACTGTCACAACATAGCAAAGACCAGCTTGAGCGATAACTCTTGTATACTGATTCTGAATCAAACCCTTAAAAAGATTTTAACCCTTGTTAGAGTGAACTAACGTGAAGTTGTTAGAATGTTTATTAACATGTTCTGCATATATTGATATGTCTAAAATAGTGCTTATTAATATTGAATTAAGTCCAGCAAACATAACATTTACAACTTTTTGTCGTAAAAAATTAGCAGCTTTAGTTCAGACAGCGTAGTTATATTTTGCGTTTAAAGTTGACACTAAATAGTATGAGCAACTTTGATTCGAGACTTTTTGTCAATTTTATAACTGTCGTTTATTAAAACGATATATATGTATCAATATTTACAATTGTTATATGTGATGCCCTCTAACCGCCTTAATCTAAGCAATAGTTATCCTAAGATTAACATACATTTATTTAACATCACAATAATACCAGATTTTGAAACAAGAGAAGTATTCTCTAATGTAGATCAGTCTTTCTAACCATCTTGATTGCATTTGTTTTATTAATGCATAATAATAGTTTTTAGAAAAAAATGAAAAAAAGTAAGCTTACTCATTAAAACTTGCCTGTTGAAAGATACACAACGAAGCCACAACTCTTAGTATGGGTTACTAATTAGTGATGTACATTGTAGTACATTTTAGATGTTATAAGAAGATTAAGGTTATTATTTAAACACGAAGTAAATTTTTGACGAACGTCTGCTCACTTGATTAGCATTGACAAGCACTGGAACGAACAGATGGAGAGGATTAGATGGAAAAATTCTAATTGATTACATGCTTTCTTTTACTCTTTACTTGTAAGGTACCTGTAAGCATTACAAACTTAAACCAATTATGTTATAATCTTAGCAAAATTTAGTTGCACTGATCTGTCAGACATTACACATATAGAGATCTCTAGAAAACTTAAAAACCCCAGAATTCCACGGAATTAAATGTGCCACCTGTTTAGTTTTTGATTTAGTAGAAAATACATTACCTTAACATAAACTTTCACATTTTGACACGCTGCCGCCGCCGCCTACGACGACACCGGAAAAGTAACACACCTAAGTCTCGTCTTATGGCTATTGCAGGCTCGACTAAAAATGGAATGGAATAAAAACCCTGAATGAAATATACCAGTTTAACTAATTAATTTAACAAATTTATATTACATATTTCAAGTTGTTTTAACATCTACAAAGAAGTTATTTTGTATCCCAAATACATGGTTGTTCACACGATCTTTCTACCACTTAATTTTGTTTTATAAATGAAAAAATTAAATTTCAATTCTTAATCTGATTTTGTTACAAAGGTTTTCGAATTAAAATGTCTTAAATTTAATCAATACCTACACAAAACCTACTATACAAAAATTTATAAAAATGTGACAGTAGTTTTGTGTAAACGAAAATAAAATTAATTTAGATAAATCCTATTTTATATTTTACAGCCTTACATGTAATACAACATAAAATTTGTGCGGAACTATTATTTTTATTAGATGTTAAATTACATGAGTTTGCGTTAAATAAGCGAATTTGTGACGTATAAATACTCAGTCAAAATTCCGCACAAAATTTTCAAGCAGTCAACCAAGTGATATGCTGGCAAACCCATGTAAAAAGATCGCATTTTTGGGTTTTTGCTACATCTTTTAATATTCTTATAGTAATAGTAATTTGTCTATATGAGCCTGTATAATAATCTTCCTATTTTCAACAGAATGAAGCAACTTTGACTTCATGACTCAACCCTTTCGAATACAATGAGATGCCACAGCAAGTTTAATACCTTTATTTTTAAGGAAGTAAATGTTTTAACGTGGAAACCGCCTAGCAACAACTTTGTCATTTGAACTTCCTATCAAATAAGTACATGAATTAATGCTACATGTATATATAATATTGTATACTGCACAACCAAAAGCAGCAAGTCGATGTTCTCTATCGCGTTAAAGTATTATCTACATTTAATTGAAGGTTTATTTGGTTAAAGTTATAGGGCCAAAATTAGGTAGTATACATAGAGAAATAAACAGGTGATTACCCTTGGCTCACAACAATAGAACTGAAGTCATTTTTATTGTTTTTGATTTATATCCTAGCATTATTTAGATAATGGGATAATTATACGTTTATCTCTTACATGTTTATGAAGGAATGTGTAATATCATTGAAAATAAATAATTATTTTGAATTAGCAAGAAATAACAAAGAGAATCCTAGAGGGAACATTGTTGTCACTGAATCAATTATTAATATTTTTTTTATAATATCAGGAATATTGAAGGTATATATCAAAAATCTCTGAATAAAAACGTTGTTTCGACGAAAACATCTAAAAGTCGACATTATTGTCGCTAATACCAATGTAATATTAAGACTGTATAATGTTTCTAAGAGTTTTTTTTAAAAGAAATCTCAAATCATCATTCACTACTAGACTTGGATTACATGAAGCAACAATTTATTAACCGCGGCGAAGAAGCATGAATAAGGTACTTGCAAATCACAGAGAGAGCTTCCGAAGTTACACCTTATGATATCATGTCAAAAACATATAAATAAAAAATAAAATAAAATAATTTTTTTAGTGTACGGTAACACTAGATAGCAGTGCATTTTGTGAAACTTAATAAGACGGCAAATCCTGTCGTGTTCGAAGATCGGTGATATCCTTCGGACACATCGGTTTCCCTACCTTTTTTAAAATAACTTTCTCTTGATCTGGACCGTGGCATAAAGACCACCATTCCGATCTAATCAGTAAAGTCGCTACCTAGAATAATTGTCCACTGCCATTGCTGGACCGTGGCATAAAGACCACCACTCCGATCTAATCAGTAAAGTCGCTACCTAGAATAACTGTCCACTGCCATTGCTGGACCGTGGCATAAAGACCACCACTCCGATCTAATCAGTAAAGTCGCTACCTAGAATAACTGTCCACTGCCATTGCTGGACCGTGGCATAAAGACCACCACTCCGATCTAATCAGTAAAGTCGCTACCTAGAATAACTGTCCACTGCCATTGCTGGACCGTGGCATAAAGACCACCACTCCGATCTAATCAGTAAAGTCGCTACCTAGAATAACTGTCCACTGCCATTGCTGGACCGTGGCATAAAGACCACCACTCCGATCTAATCAGTAAAGTCGCTACCTACAATAATTGTCCACTGCCATTGCTGGACCGTGGCATAAAGACCACCACTCCGATCTAATCAGTAAAGTCGCTACCTAGTATAATTGTCCACTGCCATTGCTGGACCGTGGCATAAAGACCACCACTCCGATCTAATCAGTAAAATCGCTACCTAGAATAATTGTCCACTGCCATTGCTGGACCGTGGCATAAAGACCACCATTCCGACCTAATCAGTAAAGTCGCTGCCTAGAATAATCGTCCACTGCCATTGCTGGACCGTGGCATAAAGACCACCATTCCGATCTAATCAGTAAAGTCGCTGCCTAGAATAATCGTCCACTGTCATTGCTGGACCGTGGCATAAAGACCACCATTCCGATCTAATCAGTAAAGTCGCTACCTAGTATAATTGTCCACTGCCATTGCTGGACCGTGGCATAAAGACCACCACTCCGATCTAATCAGTAAAGTCGCTGCCTAGAATAATTGCCCACTGCCATTGCTGGACCGTGGCATAAAGACCACCATTCCGATCTAATCAGTAAAGTCGCTACCTAGTATAATTGTCCACTGCCATTGCTGGACCGTGGCATAAAGACCACCATTCCGATCTAATCAGTAAAGTCGCTGCCTAGAATAATTGCCCACTGCCATTGCTGGACCGTGGCATAAAGACCACTACTCCGATCTAATCAGTAAAGTCGCTGCCTAGAATAATTGTACACTGCCATTGCTGGACCGTGGCATAAAGACCACCATTCCGATCTAATCAGTAAAGTCGCTACCTAGTATAATTGTCCACTGCCATTGCTGGACCGTGGCATAAAGACCACCATTCCGATCTAATCAGTAAAGTTGCTGCCTAGAATAATTGTCCACTGTCATTGCAATTGTTGTATTTCATAATAAACGCTTATGCAAAGTAACATACAAACGGTCGGAGACTTATCTATATAATTGAAAAATATTTACTTTGAGACAAAAATGGTAAACATTTACTTAATCACTTCATTGAAAGATTTTTACAATTTATGCAAGAGATTAAGATGGTACTGATAAATACTACAATTTGATTATTAAACAAAAGCACTAATCTTCGGGTAAATATTGCCGGTAGGTAACGGTTATTGATATATAAAATATTGCGTATTTTATGGGCAATTTTCCCAATCGACTTCCTAGTAAATCATTGTTATGTTATACTTGAGGTGAGCTCTACTGATAACGTTGATCAAACTGCTGTTTTCGGAAGCTATATGATATTGTAAACAGAAACGCTTCACATATCATAACAGACAATTTTATAGTCTTAGTGTCACATGTTTATCTGCAACATTATGATAAGGAAATTAAAAGCCATCATCTTAAATAGGAAAACATTGTACAGATAGTTGTATTGAACAGGAATAACGGATGATACATTGGAGTTAAACGTTGTCTGCCTGTAGTCAATATATTCTTAATGCAGTTTAATCAATAATCGGATACGGAAAGCAAAGACATTTTTATAATTAATTTTATTTGTATGATTCTATTATTCAAAAATATTTAAGAAGCTTTAAACATTTTATAAAAAAATAAGAGTTTGAATTAAGCCAAGTTGTATAAACCGTTATTCTTCATTATCTTGAAAAAAAAACATACTAAAGTGACGTTAAACTATGCTCTAATACTCAAAAAAGATGAACGGTAATAATACGCCATATTACATGGTACAATACGGTTGATAACTATTTTTGAATGGGTGGGTGTGTGTGGGGTGGTGGTGGTGGTGGTGGTGGCGGTGGTGGTAACTGATCTTTAACGTTCGTATTGAGTAAAGTACATACCTGAGGCACGTCTACTTAATTGCAAGAAAATACAATAAATTGCCGATTTTACAGTGGTCTACTGGATAAACACCTCCAATCAAATGACAGACAATAAAGCATACGATTAACATTATAAGCAATGGTTCTGTTTTTATAACACATCTTATAAACTTCTGTTTTTATTATTTTCTTCTGATTAAGCCTTACGGGAGTATTTTGGTTTTTTTCCGAGTTGTGTGCATCGATGTCATGGTAACAAAACAGCAGTATGAACTATGTTTTATACACTTATAGTAGCATATACTCTTTCCCTATTACATCTGTAATTAGTCCTAATAGACTTGTGATTACCATAATTATTGTCATACAGCGCATGACCGGCAAGTATGCATGCATGTAATTTATGCATTATATGAACGTGATTACATAGTGTAACAGCCTAAGTGTAACAACTTGGCTGTTAAATTCAGTGGAATCATGGTATTATCAGGTTGAAGCAAGTAGGAATGTGAAATTAAAAAGATCAGCGATCATCTAATTTAGGATAAATCATGTTAAATACTAGCATACACCTATCTATGATCTCATACATCTCATAGATAAACCATGCACACCAAGAATATTGCGCAATTTTGCCTGGAAAACAATGGTGGGTATATGGCTACAATATGATACTTTTTATATTTGACACCAAATCTATTAGCACTGACATCTTTACGACGAATATTCTGATTTTTCAGGAAAATTTACAGAAGAATTCCATGTTACTATCTTTGTCAACAGTAAGATTATTATAAATTATATACAAAATGTATATATAGAGGGGTAATTCTCCAAAAAAGTAACAAACACACACAAACACACACAACACACACACACACACACACACACACACACATCATAAATTCATAATGCTACAATAAACTTATCACGAACATTACCCGGATATATACCCGAGAGATATTTTGTGTATTGCATACAGATATAATTTCTTTATAATGAACCATAAACTTCGTCAATATGTTGATTGTGACTCCTCCGGTAACTTTGACAAGGTTGATTACAGGAAAAAACTCGTAATATTGTTCCCGATAAGCCACGCAACACGCGAACATCAAATGTTCTATTTTCCGATATCATTTCGAAGAATCTGGTTTGATTCTACTCGACATTAGCATCGACATTAAGTTAAAGGGAAAGTGCGCAGTTGTAACGGGTAGGGTGTTTTAAACACAATAAAGCACGTTGAATGTCTCGAAATGACTGTTGTTTACTACAAGGACTTGGTTGTCTTGCGCAAAAGTAACGGTTTACTAAGACAGTTATATTAAAGTGTCACGTGTAGAATGTTTGATAAATTTCATTCTAAAACATGCACTTATCAAACGTGACAATCCAGTTACCTTATAAACATTTATTTCTATGTTTTTTAGTATTACGACGACGATGAGATATCCCGTTTCACAACCATTTAACTATTGAATAGTACAATCGAGAAAACATAAACTACATGGTGTACGTTTGTGAAGTTTTTCGTCACATTATTGAAATAAAGTTGGTTTCAAGAAGATACAAAATATTTTTGCTGAAAAAATAATGTACATTTAGTATCTAAAGAAAGGCGATATGGGACATGACTCCGATTAACAATATAAATTTTCAATACATATACAGGCGTATTTTCTTTAAAAATTCCAATTAATAAAGCAAATAATTAAATAAAAAAAAAAACAATACGCACGAAATGATATACAATTCAATACCATGCATAGAAAAATAATAAATATATTATAATATAGCCACTCAGTAAAGACTTAATTTTTAAGGACTCCAATTCCTAGAAATCACTGCGCGCTTACGGATCACAGTGCCTCTCACCGCCTGGGTTCGAATCCCACTCGGGACAGATCCTAGTGTGAGAAAGTTTGTCAGTTCGCTTACCGAAGGTTGGTGGTTTTCTCCGGGCACTCCGGTTTCCTCCACCATCCCAGAACTGACGGCCTCGAAATAAGTGAAAGAATCTTGACTGGGGCGTGAAACACCATTACTCCACTCCACTCTCCTAGAAATTACTATCAAAAATAACTTTTGTCATTCGAAAATTGAGAATTTTTGTAATTGGAAAAATTAAAATATATAAGCTGAAAAAAAGATACAACTGATATCCATGGATCCTATTTTGATATTATGTTCAATGGCCATAGAAACATTGAGTTTTTAATAGGTGACCTTTATATCTTATCGTTGTCTCTTATTTTAGGTACATTTGTTGTTAAGTGTATAGGTTACAATGCCCTTTACCATATACTATATCAACCTACAAATGCTTTATTTTACTTTAATTGGTTTACGTGATCATTTTGACGAAGCTTAACAACAAGGGGATTACACGTCATTATTTCAACAACAGTGACGTCTTAAATGTCAAATTTATACTCATAATCTTCAGTAACTACGATTAAATGTCAACGAACAAATAATCTCAAATTTTTTCCATCGGAAAAAATTGGGTTCCTAAAGCAAACTATAGATAAGCATGTGTTAAAGTGGAGAGAATATAACAGTATATTTTTCTATACATATTAACATTCATTCTGTATTTGACAAGTTGATACTACATTAATTTGTATTTCAAAAGAACTAGATTCAATTTTAGTAAAAACTTTATTACCATTAGCTTAATGATACAATAGAGTATTTAAACAGTTTAAACAATACAAAACATCTTCGTTCATAACACGAGGCTTTATTTCTGTTCTTAAATATGCGTATATAGAGTTTAAGTACAGATGGATTTGTGAGCCACTTGACTAAATCACTGAATGTTAATTTACATTATATACAGTACCAGTCAAAGCAGGATGTATTCACAGGTTATATAAGCTGTATTTGTTGTACTTTGTTGCCTTCTTGATTGCAGTTAATGTTACATCATATGTGACTTTTGAGAAACATAATTAAAATAGTAATGTTAACATTCTTATTTTGACAATTAGTGACTCAAAGTGGTCAGTATCCACCGATTGCCGACAGTCTGTGATTTTCCGGATACATCGGCTCTCAATGCAAGACAAACAAGAGATACACCCTGTTTAAAGTGTAACATAATTAAATAAAAATGTTAAAGAGGGCCATAGCAACGAAGCGGTATAATACATTGTATTATAATTAACAGCTTTTTGAATCTTCTTATAATTTGTTTTTTCACCAATTCTCACAAAACAAACCATCCATGTTGAATTACTATATATATATGTGCTCCCAAGGAAGAAAAACAACTAGTAACTAGTGTAAATTGAACAGTGAACCTTTTTATGCACAGTAAAAAAAGAAGGGCTGGTTTAAATATTACAAAAAATACAATAAATGTTATGTTTGTGTATCGTGTTAGAATAGCTCAGTTCCTGTACATTACACAAGAAACTTAAAACTAGAAGGTTTATTAAAAAATTGTATACCATAACATATTATAAATTTATTGAACAATTTGAACCAATAAACAATTCCTTATTATTATTTTTTTCATTTCGTAAAACTATTTTTTTTCAGAGCTAAATGAATAATGTTGCAAATCCAGAAGTGATAAAACAAAAACAATATACAAATTAAATGGCCATTGTCTTACTTTGGCAAACAATTTCAAACTTTATTGACCTCTACTGACATATAAAAACCATTTAGTATAGGCGGAGGATTTTATTTAAATCATATTGAGGTTTAATCTAACTTAAAAACTATTTAATAATCGAGTTATGAGCAAAAGGCTCATTTTGCTTTTTTTTCCAAATTAAAAGCATTGTTTAGATTTGAGCTTACGGTTAGTCTTTTGAACCTACATGTACTATTTCGTTAGAAGACAATCATGTTTGTCAAATTAAGGGCACATTCTAAGACTTGGATCCACAATTGCGGCTTTGGAATCCCTTTATTTTGGGAATCTATTGCAGAATATAAACCTTTTTATCAACCAAATGCTAATGTTTAAGAAATTTTAAAACTTAAAAGCCGCAATTACATTTCGTAAAATCTATCTTTCATAAAACAATCGCAACAAACCATTTTCCTCGAAATCTGACCTTTATTAAAAAATTTTTTCCTTAGATTTTTTGTAATTCTGATCAATGTTTTTTTTAAAAATATTTTTTTTAAATTGAAGACTACATTAAATGCAAGCTGACACAAATTCTGTTCTAAAAAGAAATGCAATATATATATATATATATATATATATATATATATATATATATAATTAGAAGTTCAATTTTCTGATCGAATAAAAAGACAGATTTTTATAAGTATTAAACTACACTTGGAAAACTAACTCTGTAAATTTCTATTTTGTTATATCTAAAGTACATTTGAAAAATTAACTTGGGAAATTTCCGTTATATTTGGGACCTACTTGTATAAATTTACCGTCATTCTCATCTTTAATGATTACTGGATTTTGATTCACATATTTTTGGAACTTTAGATTCATTAATTTGCAACTGTTTGGCGTATTTTTTTTAATCTATCAACTTTTTCGGCCCCTAGTGTCACTGATGAGGAATGATTTTCCGAAATGTGCACATCTGGCACATCAAAATTTAGCAGGTATTTGTTATATATTTAATCTAAGAGAGGTAGATATTACACGATATTGTACTGACATGCAGTACAGATTGACTGAAATCGATTAAGTATACTTAATTAATAAAACCAATTTTTTCAAACCATATCAAATATCAGACTTGTCACAATGGGAAAGGGTGACCATAACGGGGCACATATAAAGTACCGATTCATTGTCTTCTAAAATCGAAAGTAAGACCTTGATTAAATGACTTAAATTGCAGGTAATTGTTATCTTAGTCCAAACTAAAAATAGGAGACATTTTAGCTCAATTAAATCCTCTTGGTAAAAGTGTTTTAAACTATATTTCCCCCTGTAAATACAAACTATTTCTTTATCAAATAGGCATATTATCCTGGAATGAATGTGTCATTTTATAAACTACCATGACATTTAAAACTATTCCGATCTTGCTAAATATAAAAAATTAAGCCGTTTTATAGTTGTATGTTAATCTTAATGTGCACTTATAAATAGCAGTATAAAATTACACACGAGAGAGAGAGACAGAGAGAGAGAGAGAGAGAGAGAGAGAGAGAGAGAGAGAGAGAGAGAGAGAGAGAGAGAGAGAGAGAGCATTACCTTTGCAAGAAAATCCAATAATTAAAAGTAAAATTTCAACAATCATCCTTGCTATTCTCGTTAGGTATTCCATTGTAATTTTAATCAGGCACACGTCACAAATAGTAAATTGTTAATACTTTTCCCATAGGAATAGAAAATTTATTTAACTTTGATGAAGTAATCAACTTTTGTAAGCATTCCATAAATTGGCATAAGTTCTACAAGTTTCATGGTTTTGTTTCAAATCATTTTAAAGTTATTTAGTCGGCGTTATATTATAAACTCTAACTCTCTCCTGATAAAACCAGTTAACTGTCACTTCATATACAAAAGGTCAAAATAGCATCATTCAGTAGTAATTACGAATCGGGTCTCTCTGATTTTTTAAAATACCTAATTCTATGTACTGTTTGTAGATGTCAATTTCCAGTATACTGATTCAATTCCCGCCCTCATCCTTTACACCGACATTTGTATTCTATTCCGGAAATAAAGAACCAATCAGAAGTTTTAACAGGATGAATCGGTATTGCATTGTATTGACCGTTAATAAAAGGGCTTGCTATTAAACCGCTGTATCATCTACGTCTACTCCTGACATTTGGATCTTCAATAAGTTGTTCAAATTGGTTCAGCTCTGCTTCATTAAACACAAAATGTCCAAAAGCGAGACAAATGTTATCTTCATTCCCCTGCTGGATAATTTGTAATTATGTTGAATTTTAATTAACTCCGTTATATTATTATATTGATGTGTGTTATGACAGAAATCTTCAGATATTGGTTCTATTCTATACCGGGAGAAACACGATCACACATAGTGATTATACACAGTAACATTGTATATTTATATATCAATGGTAGAATTGTCAATATTAATTAGTCACCATATATCAATGATCCTTTCCTTCATAAACAGAAGTGTAAATTTTCCCACTTTCTTTGATGTTGTTATCAAGTTTACTTTCTGATGATCTTAATGGTTATCATGGTGTTAATTTTTAAACACAACTCCGCTAATTTTTTCCTCTTTTCCGTTATAAAAGCTTCTTCTTTAAATTGAAATTAATATCTTAAAACAACGACCGCCCGTCCTTGACTAATTTCTTATCTAACAGTTATCTATTCTAAGGCAATTGCTTGAAGACTTAACCTTCAATCTTTAAAATTGATATTTTCTTTTTTTTTTAAACGAATTCAGTTGACTTTGTTGCGTTTTTAACACTGATTAAATTTACTTAATCAAGATAAAGGTCGTTTCTTTGACAAGATTTCAGTAAGAAAATTCAGATCGCCTGTGATATAACATAGTTTTACTGTTTGCAAACAGGTGCGCGCTGGCGGTTAAGATGCGGGAATTAATACGCATCATACTTGTAAAAGTGCATGATTTAGTATTTAGTTTACTGTGTTAGTATACGCTGAGATGCGTGTGAACATCAGTAGTTGTTAAACTGAAATTTTCCACACGGTTTAACATCCTTTCACATTCAGTAGTTAAATATGTTTGATATATGTAAAACCGGGAAGTGGCTGTGTTATAGAGTCCTCACGTTATCTTTTTTACCATGTTGTTATTTTTATAACCTATAATTAAATACTTTCTACTTAAACTCACTTTACTCTAAACGACACTGATAGCATTATACCCAGTAATTACCTCGTAATTGATGTTAAATCGTTTAAATTCGTAGTGTAATTTAATATTAATTTATCTGTGTTTGCAGTATTAGCATATTCTATTTTCCAGACAAAAAATTCTGAAGTTCGTGTAAAATTTCAAATATTTACAAATTTAACAAGATTTGTTTTTAATTTATGAACACCTGAATTTGTTTTTACTTAATTTACATAAAATCTGTTAATTTTGTATGCATAACCACAGCCCACATAAAACAAAGGCTAGATGGTTTACATCTCATCCTATCAGGGGGAATGTAATAAAATGCGGATATAACGAGATTAGGCCCGTATAAGGTACCATTATAATGAGAGGTAAAATTTCTACACGTTTGACTTTTTTTTAAATTTTATATTCGAAACAACTTTACTTAATCTACTGATAAAATTAACAAATAAGTACATGTATGTAAAAGTTCACAGATAAAGGTATGCAGTTATGTGCTTTCTCGTGGAAATGATTTTATTTCACTATTTTACGAAATCGGTCTTTAAAATTATATAACAATACGGTATAGAAAGGTATTTTACATATATTCCTTATTTGCAGTGCAATAAAGTAGTGTGTTTTTATGCCCCAGTCGGTATTCTTTCATTTATATCAATGTGGTAAGTTTAGGAATGAAGAAGGAAATAAGAGTGCCTAGAAAATTACGATTGACAAACAAATTTTTAACAATAGAATTCGAACTTAGGCGGCGAAAGGCATTGTGTTTCAAAAGTTACTTTCATGTGGTTCCATGCTTTCAACTAACAATGCAACATGCATGTAGATGGTGCGATAAAAAATGACTAAGCGAACCTTTATAAATATTCATGTTTGAACAAAGATACTGTTGTTATCTTTATTAATTAATTAATTAATTAATTCATTCATTCATTCATTCATTCATTAATTTATTTATTTATTTTTATTTATTTATTCATTCGAGTGGAGTAAAATGACTTTTCGGATAGGATAAACTATTTCCGATTCGGAGACAAAAACTCAAATAATATCATTTCGCAAGAAGACATATTTACAAGTATCAGTTTAAGATGATCTTAAAATCTAGAATCACTCCGGTATTGGGTGTTATCATTTGTAAGGATTTTTTTCACTTACAATATTTGTTATTATTTTCTTGCCAACAAGAATCAGACCTTTCTTACTATTAAAAAAAATTGATACCATTTTCTTTTATATACCCTCACTACAATCCTATATTTGCCGAACAAGATACGCCCTAATTAAACCTAGCCCAATGGCTCCGATTTTGTATTGCGCGGAATTCTTTTCTTCTGTATAATATTTTTAATATTTATCAAGCTAAAATCATAATGAATGTCTTTATATAGTATCATTAATTTTGGAAATTGATTCATATTTAAGATTTTTTTAATTAGAATGCAATTAAATGATACCAAATCGCTTTACTTCTCATATATATATATATATATATATATATATATATATATATATATATATATATATATATATATATATATATATATATTCATTGAAACATACATAATATGTACACATTGGTATCATCTTTTCTCTATGAGTAGGATGATGCATATCACCAAGGATACACAAACTTCAACTTTAGTGATTATAAATGAAATGTGATGAGTGTCTCATGTTTGATTGAGAATAGTGCTATTTGAAAATATTTCTCTTTAGAACATACAACAGACAAGACTAACACAGATCTGACTTTATTTAAATCAAACGGCTGTCGTTGTGTTTATAATCACCGTGTCATATACCACTTTTTAAATTTAATCATAAAAATACATTAAAAAGTGGTTATTGTCATATACCACTTTTTGAATGTATTTTTAGGATAAAATTCAAAAAGTGGTATAAGACAACTGCATACGATTTTCGAAGAAAGTTGGAGGACACACACCAATACTTGCAAGACAGAACGATGGAAAATAGTGCATGAAACAAATTACATTAAATCGAGAATATTTATAATATTTTATTTATTTATTTATTTATTTATCTATTTATTTATTTGTTTATTTTTAACTATGATAAACGTGTTCTCATTAAAATAATTAGATACAACACCATTTCAATCAAAGAAATCGAGGATTGTGAAAAAATATTTATGCGGACTTTTTTTCAAATCGCTGTGATCCGTGTTTATATTTCGACGGGTCAAGGTCGACATTGTACGGAAGCGCAGTTAGGAGCTCTAATTTTTTTTTTTAATAATTCGTGGGAAAGAATTATAATCCACGGGAACGAATTATCAAAAAGAATGATCCTAACTGCACTTCCGTAACATTGTGTATTTGAAATAGAAACATTCATTTGTATTCTTACGCTAGTGATTAGTCCCGTTGCGTGTTATGCTTCCACAACCGCAACAGTTTTATAATAAAGGGAATGGGAAAATTAAGACAAAATGTGGATATTTGTTTGTAAACTATTTTCTAAATATAAAATAACAATAACAAGGATGCCAACAGTGACTTTGATATAGCCAATGAAATAGGGCTGTAAAGTAAGTTTGTATTTTTGTCCCAATCAAACATCATTTATCACTGCACTGGATTTATTTTGTCATTATGCTTAATGCCCGTCCACAATATATCCACGATATCAGTATGGTAATAACGTGTTTTCTTTTACATTTCATGCAATTTAATGCTCTAGGCTGCACTAAATATATCTATATACTGTACATAGTTTTAAGCTACAATTGTTCAATTGCGCTGTACCCATTTTTAGATAATTGCAGGCGTCAAGCATTTGCAATGAATTAAATAACAATTAATAATAATCATAAAATAAAGATAAAGAAATAAAAAATAAATATTCTGAATCAGTAGAGCATATTAAAAATAGATAAGATATTAGAATAATTCATTGAAAGAGAATTCCAAACACATGGTACAAATCAGGCGGACAAAAAAATAAATAAAATAACATTACAGTTTACTCAGAAGCAGACGATGAATGAAATTGAGACTATAAAATGACTGAAATACCCTAATGTACGATATTGAAGTAATATTTCTGGCACACATTTATCAACACATTATAAACCTGATTTTGTTGAATTTGACAAGATTGAGTTTGCGATTTACTACACCGTACATCATAACTATGTCTGTTTCATGTCAATCATATATATATGTACCACCATTATGTTGAACACGTGTAAGTTTTAGACTTGGCTGAATTATTGGTTTGAACTCGTGAATTAACCCGAATTTTGCTTTCACTACGTTCTTTAACTGTAGTATGCAAAACGGATTTTTTAATGAATTGTCTTGGCCTTTCAGCAGGTATGAATATTCCAAATTCCAAATCAATTTCAAATAAAAAGAAAATAGAACATAGGTCGAGTATCCAATCAAACCAATTTAAACTATTTAGTTTTGTTAATAGTATGCACATTGTCTATGATCTCTGCTTTACATCAATCAAACATGTAGTACATATTATATGTGAGGCATTAACCCATTTATCAGTATTAAGTTTCTCTGTAAATCAAGTAATAAAATTTAAAGTGATATACAGATAGTAATTGTTATCAACACTGACAGCTAAATATGACAGAAAATTTCCTTGAGAAAATATTTTTTTACAAGACAGGCCAATCTTAAAACACAAACCACAAAGTATTCTTTGAAATGTTCACAGATACTTTAATATATCTTAATACAATGGTATATATGTACTTGTATTTGTATGCGCATAAACTGACAATAACAAGCTGTAATAAATGAATGCAAACAAAAAAAAAAACCATATTTAAAACAGCTGCAAAATTAACTTTGAAGTGTACCTGTTGAAAATAGAAGTTAACGTTTACTTGACCATGACAAATACAAACCGGAACAAATTACATGCACCTAGATAAGGCCAGTGTAACCAGAACAAATGAAATTTACTTGGTCATTACCAATTCAACCAACCGTTCAACTGGACAACTCAAATAAAACAGGACAAAAATTGACCATAGTCAATGCATCCAATACTTAAATAAATAAATAAATAAATAAATAAAGTAAATAAATAAATAAATAAATAAACAGAGACCACTATATTAAACCCCCGACTCCAATTGTTGTTTTGTTGTTATAATTCTGTTAAGTCGTTGCTGGACCATTTCACCTATTTTACAACTAAATTGGAATCTTATCTAAAACGTCATTTTTGTTTTAAACCAAGTTTAGAAATTAAAAGGATTACAAATGAAGGCTTTAAAAATTGAAACATAACTCAATTCATACTGTAAATTGCTTTGATTTGATATGTTCATTTTGTCGGTAAATATAATATATAAACACATCCAACAGCGAGTAGGCTAGACTCCCTCTAGGACGACAGAGAACTAACGATAACTACCGATAGACAATAAGTAATAAGACCTAAATTATACACATATTTATCTTTATAAATAGCGGAAAAAGTACTCAAAAATGTGTTTGAAGTTTTCATGTTTATTTAAGAGCTATATTTGAAGACTAATATAAAGTATGAATGACTTTTTGTATATATAAAGATAATATGATATATGTTTGTTTAATAGTTGTTATTGTACTGTGTTTATTACAGGGGTTATCAGGAAGTTGTTTATGTAAGGGTCCTTAAACTCATCAGCATATCGTCAGAAAATTCCATCTATTCCACCACCACCACCACCACCAACAACATCAACAACAACAACAGCAGCAGCAGCAGCAGCAACAACAATAATCGAAAAATTATTGATTTGCAAATTAAAGCAAATCATTCATTGGTTCATATGAACTTTTAATTGCATTATTGAATAAAAATAGATACAAAATATAAGCGATAAAAAACAAATCACCACGAGACAAAAGTGACGCTAAACATTGTCATAATGTATAGCCTGCTTTAAAACTTTTATTGTAAAGTTTTAATTTTGTGATTAAAGTATTTTTGAAATTGTCAATTTTTCTCAAAGTATTCTGGAGAAATAATCATAATACCATCAGTAATATACAAGAGAGAGAGAGAGAGAGAGAGAGAGAGAGAGAGAGAGAGAGAGAGAGAGAGGATCACATATTTAATATTTTCATTTTTAAAATATTTTGGGAGTTGATCGATATTCAAATGTTACCTCACCTAGGTACCAGAGCTGAATTATGCGCCATTTTACGGAAGCAGAATTGTTTATTCAAATTTGTTCCCACCATGTGATTATATAACTAATAAGCACTCTTCAATTAATTCTCAAATGGATGTTGTGTGTCTTTACATTTTATCATTTTTACATCATATCAAACAAAACGGTTCAATATTAAAGCGGCACTTAAAATTGTTTCCATTTAATCACTTTGTCCGTTTGCTTCTATTGAATTTTTATATAATGAAATGCTTATTTTTAATTGTAATATTTCATTTAAAAATAGAAAGTACATTACAATTATTGTAGCGTTTTTGGTTTAATGTATATCAAAAATAAGAAATAAATTTGCCAGCCGGATCTGCGGTCTTGATAATGCAGATTTTAAGGCGTTTGTGTTGTATCTTATTTTCATGTATGACATAAATCTGACGTTTTCGTTATCCGTTAACCAAAAAGAAAAAAAAATACAATGTGTTAAAAAGGTTTTTCAATCCAAAAGAATAAATACTATCAAACTTCTGAACGGAGTTTGGGTCGATTTATGAACAAGTAAAGGGTTAGGTCGATTTATGAAAATTATGTCAAGAGAAAGTTTACTCTAGTTCTTTTTATTAGTAATGTCATGTGCTGATTTTGAATTTCTATTAAAATAATGCATTCAAAATCAGCACATGACAACTGATTTTGAATGCATTATTTTAATAGAAATTCAAAATCAGCACATGACAGTAACACTAACACTACCAGACTTATCTTCAACAACAAAATGTTGGACTCTTAATCGAAAAAGCGTCAGAGTTTTTTCTATTTTGTACAACAGGTCCATTACCACTAAAATAAGAACGTTCAAATAAAAAAAGAAAGAAATAATTCACATTAGTATTCCAAATAGTGTACTAGTAATCGGTATTATATTTGTAGTCAAGCTTCTAAATTAATGTCAAACACTTATATGACCTTGTTTTGTTTTATCAATATCTAGCTCTATTTCAAATTATGCAATATAGTTTTTTTTCCAATTATTTATACCATAAATCAGAAAGCCAATTTGAACTAAAAATAATAAAACATATCTGTTATTCTCGACACATTTAACATAATATGTATTCCGTGCAATCACGTGAAAAATCCAATGGACATTTTATTCACGGCTACCATATAACTGGAATAGTTAAGTAAATCCTCTGTGGGCAAATACTCTACGTTTCACTGGCTTTTAGGCAGTACAAATGCATATGAACGCAGCCCGTGGGAATCTTAATTAACTATTCTAGCACAATTGAATATCATGTACGGTTATTTTGTCATAACGTCCCGTTCAACATTAACGATATTTCACAGAAATTCGGGAATCGATTTCATATAAACTTTTACGTTTGACAATAAACACGATTCATTTAAATACAGCTTTATTATTTTATTACGATAATAACGGATAGACGTTATGCAATTGTAATAATGGCAGCTAAAATCCGGTAAATTGTCCACAGTTATAACCACAACATGCTGCTTCCTGTTCCTACAGCGTTTTTTTATTTGTGCTTATTCAAATAACTGTTGGTTTGTTCTGTAAACTTCATTTTGAAAAAAAGATCGAGTGTTTTTGATTTACAAAAGCAGACAGCAAAACGTTCAAATCAATTTTATAAATATATAATGTTATAAAAAGAAAAAAAATGTAAATACAAATTAAACAGATTTTTAATAAGAATAAAAAATGTGTAACATTTATGGCGATAAATTAAAACTTGTCACAACACTTATGTTAGGTAAATCTAAAAAAAAAATTATAAAACAACCCGAAATATGAAATTAAGAATGGATGAGTGCACCAACAAACAAACAAACAAAAAAGAAAAAAAATACAATACATCAAACGACTAATTGGAAAACTAACAGTATTGCAAGGGTGAATGGTAATAATACTGTGGTTCCAAAATGCAGTCAGGTTAATCTAAATCGGACTGATTCTTTCGAGGGGTTTCACATTGCTTTTCGGCAAGTTTATTTAAGAAAATTACCCGCCGGGGTTTTCTCTTTGTTTGTTTAGAAAACGACATTAATTACTATTTTTTCAAGTAATAACTATTTTTTACTGAACAATCGCACTTACGTTACTATATCCAATTAAACAACCCACATTGTTCATTTTGTATTTTTGTAACTCTGTAGTCATTTAAACATTTTTTTGTTGACTGAATTACTTTCGTCTCGTTGTATTACAGAGTAATCAGTATCTATTTTACTTTGTTTGCACACAGCGGATAGAAGAAAACATACAATATAATTCTATAAAAATATTAAAAAAAATCGTGATATATCAGATTTCCAATGAAGTTTATGTTTTTATCTACTTGTTTTTATCGATGAACTAATTAGTAAAGATTCAGATATAGATTTACTTACATGATATTCTGAACTTTATATATATTAGACTCAAAAAGCAATCATATTGCGTATATAATATTTTGTTTCATTTTTGAATTTGCTTGTTGTTTTTTATATTTGGTCTGAATCAAGATTTTATTAATATCAACTGGGAAAAGTTATTTCGATTCTAGTAGCTTTGATTCTATCAGTGTTAAATCACATCCAGGTCTGGGTTGAGTTCTCAGATTTTGGAAGTAAAAGTATTAGTGTATAGATGTGTACAACATTTGTGGAAAAATATTTATATAAGTTTTTTTTTCTTTCGCATGTAATTTTCATTCTTTACAATTTCAGTCACATTGTTGTATTAATGTTACAAACCATAATTTGTTTTATTTTACTTTTGATTCTTAAAGGTTTCGAGTTTCAAAATGAAGTAGGTTGTAAAATTTTTGAAATGATATATAAATCTTGATTCTTTAAAATAAACATTAGCATTGTGAATTTGTCTTCATTTTGAATGGACAATTTCTACAAACGAAAGTGAAATGTTGGCTGGAAGTCTAATACATCATGAATTTAAAACAAAAATAAATGTCAACAGTATCGTATACCATAATCATTTTGTTTTTGTAATGAAGAAACAAATCAAAAATGACCCCATTTGATTTGATCACCTAGCATCAGTTTGCTTTTCATAAACACGTTCGGAATTTTACAACTTACAGGTAAATACATAAACATAGAAATGGCAATATTCAGGTTGAACTATATTCGTGTTTCCACCTTGATATCATTTTTATTTACAACCAACCAATCTAAATGCAATACGTCGTTTGTCAGATAATGATTCTAACATTTTAATTGCATATAGCATATAAAACCCCCGTTTATGTTATATATTGGTAATGGCAATAACAGTATCAGAGTAATACTAATAATTATCATTACAGAGCGTGTTTATCAGACCTGCTTGCCTGTTACGGGGTTCGAAATATCACATATTCCCCGATAACTTTAATTTTCCTGGTAGTAAAGCATTCATCGAGTATCTTTAGAGTCAAATGAAAGACAACATTTAATAGCTGTTTATTGTTACCCCAAATCATTTACACAACTGCACAATTTAATAGCCAGAAAATTGTTTTCCATTATCGTAAATGTTTGGTTGTAAAATGTCTTTAATGCTTTATCCTTCATTCCCAGATTTAGAGTCTTTAAAAGTGAAATAAATGATTGTTAATGTTGTACATAATTAAGTAAATATTGTTGGTAACGAATTCTTTTTTGTGATTTCTCCTTACATATGCAAGAAAGAAACTTAACCATATATTATTAAACGACAATTCTACCGTTTTTCGTTACGTCAAATGACTTGTATGCTATTTTATGATTTGACGATTTCCTTTGTAGTCATCACGTGACACTGTATTGTCACGCAATTTTCATTCATAAAAATGTTTATTTCAGAGGGCGTTTACTAACTTAATGGAATACCAATCACACGTCACAAACAAACACTGCATGTGATTTATAACTTTAATTAGTAAGTTATAGTTAACAAATTTAAACAGTTGTTTTTGTCAGTTTGTAATTAAAATGATCAATATTTACGGATGCAAGGACTGTTGTGCTCGTGCGTCAGAAAAACTAACGTTTCCTTTGTCTGTCGTATGTTCTTTTCGGTCCGTGAATGAATGGGTGTTAAATATGGTTAAATGTTGATTATTTCGTTATATAATTAACAGAAAAAAATAAGTAGCTGGTATAAATTCAAGACTGACGCCCCTAATAGTCTTGTTACGAACAAAGTGCTTGAAAACATTATTATTATTACACGAACGGATTAGAAAAGAAACAATAGGCACCCATAACTTCGATATAACAGTTAATATATATATACAGTTAAACTATTATTATTTGGCGACTCCAACAATTTAGCTCTTAAGCAAAATGAAGAAATTTTTGACACAGTCCAAAAATATATTCAGTTAACTAAAAGGTTCTGATCTACACTCCCATGTTAAATGTTTCTGTTTTATTTTACTTACAGGTATATGTACACGTGTATGCTTTTGTCTTATGTTAATACTTTTCTTTTGAGCTTTGATAGGCATTATATTATATTATATTATATTTATCTTCATATTTATATTTACTTAAGTTAATTATAATATTGTCAGTTAATTATCGAACAATTATTGTATTTTTGTTCTCTCAGTTACGGCTATTATGTGTTGAATTACTGTGAATCAGCTTTTATTAGTTTACTGTTAACCAAAATTATATAGCTTGATAGTGCTTACATTAACGCATTAAATAGGATGAGGTCGTCTTAATTTTTGAAATTTATTTAAAACTAAGGTCTGTTCCCTCCTGCAAAACATTCCTTAGCTGGATTTTGATTCACATATTTTTGGAACTTTAGATTCATTAATTTGCAACTGTTTGGCGTATGTTTTTTAATCTATCAACTTTTTCGGCCCCTAGTGTCACTGATGAGGAATGATTTTCCGAAATGTGCACATCTGGCACATCAAAATTTAGCAGGTATTTGTTATATATTTACTACCCCTGAGCGGGTACCGCTGCTGGTGGAGTAAATCTCCCCGAGGGTATCCATAACTCAGTAGGCAGTACTTTGTGCTGTCAGAAAATATACCATTTAGCAAAATTTTCAGTCGTCTTAATTTTTGAAATTTATTTAAAGCTAAGGTCTGTTCCCTCCTGCAAAACATTCCTTAGCTGGATTTTGATTCACATATTTTTGGAACTTTAGATTCATTAATTTGCAACTGTTTGGCGTATGTTTTTTAATCTATCAACTTTTTCGGCCCCTAGTGTCACTGATGAGGAATGATTTTCCGAAATGTGCACATCTGGCACATCAAAATTTAGCAGGTATTTGTTATATATTAACAGTCGGTAATAAAAGTTGATTTACAGTATATTGTACAGTTGTTCTGGAGATGGGTTAATATAAGTTTTCGCTTGTCCCTGAGCCCAGTTTACAGCGTATTGTACAGTTGTTCTGGAGACGGGTTAATATAAGCTTTCGCTTGTCCCTGAGCCCAGTTTACAGTATATTGTACAGTTGTTCTGGAGACGGGCTAATATAAGCTTTCGCTTGTTCCTGAATCAAGTTTACAGTACATTGTACAGTTGTTCTGGAGACTGGTTGATATAAGCTTTCGCTTGTTCCTGAATCTAGTTTACAGTACATTGTATAGTTGTTCTGGAGACGGTTTAATATAAGCTTTCGCTTGTTCCTGAACCTAGTTTACAGCATGTTGTACAGTTGTTCTTGAGACGGGTGCTATAAGCTTTCGCTTGTTCCTGAATCCAGTTTACAGTACATTGTACAGTTGTTCTGGAGACGGGTTAATATAGGCTTTCGCTTGTTCTTGAACCCAGTTTACAGCATGTTGCACAGTTGTTCTGGAGACGGGTTAATATAAGCTTTCGCTTGTTCCTGAATCCAGTTTACAGCATGTTGTACAGTTGTTCTGGAGACGGGTTAATATAAGCGTTCGCTTGTTCCTGAACCCAGTTTACAGCATGTTGTACAGTTGTTCTGCAGACGGGTTAATATAAGCTATCGCTTGTTCCTGAATCTAGTTTACAGTACATTGTACAGTTGTTCTGGAGACGGGTTAATATAAGCTTTCGCTTGTTCCTGAACCAAGTTTACAGCATGTTGCACAGTTGTTCTGGAGACGGGTTATATAAGCTTTCGCTTGTTCCTGAATCCAGTTTACAGCATGTTGTACAGTTGTTCTAGAGACGGGTTGATATAAGCTTTCGCTTGTTCCTGAACCCAGTTTACAGCATGTTGTACAGTTGTTATGGAGACGGGTTAATATAAGCTTTCGCTTGTTCCTGAATCCAGTTTACAGTACATTGTACAATTGTTCTGGAGACGGGTTAATATAAGCTTTCGCTTGTTCCTGAACCCAGTTTTCAGCATGTTGTACAGTTGTTCTGGAGACGGGTTAATATAAGCTTTCGCGTGTTCCTGAATTCAGTTTACAGTTTGTTTTGTTCTTTTTTTCGTACATACAAATTAATAAAATATTGTTTAAACTAAAAAATTATCTGTCTTATTTCAACTTTAAAACGGAAAATATCAATATGTAATAACATTATAATTACTATGGAGCAAAGGCTCAAAGCCAGAAACTTTATAAACAATTATTAATGTATACATTTTACATGCGTCTTTTACTATATATTGTTTAGTGTAAATAATGCCTTTGCCTATTTTAATACTATGTTATTCAGGAGAAATTTTCTATATTTTATTGTTTTAAAAATCTGAAGAAATAGTTTTGCGTTATTTTTTTGTTTTAAATTATATTATGAAATGTGTTCACAAGTGTCATAGCTAAATGTTTTCACTAAGATAAAATAGAAGTTTTAACAGTTACAAGCAATAAGCAAAAGCATGTCAATGTCAAAATTCTGCAACTTTGCCTACCTTGAAAACCCTATCTTCTATGAATAAACCGACGTATACAAATGTTTTAGCTTAATTATAATTTGTTTCTTTGTGAAAAACAACAATTGATATTAAATTTTAAGTAAAGCCACCCTCCTGTTTACATCCTTTGTTGTATTCTAGAAATCTTATTTTGTTTTAATTTCAGACTACAGGAATATAATATAAATGTAATTCCGATCTGAAGGGAAGCATTTCCCTGTGGTGCCTGTTGTTAGCATATTTAAAACCTACTTGTAAAGCAGATAAGTTTTCATTGTAATTGGGAGCAAAACGGTTGTTTTGAAATTTTTTTATCGAAGCTAACTACTTAATAAACTTTCCTTATTTTCTAATGAAAGGTTAGAGTGTTCATTTTGGATATTCCAGATTTTTTCCCGCCCCATGCGCTTAATATATTATGAAATGCTTCTGATCTCTGAGCAGTACATAAACAATTTCGGAAATAAACGTACTGGGGGGTTCGGTTTTAAAAAAAAACAAAAACAAACAAACAAAAAACATAATAAATCAATAAATAAATAAATAATAGAAAAAGAAAGCACTATCTGGTATTCGATATCATAAAGTAAGGTTTATTGAAATGCTTTTATTGAAGGTCAAACTTGTTTTCTCTTTAAAATTTCAATATTAAAAAATAGCCTTTTACTTATTTTAATACATTTTCAGAAGGTTTATAAATCTGAAAGTAAAATAAGTGCATTCACTTTACCAAAGCACAAACTTTGATAAAAGATGTTTCCATAATCACTAGGGAATTTTCTTTAACTTCAGTGTCGTGTTTTTTAAATTTCACCAACAAAATAAAAAATTTCTGATGTTTAAATTTCTGACTCAGAAACAACCCAACTTTCATATTTCGTTTTTGCATCTCTAAGTCTTTTTCCTTTTATGATGAATGATAGCGGAAAATACTACAGCCAGACCTTGTAAATTTCTAACATTCTATTTGTCAACAACATCGATTTTTCAGAGACGTTTGAACAAAGTACGAGTTGTAAGCTAAATAAATCTTGTCCAAGTTGATTCTGTAAAATTGATGTTGCTTTACCATTGTGAAATTAGAAGTGTTATAAAGATAAAGCGAAAGTAGGAACACGTTTCATCGATGTCTGGAGTAAATCTATTGTACGATAAAAACTTCCTTTCAAACTTATGAAAACGTATATTGGCATGTTGTATTTGAGGAAAGTGCGTCTGTCTAAGGATCAATGTCGGATATGAAGCTATTGATGAAATTAGTTTTTCTTTTTTATGATTCATTAGGTTGTATAAAATAGTGGAGAACATCCTGAAATTAATTTGAACATTCCCAGGGACGTCTTAATACAATATTTTTTCTTTGCTATTTCTTAATAATTTATATTTGTATACAGTGCCAAGTAATCATTTAAATAAGTTTGATGCATATATCATAAAAGGAGAAAACTACTTAAAGCTTCAAACATGAACTTGCGCAACATCCACTGCAATAAAGGGTTCTAAACAAGCTCACGTATTACAAGTGGTTTATAAATGCGCATTAAAGCCTTGTTTCACAACAAATGCCGAGCAACAATTAAGCTTATTAACATTATTTATCCATAAAATAATGAAACATAGTTGGTTTTTGTTTTCTTTCTTTTTAAAGAAGGGTTGAAAGATAGAATCTATGGTGGCGTATTTCTGACATTATCATAATTTTAGTCGACATAAAATTATCTCAACATTTCCACTCAATATCTCTACAAGTCAAAATAATATCATGAAAAATTGTGATACCAAAATAAAAAGTTGAGATAAATAACACGACATGCCGCGATAAAAGTAAGTCGCGATATTGAGATAGTCATCACGACTGGTCAAAAGAAGTATCGCAGCATGTGGTGTTATTTATCTCAACCTTTTTTTGGTATCACAACTTTTTATTATATTATCTCGTCTTGTCAAGATATTAAGTCGACATGTTGAGATAATTTTATGAAAACTAAAATTATGTCGATGTCAGAAATAAGCCACATAAGAATCAGACTTATGTTCTTGAAATTATTTCAACTTATATAAATATCAAATGTTCAACGATTTTTTCAGTAAAATTGTTAGCATCCAGGTTTGGTTTGGTTTGGTATTTAAGGTATATGGTGTGTTATTAAAATGTCAAATTGACAAGGTAAAACCAATTTATATCGTTACAGCTGAAATTAATTTTTATAACGTAGTATACGCGTACATTGGGAAAAATTATCTTTTTATTAGAGTATATAATTTTTATTAGAAAAACGTTAGTTTGCATGATTTTAGCGACACAGAAAAGATCAACCTTAATTGGGACAAAAATTGTCAATTTTTTGTAAATGGACGTTTTTTATAAAAAAAAAAGGGTAAAAATTGGGGCGTTTATATAATGTTAAAATTGTTTTAAATATAATTCATGAAAATAAAATAAATCATTAAAATTAATTGTAATTCTTTTTTTCTTTTTAATAAAGAAGATATTTATTAGCTACCGCTTTCTATATTCCAGTAATATAAAAATAAATGTTTCTACAAGTAAAATATACTTAATGCTTGTATATGTAACTCTGACATAAAACAGTGATTAAGAAGGCATGATAATACAGGAAGTGAACACTTACATTTTATATATTAAGGTTAACTAGTAATAGGACAGATATAAAGGACCAAGAACCAAACAGCGGCCAACATTCCTATCTGATTCATAATTTTCGCAAAATACGGAGCTAAGAGGTTGACGCTTTTTCTGGGTTTAACAAAGGACAAACAAGTCGCCTTTAAAACCCTTGCAATTATACAAAGATTAAAGAATCCCATCCCTATTGTGGAATGAAGTAGATTTATCTGAACCTGAGGTGAAAAATGTTCTCCCAAGCTATACTTGAGGTTTCTTGACAATTCGATGACGAAAGGATAGTCGATTTAAAACAGATTTTCTGTTTATATTTTTTAATTTTATGAAAACAGGTTCTGTTTGCTTGTTAAAGTATAAAATGAGAAACTATATCTGGTGTTAACCATTTCGAATAATGGAATGATTCTGAGACCTTCTGCTTCAATTTCTCATAATTGACCCGTTAGAGAATTAATGACCTGAAATAAAAAATCCAGAATGTGAACTGGAATTAAGCGTAAAATTTTATACATTTCAATTTTGTTGTTCTCAAATGAGTTTTTAATCTAATGGGATTGAGATGCATTCGTAAGGTTTTGCTGTTCGATTGAAAAGTTTAAGTTTTCTGAATAAGTCACGATAGCATGTCAGACACGCAGGAAATAAATGACAATCATTCCTTTTTATTTGTTTATAATTTCAGCATTTGCCAACAGAAATTTTCCCGCGTTTATTTACATCAGATACCTTTGTCTCGTTTGAACTAATCTGGAGATTATTCAGATTAAAAGCATTAACGTAAAACAATTTTTCCTGATTTTATATTGTTCATCTTAGAACTAATTACAGGGAAATAAAAATTATTGTCTTAAAGAATTTAACTTGAAGTTACCGATCCATTAATATTGTGATAATAGCTTTTTGATTTCACAAAATTCTGCAGAGATTCGTTCTCATAATCATTAACTATCTTTTTTGCTATTGATCCAAGATAACTAATATCCTTGCATTAAACACCACAGTCTATTTATTTGACACATGCATGGACCTTTAGAAAGCAAAATAGCAGAGCATATTACATATTTTGTTGACCAAGTAAAGGAAGGAAAAGGCTGTTGAAAACAAATATGAAGCAGGCAATTTATAAGAACATTCATTAAAAATTTGTTTTAAATTTGAGCTCGTACTTAACTAAAATGGAAATATCATATGCTAAAAGGCATTCTTCAAAATATCATCCTTAATAGTGTTCACTTGTAATCTTTAAAATTAATGAAATTATATAAATAGGTATTCCAATTAATGCGATTTCAGTTAGGATCCAAAAATAATATAAACATTATGAGGTCGTTCGATGTTTGACACGGAGATTGTTTCTCTATTCAGATTTTAGACATGCATTTAACAAACATTTGATATAAATGATTGATCTTAAATATTTCTAATAAACATATTCACCTTAGATTTGTGTGTTATGTTAGATTATCACCGTGAGAAAGAAAAAGTATCGCCCTAGACTATTTATATATATATATATATATATATATATATATATATATATATATATATATATATATATATATATATATATATATATATATATATATATATATATATATAGTGTGTGTGTGTGTGTGTGTGTGTGTGTATGTGTGTGTGTTGAAAGTATGCTTTATTAAGGATTTGAATTCCCTTAAATGGTTCCTGCCTTATGACATTTTATTATTTTATTATACGGCCGGCTGTGTTCAGAAAACGTTTTGGTTCTGTTCACTTTAAAAAAAAAAATTAAAAAAATAATAATAATAAAAAATAAATAAAAACTCTTCATAAAATGTTTAAGGTGGCAGGCAGTCCTAGGTGGAGTCTAGTCACCTAAAGTAAAAGACACTTTGTGCTTTATTTAAGACTGACTAGATAAACATCTTCAATCAAACTGAAGATGATAAACGATTGCTTTATACTTTGTGACACGTTCTGTTTAGCTAAATAACTTTTATAGTAAATTAAAACACTACATAAAGACCTACGATTAAACAAATTAAAAAAAACATTCAAAAGGAGTAGAAGTATTCCAAAGATATGCTATACATACAAGTTACAAAATCCCTACCCAACGTCAAATTGTAGTAATCTCTATACAACTTCTTTAAAACTGCAGTATACCAAAACAACAATAAGTTATTTAACCCCCTCCATAAAACGCTTCTAAAATGGGTTTTTGAAATCAGTTAGATTTACTTATTAACAGATTTTTCAATCAAACGCATAAACTAAGCGATTAAATGAGATTTACTAAGATATTTCTGTTTTGGTAAATGTTGGTGATTAAATTTCCCCTTAGAGAGCAAAACGCGATTTATAACTAAAAACCTAATGTCTGACTAAGTTATAATACATCAACATTTTTTCGTTAACAACGCACAACAAAATGAGATTAAGCTTAAAACATCTTAAATACTTAATGTAGAAAACGCTTCAAGAAATAAATATCAGGTATTATACTGATCGTATCAGCGGACGAGCTGTTATTAATGTACTGATGATACCAATGTCTATAGCCCACACAGTTATCAGCATTGTCTGTAAAGCGAATCGAACATTTTTGTCTCTCACAGTCCACAAAACCTATTTTCACAAAGCTGTGGTCTATTCTAATTATCGGATTTGGCAAGAACGGGCAAGATTTCATTGATATAATTAAGCAATACTTTAACAGAAAATGCGTTAAAAGAAATATAGAAATACAGCTTTAAAACATATACCTAGTGATAGTCAAGACATCCAAGCAGCACTCGTTTAGCTTTAAAACATATACATTGCAGTAATCAAGATATCCAAGCAGCACTCTTGTAGCTTTAAAACATACACATAGCAATGGTAAAGACATCCAAGCAGCACTCTTTTAGATATAAAACAAATACTTAGCAATAGTCAAGATATTCAAGCAGCACTTTGTAGCTTTAAAACATATACCTTGCAATAGTCAAGACATCCAAGAAGCACCCGTTTAGCTTAAAAACATACACATAGCAATGGTCAAGACATTCAAGCAGCACTCATGTAGCTTTCAAACATATACCTTGTAATAGTCAAGATATCCAAGCAGCACTCTTGTAGCTTTAAAACATATACCTTGCACTAGTCAAGATATCCAAAGAGCACTCTTGTAGCTTTCAATCATATACCTTGCAATAGTCAAGATATCCAAAGAGCACTCTTGTAGCTTTCAATCATATACCTTGCAATAGTCAAGATATTCAAGCAGCACTTCAGTGACATCGAAAAAAGACTAGAAAAACAAAAATGAGAATACTGATAACAAGAAGTATTTTAGGGCTACATTTGTACATTGCTTGTCGTTGTCACCTTTTGTTCCATTTACACTATCATTTGAACAATAATAGTGTTAAAAATAATAATAATAATCTTTTTTTATTGTATTTAAGTTTTTAAATATTTTATCTGAAAATGCTTTATTTCCAATCCTTGGTCAAACAATTATTACAATAAACTTCAGGTAAAATGCTAAGCAATGCTAAACAATGCTAAAATCATAAAGATAAGATCTTAAACAAAAACTTAGTTTTCCCACAAACACGAGTGAAACACGTCAATCCTATATATCATTATTTTAAAAAGGAAATGTTGTTTGTGGAGGATATTAGCATTCTAAATACTTTTTACATTATTTTGCATTTCACATTTATTTATGGTAAAATATGTCAAACTTTTGTCTGCAGATGTAGAATGTCATACAAAATTTACTGTTATGCAAGATATTCAATTATCAGATTGAATTAAACATTTAATTCAAATCTATTTGAACAGCGTTTACCCAAAAAAAAAAAAAAAAAAAAAAAAAAAAAAAAAAAAAAAAAAAAAAAAAGGGAAATTTGAGAAACCAATAAAAATTTCCAAATTTTAATATTACTAATTGTAATTCATTCCACATAAGTAAAAAACTTACATTTCCAACTGGAAATGAAAATGGTAATTTTTTTTTACTACTACATTCAGATGCAAGGTAAATAGTAAATGATAAACTGAAAAAAGTTAACTCTTTTAAAAAATTATGGTATTTATTTGCCGTATTTAAATGCAGTATAAAACATTAAAAATGTGTAAGTAATTTAACAAAAATTCCTAAATCGCAAGAACTGGTTCGTCAATAAGGTATTGCGCAAGAAAAACTTAACTTTTATTTTGTGAATCAACTTTTATTGTTTCTTTTGGCCTATGGAATTTGTCTACGATATGTTGAATTACATGTATACCACATTCTTTCTCTTCTCTTGAATATAAGAAGTATAATAATTTATGTATATATAATAGGTTAAATATATACACAAAAATAATTACAGACAACTGAAACACAATAAAGAATTTGAGACAGCAAAATATATGCAACAATAATTCAACAATTTAGAGTTTGTTTTTTTTTATTTAATAAAAAGAAAAATTTTGTAACACGAATTTTGCATGGCCTACGAAACCGAATCAAATAATGGACCAATATCATTATCTGTTATCATAAATAAAGCAAAAAACATACCAGTCAGTGTCCAAAACACAATTCCAAAACAAAAAGTAAAACATTTTAGAACCAGCCAAGTCAGTTACACACGTTAAATTCCATCAAAGAAGTGAGGCCGTGTGGTCCGTTATCAATACGAAATTACAAATAAAACATATTTTTATACTTAAAATGGTTATAAAGGGCTAAGATGAACTTTTTTCAAATTATTTTATGAAACAGTACAAAACATAAACAGTACAAAGACGGAGTAAAAGTTGGTACAGGTTAAGGGTTGGTCCGTCATTAAAATCCTTCCAGTCTTTTATTATGCATTTAAGGACTGTATGGATTTTTTTTAAAAAAATCATTAGTGAAATATGTCTGATAACAGTTGTTCTTTTGATAAGACGATAGTGTAGCATTTTAATACTTTTCAGTTTTTATTGTGAATTTGTTTTACACGTTTTCAAGTTAACATCTTGTTATATTGATTCGGTATTTATGGATTGGTTGTTTTGGTCTTTTTACTGATAATATTTGTCTATTGTTTTAAACCTGAATCGGAGAGATAAATAAGGACACCACATTACGTTACTGTGAACTAATGCTTCGATATTTTCACGATTTTCTGATATGTTCATTTCCAAAAAAAGTTCAGAATAATTATTCAGTTCAAAGTCTAACAATAGTTATCCTAGACGGATAAGTTATTGAACAAATCGAGAATAAGGTCAACCTGTTTCACTTATGTCGAGACGCTCGTTTGCCTTAAGTAATATGGCAGATAAAGGACCACGATTAACATAAAATAAGTATGGCAGATATAGGTTCATAATTACTATATAGTAAGTATTGCAGATAAAGAGTCATAATTACTATAGATACAGGTCCATAAAGGACCATGATTATCCTATCTCTGCATTTCATTGGTTTAAAATTTTAAATTGTTTGTTCTACACATTTCTTCTGAAGCATTCGTTGATTGCGTAATCCGCATGTAAATGTCATCCATTTCGAGATTGCGGGGACTTGGGTTTAAACCCGCCCGGTTTACATATAGGACTTTTAATTTTAAGATACTGCTTCCTTGCCTGTAGCTCCACATTTAGGGGGCAGAGTATTGACTTGTTCAACCATTGCCAAGATCATGTAACTAATTTGCTTGTATGGCGAATGATAACTCGGTAAGCTAGCACTTCAAGAAAAGGTCGTCCTGAGTTCCGGTAGTTCAAGTTCAAGACAGACCAAACATTTCTACAGACTCTCAAATCTAAGAAATACACTTATTCTTTAAATAATCCTTAGGAATTCATAAACTTGCTTTTGGCGCGAATAGCTGAATTGCTGATGCAACATTTTAACAAGATTGTCAACATCCAATCAACTGTTATTGTTTACCTGCGAATGACTTTTAAAAAAGCAATATGAAGTAAACAATACAATATTCCTAACTTAAAAGCTCAAATTACAAATGTATGACAAGCAGCGTTTTCAAAAATAATCTAGCCCTAAAATACGAATTCTAACTGACCAAACATTTGACCGATTAGAAAGTGGAGTTAAGTATTACTATATTCGTTTAAAAAAACTAAAACAATATTTTTCTAAAAAAAGAGATTTAATCATTTTTCAAATATACAAAGACAATATGATTATCTGAATCTAATTTTTTCATTACACTCTCAACTAGTTCAAAATATACAACACGTTTTTTATATTTGAGTTGAAGTTCATTTTTACTCGCTGTTATTTCAGCGTTATTATTACCTTATCTTATCAAAATAAGATCTTGATTTTAAGATCTATTGTAGGAGGTATTTTAGTTGTTTCTTAGCATTATGAAATTGTGTAAAAATATGCTTCTTGAATAGATTTAATTTCGTCCTACCAATATTTGTGTTACACACACACAAATATATATGCTGGTTGTATAACAGGTGTTTAGTTACCATAACAATTTTCTTTGGATTACAGAAATTCAATTTATACGCTGTATTAATTTTGCTTTAAATGAACCAAACATTTCATTTTCAAAAACCTACACAAATTATGAAAGTAAAAAAATAAATGATACACATATCCAGTTTCAAGTTAATTAGATATCGAAATAGATACAATTTCTAAAAGAAAAATTACTTCAATGGCATTTCGATTTACCTGCATACGAGTAACTCTTTACACAGACTCGCAAAATGAAAACATTGAGAAATAGAAGATTGACCTCATGATTATATATTGTATTATTTTGACAACTTACCAGAAAACTCTTATTCCAAAAAAGCCACAAATACTTAGCACCAATTGTTTGTCTTCATTGTCTTCAATACATCGTGTTAACAACATGCCTGAAAGGGTTCGATCATTGAAACAAACAAACAAAAAATTATAAAAAAAAATATAAATAAATAAATAAATAAGTTAATAAATAAATAAATAAATAAATAAACAAATAAATAAATAAATAAATAAATAAATAAATAAATGTTTTTTGTTTTAATGCGAGTAGGGCACACACCTTTTTACCTTGACTATTTAATTTTTGTTATTTACTAGTATTACCTATCTATTTATTTATATACTTAATTTTTAATTTATGTTTTATTTGATTATTTATAAGTTTATTTAGTAGCTTCTTTATTCTTAATTTTTAGTGAACAAATCATATCACAACAAACCAACTGATAATACCAAACTCTTAAATACCAGAGAATAATGATCTTGTAAACCAAAAAGCTGGAGCATTCAAGTTAAATAAGTAATTTTGAAAAAAAGTAAACGCTTTGTACAATTTTATTTGTTAACCAAGACATACATTTACTTTAAATTTCGAAAGTTTAAATTTTTCACATATGAATTTTGTTATTATTATTTTTTTAAAGCAATCAAGCAATCAAATATCATATTGAACAGTATTTTTAGCTTAAAAATTTTATTAAGTTTTATTTAAATGCTCATTTGTTGTTCTAAATAAGATCGTCAAAATCTGTAAAATTTAAGATTAAAGTTTTAAAAAATTATGATTGTGAATTTCTGACGAGAAACAATTTTATTATTTTTTTTGAAAAAGGTTACTGTCTATAGCTGGACTGGAGATGTCAATCCGAACAAAACATGAATGTGTGATATATAGTAAGCAATTAAAATAGGAAGTATCTTAGAACACACACACACACACACACACACACACACACACACACACACACACACATTTATCATACTTGTTGTATAACACAAAGACAGGGATTCTAGAAGACTGAATAGTTTTAATATGTAAATGTAGACTGCATATTAAATAATTTTGTATAATAAAAACAAATACACAACCTTTACATTGTTTACTAGAGAATGGCTGTTTTCGACTGGCAGGTTCCGTTGAGTATTTTCCAACCGTTAAGTACAATTTGTGTTCGACTCGTTCGTTAAATCTTTAGCGTTGAGCACAGACACCGCATGTTCTCAACAAGGTAAAAGCAGCGTTAAATTGGTCACGTGACTTATTAATCATGGCTGAGCCTGAAGCAAACAAATGCGGGTAAGTAATGCAAAGCAAAAGAATAAAGGATTATTTCCATTTTAACCCCAATTTTGTTTATTTGAATTGATTAAGAAATAAACTTTATGTTAATCTGAAACTAGTTCAGAAATTTAAAGTCCGTTTACGCCATTTCATCCACAGGCACCCTACGGTCAGTATGTTAAAAAACATTACCATGCTGACCGTCTTGAGTGGTATGTATCGTTATTATGAAAAATGCATTTAAGATTTTAGTTGGTTGCTGGACTAGCATTCAATCAAGTCTAATCACGCATGATAACAGCGGATTTTTGTGGAATATACCTGTTTTTTCAGTTTTATAAAATCTCTATTTTTGCATTCATTTGAAATTTCCTAATCTCTCTCTCTCTCTCTC